>CM026074.1:28605000-30050000 GCA_014839685.1 Anableps anableps | reverse complement strand
TTCAACTCCCCACCCGGAGATTGGGTATGCAGCCCCAATAATGAACGAACCATCAAAGCTGAACGAGGCAGCAACTGACCTGAGAAGTAGGATCGTGGCCCGAATGAACACCAGGCAATCCCGATGCCAATTACAACGGCTGAGTGAAGTACCATCAGAAAGTCTCATTGAAGATGTGAATGCAGCATTGAGAACGATCCCTACCAACACCATAACGGAAACCAATGAGCTGGTGTACAACTCAGCATCAGTGATCCTTGAGATGCTCGGCTATAGGAGCAACCATGAGATTCAATACCCACCATGGAAAAGACGGTTAGAGGCTAAAATCAAGGTAACAAGGAGGGAAGTGAGTCAATTGTCAGAGCTCCAAAGAGGCGCAATCAAAAGACCAGTACCCAAGCGGTACAGCCAGATGCCCATACCTGAAGTGCTCGAAACTGCCAAACAAAGGCTCCAAGCCTTGGCCAGTCGCCTAAAGAGGTACACGAGAGAAAATGAAGCCAGGAGGATTAACCGGCTCTTCTCCACCCAACCAGCTAAAGTGTACTCTCAATGGCAGGGTAATAACAACAGAGCAGACCCACCAAGGCTGGAGACCCAACAGTACTGGAAAGGCATATGGGAAAGGGAGGTGACCCACAACAGCAATGCACAGTGGCTAATCTCTCTACGAGATGACCACAGCAACCTCCCTGAGCAAGCCCCAGTAACTATCACAGTGGCAGATGTCCAAGAAAGAGTCTCAGGAAAAACTGGACAGCACCAGGTCCTGACATGATCCATGCCTACTGGCTAAAGAAACTCACTGCCCTCCATGGCAGCTCAAATGAACCAGCTGCTACAAAGTGGGACTCACCCTGAATGGTTAACTGAAGGGTGCACAATCCTGATCCAGAAGGATCCCTCAAAGGGTTCGGTCCCATCCAACTATCGGCCAATAACCTCTCTCTACAACATGGAAGCTCATGTCAGGCATCATAGCAGCTAAGATAAGTGGGCACATGGATAAATACATGAGTACAGCACAGAAGGGCATCGGCATAAATACCAGAGGAGCCAAACACCAACTCCTGGTAGACCAAACAGTCGCCCGAGACTGCAAAACCCGACACACCAAACACAGCTTGGATTGATTACAAGAAAGCCTATGACTCAATGCCACACACTTGGATCATTGAATGCTTAGAGATGTACAACATCAACAGGACTCTAAGAGCCTTCATTGCAGCCTCGATGGGGATGTGGAAAACCACCCTTGAAGCCAACTGCAAGCCAATTGCACAAGTGTCCATCAAATGTGGCATATACCAAAGAGACGCTCTGTCCCCACTGCTGTTCTGCATAGGTCTGAACCCCCTCAGCCAAGTCATCAACAAGACTGGCTACGGATACCGACTCAAGAACGGAGCCACCATCAGTCACTTCCTCTACATGGATGACATCAAGCTGTACGCTAAGAGCAAACGAGACATTGACTCACTGATCCACACCACCAGGATCTACAGCACTGACATTGGGATGTCATTCGGACTAGAGAAGTGTGGTCGGATGGTTACACAGAGAGGGAAGGTCATCCACACAGAAGGGGTCTCACTCCCAGAGGGAACAATAGCAGACATTGAGGACAGTTACAAGTACCTGGGAATACCACAAGCAAATGGCAGCCTCGATGAGGTCACAAGGAAAGGAGCCACAGCCAAATACCTCCAACGAGTAAGGCAAGTCCTGAGAAGCCAGCTCAATGGCAAGAACAAGATCCGTGCGATAAACAGCTATGCCTTGCCAGTAATCAGATACCCTGCAGGAATAATAAGCTGGCCAAAGGAAGAGATAAAGACCATGGATGTTAAAACTCGGAAACTACTAACCATGCATGGAGGGTTCCACCCTAAATCCAGCATCCTGAGGCTATACACGAGCCGTAAGGACGGAGGCAGAGGACTAGCGAGTGTGAGAGCCACTGTCCAGGATGAAACATCCAAGATCCGTAAATACATCAAGGGCAAAGCCTCAACCGACGATGTGCTCAGCGAATGTCTCAAACAATGGGGACCAGAGGATGAGGTGCTGGAGGAACCATCATGGGAGGATAAGCCCCTACATGGGATGTACCACCGACAAATAACTGAAGTGGCTGATATCAGGAAATCCTACCAATGGCTGGAAAAAGCTGGACTCAAGGACAGCACAGAGGCACTCATCCTGGCTGCACAGGAACAGGCCCTAAACACCAGAGCAATAGAGGCTCAGATCTACCACACCAGACAAGATCCAAGGTGTAGATTGTGCAAGGAGGCCCCTGAGACAGTCCAACACATAACAGCAGGGTGCAAGATGCTGGCAGGGAAAGCGTACATGGAACGTCATAACCAAGTGGCGGGCATAGTGTACAGAAACATCTGTGCAGGATATGGACTGGAAGCCCCGAGATCAAAGTGGGGCACACCCCCAAAGGTGGTGGAGAATGACCGAGCTAAGATCCTGTGGGACTTCCAGATCCAGACAGACAAAATGGTAATGGCGAACCAACCGGACATCGTGGTGGTGGATAAACAACAGAGGAAAGCCGTTGTGGTGGATGTAGCAATACCAAGCGATTGCAACATCAGGAAAAAGGAACACGAGAAACTGGAGAAATACCAGGGCCTCAGAGAGGAACTGGAGAAGGCCTGGAAGGTGAAGACCACAGTGGTGCCTGTGGTCATCGGGGCCCTCGGGGCAGTCACCCCCAAACTGGAGCAGTGGCTAAAACAGATCCCAGGAACAACGTCAGACATCTCAGTCCAGAAATGCGCAGTTCTCGGCACAGCCAAGATACTACGCAGAACCCTCAAGCTCCCAGGCCTCTGGTAGAGGACCCGAGCTCAGAGGTTGAGAAAGACCACCCGTGGAGGGTGAGAAGGGAATTTTTTTTTTTTTTTTTTTTTATATAAAATGTTAATTTCCCAGAGAGGAATATCTATGCATTGTATAGTGATTTTTAAAAACTAGATGCAAAAAAATTTAATTTATCAAGGATTTTCTCTAGTAATATATACATATGTAGCAGTACGCAAAGGTACTTCACACTGCATGAAAAGTGGGTTTTTCGGCAGGTATTGGCATGTAAAATTGCAGTGTACCTTGAGATTTAGGGCTGTCAGCATTAGCTTTTTGTCAGAATGGAAAACTGCTGGGAATTGCCAAGAATTGGCATGTACTTTGTGTGTCGGGGTCAACCCCCCCACCCTTCAAGTTTAGGGGAGGCTTTTATATTTAAGGGAAGTTGCTGTGAGCCATACTGATGCAAATTGAGTACTCATCTCTGGTCTTGTGAACTACCTTTCCCTTACTCCATGCACACATTTTAACAATGATTTGGTGTTGCAAATGACAACAAAAGTTGTAACTGAAGTAGTGTATTTTTATTTTTCTTGGATTTAAAAGAATCAGGGATTCACATCCTTTGTAATCAAAGTAGTCAACGTCAGTGATACGATTATCAGGGTAAATCTGATGAGGCATTGTCAACATTAAATGTTTGTCAAGTTCATCAAAGATTGTGTGGTGGAATGGCGACAGATGCACCACTACACTTTTCCAAGAGAAGTGTTTCTGCTGACACCAAAGCACTGTCCTTTAAATAAAGCATATCAGTTGTGTCATCATGTGACAAAGTTCCAATCATTTGTCCATGTAAAATATTGGCAATTTCAGCAGCATATTCACATTTCCATGGCATATTAAATTGTTGACTCTGCTGAAATTGCCTCATGATCTGGACTTTGACCGTCCAAATGTTGTGATTAAACATTCCCGGTATTCCACTGAAACACTCAAATGAAAAACACCAGTCTATTGTCCAACAAACTCTCCTTCAAATGCATGTTGGGGGTGCAGCGCATTGAGCCACACAGTTTATGATTGGAGAAAGAATATTCAAACATCGATCAATCTTATCTGGTAAAATATATCATACAGGAGTGTTTGGAGACCAGAAAATCTAAACTTTGGTTGAATTGGTAATATAAAAGCAGAATATGCAGTATTACATACAATGGATTTTTATCCAACATTATCTTAGTTAGACATCCGACCTTGGGTTTTAATTAACCTATCTGTATATTTATCACTACATAACTATTCAAAAATAAGAAAATCATGGTCCAGAGTGGTTTATTGTACAAAAATATTTTTGTGAACAATTTTCTAACAAAATGTTATTATTTACTGATTGTTTAAAATACCCAGAAACGGGTCACATTGGAGTAGCAGGGTGCATTCTATTTCACAATATAGGACTGAAGAAACCATAGATAATTTATCAGTATATACAGTAATTAGTTGCATAGCTCTTGAGTTTATGTAAGTTGAAGAACAAAATAGTTGAAATTATGTGATATCGTCTAACAGAGTATAGGCATATTTATTCAATTTTTCCCCTTTTTAAGCTATCATAATTACGGAATAAATATAACTCAACAAGGAAAGACATTATCAATCAGATTTATTATATTCTGTACAAGCTAGAAAGGAGTTCAAAGTAGAGTAAATTAAATATTATCTACCCAATTACAAATCAGGAGTGTAGCTTTCTCATACACTAATTCTGATTTTTAAAACACTTAATATTTTTCCACTCTGAAAAAGAACATTTTAAAAGTAATCATTAAAAGATCCAAAATTGAAATTTATGCCGATGAATGTTTGTAAACATATGGACGTATGTAAACATATGGATAAACGTATTTGTATTCCTGTTAAATCCCTGTGCTTTGGGTTTACCTGTAGCAGTAGCTCCCTGAGCCTGCGCAGCTGGGACTCCAGCTGTTTATTGTGGTCCTCCAGGATCTGCATTCGGGTCTCCAGGCGCGTTTTGTGTTGCCGCAAGACCCTTGCTTCAGCCAGCAGCTCTTCATCCTGTGCGCCCCCTGCTGTGGGTGACCCTGGGCCGCCCTCACCAGCTTCAGTTAGCATGGGAAGTGCTGCTGCCTCTTCGTGTTTCCACTTGAGTCGCCTGTACTCGCTCTGCAGCACCCTGAGGACACACAGTGGGAAGCGGATAAGGAAGTTGTCAAGCCAACTTATTGGTGCAGGAGGCAAAAAATATCAATATCATATATATTTATCTGTCTCCAACAGGAATCTGTACATACATGTAGTGTGTAGTGTTTAGTAAATACTTAACTGGGATAATCTCACTTAAAATGTAAATATTGACATATTGCTCAGTGTAGAGTGCTACATTAATAACTCCAAATGTACTACGATGTTGACAACTTACCCCATTAAGATTATTCATCTTTAACACAAGCTTTAATACACAGCATCCAATGTTTCTCCTTGATGTGACACAATATTGGGCAAAACTGTGGAGAGTTTATAGACTCGTGATGTATTGTTAATTTGATTTTGGACACACTGACCTGCAGACTACTGACACTAATGTGTCTAGAATGGTAAACTGCAAGGACTGACATTAAGGAAAAGAAAACAAACAGATTTTCTTTCTTAGGAATGATGTAAACTTGCTTTTGTCTCTATCAGGGTTTATTCTTCACCATTTCCAAAAAGATTAGTGGGTAATTCTGATCCTAAACCAGTCCAGTTGACCCTATATGCCTCTCTCTAACAAGCTGGAGTGTTAGGACCTAAAAAAAAAAAAAATACAATAAAGTCGTCCAGAAATAATGAGTACTTTAAATCTGACAACTAAATAAAAATTCAAATTATTTTGCTTCTCCTAGCTGGTCTCCTGAGTTCACAAATGCTTCAAATGTTAAAAGAAAAGGTGATGCAACGCATTGGTAAACATACTTCTAACTACTCATGTGAAAATTTAAAAATGAGTTTTTCCAAAATAAATAAAGTATCAGTTTTAACATTTGTTTTTGTTCTTGTATACATCAAAAATAAACTTACATTTAGATGCTGTGAATTGTTTAACTGTCTTCCAACAGAACAAAACAACTTATTTTAAGTCAGATATCACAGAACTTGTTTTTGAAAATCTAATAAATAGCAATAAAATCTATTTAATCACTCCCTTGCATCACTATAGAGGGCTTTAGAGCCACTCTTCATTTATTTATTTATTCACAGATTTCTTAAGTTCTTGCACCACCATCACTCTTTGAGTCTTCAGTTATTCTATATGGATTTGTAGCTGTGTTTACACTCATGATTCTGGTGATGACCCAGCTTGGGTTTATATGCTGTGTTTGGTTTTCTTCAAACAAAATAGTCAAAACTAGCTTGGTCTCATATGTTTAAACGTCATTGTTCCAGAGATCTTGTGGTTCACTCAGACCTGAGTCATGCTACCATATTGCTTTTAGTTAGAGAATGCTTTCTCCTTGAAACTCATGTAAAAAAAAAAAACCTCAAATCTGTGTTGTCTTTTTCTGAATCCTTCTGTCATGAACTTTAACACTTAAGATCCTAACTGAGCTTTGTAGAGTTGAAGATGGAGAATACATTCTTTTGCAATTTCTTAACTTAGAGTTGTTTGGCAACAATTGCAATCTAAATTACTATTACTGATGTCTTTCTATGTTGTATTGAGACCCACCTGTGTTTGGGTACATCTTAATATTGACTGTCTAATCAGTTATATTTTTACTACATTTAAAGGTTAGATTTAAATAATTTCAAACCATAGTAAGAACCAGATCCCTTTAAACATGTCTTAGTATTTAGAATCTATAAAATGAAGAGGTTGTTGTTCGTTATAATCATGA
Organism: Anableps anableps; assembly: GCA_014839685.1. Classification (NCBI taxonomy): domain Eukaryota; kingdom Metazoa; phylum Chordata; class Actinopteri; order Cyprinodontiformes; family Anablepidae; genus Anableps; species Anableps anableps. The sequence goes on along the minus strand of CM026074.1, from coordinate 30,043,278 downwards.
CAGTCAATACACAGTGATCTTGAAATGCAAGTTTAAAGTAGTTATCCAAAATTCAAGCATTTAATGTTGTTAATCTAAATAAATCTAAATAAATAACTTTTTTTTAGCTATATAGGAGACTTCTTTATTGTTGATCTGATTAAATGTTTGGATACAGGTTACATGAATACCATATTGGGGTATTTTGAAAAAAAAAAAAAAAAAAACCCAAAACAAAACAAAAAACCCAAAAAACTAACATTGGTCAAGGTTTCAAACACCTGAAGGCTAAAAGTGTGTGTGGGTATATGTTGCTGTATTTTGCTATGGGTTTGTAAAGGTCACTGGCAAAGCGAGGACGAGACAATTATTCATATGAATCATTCGCATAAAGATGCCTCTAGTGACAAATTAAGTGGATGTAGGAGAAAATGAATTAGTATCCTTTATGGAAAATGTCTGAACCCCAAGCAAATAAATCCAAATCAAAGCATTAATATTTTGTGTTTCAGACATGCTTTTTCACTTGCATCACACCAGTCAGTTCATTATGAGCTTTTTTCCCTCTCTGCTGGACACAGCCTGTCAAAGCACAGCTCGATTTACAGCTATTTCCATGTTATCACACTGTTTTACACATTTGGCTGACAGCTATGTATTTGGAGTGTGTTTTTTTCCCTTTATCTTCTGTCTGCTGTTCAAATGACTGTAAAATTTGAGTGTGTTTACTCTCAGCAGGAAATATTTCAAATAGCAGAAATGTTGAAAACAGTGCAAACGATAAACACCTACACATTTTTATTGAACTTGTCTGGATAGCTCACTAAACTGACATGCATCTGCTGTAAAAAGGAGATCAAACAGTCAACACAGCTGTTATTCTTGTGGTTTATTGAAGGATATAACTGGTTTGCTTTTATTTTGCTTTTATAAATTAGCAGCTCAGTCAATAAATATGCTTCAAAAATTATTGTGCATGAAATCAAATTTAAAGATTAAAATCTCTGTTGACATCTCCCTGCGACAGACCTGTTCTCGTTCTCCAGGCGGGCCAGGGTGCATTGGAGCTGCTCCTTGTCCTGATGCTCCAGGTGAGCCAACAGCATGTGCTGCCCGCAGGGTGAATCATGGTCCAGGGCTGGGCTGGAGTGACGCAGGAGGTACTGATCTTCATCCCTGAGTCCCCCACACAGGAGACAGCACACTGAGCCACCAGCACACAGCCACCAGCAGCACAAAGCAGAGCCAACGGCACGGCATCACAGCACACAAGCCAAAGCAAAGCAAGCAGGACGATGAGGACAGGGATCACAGGACGGGACAAAACGAAACAGAACTGGGCACAGCCGGATATTGTGACACTGCCAGTCCACCACAAACCTGGCTCACCAGACCATTAAACCTCTGACATTTTAACTAAACTACTAAGTTCATCTTTAACTGCAACACAATGCAGTTCCACAAATAATAAAATTGTCACTGAGACTGAAATAGAAAAGATATTGTGCAGATCTATTATAGTAGACCTGAGGGTCTTAGACAATAAATAGATGTCTAACTGTCTAGCAATCATTGTAATGGATGTTATGGAAAGACAGTTATTTTGCGGTTTATGTCTGGCAATAATACTTTATACTTTCTACAACTTTATTGGATTAAAGTTAACAGAAGGTTATAACCATTTAATTTTTATGCCTGATTATATATCATTGATATTTAGAAAACCTTCCTACCTTCCTTTCCACATGCTATATAGAGACATCCCTTTAAATCATTGATTTAAGGTGTTCCAATCCCTTCCAGGGCGACAGGTCTACAACATCCAGCACCTAAGCACGCAGACTACTTCAACAAAGCAGTGAAAGAAAAAGTCACTCTCATGAGCCCAGTGAATTCCAGCATGGTACTGGGATAGGATGCCACCTGTGCAAGAAGTCTAGTTGTGAAAATACATTGTTAACTGTTTCATAGTGAAGCAGAACCACCTGAACACAACAGCACTGAATGTAGGCCATGTAAAACTGAAGTGCACAGGGTGTAAAAATCACCAACCGTACTGAAGGATCAATAACTGCAAACCTCCAAACTTTGTATGGCTGTCAGATTTGCTCCACAGCAGTTCTTAGAAAGCTTCGTGGAATAGATTTCCATGGCCGAGCAATTGGATCCTCGTAACCTTACATGAGCAAGTGTAATGCAAAGTGTGAAAAGCAGTGATTGAAAGCACACTGCCATTGGACTTTGGAGCAGTGTAAATGTGATCTCTGGAGTGAAAGATGGAAAGATGGGAAGTTTCTGCAGTGATGCAAACACTGTATCAGCTGTTCATGGTGACAAAAGATCTGAGCAGAAACACAAAAGCTTTCAAATTTATTTTTCAACTCTGAACTGGTCATGACCTACAGGTGGGTAGTGTCCAAAATAATGAGACTGCAAATACAACCGTATGAAATGAGCTTCTTCCACAGGGTGACTCATTGTTTGTGACTCAACCTTAGGGACAGAAGGAAGAGTTCAGGTATTTAGGAAGAGCCAAAAGTACAACTGGGCTTCTTTCATTTAAAGCTTGCAAGTTTAATGGGCACCTTCCTGGAGGGGGTGTTTCAGATATGACCTACTAACAGGAGGTCTTGGGGCAAATCATTGACTTGTTGGGAAGATTAGATCTTGCATCTGACATCTGAACACCTCAGAGTCCCCTGCAGATTAAGCTGGAGAAGACAGCTTCAGAGAAGGGTTTCTGGGAATCTCTGCTAAAGCTGTTTCCCCCGCAGTTTTATCTTGCATGTGTGGCAGAGGTGACATGAATGGATGTAATAACAAAACATTTGCAATACGAAGTATATTGAAAATGATCTGTAATTACCTTATATACCTTACCTTATACTATAGGTTAATTAGTTTGCAACTTTTACTGTAAGTATGATTGCCTTGATATTCTAACTGAATAGAGGAACACCTTATTCATTTTATCTTTATTTATTACCCAAAAATAGTTCAAATTCAATTCAGGTCACAACCCTCAAAGTTTTTCACATTTAGTGACATTAAAAATAAAAGGCAGTAGTAAAGAGTATTTTATCGGGATTTTGTAATTGTGATGTAGATAAAAAAAAAAAAAAATCATACATTTGTTTCATAGAGTTTAATGAATAAAAATCTGAGAAGTGTGGAATGCAGTTGGAGTCAGCCACCCCAAGACATTACTTTGTGGATCCACCATTCACTACAACTGCAGATGCAAGTCTTTGGGGGTATATCCCTATCTGCTTTGCACATCTGGAGCCTGAAAACTTTGCTCCTATTTCTTTGTACATCTCACTCAGATTTGATGGAAGGGCATCTGTGAAAATCTATTTTTAAAGTCTTTGTCATGAATTCTCAATTGGATGTCTTTCTTCTTGCCACACTGTCATAAAGGCCAGATTTGTACAGTTCACAACTAATAGTTGTCTTCTCAACACATTCCCCTACTTGAGCTGTGAACCTCTGTAGCTCCTCCAGCATACAGATGAGCATAATTGACAGCGCTAAGATCTTTCTCCTAGCTCTGATTGGTTGTTTTTGACCAGGAGTGGTGCATTTCTGCAGATGACAATAGTAGCACTGGGAGGAGGTGGAGGAGCTTGATTTTTTTCAAAGATTATCTGTCTCATACCATACTGTTACGGCACTGTGACAGTTTTAACAAATAGGTAAAAAAAAAACCAAAAAAAAACCCCATTTTTTATGAAAGTTACATACTGCAGCTTTAAGGGGTTAATCTTCTTACTGACTGGCCTGTCAGTGGAGGTAAGTGGATGACAATGCCTTTGTAGATTTTTTGATATGTTTGCAGTCCCAAACAAATCTTTCCATTTTCAGATTGTAGATAGAAGAGTGTTCCATGTTCAAACCTTGGGATGTTGTTTAATGACCCTAATGAACCCTAATTCAAACTTCTTTACAACTTTCTCCATGACTTGTCTGATCTGTTCCCTGGTTTTTATTATGCTGTTCGCGCTCCAATGTTCTCTGGCAAACCTCAGACTAATTGAATTACTTGAAGTTGGTCTATCTAATAAAATTGTGATAAAGTACATTGAAGTTTGTTGTTTTCATGTGATAAAATGAGTAAAAGTTCAAGGGGTATGAAGACTTTTTCAAGGCAGTGTGTGTTTCATCTCTGCCAGTAAGTACAGTGAGTACAGAGCAATGTAGAAAGGTGGGGGTTGAAGGCTGTGGACACAGACAGCAGGAGTCAGGACAGAAAACAGCATGATAGCAGCCAAAACACCAGCTGGAGACACAGATAGCACAGCAGCATGTACGGAGCCATGCAGCAAAAAAGCTGCACTGACAGACAGAGTGACAGGTTTGCAGAAGCAACCTCAAATACACGACCACAAGAGCAGAGAGCAATGCTGCTACTGGTGCCGAGCGGCTTGTCATGCATACCAAACATACTCAGGAGCTCGATTATAGATAGACATACTTGCAGAGTTACATGCAAATGCAGGAGTTCTTAAGAGGCATGTATATATGAACAAAGGCAGGCTTCAGAAGCATTAATGTCAGAAGTAAGACTTGTTTTTGCTAAGTTTTGTTTCAGACAAAAAAAAAAAAAAAAAAAAAAAAAAGCTCTTTATGTGGTGTCAATCACTGCCTTCTCTCAGAGGCAGACAGACAACATTCATCTGAAGAGAAATAATGAGCACATTTCACAATGCACACACTGAGAAATGCACCTGGAGCCCCAAAGACCATACAGCACTTTGCACAGGGCTGCTGGGCACGCAGCGATAACTTTAAAGTGCAATGAAAGAGAAAAACAATCTCAGAGGAGCAAACGTTTGACAGCTCACACCGATGTCAACAAAAATAAGATGCGGACTCAAAGGATGGTTTCCAACAACTCTAAACATCTTTCTCCACTCTAAGTTTTTTACAATGAGAAGTGACTGCCTCATTCACATCAAAATAACACTCCTTCCACTCACTGCTACACCATCTCAGCCAAGCCCTCCAAACACAAACAGGCTCTCTCTACTATCTACACAAACCAGAGACCCTAATCGCAGCAGGTGTGTTGCATGATGGAGGAGAGCTCGCAGGATGCTCCATGTGGGTCATTCCCATTATGTGGCTGATTATTTATATGATTATCCAGTCGCCCAGTAACAGACCAACATGCATGTTCAAGTTGGAGCATAAACATAACACAGAAACGGTTGATGCCTTGAAGGCAAAGAGGGCACAGACATACACACATATATACACACAAAGCAGGAACTGTAATCAGGGGGTTTGTTGTGTGGCCACATACTCACAGGCTCTCATCTGGAGACAGGCTATCCGTGAAGAATGAACAATTCTGGTTCTCCATTTCTGCCAATCTGTAAACATACCCACACACAAGTCAGTCAGTAAGTAAGTCAGTCAATGAATAAATGAATAAATAAATAAACTGACAATCAATCAATCAATCAGACTTTGTCTCTAGAGCATGTTTCATTAAACAGAGCAACAGAAAGGTTTTCCAGAAAAACAGCCAAAATAAAGAAATCAATAACCCTGAAACAAAAAGTCAAACTGAAAAAATACAATAGCAAAGTTAATTATATTCATATCAAAACATCAGAAAACAGTTATAGCTATTTTATGAATATCAATTAATACGGGTCAGAAAACCTAAAGAAAAAACATCAGCATTTGCAAAAGCATTAAAATAACTTAATGCAATGAGAAAGTACTGGAGGTACAAGAGTCTTGAGTGCCATTTCATCGTTTATATCTTGCTTTTAAAGCTGTAGTAGATGACATTCTCTGTAAGGTGTTAGGTCCCTTGTCCTTGCTCTCTGCTGCGCTACAGGCCTCCCTCCACAGCTCCTCCCCCAACAGTGGAGCCTGCCGTGAATGCCCACCAATGACGGTGGAGAAACAGTTTTCCAGTAATGTTAGGTTGTTTCTCCACCATTAGAACAGCTGCAGCAAACTGGCAATCTTGAGCTTGAATGCCACGCTATGAGGGGGAAGGGTGTGAGCAACAGTGCATGAGTCTGATTGACAGTGCTAAGACATTCCTCCTACTCTGATTGGTTGTCTCTGACCAGGAGCAGTGTATTTCTGCACATGGTGGTAGGTTGAAGTGATTTTTTTTTTCCACACATTACCTGTCTCATATTCTACTGTCAGGACAGTTTTAACAAAAACTATGTAAAAAACACATTTTTATAAAAGTTATCTACTGCAGCTTTAAGGAGCTAAACCTTATTGAAATGATATCACAGCTTCCTGAAGCTCTTTTGAAGTTTTTCTTTGGATTTTCACCGTCTTTGACTAATGGTCTGACCTATTCTTGGTTCGTTAAGCCACTTAACAGTGACACTTTGAGTCATACAGGAACAAAAAAGTTCCCAAATCTAATGGATGATCCAGTGTTGTGTAAACACATAACAGATCAATAAGAAATTAAACTTCTATATATTACCTATACCTGCATAATCCGGTGTTGCTACAGGGGAGCTGGAGCCTCTGACCCTCATTAAATATAGTGTGTATTAGGGGATAGGTGTGTATAAATGAAAATGTGTAAACTCTGGGAAAACTAAAATATGTAATTAGTATTTGTTTGTGACATGGGTGGAAATAGTATTCACGAAGACAGCACAATAGTAATGATAATTGTTTGAGACAACTTAGAGACTAGTATTCCAAAAACTTCAGATTCAAGAGTATTCTAAGGATAGTATTACTTTCTATCTTCCTTCAGTTGTGTAACAGGTCGTGCTCTGAAGCAAACAAGGAAGTTAAATGGCAGTGAAGAAAATATACAAGAAGGACGATGAAATGTTCATATTAAGGAATGTGTTGTAAATTAATCATTATTGCATTATCAGTGCCAATATTACAGCAAACTGCTTAGACAGCAAGAATAAATGGTCATAGTGTAAATGCAATGCATTCATGCTGTTTAATATATTTAATGATGCTTGCTGTTTAAAGCAGCAGAAAATATTTTAGGAGGGTATTAAGGCGCCTTGATAGCAAACTTAAGAGCAAAATTTAACCTAATTGTTTCATTGCCAGTTCATCCACTGTAGCCAGATGCACGTTTTTCAATAAAACAAAGTTGTCGGAATAGAAATAATGCATTTAATTTTGTACAATATCTGGACAGACCACTCACTAGATAAAACAAACCTAAAGCAGAAAGACATGAAAACTATAGACTTATGCATGTATTTATTTATCACATTCACAAATTTTAGTGTCATTGCAATATTCACCAACACAATTACATAACGTGAAATCATGCAGTCATAAGAGGGGGAAGAGGATAAGAGTAAGGGAGAAGAGGAAAGGAGAAAGGGGGAGACAAACTGCAGTATCACTGATGTCTTTGAATAGTAAATATTTAACAATTTTCTACTAGTCCCAGAATGCCCTGGTTTGGGACCCATCTAAGATGATATTGTATATAAGCAAGGCAGACAGCCTGCCTGGTTGGGGGCATCACTGCTGCAAATGTCAATTATCAACAGAAGAGGAAGGGAATGGTTAACTGGAGTTACATTCCACTTACATGTGATGGTTGTATTACTGGTCAGTTTTGGAGGAGATAGACCACATGTAATTTTTTTTTTTTTTTTGCTTTGTTTTTTAAATCTTACCTTTAACACTCACATATTTAACGTGCATTTAAAATGTTTTATGTAGAACTACGAGCATTTCCTGCAGGAAAGGGAAGTGAAAAGTTACTAAAGATAAGCACACATGTGAGCCAACGCTAATCATATTTGATCTTGAGTTTATTGACTTTACCATATATTTAATAAGTGCAAAATTGATGTGGCTTACACCCACACATCTTATTAACACAGTTACAAGAAAGGATGGCTGTTTGGATGTATAAAATAAAGTCTTTAAAAGAGGTTGAAAACTTTTGCATCAGAACTCGTTCCAGCAACATGTTCTCAGAATTTGAATAGCTGCATCCAACCAGCTATAAACTGTCCAAAAACATCTGGCTCACAAGATTGCAGAATGGCAAAAATACGTTTTCGCCTTAGAGAAAGAGCTATAAAAATGTCCACAAGGACAGAGGATAAAACTGTACTGTGACTGTCTGGCAGGCTGCAGGCTATAAAAAGCCTTTTTAGAAATAAGTTCTTCTGAAATGTAAGCCTGTGAGGAGGCAAAGTGTGAGTGGTTTGGGGGTTTTTCAGAACTAAAGACTGATTTGACTTTCAGTGGACAGCCGTGGTTCACAAGCTGCTCTGTAAACTGTTTACTTGATAACAGCAAATAAAGTGTGGTGAATATAAAATGACTGATTTCTTGACTTTTGATGGAACAAAGAAAGAAAACAAAACCAGAGGTGAGAAAGTAAAATCCAGAGAAAAAAATATTGATCTTCAAAATGTTTTACAATTAGCATTGAAAGAGATTTGTTTTAAATTTAAACAAATATGAGTTCACATTTTTATTAAAACCTACAAATGATACCATTTGGGCATGCATCTATGCAGCAACTATTTCTGCTAAATGTGTCTTATTGTTACTGCCAAAGTTCTGCTTCTTGGACTTCTGGCTCTAATCAAAGAGGTGAGTTGCTTGCATATAATTTCAGTTTTAAGACCTTGGGATTTATTGTTCGTGGATTAATTTTGTGAAGAGTCCTATTGCAGGACTAAGTATTACTTTTGCATATTGCTTCATTTTTACAATATATTTTTTATAAACTGGAATGTTTATGAATGAACAAAAATTATTGAATGAATAAAAATTATTAAATATATCTATAGGTACCAACCTTTTTATCAGATCGCCCCACAGTTTCTGCTTCTCGCCTTTTACCCAAAAGATATGCACATACGGTTGCTCTCAAAAGTATACAAACCCCTGTTAAAATGCCTGATGAGTTCTTGCATATGGTAACGAGGCCTCTGACTGAAGACGGCTGCTGTAGGACAGTCTCAGAACTATCATGACATGTGAACTGTTTAATATCTGGGCAGCAGAGATGATATTCCAGAGTAACATATCCCGAGTGACACCATCAGTTGTTGGCAAGCTTTGCTAATCCGCCTCGTTTGTTTTTGCCACTCCTTAAAATTCTCTTTAAATCTCTGTCCAGCCGAAGAAAGCTGGGCAGAGAGATGTTGGAAAGATGATCTTTGCCTATTATGATTGATGGATGAGATGGTTTGAATTTGATCCATCTCTCTCTGTTCTGCCACCACCATGCTTCACTGTAGGGATGGTACTGGCCTGATTTATTCCAAACCTGGCACTCACACCACAGAGTTTGATCTTTGTCTCATCAGACCAGAGAATTTTGTTTCTCATGGTCTGAGAGTCCTTCAGGTGCCTTTTGGCAAACTCCAGACCAGCTGCCATGTGCCTTTGATTAAAGAGTAGCTTTTTTCTCCAAAAGGCCTGATTGGTTGATTGCTGCAAAAAATCATGATCCCTTATTTACAATTTTTTTTTTTTTTAATATTCTTGAGGTATGTTACAGAAGGTTTTCAGTTCTATAAAACTGTTTTGTTTTTACAAAGTGATTCCAATTTTTTTTCTCCCCAGGGGTTTTGTACTAACACTGAAGTGTTGACACATTATCACTAATAGCTGCACTGAGAAGAGCATGCTATCTCATATGAAGGAAGTAGTTCATGAAAATATTGGTTTCTTGTTTAAATATTGTGATTTATCATAAGGTAAAACCAAGTTATTGATGAAAATGCATGACCAGCACACACAGACTGCATCCCAGAAGACCTAAATGTTTGCAGCAGCTTTCCTCCAACAGAAAGACACGCTCTAGACTGCATCATGTTCTGCAGCGTTGTCAGCTGAAGTAGTGAGGAGTGAAAGCAGGACCGGATAGTGATTTAGAGGCTGTCTGCAGTGTCCAAGCTACATCCTATTTCTTTTCATTTTCCAACATGACTATAGCACTGAAAAATGTTGGATTTATCCGTGTCCTGGTACAGGAGTCCTGGCACCATGAACCTTACTGCTCGTAATTCAATCCGCAACACTATTCATCAGGAGGGATCCTAAAACCTCAAGACTGAGTCAGGGACAAGAGTAAATGAGAAAGGAAAGGGCAGAATGTAATAGTACACAGCAGTGTGTGTGGGCTCTGGTGTGCACAAGCTGGTGTTTAGCTTTTTGTACATAATATTGGATGTGAAAGGAAATGAGAAATGAGAGAGAGTGAGAGTGAGAGTGAGAGTGAGAGCGAGGGCTGGAGAGGAGAAATCCTGCCTGAGCTTCAAGGGGCTTCTTTATTATATCCTTCTCATCTATCCTCTGTGAGATGTCACAGCAGCGGTGATGATGAAAGGAATGAAGTTCGGCATCAATGAGTAGGGAAGAGTAGTCTGAGAGATACAGCCGTAAAAAGCAGAAAAGAGAGAGGAGGCCGTGTCTGTGTTTGAAGTGTACAAATATGACTTTTGTAACCTCAAACTTCATATACAAATATGGTTTGAGATGAATGAAAAATTTATATATTTAATATAAAAAAATCTTTGAAGAAGATGACTTCTGCCTCTCCTCTGCGTTTTCATGCCTTAGAAAGTCTGGCTCAAGTCATGGGAGTTTGGTAAATTTCAGTTTTCCTTAAAAAATACATTTAAATGTAACTAGCACAGTTGAAAAATAAGCAATTCCAGCTCTACATAAAAAAGGGACATAAATTAGATGCTTACCATCTTTCAATGTAGCAAATCTAACAAGCAACATGTTGAGTTATTTCATACAGAAAGAGAAGGAAACAGTAGCCACTTAAGCAAAGTTTTCTTAACTAGAAATTCAGAACGTGATCAGAGGGAGGTCGAGTTACAGAAACTTTCCTTCAACACTTAACCTCTGCAACTTTATCTGTGGAGGAGATTTATTTTTGCTACCTTGAAACGGTTATTTCTTTAGAGTGCTGTGGAGATTGTGTCAAGGTAGAAGCAAAAGTAAGAAAGTGAAAAGCATTTTTTAAAATCTTTTATTATTCTAAAAGTAAGCAACCAAGGAATATTTATTAAGTTACTGTGACATCTGTGAATTTCCTTGAGAAAAATAATATTAATATTTATAACATATTTCCTTTCAGTTACCTAGCTATGATGAAGAGCAATACAGCTGTAGATTTGGTTAACACTCATTTGTACGCAGAGAATTTTTAAGTTTTGCTGAGGAAGTCAAACTGAGGAAAGTGCAAAATGGATAAACTCCCCTTAAGTTAAGACTTGGAAAATTAGAGGTTTCTCACCAGCCTGGACTCCGAAATCCAATATGGCCACCATGTGTCTAAAAAACCCCCAAAACATACTCTATAATATGCATTTGCAAACATGTTTCTTTCATGTTAAAAAACATAAAGGGCATTATATTCATTGTTGTGTGCTTGTATTGCCTGTTGTTTTGAACATGAATTTAAAGGCTTTAAGGTAAAGTAGGCAGCAGTAAAGAATTACATTAAAGTGCATAAAACATCTTATTTGTCAGCTTAATACTAAGAGATGTACAGTGCCACCTGAAGGTATTTACACCCCATCGCATCTTTTCTACATTTCATGTTGCAGACTTGTTCTACAATAGATCTGAGTGGGTTGGTCTTAAAAATGTAAGTTAAAAAAAATCCAATAATTCACTATGAAAACATGTTTTTAAACATTTTTGTAATTTTGTGGCAACACAGATATTCCCAGGCTGCACAGTGGTGCAGTTGCCATGCAGCAAGAAGGTCCGAGGTTTGCATGTTCTCCCAGTGCATGCATGAATTTTCTCTAAGTACTCCAGCTTCCTCCCACAGTCTAAAAACATGACTGTTAGGTTATTTGGTCTCTCCAAATTGCCCTTAGGTCCTACATCCTACATCTCTCCCAATCACTGGAGATAGGGACCAACTTCCTGTGACCCTGCAAGAATAAGCGGGTTTAGCCAGTGGATGGATAAATATTCACACAATTTTCCATCAAGCTCGGAATTGCCTCAAGATTATTTCCATGGATTATCCTCGAGAACCCTCTACAACCTGATTTGAGTCCAGCTGAAGTAAATTTAATAAAGTAAACCATTTTGGAAAGGAATCATACTTACTGAAGGTCAACCATCTGGCCTTCATAGTAGAAGCCAGTCCTCTCTAAAAAGGCATGACTTGTATTTTACCAAAAAGCACCTTGGAGATTGTGAGACGAGAGACAAAATCTGATTGATCCCAAATAAAACTTATTGGGTTTAACTCCTAGTGCCTTGCCTTGGGGAAAACAGGCACTACTCACCATCAGATATATTTTAGACTGTCTGTTAGCCATCTGTTAACATAACATGTAGAAAAAGTAATGGGTCATGAATATTTCCTACTGCTACAGCAAATCAGTGAGTGATGAAAATGTGGGGTTTGAGGTATCTTGTGTTGGATTCAGGGTATTTGAGTGAAAATGTACATTTGTGTGTGTGAAATTTATTAAAACTAAAAGCTTGTAAGTTATATCTTGAGGTGCAGTTGTCACAAAGTGTCCACTTTTGCTGAAAATTAATTGTTCTACATTTCTCAAAAACCCCAAGAAGGAAGGAACATAAAATGAATGGCAGTTTCAAGCTCAGCTGCTCACAAAAATAAACAAATCCTGTTGAATGGATGTGACGTAAAATAGAAGGCAGTGCTAAGACATGATTAAAAACGTATTTTATTTTTTCCCATAAATAGAGAATATTGCACATATTTTTACAGTGTGGAAGCAGTTTTTTAGTTTTTTTGGGTTGATGGAAAAATGCTCAAGTTTTAACATGGTCTTTTCAACTTGGGCTCTTTGCGATTCCTAAAATATGCCTGACATGTTGGTTTTTAGACAGTTTCCCCCAGAAGAGTATTATTTAACAAGGGGCTGTAGCGCGGCCAATAACAACCAGATAAAAAATGCTTTCCTTGAGGTTTCATAGGTAACTAATTACTTATATGAATAAGAACATGTTGTAGCTTAATAAAACATGATAAAATGCTTAAAAACCATTTAACAAATACTTTTTGTTATGACTTATCAAAAATATGGAATAATGAAAAACTAACCAATCTTAAGAATTACACTGAAACATTAGGTAGCTTGTAATTTTTTTTTTTCCACAAAAAGGGCACCTTGACATGCGCACAAACATGTGCTTACCTAATATGAAACACCAAGGGATGAATTTTGAACACGCTGACCTGCCAGTGATGATAACTTGTATTGTGACATGAGTTTAGCTTTCCATTAGTGTTCAAAGTGAGCAGTGAGTGGAGATTAAGACTGCGAATGAATTCAAATAAGAACTCCAATGCGCTTATAAAAGGAAAGGAAACCAAGGAAGCAGGAGAAAATAATGCATCCTGTCAGAATAAAAGTAAAAGACCATATCAAAGACTATCAATTCTTATAATGACTCCACTTGAATTATGTTAATGAACAAGTGAGCTCCGTCTTAGCTCATTTTCTTCCCCCATGTGAATAAAAGTCTAGCTGTCGCTGTAATCATCTGGTATACCAGATCAATGGACCGTCTTTGAACCATCTATTAACAATGATTCAGAGGAGTCTAATACAAATAGCTTCTACTCTCACAGATATACACAGAAATAGACTGAACATTGTTGAGTTTCTTTGTGTCAATGAAGGCTCAAAAATAAAGAGGAAAACTGGAGGTTAAATGATCTTGCCCCATGTGGTACATTATAATTTAAACACAGCTAACAATGGTGGCTTGCAAAAGTATTTAGAGCCATGTTTTTCAGATTTTGTCACATTGCAACTACAGATCTCAATTTATCAACTGGGATTTTAGCGAACAGACCAACACAAATACTTTGTAAGTTGCACATCTAATATTCTGCTTTTAAATCCTTTAGCAGCTTGGATGCACAAGCAAAAAGTCTCGAGTACATCAGTCCCCTGACTTGCCAAGTCGAGGACCCTTGGTTACCTTGCTTGGTGAGTCAGGGGCATCACACAGGTGGGCTGACTTCTATCCCAAATAGAGATGGCAAACAAGCATCAAAATTATATTTGAAAGGGAGTATGGTTTCAGGTCTTTTGCGGCCTCCAACAAACTGTCTTGAAGTTTTCTCCCATTCAGCACATTCATACTTTTGGAAGCCACCGAATGTACTCATAGGATAAAGAATTCTCAATTTTCCATTTTTCTCAGTTAAAATGAAAAACAGCTCTTTCAAGAGCTTTAAAGATGCTATATTTTTTAGGTTAGACTTTATAACTTGCCTATTATTGCTGTCGATAAATTCATGAAAACAAAATAGTGGATTCACATTCAATATTCATGGAAAATTCACCCATTCCTGAATTTTTTGCATTTAGAGCATATCTAAAATATTCAAAAGAAAATGCAGCTTGGGAAGCTGAAATACCTATGCATAATGCTACTTGACACGCTATTGGCTGACATTTGTAAAGGAACAATCAAGGAACTTCATTTTCCGTGCTGCAAAATGGCTGTAGCTCCAAGAGCAGAGATAAGACAGTAGATATTAGCTTCTGTGGCAATACTAAGATGGTTTTCATTGTGCATATTAATGCACATTAAGGTATATTTAGTGCTTAAATTATTGAAACAGGCAGTTATAAGCATGTGGATTTCAGCTATTCGAGGGCAGTTGTGATCCCTGGGTCTACTTTACACAACTGCGCCTAACAGTAATTAGGTATTTGTTAATCTAATTTAAAATAAACATCTGAGTGATTAATTATTTCTCTCTGTTTTTTTTGTCTGCTGTCTGTAATAAAAATGGCTCAAAAATAAAGTTTTATTGATGGATTTCAAGAAGTAATCAATTACCACTCTCAAATTTACAAAAGAACTAAAAGGAAAACCTGACTTGTGCTATATTGCGCTATAAACTAGCAGCTGACTGTAAAGTACAGAAAACACTACTTTGTTATGGGAAGGCCAATAGAGCAGTTACTATTGTTACTTCACAGCAAGAAGATCCTGAGTTTGAATCCCAGCAAGGTTCTTTCTATGTGGACTTTGCATGTAGTCATGGATGGGACTTCTTCAGTTACTCTGCCTTTTTTTCATCCAAAAACATTGATGTTAGGTTGTTTTGTATATATGTTTGTTGCGTTGTGATGGACTGGTACCCCGCCTGTGACACAATGACTAGTGGGGAGAGGCAGCAGACCCCTCACCCTTAAGCTGGTCGTATACAGTGCAATATTTTACGACATCATGAATCATGTTCTCACACTGTATGACTCGATGCTCAGATGCAACCTGACTGCTCACACTGTAGCCTATGTGCATATGCATCTAGATGGACTCTTGAATTTGGAACTGAAAAAAAAAAAGAAAAACCCGGAAGTGAGGAAGCTCAGCTGAGAATAATGGTCAACAAAAACAAAAGTGCTTCCTTGGCAGTCCTTATTCTGTGCGTGATGGTGTGTGTGCAGTGTGAGAGTTTCCGGTAAATTTGGTTCTTGGGGCTGCTTCAACAGTGTAATAACTTCAAGAGGGGTGACTAGAATTTTAAACAGGTTTGATTTTTGTCCGACCGTGAGATTGCTGATCGGAAGCTAGTCATGAGGCATTTATTGCTTCTCATTACTCCCTGTATATGATGCACGACACACGACTGAGCCAAAAACTCGAACTGATTCCAAAAATTGTCACACGACTGGAAAATTGGCTCAAATTGGGAAAAAAGTCACATAGTGTATGTCCAGCTTTGCTGTGAATTTACCGTGAAGAGTTAAGCAGCTATAGAAAATTTCACAGTTATCAAATTAGAAATTCATCTTTTTTTATTTCCCTTTTTCTTTTACACATAAAATAATTTATTCTGGCTCTACCTCTCTCATGCTGTATTTTAAGGGATTAAGTTATCTGAGCTATCTATGTAGTTATGCTGCTATAGCCTTAGGCTGCTGGAGGGCAAACCAATCACTTCTCTCACTTTCTTCTTCTACTACCCTTTCATTTGCATTATTTGCTGTTTTCTCAAACTTTATGTTTTTTCCCAGATTTTTTCTCTCCATAGAAGCTACATCTGGTCTGGCGTTCTGTTTACCTGTTGACCCTTCCTGGAGTGGGGCCATCAGCTGAGATACTGCTGCCAAAACCTAAACGTTTTCCCTCTCCTGCTTTAATGTCTTACTTTTCATTAACGTAGAAAGCACTCCTATATCAGTTCTTCTGTTTATTTTTTGTGTATCTGCTCTGTTTTCTCAATTCTCCAGTTGGTAGTGGCAGATGGCCGCTTGTACTGAGCCAGGTTTTGCTGGAGGTTTCTTCCTGTTAAAAGGGAGTTTTTCCTATCCACTGTTGCTACATGCATGTATGAGAGATTGGTGTAAAGTCAACAACACAATGCAAGTGATTGTCTGCTGTCGTTATGTGCTCGTCCAGGAGGAGTGAATGCTGCAAGTCAATGACTCGACGCAATCTGCTGGATTTCCTTAGATAGAAAACTAATTTGAATAATAAACTGAGCTTAATGCACTGCTTGATAACTAGGATTAATTGGATTGGGTGACTGAATTGATTTTTTTTTTTTTTTTTGTAAAGTGCCTTGAGACGACTTTTGTTGCGAATCGCCGTTATATAAATAAACTGAATTGAATTAAATTATTCTTTAAATCTGGTGATCACAGAATCTCCTGTTCAGTTTGAGGATATTTCCTGCATGGAGAATGAATGAACTGCATGAGTTGAGATTTTTCAGTGACCAATGCAGCCCAGAGGATGTTTGAATAAAATTATATTGAATGTGACAAAACCAGTGAGATATAAGAGGATGTGGCAGCAAATATATTAAAAAAACAGAGTGGAAAGGGTAAGAATAAAGAGAACAAGAGGCAAAATAAATGTGCAGGAGGCAAAAGAAGAAATGGATCAAAGACAAAGAGGGAAAAAGGCAAACAAAGAAGAGTTGGAAAGGGAAAACAGGGTGAATGCAAGGGGGTAAAGATGAAAATAGTGCCTGCTCTCATTGCTGTTTGTTGCTCTTGTTTTGGCAGGATGTAAAGTGAGTGGATCCTCAGGGAAGTATTACACAATAGCACACATACAAGCACATGAACACTCCCTTTCCATTCATGCACTGCAGGCACATTGGAAAGGGATGTATGTGTCCAGCTATGCCCACTGTGCAGCTCTGCCAGGAGTGTGGGAGTCCAGGACTGTGGCCTGTTTATAACCTGTCACAGAGACTCTAATCTACACCGACAGCTCCCAGGTGACCAATGGGCTCACTGCCCCGGCAAGTGACAGGCCGCTGGGCAGGCTGAACCTTGCTAACCTTCGCAGACACTCACAGGGAAGCACAAACTGCTCCGCTTGTGTTCAAATGTGTGTGGGGGGGAGCGAAAGTAAGCGCTGGGCTGTGCAGCCTGGCCGGAGTACAAGAAATTAAATCAATACTGCAATCAGCAAAGACTAAAAGATTAGTGAGCAGAGAGGGCGAGGGAGGAGAAAAGGTGGACAGTGTACAGAGAGGGTGCATTAGGAAGAAAGGGGGATTATGTGAAAAGGGGAAGTGTAAGAGAAGAAGAGAATGTTGTACAGTAATGAGCTGATAAATATAGCACGGTTGAGTAAGGCTCGTACCTGCTGGCGTAGTGCTCAATCCTGCTGTGTGTGTCTGCATGAGGCAGCCTAGGTGAGGAGCAAGGGCTGAAAAGAAGAGAATTCAAAGTCATTATTTCACAGTAAAAAACATTTCAGTTTAAGATGAACAACTGTATAAGAGGCCAGCATGTGAGACCTAACGGGAGGGAAATCAGCGATGTAACTGTTTGTGATTACTAAAGCTCACTTTATTCTTCTGTTTTAAGTTAAGAAATGCCATGATGAGAACTGGAAGTGTCTGTAGTCACTGATATTCTTTAGAGACCCAGTAAGCATTTTCAAACTGCATTTTCAATTAATTTAAACCACCAGTAATATGCAAATGTTTTCTCTTCATAAGCAATTCTTCCAAATCAGACTTCTCTAAGTTAATACTGTATTAATTGTATGAATATATATATTACTGTACACCACACATACTTGACTACTGGTGTACTAAGGCATTGCTATTTTACCACATTTATCAGTGATGTGCATAAATTAGCTTGTAGGTGTTTAAGGGATTTCAACCCATTACCATTTGAAGCGCACTTCTAAAATCAGTATGTCATTTATAAATACATTTACATACATCTTTTGCAGAAAATCTAAAAAAATGTGTGATTTTTTTTATCATGTTGTTAAACTATTGTTACTTAAAGGGAATATATCCTCATATTTAAGAACAAAAAAAAAAAAAAAAAAAAAAAAACCCTAAAAACCTGGAAAAAAAAAAAAAAAATCACAGCTGGACTTTTTCTTAATTTCCAGATGAGTGATTTTATAACACATTTTTTAAAAGACAGCCTTTTGACCAAAACAGGAAGGCACTACCATATATAGACAATGATGTAGCATGTATAGAGGCACCATCTGTAAGTCTGTTATGGTGATCTTAGAAGGGACTGTATGCTTGAAGAAAAATCCTATACTGCTAGAATATGTAGAAGGGATGTGTGGTCACTTTTCGGCCATGCAGAAAAAGGACGGACTGTGCACTTGTGCAACAAAGAGGTCCTATGAAGGAAACAGGGATGACTTCCATGGAGATAAACACAGGAAAAGAAAGTTAATTTCTCCTTACTGAGAACTAACAGTCTCACATTGAAACATTGAAAACACTTTTTTTTTTTTTTTGTAATTTTTGGATTAAAAGCGAGGAAACAATCCAAACCAAAGGAAGAGAATGTAGTCTATGCTATGGGTACAGCAGTTAGCTTGCAGGGAATAACCAGCCAAACTGCAGAACACTGTTGTTTGTGACCATAAAGTTTCTTAGACAAAAATATATATTTTTAAGAGATTACAACTTTTTATGTCTTCTCTGTCTGTACAAAATTTCTGCTGATGTCATCAAATTCAGTTAAATTAATAACCATACTCTATAAATGATCCTCCTACATGTTTAGCCAAGATACTGTATCTACAAGTCTAAAGAGAATTGAAGAAGAGTTTCAAACACAATGATATATGCCTTTTACGTCAGATGTTAAATGAAATCAGTGAATTTATAATTTCCCATATCTGTTACGATAAAGAATAAGTGACTTTTTTCCCAAAGCTCTCTCCCCTTACATATCAAATGTTTAGAGGTGGAAGTATTTATTAACCTTTCTCATGTAACCATATAAGTAAAGTTATGATGACACTAAATCAATGGCCAAAAAAAAAAAAAAAGATTTGTGAACTGAATTTTAAATCAATCACTTACACTATTTTCATTACAGGAATAAGGATAAGCTGAGATAACATATTTGAATAAATAAATACATAAATACATACATACATAAATAAATAGGCCACACTGGAGTTTCAAGGGTATGCACTGGTGAATTTATAATGTTGAAATACAAATGGTACTTATACTACAAGTTCAGAGACGACCAAAACTGATTCAACCTGTGATAAACAGCTCTAAAAACCAGAAACATGTCAGTTACGACTATGCTAAAAAAAAAAAAAAAAAAAATTAAAAAAAAAAAAACATTTAGGATTTTAAATGCAATAAAAAACTTGAATGTCAACAGGTGAATTCCGGCAGTTCTCACGGTGAAAATTAAACGCCCCGTATTATGTTAATTTTTTTAATCACATAATGACTTCTTCAACCTTTATTTAACTGGGATAAGACTCACTGAGATCAAAGATCTCTTTTACAGTGTCCTGACAGCAAAACAGTTAAACAGCTAATTACAAAAATACAGAGGACAATATCAATAACGTCATTAAATAAAACCCACTTTCCTAAAGTCAATTTAAAACAATGGCATATAGACTTTGTTTCTGCTAAATCATTTTTAAAACCCTTAAAGGAATAAAATGAGACCAGCTCTTTCAAATGAAGTTCATCCTGAAGCAGATTCCAAGCCAATGGTGCTGCAAAATGAAAAGTTTTTTATTTATTTATTTTTACCAAAGTCAGTGCAGATTCTAGGAAAAGTCAATAAAAATGAGTCCAGTGAGCAGAGGTGATACAGCCCTGTAGGCTTCTGATAAATAAGGGAACTCAAGTAGGAAGGACATAGTCTTATTAATGCCTTATAAATAAAAAGATGACAGTGAATCCAACGTCGAATGGAAAGAGAAATCCAACCAACCCAGGAGTACAATAAACAATGATAAGTAAAAGATTTTGAATTTGTAATGAATTTCAGAGCTTCATGGAACACAGTGTCCAAAGCATGAAGACACTGAGAAACAGAAAGCATATATAAAAATGTCATAATAATCCAAAAAAGATAAGAACTGGTGATAAGGAGGAAAATGCTTTTTTCTGCATTGTCCCACATGTTTCTCACTAGAACAAGCTGATGCTGTTCAGTTTACCATTACAATTATAAAACAACCATTGACTAACTGACAACTTTTATAGGGGCGTTTTAAAAATACGGAATAGGATTTCAGAGCTGTGGTCTTACAGCACATTACTGCATCTTTGTGGCAAGTTCTTATCATAACCCCAGACCTCATCAGCTGCTGCTTCACTTCCTTTTTCTCCATGTTGTTTGAGCCTCATAAAGTCTTATATCTGTTCTGAGAAATATTTCTTTAATTTTAGAGGTTATAAAACAATGACACAATCTGGTGAAACATGAACTCATGCTCATGGTACATCATCCTGGGTGCTCTTGTAACCTGAGGCTACTGGTTCATGGTGAGCTCATGGATTTTTATCTCACTGCTCCTGTTTTTCTTTTTCTATCAGACTTGCTTATGAACAATGTGCCTGAATCAGAATGAGATCACAAGACTGATGTCATTAACACTGAGAAGTGACTTTAACCATTTTGGTGATGATCAGAACATAACAGCAAGAGAACATAAAAAAATTGTTGAAAATTAAAAAAAAAAAAAATCCAAATAAATTTAATTTTAAAGCATTAGATATATTTCAGGCTTCAGAAAATATACTGTGACTTACCATATCTGAGTCGACTCAATATAATCTTTTAGTTTTGTTTCAAATAACTGGGACCCATTCATAAAAATATAGGAAACATTTTTAATCCCCAGTAAGCTTTTTCTTTTAAGTAAAAAAAAAAAACATTTCACTCTTGCAAAGAGACTTAAGAAAGACAAAAAATTAATCTTGTTGCTTTGCTAAATACTTTGTGATGTTGGGCAACAGTAGAAGTCTCACTTTAAATAAACTAATAAAAACTCAGGTCAAAATTTTAAAGTTTTTCCGAGTGTTTAAGAGAACAACAACAGTCTGTGTAATGCATTTTTGTATATAAATAGTGACAACATAATTTTCTCTCTTCAGTGCGCAACTGTTTTCTGACATTTACCTGTTTATTTTATAGCCTGTATTGCATGAATTATGTGAGCCAGATCTAATAAAGCAACAATGTTACTGCTTTTTTTCATGCTTGCAGCCTTTTATCACAGTAAAGCAGCAGTTAGAGGTTAAAGAGAACAAGGAAGCAGCTCAAGCAAGAACTTCAGCTGGAAAGTTTGCAGCCTGCTGCATTTCCTGCTCAAACTTAATGAGACCAACATGATGGCAAATCTCTTTCTAACAAAAGCCTTTATGTGATATTTTGATTCTGAAACAATGCTGTTACATTGAAACATTTGTTGTAGATGCCATCTTATTGTTTCCATTCAAATCATTTTGTTGTATGATGTAATAGTTTTGCAAAAATCATAACTGTAAAAAATAAAATGTATTGGAACCCATAAGCAGACAAAATTTAATGCAAAGCCCCAAAAGCTTTGGGGATCATAAAGATATTTCTGGGGAATGTGAGGAGGGCCTTTGTGTTCTTTTTGCTCAGCAGTGGTTTTCCTTGGAGCTCTCCTATTGATGCCATTTCTCCCCAGTTTCTTTCTTCTTGTTGAATAATGAACTCTGACCTTAGCCAAGGCCAGTGAGGCCAGCAGTGCTTTAGATTTTTGCTTTGGATTCTTTTGTAATCTCCTGAATGAGTCGATAGGAGGGTTTACTACCGATCCATGTTTTCTCCATTTGTGGATAATAGCTCTCACTGGCTCACAGGAGTTCCAAAGCCTTAGAAATAGATTTGTAACCCTTGACTGAAAGATTTTTTTTCAGGCATGATGTGTTACTTTTGATATATTTTAGCCTTGTTGTCAGACAAGTAAGTGATTTCTTGACTGTACATTTCTGGCAGTACTCAGGTCCGGGTGTGGGGAGTGAAATTGAACCTAGTTTTCCATAAAATGTTCACAGAGGCAATTATATTTTCACATAGGGCCTGGTTTGTTTTAAATTATTTTTATCTGTTCAAAAAGTAACACCTGTTTTTGCATAAATATGGTGTGATATCCCCCGATGCTTGTAATAAACACATTTAATGATTACTCGGGGCAGGGGAGCTAGAAAATATTTTATTCTAGTTTTTTTTTTTTTTTTTTTTTTAAGCCAGAATCAGACTGAATTTCTCATTCATCATCATTTTTTGTTAACTTTTAATTTTATATTCAACCAACGAGAATAACTGTTATATTGTTGCGTCTTAAGAAAATATGTACACTTCTTTCTGTCTGTATACCGGAGTATGTGAGAAAAGACACAAAGGTGTGTTGTGGGACTCACGTCTCTGAGCTCTCAGCTTCCAGTACAGATTGCACTGGCAGGTAACCTCTCTGCGGGTGCTTTGTAAAATACTGCTTTGACCTGAACTTGTTCTTCAGAGTCTTGGCGAAGTCCCTCATCTTCTCTCCCGAGGTTGTCTGCCGTCGTCCAGGGAGGAGAGTGGAGGAGGGGGTGAAAAGTGGAGGTTGAAGCACAGGGCATGGATGATTGAAAGACAAATTGCACTGCTTTAGAGTTGCCATCTCCAGAGATCACCTCATGTAAAATTTATCCACTTTTTTCTCTTCAATACTAATGTTTCCTTCTATTCACTGTCTACATTATTGCTCTGTTTAAAATCTTCCTTATTTCATCATATCTGTCTGAGAGTAATTTTTTATGTGCTTGCCTGGTGCAAGAACTGTACCCTGCTATATAAAAACTTTTTTTTTTTTTTTGCTGAAACAAAAGTATACTGCAGGATTTTACATCTTGAAATTGCACTGATCTTATCACACTTATACACTCTCTATACTGATTCACGGGTTTTCCTGAAGGTTTGTGCTCCAAACAGCTATTTAAATGAACCAAAACTTAGCCAAAAATATATTTTCTACTACGTGATTCTGTCTTCATTTATACTGTAGAGCTGCACAAAAAGATACAGTGTATAAAATCCCTAATCCATGAATGGCAGAAGAAATAGGTTTAAGAGTATGTATTCATTCTTGAATAAAGTTGAGCTTCATCTCTCCCTAAAGACCTGAATTTGTATTCTGGTAAAGCATTATATATTGCACGTCTTACTGGGGTGTAGTACTCCATGATGGGGTAGTGCAGCTTCTTGCCCTTGCTTGTGCGGCCGGTTAGAAAACATGTCTGGCAGATGTCCACATTGAACTGCTTCAAACTGCGATACCTGTCGAGATCAATAACACAGAGACTTTAACGATGTTTGCAGGAGAACTGAATGGAGCGGCAGAGTGGTTGAGTGTGTTTGTGTGTGTGGACGTGTGTGTAATCTTATCTTAGCCATGCTGTGGAGACATATATCTCTTTGTATAGTCACACAAAAGCCATTTGATTTCCTATACAAAACCCTGGGATTTTGGGGTTGTTAAAATGACAACTAGGCTGAACTTAAATTTAAGACAAATCTTACTGAAAGCTCTTGAATCAATGTAATGACCTCAACAGAAATGGCAAAACAGACATATTAGAAAAACACACAAAATTAATGTTTCACAGTGATGTAAAAACAGAAAACATTCAATTTTATTGGTTTTTATATACATATACTCCCATATTTATCATTCTTAGAAATCTAATTTTAAAACCCTTGTAGCAGCTGAGTAGATACACCCATACTTGTTTAAATAATTCCATTTATTTAGAAAGCCCCAGAATGCTGTTTATTTCTTACCCTTTTAAAAGATGCAACAAGAACAGATGTCTGTGTATCATAGATTTTATGTCAATTGATAAAGTGAAAGTCTATTTTCCCCACTTCTAAAATAACTAAAATTTCATCAGTTTTAATCATCTGTTTCCATTAACAGCACATCTACATGTAAATGTCCTCTTGGATGCAATTTAATGCACAGCAGCCACACCTACCTGAAACCCTTAATGGGGCATTGTTTGCAGACATAGCATTTGGCCTGATGCTTGGTGGATTCTGCAGCAGCTACACGGTGGAGGACGGGCAGCCAAACCATCGACTGGGGCTCGAGGCTCATCCATTCCAGGAAATGAGACACCTCAATGGCAGGTTTCCCAGGGGCCTGTTAGGGAAAGGTAAGAGAGACAAGAGACTGTAAACAACCCAAATATAGACCAACAGAAGGACAGGTTCTTAAGCAATAAAAACAGCAACAATTCTGTCTAAGTTAAAAGCAGTTGCAGCTATTATAGTGAAAAAAATTCCCATACAAAGGATATTTGAGAGAGCACAGACTATTAAATCTTTTATGTAACATATATGCTTAAGCATTTACAAAGCTAAAAATATAACAGACATACATTATACAGCAGTTAATGTGAGTCTGCATGTTCTCTCTATCCTAAAAAAAAGCTTGTTCAGAATTAAAGGAAGTGAAAAAATACAAAGCCAACCTAATAAAGGAATAACTCACCATGCACTCAAAATCCGTGATGTGCTAAATTCTCATTAAGTCTGCATCAGAGATGCATTAAGAAGTTGATTTCCCTTGGGGCTGCCCCCACTGCTCAAGCAGGGTAACATAATAAATGTATGTGAGTGTGTGCACTGATCACAGGTGGTGAGGTGTACAGAGATGTGGGGTCTCCCGGGGATGAAAGAAGTCCTCTCTGTTAGCACAGTACCCAGCTTGGCTCTCTGCGGGAGGTCAAATGGCAGCTCCTTACATGCCAAACACCTGGAACTGCTAACCTGATCACTCTACTCCATCTCAAAACAGACGGAATGTTCAATACCACTAGGAAATTTAGCTTGATTAATATGAAATCTCCTAAAAAAGATCTTTTGGAACAATCTGAACACTAATATATATTTAAAAAATGACTACATTTGCTTTGAGTTTGTATTTTCTAAATAAATTTGTTTCATTTATTTCAGCTCTTTAACTTTGAGTGCTTTGAAAGCACTGAAATATTTATTGGGAGATGAATTATTCTTAGTTCTTACCTGGATTTTTCCAAATAACCTCTGCAGAGACCTTCCTGTGCTCACACTGTTTTCTTGCAACTATTTTATGGAGGATGCTTTGTTGTTGCTGTGTTTCCTCTGTTTTCCTGTCATTTGAGTTTAACAGTCAACATAAGGTGGAGACAAACAGTAGACTTATAAGTATCCAGAATCCCTTGATAACTGGTAGAGGGGTCACTCTAATTTTATCTCAGAGTAAATGTCCTGGCATAAAACACAAGGAGAAACAAAATACCTTTAAAGAGCTTCCTCTGATATAGCAGTTACTGACCAGATTTCACTGTGCACCATGAGAATATTTTTTTAACAATGAAGGATTTTGATTGGTTAATACTGATACAACTGAAGGTTTCTTCTGCTGCTTTCAGTTTTCATCTGTTGGCCTAAATTAGTGGCACAAGTTTAAGGTCTTAAAGCTAAGATTTATTTCCCTCTGTCCATCCATTTTTTAACCTTCTTAATTGTTGCAGGGTTGCGGAGGAGTTGTTGCCTATCTTCAGCAGTTAATGGACAAGAAGCTGGGTACACCCTGGACATCAGTTTGTTCCAGGGCAACATAGAGACACACGCAACAGATAATCATGCATGCACACACTTATACTTCAGGGCAATTTAGAAAAACCAATTGACCTAACAGTCCCGTGTTTGGACTGTGGGTGGAAGCCAGGGTACCAGGAGAGAACCCAAACATATATGCAGAGAATATGCAAACTGAACACAGAAAGGTCTTAGCCTGGATTGGAAGCCAGGACCATTTTTTATGAACCATTCTTAATCGCTTGGTTTCTTCACTTAAGAGAACCAAGATCTCCAGATGAATCCTCCTTTCTGTGAAGAAACCCTTTTGATATTTATTTTCTCAAACTTCACATTTTTTTGTTAAGTTTTCTGTAATAATCTTGATGGGAAAGATATACCTTGTTTCTCAGTGACAGTACTAACACTCATTAAATGCAGTGATATTACCATCACGTATTATTTAAAGCAAAAGCCTAATTATTATTTTTTTCCTGAGTGGATAACAAACAAAATTTTGCGTTTCCTTTTTTTTTTTTTTTTTTTTTTTTTTTTATAAATTATATGTTTATTTTGTTATTTATCTTACCTAAAAAAAACATCTATCAGCCAGATGGCTTCAATTTTGACTTTTGACTTTTTGGCTTTGATAAACAGATGAGCCCATAATATGATCTCACCACCACTGAGCCTAACCATTGACATGAGTTGCTTCACCTGATAATTGTTTTTTTTTTTTTATCAAACATGGAAATGTAAATCAGGATCAACTTTGATCACATCTGTGCAAAGAACAGTGTTTTAGAAGGCTTGTGGCTCATACAAGATGCATTTTTGTAAACCTATGTTGTGTTGCCAGGCTGTCGTGTTGGAGGCGTTCTCTTGGCAATTCATCTTGCAGAAGTCGACATTCGAACTAATTCGTCTTGATGCTCAGAGAAAGTTCTTGCAAAGGTAACTGAGCTATTCCTTTCAAATATCTGACCTGCATCAGTGACCTGATGATAAGCAGATCCTGGACAACTCCTATCACAGAGCATCAAAGCTGCAGCCTAAACCTGCAACACTGTTCTATAAAATTAAAACACATGTCAGAAAAAAATATTTAATAAGCCTTCAGAGCTCTAAGCACATCTGTTGATGGGTTTGGGTGTGAAATGCATGAGCGCGACCGTGTCCTCACCATGCGGAAGCAGCTCCGAACGCTTGGCTCTACATTGCTGCCGCCAAAAGCTGCGACTTCTCCCAGCTGGCGGGGTATCTGGATGGCTTCATGTAGCAGCAGGCTGAGGTGACGCTGGTCTGTCAAGCCTCCAGGACCAGACACCTGACGGAACAAGTCTGCAAGACATTATGCATTTATTCAGCAATTATGCACTCACTAATCTAATTTCACACCAGAACATGTAGCAGCAATAATTATACAATGTGTGACTGCATTTCAACAAATTGCAAGAGCATTAGCTGCACACGTCTGTATTTTTTCTTTCCTCTGCATGAGGACACTTGGGTCTGAGAAACCATGCTGACTTTAAAATTCTACATTTATTCCAAAAATCTAGTTAAACACTAAAATTAGTTTTTGATCTATTTTACAAAAAATACCTCAAGCAATCAAGCTCAGCTGACCTAAAGTTTTTTAAAATAAGCATCACTTCAGTGACATAAACTAAGAATAAATCTTTATTAATGATCTTCTTGGTTATTTTAGAGATGAAAGACCAGCATAAGAGCCATCTTGTCAATTTCTGACTGAGTCTTTCGCTATGCTTAGAGTCTGCCTGTCACTGAAGAGATGAATCTTGACAGGCGTGTGACTGTGCTGCACAATCGCAGCATCCCATGTATCCCCCCCTCTTTGTGGGCTTATTTCTTCCCACAATGAGAGAATGTTTGGCTCCAGCAGCTGCATCTTAAACAGCCTCCTTCATATCATCCTCATAGCCAAAGCTGAGACATGTTTGATGTTTTTAAATATTCTCACAAAGCTTTTGAGTGGAACTCTGGACATGTTTTATGGAGACACTTTCTCAGCATATCAGTCTCTTACATCTTAAATATGCTGCTTTCACTGTGAAAACTCTATGGTGAGATAATAGGAACCCTTGGTTTGACACAAAAGCACAAGAACTGCAGTTTTCTGACTGCTGTTGAGATTTTCGAATCTGTAAATGTCATGGACAAAAATTACATTTGTAGAACACATTCAGATATTACATAGATTCATTAATTTAAGAAGATTGAACACGTTTTCTGAAAATTGGAAAACGAGGTCAGTGTGTAGCACATTGAACAAGCCATACACTAGTAAGAATGCATAAAACAAACCATATGTTTCACACTGATGAAAAGGTGTTACAGATATCTGGAGATATAATTTTGCCTGTGAATTTCAAAGCTGCAGTATGTAACTTTTGTAAAAAAAAAAAAAAAAAAAAAAAAAAAAAAAAAAAAAAAAAAAAAAATACTTTTCTACATATTTGTTGAAACTGTCACTTTGTTGTGACAGAATGGTATGCGACAGATAATCTGCGAAAAAATCGAGTTCCTCTACCTTCTCTCAGTGCTCCCACTGATATCCAGAAACAACCAATCAACAAAAAAAAAAAAAAAAAAAAAAAAAAAAAAAAAAAAAAAAAAAAAAAAGAAACAACGAATCAGAGCCAGGAGGTGGGTCTTAGCGTCGTCAATCACCGTCTGTGTGGCGCTGCAGCTAGCAGAGACTGTTGTGAATACTCAGGGTAGGTAGCATGACCATTGATGACGATGGATAAACGGTTTTCCTATTAACGTATGTTGTGTCTCCACCATTAGCACATTTAGCAGCGGGTAAATGAAGTTGACTGACAGTGTTAATACTTTCATCCTGGCTCTGATTTTTTTTTTTTTTAAGTTAGGAGCGGCACAAAGTTATACACTGCAGATTTAACAGCAATCAGTCAGAAACATAAGATGCTTACCTAAACCCAGAAAACAAGTGGTTACGTATGTCAGGTGAAAGAAAACTGATTATTTTAAGTCTTAGAGTGAGTGCCTTTCACACTTAATGTCGATGATGGTAAAGATAAATTCATCTTTATTTTAGTAACAGTCTCACAGGAGACTTTAAAAATATATATATTTAATTTAAGTTTATTCAGAGGCAACTACCATCTTAAACTGGAACTTACCAAAAATATTTAGTAATTCATGACTTTCTGTTGTTCTGAGGCTATAAATCTGAGGAAGATTTCTCCTCGCCAAAAGCATTTCTGTTCAAAATGCTGAAGACAAGAGAAAATGCCAGTCATGTAAGGCAACTGTGTCTTGATTTCTCTAAACCAGGATATGGGCTAAAATTAAATAACTATTCTCATAAACTTGACTTCATCAAAAGTCAAGGCAATAACCAGTTAAAACCAATAGGAACTGTGAAAAACAAAGCTGAACAAAAACCCAAGTTTATCTTTCTATGATGGGCAGTGAAATGGATGGTAGAGAAGCCAAATCTCCAAAAATCACATTTAGAACAGCAAAGAGTGGCTTCTTGAGGTCACCAAGTTTCCATAACAAGCATTCAATGCTCCCTATATGCCAGCAGGTTGTTTAAGAGGCATCCCAGAAAAAGCCTTTTCTGTCATGCTATTATAAGTGTTAACATGTAGAAAACAGTTTGCTAAACTCTGCTGAACTTTAACTGGAACTATGTGCTTTGGTTAGGTGAGACAAAGAGTGAACATTTTAGCACCAAATGCTCCACGTGGCTTTGGCATGGGTACTGTTTGGCAGAAGATCTGTGATGCTGTGGGCCTCTTTCCTATCCAAAGGACCTGACAACTTTTTTGCAGTGCATGGTGACATGGACATAGTAAAAATTCAAACTGGCCATTTTGATTCTTTGTAAAACATGCATTCCAAAAAGAGAGAAGAAAAATGAACAATTAAATGCAAATATGATAAGTTTTAGAAAAAAAAATAGAAAAAAGCTGGAAGTGGTTTAAGGAATTGCCGTTTTATAATTGTTCACATGCCTTATGGAAAACATCTATTCAAAAATGTATGTTTAATACAAAGTTTTTTTTACATAGTATATGCAAAAGAAATATTAAGAGTTATCTTCACCTGGTAAGATATTGACTGCTCATAGTCTCCCAATTGAATCCCACTTCAAATAGTCAAAATTACCCCTTTTCAACAACAAATACTGCATTAAACATTAATCATTTCCAAATAAAAGACAAGGAGTGCTAAAGTTATTTTCAAATTACTTGTTTCAAAAAGTAAAAGCCTCAGCATAAGAGAATGCATGAATGTGACTTCTGCAAACAATCCTTTTAAGGACTGTGGCGTACCAAGTAAAGAAAGCTTTCTTCATTATGGCAACATAACTATTCTCCACCATTACACTAAGTGGATGTCTTCTAATACTGGCAATCAGGGGTGTTTTATTTTGGATCGCTGTTTTCAGTCAATAAGATGCACTTACCGACTCGAACAAGCATCAGACTTACATTTGTACTTCTCTTGAACGTCTGCGTTGCATAAGCTCACCAGTCCCATCTTGAAGCTGAGAACTCGCATTTTGCCATTTCGTGCACTGCAGGAAAGGAAGGCAAAGTGGATTTAAAAAAAAAAAATCTGAGATTACAGTTTCTGTAAGGTGAACAATCTTGAATCACTGCGTTGTGGATCGTGGTAATACAGAGCTCTGCTGGGAAGAATTACACGGGTCACAGCAGCACAATACAGGTCAGTGAAGTAGTGTGAAATTGTATTAGAGCACATTCAGAGTAAGTAAAGGCCCTTCAGGGAATTGGTAGAGTGTTCTCCTCGAGTTTTATGCCCAGAAGACCAATAAAAATCTCATATGCTAGTTAAAAATACATATATACAGCACCTAGCAAAAGTAGCCCGCTTTGAACTTTTCTACATTTTACCACCTAAGACTTTAAGGTTTTTTATTTATATAATATGCATCAGACCAAAAACAATACTGCGAAATTAAAAACTTGAAAGGAAAGAATGCATGTTTTTATATTTCTTGAAATAAAAATCTGAAAATTACAGCATGGATTTGTAGTCAGTTCCATTTACTTTGCTATTGCTAAGTAAAAAAAAAAAAAAAGAACCATAAAAGGGGTTCAGAAGTCAATACTTGGTAAATAAACTCTTCCTGTGTGTAATTTAATCTCAGTAAAAATACTGCTGTTCAGTGAAGGTGGTTTGTGGAGAACATTAGAGAACAGAGAGCACTATGAAGACCATGGAGCACAGCAACAAGGTCAGGGAGAAAGTTGTAGAAATGATTAAATCAGAGTTAGGTTTTAAAACAACATTCCAAGGTTTGAGCATCTCCCAGAGAAATCGTGCCTCTAAAAATGGAAAGAGTGTGGTGCAAATAGAAAACTACAACCTAAATTAACAAGCCAGGCAAGGAGAGTTTTAATTAGAGAAGCAGCCCAGAAGCCCATGGCATGAGCTGCAGAGATCTGCAGCTCATGAGGAAAAAGTTTTGATAGAACATTTTACTGTTGAAAGAAAACCATTAGAAGTCCCATTTGCAGTTTGGCACATGATATGCAGGAGACACACCAAACATGTGGTATAAGGACTGTAGTTAGAGGAGTACATATTCCCCTCCACGAAACATCGTGATTGCAATATCATACTGTGGGAATGATATTCGTTGCGACAATGAAGCTTGGCAGAGTTGGCAGAAAGAAGGGTGGCAGGTTTGGTTGTTGGCATAGGCCACACAGGTAGTTGCAAACAGCTCGATCTCTGCGTTTACTAGGCGTAATTGTCAGTTGATCAATCAGATAAACTCTTCTGATTGATCTGATTCAGCTCAAATCCAGTGACAGCCAACATGGGACTTGGTTTAATACAAGAAGAAGAGCGGGGACGTGACTTGTATTTAAAGTGTAGAAGAAGAAGACGAGAAGGCAGAGGAGGATAAAGAAGAACAGGAGTGTAAGGAAAAGGACAGTTTGCGGATTTCTCCATTCCCTTTTCCTTAACTTCTTGTTGTTCTTCTTTGTCATCCTCCTCCTCTTCTTCTTCTTCTCCTGTTACGACAAGTCAGGTGCTGGCTGTCATCGGATTTGAGCTGAAAATTGAGTCAATCAGATCAACCAGACCAGTTACTGCTCCCAAATGACAAATACACCCATTAAACACAGAGAACAAGCACAATTTTCTGACAAGAGCATACAGAT
The DNA here is from genome assembly GCA_014839685.1 of Anableps anableps. Taxonomy (NCBI): domain Eukaryota; kingdom Metazoa; phylum Chordata; class Actinopteri; order Cyprinodontiformes; family Anablepidae; genus Anableps; species Anableps anableps. Next base: position 30,011,276 of record CM026074.1, on the reverse strand, counting down.
GGGTGGAGGAAGGCGTGTTTAACCTCTCACTGTGATGCATTCATGGGCTCACGAATTAATGGCAATACCCGCGATCAGAGCTATCTGCTCTCTCAGCTAATAAATGCACTGATGTGATTGCTTAATATGCTCCTCTGGGTTTTCCAGCTGCTGAAGGGAGCGCTGTTGCAACAACTTATAAAAGAAGAAAAAAACTATGGAGTAAAATTAATAAGTCCAGATCTAAATATAATTGAGATCAACACTTGAAGATTGAAATTCATAAAAACCTGTCATCCAATCCAGCTTTTTGCAAAGAAGATTAGGCAAGAATTTCAGTGCGTAGATGAGCAAAACAGGTAGAGATACAGTACATGCCTCAAAACGCCTGCAGCTGTCGGTGTAGAGAAGTGTGATTCTACAAAGTATCGATTCAGGGGGACTCAACACTTGTACACAGCACACGTTTCAAAATTTTGATAAAAAGCAAACAAATTGAAAACCAATTATGTGCTGCTTTTTCTTTTTCCCTCACATAAAATCCCATAAAACACATTGAAGTCTGTGGTTGTATCATGAAATAAATGAGTAAAAGTTGAAGGAGAATGAATATTTGCAGGATATCATCTAAACCTCACATGAAAAAGATTTTCCTAAATCAAGAACAGCCAGGTTTTAAACAAGCAATACATTTTTATTCATGGAATAAAGAAAGATTAAATTTGAGAAATAAACACGTCATCACCATTTCTGGCTCTTTTGCCAAGCAGCCTCCAACAATTTAATGCAGATCTAAGCAGCACTAGCAAAAACCATGCTAATCAAATTAACATTTCAAAAGTCACATGAAGGATCAAGAACATCGGATTCATCAAAGAACATCAGGTCAATCCAGTATGAAATTAGATAAAACCATGAATTTCATTTCTACAGCTGAATGCTGGCCTGAAGGGGTATAGATCTTTAATTGACAGCTTTGTCATAAATTTCTAAAAATGTGCACAGGCTAAAAATATACACATATATATCAGGCAGAAAGACATAAAGTGGTGAATCACTTGTTCCCCTGTTAGATTCAGGACCAGAGAGAGTCCAGAGGAGACGTCAAGCACATGGTGATGACTGGCTGTCAGTATCTTTCACTCACACTTTCTGCTGCACACCTCATGCCATCTTCAATGTGCATCCCAATGCTGCTCCTCAAGGGACACATTTTTCCAGCGCTCCCTGACAAGCTTCCGGAAGTAATGTACACACAAACATAAATACACGCACTTCTGCCGCATCGTATTGTAAATCACATTTTCTTTTCACAAACACAAAATTAAGCTCAAGTCTCATTCACATTCCCTGCTGCTATTTATTAGGGAACAAAAAGCAATTACTGAAATTTATTCAGACGACCAAGTCTCTGATTGTTTCTCATTAGCAGAAAATGGTTAAAAGCTACACACCAGATATACAGCTCTCACCGAGGTTGTCTTATGTTTCACTGTATGTGCTGTGGGGCTTTTCCTGGAGATGGAACAAACAAGGAACAAAGCTGGGTGAGTGCTGGTGTCAAAGAGGATTTGCTCTGGCTGTGTCTGAGAAGGGGTGTCTGACCCTCTGGGTTGAAGCTGTTACTGCAGCTTTAGCTGTTCGCAGTCTTTCTAAACGTCGGTGAAAATAGCCATGTGACTGCTCACATCTCCATCTCCAATCTGTTTCCCTACAACTACTAAGAAACAGCTTTTACGAGTAATCAAATAAGACAGCACCACAGAACTCACTTTGCACAATTTTGTAAAGACAACTTTATGCTGACTGGGGAAACAAAAAAAACCACTGTGGAGATGTTTTTTTTTCTAGGAGCAATAGTTCAAATACAAGACAGTTACATTTTTAACCATGCAAAAGACAACAATCTATGATCTATTTTCAACCAAAGTTAGTGTTAGACTTATAACACTGGGTTGTGTTTTTCACTCAAGACAGTATTTTCAGAGTTATTTTGCATTTTCTCAGAGGCATTCACCATAGTTGGTTAAATTTGAAAATATATATTAAATGAAATAAGAAAACACATGGATTAAGTTATTCAAAAATAACCAAAACAGCAGTGCAGTTAACAATTCCTGAAATAATCTAAATCTCTTAATTACTTACTCTGGGCAAGGATGCTGATATTGTACCACTGAAACTTTAATTAAGATGTGCACAATTGACAGTGATTATAAAACGTTCAGCCCTTCTGTAGTTTACTACAAATCTCCACTCTTACTCGCAACCCTAGGAAAATGTAAAATTCTGCTGGGTAAATAACATATAATATTAACTTTTCTTAGTCACTCCTCAAAATGGAAAAGACAAAAAAACATGCAATTCAAGCAGAGCAAATGTAAACTGAAATATCATAAATGGTGGGATGAAAAAGTGTACTCTGCTCAGATGAGACTAAGACTGAGTTTTCTGTCAGCCAATACTTCAGGTAGATCTTCCATGAAATGAACACATGGAAAAGCACCTGTTGTCTACAGCTAAGTATGGTGTATGCTCTGTGACATTGTGTGCTGGTTTCTCTACTACAGGCCTTGGAAACCTTTTCAGAGAGCATAGCTTCATAAACACCTTGAAATATCGGAGCACTGTAAATAAAAATCTGGGAACCTGTCCCAGAAAAGTAAAAATGAGTCCTCGATGGGTCTTTCAGCAGGACGATCATTTTAGCCAAATGGTCAAATCGACACAGAAACAGCAGGCTGTGGACAACAGAGGATCTGACTTTGAGTAACAGAACCAAGCATGGAAAAATCATTAAAAAGCAAACTTTCAATAGACCAAAATTACTCAACAAAGCAAAATCCAACAGATCGTGACACTAATATGAAAGCTATGAGATGAGTTAAACACACCTCACAGTACAAAGTTTGGTAAAACCTTAAAGGCATTGAATAAAGTTACCTAAATAAAAAAGTTGGATTTTCCTGAAATGATAAGTGCCGAGTTTATGCTTCTGTGTTAAAAAAAAAAAAAAAAAGAAGCAATTTATTCTATTGCTTTTTATTCATTGTTACCAGAAGTGCCAATAGTAGAGAGTCCTTTATATCGTTGTGTGCACATTTCTGAGTTTGTCGCCGGTTGCGGTTGCTTATCACCCAAAATGATTTGAATGTTTAATAGATGTTAATCTTCAGGTGATGTGTGTTTGCATAATAAGGGCCTGAGTAAGATCAAAATCTTTAAGATTGAAAGGTTCAAAAATTATGCATGGATTCAAGTTCATCCATAAATGAACAAATAAAAACATAAAACTTGAAGCATATACAAAGCTTTAAATAAGCTGAAAAGACAAGTTAGAACACCAAAAGTAGGTCAGGAAGTAGCAAAAAAGAGCATAAATCCTAGTTGAGAATATTGATTAGTCTTTCTTGGATAATAAACAAAGGATCGTTTCAAAGAAATAGCCAGAAACTCAATATGAGCAAGTTAGACCTTTTTAGGTAATAAACTACAGAAACCCTCAAAGGTCAAATAAGTTTAAGAGGAAAGAGATAATGTTTGCCTCAAATATGATAAATTCAGGTTAGTTATGTAGACCCTTTCAAGAAAGAATTCAACCCAAAGCACTTAACAAAATGCAACAAGCAAATAGAAAATATCAGGATAAAAATGATCACAAAAGTTGTAAATGAACAGATAGATATGAGTACATGACAAAGTAAAACAATTAAAATTACAGTCTATGAGGCAGTCTGTGAGGAAATGCTGTTTCCTTTCAAACAGGTAGGTTTTTGGTTTAGACTTAAAGGCACTGAGAGAATCACCATCCTGCACCCTAGCAGGGAACTCATTCTTCTGCTTTAATGGAGAATCAATCATGGGTTCAGGTTTAATGTGTATTTTTCCAGATGAAAAACCTGAGCTAGTAAAGTTTGAGGCTGAGTTGTGTTGCTTTTTGAAATAGTTTAAAAACATCAAATAAAGGCAAAGAAGATCAAAAAGACTGGAGGTTCATTGCATATACTGGTGATTATATCAGCTATTTTTATTTTGGTACACTTGCTCTAAAAATGAAGAGTTTAGCACAGCTAAAACTTTTTTTATGGTCTATCATGCTTTAACCTCAACAACATTTAGGAACAAACTGAGAGCATTGTCTTTAGCCTGCAATAAAATCCCTTTGAGAACATTTAATCTTCTGAAAAATTGTTGACTCCATGTAACATCAAATTTAATGACCATTTAATGAGAGAAATTAGTGCCACTTGAAAATTACTGCAGGATGCATTTAATACTCCAGACATTTCCACCACATTATTTATCTTTTTTTCATCTGACAACTATAGTGGATATAAAAAGAGTGCACACTTCTTTTAAAATGCCAGGCTTTTGCGAAACAATGATAAGTTGTTTACTTTTCCATGTATAGTGTGAGATGGAACGTTTTATATAATACAACTGAAAACAAACAAATCTGTAAGTGGGAAATACAAATAAAGAAATGATCTGGTTGTTAAATGTGTAAACACTTTAAATTAACAATTTCATACAGTGTTTTGTATTAATTCCAGCATTTATTTATGAGTTCAAATCTATCATCATTTTTGCTAACTTTGAAAACATTTAGTGTATTTAGCGTCCCCTAAATTAATATTCCTGGATAAATTCTAAAGCGCTAATTTACTTGGCTGTTTGTAAACTTTCAGCTGAATAAAGTTCAACATCTGGGTTGAAGTTTTGGTTCTCAACTGTTAAAGTTGCAGTATGTAACTTTGTACCGCTCCCGACCTAAAACAACCAATCAGAGCCAGCAGGAAGGTATTAGTACTGTCAATCACCTTCGTGTTTGGCAGCTAAATGTGCTTATGGTGAACAAACAGTTTACCATTCCTGGAAAACTGTTTACCCGCCGTCATCGGCGGCTATGCTAACTAGCATTAGCATTTGTGGCAGGCTATGTTGTTATGATCCAGCTGTAGCATAGCAGAGGGGAAGGGGGAGTGTGTGAGCGGGTGATTGACAGCGCTAAGACCCTCCTCCTGGCTCTGATTAGTTGTTTCTGACTGAGTGGTATATCTGCAGTTAGTACTGGGAGAAGGCAGAGGAGCTTGATTTTTTTCACAGATTATCTGTCTTATACTGTCATGATGATAATTTTAACAAATATGTAAAAAAAAAAAAAAAACATTTTTCATAAAGTTACATACTGCAGCTTAAAGAAGAAGGACCCGGGTTGAGAAAAAACTGCTCTAAATGAAGTCATGGATTGTTGAGAGGCTGTGAAGAAAGAGTTGAAGAAAGTTCAGCTTTTGGGCAACAATACCAAAGAGAAGTTTGGTACAAAAACAATACTGTGCATCATCAAATGAGCACCAAAACCAAAGTGAAACATGGTGGTGGCAGCATCATGAGCTCATGATATGTGCTTACTTTTCTCCAGCTGGAACAGCTTTTTCTTCTTTATCATTCATAAAATAGTGAAGATATTCAAGTACAAGACGATCCTCAGTATCACAGTGAGTCCACGCATGTATACAAATATTAAATCAACACAAAGTGATTCTTGCTGGTTTTCAGTTGAATTGTTCCTGATATGTGGTGTAACATGCAGCTGTATCAAGACGGCACGAGTATGCAAAGAATGATGGGGTTAATTCAGGTTGAATCAGATAAAGCTAATAACTCCAAGCAGAGATGACGATGAGGTCTTCGTCTTAGGTGCTTTAACTTCTTTTTTTACATCTTTGAAAACATGAAATTTTGAAGCAGAAGAATAGTTAGTCATAGTCATAAAAGGTAAGTGCTTTACCCTTCTTTGCTAACCTTTGGTTAGCTTGTGCCAGTGAAAAAAATGCATTGCGTTGTAAATGAAAGGTAATATATATAAAGATAAAATAGTAAAGGGATGGGAGATAAGGAATCCTTGAGTACAAATTGTGTCAGCTGGATGTGCAAACCCTTCATCAAGCGACATCTTAAACTACAAACAGTTTTCAACAAATATTTCACATTTACCTCAACAGAAAGAGTTATACCCACCTGTCATAAACATTCAGCAGCCAGTTGAGGCACATATCAACGCAGAGAGGAATGTTGACCAGAATGGACCTCTGCTCCTCCAGCCTCTCGTACATGGCTGTCAGGCCGTGAATCACCTCCACTACATCCATCACGTGCTCCCCCTGCTGCAGCTCCTGCTCCCGAAACACGTCAACCAGGCTGCTCAGGGCCACCAAATCCACTGAACACAGCACACAATTTTCATTATATATACTGATGTCAAGCTAAGTTAAATTAACATTCAACCATCGATCAGTCTCATAGTCTGTCAAAGCAGCAATGCTTTTGACATACAAAAGAAGAAATTAGATTGCTGCATATTTCTAAATATTAACATTCAATAATAGTATAATATAATTATTATAAGGAAAAACAACATGAGCTAGTAATCAAATGAAACAAGAATTAACATTACAATTAAATAATCTATATTGTACCCATTAATCCGAAATTACGTAAAAGAAGCATGAAACAAACATATTTGGACAATGTTAATTTCTACTCTGGAAACTACAAATTCAAAATGAAAGTTCAACATTAAAGAACTGATTAAAATCTAAGATTCATTAGGAGCTGGGCAGATTCCTGGCAGTCCCTGGCTGGACAAGTGGGCTAATAACCACGGTGACTGGGGGTATGAAACATAGTATGGGGTTGGGGATACAAAGAAAAAAATAATTTAAAAAAAACAGTTTAAGGTTTGGTCTGAGTCAAAGCTCAGAAGGTCTGGGCTTCTGTTTCCAGGGGAGGAATCAGCATGAGGGACTGTTCAACCAATCAGAGAGGAACTTAGGGTCACACGAGGGATCTATAAAGATAAATCCCCAAAGAAAGTTAGATTCTATAATTTCTGAAGCCTCCTTTTTCAGACTCAGACAGACCAAAAATCTCAAATCTCAATCTCAAATCGCACTTTATCCATGATACTTGCAAAATAAGATTATTCACTTTAGAAAGGACTTTGACATGTGTTGACAGCAATTCAGACAATGTGTGACAATATGTTGTTGAACTTAACAACTAACAAATGACATTTTGAAGTGACCTGGAGAAAAGCAACTCTTGTAGGTGAAAGGTCCAATCTGAGGTGTTTGTGTGCACAGCAGTTAGAACTAAAAAAAAAGTTTAAAATGTGTTTGGTTCATGCAAATCAACATGCATATAAATGTCTGTCAACACACATATCTGTCCACTTCACTTGTGAACACAGACACGTGGCAACAGCCTCCTCTTCCACTCCCCAACAGCGATGCTTATTCACCCATTTTGGCTACTTAAGCCCCCACCATATGTTTCAAGAGCAGTGACACAAATTTGATTTTGCTCTTCTAAACTAATTTGATGGCCCATCCCTGGGAGCGGAGCTAAAAGGGTGTTCGTTGATGCCAGGTATAATTGGATAGCACGATAATGAGGTAGAACAGAGAGAGGAGATAAGGGGAGTATTGAGGGTTGGGAGGGAATCACCCAAAAATGTATTTTTGATGGGCTCCAACACGTTTCTGCTTAGCCATTCACGGCATATGTGGAGAGGAAGAATGAGGATTCTCTGGTTATCAAGGCAGCCTAGCAATTAAATTCAGTAACGATATCGACTGCTGGACCCGAGGACGGTGAGATAACAGCTGGAAAGAGAAAGTGACTGAAAAGGGTTTTACGCGCTTGCTGAGTTTTTATTACAGCAAGTTGGTATGTGGAAAGGAGGCAAGGTTACAGGAAGGTTACAGCAAAATAGGCAAAGAAAAAAAGAGAAATAGGATGAAAATAAAAATCAGCAGAAGGTGACAAATGGGCAAAATTGAGCTGAACTGGGGTCAGAGTCCTGAAATAGAAAAAAACAGGTCCAAAAGAGGTATCGACCCTGATGGGACCAACAATGAAGCTTCAACCAAGCAGCTAAAACTAATTAGCTTCCATTTTGTAACTCAAATGGACCAATTAATAGCCAATTAAGCAGAATGCAAGGCTGTGATGACAATGAGGAAGCGTTCTGGCAAGTGTATAACTCTAGTGGGATTATCATTACTCCTGATTGCATTTTAAAGCCAATAGCTGAGGATATTTTCAACTGTCCCCAAGCAGAGTGAAGGGAGCCATGATGCTTTTGATAGCTGACTAAACAAATGTGCCACAGCTAATCGGTATATCACAGAGTGTGTGTCACAGTGAATTACCGGTGGGGCAGGATAACAGAATATCACTTAAGCAATCAGACAGACAGGGACTGCACCAGCGAAATACCAAACATACATCTCAGAGCCTTCTGAACCCGTCGAAGCTTCATAGCTGTTCTGTATGCTGAGAACTTGATGTTGTTCAGATCCGCTGGTGGAAGGAAAAAGAGATATAGAGAGATTAAAGAGATGAGGAGAACTAATCCATTCCGCACAATTCTCCACCCTGCAACCGAGGAATAAGGCATCCTAAATCTGTCCCTTTTGTTTATCACCACACTGCAGAAGTCATTAGCACTTTATTGTATTAGAAACATTTTCCACACATGTATTATTTTTTTTGTACACATGCATGTCCAGCTGAGCCTGTGACGGTGTGCATATCTACTCCTGCAAGCTTCCCGTGTCAGATGAGATTAAGCGTGAAACACATCATGTCGTTTAATCACAATTAATTAGAGGGTAAGCGGGAAGCAATCACAGCACTGGCAAATTGGGCCTCATAGGTTAATGATAGTAGAAATGTAGCCCCCGAGGTGATTGAGATGCGGGTCGCTTAATGAGCTGCCAGATAAGGCCTTAACAGCAGAAGCCCAAACTTGGGGGCAATTCTGCAGGCCGACTGAGGTCATGGACAAACGAGCAGGAGGATGTCTCGTCTCTTTACTCACCCAGCGCTTGGTAAAGCTCTGTCATCTTTGGATGGTCCCAGCATGTTGTCTGAGCCTGATGGCTGAAAGACAAATAACAAAAGCAAATACATTCATGTAGCAAGGACAAATGGAAGTGCACTTTTTTTTCTAGACTTGACAAATCAAAGTAGAACTGATAAAGGAGCCGGAAAAGGAGTGAGAATAAAAAAAAAAAAAAAAAAAAAACATAAATAAAAGAGATGGGGGGAAACCTAAAAATCAGAACACAGTGACTACTGTTTGCATGATAAGCCAAGAAATTGTAGGCCTAAACAGTCCAGACATGAGTCAAACATAGCAAAAGGATTCATGTTCAGACATTAGAGTCACAATACATGACTGGTCTGCTGCTCTCATAAATAGAACATGATCCAACTCATATCTATTTTTAAGAAAAAAACAAAACTCTAGGCTGCGGTTTCCTCTTAGGGAACATCCAGGAAACGTATCATCTATAAAATGGATCCAATAAAAGGACAAGAGGAGCAGAATAAATGAGAAACCCCACAGCAGGAAGTCTGCCAGAAAACATGGGCCTCTAAGGGCTGGAATCATCATTCTACCTGCACAAGCGCTCATTGATTACTGCCGAGTAGAGAGCTACTCAGATGCTATACATCTCCCATCCCCACTGGAATAAGAATACAGTCCATAAAGCACTGACTGGCAGGCTAAACAAAGACCCACAAGGTTGAGTTGCAGATGATTAATAAGATAAATACTGCAACTCTACAGAGGAACAAAGCGCATAAATGTTTGTTCAGTTGCAAATACACCACTCAGTTCAAAGACATGCCTAAATGTACCTACAATATGTTTAGGATACAATTTATTTATTTTTTAAAAAGCCTTACTATAGGGGTAAGAAGTATCTAACTGGTGAGCTGATAAATAAATGAGTGCTTAGCCAAACAGAGATTACAGGAGTTTCTTCTTAAATCATAATCATTTTTCTACTCAACAATAAATGTTTGACCTTTAGTAAGATCTTATGTGCTATGAAAAGCTCAATAAAGATGCTGTGATGTGAAAAATTGTTTACCCCTTACAGATTTCCTCTGTACCTTTTTTTTTTTTTTCAATCACACTTAAATGTTTTGGATCCATCCAGCTATTCATTATCTATATCTGCTTATCGTTACAGGGCTCCAAGGGGGCTGATGTTCATCTGCAGCGGTCATTTATACAGGACAAACAAAATGTATGTACGCACTCACTCTTAAGGGCCTAGCAGTTATGTTATTGGACTGTGGGAGGAAGCAGAGGCACACAGTGATAACCCATGAATGCACAGCCAGTGCATGCAAACCACATGCAAAAAGACCCTGGGCCAGGATTCGAAACAATGACCATATTGCTCTATTTTGGATCACTAAATCCATTTTAATATTAGACAAAGATAATCTGAGTGAACACAAAACCTGAGTTTTGAAATGACAATTTTAATCAACCTGGCACTATGTGAAACAGTATTTGCCCATAAAATTAATAAGTGGTTGCAACTGCCATCAAAGCATTGTGATAACTGGGAATGAGTCTTTTACATCAATGTGGAAAATTTTGGACCACTCTTCTTTGCAGAATTGTTTTTAATCAGGCCATATGGAAGGTGTTTGAGTGAGAAAAAAACAGTTTAGGATCATACCACAGCATCCTAGTCTGGTTAAGTCCGAAAATTGACAGGCCACTCCAAAACACTCATTTAGTTGGAGGTGTTTTTGACAGTCAGAGGAGGATTGGAAGGATGATATTTTAAAAGTTAGTTATGTTGGGGGGGAAAAAAAACATATTTTCTTGTGCTGGATTTTCTGATTTTCGGACCACTGCCTTTAAAACCACAAAACATGAAATTATCTTAACGAAGCTACATCTTTGAAACTCAGACAACTTGGGAGAAGTCTAATTTAAGTTCTGAAGAAATTAAATCACATGGTAATCATGTGCATTGAAATTAGTGCATATAACATCGTAAAGCCTGACTAAAGAGTCAAAAGACAAGATGCAGAAACATATTTTTCAGTGATTGGATGATGACCTTTCATTTGATCATGAGAAGATGGTGTAGTGATAGGATGATCTTCAAGGGAGTGTTGTTAAAGGTGAAACTTCCCTTATATGTAACTGGTTAGTGCTGAACAAATTTGAATAAGAAAACATCTAAGGTGGGACCAAGATCTAGATAATAGTTATGAATCTTTTGTTCTAACATGTTTTACTGATGTATTGAATTTGTAATATTTCCAGAACCTATGTACAGCTAAGTGGGGATGACTTACCCAACTTTGATTTTAAAACTTGATTCATTTTCACAGAAAATGGTTCAATGTGTATTTAAACAGGACATTATTACTTGATTAACTTTCTTACATCCCTATGGAAAGTACACCTCAGGCAGTGCTTCTGTGCTCATCTGTTAGTGCTTACTGTCCTCTAACCCCCTAACCGGTAGCAGCAGATGGCTGCTCATCCTTAGCCTGGTTCTTCTGCAGGTTACATCTTACTAATAGGTTGTTGTTCTTCTCCACTGTCACCCTATGGTTGCCAAGGGAGAGGGCATCAAAATCATGATTTGCTGCAACATAAAAGTTTCCACAAGTAAACAATATTTGACTAATTGGCAGAGAGCTAATCAATCTGGCTACTCTTCTGATAATGTTGGTGGTAAATTTGGGCTACGCAAATCAACAAAATTAAACTGAGTCACTGTTGCACCCTGAGTTTTTATTGATGATTCAATTGTTGTGTGTTTATAATAGAATTACACAAAGAATTACTGCTCTTTTTATCTGGTTTGCCTACACTTTATCAGAATAAATTACAAAACTAACTGGGGCTTTTATGTGTGCACTCTAGGTGAACAGCACTGCAATAAATTGTCTATTGACTTTCACAAAATTGCAAAGAGTCTGAAAAATTCAGCAATGTAGAAAGGGTAATTTCTACATATATGTGAGGAAATCAATTGGACAATATTAGAAAATGCAGTACACCAAGCCTTGTTTGTTTTTTCACTGAATATAGCACTAAAAATAGCATCTCCCCACCTCTAATCCAGTCATTTAACCTGCCATGAAAAATGCATTTACCTGGATAACGCAAACACTCACCCTGAAGTTTACTTACTTAATGTAGTAGGGCACTTTGTTTGGGGAGATGGCACGCTCCCATGGTATCTGCACTGAACCTGTGCAAACACAGAGAGAGGGGGAAAAAAAATCAATTTCAGAATGGTCCCGTCATGCATGAATTGCCATTGTGCTCAGTGCGTCTGACAGCGTGTCCAGACACAGTGTCCATTCAGACCTTTCCTAACGGAGCTGTTCCCCTGTACAACAGGCGCAGTGAAGCCAAAGAAACGAGTTCATTGTGTAAAGAGGTTCTCACAGAGAGTTGGCTTGTTTAGCATCGAGTAATAGATCACAGCCAAGGAGTCAGTGAAAGTGGATCCCTGCAGCATTTGCTCATTTACTCACACCATGTCACAGAGAAAGTTTGCATTAGAAAAATCAAAATATAGGCTATTATGTAGCTATTTTGGGGGAATTTGAAACTTAAGCATGTAAAATTAAAGATTTGGTATTTCAACAGAGGTCTGAGTAAACAAGAGTAAGCAAAGGCAGTGCATTATAGACAGGTAAAGGTAAATATAAGGGACAAGGAAATGTTTGCTGCATTAACTTTATTAGGACTTTCTACATGCAAACAATGGTGTTGCTTTTGTGGCCCGAAATAAATCTTTGAACATTGTACTATTATATGGTGGCACTATGCTATATTTAGTCCAAGGACATTTGTTCACATGGTGGAAACATGTTGTACTTTCAAGGAAAGAGATGACAATATATTAATAATAAGTAGCATCTACTCTAAGATTGATAGACTAAGTAACAGTATCATGGCCTGACTCAACAGCCTTGACAAAACTGAAGAACAACTGAAGAGAAACAGGAGAACCAGCAATCAGTATGATGGGTAGTGAAGGACCTTGTGTGTGAAATACTATAGATGTTCTTCTGCTTGGTAAAGTTATGAGGCAGCATGGAATAAATTTCCATTGATATGCTAATAATGCTCCCCAATACTTATCGTTACCTGCTTTGTCAGTCTTTTACTATGGATTGCATTAAACTGGCCTCCAGCAATAATGTAAAGAACCTTGGTGCCATCTTTGACCAGGACAAGTAATTTTAGAATAGAATAGAATAGAATAGAATAGAAATAACTTTTACTGAAATTCAGGTGTACCAGCAGCAAGGTAACAATTTCAATCCCAAATTAGAACTGTCTATTCAAAGAGTGATGCAGGAAAATCTGTCTTTTCATTTGTCACTTCAATGTTGGACGATTGTAAATTTTTACTTTCAAGAAGAAAATGCCTTCAGTTTATCGAAAGCAGTGCAGAGTTGTGCTGAAAATGAAAAAAGTAGAGAGCATATGTCTCCAATCTATGCTTCTCTTCATTTGATCAATGTTAAATCAAGAATAGGACAGAAAAAGATAAATATTCAGCTCAATCAGCAACATTTCATGAAGTGATAACTGAAATCTGTAAAGATAGAAAATCTGACTTAATGTGACGATTTATTTATTTATTGAAGAACCTGATCAGATATCACAGCTCTGTGAGGGACAAACTTATTTGCAAGTGAAGGAAGTGACCTTAGAAATACAGTCAAGCAGTTTTAAGTTGATCAGTCATTTACATAAAAATTTGAGAGTCTTTCTCATTTGTTTTTATAAGGATCAACTTTCACATTTTACTAAAACATGTCCTGAACAGTTACTTTTGAAAGCATTTACTATTACCTAGGATTCTGTTCATTCACAGACTGGGTAAGCTTTTCTTTAAACCAGAGCATTTCTCACTACTCAAACATTTTTTCCTCATTTAAATGAATTTCCTGGAGTCCTTCTAACATTTTGTAGATACTTCATAAACTTGATTTCCCCTGCAAAGTCGCCGCAAAGTAGCTGCTTAAAGTAGCTGCAAAGAAGCTGTAAATAAACCCCAGTCTGGCAGCTCTAATCAGCATAGAAGTCAGCTGGGATTTTGCTGGCAGATGCTCCGATTCAGATAAACTCAATTGAAAAAAGTCCTTCCACATAGAGTTTTTACATTTTTTCAGCTCAGGTGGGATTATCCATTAACAGGACAACTATTAGTCATACACTCCATAACTCTGGCCTTTATGAAAGGTTTGCAAGAAGAAAGCCGTTGTTGAAGGAAAGCCAAAAGAAATCTTGCTTGCAGTTCGTTACAAACCTTGTGAGGGTCTCCGCAAACGTGGACGATGGTGTCCTGGTCAGACAGGACCTAAATCGGACTTGTTGGCCTGTAAAACTATATGTGGTAAAAATTAACACTGTGCATCCCTCTGAAAACTTTCTTCCCACTGTGACTCATGCTGTTGGCATGCTTTTCTTCAGCAGGGATAGGGCAGCTGGTCAGAGTATAGGGGAAGATGGGTTAACATGAATACATGAATCCTGGAAGAAAACCTGTTAGAGGCTACAACAGACAGTCTATCCTATCCTAACTCAGCAGGACAACAACTCTAAACATACATAAAAATCTACCATGGCATGGTTTTGATCAAAGTATGTCTATGTTAAAATGGCCAAGAGCTAAATCCAACTGAGACTCTGTGGCAAAATTTGGACATTACTGTTCAGAGAGACTCTGCATCTAATCTGACTGACCTTGAGTTATTTTAAACTCTCCAAAAGACTTTCAGCTGTAAATCCATTGAGTGGTGCTTATACAGAGTATTGAATCAGAGTCACAATGTGAAATATGCCTTTTTTTCTACACAACTCTGAACTACGTTGTGTTGGTCTATCACATAAAATCCCAATAAAACAGACTGAACTGTTTGCTTGTAACATGAAATAATGTGAAAAGGAGTTTAAATTCTTTTACTAGGTGCTGTATTAATGTAATCTAACATAAACCACAGGCCATCAGCAGTGTTCCCTTATATTATAAGGGCAGAGGTTTTCTCCTCAGTCATGTCTTCCACTATGTTCTCAACATAATGGACCCATTGACCTCTTCTTGACAGAGTAACTATGTCCTTCAGGTTACTTCATGTGTAATTACAGATATTTTTGGCTGATTACAAATCCTTTAAAGAATGATTTGCAAGAACAGTGAATATTGTTTATTCAGATATTAATAATTGATTATTTGATAGTAACAAAATTTATTATGTTCAAATTTTAAAGCAAAATAATCCCATCTATGGAGAAGACAAGAGAAAACCTATTTATCAGAGATAAATTTATTAGAAAAATGCAAAGTACTTCCAAATACACCAACAGGAACAAGACTTCAGCTTGTATGAAAGGAAAAATACCACTGCTTCACAGTATCATGGTATTAACCTGAAATTACAATTTATAATACAATTAGAATCAATCACTTTTATTTAAAACAGCAAAGCAAAAATTATTCCTACTACTGCAGTTAATTTAGAATTCCTGATTTTATGATTTGATACATATGCAGACACATAGGCAGTAACAGAACACAGATGAGTGAGTCGATAGTTATTCACTTGAAAATCAGAATTACATATTAAATGTACTTGTAACAATGGTTTACTAATTTAATCAACTTCTTTCATCTTGGAACATGTCAAAAATCAGGACTGTAACTCTACTGCAGTCACAAAAATTAAGATCAAGTCCAGTTCTCAAGAGCTACTATCCTGCAATTTTTTTAGATGCATCCCTGCTCCAATACACCTGAATCAAAGAGCTGAAATCCCTCATCAGCAGTCATTCAGCTCTGCAGAGGCCTGGTAATGAGCCATTCATTTGATTTATGTGTGCTGGAGAAGGGATTCATCTAAAAGTTGCAGAATAGTAGCCCTGGAGGACTGGAGTTGGGCATCCCTGCTTAACACCATTGTCCAAGCCAACAAGGGAACTGGAATTTGACCTTTCTGTCAGTTAGAGGCATTAAATGATGATTTGTACATGCACCAGCTCTGCACCACAACAACAACCTTCATCACTAAGGTCCTGTTTATGGGAAACCTTTTTAACCTTCTTAATAGCTGCCTTCTGTCACTCAAGTGCTGTCTTATGTTGCTGCACCTTCACTGATATGATCTTGGGATAAATTGTGGGTAGTGTCTTATGTCAGTGTATTATGATATATTATACCTTCTGTTTTCTTTTTATAGACTAACATTGAGGTAATATGTTAGTACTAGCTGATTAACTGTCTGCAGTCAGCTACTCTCCAGGCATGCTACTAGTAGCTTACCAACTGTAGTCTTAAAACAGCTAATTGTTAAAGGAGGGGTATTATGTATTTTTCAGGCACATAGTGCAATGTCATAGCACAATCATGTAACTATATTACCTTCACTTGTTATAAAAATGCTATATGTGTCAAACATAACTTAAAAAAATTTGACTTTGCAATTTGATGCCTTGAAATTGGCCTTTGTCTCTTTAAGAAGCTCCTGCTCTTACAAGCACTTCAGCACATCATCACAACAATGTTCCTCCATTATGCCATTTACAACCGTTCTTAGGAGCGTGGACTGAGAAGTAGTTCACATAACAAGTTCAGCAGACCTGCAGCTCCACCAGGTGTTTGCTAATTGCTGCTGCTAATCCAGTGGAGCTGTGTGGGGGAGGCATGTTCTTGGACTGCAACTTACATTGTATTGTATGACCAAGCATTTCAGCACCCTTGAATGGCTGCCATGGGAGAGGACGATTTCTCAAACATGCAGAATCAAAGTAACACTCCAGGTATGTTTCTGATGAGGGAAAAACATTATAACATGATAAAAATCTCAAAAAGTTGGTTTTACATAATATCCCCCTCTTTAATAAGAGTTATGGGCCATATTGCAAGGTGGCTAGAAGTTTAGTGAACGATTCTACACAGAAACAACTTAGAAAAAACTAACTTTTTTAAAAAAGAACCTTGGTATATCTTGATGCAGCCCCATGTCAGGTGGCAACTCTGAACTCAGCATTACGTCAGTGGAGGGAACACAAGCAGATGCTTCCATCTCAGATACTCATACAAAAAACTCCTACAGCATAGAGCTTTTACATTTCATTTTCAATTTAAATCAGATCACACTTTCAGATTACCTGCTGCTTCTCCTCATCCTCTGCAAACAGCAGGTTGAAGAAGAGACAGAATTCATAAATGTGGATCTCTGATCAAATTAGGGCCATGTGTGCCAGAGGAAAAAAGCTCACAAGCTCCACCTCTAACCCAAAAGCACGTACGCACTCAACAACTTATAGGCTCAGCACAGTGTAATTGTATTACCCCTCTCCCTCCTCTCCACACACATACACATACATGCATCTACTTTCTTTGAGGTGGTGCCTTGGCACAGCATGGCACAGACTGTTGCAACACAAGGCACCAACTTCAAATAGCAGAGGAGGACCCTTACTGGAGAGGAAGTGCTGCGATCCAGGGCCAAAGTCTCTGTGTGCATCCTGGAGCTGCTTCAGCCGCTCCTCTATGGAACCCTGAGGACACACACAAAGACACGCACAAAGTTGAATCAAAGAGAATCATGCTGCTCATCACTCCCTATCACAAGCCTCCACAATAGGAAAACAAACACGCATACAGGCTACCTGTTTCTTCTCCATGAGTTAACTGCTGAAAGTAAATTAAGTGGGATTTTATTTGTCTTTTTTGTTTTTTGGGGGGGAGGTTGGGGGTAGGTTGTCTGATGCTCCAGCTCCTGAAAGACTGAACACATGCAAAAAGCAGCAGGTAGAAAATGAAGTCAGAGATTCGAAAATTATTTATTATATGAAAACGAAGACAGGCTGCAGAGTCAAGTGGTGGAGAGCTGTAGAAAATAGATGAAATCAGAGAAAATAAAGGAATCCATAAAGTGTTAGATGTTGCGTCAATAACCATGGAGACTGAGTTGACAGAATTAAGTTTGACGTTGCCAGGGTAAAAAAAAAAAATAAAAAAAGGTTTCATATTTGGTAGGTTTCCCACCAAATGAGATTTAGCTTGTCTAATCCTAGTTTATTTGAAAAGTATTGGATTTGGCACATGAATCCATGTCAGCTGGATGTTGAAATGCCTCCTCAAACAATGGGAGGTAAATCCACTCACTGTGAAGTGAATAGGCAGATAAAGATAGAGGGAGAAAAGATCAAGATTAAGCAGACAATGCTCTTCCAAACGAAGAACCTTATTTTGGTGCACATCTAACACTACCTCCCCACCAGAAAATTCAAAAATACAATCTAGAGCTTGATTTAAATTGTTTTAGACTAATAGAGAGGTCTGTCATTGCGCCCGGGAGATGTTACTGCCAACCTTGCTGTGTTCTACAATCTATTTGCCATACAGGCAATTTAGCCAGGCATAAGGAAGACAAATGACTAAATTATCTGTGAACGGCAAATATTAGCTAAGCAAATTTGGAAAGGGATTTCTGCTAGTGTCAGACAAACCAAAATAAACATTGCTCAATCTGTTACAAGAGTTAAGCATTTATTATTTCAATTAAGATAGAACTGAGACCAAAGAAAAAGATTGCTTCATTCTGCTCCCATTGGAAATGTATTGGACAATACTATGCATCTTATATTTCTTTATATTTCAAGTCCATACAGCCAAACTTTGATGACGCCTTTCAAAACTTTTCTTTGGACTTTTGTTATGTTTGCATTCATTGAGGAGTTCAGTACTTATACCTGCCCAGCAGAGTATATTTTGCAGTTTGAACATAGTAAATGAGGCAAGTGGAAAAGCAGAGGTATAATAAAGAACAGTTAGGCCTAAATGAAAAAAAACAATCTACTTGAGACAAACATCAGCTGTAAGTCATATTTTTTTAAAAAGAATTTGGCTAATAAGTCTTTGGGAACTGTTTGCTGGTACTTAAATATTGTTTTATCGCAGTGTAACTGTGTTATCTTTGGTATTTTGTAGAATCAACTGAATACATCTGAGCAAATTATGTCTCTGTGACTGATTGCTGTTATAAAATTGCCTGAAGATCAAATTTTGACCCACACAACCCCTGGGAGAAATTAAGAAGTTCTGATTCGGACAGGTCAGTTTGGTAGCTACATGAGAAATAAGTCAGATCGTGAGCAGATGATCAATTGCAAACTTAACCTAGGATCAGAAAAAGTCTTAGCGCTGATAATCACTCTCTGCTCACACACTTCCACTTCCTCTCTGCTACGCCACCACAACATAGCCTGCCACTAATGCTAGGGCTAGTTAGCATGGCCACTGATGACAGCAGATAAACAGTTTTCCTGTAACGGTAAGTATTTTTTTCCACCATAAGCACGTTCACCTGCCAAACACAAGGGTGACCGAGAGCGCTGACACCTTCCTCCTGGCTCCGATTGGTTGTTTTAGGTTGGGAGTGGTACAAAGTTAAATACTGCAGCTTTAACATAAATAGTAAATCAGCAAATGATATTGCAGCATCTCGCTGTGCTGAAGATGACTGGCTGAAGTTCATCAAAAGGAAGAGGAAAGAAGATTTAGGTGACTATGTTTGTGCCAGATGGGCTTGTCTGATTATTTCAGAAACTTTCAATCTACAGATATTTTCACTCACAACTATATCTCATGTTTATGGTTAGAGAAAGAGAAAATATCTGGTGAAAAGCAATTAATTGGGTGAAATTGCCTTGTCAGAGGAGAATGGGCATTCTGTATCAGTGGTTCAGGCTGCTGCTGCTGCTGGTGTAACGGTGCAGGGGATCTTTTATTGGACCCATTGGAACCAACTGAGCATCATTAAATGTCACAGCCTCCATGAGTGTTGTTGCTGGCCATCTCAATCCCTTTACGACTACAGTGCATCAATTTTACAGTGGCTATACCCAACAGGATAATTCACCACTTCAAAAAGTTCAAATAATCTCAAATTGGCTTCTTGAATATAACAGTGACCTCAATGTACTCTACAGTTCCCAGATCTCTTTGGGACATGGTGGAGGAGGTTCACATAATGGATGTGCAGCACTAAAATTACTCCACCTTTTAACAATTTGGGAAAGGCCAGATGATGATTGCATGGCTTTGTAAGCTTCTGGCAGATTACTTCACAACATCTGAGTGAACCAGAAGCACGCCTGTCAATGCACTTTATGGCAACACCTCAAACACAACGTTCTGTGTGAAATCATGAAAAATAAAATTAAAAATCAGGTACGTTATCAAGAAAAGAACTGTTTACCTCCTCAAGTCTGGTTCATCCTTGGACACTATTTCCATAAGTCTGAAGGTGCCAATTTCATGTCTAAACATTTATACACAAGAATCCACAGTATTGACATAAACCGTGTGTAGCCCCTCTGCTGTGACCTCTTACAAAACTAGATAAGAAAGGTTAATAATTATAAAGGCAATTAAAAGCTTTTAAAAATAATCAGTGTTTTCTAGCTTCAAATTATATAGTACTTTTAAGTGGGAAACTTAACTTTCTTCATTTTTTATGTAAATATCTGGTTTATAAATATAAACAGTAGGTCAAGCAAAATACAAACAACTATGGTTTGCAAAGAAATAAGACAAACTTCTTTGGGAACACCCTTCATATGTTAATTACAATTCAACTCATAAACAGGAAAAAAAATACTGAGAAAATGTACATCTGCTAGGAAATATGGATCCAAAACTGCATTTTTTACATCATGATAATAAAGGCAAAACCTATAAACAGAGGGGGTTTTTTCTCAAGGGATACAAATCACCTAATCGAGAACAAAAGAATGAAGGGACTGACCTGCCTTAAAGCTCTTCTTTCTTTCAAAGGAAAAGGAACATGAATAGATTTAGACTCTCAATTATTTCTATTCTTGTACATCTACAAATGTCAGCCTCAAAGGAGTTTTCAAGGAAATGCTGAAGGATCATGAAGACATCTTCAAAGCAGTTTCATAAGACTCTGAATGTCTCTGCAAAATGTTAAATCATCCAGCTGTGGAGACGTTTTAGTCGAAACAAATGTGGACTGAGCTACTGATGGCAAAATCCGTTGTTGAGCTTCTTTTTAAAGAATATTTCAACATATGGGCCAAGATTTTCTTAAGATCTACAGAAACAAAAGTCACAAACAGTAGCATGTTGTCATGTCTGTTTTTGAGGCTTGCAAATCAAACATGGTTTTCTCTCAGAGAACTGTATAATTCTGGGCAAATTCTGAGCCACAGTTATCCTTTGAAGGCAGAAGAAAATCAGGATGCAAACAGGGTGGTGGATATTAATTTCTATGAACTATTCAAGAGACTATAAATTATTATGTTCTGAAAAGAGAGACAGAGCAAAAAAGGATGTGCTGGCTGACATTTCAGGGTGTGAAAAATGATGTCATGAAGGTTATCTAATGGGAACAGGATGTTTTAACATCAGGTGAAAGCTGAGTGGGTTTTATTGTGCTTGTAGGAGCAGAGACAGTTTGCTGATGGTGGATGCAGCTGATGTTTGAAAAACGCTGCAGCTTGCCCTGGTAGTGCATCCTTACATTCAGCTCAGCACTGAGGGGAGGGGAAGTTCACTTCAATGTTTCAGAGGCTTTAAGGGTAAGTGCCTCAGATTCAATGAAGTATTGCCCTCAGTGTGTAAGTGCATGTTCAACCAAACATTTCCACTTCAAATATCACATTTTACCACTCCCTTTAGATATTTTGTTGTTCAGATCTATGGAGTGTCATGTTTGTGGTAGTCTGAGCTTATTCCTGCTTTATGACATGCATTATCCTGCTGCAGCTTAGTAAAACAAATATACAGTAAGTTAAAAGAAATCACTGCATAGGTGCTTTTTCTCTCGTGTTTTTCAGCAGCCCAAGCACAACAGACCAAAACTTCATCTTGGAAATTCAATTAAATCGCTAATGTAAGACTTTTATATGAAAGTTCCTAAAGTTCTATTCATGTTTTTCAAAGCAGGACTTAAAAGAGTGTCCAAGCTTACTTTTAACAGACTGTTAATATTACCATTGCGTAGCACGACTGATGATCCCCAAAGCATAAGCACTGAACTACATAAAGTATTAAAGATATGTGCAAAGTACAAAAAATTAGTCAAAGCTATGACTTGCTGTGCAGTACAAGAGGGTAAACCTGATGCTTAAAGCAGTTTTATTACATTAAAAATAAAGCTTTTGTTTTGGCTCTTTTTTTATTTGCTGTTGATATCATTCAGCTGTAAATTCTGAATACATGAAAACATGTAATTAACAAAAGTGGTGAAAAGTGAAATATTTTACAACATAAATACTGAGCCGAAAAAAACGAAGGATAGTAACATTCACCCAGTTTATTGGGTTTCAAAGTCTATGTCTGCCTCTGTGAAAGCACATGGTGTTTATAATACTGATGACGTTTTTCAATTTGGTTAAAAAGTTGCACTTGGTCCCAAAAACCACACTTAACAGAAAAATTGTAAAGGCAGTTCTTTTTGCTGATAAGCTAAATGGTTATTTAGGAAGTTCTGAGGATCAAAGATCTTCTACTCCAAGAGATTCACGGAGCAATTCTTAAAGATATTAACAGGTACTAAATGTGTGCAAACTTAAGTTTGCATGTGCTTCTATTTCTGAAATAGAAATAGAGGCAAAGGCAAATCTCAGCAAAAAATAGGTGTACCAAGTGGACAGAGTCTTTCTGAACTTATTGTTTGCCCATATTTAAATCAGGCGTTATGCATGTGTGAAGGAGAAATTATGCTCGTGTGTGCATTTATGTATTACAGTCAGGGCAAATAGAGTTGGATTCTCAAACCAGAGCTGTTTAAGTCATGCAAGTTGCTTTGAAGAATACCGTCTGCTGAAATCTGAAGGTAATTTTGACATAGAAGGTGGTGAACAAAGGTCCAGCACTCTGCACTAAAGCCAAAGATCCTTTTTTTCATTTATTTAGAAGAATTTCAAGAATTTAATAAATGCTATTTATCTTTGAATAAATCTAAGGATGAATCATTACGTTGTCTTTTTTATAATCTGTAGTTCTGCATTAGATAAATCATCATGACTTATTTCCATTCCAAATATCATTCCTCACTGACACAATCAGATGTTGCTCTCAGAAAGGGAAATATTTTTCTATGCTGTTTTGATCACTTCTCCACCTGCTGTGTTTGTGGCTGAACCGAGGGAACCTACCGCATGACACTAAAATTGATGCAAATTGCTTGCATCTCTGGGACATGATGGGCTCGTTAGGCGCAGCCTGAATAAGGGAACAGAATTGTAAAAGATGGCACATGCAAAAGATTTTTGAAAATGGAGCACATTGCACTGCTTTGTGAATTTCCCCCACAAGTTTGAGATTTACTGAAAGAGTTGAAAGACTGAGATTCAGAAAGAGATTTTTCTGACAAAAGCAAGAGGAACAGGACCACAACAAATGATGCAATTTATTGACATGAAAAGTTTTCACTTTCTATTGATGTGCATGGGCACTTTTATAGCCCAAGATATTACACCTACACATCCTTGGATGACTGCAGGAAAAGTTGTTGCTGGCAGCATAAAAACCTGCCAATAAACTCTACCTGAAGCACTTTCCATCTGCTGTTGAGATGCTCCAGGGCACGGGCGTTCTCCATCGACAAATGGACATCGGAGATTGCCAGCTGGTGGGCTAATTCATTGACCTGCTTCATGCCCTCCTTCACCTGTGACAGCTCCTCCTTGAATAACTGCAGGAGCCAGACAGAAAACAAAAACAGAGGCAGAATGTGGTGGATGGTGAACTGAGGAGCAGCTGAAACCATAAAAATCATAAATGTAAATGTCAGAAACTTGGAAAAACTTCCACTTCGCTACCAGTTGACTGATCAAAGAAATATTTTTTAAACTCAGTCATCTCTGTCACATAAACTTTTAGACAGTAACAGTGTGCTAACATCTGGAAACTGAAGCAAATGAATACTAATTACCCTGGTATATGCCTAAAAGTAAGTAAAAAATGAAGGAAAACCGTTGGATCACAAAAAGAAACAGAACACATCATACAAAAGTTATGAAAGTCAACAGAACAGACAGTTCGTGAATTTGTCTGTACACTTTTTACAACAAAACTGATTTAAACTACTGAAAAAAACCTGGTTCACCCACTGAGTTTTAATTTTTGCAAAAGTCGCCAAAATAAATGTTTTGTCAGGGTTCCAGAAGACAAACTTCCAACAAAACAAATACATGTAATCTAAAGGTTCAGAAAAGGTGAATAGAATGACATTCATTACTGCTTCAAACCATCCCTGTCTTTTGTCCAAGAAGCAAGGTTTGTCTGTAATCTTTTAAATTGTTCTTGATCAATATTTCTTCAGGCTTTGTGAAGATCTTCTAAAGTTTTTCCTCAATACTTTGAAAACTTGGGCTGCTATTCATATCAGATGAATAGCACATAAAAGTCATTACGATAGGAAATAGGAAAAAAAATCAGCTAAGATCCGACAAAACTGCCTGAGCACCATCCTTCAGCTGATCATCTACAAAGGTTGCAGCTAATAGCTTTTTTTAAAACCACCTTGTTGTTGAAAAAAAACAAAACAAAACAAAACAAAAAACAAAAAAAACATTTTATGTCTGCCATGCTGTGTTTGGTGGATTCTGATCCCACAAACATAGAACAAACAGACACAAGATTAATATTACTAAATAGCAACAGCATGATTTCATTAAATGTTTGAAGGAACATGGCCTCGGATCCATCCATCCATCCATCCGCCTACCCACCCACTTCTGGTTATCTGAGATCATAGAAGTCACATATCCCTGCCAGATTTAGATTTAAAATTACTGAAATTCTAACAAGAAGGTTGTTTCTGATAGGAAATGAGACAGGCATCTCTCAAAAGATAAAAAGACCATGCAAAATTAATGTCAATTTTGGAAAATAAGTTCTGTCTTTATTTACATTTTAATAAACAAATGAAATGTCAAATTTTATTTCTGTCCTTCTCAGTAATCAAGGGAAAAAAATCTTTATTGGCATTACAACAATGCTGCTGACCAGCTTTTTCCCTGTTTGCCCTGGGTGATGAGCTCCATGTCCCAAGTGTAAACCTTAAAGAATAATTGGTTCCACTCACAAGAAACATGTAGGTAATGTAAAAAGATCGTTTTTAACCTAAATCTAGCAGAGGTATGAATAATTTTGGGTTTAACCAAAGTTCTTCCAGTGAGTTTGAGTCTTCTCTTATTGAGAAAAGCCCAGAAAATCTCCAAAATTATGATTCTAGGATTTATCTTAATCAGATGATCGAGACACTTCAACTGATCCCTTTTAAAGGCAGAGGAGCAGTGGCTCTACTACAAGATCACCAGAGATGATACAGCCACTCACCCTATTAAGTGTGGGCCCTGGGATCTTATTCTCGTGGTCATAATCCAAATGTTATGACCGTATAGTTGAGAGTCATGACAGACCGCCAAATCAAGAGTTTATTATTCACAATGACAGAGCACCCACATTAATGCAGACAAGGACCCCAGTGCTTCTATCCATCCCCTGTTCCATCCCACTATCGCTTACAAACAAACCACCAAGATACCCAAGCTGTTCCACTTCAGGAGTGAAAAGACAGGCTAAAGGTGTGTCCAAATTCTGGGATCACATTCTTGGAAGGCTGTATTTGAAGGCCAATTATGTCACAGAGATGCGATGAAGGCTATCCAAATTCAAAGCCTCCTCCAAGGCTCGCCCACAAATGCCTCCTCCTTTATCCTGGATTTGAAGGATGGGTCTGGTGTGTCCTTTGCAGCCCACCTTATCCCAAGATTCATTGTGGACCAAACAGGAGACAGTTGCTCTTGTACCAATGGTGGATAAAGTGGGTGATAGAACGGGAGAGGAGTAGAATTTTAAATATTTTTAAATATTTTTTTAAATAAGTATTTTAAAATCTGGTAGTACAAAAATTGAAAGCTTAAGGCATTGTAAGGTTTTCATAATTTGCATATTTGTTTTTCAATATAATTTTGTAAATAAATAAATTGTGTATATATATATATATATATATATATATATATATATATATACACATATATACACAATTTTAAAAAGCTCAGGAAGCTTGTAACTAGCTTGTGTGTAGTGTCATTACGGTTGCTAGGTGACAGAACATACATCGAGGTGAAGGCGGGAATAAATCTGAACGCCAGACCGTCCAATTTCATAGCTCCTCACTCTGGTGTTCGCGGTCTATGTAGGTCGGGTCCTTTGAAGGATGTAGCCCCTGAATTTAGACACACTCCAAATTTAACTTTAAATCACAATCATAAATCCTCAAGAACAGCTAATCAAGACCACATTAAAAGACTGCAAACAAGTCTGACCATTTTGAAGCTAAATAAACAGAAGTGAGGGATGACTAAAATTTTTCAACAATAAGTAGAAGGTTGAATAACCTCAAAATACATACATAATGTAGTATTAGGTTTGATATAAAGGAGTCTATGACATATAATTATAATAATACAATATGAGACATGATCACAATGTGAAATATTTCATTTACCTTGGCTGTGGACTCACTTCCAAGGTCTAAATTCAATCAAAGAACTTCATTGTGCAGCAGTAACTGAGTGTCTTTCTGGAGCACTTTCTAAATAACAAGTGCCTTTATTCGACTATGATAGCAAATATTGAGAAAGGGAATGAGGCTAGAGGCATCATCTTGATTAAAACAAATTGATGAAAAGCCACAGAATGTAACACTTCATTCCTTTATTCAACTCATTTACAAATTTATCTGTACTTGCTGCTGTGTCAATATGCTGCCTTACTTCTGTGATCAATGTGAACATTTTAAAGGAGTGCCATTATTACATCTATGCTAACCCAATAATGGCTGACAAAAAAGTTTACATGATTTTAAAAATTGTGCTTTCTTAACTATTTTTAAGCATTGACTTTTATAGAAACATAAATAAAAGAATGTAAGTACAAGGTACAATTTATTATTCAATATGACTGCATGGCTTGAACCCAAGAGAAGTCAGCCAAGAGGCGCCCTGCAGTCCTATGTCTTTTAGGGATTACCAAGCACAAGCGACCAGAAGAAAACTTTAATGACAAGTTCATATAATTTGTATTTTAGAGCTAGATTCGTAGGATTGACAAGGTTGCTGTGGCTCAATTAACATTACAGTTTTAAGTAAATGAACATGCTTTTTAAAAGTAATTTTACCATTTGAATCACATTTTATTACCCAAACACAAACTTTAATGTATTTTATTGGGGATTTGGACCAACACACAGACAAATAAGAGGCCCTTGGCAAATCTGGAGAAGCTACAGAGAGCTCATGTGTTGATGGGATATTATTAGACGTGAACTCCACAAATCTGGTTGTTATAAAAGAGTGGAAGAAGAAAGCCACTGTTGAAAGAAAGCCAGTTTACAGTTTGTTACTAGTCACAGCAAATGTGAAAAAAGGTGTTTCACTCAGATGAGACCAAAACTTTTTGCAGAAAACTTTTGCAGAAGACTGGATATGAAATGAAAACACCAACATGATGAAGCCTGATAGTGGCAGCATCATGCTGTGGGTATGTTTTTCTTAGGCTGGGACAAGGAAGCTGGTCAGAGTTGATGGGATGATGGATAGAGCTAAAAAAAAATGCAATACCGGTGGAAAACCCATTAGAGGTAAAAACTTGAGACTGGGAAAGAGAACTACAATGGTTTGGTTCAGATCAAAGCATATTCATGTGTTGAACAGCCCAATCAAAGTCCAGAGCTTAATCTGATTGAGAATCTTTGGCAAGACATGAAAACATTTGTTTAGAGATGCTCTACGTCTGGTCTGACTGAGGTTGAGCTATGTCACACAGAGGAAAAGGGAAAAGGTCTCTAGATATAAAAAGCTGGTAGAGAAACATCCCAAAAGACTTCGAGGTAGAAATGCAGCCAAAGGTCATTTTATAAAGTACTGATTCAGAAGAGGGGCTGAATACAAAACAGTTTTCAGATTTTTATTTGGAAAATATTTCAAAAAACGTGTATTTTTTCCTTTCACTTCACAACTATGCACTACCCTGTGTTGGACATCAATGCAATTCTGTGAAATACGCTTAAGATTTTTTTTGTTGCAATGGGACAAAGTAATGTGATTAATGTGTATTTACTTAATCCTAAGCAGGAAAAGATATAAGATCTAAATTTCAATAGATGAAGCCCTAAAAATCCTTAGTGTGTCTTTTTTCAGACTCAAACAGGCAAAAACTGAGAGAAAAGAATGAAAACAAAATCTCAGGTTAGTCTGTAAGGGTTTTATATCTGCACTTTCCGTAAGAAAAAAAGAAAAGATGCATCAATAAACAATAAAATCCACAGCTATTTCTGTTTCTGTCATTATAAAGTAATGGTTGAATACTCAAAGCAAGTCATTTGAAGATGCCACAAGCCACCAAAGGCTTATCTTTAAATCCTACAGTAGGTGATTGTATGTGCATGTATGGATGTGTCATTGTGAGAACGAGAAGAGGAAAACTGATAAGCCTTCCCAGAAGACTGTGCCCAAACATGTGTTGGCTGTGACAGGAGTCCAAACAGTGACATGATTTTTGTGAAGGGTCCTCAGTTATAATGAACAGTGCCACGCAATTACAGGCAACAGCGGCACTCGGCACTCAATAATGACTAAACCAATGACCTGTCATTTGTTTAACAACCTCTGCTCGGAGAAGGTTCGTAACCCGTGC
Organism: Anableps anableps; assembly: GCA_014839685.1. NCBI lineage: Eukaryota > Metazoa > Chordata > Actinopteri > Cyprinodontiformes > Anablepidae > Anableps > Anableps anableps. Next base: position 29,982,693 of record CM026074.1, on the reverse strand, counting down.
CGTCTTGCAGCGTCATTTTGAAGCGGAGCATCCTTGTCATCGTCTGTCAGATCATAGCTTCTCCGACAGGAAAATTTATGCAGGCAAACAAACATTTTGAAGCTGTACTGCCTGATACAGATCTGAAATATTCATGCAGGAAACATCTTTTCAGTGCTCTTTGTGACTAAAATGTGTTCAATGATGCTGTCTTTGACATTTGCAATGTATAAAAGATTATTTGGCAAAATTTTGAGGGACTTCTATTAAAAAAATCAATAAGTATACAGGTAAAACAGATTTGTATTAGGTTAATAAAGTGTGAGTGTTAGAAGACTGTGTGTTTTGAGATGCAGTTTGCCATGTGGGTCCACCTTAGTTGCGTCAATGTGGTCCTGCAGAGTGTCTATGAAGAGGTCGCCAACAGGCTCCCAGGCATCCCTCACACCTTCTGCCTGCTCCAGGGCCCCCGCCAGCTCCTCCATGGCTGCCTGGATCTGCAAAAGGCGCTCCAGTGTCCTCTCCATGTGCCTGCAGGTTTTATTGAAATTACAGTTAGTATCTAAGCTAAGAAAGGTTTGAGCTAATACAAACATATGCAGTAAATCATAGTGTCTGTCTTAAGTTCTCTAATGGTCTTTTAAGACTGCTAGATATAAATACCTTTGCTTCTCATCTGTTTTTGAATTTCTGTAGATCAGGGTAGGATGTTTTGCTTTTGCAGAATCAATCAGAATCAGTTTTTTGGCCAAATTTGAGCACAAAATCAAGGGATTTGACTTTGGTTTCACATGCTCACTGCGTGCAGACATTAGATATGAATGTAGTAAGTAAGTAAACTTTATTTACAGTGAAGAACCTGTCTCTGTGGTAGCTGGGTTTTGCAAATAACTTTCTGCAGACCCATAAAGTACAATATTGTACATACATAAATTATAAAGATAGATTTTTAACTTTACAGAATAACTGCAAGTTAGATTGAATAAAGCTATGCAATTTAGTCCAAGAGTCTCGAATGCAAAGAACAAACGGTATTAAATACTATGGATAGCAGTGCTTATGACAACAGCATGTACATGGTGTATTGCAGTACAAGGTTGAGTTTCCACTATACAGGTTGAATACAAAAAGCATATGCAGGATCTATATAGACCATTTCAGTTTACATATCATCAACAATTTTAACAGATATAAAGTGCAGTGGATGATGATCACCTCTTACAGAGTGCAGAGCTGTTCTTCAGCGAGACGGCAAACAGGAATAAAAACTTTCTATAGTTTTCTTTTTGCAAGTGGAGGTGAGTCAGGCTGTTCATGTTGACCAGCTGGTTCTATTTAAGTGATTTCTTACTTCTACAGGTCTGGCAGTAATCAGGTCGGGGATGTGGTAAGGAAAATTAAACTCATCTTTCAAAATATGTTATAAATCACAAATAATTCATGATTTAACAGAGTCGGTTACGGTTTTACATAACCGACATAGAGCCAGGTTCATTTGGAAAGCTTTTTCCAATTAACAATTGAAATAATAACTTTCTGACAGTAAAATTAGTTATGCGATCTTTCTCACACCATTGTATCCCTTTAACTGAGATGCTTTTATGAGTAAGCAAAAGCGCAATCATTTCTCGTGGTAGTGAATCATTCCCAAAGAGTCATCACAAAAAGCAATGAGCTTGAGAAATGATTAATGAGTAAGAAGAAAACTATGCTCCTTTGAACATTCTTTTAATTTCTTGGGAGTTTAATAGTTTGTAATTTTTGAGTGCAGTAGTGTAGAAAAGCTGAATAAAGTTTAATTACTTCAATATCAGTAAGATCTATATGGTACAAGAAAGAACAAAGTATCTGACCTGTGGCGGTCTACACAGCGAGCGGTCAGTTTTTCCCACAGGTCACTGGCCACGTTCGCCTGCTTCCACACAGATCGGCTCACATTCAAAATCCTCCGCCGTGGAGACATCTCTGCAGAAGACAGAGAAAGGTAAATAAAGCAATAAAAGCATAAACATATGAAAGATTTAACAGGATGGAGAAAAGAGCTTTGAAATGAAAAGGTAAGAAAAGTGTAATAACAAAGAAATGAGTCGGAAAAGTTTAAGAACAACAGGCCAGATGGGTAAGGAGGGAAAAAAAAAAATTGATGTGGGAGTGGAGAAACAGTGAAGCACACTGTATTATTGATCTGAGCAGATGGTAGTGTAGAGTTGGTAAACTGGAGCTAATTGGTCCCGACCCAGACCCTTTCCCTAAACTTGGTGTGACGCCAGAGGACAGATCACTGCTAATAACAATTAATGGAGGATTTCACCTGCAAGGGCCCTAATCAAAAGAACTCTGAGGGGGAAAATGAGTGTGACATTTTAGCTGGCGCAGCAGTTGGCATACAGTGTGAAGGGAGCAGACCTTTTCCATCGGTCAGGGTCTCCTCGGGCTCCTGGAAGGGGTGCTGAGCCAGAAAGGCCTGGGCAGACTCCAAAACTGAGTAGATGAAGGGCCCACGAGACTTGACATCCTCCATAAATGCCTGTAGGGGAAAGGAAAAATGAAATATAAAAACAGTTTTTAAACTGAAGGATAGAAGTGGAAAAGAATGAGTCATAAAGGCAGAGATAAACCATCTCTTTAAATGAAATAGCCTCATCAAACAGAGATTAAAATTAGTTCTGAATTTTAATATAACAACTAGGCGAATGATGAAAAATTACCATAAAATATTTTGAGGATCAAATTATGTTTAATTAATCACCAGCCATCACTTGTTTTCACAATCACAAATGGAAATAATATTGCTTTAAAAATATACTACATTATCATAAATTAAATCAACTTGGATTTTCAAACATTTCTTGTTTTAAAGCAAATTAAAAGCACTGTAGGTCCTCTGAGAAGTTTCATTAATTGTTTTTCACTAAATCAAACATCTGCTCTACATTTTTTGTTTTTTATTTTGAACAATATCTAAAATATATTTATCGTTATGACTAGTCATCCTTGAAGCAGCCATCTAAAATTTTTGTAAAAGAATAATATATATGCTAAAATCTGTATAAAAATGCATTTGCCCTCTTAAAGAAGAAGAAAATATGTAAAGACAAACATTATCTTAAAAAATAAAAGTATGAAATGTGTTGTCATCAGGACAAATTGTTGTGCCTGAATGTGCTTAGATAAGGCTGTTTAACCAAAGGAACTGGAACTGACCAAACCTTAACTCTGCTGATGTTACACAAAGCTCGATTTGGTTGCAAAAAGCTGCTTTTAAATTGAAATAATTTGAAGACAAACTTTGTCTTCATTAGAGCTGCAAAATTTCTCAGATTTGGTTACACATTGCATGGTCAGGCTGCAAAATCTGTGTCCTTATATTCTCATTCTTCCACTAGCTTTTCCTTTCTGACAATTGAACATGTAACCAACTTCTGTAAAAGTGATTTGTGTTAACTGCACTGTATGAAAAGTGACATTTTAATAAAATTCAGTTGCTTGCTTGCTTGGCTGGTACTTGAGTTGGTTGGTTGGTATGTTGGGTGTTTGCTTGGTATGTTGGTTGATACATTGGTTGCTTGGTTGGTACAATGTAATTTTTTACCCCAGTTCATCGTAGCATGAAGCTCTCATACTGGCCCATGTCTACTGCTAAAAGGTGTAACCTGTGACTGGTTGGAAAAAAAATAAGTTTTGCTTCAAGTGTCAGACTACCAGGGTTTATACAGTAGAATCACTTAAAAGGTTTTGGAGTATAATCCATGTGTAAACAAGCACCGAACACCCTCCAAAATGAGTTGAATAGAATGGGGAGTAGAGTCGAGTGTCTTACTACGCTCCCCAAACCCAGCTGCCAGGGAACATGGCACTAGAGACAGTTTATAAAAGGGATTTGCCACTTTAATCCTGTTGTATTTTGACCAAAGCATGTCACAGTTACAGACAGTTTATAATAGCATCAGAAACTTGTGGCGACTGGTGAAAAAAAAATGTTCGTCTTCTTTAAGGGAGAACCTACCTAACGCCATAATGTTGTCTGCTTGTGCAGAGTAGAAGAGCAGATCTCCAGGGAGTGCTGGTCATTTAGTCTCTGTTTATACAAGTACCAGTAAGTGGAGAATGCCAGGTCTTGTAGGCTAACAGCACTTGCAATGCAAATTACAGACGAGCAGCTCAATTTGTGAGGAAACACACTCATGCCTTGACTTTCTGCTTTTCCCTTAAACCCAGCACATCCCCTCGAGCCTAGAAGAAAGCCATAGAATCAACTTTCTCCATTCTTCCTCACTAATCTTTGTTCTGTATGAAACACTCACTGCAGGTGCAAGACTTAGCACCAGGGATATTCACCCTCTTCACAGTAATTTATTTAGGCGGAGCCAGCATGTTCAATCCTCTTACGGTATAAAGAGATTTACAATTTCAGCAAAAAAAATAACAAATCTACAACACTAGTTTGAATTGCGAACCCCAGCAGTGACACTGCTTCCGAGGCTTTTAACAAGAGCCCGACAGGCCCAGATAACACCCGGAAACTACAGCTACACCGAAGCACCGACAAACACCAGCTGGCGCAGAGCAAACAAGCAAAACCGTGTGACGACGGAAAGCTGGGGCGTGAGATAAAACTCCCAGCGCAACAGTCGTGAAGTAAACCTGCCGTCTGTCTTTCTCCACTTCTTCAGCTGACATGCTCATTTCAACCCTTCCCCTTTCTGTGACTTCTTTTCATCTTCTCCAGCTCGCCATTCTTCCCCCTGCCTATTTAGCTGCTTTGCAACCCAAAAGAGGAGCTGAGCCATGGATTCTCTGAGCCAGCTGTCATGTTAAAACTTTAATTCCAGCAAAATTTCACACTCACAGGCTTCATCTTTGGTTGGAGGAACATTAAGAGGGGAGACTTCAGATCAGATTAAGATACATTATGCATGGAATGGAGAGAAGTCAGGGGGATGAAATGGCTTCATTGACTTGGTTTAAACATGTTGATGGCATTAATTTCATTCGCTCTCAATGCTTTCGCTCAATGTGTGATAAATTTTTGTCTCATTTTCCAATTTTATATGAGGCAGAGAATGTTGTACAGCTGCAGCACACACTTGAAATCCCTCCACAGCAGGAACGCTCACTCATCCCAACACCCAGACCCACACATTCATGTCACACTCGAAGACCCCTCTTACCAATCCCCAAAACACACTGCGTAAACATTCCCCCAAACTAATACTGCTGCACATGTGCCCGCGCAGAAATGAAGTGCAGCGCAGAGCAGACTCACACAGTGACTGCAGAATAAATCCACTTACGATCAATAATTCACATTTCTTAAAAAGGTTTAATTCTCCGTAGAAAACTGGGAGGCAATTTCCCTCGTTGCTTTGTTGGAAAAGTTTTAGTGCGACTAGACACTCTGGGAGCAGAGGCATCACAGATTATACACAAGTGCTGAACTGAAAATGGGACAGAGAGAAGAGAGAGAGAGAGGAAAGGAGGGGAAGAATGGTGGTGTTCATCAGCACTGTAGATTTGCAATGAATTTTTAGGTTCCTACATATGTTTCATCACAAAATCTTACACTTTAGGCTCAAATTTCTAGATTTTTTCCCCCATATTTCTTCAATAACAGTCTGGACATTTGGAGTACAAAGTATTAACTTTGAACATGATTGAATAGTTGTATTATGTGTATGTCTCACAAATAATGAATGCCAAAACAAGCTTCCAACTGTCAGAGGGTCTTATTGCTTACTACTGCTTTTGTCACATCTGGACTAATTAAGATCAGCTCTGGTTCAAAATCTCTAACTCTTGAACTTGTCAAATAAGGAATGCAATCCAAGCAAGAAGCATTGCATAGGCAACTTTTAACAATCACAGCCTTTTTCCTATGGACCAGTCACAAAACTGTATTACAGTTCATGCAGATTATTATATTGCTCTAATGAAGGTTTTGTTTCGAACTATGAGCATGCATTTATTCAGTCAGTGAAAAACCAAAATACTGAATGCTAAAATGTAAAAATCAACATACAATAGGTACAAATCATAGAAAAGCATGCCAGTTTTATGCAAAACAATGTAAACCCACTGCATTAATTAAACACTAAGATACTTTTGTCCTTTAGAAAGAAGAAGAAAGAAAATATTCTGGAAAATCAAACATTTTCAAACGATGTTGCCATCAATTTATTAGCTTATCCCCCCACTGAGCAGCAGAGTGTTGCTGGAGAGAACGATGTCCAGAGTTCTATTGTGAACCTGATCTGAAATAACTGAATTACTGTAAATAAATGAACAAATAAATGGAGTCATTTTGTGTTGGTTTATATTAGCTCATTAATTTTCATACTAATGGTTTGTCCAGTATTCCCCCTCCTCTACATATACACCTACTGGTTTCTTTAGTTCATTGCCAGATCCTTCTGTCAACACCCCTGTCGCCATCCTTGCTTCTATTCTTTTTGTAACCCTTTGTTTTTGTCTGGGTTAGTCTCTGTTTTTTTTTTTTTTTTTTGTTTGTTTGTTTTTTTTTACATATTTCATGGAATATCAAAAGTTTCTCCCTCTACTTACCTGCACGAATTGGGATACTATAACAACTAACACTGACAATCTTTGATCACATTAATTACAACTGAATCTTGCATTTTATTTTTGCACTACAAATTGCTGATTTGTTTTGTCATACCAAAGAGAACAGTCTATATTTTTTAGTGATCTGGCTTTGTAGCCTACAGTTATTTTTAACCAGACCATCTGGTTGTCCACTTCATGTATTCTTATTTTTTAAGAACACACATGTTGTCATGGCTAGGTACAAGGACAGAACAGAACGTGAGGGGAAAAGCTGCCAAAACACAATCTTCTTCCCAACAACTCATCTCAGAAAGTGCAGGACACGGCAACCATGAGATGATTAAATAGTCAAGGAAAACACAAAGTGACAGAACATAAAGGCGATGCCAACAAGTGGAGGGAAAAAATGAAAACGCACTCAAGGCAAGTGCATCAAAGGTCTGAAAAACTACAAACTTTTTGACACTGCTGCCTTTCCAGCCAAGCTGGCAGTGGGGATGTTTGTGACAGTCGTCACAGTGACATGATGAGGGTGACACTCAGCAGAGATGCAGAGATGAGGCCAAGAGGCATCAAACTGCAAACAGAACAGCAAGATTCCCTAGAGTGACAAACAGCACAGACCAAGCAAAGCACAGGAGATATGGACTGATTTTGATGATGAAGAGTTTTTAGGTTAAGTAGTTTTTTGGAGAGGTAACAATCATCCACCCTGTTAATTATGAAAAAGGAAAAGTATGTCTGATTTTTGACTTACTTGGTTAGAAAACTTCAATAAAAACAAAAGATACTGTAAATCATCATAATTCTGTTCTTTATTTAATGGAGAAATCTACCTCTGACAGGTTTATCACAGCCTGTCCAAATCACCATCACAACAATATAGGCAGAGGATAATTTTATCATCATGCTAATATTATTTTTTACTGTGCTAATCTTTATATAGAGGTCAGAAGTCATTTAATCTCAGTTTTTGAAATGTATAATACAGTGTCTTGTAAACCTAATAAAACCCTTCTATTTTTCACATTTTTTCACACTATAACCACAAACTTAACTGTATTTTATTTGTACTGACTGAAAAAAAAACTGCTAAATTATGGAGTAGAGCTAAAATAATACACCATTTAATGTATGAAAAATTCACATCACACTTTTCAGTCTAGCACAAACTTTTATTAAGCTGAAGAAGAAAGCCATTGTTAGAAAAAGCCATGAAAACATATTTAAAATTTGTCACACACCATGCAGAGGACTCACCAAACATGAGAAAGAATGTGCTGTGGTCAGATGAGACTACAACTCCATGTTTAGCAGAAAACTAAAATTATTATTCACCCTCAAGATAATGTCTACAGTAAAACATGGTGGTGGCAGCATATAGCTGTGGGGATGCTTTTCTTTGGCACGGGGAGGTTGGTCAGAGTTGATGGAAAGATGGATGGAGCAAAATACAGGACAATCCTGGATGGAAACCTGTTAGATACTAGAAAAGATTTGAACCAGGGTGAAGGTTCACCTTCCAGCAGGACAACGACTTCAAACATATAACCAGAGCTACAATACAAGGATTTAGCTCAAACCACATTCATGTGGTAGAGTAGTTCAATAAAAGTTTAAATCAAACCTAAATCAAATTGGAAATCTGTTGCACAACTAAAATAATTGCTGTTCACAGATACTCCATCAAATCTGACTGAGCTATTTTTAAGAGAAAAATGGGTTAATGTTCCAGTCTCTAGATGTGCAGAGCTGGTCGAGACATGCACTGAAAGGCTTATAACTGTAACTGCAATAAATAATGGTTCATGCCACATTTTTAAGATAGTCGGAAGTAGAAACCAAGTATCATTCTCCTTTCACTTCATAATGCATTGCTTTTGTTGATCTATCACATACTCCCAGCTATACAACTCTCAGCTAAATACTCTAAAGTTAGTGGCTGTGACTTGATAAAGTTTTAGAGGGTAGGAGAACTCTTGCACAGCACTGCAATCTCCTTTTAGATCTAAGTTTTAATGTATTTTTTTTAATTCCATATGCGTAACAGAATCCAGACAATTTAAATTCCAGCTGGTAATTTAACATTTTATGGAATCTATTCAATTTTAGATCATAGATGCATGGTATGTACAGCTGTTGGGCTCTGGCTTGTATTTGCTTTGTAATTTATTTATTCTACTGAAGGGCCACAGCAAGGTATTTAATGTATTAATGAGGAACAAGCTGTGGTTCTTAGTTTTAAAAATGTATTTTAATTTTGTGTCAGTGCTGAATAGGTTTTGGTGAGGATCAACCTGCTCACATTGGTGTATGGTATCTAGACATTTTTTGGACTAGAGATTGAATGTTGGTTTCTTTTAAGGAATGATCCTGACTAAACATGATTCCTGCATGGTTTATAAAAAAATTATGAACTCAATGTTCACAACATCTCAGTACTATTACAGTTCCCATTATTTTTGTTGGCTTAATAATACATACAAATACCTACTGCTTTGCCCACCCATATTATAAGGAACCGAACGTGACAAAGTATATAGGGTGATGCAGCATACTGGGGTGTAGTGCTCTTTTGTTAGCTGCTCCTGCAGTCCTGCTAATTGAAATGCTGATTCCACAACACAGCAACTCTGGCTGAAGTTTAAAAGAGGTGAAACAAGAGCTACACAACTTTTCCTGTCAGTTCAGGTTAGCTTTAAGACATGACAGCGCAGAAATCTACAGAGAAGGTGAAGGGGCAAAAAGAGATGCTTAGAGAAAAGCTCAATTTGTTTTAAGCTGAAAGTGTGTTCGTGTTTTAAGATAAATCGTTTGTTACCCAGGTGATTGAACTGAAAGTGGAAGAACAAATTAAGTAAATCAGGTGAGGCTTTTTAATTTATATCAATATTAAATTATTAACATAGTTTATACTTTTTTTATTTTCTGATCAATGTGTTGGAGTTTCTGCTTGCTGTGTGCAGACACACTCAGTCATCCGTCTGCTCCATGTTTCTGTAACAGGTTTATTACCCTCCCTGTGCACAGAGCACATAGCTCTATATAACCTGTCAATTAAAATTATTTCCAAGGAGAGACTTTAATCCCTTGAAGACATCTTGGGACTCCTGCAGCTGTCCCACCAGTGGGTCTCATCACCATATGTGAAAGATTTTGTTTGAAAGAACAACTGACATTTCACAGAAGTTTTCTGTCACCATGATGGATTGCTTTGTGAAAGAGCCCAGGATCTGAACACACATATGGTCAGCGTGAATATCATTTAATGAGAATAACTAGCATACTTCTTACAGGTGTTTTGATAAATCTGGAGTGCCAGATGGTTTGTCACACCGATTCTCCTGAGAAGTCATGGTTGGCCTTTCATTCAACAAACCATCTGTAGATTGTTATTTAAACAGGTTCCTCCAATGAAATCAACAAAACACAATAAGGAAGACGGTCAAAAGGGAAACAAGGTGAAACGAGCCAAGCTCCGGTGTAGAAACCAATGTGGGAACATATTTGGGAGATGATTCCTCAGCTGGACCACCAGGAGAATGAGGGGTCCAACTACTGATGTAGTTTTTGACAGAAAAACTTCTTAATGGTGGTAATGTGTTGGAGAAACATTTTTCTCTATATAAAACAGTTTTTTTCCTGATATTTGTAAGGATTTGATCAAATCTATGTGTAATTAAATGCTCAGTTACAAGAGCATATTAAAAGATTTTTAAACACATCCATAATATTAATACTTTTAACAATGTTCAAACATTGTTAAAAGTATCCGTACAAGCCTTGGCTTGTACGGATACAAATAATCTTCTTTAATTTATCAAAAATTCCCCCACAAGATTGTTCTATAATTTTCCATTACAAGTGTCTCAACTGATAGAAGGCTATACTTGCTGTATACAGAAAATTCAGTGGAAGGATGTGCCTTTGTAGAGAATAATTATATCATCCTAGAAAGTTTTTTTTGATAGATTGTTTATATATTCTTCCATAGAAAATATTTTCAGATTTTATGTTATGAGGAAGCTTAACAAATGTTATTTTAATATTGCTTTGTGTGGTTATGGACAACTCCACCAATTTGATTATCAGCAACCATTAATGAAAGTAGTTTTATTTTTGTTTAACTCCATAAACTGTATAAGTTATTTGGTCCAGTGGATTTTAAAAGTTAGCATTGCTGTAATTTTCTAAGCATGACAAATGTACTGTATATGCAGTTGAAACCAGGTGTTTATGTAAAACTGTATAAAATGACATGTCACATTTTTTCTCATTGTCTGACATTAAATCAAACCAGATTTTTCCTTTTTCGGGTCAGTAAAAATGACCAAAATTACTTACATTTGTGAAAGGACAGAAAAATGAGAGATATTTTTTTTAGATTCTTTCTTTCTTTTTTTTTTTTTTTTCTTTTTTTTTTTTTACATTTTCAATTTCTAACATGTTTACACTTGTGAACAATTGTTTGAACAGATGAACGTGGGTGTACCCAAAATTCTCATTATTGTGTTTTTTTGGCTAATTTAGAAAGTCGTGACTCCAATTAACTCAAATGTTGTGAATTAATCTATCAGCAGAAAACAAAGCCATAGCATCATAATCTAGAATTATTTTAAGTTTTAGTAGGCTTAGTGTATCTAAACATCTGACTGTGAATGTAGCAATAAAAAAAAAATCATATTATTCTGGCATTTAGCAAACAGAAATAATTTGGGTGATTTTAGATGACTTAAAACAAGAGACATTTAGTTTGTTTTCTTGAAAGAAAGAGAGAAAATGTCCTTTCACAAAGTGTATTTAAACATCTAGTTTCAACTGTATCCGTCTCTTCAGTTGTCTGGTTTTACTGTTTACTTGCTGATAAAAGAAAAATGTATTTATATTGTGTTTCTTTAAGCTCATAGCTAAAAGTCATTATATCTTTGCCCAAAAACTGGAATAAAGAGATTTCCTTGCCACTCAGACCTTAAATCCCCAAAATGTAGCACTGAAATACTGGTTGACATTATCAGAGATCAGATTAGTGGGATTTCCAGAGTTCAGTTAGGCTTGCATACAATTTATTTGTGTCATGCAAGCCTATAGAAAATGTTTCAAATCATCCACAACTTCTTAATATTGTGCTTCTAAAAAAATCAAACTTTCTTGTGAAAATTTGACCTTTACAGGGGGCACTCTGTGGCTCAGTGGTAGAGTATACACAACACATGTCCTAGATTCAATTTTCAACCCTGGACTATTTACTGCATGTCTTGCCTCTTCTTTTGTCCTGTCAAGCTACTGATGAATAAACGTCACAAAATCTTTAAAAAAAAAAAAAAAAAAAAAAAAAAAAGAAACTGTCACAGCAGCAATTTTTCCTGTATATCTGAAAATTTGTTTTCATTTCACAAACAACAGAAACATTTAAGCTCTTTATTTTATCATATTCTAGCTGGAAAGGGGAAAAAAACAATTTGTTTGACACTTATATTGGAGTTCTCACATGCAGCAGCTGCTCATGGCCAGGTGGTGTGAAATCTATTCGACACAGGCTGTTAAATGTCCAAAGTATTCTGCTATAAAACATGCAGCTGAACAAAAACAATAACCCCTGACACAGCATACGTACAGGAACCCTCACCTGACCACAGAAAGACGAAGAATCTCACATGAATCCATCCTGAAGCCCGGGATTCTTCAGAATAGTCTAACAATCAGTGATCCATCTCAAACTACAATCCCAGTTTCTTTGCATCTGAGGTAAATTTATCTATTGGGCAGACAAACAAACTGGTCTATAAGGTGTTTGTTTTTGAGTATGTCAGCTTGTGCAGCCTTGAAGAAATTTAAAGGCCAGTTCATTGAGCCACAGAGCAATTATCTGACAGGGAGAGATATCATTTTTGTCAACACTTACAAACAGTCCCAAAAAGCCAATGGACAATAATAAAACATTGAAACTGCTGCCGATCTCATCCATTAAACACCAATACAGCTTCGTAAACACACTGCAGCCAGAGAAATAATACGTAACCCTTGTTTTCTTTAGTGTCAATAGAAAATGAGTTTACCTAAGGTAAACTCATTTCAGAGGGATGTTTTAAAAAATATGAATATAACTCATAGCCAGCGCAACAGGGAAACATCCAGGTCACAGTTTAGGATAAATACAGCAATTTATCTGCATCCCTGGCAAAGCTATGCAAAGAACAAGTAAATGAATCTTTTATTGTAGTAGCAAACAGAACAGTTTAGAAAAATCCTTCTTTAATTTGATTACATGTACTCAGTGTGGAAAAATTTATGTTGAGAAATGATTATTTTTAACAAAATCACCACAATTATGAGCACTTCTGCTGTTAATACTTTGCATAGCTCACTTTTGCCAAACATTTAGTTTCCTCCAACTATTTTTCACAAGGTTGGAGCCTATAGAGAGGGATCTTTCACCATTCCTGTTTCCTCAATCTCCAGATATTCCAGAGTACTGGAAAAAATCTTTACTTTTATTTACCTTTTCATAAAATGGCATGATGAAAATCATTTCTATCAACTATCAAAGAGAAAATCTTTATTGGCATTATACCATCAAACCCTTCTTACAATTACTGACTAGCTTTCAGATTCAAGTCAGGACTCTGGCTGAAACATTAATATTATATTCAATCAAAAGAAAAAAGGTTGGTATAATTAAACAATTATTTTAAACCTAAATTTTCTGGAGATATGAAAACATTTACGTTTAACTGTATGAAGCTCTACCTTAATTAATCTGGAAATGCTTTTACTTCTGTCTTCAGATTACAGGCTGGATTTTTCTAGACTTTTCAGTGTGAAATTGTCTTGATACAGAGAAAAACAAAAATATATTTAAGGTTTTTGGCCACATGTGTGACAGTAAATCTGGAAGGTATGGATTACTAGAATAAGTATGCAGACATGCAGGATTAAAAGGCATTAATAAAAACTTTGTACATAAGTTTTCTGGATATCTTCATGCATAACCTTGAGCACACAACCGTTCAGCTTTGTTGAAAGACAAATGAAAACAGTCTAGCATTTTAACAAGAAAATCTGTAACTTTATAAACATGATTTTTCTGCTTTTTGACTCTTAATATAAAAAGACGTTTAATAAAATCCCCTCTGGAGTTGCCCTAATTGGGATAAAGCCAGTAAAAGTCATGGATTTTATTCTGAAACAGCCCATTGAGTGTTTATATACAGGTAACATTAAGCAGGTTGTTTTTATTTCTTGTGAGTATGAAGGTTATGAATTAATTCCTTCAACAATGTAGGAGAGTTTATTATAATAAATCATTGGAAAATGCTCATTTTTAAAAGATTTGCAGAATACATACTTCTACTCATCTATAAATCCAGTCAAGATGTATTACACTGTAACATTTACCTGTTATCAGGCAATCTCAGCCCTGTAACAGAGCCCTGAGTCGATCAGTAGTATCACTGTCAACTGAGTGCAGAAAAAAACTTTTCAGCCATCTGCTAATATTGACTGAGACTGGACATTAAACGTGACTGATCGATATCTCCACAAGCTGCCAGAAAAATCTCTCTTTATCTCTAAGCTCAAAGCACACTTTGTGGTTGTAGATAACAAACCTTCTGCAGAAGAAATTAAAGTCCAGGTATGTTGTATTTTAAACTGGACTGAGTTAAATGATACAAAAAAGAAAAGTTTACAAAAGTTGGTAACAAGCAACCTGGCCTTTCTCATAGACTGCTCAGACCACGGGACCTAAATGTGTAATCAATTTTTTCCCCATATTCCTCCCATATATGGATCCAGATGCAGGAGTCTAAAAAGATCACCTGTTGCCCTGTTGTCACCTCTGTCACACACATTTTTTATTATGGCTGCTTTTAGTTTTAACACAGTAACAAATAGTCTACCCTGATTTGTCATGAATGCATTAAAAAAGTATTAATGTACACTTTACCTGGTGGAACTCTCTCTGGTGCTGGACGGCCACCACGTCGCCTCCTATGGGCAGCTGCTCCGATAGCTCCTCGTCCTTGGCTGTCAGCCATTCTATAATCTCCTGTAGAGAGAGCTGCAGCTTCCCGCTGTTGTCGGAGAAAGCTTCGAGCCGAGCCCTGCCAACACACATACACATAGGGAATGGATTTAGCAAACATTTTCCAAATCGCCAGCCAAGAGATGACATGAAGTCATTTCTTCCCACCACCCAGAATGGTAGCATAGAGTGGACTTTGCTGAAAAATAAAATAATTATCATCATTTGTTTCACAATAAAGATTCATTTACAGTTTTAAAAAGTGTACCTTGTCTTGTCAAGATTTTAAAACAGGATATTGAGTTCACAGCTCTGGTCAGACGTCTGGTTAAATCGTAGGCTTGAATCTCATTAATTTCAGGCTTTTAGCTATTTATTTGAATATTTCTTTATCAAGGGTAGATTAGTTACTGAACAAACAACTTTTATGAACTTTAAAAACAAGAAATGGGCCCATGAAATCAAATGTCCGATTATACTAATGATATTACACTATATTATACTGACACATACTCAACAATGCACACATTGTGAGTTCACTTCCAATCTTTTTTAATAATTAGTGCTGAAGGGTTCTGACTGTCTTACACTGACAAGGCCAGGGCTATTAGCTTGCCATTTGTAATTGAGTGCAGCTCTTTCCCAGCATAGAAAGTATGTTTTTGGCAGCACTCATTGAATAGACCTATACTCAACAAATCAATCAATGGAAAAGTTCGACAAATGTGGTAAAGCGGTAGAAAGGGGAACTGTAGATTTACGCGACTGGGGAAAATCTCTTGGAACCATTTGTATCACTTTTTTCCCCAGATTTTTTGCACACAAGTGCGAGGTATTTGGCTTCTCTATGGACCATTAAGACAAAGATTGAGTTTTTTAGACAAAATTAAAAAAAAAAATGTTTGGATGAGCCAAGATGAGACAGCCTAAGAGCACTGTACTACAGTACCACCTGTTAAGCATGGTGGTGGCTGCATCATGCTGTGAGGCTATTTTTTTTTAACTTGTGCATTGCACAAACTGGACTTATAAATGAAAGTACACCTATCACTAAATTTTTAGACTTCACCTCAAATCAAGATGGGAGTCAATTAGGTGTTCCAACAGGACAATGATCCCAAACACATCTAAACTGGTGTTGCAATATATAAAGCAGCCCAACATTAAACTTCTGGAATGGCCTCCCCAAAGCCCTGGCCTTATTTGTATTAAAAATGTGTAAAAATTGCTTAAAAAGTTGTATCTATGCATGGAAACCAAACAGTTTTAATATCCTGTGCCACATCTGCCAAGATTTGACTCAATTGTCCAACCAGATGTATGGAAGAAGGTTATTGATCACTCCAAAAAGCAAGTGGTTGAGGTCCAACGTTCTAAGGAAAATTTACCTCAAAAAAAGTCTACAAACAAAACTAGGAAATGTTTGTTTTGTTTGGTTGGTTATCTATTTGTTGCAACAATGCTTCTCTAGTCCAAGGTTCTGAAGATAGTCTCCGATAAACTCAGCTTTGTGGAGATGTGGAATTGTCACTGACTGCAGAATTTTATTTCAGCATCTCTCTCCATTGAGATTGCCTCAATAAGATAGGAAGCATTGTTTATCCAGTGAGGGAGTTCCCGTTCCACATCATCACACTCCCTCTTCCAAAAACTTTCTGCCCTTGACAGAAAGGCAAACCGCATATAGTTCTCAGTTCTGCTGCTCAGCCTAAAAATGTGTTTTGTATACAAACGCTGCACCATTTGATGGGAAATGTACATGCTTTGTAACCTTATAAGATTCATTACTCAGAAGCATTGCTGCAGCAAAGAAATAATCCACCAAACACAAATTGTTTTGCGCCAAGTATATTCCAGTTTGTAAATATGTAAATTGTTTTATTTATCTTGGTTTTAGAAGTCATGTGTGTGGTATTAGCAGTCTACCCTGGAAAAAGATCAATTCCATATTTACAGTCATCTATGATAAGTGTATGTAACCTTCTAACCACAACTGTATCTCCTAGAAATTCAAACATGGTGATGCTGTTGGTAGCATTGTAGCCTTGCTGAAAGAAGACCCTGGGTTCAAATCAATTAGCCTGGGGTCTTTCTGCATGGGGTTTGCATGGTCTCCCTGTGCATGCATGGGTTCTCCCTGGGTACTCTGGCTTCCACCCACAGTCCAAAAACATGACTGTTAGGCTAATTGGTGTCTTTAAATTGTCCTTAAGTGTGAGTGTGTGAGTGCATGGTTGTTTGTCTCTGTGCTTCCGTGTGATGGACGAGTGACATGTCCAATGTGTACCCCGGCTTTCACCCAATGAGATAGCCACAAGCCTCCCCGTGAGCCTGCATGAATAAATGGGTATAGACAATGGGTGGATGAATAGATACATTTTCAGCCAGGATTCAGGGAAATATGTCATGTTTGAGTAATTCACTGATAAAACTGCCAGGAAAAAAAATGTAAAACATGCCAGACTAAGGAGCTGTAACCTGCCTATGACTGAAAGTTAAAGTCATCACATCAACTCTATTGTATCTGTCTTTAAATGTGCAACATTTAAAGACAGATACAATACATTTATCATTAATAACATGTAAACAAGGAGGAAGTGTGACATTTCTCTTGAGATATTGTAATAAACATTTTTCAGACATCTTGCAGGATTGCTACAGAGTGAATGTGAGCAGAGGAAGCAGCACTAGAAATATTGAAACAATGTTGCCCAACAAAAAAACAACAGTGATTTGGTTTCCTGGATGTCCAAACTCCGACACCACCAATTTTGAGCCTTATTTTACTAAACTTGAAGAAGGAGGAACACTCTGCAGCTGAAATATACACTTTTGTGGGTATATGGTGTGGTAAAAATGAACACTGTGGAAAGGAGGAAATTTTATTTGCTGATTTTAATTCTCAGTTAGTGATCCCTACTACTTGTCTGTATACCAACTCATTTAAGCAGCTAATTATTCAGATCTGACACATATCTGTTTGAGTTCAGGATCATTCAAATAAATCTAATTTAAAAAAACAACTGAAAAGAATGCCAAAACAAAGGATACTCTCCCTTTTCATTAATTTGACATGTTAAATCTGAAAGGAGACAGCTTCATAAGCATATCAGCAGGCGTTCTAATCATGTTTTCAGATAACTTTTCTTAACATTCTTGGTCTAAAATGTGCAAATAAACGTACTTTTATGTTCTGAGCATTCCCGTTCATTTTTATTTAATTGAGACAGTTACATGGTGTGACATTTTCCCTCTTTATTTGTTTTGTGTGCAGAAACATAGCATTAAAGAGCCAATGATTGCAGCACTTCATATGCTGAGACGATGAGAGATGGCAAATATAGATGTAAACAGAACAAGGTTCAAAAACCTGTTAGTGAGATAGAAAAATTATTCTTAGCACATTTGTTAGACTTCAAGCAAGTAACACTGTCAACAAACAGCTTCTCTCTTTCACATTTAAATCTAAATGTGCAGCTTGAAAACAACACAGGATAGTAAAAAATAAAACAATTTCACCCTGGTTTAACAGGAAAAATCCAAACTGTTCTAAGTATTAAAGAAATGGTCCAATAATTTGATCTACCAGCGAATGTGCTTAGAATAGTAAGGGGGGGGGGGTGCAGACAGATAAGCTGATTATTTTGCAAAATATCTCAGGAAAAATACTGGACATTGTAGAACAAAAATCTGGATCCCAAGTGCTTCTTATCTTTTCCAATAATTAAAAACACAGTGATTCCATTTTAGTCTTTTCATTTTGTTGACCGGATTTGAGTTAGCAGGAATCTTAATAACCATCTTGTTATATAAAAGAAGCAGTTTAGGAAAATTATACTTTGACTGACAGCAAAACAAAAGAGACAAAGCAAACACTTAAATCCTGTTCCCACGTAAGAACCTAAAATTAATATATTTACAAACATTACAATGGTTTGGTTATTTTAGCTCCAAGAGGCCATAAAATTTTAATAATAATAATAATAATAATAATAATAATAATAATAATAATAATAGTAGTAGTAGTAGTAGTAAGCTGATGAGTATTTTTTGAAAACAAGTATTAATTTATTTAAGTTCTCCTTTTCCTTCTGACAGCAGTTCACCTGATAAACTAAAGGGCTGTGCTAATACGGCGTCACAGTTCATTTCAGTGGATAACATGTTAGTATCTGATGCAAATGTCTTTATTCTGGAGTTAGATAGTAAAAATGTCTTTTTTCCATCTGTCCAATCAGAGGATACAAATCACAGGACAACTTCAACTTTTAAGGACAGCTAAACCTGCTCACATTATTATTGAATCTTGAAATTATTATCTGAAATTTCAAGATTGATTTCACATATTTACAAAAAAAAAACTTGAACCTTTTCTGATGTAAATTTGCAGGAAAAAAAAGATCATTTCCCATGATCAAAGGCCTAAATTTACTAAACTAAAAGTAAGATATTCTTTAAAAGTCTGAGAAAAAAAAACTTTTCAGTTTAGTTTCTGAGAATATAAAGTCACACATTTCCAACAAAAAATGCCAGGAGTTAATTTTTTGGCAAAAGTGATCAACAGCGATGGGAGTTCAGAATTTTTACAATCCACTTTTAGGTGGTCTGACATTCAAATACCAGATTCATACAAGTTTTTTCATGCACACTTATAAATGTTTAAATACATGTGACAAGGAAAACTTCAACTTTTTATAACCCTGAACTTGTTATTTTTAGCTCTTTTAGGGGCTTACGGTCCTTCTCATCTGTAATCTAAACTGCGTGTGGAATTAAATTAAGAACCACTTTTGCAGCAAACTTTACAAAAATTGCTATATTGAAATGTGTAACAATTTTAATATAGCAATTTTAAAATGTTGATTTTCACACACTTGCATATATATAAACAGAGTGAGTCTTTTTGGAGGGTTTGTTTCTGTGACCCTAATGCATAAACACAATGCATCCCAAAACACAAGTTAAAGAGAAAGTTTATCGTAGATTTGAATAACTGTTTAAACATCTTGTATTAACTGGTTGCCTGCACAGTGGCCCAGATAAAGTTTTATAGCAGGGAGATTACTGGCCTCTGGGCATCGCTAAAGATCCTGAGGTGGCTGAACCAGATGGAGGACAAGTATATAAGCGACGGTGAATACAGGGTGGATGATCTGTAAATATGTTTGAGGAAGTAGATTGGACAGGTTAAGCGGACCAGTGAAGAGCTCCCGTAAATTGAAGTAGGTTTTCTAGGTGAGTATTGTTGATGTGGTCTGAACCAGGAAGTTACTTGAAGAACTAAGGGACACTCACATAAGACTTGAGGTAAGTCTCAAAAGCTTCATAAGTAATTCAAAATTATCATAAACATAACAACTAGGAGGTTTGTACAATTTGGTAACAATGGAGTATCCCACTGGTCCTCTTGTGCTTTGACTTGATGACAATGTCAACAACTGTCTCTACATGACATAAGATGTAAAAATACTAATTTTAGCATTTGCTCAAATTGCAAATAAAGCTTTGAGTTGTTTTTAAAGGCAGATGTTTGTTTTTCAATGAGCTCAAACTTGAGTATCTTGGATATTTCTCCGTGTTTCTCCAAAGTTATTTTTGTGAATGCCAAGTAAGATTTTGGCTCATCATAAGTCTTCAAAATAATCTAAAAAACCCCAATCTATCCCTTTCAAGCAGAGCTCAATAATCAGTGACTGCACTCTCTTTCTGCCTCCGTAGTCTGACTATAAGGGAGAGAAGAGTTGGAGTATGGAAAAAGTGCCTGCAGGCATGGATTTCCTATCACCATGTACTTGTCAGCATGTAATTCCTATCCACTTCTTTTTGAGTGGGACCTCACACCACCTCCACTTAGTGGCAGTGGCTTGGGGACTGTTTTGTTGAGGGTAGAGGGGTTCTACAGTAATCAGCATCAGTGGAAGGGTCAAAGTATAAGTGACTCAATCAACGGATCAAGGCCAAGCAAATGTAATCTTTTATTCAAATGGGAATAAAAAAGTGACCTACACTCATTCTTGAGGCCTGGACACACAATGAGGGGTTGAAGTCATCTCCCACCAGTATTACAACTCTGATGTTGTATCCACAGAGATGAGGCACTGCATGATCTCCCAGAGTCCGTCTGATCTGAGAAATTTGTTGATTAGCAGAATCTGTTGTATGTAAACACATGTTGGTGCACAACAACAGTGCTTGTACTTAAAGCACACAAATGGAAAAACCTGCATGAGGATGGCTTCATAGAGTTCAGGATCCACATGGTATGCAAATCTCAGGTGAATGCAGGTGAGAGTTGTAAGCCACTTCCCCTTAGCTCTGCAGTCTCAACCAGGGGGAGACTGGGGAGAAAAAGTGGCCTGGGAGTTCCTAACAGACTGGCCCACGTACTGCTGCTTGGTTAAAATTTTAATTAAAATTTTTTTAAAAAATACATACACACACACACACACACACACACACACACACATACATATATATATATATATATATATATATATATACATATATATATATATATATATATATATCCTCAACCGACGATGTGCTCAGCGAATGTCTCAAACAATGGGGACCAGAGGATGAGGTGCTGGAGGAACCGTCATGGGAGGATAAGCCCCTACATGGGATGTACCACCGACAAATAACTGAAGTGGCTGATATCAGGAAATCCTACCAATGGCTGGAAAAAGCTGGACTCAAGGACAGCACAGAGGCACTCATCCTGGCTGCACAGGAACAGGCCCTAAACACCAGAGCAATAGAGGCTCAGATCTACCACACCAGACAAGATCCAAGGTGTAGATTGTGCAAGGAGGCCCCTGAGACAGTCCAACACATAACAGCAGGGTGCAAGATGCTGGCAGGGAAAGAGTACATGGAACGTCATAACCAAGTGGCGGGCATAGTGTACAGAAACATCTGTGCAGGATATGGACTGGAAGCCCCGAGATCTAAGTGGGGCACACCCCCAAAGGTGGTGGAGAATGACCGAGCTAAGATCCTGTGGGACTTCCAGATCCAGACAGACAAAATGGTAATGGCGAACCAACCGGACATCGTGGTGGTGGATAAACAACAGAGGAAAGCCGTTGTGGTGGATGTAGCAATACCAAGCGATTGCAACATCAGGAAAAAGGAACACGAGAAACTGGAGAAATACCAGGGCCTCAGAGAGGAACTGGAGAAGGCCTGGAAGGTGAAGACCACAGTGGTGCCTGTGGTCATCGGGGCCCTTGGGGCAGTCACCCCCAAACTGGAGCAGTGGCTAAAACAGATCCCAGGAACAACGTCAGACATCTCAGTCCAGAAATGCGCAGTTCTCGGCACAGCCAAGATACTACGCAGAACCCTCAAGCTCCCAGGCCTCTGGTAGAGGACCCGAGCTCAGAGGTTGAGAAAGACCACCCGTGGAGGGTGAGAAGGGGATTTTTTTTTTTTTTTATATATATATATATATATATATATATATATATATATATATATATATATATATATATATATAGATAGATAGATAGATAGATAGATAGATAGATAAATAGATAGATAGATAGATAGATAGATTGATAATGATAAAGTGACCATTTTTATTCTGAGATGACCAATGTAATTTTTCATGATGTCCAAAATCGCAACCTGAGAAAAAAAATGCTTGAAAACATCAGAGTGTAATTAATCTATATAATATATTTCACTTAGTCAATCAAATTTTCCTTCTCTTCAATATAATATTTTTCTTTTCAACAATATTCTAATTTATTGAATTTGACTATTTGGTTTTAGTACATGAATTATTGAGTAAAGATTATTGTTATTCTAACTATAGTGCTTTGCCTTTGTTCTTGTAAATACTCTTCAGGTAGCTCTTCTCCTTTCCCCATATCAGAATCTAAGCGTTGGTCCCTAAGCTTTGGTTTTCTATTGGCTCAACTGGGTCATCCTCAGCCACAGTCTAACAACGCTAATTTATTGCATAATGTGTAAAGGGCTATGTAAAAAACATGCTATATCAACAAAAATATTTTCAAGTTAGAAATGTAATATATGCTAACCTCGCTTAAGCTGCTGCAGGCAGTGTCATCTAACCTTTCATGTCTGGTGGAGAAACCAGACCCAGAACTATGGGAGGGCCCACCAAACAGGTCAGAAATGTTTACCCTTCATTGACACACTCTCCTGCAGGGCTTTCTTTTTTCTATCTCTCAACTTTTCAGCGCCACCTTAACACTTTGTACTTTGCTTTTGCTGCTCCATCTTCGTGGCTAATGCGGAGTTATTTAATGTTTCTTATAGTGACAGCGGTTGACAGGTAATGTTCCGCGGAGGAATGAGATGACAAACTAGCTGCTGCACTGCGTATCTCTCTGCTGGATGCCTAAAGACAAACGGAGATTTAATTTATGTGGCACTAATAGGGACAATTCATTTCTTATTTTGTGAATGTTTAGTTTTTAATAAGCGCCACTGTTTGTTTTAGTAGCCCAGGCTTATTGGGACAAGTTTTTCTGAGCTCCGCTCTTCATTGTCAGCTCAGCTGGCCTGCCCTGCAGTGCGTGTTCATGTATTACAGATCAGCTCTGCAGCCACGCGCAGCAGAGCTAATCTGCCTGACTGGAGTGGAGGAGAGGTAGAGAAGCCATTTGATATGACAATATTTGGGGCACAATAGCCCCGCAAAACATCAGCGACCCAGAACCTGTCACCTCTTGTGTACTTGTTGTCGTGCTTGCCCTGCATCTGCGGAGGGCGGTGGGTCGCGCTACCCCAGTAACCCCATATGCCAGTCTGCCCCTGGTCTCGACAGAATGCTGTGGAAGCACACAGGTCGAATGGTTTCAGCAGATTGACTTGAGAAAAGAGAAAATGGTCCATAATGGGTGGCTCATGACTGCTTGTTTATTGCAGAGTTATAATCTGAAAGGGGCTTTAAAAGCTACAGGAGGCGCCTCTTGATGAGGATGAACTGCCTGAGGGAGGGCCATTGATGTCAGGTGCTTGGTGGCAGGTGAAAGTTGCAGCCTGGAGATGCCTTTCACCTGCATCGTAAATTGGTCATGGTTCTCACTTGCAATAAAATAGACTAATCCTTCTGGGTTGGCAGTAAGGTTCTGCCTTAAGCAGAGTAGTTGAAATATCAGGGTCTCAGATATAAGCAACTCAAATGAGTTTTCTCCATCAGGTGGCTGAACTAAGCCTTCAGCTTAATGTACGGAGAGCTGTTGTCCAGTCGGAATTTGGCTTTGAGTGAGAGCTTCTCCCCATCAAGAGGAACTGAGGCAAAAAAGGGGAAATTGAGGCACTTTAGGCATTTCTTCAGTAGCTCCTGATTGCCTCCCTTTGTAGATTTTCTGGTCATGTTCGACTAGGAGGTAATCAGGGCAAACCCACTACTCACCGGGAATGCCTTTGGTTCCCTGGATTGATGGATAGACAAATGAATGCATCATGCCAAAAAAGGGACAATGTGTAATTGTACTTCCTTTTGCTCTTCATTTTATTATTTTGCCTCATTCTTAGTTACCCTCTTTGATTTGATTTGGGATCTTGGGGCATGACCTTGATTCATTCAACAACATGCACTGTTGCTAATAGCCTGCAGATGTTAAAAAGCACTGAGTGTACTTGCAGAACTCACTGCTAAAGCACAACACAATCAGAATTGAAAAAACCCTCAAAACTAAGAATCTCAGAGGAAAAAAGAAGCCAGAACAACAATATATTTAAATAGATCATAATATTCTTAATGTTGTGGCATCCTTAAGAGAAAATGAAAGAGCTGTGGAATTGCTGAAGGTTTGCTGGTGGAAACAACAGACAAAAATTCAAAAACTGATTATCTTACGTGCATACCACCACCCAGCAGTGTAAGAAATATTTGAGGGAAGGGCTGCTCTTGCATAAATGGCACAGCTGGCACCGGAGGGATGAGGGCATTGTCAAGGTTTCCTGGCATTTCAATTACACACACCATGGGCCTGCACTCAGATATCATTACGCCTGTACATCACAATTTGCAAGGACGTCACATCAAAGATAATAAGGTTGAGTGAAGTGAGGTAAGCCTACATAAAGCTCTTATTTAGGGGGGTGGGCTGAATTAATATTCAGATGGCATCTTAAGTGTAAATAGAGAAACACTTAAAGGATTCAGGCCTAATCTAATCAGGTAGGATCTAATCAAACAATGCCCCTACTGACCAGTCTAATCAGAAATGAAATTATGCACGAGACTTGCATAATGCTAAATGATGAAGAGTCTAAAACATTCACACATTATATCTCGACCTTCACCATTAGCACTTTATCAACAATACCATATAGTGACAAAAATCACTGTAGGGCAATTTGCTCCCAATTGAATTTGGCACATATGAATTCTGATGCATGAAGGATCACAAGTTACTTTGTAGGATTCAAGGATGTGAGGAATGCTTTTGGACTTAGAGGGGGAAAAAACAAGAAATCAGGGCAGTTAGAGTATGTTTCAGAAGTCTCCAGCCAATCTGTGTGAAGCAGACCATGATGTCCTCTCACCTCTTGTTGCCCCTACCAACTCAGTTTGTAGTGGTAACTGAAACAAAGAACTGTTTTCCTGTTGCCCCAACAAAACAGCCCTTCACTATAAAATAAGGTGCAGACACACACTGACTTAACAAGGTTTCTATTTCATGTCTGGGATATGTCTAAGCAATGTCATCCATCAAAGGATGACCTTGACAGTTTTGCAGAGAAGCTTCAGAATGCTTTAAACACTAATGTAGAGATGGGATTCAAACTGGAAACATGCACAAATTGTTGCTGCTTCTGCTACACACACAGCAGGTGAGACAAATAAAGAACCACTTGCACTGTAATAGAATTGTCTTAACATGACAGCTGCTGCCAGGAAAACCCCCAGCTCTGCTAGGCTGCAGGTAGGCTGCACTAAACATTTGCTGGAATAGGATTCTCTCTCTGCAGGAAACACCTCCAAAGTGATTTAAGAGCTACTGTATATGGGCCAGGCTCTGCAGCTTAAGACTAGAAGATGTCAAGAGACTTTTTCTGTCTAAAGAATAAACTGAAAAGGAAAGCTGAGCATCTCCGTCTTTGTGAGGATAAGATTGATGTTGAAGTTCAATGTGCTCAATCTGATTATTTCTCTTTTTTCTAACAGTAAGCTTTGAAAACGTATTACTTACCTTACCATTCTGCTCACTGTGTGCAATAACAAGATAAACTTGGGTCTTGCAGTCCAGCATTGTTTGCTACAGTTCAAGTTGTTTAAAACATTTTAATCATAACTTCAGCTGCAGATATGAGCCTGTTTGTGACAAATAACATAGTAAGTTTCTGGTAACCATTAAGCCCCTTTGACCCTTCCCATTTCTAACCCTGGGAAACAGGTAAATCACAGGTCACTAATTCAATGTGTCCAGAAACTCTGACTAAAAGTAAAAAAAAATTAGAAGTATGAATTTTTAAAAAATGCTTGTCAATTTTATAGGAGTTGTTTTGGATGCAGGCTGCATGGTGACACACTGTGCCTTGCATCAATAAAGTCCTAGGTTTAAATCCCAGTCTGGGGTCTATCTACAGGTAATTTGCATGTTCTCCCCATGCATGTATCTTGGTGCATGTGTGGACTTAACTTCCACAGTTCAAATATGCATGTTAGGTTAACTGGTCTCTCTACCACAAATTGCTTTTATATATGGATGTGTGCATGCAGTGTTGCTTGTGTCTTTGTTTTGCCCTGTGATGGACCCTGTCCAGGGTGTAACCCACCTCTCACCCAATGGCCACTGCAGATAGGCACCAGCTCCCCACACAACCTTGCAAAGCTAAGTGGGCATTGACAATGGACGGCTGTTTGGGGTACCTATATTTGTGGCACCAGTGATTTTGTTTTCAGATAAAATGAGAAATCAGCTGGTGACTAAAACACTCTTAGACTTGAGGTGATTTAATGTGAAGTCAGAGAACAAAAAAAGCTTTAAGAAGCTTCAGATGATAAAACGGTATTTTCCATGGATGCATCTCAGCTATTCCTCCAGGTAGTTACTTTAAACAGCGATGAGACATCAGCAAAGTAGAGAAGGCTTACAGCAGTTTCCTACTAGTACTGCCTACTGTAATATTTACTGATATAAAAAAAATTAAACACAGCTGGAAACATCAGCTGTGATTTCATTTTGTCTTTGTTTAGAAATATTGAGTCTTATTGCAGAGCTGCCTGCACACAGAGAGCTCTCTCACAAAGAGTGACATTGCCTCTTATAAATAACTGAGTGATAATGACCAAGAGGCTGGCTATTAGTAAATCACTGATGGATTCTAGAATCCAACACACAAAGGTAAATCAGAGCTTTTTGGGGCCTGCCACAGCAGTGAATGGAGGCACCTATTACTCTCCACCTCTAAACTCAACTCTTTGTTATCATTTGGACACAGCTGTTGTAAACTCTTAAAGAGGAATCAGAAATGGCTAAAACCAGAATAAGCAGGTCTGATCTTTACAATATACAAACTTGTGAATTTCTAATTCTGGTAAAAGTATTCATTTCTTCATGTGAATTTTTTCCCCAATTGGATAAATTTATTCAAATTATAGTTTTGCTTTTTCTGGAATAGTTAAGAAAAATGCAGCTAAATACTTTTACCAGACGAACCAATCACTGTACATTTATCAGTATTAAAAATGGAACTGGTAGACCCTATAGTTTAAATTAGACTCAGTTATGTTGGCTATAATTTTTTCCTTTTGTAGACTTTTGTTCATAACTCTTTTGATTGAGGCATTCCATGTTTGGATGAATATTCTCTTTGGTTTTGGATCCTGTGCAGCTGGAAGGATTGTTGCTTTATGTTGTTTTTTTTTTTTTTTTTTTTTTTGCTTTTAGACAGTTATGATGCATAACTATGGCACCAAGACATTGTTTTTACAACTGGGAGAAGCTGATTAGCATCTCAAAAGCTCAAATAATGTCTGAACAATGACCCCAAATCCCAGAGGAGTTGAAAAGGAGATAGATGCAGGACAGGACTAAAGAGCAGAGAAAGAGGGAGGAAGTTCAAACCATCACTTCCATCGACCATACTAAGCAAGGATCATATCTCCGACTCCAACATCTCATTATCTGCTTTCTAACCAGACAGAGATTTAAAGAGGAGCAGCAAAAGCAAATGAAGCGGATTAGCAGTGCTTCCTAACAACTGATGGTGTCATCCAGGACATGTTACTGTGGAATATTGTCTCTTCTGCATGGAAATTGAGCTGTTAACATGTCATGACAGCCATGAGCTTGTCATGCAGCAACAGACTTCAGTCAGAAGCTTCTTCTGATTCGTTCCAAGACTGACTGCCACCAGAGATCGTTCCTGCCCACAGATTCACCATCCACAACAACTCTTTGAAGATACTTTGATGATATGAGTTACAATGACTTTTAATTTCTCTTTCAGAAAAATGAAGTATTTCTAAATTTAACTGAAATTAAATATGACAATAAAAACAGGTTGATGATGTAAAAAAAAGCTACAGAATTGAAACAGTATTTAATTTTTTACGTGTTTTATTATCGGGATGGAGACTGCAGCAAGTTCTAACTCTGCATAGATAGATTACATCAATCTGTTAAATTTTATCTTTGAATTTTACCTGAGGAAATTATTCATTAGCAGTGAATTTGCAAAGAATTCTTCCTGTATAAATTAAATGTTGTAAATGTCATTTTTTTCCCAGGGTTAAAAGCAAGAATAAGAAGCACAACCTGTTAAAAAATATATGCACAGGCTTATGAATGCAGACATCTGGGTTTCCTGTATTGGAAAGTCACCAACATCTTTCAACCCTCTCTAAAGTGCCATCTAACACCAATAAAAAGGGTTGTAATTATCTGAGGAAAAACAGAGGGAAAAATTATCTCATCCCAGATTGTGTTTCTGTTTTTGCTGAAAGCATGTCTGTCTCAGCATGTGTCTGTGTGTGTGCTCTCTATGAGCAAAAAAGCTGGATGACAATGCCAGCATTAATCAATACAAATGGGCTAATAGGGATGGAGTGCATGCAGGTCTTCCTGTGTTCGTAACACATAATAGATTCCACATGCTGTCATCTGCAGACATCATAGATGGGAAAAGGATCTTTTTACACCAGCAAACTAAATAAGGGTCTATATTACTGTGTAAAACCTCCCACTGCAACAGAAAAACTAAATAACGACCCAGATGGGGAAAAAAAGGCTAAAGAAAAACGTTCGGGATATATCTACAGATGATGCAGTTCTCCACATTTTGCACTGGTTTGATTTCATTTTACAGTTTTATGAGTTTGTAGCTTCTCACATGGTCACTGTACATCGACATGATGGGATTTTGCTTCCAAACATGTTTCCTTTAATAACTTACATTGTCTTTGCACGGGTGGGATTTGTCTACATGATTGAAGCCGTCACTAAGTTATTATGTCAGGTTGTGAGTTTGGTCAACTGTAGAGGAAAATTTTGACTTCTTTTCTTCAATACATTTTCCCATCTTCTCCCTGACTGGATATTTTTCAATAAAAAGGCTGCAATATCCATACAGGGAAACGTAAGCAGTAAATAAAAGTCAAAGCCCAAGTCTTGTTTATGATTTATGCGGCTAATAAAATGTATAGAGAATTGCAAGAGTTGCAGGAAAGTACCATATATTATGAATTCTGGTGTCTCTTTTCATTTGTCAGAGAATAATTTGAATAAGTCTATTAGTCTCTTTTAATGTACTTGTATATGTATAAGATCAATGGTGTTGATGGTGTCAAAGGGGTGGGGTTTTAATCAGGATCCTGAACTCAGCAGTGCTAATTCTGGCTACATTCCCAATATGAACGGTGCGGCATACACTTCATTGTAGGTATTACTTTCTCTGCAATGTCTAGATATAGATAACTTGCTTGGATTTATCTGTTAAAACTGAAAGTTTTTTCAGAATTTTGGCTTCAGGCCAGGTTATGCATACACCATGCTGGAGCATCCTCTGGCCATGAGGATGTTGCTTTACATCTTAGGTTGCAAACAAGAGGAGGAGAGGGAGAAACATCAAGACACTATCCCACTTCTAACCTTTTTCTTTTATCATCATCTATGCAAGTAATAACGTTTTTTTGTAGTTGAGTAGGCAATCAAGATTTCATTAAAGCAGAGCTTATAGGGCTTTGACAGTGAGTGACTGCTGTTATTTGGGTAATTTCAATCTGAATTTTAGCTTTAGCTAACAGTACTTCCCTTTTTAGGGAGCAAAATGTAATTTGCAGATGTTTATTATATATTGTAATGCATGCACTAATCAGCATATGACATCATAAACCAACATTTACAACCTTCTTACCACAAAAGCATCAAATCAATGTAAAAATCCACGGTACAGCACAACATTATGACCACTGACAGGTGAACTGAACACCAGTAGTTATCTGAACATTTTTGTCCATAAAGTTGGTGTGATAGGATTTGCATTATTATTTGAGTTATTTTGAAAAGGTGGGTGGCTGGTGAATCGCAATGGATGGATAACTTGGTTAGTGCATCTCCAAAACTGAAGCATTCTTGGAGTGTTGATGGTCTGCAGCAGTAAATTTCCTTCAAAACGAATCAGAAACAGGAACAGCAATAACCTGGATTCATGTCATATGTGGCTAAAGTTCACTGATGGACATGTGGATCAAATCCTGGTCCATGAATTCTAATACGACAGACAAGCTACAGTAGTTCACTTTGTTGAAGAAGTTAAAAGTGATTCTGATACAAAAGTGGCAGAATAGACATTGCATCACAGAGTTGTATTTGAAGATGTCCACCACCAAAATCATCAACTATGGCAATGTGAATATCAGAACTAGACCACAGAGAAATAGAAGGTGACTTGGTTTGATAAATGCTGATTTCTCTTACATCCTGTGACTGACCAGAATACACTATGGGATAAAGGCAAGATGGTGGAGACAGTGTGATGCTTTAGGCAATGTTCTGCCAACCACGTAGATGTCGCTTTGACATGTACCTCCTATCCGAGCATTGTTGCAGACCGTTTACACCCTTTAGAAATGGTATTCCCTGATGGCTGTGGCCTCTATCAGACAAAAAAAAAAAAAAATAGTTCAGGAATAATTTGAGGACAACTGGAAGTTTGAAGTGTTGACTTGTTCTCCAAATTCCTCAGAGTCCAATCAAGGCTTTGTGGTATGCATTTTATTTCCACTTTATTGGCAATGAGACTGATGTTTTGTTTTGAAAAAGCACATATTCTTATCCATATCCAACTTTTTTGAAGAAGTACAACCCAACCACAGACAGAGAACCTCCCTGCACTGTGGGAGTGGCCTGCTGTATGCTGCCATCATGCAGTTCATGATGCCTTCTTCGCATGGACACATTTCGCATAAAGACTCTACATATTTTTTTCCCCAGTTTTTAGTTCATTCAAAAAGATTAATTAGAGACAAAATCTGCAACCCAGTGCTAAAGCGACTGATCTTTGATTTGCCTGTGAATACACAGATTTCCACTGCAGCTGCAGAGATATAAAACAACATACATGAAAATGGTCCTGAACTGATATGCTTCATCATTTCTGGGAACTGAGGTAAAAATTCCCAATCAAAGTACTGAAGCTAAAAATATGAAAATAACACCTGAGTTTTGTGTTACTTTTAACTTTGTTCCAAAATGTGAAACATATACATATACATACATATATATACACACACACACACACACACACACACACACACACACACACATATATATATATATATATATATATATATATATATATATATATATATATATATATATATATATATATATATATATATATATATATATATATGGGCACATGAATAAATACATGAGTACAGCACAGAAGGGCATCGGCATAAATACCAGAGGAGCCAAACACCAACTCCTGGTAGACCAAACAGTCGCCCGAGACTGCAAAACCCGACACACCAACCTGTGCACGGCTTGGATTGATTACAAGAAAGCCTATGACTCAATGCCACACACTTGGATCATTGAATGCTTAGAGATGTACAACATCAACAGGACTCTAAGAGCCTTCATTGCAGCCTCGATGGGGATGTGGAAAACCACCCTTGAAGCCAACTGCAAGCCAATTGCACAAGTGTCCATCAAATGTGGCATATACCAAGGAGACGCTCTGTCCCCACTGCTGTTCTGCATAGGTCTGAACCCCCTCAGCCAAGTCATCAACAAGACTGGCTACGGATACCGACTCAAGAACGGAGCCACCATCAGTCACCTCCTCTACATGGATGACATCAAGCTGTACGCTAAGAGCAAGCGAGACATCGACTCACTGATCCACACCACCAGGATCTACAGCACTGACATTGGGATGTCATTCGGACTACAGAAGTGTGGTCAGATGGTTACACAGAGAGGGAAGGTCATCCACACAGAAGGGGTCTCACTCCCAGAGGGAACAATAGCAGACATTGAGGACAGTTACAAGTACCTGGGAATACCACAAGCAAATGGCAGCCTCGATGAGGTCACAAGGAAAGGAGCCACAGCCAAATACCTCCAACGAGTGAGGCAAGTCCTGAGAAGCCAGCTCAATGGCAAGAACAAGATCCGTGCGATAAACAGCTATGCCTTGCCAGTAATCAGATACCCTGCAGGAATAATAAGCTGGCCAAAGGAAGAGATAAAGACCATGGATGTTAAAACTCGGAAACTACTAACCATGCATGGAGGGTTCCACCCTAAATCCAGCATCCTGAGACTATACGCGAGCCGTAAGGACGGAGGCAGAGGACTAGCGAGTGTGAGAGCCACTGTCCAGGATGAAACATCCAAGATCCGTAAATACATCAAGGGCAAAGCCTCAACCGACGATGTGCTCAGCGAATGTCTCAAACAATGGGGACCAGAGGATGAGGTGCTGGAGGAACCATCATGGGAGGATAAGCCCCTACATGGGATGTACCACCGACAAATAACTGAAGTGGCTGATATCAGGAAATCCTACCAATGGCTGGAAAAAGCTGGACTCAAGGACAGCACAGAGGCACTCATCCTGGCTGCACAGGAACAGGCCCTAAACACCAGAGCAATAGAGGCTCAGATCTACCACACCAGACAAGATCCAAGGTGTAGATTGTGCAAGGAGGCCCCTGAGACAGTCCAACACATAACAGCAGGGTGCAAGATGCTGGCAGGGAAAGCGTACATGGAACGTCATAACCAAGTGGCGGGCATAGTGTACAGAAACATCTGTGCAGGATATGGACTGGAAGCCCCGAGATCAAAGTGGGGCACACCCCCAAAGGTGGTGGAGAATGACCGAGCTAAGATCCTGTGGGACTTCCAGATCCAGACAGACAAAATGGTAATGGCGAACCAACTGGACATCGTGGTGGTGGATAAACAACAGAGGAAAGCCGTTGTGGTGGATGTAGCAATACCAAGCGATTGCAACATCAGGAAAAAGGAACACGAGAAACTGGAGAAATACCAGGGCCTCAGAGAGGAACTGGAGAAGGCCTGGAAGGTGAAGACCACAGTGGTGCCTGTGGTCATCAGGGCCCTCGGGGCAGTCACCCCCAAACTGGAGCAGTGGCTAAAACAGATCCCAGGAACAACGTCAGACATCTCAGTCCAGAAATGCGCAGTTCTCGACACAGCCAAGATACTACGCAGAACCCTCAAGCTCCCAGGCCTCTGGTAGAGGACCCGAGCTCAGAGGTTGAGAAAGACCACCCGTGGAGGGTGAGAAGGGAATTTTTTTTATTTTTATATATATATATGTATATATATATATATATATATATATATATATATATATATATATATATATATATATATATATATATATATATTTTTTTTTTTTTTTTTTTTTTTTTTTTTTTTTTTTTTTTTCTAATCTCAATTACCTCACAACATTTTATTCAAAGCTAAATTCCAAACAAATATTAACAAATATTAATTTCAAACAAAACTTCAATTCCAATCAGACAGAGAGGTTGCACTTTCACATCAATGATTAATTAATGTATGGAATATGTGCAGCATTTCTGCTGTTTAAGGAGCTTGGGAGTTTGTTGCCTTGAGGCACATAGAGGCTTTCAGTACAGCTGTTTTCCTCTTACTTTTTTTGTCAGTTGCAGAGATGTTGTGAAAGCTGACAAAAAAAAAGTAAAATTCTGTGATGGGCTATGTTGACATAACATGTAATACCTGACAATATTCAAAGGACTGTTTTCTGTTCAGTAGACCGCCAAAAGGTGTAATAAGTCCCACTGTACAAGAAGTGATGTAGGTGTGAATCCTCACTTGGTCAGCCTGGTCAGCTGACTGCCTTCTGAACAGTCATACAAATTCTTCTTTATAATTGGCCACTTATCTCAGTTAAAAACCTAAGAAGAAAAAAAAAAAAACACATCAGATTAGAGCCAAAGATACACACTTTCACTTGGGAAAGAGAGGCCATTGCTAACAAGCTCACAGCCAGATTCATTAAATACGAAGTGATATTTTTCAAGAGTTTATTTCTGTTAATTTTGATGATTCTGGCTTACAGTTAAGGAAGACCCACAAATAATTTTTCCAATGATTTTGAATATTAGATTAGACAAATTTAAAAAAAAGGCAATTTTAATACAGAAAAGGTTAGCCTCCTGCAAAGTTTGTTTATGTACCATACAGCATATGCACTAAATACTTGGTCAGAGTTCTTTTTGTATGAATTACAAAAGGATGAATTATTGCATCAATACAGTGTGGCATGCAGGAGATCAGCCTGTGGCCCTGCAGAGGTGCTACTGAAGACTAGGTTGGTGGGATTCAGTTGGTCTGAATAGTTGGGTCTGGTGTCTTCATCTTCCTCTTGACAAGACTCCAATGATTCTCTGCAGGGTTTAGGCTCAAGACAGTGTGGAAACCTTCCACTGGACCTCAAACAGCTTCAATTATGTGTTCTGTCTCTGAGTCATGAGTTAACACATATTATGTATTACTGGTAAAAAATAAATAAATAAATAATGC
This sequence comes from Anableps anableps, assembly GCA_014839685.1. Classification (NCBI taxonomy): domain Eukaryota; kingdom Metazoa; phylum Chordata; class Actinopteri; order Cyprinodontiformes; family Anablepidae; genus Anableps; species Anableps anableps. The sequence continues at coordinate 29,948,103 of CM026074.1, read as the reverse complement.
TGTGATGGCTAAATTAGACTCAATGATTTTGAATAATAGTGTCTACTTCCACATGTCATAGTGATACTGAATTTCATTTTCAATCCAAGCACCTCGTTCCAGGTAGCATATGACTTGATTTACCGAAATTATTCCAGCAGCTAAACCAAATCTTCAAGCATTCCCTGGTGCAGTCATTAGCAACCAACTGTAAAGAAGGGACCAAAATTATTCTTCATCTAATAAGCTTTGTTTCTCTCTATTAATCAATGTTGAAATGAAAGTCAGTGTTGCCATGTTTCCTTTACAGAAGATTTATCCAGACGTGTTGCAGCCAGTGACCTGTTCACATCAGCACATCCCAAATATCCACTCTAACAAGGAAAAAGGTAAACAATCGTTTAACCAAAGTGATCATTTGTGAACTAAATCCAGATTTCACATGCTGCGCAGCTGTTGCCTCTGCTGTTGGTAGGAGGTTAAGTAAAAATGTTCACCTTCATCATTAATAAGTCATGCAGTATCAGAACAGTGTAAACATTATGTGAATGTTTGCCAACCTTTCCTGAATTGCTTGCCTCTTTCAGTTTCCCTTTTTAATTTCTGCACAGTGGGTGTCATGTCTGATGTCTGACTTCAGGGTAATATCCAACATGATTCTCATCATTAATTACTGAAGTTTTTGACTATTCCTCCAGACAGAACTGGTGCAACTGAGTAAGACTTTTAGGTCGCCTTGCTCACTCATGCTTTTTAAGCTCTGCAAAGGTCTGAGATCAGGAAAACATGATGGTTACTCCAACATAGGGCTGCACAATAACAGAAAAACATGCAATTGGATTACTAATGTTGAACATTGCAATGCCAATATCCATTTTAATTAATCCACATTTTCTTTTTCCATAATGTACAGTAAGGATATACAATAATTGTGGACATCGAGGACAGTGCAAGTCAAAAACTTGTTGGAATAATTGTCTGATTTTTACACAGTGCATTTAATTATTGAGTTACAATTTAAGATAATCTGAAATTTTCTTGCTCTTGTGAGTTTAATTCCAAGTGGCACAGCCACTATACCTTCAATTCCAGGTGTGTCCTGGAAAAAGTTCTTAAAGCTGCATCTTATACAGGGTCATGGGAGACAGATAGCAGAAATGTTTTTCATGTCTAAATATGTGCAACAATGAGCAGCTACAGGGAGATTAATTCCTGTAACATTTTTTTATGAAGACAAGGGGCAGTGTTGGATGCTGGTTTGGCTCTAAATAAACTTGTTTATGTGTTTTATTTATTATAAGAACGACTTGGGCCAATAAAACTATTTAACCTGCGTCGAGCTTGAATAAACAAGGATTTTATTATAATTAGAAGTACAATATATGTTTAAAATATGACAACTGTAGGCTTAAAAACATAAATTAAATTTTAATAGGAACAATTTCCCCCACATGAGAGTGACTCATTGCTATGATTAACCAACTGTGTGAATCATGCCCTCTTTTACATCATAATCTGATGATTTGAGATATAGAACGTCAACCGCCTTCATGGGTCTCTACATGATGTACATTAAACACTCTGATCTGAAGTGTTTCTGCAGAAAGCCATTCTACACTCTGCATTGTTATATAAGACATGAATGAAAGCCCTGTTCAATATCAGTCCACACATATAACATACATATACAGAGAAAATAAGGGTTCTGCACAGATTCATACAAGCAAGGAAGCTGTTTTTCTTTCTTTTATGTTAAATAACACAGAAGCAGAGATGGAGTGGTGGCTGTGGACACAAAAATATGATAGAGAAAACAAAAGATGACAAAGAAGTACAAGAAAAGAGAAGTAAAGCAGAATGTCTCATGTTTTGCATGCTGAAGAAAAACAGAGATGAACAGTTTGTGTATTTCAGAGCCAGCGGTCCCTTTTTATTGGGTTTGTGACTGTTTGTTTGTGGATAGAGACGACCGCACTCAAAAGCGTTTATGTGCATCAGAATGTGGGGAACTTTTGTAGCAGTGCAGTATTCCTCCTCGTGGTTCAGCTATCAGATCCTGACACAAAAATACAGACAGAGGGAGTCCCTGTTTTCTGCTGCGTCCCATGGGTGCACCCAGCCTTCGAGGGTTTGTGTTGCGCTGGCAGAATAAATTTCAGTATTTCCCAATATTCATTCATTATAGATGACTGTTATGCTTGTCAGAGGAAGAAAAATGAGAAACTGAAAGAAGTAGAACATAGTTCAGTAACACATTGAGCTGTCATTTTTTAAGATATTTCATAACGTTAGTTAAAAGTTAATATATTAGGTAAGTAAATTAGTAAAATTTTATTTGTATAGCACCTTTCACAGATAAAACCACAAAGAGCTTCATAAAACACATAAGAAAAGCACATCATAAATATCCCATTAATTAAAAGCCTCCCTGTACAACTATGTTTTTTAGCTGCATTTTAAAATAATCAATGGAATCGACACAACATAAAAACATAAATGATTGGGGTGAAGCAGCCTGGAACAACAGATCCACACAGGTTTTAAACTGGGTATGTGGAGCTAACAATAGACTGATCTGAGAACCTCAGAACTCTGGCAAAAAGAAAGAAATATACAGGGGGCCTGACCATGTAGGGGTCTAAAAATTAGAACAAGTATTCTAAAATTAATTGGTAGCCATTAAACAGAAGCTAAGACAGGAGTAATATGATCTCCCCTGCTTACCCCATTAAGAGTCTTGCTGCAGCATTCTGCAGTCTTAATACAATGCACAGCAGATTTGTTAAAACAGGTAAAAATTTATTTACAATAATCCACCCGAGATGAAAGAAATGCATGTAAAATGATTTCCAGTTCACATCTAGACACCACAGATCTGAACTTAGCAATATTTCTTAAATGATTAAACCAAATTCAAGCTAATTGCTTGGAATGATGATCAGGAGACAAAGAACTATCACACCCAGACTTCTGAGATTAGACTGAACAGATGATCCTAGAAAACAAATGTCTTTTCTGATTTAAAGAATCTTTTCATCAGGCACAATGATCAATGTTTCAGTTTTGTTGTAATTCAGTATTAAGCAGTATTTACATTTAACCGTTTCTTAATTTCAACCAAGCAATCACCAAAACATGACAATTTAAACAACTTAGAGGGTTTAAAAGAACAGTATAACTGCATGTCATATGCATAGAAATGATAAGAGACATTATTAAAACAGTGAATGATCCGGCCTAAAGGAGTTCTCTTATTTTTAAGCCATCTTCCACAAATGCTATCTGAACAGTTGGTTGCAAAGTTTAATCTAACCTAGATTTTAAATTCTTCTACACTTATGTCTTTTTTATTTATTTAAAGGTATGTCCTTGTGTTTCTCTTGCAATCCTTCAATTTTCAGTTTTTGCAAAGCTTCTTGAGCTTTCTTGAGAGATAGGCACAAATTTACTCAAGAAGAATGGTATAAATCATGTTTCATTGTTTACTACAGAAGTAACACAGATAGCGATGGGATTGACTGAACTATCTAAAGAAAGACGTCGCCTTCAGAGATAGTTTTAAACAGAGCCACTCGCTATGAGCAGAGCACAATGATTACCACCTTTCATATACCCATTTGGGTAAATATATAATTATCCAGTCACCAAGTTTAGTAAACTCAGTCTATTTATGCCTTTAAGCATGTGTGGAGGCAAAAAAATATCAGAATTTATAAGGAAAAGCCACTGGTGGCAAATTTGACATTAATTTCTTAAGCAGCTGATCTAATGGAATTTTTCATGGAGATCTGTTTGAAGATTTTCAGGAAAATGGCTAAATGCATCCTTGTTACGACATGAATCACAATTATTGGTATGGAGCAAACTTTTTTCCTTCTTTTTTCCATTTTAGTCTTGGTTTTGACTCTGAATAAGCTTGCTCTTTCACCATTTCATATCCCTGTTTCACACCTACACATTGCTATTTTTCCATTTCCTCCTTCCATTTTGTACCAATGTAAATGGTAAATGGCCTGTACTTGTATAGCGCTTCATCAAGTCCAGAGGACCCCAAAGAGCTTCACAGTACATTCAGTCAATCACCCATTCACCCACACATTCACATGCCGATGGTGGTAAGCGACTGCATTGTAGCCACAGCTGCCCTGAGGCAGTCTGACAAAAGCAAGGCTGCCATGCACCGGCGCCACCGGACCCTCTGACCACAACTAACAGGCAAGGCGGGTGAAGTGTCTTGCCCAAGGATGTAATGACAGAGACGGACAGACCAGGGACTAAAACCAGCAACCTCTGATTATGGGATGAACTCCTACTGCCATTGCCCCACTTTATAGGGGCAGTATTATGTGTTTTCTAGGTACATAGTGCCATTTTATAGCACAATCAAGTAACTATGTTACTGTTGTTACAAAAATGCTGTATATATCAAATATGACTTAAAAGAAAATTAACTTAATAATTTAACAACTTGAAATTGGGCATCTGTTTCTTTAAGAAAGTCCGGCTCTTTCTGAAACTCGACCTTCAGCAAGTCATCACAACATTGCTCCTCTAATAACCCTTTAACAATGTTTTTAGCAGTGCTGCACTCAGAAGTTTCGCATATAATGAGCTCAGTAGATGTGCGGTTCCACTAGGGGTTTGCTAATTGCTGCTGGCTAGTCTGAAGGAGCTAAGTGGGGAAGTTGTGGGGGAGGGGTACTCTGTGAGGTGGAAGCTCTGAAGCTTAAAAACTGCAGCTGTAAGGAGGAGCTACACCCCGAAGGCGGCGCCGGGTCCATCCAGGAATCTTGCGGAGCTAAATAGTTGCTACGGGAGATTAAAGGATTTCTCAAACATGCATGAAAGAATCAAGGTAACACTCCAAGTATGTTTTTGAAAAACATCATAACATGATGTAAAGCTCAAAAAAGTTGATTTTACATAATGCTGCCCTTTTAAGTACTTTAATGTAATTAAATTATGACACATCAGTTTATTAATTATTATAATTAGGTGTTTTCAAGAATAAATTGCACCAATCTCTAGTGTAATGTATTTAAATTGTAACTCTTTATCTGAAAACTCTGTATTCCAATCTATCTCCTTTTATTTTCCCAGTTTAGGCTTTCTGACTTTTATAAATCATGACAGATTATAACCCCCAATCAAATTATCATAAACCTAAGGGACTTCCTATTCATACATATTACTTATTGGAGTTATGTTACCATATCTGATTGCAGTATGCTGTGAATAAAATACAGAAAATAACTTTTAATTGTTATTTGCTAAAATAGGTGCGGAAAGTCCTCCCTGGCAAGGCTAAATCGATGCATGGATGGTAGAAAACACTCCTGAGGTAGAGCAATATTTTTGCCTGATCAAAGCTTTAAAGGAACCAAATGTGTAGGAGTGAAATGACCAGCACAATTTTCTTTTAAAAACACTGGTTGTTTAGTTTTACTACTTTAATTATTGGATTATTGCTATAACAGGCTATTTGTCAGGTAAAGCATCTCATGTATCTTTGAGGTTGGCTGTTTAATATCCAAAAACCATCCTGTGTGTTGAAAATCAGTAAAATAAGAAAAAAACTTGTATGAAAAGCTGCTATGTAGTAAAAGTTGCTTTGATGAAGGAATGACATGGATGAAGGAATGAGCTTCCCCAATTTGTGTCTCAGCAGGACTGAACAGTGGAACTCCATAGCCAGGGGCCTAGTGCTCTTTTTTTCTAGACATAGCAGTAGTTTGGAAAAAGCTGCCTACAGAGTCTTGATGCTATATAGAAAAGATAAATCAAGTTTTATCATTACTGTGTAAATATCTTATGTGTAAAAACAAATATGTATTGAAATTCAAATGAGTCTTTTCCTAGTAACTTAATTTTGTTAATTATGTACTCAGTGATTAACTTTATTTGCTAGAAACATACAATATCAATTTCTCCTTTTTCATCTTGAAACTGTAACAGAACAATGTTTTCTCTGCTTTAAGGATTAAACTTGATCTCTATAAACTCTTCAGCATACAATGGTACTGTGTGTGTGTGTGTGTGTGTGTGTGTGTGTGTGTGTGTGTGTGTGTGTGTGTGTGTGTGCGCAAAAACCCTGATTATTTTTTTCCAGTTAGTCAAACAGTGCAGCCATCCAGAAAGCCCAACATTGTTACTAATCTGTCCAAGCTCTGATTTGTAAAGCAGATGATGACTGGTAAGAAGACACAGCTCAGTGCTCTCCTCACTTTTGTTTAATTTCAAGCTAGACAAACACACACACACACACACCTACATGCTAAAAGGTAATTCATCAAATTATTCATGGGGCTCCTAATTCCCCAGTGGTTTGTTGTATCATTAATGTATAACAAGGTTTGTTCTGTCAGGCCTGCAGCCTTGAAAGATGCGACTTTCTTCTTTTCATATTTTTATTGTAGGGTTTCTTGGTCATTTCTCCTTCTGACATCAAGTCAAAGTAGGCACACTGCTGGCTCTGGATATACCATAAGAGAAAAATTGTTTATAAATTATGTTAACATCCAAACCCTGACAAGTGGCACCTAAACTATTTTCATTTTTTTAATGTATACAGTAACATGAAGTAAACATATACAGAAGGGAGTTTAGATGAGTATGCAGGTCATAATAATTTCTGGGTTTTAATGAATCCAGAACCTGGGTGAACTAATTAAACAAATAACTTCAATTAGTTTATTTCTACAATGGATCCTTCCTAATCCACAGGGAGTTAAAAATATACACACAGGCTTAGATATTTACATACACTTCCATAGCATTGGGAGATGAGGTCAGGGCTATTCCTGAAGTTTAATGTTAACCTAATGATCCATTTTGGATGTGTGTTTTGTATTCTTCCAGTTTGAACACCAAATCATGTCCAAGTTTTAGCCATAGAGCTGCTGATATGAACTGGCATTCCTTCTTCTTCATTATTTTAACTATATTGTGCACAGAAGATTCAAGGATTCCTCAAACATGCATGAATGAATCAAAGCAACAGTCCAGGTTCTGATGAGGAAATAACACAACATGACAAAGCTAAAAAAAGTTAATTTTGCTTAATACCCCTCCCTTTAAGCTTGTGGGTTGTCACCCATCCTCAATCATCAATATTAGTGGTGTGTATATACTGTATATATTTGAGCCTATATGTTTATTTCTGAACCTGTGTGGATCAGAGAGCATGCACAATAAATTCAAACCAGTTCAGCCATTTCTTCTTTTTACATAAATTAATAAAGTTTTGTGTTGTATGATAATTTCACTCTGGATAAAGAATGGTTAAAATGAATCATTAAAAGCCTGAAGTTAATATGATATTTACAGCCATGAGGAGTTTAACTAAACTTCTGACAGTCAGTAAATAAAACAGAAGAATGTTGGCTTTTCATACTTTCACAGAAACATAAAAATAAAGTCTTAAAGTTAATCTCAGATGGCAGTGAAAGCAAAATATGTCTTTGAACTGCCTATCTAATATACAAGAAATAGGTTAAAACCCTTGACCTTGAATAATATAATTAGGATTAACATCTAACTGGGGCTCAGTAAGTCCTGCAGGCATTGTGCAGCGGTTTTCCTGAGGGAAAAGGAAAAACTGGAGCAAAATATCACCACAGGGCATTTCACCTTGCTCTTACTCTCTATAAAATGTTGTAGGGAGAATGAAAGGATGGGAAAAATTACCACAACAGTAGAAGTGGCAAGCACAAACGAGGCTGGGATGGAAAGCGAATGGCAGTTAAAGCAACCTTAAATGAGGAGGGTGTGCAGCTGTGAGTAGAAACAGGAACATTGACATAATGACAAGAGAAGACAGATAAAAACAAACTCAGAGGTCACTGTTTGCCCTCAGACAGATGCTGAGTGTGGGTGGTTGGCTCTCTGCAGCTATCCGAGCTAAACAATTCATAGCATGCGACTGAGCTACCCACACCGAGCCCCTTGTGCATTCCCTACAGAGCAAAACAACGACCACGTCACTGTGTCGCACAGCGTGAGCTTTAACAATGCCTGATACTGTTTTCTTCATGGCTGACACAGAATCAAATGCACTACATGGAAAAGCTGTCTGAAGGTAGATAACTAAAACCCAGCAGCACATAAAAAAATACCACACTGTGTCTTATAATTGTGTGACAATTCAGCAACAAGTTGATCCTTGCTTTACTGCAGCAGTCTAGAGCAGAACAAATGTATACTCTGCAGCTTGAGTGCATTTTAGACAAGGACAAAGACTGACGTTTCTAAGATTTGGACACATACCTGTTTAACCATCTGCCAAGAAGTACTGAAAATTAGCTTTGTTAATGTTAATGTCTTCTTATTTGTCTAAGCAAAACATGAAAGTCTGAACCATGTTTGATTGCAACAGGTGCAAAGGAAGTGATATGTTTTGCGAAAAACTAAAATCAAGAGCACCAGTAGGAAGTAGGAAGATTGAAACCATCTATGGGAGATAATTAGGCTGGCCGTTGCCTTTCGACGCAGTTCCACTCGATTCTCATCTCCCTTTAGTATTCTGTCTGGGATTTCTCCCACTGACCTCGATTCCCCTGGTAAAATTTCAACAGGGCCAATCAGTGAACAGAAGGAGGAATTGTGAACAATGATGTTGATTTTCTGCACTGTGTGAGAATTGTAGTATACCTCTAGTTTGGCAATGGCAGCAGAGGAAGTGAACGCAGCCATTAAGTCTATGTTGGCCACGCTTCCAAATATTGAGCAATTAAAGTCGGACCAAGAGACAAGAAAATTTAAGACATTTTATTGCTGCCAACGATGTAGTTCACCTCAGCATTTCTCTCTTCACCATGGAGGATGGTTGTCTGCAGCACACGCAATTACATGCGTCACGGTCAAACGCTAGTGAGTGGGTAAAATCAGATTCAATTGTTTAAAACCTCAACACAGTCCACATCAACAGCAAGCAATCATTCCAGACATCATCGATGTCCAGACCCTCTTTAAGAAGCAAAGCATAGAACAAGGTGATGGTTTTGACCAGGCTAGGACATAACATCTTTGGGGGGAAAAATAAGTCCTGATAAAGCAGTTTGTTCCATTCAGTTTGGAAAATGCCTGAAATCGTAGTCAACTATTAAAATTCAAAACACTAACTGGATTTGTTTGACTAAAATTACAATTTCATTTTGGAAGTGACCTTTCAATAAAAAGAAAGAGTGACTCACTGCTACAAGGTATAATTTATTAATGTTATTTTTTAATTAAATGTTGTATTAGTTGTATTGTTTACTTATTTGCTTTAAGTTTGACAAAGTTCTTAAAAGGTCTTGTTTTACATATGCAGCAAGGGAATACAAACAAATATGTGCTTAAGGGATCCTTGTTAATTCCCTGATTGGGTTCTGAATTAATTACACAGCCAGTTATGAAAACCACCACTATTAGAATAAAACTGTCTGCATTTCGCAAACAGTCAAAATTTTTGACCTGTAATGTTTTTTTTGGGGGGGGGGGGCAATGAAAGGATGACCTTCTGAAATTCATGTTGCAGTGATCCAGAATATTTGTTAGATAAAATAATAAAATTTAATTTTGGAAGTGACCTTTCTAATCAAAAAACTTATACAACTTTACAGCATTTATAATTAAATTAAATGAAATTAAATTTCATTTAATATAACACTTTTCCTGGGTGCACCAATGACAGCAGGAGATAATGGGTGGACGAGCACAAATTCAGTCCATGTTTTTGGACTGTGACAATTCTCAAAGTCTCTTGCCTTTTTGGAAATTTCCAAGGAAGTCATTATCATACCAATACTAATTTCCCTTCAAGTCAGTTTGGTAAGTAATTACTGAGAGATAATATCTACCTAATCAGTGTCAGTGGGTGTCTGACTACCTTAACTCTTTGGCTTTTGAGCAAAACAGGGTCTAAATCTAGATTCCAGGGGAGTAAGGGAAAAAAAATCTTAGTTCCAGCTGTGTTAATTTATTCAAATTTGAAACCAAATAATGTTACTGTTATTAAGTAATAATAGGTGGGCAAGATAATCCAGGTTTTTTTGGCAAGGTAGGTTTATTTGAATAGCACGATTAATGACCAAAGTACTTTGAAGTGCTTAACAGGAAAATAAAGAAATATAAAATTATATAAAATATATATAAAAATATAAAATATATAAAATACAAAGTGGGAGAAGGTGGAGACTAACCTGGACAGGATTCTAGTTCATTCCACTGGAATACAGAGGCACACAGGGAAAACATCATGCATGCACAAGCTTTCATATCTGACAATGATTCTGAAATGTATTTAGATCTATAGCCATAACAAGATTAAATATCTGTTAATTTACAAATTGGAGACTTGGGTGATAAGATCTGTTCTCCTGGTGTTGGTGAGGACTCTGCCAGCAGCATTTTGGTTGTCCTGCAAATGCCTGATTTATTTTTCACAGAGACTGATAAAACTGCCATTTTAACAATTTAGCCAATTTAGCCAAATGATACAATGTAGGTCTGGTCACAGTAATATACAATCCCACTCCCATTTCCAGTCTATAAGTCAGCTTGTTATGATAAATAACTCACATGCATTTCTGAGATCCAGTAATAGCAAAACAAAACTTTTTATACATGAGAATGTTGAGACAGATGTACCTTAAAAACTATTTCAATGCAGTCTCATTGTGCTAAGTATATAAATATTTAGCCAAACATTTATATGCGTAGCAAAAAGAGAAATTCCATATATTTCTTTAAGAATAGCTTCATGCCAACAAATATCGCCATATGTGACTTTACAGTGCCCCATATCTAACGTCCAAGAAAAAAATCATTAACCATTGTTTCCATAATTTTAAAAAATTACAGCATTTGAATAACTGGTTACATGTTGTCCCTATTAAAGCTCTTACATAGCCAAGTAGCTCCTAGCATGTGTGCCTCATTAAAGTTTCACATCGCTGTTAGCACGATATTCGAATGTCACGATAGTAAACTTTAGCAGCACAAATTGAAATATCTTTCACTCAAACCATATAAAGATATAGCCTTAGGGACAATGTTTGAAAGGATGGACAGAAGAAGCTTTGAATTTTATCATAACAAAGCTTCAGTCAACTGTCAATCAGAGCGAGACAGCTATTGTAAAACTAGTTGTCTGTACAGCTCAAGCAGCGGACATCAAATGCAGGTAGTTGCTTCCACCGGACAGCTCTCAGCCTCAAGGTTAGACAGCTTCTTCTCCTTCATTCCCGTTTTCATCCTGCCCTTCTCCATTCCCTAGATCTCTCCTGTGTGATGATTTAATACCACCTGTCAGTTTCTCCTCTCCTTCTATCCTAACCCCTTATGTTAACGTCCTTCTGTATACCCCCTCTTTCTCGCTCAGGCTGATGCAGCCAGAGTGGAGTTTGGATGTAAACAGCTACTGCAGGCCATGCAAAGTGATCTCATTATGCAGGACTGCAGGGAAAACTGTCTCATCCAATTTAACAACTATCCTTCCCCTCACGAACTTTTCAGCTACATCAGGGTCAAGCAAGCAATTAAGGGGGCAATTGTCTAAACAAGATGCCAGCAAAATTAAAGAAACAACGATGATGCAGCGAGCCTTAATGTTTTCCAATTAAGCATTAAAGAATTACATGAACCCACTGTAATTGTTTTGCTCTGACAAACCTCTCGAGTGTGTAGAAGCAGCATTTACCCATATTATATCAATAATTAATATGACTCCAAGCAGAAGTGAAGTATGCATTATTGTGTGACGGCACGTTATTAGTTCAGAAATGTCTTTTTTTTTAATTGCCTAAACACAATGAAGGCATCTAAAAAGGCTGTTCATTGTAAAACATATGACAAATAATACATTAATGTTGCACCTCATTATACAGCTTGTAGACATGTTATCTGCAATTATATGTCTGCATAAGTGTGTACATCCTAAACTATTGAAGCACAAGGGAAGAGTTAAAAGTAAAGCATTTCTAATAATAGATTGGACACTAGGGACGTTACAGAAGCTAAATATTCCTCTGAAATTGCTGAAAAGACAAGACTGAAACTGGTCAGAGAGGCAGATGGCAACACTGAAGGAACGACAGCAATTACCATCAAGTACTGGTTGTTTTCTACATGTGACAGAAATCCACTGTATTCTCCAAATCTCTGGACCGAGAAGTAGAGTTGCAAGACCAAAACTTTTTTATCAATGAAAAACTTCCAGGCCAACTGTAAGACTTCCCAAAACCTTGTGAGACGTGCTGTGGTTTGATGAAACCCAACTTGAACTTTAAGTTTGGCACATAAACGACCAAAATCACCAAAAGAACACCACATTGACAGTGAAGTATGGTGGTGGCAGCATCATCCTATGGTATTGCTTTTCGTTAGATGGAACTGAGATTTTTGTCAAGGTGGATGAAGTTATGAGCAGCTACAAATGGCAGCTAGCTTTGACCCAAAATCTTCAGTTATCTGCTTAAAAACTGAACATGAAGATGGATTGGATCATTCATCATCACAGCATTCATCCAAATCAACAAAAATATAGGTGTGAGTGTAAGACGAAAGTTTTGGAATGGCCCTGATGGAGCCCAGAAACGGATGAAAATCTGATGAAAAATCTGTGGAGTCACCTGAAGAGGCCTATGGATAATAAATCTGACAGATCCGGAGAAGTTTTTCAGTGTAAAACGGGAAAAACTGTCAAGTGATTGTTGGGATATTGACAGAGAATGAAGACTAAAATTGATTTAAAAGGTGTGCCAACAAAAAGTTTAGAGTGTGCACACTATTGCGTCTCATTTTATTCTTCAGTTTTTCTTCTAAAAAATACATATTCTTTTGTTATTTGCACAGGACCTAATTCAGATTATACATGTGGAATACTTTCAAAAGGTTTATCAAGAAAAATAATTTCATATTAGTAACACCTGACATTTTGAGAAGGCTGTGTAAAATTTTGGAGAGAAAGTGTACTGTGGCTTACAAAATGATTCACATTGCTTCGGTATTTTGGGGGGATTTTTTGTGACACAAAGTTGCACTTTGATGAATAGTTAAGGGGAAATGATCAATGCTTGTCAGAATTTTTCACACAGGTTAATAATATATTGGTGCCTACAATTGTTTATTCCAAGATTGTGCTGTATTTAGCTCCATCCATCTACCCCATCAACTCTGACCAACTTCCCTGTTAGTCCTAAAGAAAGGCAATCGAACAGTATGATGCTGCAAGCACCATGTTTCACTGTGGGAATGTTGTGTTTTGGGTGATATTTTTCAACCACACAAAGCATTTTTCATCTAACTCAAAAAACATACATTTTGGTCTTTTCTGGCAAGAGCAGTTATTGCTAGGTGCTCTACATGTATTATGATAAAGTTCAGAGTACATTTTTTATGGGGTTTTTCCACATTAGCTTTCCTCTTGCCACTCTTGCATAAAAACACATTTGTGGAGTGCACAACCAAAAGTATTCCTGTCAACAAAATCTCCCTTTTGTGGATCTCTGCAGTTCCTCCCGAACTACCATGGCCCTCCTGGCTGCTTCTCTGATTACTGCTCTGCTTGCCTGTCAGCTTAGGTGGCCATGTCCTTGGTAGGTTAGTAGTTGTGCCATACGTCTTTCCATTTTTCTATGATGGACCAATGAGAGCTCTGTGAGATGTTTAAACTTCTGGATAATAGTTTCTGATTTTCATGTAATTTGGTAGAAGTCCAAAGCAGCTATTGATAAATGATTCAGTTTCAATGACAAGCTAGCATGGCACTAGGAGAGATAAATGGTGGGGCATTGTGAGTGGAGCGAATGTGTTATCAGGCAACTGCTGGATCATCTGACAGTTTAAAATAATGGCTTAGTGTCACCAGATGCAGAAGATGATGTAACATTACCAGCACTAGAAGAAGGTTGAAAAGGCCATGGTAATAGTTTGAATGAGACTTGGTGGTGATATTGTCCAAGTGTTCAGCATGTGGGGAGTACAGATGTCAAAGTGGCACAAAGTTGAATACAGTGGGTACATAAGGGCACCCACACACATTGTGTCATCCCACTCCATGTTGTAAACACTTAAATGCCATAGCTCAGATGGCTGGCACAGATGTCATGTAGTTCTGAAAGCTTTTTGCACAAAACAGTCGTCTATCTTGCTTGGGTGTTGACTGCTGGTATAAAATGAAATTCTTTGTGAACACAAAAACACAGCCTTCCTGTGTCTGTCTGAGCAGATAGAAGCATAATAAAGAGCACAACGGAAACGTTCTTGAAAATAATAGGAAATCAGTTCTGTAAACCAGAATTGAATTCAATTCCAAACAATTTTCATGTATTTTGAAGTGATTTTATATGAAAGACAAAAAACATGAGCTTCATAGTGATCAGTCAAACAATCTATGTGCATTTGTATTCTATGCAATCCCTTAACAAAATCCAGTGCACCCTATTGCCTTTTGAAGTGCATCACTTAATTGAATGGAGTCCACAGGCATGTAATTCCTTGTTTGATAGAGAATATTAATGAACAAACAGCCTCATGAAGACCAAGAAACACAGCAGACATGGATTGTGGAGAAGTTTAAAGCAAGGTTAGGTTCTAAAACAATAGCCCAAGTTTTGGACATCTCACAGAACTTTGTTCAAGCCATCATCTAAAAATGGAAAGAGTATGACACAACTTTAAAGCCTACTAACACATTGGCGAGGAGAGCATTAATCAGAGAACTCTGGAGGAGTTAGAGATAAACAGGTCATATGGGATGATCTGTTAATTACTCATTCACTCCAAAAATTGGGCCTCTATCAAGAGCCATTGCTGAAAAAGTGTGAGAAAAGTGAAAAAGTTTGAGAGGTTTGAATTCATTTGCAAGGTACTGTAGCTCTGTTGACTCTTTAGCTTCAGAAAGTGCTGTGCAAGTTCAACATTTACACAAACTTACTCAAAATTCAGTTCACAGAGATCAGCTGCGACAGATGATGTCACACCTCATTTCAGGTGATTATATCAAGGTGTTGCCTTTGTAAACTTCTAGGTTTAGATCGACTTAAATAAAACTAATTTTGTTTGAACACTACTTGTTTTAACAGGCCCACCACTCTTGCAAATTATAAGCATGCATTACAGTTTTTCAGCGACATAGGTTCATAAATTCAGATTTCACAGAAATGTCTCATGAATGCAATGCAAATTTAACTTAACTTTCCTCCTCACTCCTAAGTCTGTACATCTTTCATGTCTTAGTTCCTCCCCACTGATAGGAGAGAAGAGTTGAGCCAAAACACCCTGACAAAACGAAAAATGTTTGCACTGAAGCCATATGTTTATGTTATGTCATAGTTATAAGTTCTCATTTTGTCTAGTCTTATTCATCTCACCATGTTTTGGTATAGCTTATAAAGATGTTTTATGAGTTTAACTCTTTCAAATAAGCAACTGAAAATGGTCAATTTTAGTTCATTTACCACTTAGACCTCTTTCATGAAAAGCAACTTGTATTTAGCTCCTTGAGCTTAAACGATGTGTACTTGCTAGTTTATCTTTCAGACACATCTTACAAATGAAGAAGTGATTGAAAATTATTTGAGATTTTTAAGTCAAAAGCAGAAGAAAGCAGAAACCATGTTGCCAAAGCAGAGAAAATATGCTTCAATCTCCTCTTACCGAATGTTGTGGGACTTGCGTTTGATCTCATTCCAGCAGAGGTTCATCTCTCCTGTTTGGTGGGGACTGCTTCCTCTCAGTCTCCGGCACTCGGTTGCCTCCTCTGGCCCCTCACCGTCCACAGTGGACTGGCACGGCACACACCGGCATCCCGGCCACGAGGGCCGCCCCGCAGCTACACAAACAGAAGAACACAGCGTGTGTGTGTTACAGAACTGTCTTTTTGAATTTACCCTCTGATTATTACATGGAGAGAGGGAATATAAAACAACATAGGCTTGAACTGCACTTCCATCCCTTGTCCTTCTTCCCACAAATGGACATGATGTCCCACATTTTCCTCTTACACCCTTTGCTCTGAAGTTA
Source organism: Anableps anableps (assembly GCA_014839685.1). Taxonomy (NCBI): domain Eukaryota; kingdom Metazoa; phylum Chordata; class Actinopteri; order Cyprinodontiformes; family Anablepidae; genus Anableps; species Anableps anableps. The sequence continues at coordinate 29,932,119 of CM026074.1, read as the reverse complement.
GTGCTGCCACAGATGAACTTTTGCAAGATTTGACTCACATTTAGTGGCTGTAAAGAATTTTATTTTGAAGTCTTGACAAATAATTTTTAAAAGAATGTATGAAATGAAATGAAAACCCTACAAATCAGGTTAAAAAAAACCTAACTATACTGGTACATTTCTACAGACTGGTGCACGTCACAAAAATGGTGGCATCATGACGAAAAAACATTAAGTTGAAATACTGAAACAACATTTCAAGACATTCTGAAGTTAAGCCCTGGGGGAAAATGGGTCTTCCAAATGGACGATGAGTCTTAGTATACAGTCAAACTGGTTGGAAAATGATTTAAGGACAATAAAGTCAAAGTTTTGGTGTGCTCATCACAAAGCACTGATGTCAGTTCCATTGAAAATTGACGGGCAGAGCTGAAAAGGTGTGTTTGAACAAAGCAACCTGTCAGGATGAATGGGCCAAAATTCCAGCAAACTATGCTGAGAACATTGTGAGAGGACAACTAAAACATTTGACCAAAATCAGACATCAAACATGACATCTATCATGAGGAAATCAAATTGGCAAATTCTACCAAATGTATGTACTATAAATCACGTTTCTGTTTTAAAATTTGTTTTTGTTGATCTCATGTGCAACAGCAGTATAACAGTACACTACTGGCATATAGAGAATTACTGCATGCCCCTTGAAGTATAAGAGCTTGGCAAATATAACATCCAGACAGCCCTTTTTGAAGTTATGATGTAGCATACCTTTATATTATGTTTGAGATGTAATATATTATAAAGTTCAAGCAAGTATCTGTACCGAAGGAAAGAAAGCAAAAATACTGATAAAATATGAATCAATATTGTTACCCAGATGTACTCAATTCAAGCTAAATTTGATAGCTCTGTCCTGTGTTAAAAGAAAAAAAAAAACCTGAATCTCGACATAGCAGCGGTTTTATCCCATTATTCCATTCCATTAAACTCTAAAAAAACAAATGCAGACAAAAAGCCTCTTTTATTCCAGACCTTTAGAGTGCGAGGGCATGTAAGACAACATGAAGAAGTGCAATTCCCTTGATGGACCAAAGGGGGGGGGATCAAGGGAGAAACCCATACACACCAACACACACAGAGAGTACACACTCAAACTCACATCCTCAAATATGTGCTTTTCAGGGCAGCAGGAGCTTTTCCAGGTTCACAGGTCCCGATATATGTGGTATGAGGTTTCTCTATTTTTTTATGCAATTCACAACATATGATTGAACACCAGCTGTGCCTCCAAATACACCTTCAGACACCTAAACCAAAAGCAGGCGAATGTGCAAAGACCATGACCAGTCGCTGGTACCCATGTTTGGTCAGTGGGTTTGCAATAAAACTAAGATCATAGCCCCCACAGCAGCACACATCCATTCTCTGCAAAAACACTCGCATAATACACCCAACACTTGTTCAGCTGTTAAGAAAAGATTCAAACCTATTTTGTCCTCTCTGGTCAGTAACATGATGGTTTAAGCAGATTTACACTGAAATTCGAAGAATCAGGCTCTTTTCTTCAAATGAAAACATTTTTTTAGAGGTTTCAGGTGAGATTCTTTAAACTAATACCCCATCACAGCACGAAATGCCTTACATCTTTATGGTGGACGAAAATGTCCAACTATAGGAAAATAATATCACCAGTATTGCCTTTCCTTTTATGTAACATCTGTAAGATGATCTCTAATTGCATCAGTGATGCAATTTAAAGATGCCATTTAAACTGAATACTGGATATGTTCCACTGCTACATAATTTACAGAAATGGAGCACAATAATCACCCAATAATATTATTACTTAATTTCATGCAGATACTCTTTATACAGTGATACTTGTAGTGGCTCCAACAGCATGTATGCTTGACCTATTTTCTGATTAATCCAGCCAATTGGGGAAATTCACAGACTGTGTTAACAGTACTGCACTTTCAGCCCAAAATGGTTGCACAAAATATTGGGAGAAACCACCATAGCAATCGTACACTGCAAGGATAACACCCTTCATCCCAACCGACAGACAATATCTAATGATCAAGTATGCAACAGGAATGAATGTTTTTCAAAATGTGTATCATTTCTTCAAATTGCACTCACATTTTCAAATATGCCAACATACACTTATCTGTCACTTTATTAGGTATAGTTCTTCAGTTACAAAATAGTGGATATGCCAATCAAGTGGCAGCAACTCACTTCATTTTGGCATCTAGACATGGAGAAAATAACTTCTTGAAACTGAAACTCATCAGAGCTAAAAACAAAGGGGAATTAAGTAACCTTAAATAATTTTTGGTGTCAGATAGGCAGACATGAGTATTTCAGATATTTTTAACACAAAATCGTCTCTCTGGTTTATAAAGAATGGTCTCAAACAGAGAAAATACTCAGTTAGCAGCAGATGTGTGGATGTAAATGCCTTGTTAATGTCAGAGGTCAAAGGAGAATAGGCTGACTGGTTTGAGATGATAAACAGGCAACTGTAGCTCAAACAATGATTTGTTAAAACCACGGTATCCATAATGCCACCTCTGAAGACACAGAATGTTGAATCTTGAAGCAGATTAGCTACAGCAATAAAAGACACCATGCCACTTCTGTCAGCTAAAACTGAAAAATGAGGCAACAGTTCACACAGGTTCAATAAAACTAGACAATAACAGATTGGAAAATTGTTGCCTGGTCTGGTGAGTGTTGAATTCAGCTGCAGCATTCAGACAACAGGGTCAAAATTTGAGGCAAACAACATGAAAGCATTAATCCATCCTGATTTGAATTAAAATTTCAGTCTGCTGCTGCTGGTGATATAATAGAGCTGGGGATATTGTCTTGCCCCTTAGGACCAACTGAGTATCATTTAATGTGTATACCTCAACCTACCTCAGTATTGTTGCAGAGTGAGACTATTATTTTGTGAGCACCATGTATCCATCATCTAATGGCGATTTCCAGTGGGATAATCCACCATCCCAGCTCAAAAAAATCTTAATCTGTTTTCTTTGAGATGAGAATGAGGTTACTGTACTTTAAAAGCCCACACAGTCACCAGATCTCAATCTAATAGAGCACTTTTGGGATGTGGTGGAACATGAGATTTGGATCATGGATGTGAAGCCCACAAAGCTGAGCTGTCTGTTACCATATAAGCTGTCTGTTACCATATAAATATGGACCAAAATCTTTCAGGAATGTTTGACACGTTGTTGAAAATATGCCATAAAAAATTAAGGCAGTTCTGAAGGCAAAGTAGGGTTGAACCCAGTACTTGTGAATTGTACCTAATAAAGTTCCCAGTCTGTGTAAGTGGCAGGATAAGAAACAGTGAGATGGAGAGAAATGTTACACGACTAAAGCCAGGGAAACTTTTGTTTACTTGTAGTGTGTTGCAACATTTTATTTTTATTGTATTTGATATTTTCATATTTTTAAGACAGAAAGATTCATGGTTTTGTCAACAGTTTTGTTTCTGAAGTGGGAATGAACTAAAAAAAGAAAAAAAAAACTCTTTTAGGAAGTTCAAAATGTACAACTTTATACAAGATTGTTATTTTTTAATGCTGATGCATATTGGAGTACTTTAGGAATCATAACATACCTGATAAATTTTCACATTTACAAGGATCTGTTTCTGATCTAAAGCCTTTCAGTTTGCTTTCTTTTGAAAACTCTTCTTCCAAATGCAGGTGAACTCGACATAAACTAGAAGGAGAAAACTTTGTTGCAGTGTCAACATTTGAGTTTAAGGCTCCCCAATGAGAAGCAGGGAAAGACTTGCTTTCAGGGCAGACTAATCCCTTTTCTTTATCTTTACCCTCTCCTTTGCCTCCCTGTTTCCCTTCCACCCCCTTCTGCTGAACATTCATTCTTTTCTCTACCATTTCTTTCTTCTGTGGAGTTACCTCATTCCAGATATGCAAGAGGAAGATGTTTTCTTTTTTTTGCATGAATCATTCCCATCTCGTTCCCATTGCTGTCTCCCATTATCTCTCCTCTTCTTTTTCTCCCTTTTCCGGACTCAGACATCTCTGGTTAGTGTAGGCGAGTCTTAAATGAATCAGCACATCCCTCACAGACTCTTCTCCTCTCTCTGCCTATTTCTCTTCTCTGGTAATCAGAGGTCACATGAGACTCTCCGTGCAGTTAGCAATTTAAGGACCTTACTTGAGCTCCAATCCTCTAAAAGAAATGAAATTGGGACCTTTATAAGCTGCTGACAGGTTTTATTCATTTCCCCAAAGTGTTTGGGAATAAGGCAACAGAGGCTGTGCTTGACAAAATGAAGTGTGAGAGCAGAAAGGAGCCATATTTGTTTGTTTGCTTTTAAAAATCTATCCTTTTTGTGATGTGAACGCTGACAGTCAATGACCCCATCAGTGCCAACATCAAAATAAAACCCTGAGGGCGACAGATAGTTCAGAGAAAAATATTTGTCTCTAGAGTGAGGAGTAAAGAAGATTTATGCCAAAAACCTTAGATTGGTATAATTTCTCCATTAAAATACAGCATCCTGCAAAAGTATTCATACTCTTTGTCACCTTTGTGTCACATTACAAACATACAAATCTATATTACCAGGATTTTATGTAGTAAACCAAGACAAAGTAGAGCATGATAGCATAATGGAAGGAAACAATACATGATTTTCAATTATTTTAGCAAATAAAAATCTTAAAATGTGTGACATATATTTGTATTCAGCCCCAGTTTATTGCAACACCAATACATAAAAAGTTTGTAACAAGTTGATTCAGAAATCATCCAAATGATAAACAGAGTCCACGTTCTTTTAATTAATTCTCAGTATAAATCCAGCTGTTCTGTGAAGGCCTCAAATGTTTGTGAGAAAACATTAGTGAACAAACAGCATCATGAAGAGCAAGGAACACAGCAGGCAGGTCAGGGGGGATAGAAGTTTTTAAAGCAGAGTTCGGTTATAAAACTTTAGCTCTGTTCCAGCCATCCTCTAAAAATGGAAAGATGGTACTGCTGCACACCTTCCAAGACCTAAACTGATTGGGTATTCAGAGTAGCTTCCAATAGGGCCCATTGTGATTCTGGAGGAGCTGCAGAGGTCCACAGCTTAGATGGAAGAAGCTGTTGACAGGACAACTTTCAGTCGCACACAAGAAGAAAGCCAGGATACGTTCTGTTTGCAGTTCACTACAAGCCAAGTAGGGGACACCGCACGTAGACATGTGGAAGAATGTGTTCTGGTCAGATGAGACTTAATCTAAATCTTCTGGTCTACATACAAAACACTGAATATGGCAGGAAAAATGACACTGTCCTGAACACACCACCCAACAGTGAAATGTAGTGGTGCCAGCATCATGCTGGGAAAGTCTTCTTCTTCAGGAGGGTCATGGAAGTTGGTCAGGGGTGATGGGAAGATGGATGGATCTACAGATAAGCCTGGTTATGTTATTTTTAAACAGTAAGGACTGATTCATTCATATTTGGTTTAAAGATTCCCCCATTAAAAGCTAAAATGACTTGCTATTGATGAGTTTTGAGTAGGTTTGCTCCGAGAACCCTCCTTTTACTCCAGAAATTTCTCTGCCATATTATTAAAGGCACTTTAATCTGTAAGAACAACATGACAGAGGATTGTAAAAAAAAAACCATAACGTTTTAAATCCATGCTATACGTTGAGACCCATAACCAGCCCATAACCATGGGCTGGTGATATAATGTGCAAGCATCAAAACCAAACTCTGCAGTGTGGCTCAGAGAACAGAGGAGATCATGTAGAGACAGAAAATATGTTGATGTGTAACTAAGATATACAATTAAACCCTAAATTATCTCTTAAGAGACAATAAAGCAATGTAAAAGGACTCACTTTTGAAAACAAAAATCTGCTTTATTTTACATTTAAATTTTAAAAAAAAAATCGCATGCCAAAAATTATGCATACCCTTTTCAGTAATCAATGAAACTATCTTTACAAACATTACAAGGATCAAACCCTTCCTATAATTGCTAACCAGCATTTTGCATGTTCCCGCTGGTATTTTGACAATTTATCTTTGGTGTTGAGCTCTATGTCTTTAAGGGTGGTAGGCCTCCTTGCCATCACTCTAATCTTTAGCTCCCTCCACAGGTTCTTTATAAGTTCCAAATGTAAACTCTGGCTGGGCCTGTCCAAAACTTTATAATTACCAATAGTCAGAAGAAACATGTGTTTGAAGTTGAGCGATATCTTCAAACCTAAATGTACCAGGGATGTGGCTGATTAACTAGCTTAACTGTAAATAAATGGCAATCCTGTAAGAAAACTTGTTAAAGGCTACCAAAAACTTATATAAATATATATATAAATATGAGGGTCACCCTCCAGCAGGACCTTGAACATACAGCTATACCTTTAAAGGAATGGTTTAAATCAATGCATTGTGTGTTAGAATACCCTGGTCAAGGTTTTAACCTTAGTCCAGTTAAGAGTCTACACCTAGACTGAAAATGGAAAGACATACCCAAAAAGAGGTGCAGCTGTAATTGCAGCAAAATATGAGTTAATGAAAAATAAAAATGTATTCCACATTTCTCTGAATTTTAGGAAATAATTTTGAAAACCATTTTAGAGTTTTTCTTCAAAATTTGTCCATTGCTTTTTTGGCCAAGCACATAAAACTCCCAATAAAATACAATGGACTTTGTGGTTGCAACTTTACAAAATGTCAAAAGGTAAATGGGTTATTTACATACCACAGTTCCATCAATGAAAAAGAAAGGTTGCTTAAAAAGCCATGTCATTCTAATGTTTCAACCATATCCTTCTCTTATGAAATCATCTGCATCATTGCAGGTATGCACCAGTTTACAGAGCAAGACTTTGGGTGACTCTGTCTCTTGCATTAAACTTCAAAGTATGAGTCAAGCTCTAAACATGCATTATTTACAGTCATGATTGGATGTGGCATTGCTCAGTCAAGAGGAAGTGCAGTGTTTTTTCCCCCAAAGATACTGACAAGCCACAAAGTGACAGACGATATTCTGTTTCTGCTCCAGCCACGAGTCTTACTTCTCTAGTGTTCGTAACAGTTTCAGACACAAATCATGGCCCAATTACTCGTTTGGGGATGGCACAGATCACAAACCTCCTTGTTGTTCTCTCCTTTTCTTTTTCTTTGAACCACTCGACCCAAAAGAACTTGGAAGGACATTTTCCAGACAATGTGTGAATTTCAAATCAAAAGAGCTGCAGAGGATAAAAGCTTGTATGCCGTGCTTTGCTGGATTTCACAGCAACAGAGAAAAGACAGTTTAACTGGGCAGATAAAGCATCAGAAGATCAAAGCCATCGTGCTGATACACCATGTGTACATGTTGATTTTAATCGAAAAAACTCAAGACTGCACCTCTGAAAAGCAGATAGGGAGTCACAATTTACTCTCATTACCAGATCTTTGCCGATAAATCAAATTTTTCATGATGTGCAATGCCTACCTTAAACAGCACGCTTGCTGTGCCACTACCGCAGGTGAGCTGTCTTTATTTACCCAGACTTGGCAGAGAATGCAAAGATATTAGACATGCCCTGGAAGGAATATGGACAAGGGGAAAGGAAGAAGGGAAACAGGCACAAACATGGGAGGGAGATGAGTGACCTAAGCAGGGGAGATTTCTGTCTTGGTCAAAGCTTGCTCTGTCCTCAGACATTCTTGCTTACACCTACATTATCCCCCTCTTTCCATCACTTACAGAAAAAGGCCATCTGCCTGTTGTTCTTCAACCTACATACCGAAAAATGCAACATAAGCCTATATCAAAAAGTATGCTCACCAATTTCATTTCTAAGATTTCAACCTAGAAATTATCTGGTCTTGATCAGTTCAACTATGTATATATAGAAAGTAAATATGGTATAACACATACATTTAACATGCATCCTACAACATGCACTGATATGTTCACCTATATACATATCCATGCACAAAGACACACACATCCATTTACATATGTCCACTCCTTTACATTTCATACAAACATTTGTTCATACGTTCTAACATCTGCTCTATTCTATATAAGCACGGATTTACTTATATCAGGATGGTTGACATGCCATCAGTACATTCTGTATCAGCTAGCCTCAGCTAATTAACATTTCTTTTAGCATCTTTTTAAATTGACTTTTTTTTTTACATATCTGGATGTCTCAACTTAGGCAAATAGTAACAGAGCAAAAGGTCAAAGCTAAAATGTACATATTATGCTGCAGAGTAATAAAAAAGATATAACAAAGATTAACAGCAAGGACGTGTAAATATTACATAATTGTCAGTTGACATTTTTGATTAAGGTTATTTTCTGTCAAACCAACTTAGGTAATATAGAAAAAAAAAAGACTGAATCTCCTGAGCTTTGACAGTTTTTTTAATATGTTTCTTTAACAAAACTGAGTTTTAATTGTGTTAAGATCCTTTTTACATAAATGTTGTACAAAATACTGCTTTTAAAAGCGATCAGTGCAGAACTCTCAGCAAGGACAGCTGGTAACAGAGACTGTAATCAAGCAAAATGCAAAACATCTTTGAAACATCTACGGTTTTCATTAAAAGAAACTTTAAAAGTTAACTGATTTAAAGTTTTTAACACAGCTTCAACAAAGAAATCTGATGCACATCTGCTCATAGACTGGTCAGGACTTTTTTGTTGTTTTTATGTAATATTTTCTGCTTTGATTCTTTTGAAGCAATTTCTATGTATTTTGTTGCTTGTTTTAATGGAATTCCTTTAAAGCTGCAGTATGTAACTTTGCACCACTCCTGACCTAAAACAACCAATCAGAGCCAGGAGGAAGGTCTTAGTGCTGTTGCTCAACTTCATTTACTCGCTGCTAAATGTGCTAATGGCAGAGAAACAACTTATCGTTACAGGAAAACCGTTTATCTGTCGTCATGCTAGCTAGCCTGAGCATTCGCAGCAGAGAGCGGGGGGGGGGGAGGTAGCACCACACAGACAATGATTGACAATGCTAAGACCCGCCTCCTGGCTCTGATTAGTTGTTTCTAGATAGCACTGGGAGCATTGGGAGAAGGCACAGATTATCTGTCTCATACCATTCTCTCATGACATAGTGACAGTTTAAACAAATATATAGAAAATTTTTTTTTTTTTTTTCAAAGTTACATACTGCAGCTTTAAATAAGTAGCTTCAAGAATTTCAAATTAGCCTTTTCCCAAAGGGTTCCTGGACAGGGCTACGGTTACTTTTTATGAATTTAATGTAATGTTATATCCAGGATTAAATACAATTCTACATACATAAATAGTTGTATGAATAAGGGATTGGATATCTCTTATGAATCTTCATGACTTTTGGGGATTTTTCCCCCCAGCTATTTTCACCTATAATCATCTTATGCCCTTTTTTGTCTTCAACCTTAAATCATTTTCTGTGGAATACCACACAATTCCACACTGGTATCACTCACAGAGGTTAACAAAACATTGTTACAGTTGATTAAATTACAGACAACAGAAGACATAAATAAGTCATATTTAAGATTTGAAACACTGTGAAAACCTTGTCGGTGTCAAATTAAGAATGACAAAGCAAACTGGTTCATAGAAAATTATGTAGTTCAAAGGAACACTGTGACATCCTGATTTAAGCAAATAATAAAGTCCATACCCTTCGATGGACTAGCAACCTGTCCAGGGTGTACCCCGTCTTTGAGGTTGTGTCCAAAAATACGGACAACGAGAGGATGCAACTGCATTCCCTATAATATATTTTAAACAACAGTGAATACTTAAATATTATAGTTCCACCGAGCACGATTGTCCTGTAATTTTTCAAAGTTGCCTTAATCATTAATATTTGGTCTTCTGTTCGTTTTCTGATCAGTTCTTGTATCTGAGTTGACAAGTACAGCACAAACCTAAAAAAAAAAACTATCTGGAAAAGATGAATCGCATCTTATGGCCTTAATAAATATGATAAAAATCTAGCAGAGACGTCAGACAGGACCTGAGAGACTTGGCCGGGTTCCTGTTTTGAAAAACACAGAATCAGAATAAGCAATTAAAGCTGTATCTGTCTAGAGAGGACAGCAGCAGGGACACACCAGACAAGACATCAATTGTGTCCCTTTAAATGAAATGAGACCAGACTTTCCAGACACACAAGCACATTCTTGTAACATTGTAGATTCTTTTCCCACACAGAGTGAAGGCTTTTCACATTTCACTGAGACTCTTTTGGCATCTTGACTCCTTCAGTTGCTTTGGATGTCTATACTGTGGTAGCAGCATCCACATAAAGGCTTTTAGTTTGGTTGCTCTAGGACATGATAAGCAATGTTGGTTTCATGTGGATTTTGTTGTCTTTTCTGATCCAATTTAGTTAAAAGTTTCAAAGAAGAAATTTAAAAGTCACGTATCCTGTATTTTGTGAAAGAAAGAAAACACAGAGAACTGTTTCCTATAGCTTGCAGCAAACTGAGAACAAGAACAAGACTTTAGTTCTCCAATTTTGCCCCACTGATACAAACTCCACGTGTAGTGCTTGCATTTGCAAAAGATATATTGAATTTATCCTTTGATACTACAAATAATTTTGTAAAGCTTGAGAAGCACTGACCTGGATGATGCTTACATTAACAGAGGAAGCGTTTTACAAAGGGAGGCAGAGTTAACCAAAGGTTTTATAGCTTTGATCGACATATTCTTCAATGTAGAAAGCCAAAAAAAAAAAAAAACTACTTCAATGCTGACTCCAATGTCAAGGGTACTGTGATCATCCAATCTTGAGTCTTTTGCAGCTTCTAACAGATTTTCTTCAATGACTGCCCTGAATTTAGCTCCATCCATCTGAACAGATTCTCTGTCCCTCTTGAAAAAAAAGCATCCCCACAGTATGGCACTACCACCACCATGTTCCATCATGAAGTAGTATGTTCAGGGTGATATCTACAGATTTTGTAGATGCAATGTCTTGTAGAAGTTTATATCCAGTGATTACTAAACCAACCAGAATCACTAGCACTAGTGCAACATTAATTGATAATATTTTTACAAATGAAATTGGAAAGGCTATTTACAGTGGGGTCCTAATAAGTGATATAAGTGATCATTTACCTATATTCATTGTACATCACATTAAAATAAAACAAACTAAGAAAGTTGATGAAATAAAACATGTTAGAATCAGATCAGATGAAACAATAATGAAATTCTGTAATGACCCATTAAAGAAAAACTGGAGTTGGGTATATGTGAAAGACATGAATGTGGCATATGGCAAGTATATGAATCATTATATGATAGGAACTGTCTGATATTAGTGTGACGCAAAAACAAAAATGTCAATGTAAAACCCTGGATGACCAAGAGACTGTTCAAATCTTGCAAGAAGAAAAATAAGTTATATAGATATTTTGTTAGTTTTCCAATTAAACCTAAGGAGATGAAATACAAGACATATAAAAACAAACTGACAACATTTATAAGACAAGCTAAGAAAGATTACTACAATTTAAAGTTGAGAGCGAACAGTGTTAATATGAAAAAAATGAGGAAAAGTTTGAATACTGTTGTAAGATGGCCATGAAAATTTATTTTGTAATTATTGAGAAAGAGGCAGGTTTATACATGATATTTTTTTCTTCTTCCTGTTCCCTTTTCACTCATGTGTAGTAAGTGTTATAGGAGAATGTGTTTGTGAATTGATGAAATTTGTTAAATCGAGAGAATAAACTGTTTGACTGATTGATTGATTGATTGATTGACTGATTGATTGACTGTGCAATATTAGTTTCCCACCATACATTGTGTTTTGTATGCATGGCAAAAAGCTCAATTTTGGTCTCATCTGACCAGAGCACTTTCTTTCAGTCTTCTATAAAGGGCAGATTTGTTGAGTGCCCAACTCACACATAATTTGCAAGAGTAAAGATTTTAGTTTTTTACCTGAGGTTAAAAGAACAAAGTTGTTTCTGGCCAGGACATGTCACACTTCACAAGCACTCAAGTGCAGACCTCCTCCAGTCTTCATACCTCTGAGGCTTTGCAGGACAGCTGTATTTATGCTGATGCTAAATTACACACAAGTGGATTCCATTTACTATTTTGACAACATCTGAAGGCCATTGATTCCAATGGACTTTAGATGGTAACTGAGTAATTCCACACTGCATATTTTTCAGTCTTTTTTATGTAGAATCAAAAGGTTTAAATCAGAAACCCTTATCCTCCCACTTCAAAACTATGCACCACTTTGTGTTGACCTTTTGCATAAAATCCCAACAAATAACAGTGAAGTTTGTGTTTTTATTGCACTGAAGCTGGAGGGGTATGAATACTTTTGCAAGGTTATCCATATTCTTGTCATAGTGCAGAAAGATTCAGTTTGCATCTTGACTGCTTCAGCTGCTTTGGATTCCCTTTTTCACAGTACCATACTCTGTAATTGCATTGTCCTATTTTATTTTGTGTAAATTTAATTCTGTTGTTTTTTGCTTCATTTATACAGTGTCCTTGGGAGTTTTAAATGTCACTTATAAATAACTAATATTATAATTATATTTTTTCCTCCTTCCCTTTTAATGTTTTGATTTTAAATTAAGGTGCACAAAAATATGCATTTTTTTAATAACTTTCTATAGCACTCTTCTATTTTCTAAGTTACATGCTTTCATATTAATTAGACATTTCTATTAAAATCCACCTTTGCTGTGACAGATGGGGCAATTGTAATTAAATGGAACTAATTCTGTACTGTAATTGAAAACACATCCTTCTGTTTGATGGCTAAAGCCAGCAACAATTTGTGAAGATATTACACCCACAAAAACAACACTTAACAGAAGTGTTAAAAAAACACTCTGCTTTGGCAAAAAGAAGTGGCAAAATGCTGATATGGAAACTGCAAACTCTGTGGCGATTCTGTACTAAGTGTGCAGCACTGATTCAACTTTTACAAATAAAAGCCAAGCCAGCAGCAGCGCAGTATCAGTGACCAGGAGGCCTGCTGTTAAATGACATGTAAATACCACACAGTGTACTTTCTGAGTATGTGCAGATAAGCACAGAGTCATGTGGGTGGGTGTGTGTGCATGTGTGTGTGTGTGTGTGTGTGTGTGTGTGTGCGCGCGCGTCTGTTTGTGTGCATCTGTTTGTGTGAGAGTCCTGGCTTGTTTCAGTAGCAGCCTCTTGGCTTTATGCCTGACGGATGTTAGCAGAGGTTGGACCAATGCCTCTTTGCTGCTGTGCCCCACTGTCCCAGATCCCCTCAACAACCAGTTACAAGAGACAAGAGTAAACACACACACCAAGGCACACACCCCAGCCCTTGCCGGCCTCCAAGCGGTCTGAGCTTTCCCTTGCTGCTGCAGCCATCATACACACTGCTGGGGAGACTGCAGGAGCTCTGAGGGCTTGGCACAAATACATTTTTTACATAAGCAACGATAAATACCAACTCTTAAGAAGTAGTCACTCATATGCTGCAAGTGAAATACATACTTTCAAGACTTCCAAACTGTCAACCACTCACAATGCTTTCAGGCAGCCCTTAGATTTTTTTATTCTCCCCCCTAAACCCTCATCAAACTGTATTCAGACTTGACTTCTTTAGTCTGCAGATGTATCGCAGTGATCTGAGATTTAGAGCTACCAAAAGAACCCCAGGAGCAAGGACAGACTTTTTCTTGCCCTCCCTCTGCTATCTTCCTGCTTTATCATGACCACACATCATCATCCCTGCAGTGCTTTTCTTACTAACTAGATATTATGTTACCCTGTGTGCTTCATTATCTCCTAAATAATAAATCAACTCCCCCCCGGAGTAAATATGCCATTTACACAAGTAATTATATTTACATGGTGTATTGCTTTTTTGGCTTCCGAAGTAGTTTGGCAGTAAAATAAAAGCTCAGCTGGTACTGACATTGCTACTGTAGGAAGGGAGTGTGAGTGTTTTGTTTATTTTAGCGTAAGCAAAGTAAAAATCTTAATTCCATGCTTCTCGATAATTGGTGAAATTTAAATAGAAAAAATAGCAAATTGTTTTTTATTCTGAAAATACGAAATGTAATCAAACGCAATAAAAAATACTAATCAGACTTATTTTTTTGATCAACTTAAATATGCCTCTTATTCTGAAAAGTTTGCTAATTCAAAACTTCTCATCATTTCAACCCATATCCTGTATGTAATTAGCATCACAATTAAGAGTCAAAGAAGACACATATTTGGAGGGTGTCTCCATTAAATGGTCGCTGCTGTTGTGAAGGATCCTAAAGCAAACAGGAGACAGGCAAGGTTACATCAAAGTGGCTGTTCAACAATAAAGGGTGCAAATTTACAGAAAATGAAAATGAGATATGGGTGAAACAAACACAGAAAAAACAGACTAGATATGAGGGTAGTAGTATGAGGATCTGACACAGACTGCAAACAAAACAGGAGTAAAAGAGCAAAGAAGCATGATTAGCAGAACAACTAACACATGAATCTGATTAACTAAATTTCATCTTTAAAATTGTGGGATTAGTTTTGTTTTAGACCCATCTAATTTATGACAACCCCCCAGCAAAGTTAATAAAAAGTCAGATTAGCAATGACAATCACATAAGCAGGCTGCTTTTTACCCTATTTTTCTTCCTTTGCACCAAATTAAGACCAGTTTTCTGTAGATAGAAATTGTTGCCTATGATCTGCAGTGCTGGTCCTTAAGAATGCTAAGAAATTTCCTCTGGCAGTTACTCCATGAATACAAATAAATATGAACAGGCTTTCCTCTAACTTAATGCATGATGTCTCGTTTAACTTTGAGCAAACTGCATCAGTATAGAGAGACACTATTTGCTTGATGAGGTCATTTTAGGGACAGATCTGCCTACTTTCAGAATTAGAAGCACAAGCAAACTCAGGTTTGTCCACATTCAGCTAATACTTCTGTCCATTTTTATTTTCTGTTTTACAGCATTGACAGGTAAGGTATTTTTGTGATGTATGGGAAAGCCAAAGTAGTGAGGCTCCCTGAGGTATTTTATGAGCATAGTTGACATGAAGACCTAAAACCTGTGCAAGCCATTAAGCTAATATACGTATATGTATATAACGTATGTGTATTTGTAAATGTTATATTGTGGCAAAAAGCGACAAGTGAATGTGGAAAAGTCCACTTTCAATATGGAGCCTTCTGAGGGCTGATTATATCACTACCAGAAATTGATGCTGAAAAGCTTTCAGATGAATAAAGATGAGTCATTTTTAAGCAGTTTGGGGAAAAAAAGGCCACACTGCTTATCAATCAAACTGTCAGAAAATGAAACCAATAATGTCAGACAACCATCTTAAGCCAGAAAACAAGACATGTATCTGTAAGGACAGAGTTTGTCCTTGGCCTTAGCTGTTTCCCAGACACATCTTAGTTAGACCTTGTCCATCAACAGTAACAATTATATCAAGTATGACATTCCACGATTGATTTTTCCCAAAAAGTGTTAAAAAAAAAAAAAAAAAGTATCCACTGCCTATGTCTGCTACTAATAATAATCAGGCAAACACATCATGCATCTGTTTAGAGAAAAATACTTGCAGATTATTGATGATCTACCTTCTAGAAGAGTGTCCAATCTCAAGGTGGACAATTTGAATTTCTACCCTTTGTTTCCACAAAAGGCCAAAGTTACACTGCAGCTGGACTAGAGTCAACACATGGAAATGGGATTCTTTTTACCAGACACTCTTTCAGTTTGAAGAGCAAAGGTTGTAAATCCAACTCTAAAATCACTTTAGAGGAACTCAATACCAACTTAGCAACTATGAAAGGAATAACCCACCATCAAACGCAAAACTCCACAAATTTTATTAACATATTCCAACATTTGAAGCCAACTCCAGGCAAAAATAGTTTACAATGAAAATAAATTATTTACTTTATTATTTTAATTGAAAAACTGAAGCAAATCTTACATAACACACAAACAATAATACTAATTCTACAACCAATCACATCTGCACCCTGGTGGAGCTGAAACCCTCAACAAAGCAGAAGTTTAAGCAAATAACAACAAGCTACAGCGATAAGTTCCTTTGTGGCCTCTGAGTTTAAAACCGGGCAAAGGAGAAGAGGTCATTCCTAAACACTTTCAGTCTGCTGACATAAAAACTCAGTTCAGGAGGAAGATGGGGGAAATATTTGGCTTTTACAAATTGTGTAACGGGGAACAAAAGTCTCACCTTTAGGGTGCACCAGGAACCCACACACTGCACTGTTGATCATTATTTTATTCATTCTTTAAAGAGGTCATTTTATTCTTTCCTTTTTAAAAATTCACTCACAGATTTTACATGGCATTTTGATATATGTAACTCACCAAATTAAGTCATTCAATGGGACAACAGATTTCAACTTTAAACATCAAAATAGCCTTAAACATATGTGTCGAGTGCAGCTGTTACCCCAAGGCACCCATCCAAAGGTCCAACCAGATCAAAAAAAAAAAAACGCAAGCAGAACGACAGAGAAAAAACACAAGGTATGTACCAAGGCTCATTCAGAGAAAACACAGCCAAAACTAGTCTTGTCTGGAGTATCAAGTTTTACCTTTCTGAAAACTGGTGTTAAGCTGGTGTTACAGCAGTATTTCCTTTAAATCAAGCACTTTTAAATACCAGTTTATAGAATGGAGAACCATTTTGATACCATCCAAACTAACCTTACCACTGGACAGATCTTTTCATATTGGGTTAAAAAAAATGTCTGAATTAAAAACATTTGTTTGCTAAGATAGTTAGAAAGATGGGTTTTCCTTAAATGGCTTCACAAGTAACTACAAGATTACAGAAAAATGCACACTTTATTCAGTTTTTATTCTGGGGCTTCTGATACATTCAGCATCTTAATCAACTTAATGTAAAGACATTCAAATTCCATGTCAGCTTTATCCAGCTTTTGTTTCTAACAGAAAAATTTTATTATCTTTTTGGACGATTTATGAAAATATTGGCCTAATAACCAGATTTGGAAGGTAATAGATAAACAGTGAATCAGATGAGGATGTAGCGTTAAGAAATACACAAACACTAACCGTGAACATACTCATGCATGCAAGTTTGATGGAGAGGAGAATGGTCATAAGTGAAAAATGGAGAGATAAAGGAGACAATGATTGACCCAATAGTCAACATGCTGAACCCAGAAGCAGTGCCCTATCAAGTCAACAAACAAGTTTGATCCACTGGGACCCAGTCCAGTTCACTGAGAGCTGACACAACTAGACCCAAGGCTAAGGCTAAGGAGTAATGTGACCCATCAATTTATCTTCGGCTGTTTTCGGGCATTTCAGCTTGTCAGACTTTGAAGGCCTTCCTCTGATAAATCATTCTCTCTTTTCCAAACTTTTCTGAAAATTAAGTTAGGATATTTAGGAAATTTAAATGATGTGCGTAAACCATGAGTTTACCTTTTCAGAGGGAGAGAGAGACTATTTAATAAGGTTTGGTCTTTTTCAAAAAACCTGAACAGTCATTTTCAGACCCTTCAAGTACATAAATTCACCATTGTTTGTTTATGTTAAAATGATGCTGAAAATAAAATCCTTTTATTTTCTGTACATACTTAGTGCTGTTTTTAGTTGAAACAAATGATGCCTTTACTCCATCACGAGTCCAACAGAGAGACAATCAAACATGCCCACAAAGGACCATTTTAGAGCCACAAATTAACCAAATATCCATGTTTTTAAACTATCAGGGGGTATCCTGCTTGCTTGGGGAGTAAAACTTATTCACTTTATAAATGAAAATTACAAAGCGAATCTTAATGGATTTTAAAGTTCATTATACATGCAATAAGGGGACATAATGATTAACTTTACTGATTAAAATCTCGTTCCCAGGTGAATGATTCCATGCCCACGTTTCGCAGACTAAAATAGATAGACTAAAAATTTTATGGGCTGTAGGAGCCCAGGAGCGTCTTTGAGGCTCAGGAGCCCAATGCAAAAAAAACACCCAATGGTATTTAGTTTTAGATTAAATAACTTGATACATTCAGTTCACTGGATCTCCAGAAGAAATGTTTTCAATGTGCTAGTACATGTGGTGACAAAGTCCCTGATATAACTATGCTGTAAGATAGACTGTTGCTGAAGATTTAACAACTTCTAAAACATAATATCAAAGGCATGTAATGATTTATCAAGAGAATAAATTCCCAATCTCAAAGAAATTCATTATTTTGCTCTAGCTGTATTGTTTGTATTGCTGCACCAAGGAAAACCTAAAAATAAACCTCAATAAATTACAGTTAGACAGTACTTTATGTTTACGATTCTCATTTTCTGACAAGAGCCTTTGGTGTGTTTATACATAAAAGGAAATTAACTCAAAAAGAGAGAGAAAGAACTATACCAACCATCTCACAATTACTTTGAACGCTACATGGATTAAAAGTCAACCCTGTCACTGCTTCCTACTGTGCAGTGATGTGTGGAGAGTAGACGCCTGCTTCAAAAAGAGGTAATTTATCAAACCCCAATTGAAATCCACACTAATTAAGATGAGTTTCATTCACTGGGAAATGAAATATTCTTGTGGGAGAGAGTGAACAGAGGCAGAACCAGCTGAAGTGTAAGGCAGGCAGGTGTATCTCTTTTTAAAGTGATTGTCTTTGAATTGATCTCGTTTTTCATAAGTTTGTTTTCAATAAAAAGCAACAGTTCTCCCTCCATGTCTGTCACATCAAACTTGACTTCAAAGTAGTAGTCAAAAGATGCCTTGACTGTACTGTTATGCTGTTGTTCTTTTTATGAAATTTTATAATTTCCCTCTCATTCATGCTTCTTGTCTTCATTTCTTCATTTTACTTGTAAATCACTTTTATTTATCTTGTATATGAATGGTGGACACTTTTTAAATAATTTAGCTTATGATTCACAGAGCTCAACATTAACCATTTTAATGTAAAAATTTGAGCCTAGTTATTGTTTTTCTGATTCACTCAGCTTAGTTTTACCTATGCACATATTTATATTAGCTTAGCATTCACAAAGCCAAACCAGAGCATGAACCATTTTAACTAAGCTAATGTTAGCTTAGTTAAAATGGTTCACATTCACATAGCAATCCCAAAGCTTAGCATTAAAGCTGAAGTATGTAACTTTCATTTAAAAAATATGTTTTTACATATTTGTTAAAACTATCACTATGTTGTGACAGTGTGGTACGAGACAGATAATCTGAAAAAAATTGAGCTTCTCTGCCTTCCCCCAGTGCTCCTGGTTCTAACTAGAAATACACTTGAGCAGAAACAACCAATCGGAGCCAGGAGGAGAGTCTGAGCACTGTCAATCGTATTTGGGTATGCGCTGCTCACGACCTCCCCCTTGCTCTCTGATACACTCCAGATTCTTCCCCATAGCAGAGCCTGCCAGGCACATTGAGCAGCGTGTACACGAGCATGACTGACAGTTCTAAGACCTTCCTCCTGGCTCGGTGGCAGAGTTACAGTTCTCAATTAAAAGTATTTTACTGCTAATGTGCATTTTAGTGAAGACTGGTGGGTCCAGGTAACTTGCAGCCTCATACTTTTGCTGTTTGTACTGTCTTTACCCCAAACCTTTGGTAGGGACTTAAAAAAGCAGTCTACCATGTGCTTTTTCATATACAACCAGCGATTTAAAATGATCTAAATCAATTTACTCGTAGTTTACCTGATAGAAATGGAGTTATATGACTCAAACACCCACCGGAGGTCATTTGTAGTTATTTCTGTTTCATAATCTTTCATGTCATTATAGTCAACTTTGCCAAATGGAGATTAGATCCACAATGGAAATAGGGTGCAATACAAAGTCTTCTAAAGAATCTAATAAATTACACAACATACAACTTTTTAGTATTTTATATGTATTTATCACCACAAGTCCTTAAAATACTAACCACTTATTACCAAAAGAGATAAAACTACAGTAAGCATAGGAATGAAAAGGTAAACCTTTAAATTAACAGAATCTGTAGAAATAAAGTGGTTTCGCTTTGTGCCTTTAATATTCTCGGTAAAAAGTAAGGTAAAGGTAAAAAGTATTATCTGACTGGGATGTTAATGTATAAAAGATAAATATAGCACTTAGTCATGCTAATAAAATTAAAAAAGATGAATGTATGGCAGTATCGTATAAGGGGAGGACTTTAAGCACAGCATTTTCCTCGTTTTGTTAGTATCTGGATTCATAACCTATTTAGGCAATACATGTTGGCAACAATCACTAAGTAAACAGGATGAATTCAGCTACAAATTTTTCTGCACCTGGCATCTGAATTCAGCTGAAATCTCTCTTACTAATATAAGCCATTATGAAGGCACAGATCCAGAGTAGTTTCACTGATACTAGTGAAGCCATCATTTTTGTCAAGTGAAGCGTGTTTATACGAATATCAGCACTGCAGTTATGACAGACCTTTTTTATGTTTTTGCAGCAAAAAAAAACCATTGCATCAATCTCAGAATAATGAAACCAAATACACAAACTAGAGAGATTTTGCTACCAGCTCAGGTGCATCCTCCACCATGCGATACAAAGGCAGCAGCAAAGGCATCACACTTCTGTGGCAGTAAATTTAAGTGGTAAATATATCTAGCACCAACATTTTACAGGATAATGATTTTCAAGCATGTGGGATTATACAAGTCTAGGAAGTAATTTTTGGGGTTATAGCTGCAGGAGTGTTATGCTGATGCTCATAAACATAAAATTTGACTGCAGAAAAAGCAGTTTGGTATCAAACTCATATAAATCCACTTTTAATGTGTCATTTTTCAAAAATTTGAGTAGATTTTTGTGCAGAAATGATTATAAGACAAGTGTGATTTATGAAATTGCACATATAATGTCCAATGCCATTGTTCAAATAATCAGGTGTTGATAAAACAGCTGTCTAGAAATAATTCTCATTTGATGCTAGACCCCTACATTTTCATAGCTTGTGTAGTGCTTGTGCACAGCATCTGTGTTATGGATGAACTAAAGATAGTAAAATAAAGACATTGCTTTTAGATTTTTTTAAGTGTCTGCTTTGCAACAGAGGTTTGATGACACTAAAAAACAAAACCTAAAACATAGGTCCCAGAAATAAAGATCCTGCAAATATTCTTTAATGTTTTGGTATTTTTCACAGCATACTTGCCAAAAGTAAGTATTTAACAGTCACATATAATAGATACTTGATCGGAAGTGACCTGTCTCCCTCATCCAGCCCTGAGACTCATACATTAATGCTGTAAACCATTGTATTAAATCAGTGACATGCGGTGAGGTTTGTGACTTACTCCTCTCGAGTCGGATGTACAAATAGCTACAAAATCCAAAATAGAAGCTTATATTTTAATTTTGACCTTAACTGAAACATGGATTGTTTTAAAAGCTTTTAAATGCATTAATCAGTTCCATAATATTTAAATATGATTGCAATACCTCTGATGTAGACCAAAACTATGACCTGTGTTTGAGGGTACGCATCCCTGATCTCCTACTGAAAGATTTGAGAGTCCATAAAACTCCAACAACAACTGTTATGGCTTTGGGGCACCAAGTTTTAATCCTTAAATTCCAGATATTGGAATAACATAGTGACATGCGCTGTCACTCAACCGACCAGCTACTTATCACTCTGCATAGAAACCAGAATTGCCTTTCCTCCTGCAACCACACACAAGGCATCAGCAGAACTGACTGTTTAATTATTCTTATATGTAATATTCTGCACAGTCATCAACACATCACACAATAAGAACAGACTTTTCAGTAAAATTGTTTTAAGTACAAAACCCACCTGCTTTAAAAATGAGATTATTACAGCGCCCCAAAAATATTTGCTATTTTAAAGGTTACGATTTTTGTCAGTATCCTTCATCCTTCATTCTGTCCATTATCCCGCAATTTTAAAATGATCTGTTTAAATCTTTCATAATACTTGAGCTACGGAAATGCAATTACCCTCTGTGATCTTCGCCTCAAAAAAAAAAACAAAACAAACAAAACACACACACACAGACGCAGAAACCTTGCACTGCTAAACATAATTTTGAAGTAGTATGATTGTCAAAATCCTCAGCCACAGTTTGATTTGTTCTACTGCACCACAAGTCCACACTGACATAAATTTGGGTACAGAATCTGAGAACTGGTGTGGGACTTAAACATATCCTGCAGTCATGTCCAGATGAGTAAATCCTGCATACCCACGTGGAACATTTTTAAGTCACTTTATGAGTTTGGACACCATGCTAGAACCATTTTAGGTGCCCTACTTTGTGTTTTGGATCCAGATTACAATAGTTTGAAAGGTAAGAAGACAGACATCAAGTCCAGATGAAAAACAAAAAAAACCTTAAATGTTGCAGCACCTCATTTCAGTCATTCATGGGGCAATGCAACATAGTTATATGGCAAAAGCAAAGCACACACTTAAAGCTTGTTGTTGTTTGACGTGTTGTTTTAACTTTGCATATTGGTTATCACTAGAAAAATCCAGAAAACTCCCCTCCCGATATGGATTTTTATGTTGCTGAAGGAGTAATCAATAATGACTTGAATTAACAAGTAAAGTATTTATTCGTTTAATGCAACTGAAAAACAACACACAAGTGTTCTGTACTATACTTTGAACAGATGTGACCTAAGTTTAAACTTTCTGTGAACCTACAGCAGGAGAGGAGGACAAGTAGAAGTGAGACGTCCTTTTACATCACTTTAAAAAAGCGCCAACTCTGCATATTTCTCTGCATATTTGATGATTACAAGTAAGACAAATGCTCAGTTGAGCCACTCGTATGACAAGAATGGATATACAGAATTATTGGTTCACTGTTTGAAGGATGAGAAATAAGTTATCAAGACTTTGGTGGAATTTCCAAATAATAATACCTATACCAATCTGAAATTTCAGTTTTCCCAAGTAACTCTTTGGTTTTTGACCTGTCTCTTTCTTTCTTCTGTTATTGTTTTTTTGCATGGGGACAAATGTTAAATATAAACAAATACTGAACACTATAACATTTATAGGCTTCGCTATAATTTGTAATGCACATCCAGAAGATGGGACTTGTAATGGTTTTGCATCAGTTTTTTTATCCACTATACTTCTTTTAACTTTTTCCGATTTTGACTGTTGTATTCTCTTCTGCAAGTGTTACATAAGATTTTAAGCCAAAGATATATTTATTTTTACTTCAAACAGCAAATATTTTTTTCCACTTCATTTTATTTGGAAAATGTTTGCAAAACATGCATTCATTAAAGGAATAAAAACTATTTTGGCACTCCTGAATCTTTGGGAACCAGGGATGCTACCAGGGTTAGTCTTTGCAACAGTCAGACTCAGATACAGATGTCTAGAAGAGGCATATATTACTGTAGCTACTAACACATGTGAAAAAGGTTCAATGTTTGCTCTCCATGTGTTTATTTCATTGGCTGCCCTGAGGGCTATATGTAAACTGGAACTGTGGATGCATAAAAAAATTTTGTTTACATGTCATTGAAAGAGGTTTCTTGTTTATAAATGAGAGTATGATAATAATGACTGAAATTGCAGTTCAACCGCTTGGAACACCAGTTTGTGCTAATGACGATCTGCCATAATAAAGGCAGCTGAAAGCACAAATCAACAGGGAAAGGGCTTTAATGGATTCAACACTCCGCTGAGGCCCATTTTAAAGCATTAATCTCATTAAAACAGCAAGAAAATGGCTTTTGACAGCCAGTGGAGTGACATTTGGTTATCTACTCGACCATCCACTCTCACTGCCCTGTCAGCCTTGTCACTTCCTGTTTGCTGGTGGAGTTGTGGAACCTCCAATAGTAGGAATCTAGTTGACAGCTCGCTGTCCATTAAAAAGGTGAGAATAAATTTCTCAGAGTATTTGCAGGCAATGAAACGAGCTGAAGCTGTGGCATAACTTCAAGGGCACCCTTTACTAAACTGGCAGACATTCACATTGAACACCCAAGAATGGAAAATGCAACTGTGATGTTTTGTCTGTGTCACAATATGCTGGGACTTAAACTCTCTCTCTCTGACTATGTAATTGGGACAGCCAAAACTCCAGTGTGAAACCGACTGTTTGCGCAAAGAGGGTCATGTCTGTTTTTCTCTTACTCAACACAAATAAACTGATGAAAAAAATATGTTGCACGAATCATTTACATGCTCCAAAACAGGGCAGTTTTTGGGATGCAGAATAATGAGTGGTAGAAGAGATGAGAGTATAAGTTTAATGATAAGATTAACTACATAATTCATCAAAACTTTACCTCAGCAATACTTCAGAAGTGACTAAAATCAATGCTGGTGCTGATTAGAGGAGATAAAAAAGGGGGTCAAGAAGCTAAAAAGAACAGGAGACAATAATTACTTCCAATAAAAACAATCCGGGGTGGATTTCAATGCTCGAATGAACAGCTAATGATGGAAGGGAATATAAAATATTCAGGTAACAGCGTTCACCTCCTGTGGAAGCTTGAGACCTTCATTAACCTTCTTTTTACAATCCCTACTGCCTCCAATTTAATGTCTGTCAAATCTCTACATCCTTATAGCAGACTGGTAGTCTAAGTTATATTATCCAGTCTCATAATCTTTGTTGTAATCCATTAAAAATCAGTTCTGAAAGACGAATCCTTTTCTCCTCAGTGACTTCTATCACAAAGTTAAAGAAGTAAAGAGGTTATTTATAAAAAATTACATTCATTTATTGATCAAAATAATTGGCTGTAACAAAGGATTATAATTATTTGTGATCATACTATCCATTTTCTTCTACTTTAATTAAGTAAACTCAATGACACTAACATAAATGCTACAAAATAGATTCTAAATAAGAAATAAACTTTCAAAATATTATCCGAGCTGATTAAAAAGGGATTAAAGGGTTTCAGAGTTTTATGTTTATCTCTTTTGGAGTTTTAGGAAAGATTTTTGAGTTATTCTGCATCACGCTAATATTGAGAGGAAAAAAACATTTGGGAGAAAAAAAAAACAAGGAAAGATTCAAAGTTTTCAGTTTTCCACACCAGCACGCCTCATCCTATGCAAAAACAGAACATGAAGTGCTGACTTTGATGGTCCAGAACCACACTGTTGGCTCCCCTACTGAACTGATCTGCCTCCTTCAGTTCATGCTGCCACCACCGTCTTGTTTGTGGGTTTACAGACAGGAAAATTTCACCACAAAAGGTATTCAGGCTTGAGAGGTTACTCTTTGGGTGGTTTTCCACTTTGTATTTCTCTGGAACTAAATGAGAAGCAAATTAAGGAGGAGGACACTTTTAGGAGATGTCTGAGTGATGCTGAGCATTTCAGAGGTGTGACGGAAAAATACGTCAAAACAATATCTTTACACAAAAAGTCCACAGAAATGCTCATCACAACTAAATGCTGCAAGATGACCAGGCTTGGTCTAAATCAACTAAACTTCCTTCTTTCAATGTTGTGCATGTCTTTTCCCCAGACTTCAAATCTCTTTAAGTAATCACTCAGGGGGTGGGATAGAATGGCATCACAAGGCAATAATCCAGTTGGAAAAACAAACAGAGGCCTTCTTGATGAGTCTTTGTGTCTGATGAAGAAGAGTGATCTGACAGTTTAGGTCTTCCTCTCATGTAGAAACTAAATGTGTAATTTCCAAATTTGCAACGAGTAAAAAATGAACAATAATTACATGTTTCAGTGAGCATGGTGATAATGGCCACAGATGATAAAGTGTTGAAGGATGTTAAATGATAAAAACACTGGCTGCAGGCAGGAGAGAATAAATGTTTAAACAGACGTCAGATGTTGGACTGGGAAAAAAAATAGTTAGAAAAATCAGTAATGGAACGTTTACAGTGTCCTAAATCTGAAACAACAACATGACATTTACACTGTTTAGTCTCACTAATGGAGAGCAGGGATTATAAATTAATCCTATTTTGCCCTGTTAAAATTAGGAATAATTCATGTATTGATGTCCTGTAGATCCTACAGATGAATAGAAACTACAATTAAAATGTTGTTGTGAAGCAAGCAAACTATTGTGACTTTTTGCCAAGTAAAATATCTTAATAGCAATAAAATACATTTACAATTATACTTTTAAGTATTCATTGTCTTCTGTTCTTTCCAAGATCAGATCACCACAATGTCAGGATATCTAGGAGGGCCTGATGCCAGGCATGCCAGGCATCACTCTCCAGAGATCTCAAGGGTTTCCCAGGCCTGAAATGATACTAAGATTCTCCAACCAGTTCAGGACCCCCCAAGGTCTTCTGCCCATTAAATATGCTCAGGACACCTCTAAAGGAATGTGTCCTGGAGATATTCTCATCACCCTCCTTAGAGTGGACTACAGAGGAAGCTTATCTCAGATAATTTTACCCAAGAATTCATTCTTTGAGGCAGTATCCATATCTCATGACCTCGCTGGACTCTAGACCAACTCCTTCTTCACCAAACAGATCAGAGTAATGCCCTCTTTATTGAAAGTAAAGCTCCAGTCTGTTTATCCATCCTCAGCTCAGTCCTGCCAGTAGTCACTAACAAAACACCAATATGCACTCACCGGCCAGTTTATAAGGTAAACATTGGTAGTTCTGAGTTGGATCTCCATTTTGCCTGCAGAATTGCCCCAGTTCTTCATCGCATAGATTCAACAAAGTCTCATTCCACCACAACCAAAAGGTGCTCCGTTAGACTCAGATCTCATGACTGTGGAGGGCACTAAAATACAAGAAACCAGTTTCAGATGCTTATCTGAGAAACTGTTGCTCTTCTACCATCCAGAATCAGTCTGACCATTCCCCTCTGAAATCTTATATCAAAAAAGCATTTTCATCCACAGAACAGCTGCGTACCGAATGCAGACTCTTTCTTTGTAAACCTAAGGGATGGTTAAAAATTCCCAGTAGACCAGCAGTTTCTGAAGTACTCCATATGGCCAAGTTCAAATGTCCACTAAATCTCCTTTCTTTCACATTACCATACTTTGTTAGAAATTCAGCAAGTCACCTTCACCACGCCTAGATGCCGACATGGTTTGAGTTCCAACCATGTCATTAGCCAATCAGCTGTTTTTGTTAAAAAGGCATTGAACAAGTGTACCTAATAAAGTGGCAGGAAGCTCCTGTTGAGGCGGTGACTCATCACCGACCCAGAGGGAGGAGTTCATCTTTCTTCTTTTGGAGATCTTGGAGGAGCTGACTCTAATACCAGCTGCGTCACACTCGGCTGATCTGCTTCAGCCCCCGTTGAAAGTCTGCTTAAAGACACCAACAGACCAGGAAACAGGTCCTTGCAGCTTTCCAACCTCACAACCTCCTTTACAGTACTATGCCACAAAATCCTGTTCATCAATATCACAAACATTATCACGCACTGAATATCTTGGTACTGAGAAAACGGCCACAGCTCCTGGTTTTGATGATGCATATTCCCAAATAGCACAACAAACAGCATTCCTTTAGTGTTATGCTGACTTTATATTTTGCCGTTCTT
This sequence comes from Anableps anableps, assembly GCA_014839685.1. Taxonomy (NCBI): domain Eukaryota; kingdom Metazoa; phylum Chordata; class Actinopteri; order Cyprinodontiformes; family Anablepidae; genus Anableps; species Anableps anableps. The sequence continues at coordinate 29,904,602 of CM026074.1, read as the reverse complement.
TTGCATTTAACTCTCATCTAAAGCTGCATTACAGTTAAAACAATGTAAATTCAAATCTCTATATTCTGTTACAATGTTTTTTTTTGGTTTTTTTTTTGGGGGGGGGGGTTTGTATGCATGTCAAAAACTCACTGTTTCACTCTACTAAATAAATAAAAGGCCAAACTCAAACACAGTAATAAGGTTAGCAGAGCAACAATTTCTCAAATAATAGTTCTATTGATTTTCCTTTATAACACATTGATTTTTTGTTAGTTTTTCTTTTTTTCCAGAATGGTTCAGATTCACTGATTTGCAACAAAAAATAATTATTTCGCCTAAAGATGAACAACAGTCACAGGTTTAGTGAGGTTGCGAAGATCTGGACTACTTTATGAATATAAAACATGTACAGAAAATGTTTGTTTGCTTTAGCCTGAAGAAAACAAGGAAGGTAAATCAATGTCAATTATTTATGGTTTGTGTGGAAGCAGCAAAGGTAAAAAAAAAGAAAAAAAAAGAAAAAAAAAGAAAAAAAATGCAATGAAAGCTGAAGATTGACCCAAAAAATGTGATTCTACAAAGTTTATAAAGTTTTTTTTTTAACCGACTCCCATATATCCACCCTGGACTATATTTATCTATATAACTCACTATAAAACTAGTTTATTATTCGTTATTTTTAAAACATTATTTTATGGTGTGTTATGTCGATGAATATAGTCCAGGGAGGATTTTCCAGGGCTTTTAGACTTCACTGATAAAACTTTCAGAACCAAATGATTATTTAGAAAACTTTTTACTTCCAGGTTCAAAAATACAAATGTTGTCTGTCAGGCTGCTTTAGTTTGCACTGGGCTGATTTTCTTGAGCTGCTTGGAGAGTTCAACTTTGAAACACCAGAGAACAAGAAGCTACGCAGTTTCTGTAATTATTTAAGAACAAAGCACAAAGCTCCATACATCTGTCACACCTGTCAATAGTGCAACAAAATAGCTGCACTACATAATCTGAATTATATTAAATGTTGCAGATAAAGCAGAAGGTGCAAAGTCTTTTTTTTTTATCTAAACTTTCTATTTTTTTTTTTTTTTTTTTTTTATCTCTGCAGTGTTTTGCTTGTTTGTTTTCAGCATCTTTTTATTTGAATGTTGACAAGATAAAATATCAGCAAAAAAAAAAAAAAGTTTATTTTCTCCCCTTCCAAACACCAATCACAGACTGCTGTCTTGGTTCGTGCAGTTTAGTTACCTTTTTATTTTGTGATTGTGTTTCAAAGCTTCTCTCATTTGGTTTCTCATCTTGCCATTCATGATGATGTAAAAAACAAGTTCTAAGTGAGTGTGAATGTGAAGACATGAAGTGCATTTAAAAAAAAACAACAGGTGCTGTCACATTTATGAATTATATTTCGCTTCTGATGTTCCTCCATTGTGTATAGTGCATGTGTATTGGGATGAAGTGTGTCCTACTGCTCCAGGAAGGGTTAACCCTTCAAAGTCCATGATATCCATGTCAATGGATATCTTTTCATGCCTATTTAAGGGGGCACATCCTTTGTCTTTATTTAGCCCAGAAAATTTTGTCACAGACTGGACTTTTTCAGATCATAGGAACTGACAAACTGATCAAAGATGTTGAAAGTCAGGTTTGGTTGACATGTTCAATCAACCCCAACCACATTTCAAACATATTTAGACATCAGTAGATGTCTTTGTGTGGATGTCTTTTCACCTGTGACTTTTAAACCACAATTTCACACTTTAGACAAGAGGCAATACCATCTAGTTCAACTTTGTTGAATCAGATCTCCTCCAGGTAAGGCTGTGATTTAGGCCCATTCCACACAGAGATGAACACGGTAAATTTTTGAAAACAAGTAGGAAAAAATGTGCATCCACACAACTGGATGCAGCCCTACAGAAAACGCTGTAATAGGTATGCTGGTCCAGTTGGTGGCGCTGTAACATTGCCACAGAACAACGCAACAGACATTGAACAACACCGAATGGAGCTATGTTTATTATTTGTGAGTGTGAGCGGCATGCATGTTATAGAGGAAGAGCTCAGGCTATGATGTCATTGTTTCAAAAGAGACACAGGTCACATGTGCACACTGAAACATGAGACGGAAGTTTTGAAAGGTACCCATTCTGGGACCCATTTTTGAAAATGATAATTTCTGGTCTTCCAAAAAGCAGGATCTGTGTGGACGCAAAGCCTAAATGACAAAGTATCTTTGTGGATACACCTAATCTTGTTTCCAGGTGGGGACTGATACAGTCCATAGTGCCCCCAAGTGTTCAAACAATTGTTTCCTGAATTAATCAGACAGTAATTTGTACCACCTGGAGTTTATTCTGTTTGTTATATATATTTATATTCTTTGTGTGAGACTGTTTTTCTGTTATTGCCTGCCACTGCCACTTTGCTACTGTTGCACAGAAATTTCCCCATCATGGGACAAAGGATATTTCTTTTCTTATTCTTATTCTATTCTATCTGTGGCAGCTTGGCTTAGCTACTCTGTACAGTCATGTGAAAGAGTTGAGTTAGAGTTGAATACGCATGGACAAATACAAATTTGAGCCATTAAATGTATTTTCAATGGTCTGAAGAGAGGTGACGTTATTCATAAACAGCCAAAAAGGAGCAGTGCTAAAAAGGGACCTGTCCATCCAATCTTAGTCTAGTCTTATCTTATCTTATCTTAGTTTAGTCAAACTTAGTCAAAAACTACATAACAAGCAAGTGACTGAATGAAGAATTTGAACAGCTTTGGCTTTTGCAACACCTTCGCTTACAAATCCTTGACTCAAGTATTTCATTCTCTTCCTCGTCTTTAAAAAGATCCCTCTGATACTCAGAAAGCTGCCGGGTCATTTTGTTTCTCCTGCGTCCCTCTGTTCTGCTCCTTGTGCTCCCAACTTGTTGGTTTGGATTTCTGTTTAGTTAAAGTTTACCTGCCCTGTGGCGCTTTGTGTTGTACACCGTTTTGCTCTGTAACAAAGACATGGAGTTTTCACCTGCCTCCAGCGAGTCCGGCATTTTGGTCTTCTCTCTATTTCGAAACAATCTCACACTCTGGCTCACATTTCTTTGACCCACTGCCCTCTGGCAGGTTCTAGAGCTTCATTAAAAGTAGAAAAACAGACATTTAGACAGTTTTTTTCCCTAACTAACCATGCTGAACTCCAACATTTAGTGAACTTACAACCTCACACACACGTCCAGCTTCATTTCATCACACTCCATGATGCATAACATTTATACGCTTGTGCATTATTTTAAATTAATTGTTATACTTGACATGTCACATTTAACTTATATATATATATATATATATATATATATATATATATATATATATATATATATATATATATATATATATATATATATATATATATATATATATATATATCACAATATGTTTCACAAATGTTTTGCACACTTCTGTTGCATCGCATACAGTTATGTTAAAGGGTGCTGTTGTATACATGTACAGTGTGTGCAACAACTTTTAAATTACCCCTGATTTTTTTATACTTTCCTTCTAAGGAGGCAGACGTTCTTAATCAATAGCTGTCCAGGCTCTCTGAAGGTCTTTCAAAGACTTGGTTGTTTTTGTTCACTTTCTATCCAGTCCTTGTACCTGACAGTACGATAGTAAATTCTTCAGTGTCGTTAAAAATATGAAAGTGGAGAAAAAAGTTCAAACAATGGAAGAATACAATAAATGAACAGTTGCACAGGTATGCAAGACACATGCATCATCGTTGAGGTCATCATGTACGATATGAAAGATTTTCAGCTAATGATGTCCTGATCGTCTTTTGAGGTGAGAAACCAATTATAAGAGAAAGCAGGTAGGCATAGTTGTGTGATGAAATTTGAATAAAAATTCAAGAAATTACAGATGACATGAACACAGATATAAAAGAAGAAATTAACTCAGTCCTTTCATGAAGAATAGCAAAACAAACTGACAAGAAGTGAATGAAGATTGGAAGCCAAGTTACCAGATCAGGGATTTCTGGGTGCAAAACAGGTGGATATAATTTACAAGTTGCAGCTGTAGGGGATCTCAAGAGCTGGAGAGAACTGAGGAAATACTTCTAAGAGTTATAGTGACAAACAAAAGGCAATCATATGAGAAACAATAAAAAAAAAAAACAGTGTGAACAAACACAACAATGACTGGAAATACAAGACCAAAAGTGCCAAAAACTCATGTGTAACAATAAATAAATAGAACATGGTGCAGAGGAGAAAAACAACAAAACAAAATTACTAAATGTCTGACAAACAACATTATATTGATGTTGGATGAGAAGGCCTGTGTCTCAGTCTCTGCTGTAATTCATCGCAAAGGTGTTCTAACAGGTTGAGATCAGGACAGCTGAGGCCACACAAGTTCCTCCGCAACAAACTCCCTCATCGGAGTCTTTATGGATCTCCCTTTTTGCACTGGTGTTCCATGACATTAGCCCATCTCCAAACTGTTCCCCCAGTATTGGGAGCAGAAAAATTTCCAAAATGCCACTTTGAGAAAGGGCCTGAGCCCAACTTCCGAAAATAACTCCACACAACAACACAGTCATCCTAGTGCTGTTCTCCTGGCAAACCCAGGATCATGAATTTCCAGAGAGGCATGATACTTCTTTTCAAAGAACATGTCTCCATTGCTCTAGCCCAGTGATGGGAAGCTATACAGTACACCACTGTATCTGGCACTTTATAGTACACTTGAGGATTTAAGGTTCAGATGCAGCTGCTCGGCTATAGAAACCTATTCCATTGCTGTGTTTCAAATCAAATTAAAATAACACACTAGTGTAGGATAATCCCAAAAACAATCTGAATAAACATTAAGCATTTTATGCAAGCATACATATTTTGCTATGAACTAAAGGTTCTAGTCCTGTGATGGTACTGTATGAAGCAGAACCGTGTTAGAACTGCTGGTAAAACGTAAAGAGAATCACCATTGAGCTAATAGCACCCAGTCCAGATGCTCAAAGCTGCACTAGGATTTCAACCCACATTTAAAAACTATATAGACCTACGAGCTGACAGTGGAGAAACATTCTCCTGTCAACATGCCCATATACATTTGCTACTGTTATCTGAGCTGTACACTTTCCCCATCTTAGCGCCGAATCATCCTGACATCAGAACACACAGAGAAATTACAATGTTTGACACTGACGGAACCTCATGAAATAAATTTAGTGTCAATCCAAGGTCAACGCTAGACAGAAATCTCACATGTTTGCAATACATTACAGTTTCCCGTATGGATGCTTACGTTAAAATATAATAATATTTATATACCAGTCAATCAAATAATCTATCAAAATCAACCTAAAGGATTCATTCTTTGCTTCTCCACTGAACAGTCTCATTCAAATGGAAAGAACAACTAGAAGATTTCTCAGGGTTGGCAACTGTTTAAAGACATGTTTCATGTTTCTTAGGGAATTAAAGTTTAAAATATACATTTAACTGAATAAAACTTAAAACTTATGAAGAGTGTATCAGTCTCTTGGGAGCCTCAAGTAAGATGTTTTACAAGGTAATTCTGACTTATATTGTCTATCTTAATATGAAAGGGTAACTACGAGTAAAGGTGGACCCAAGCCTCAATCTGTCCGTTTTTAGCACCAGAATCATCACAATAGAACTAAAAAGAGTGCTTTACTGGGCCATATGTGGCTGTTCATGCTCACAGAACTAGCTTATGTAATAATAATCTGCTTATGCTCTACAATGGTTCTGTCTCCCAAAGGTAGCTCTCAGGCAAGCAGGCACCATTGGTCTCTTCTGGGACTGGGCTTTGGATGTATGGAGGTTCACTGTGGATCACTTAAAAAACTGGGTTGCATACGGGCTAAGGGAAAGACTTAAAGAAAGTAACCAGGTGTCACCCAGGACATGACCAAGATGTCGAAGAAAAAGTTAAATTATTTGTCAGGAACTTCACAAAAAAGAAAACAAATTTATTGCAGCACATGAAGCAAATAAAAATGCAAATGAAAAAACAGTTATTGTAATTCAATTTCTTAAGTTTAATCAGTCTAAAGTAGCAAAATTTAGCTACTAAATTCTCTGGAAGCGTCACACTTCCAGAGGGGAGGATACATCATCCAGGACAGATTGACCAATCAAACATACAGACTCTGGGCAACCTGACAGATATCTCATTTAACACAACCAATAAAAACTGGACTTAAGTTTGGACTTTTTCTGTTAGACAAATCTTTAGACTCAGAGATGCCCCTTTGTAATCAACAATTTATCACTTTTGCCAAAATAAATGTTTTCTGATTTTTTTTTTATTTTTTTTATTTTTTTTTTAAATTATCTAAATACCGTTATTTATATGCTTCTTTTCAGGTAACCAACTTACAAAGTTCATATCCTTCTGTAATTTTGGAAGTCAACTGCAGGAACAAGAAGACCTTGTGAATGAACGTATGGTTCTACAAGGACATATTAAAGAAACCTGGAGAAAAGCAGCTAAAGCAGATTAAAGTTCACATTTGAAGAATGCAGTGTTTGCTACAAAAACACTGGTTTCATTTCTGTTGTCAAGGTTTAAGACTACTTCTTTCGGACGCTAGGAGGAGGAGGCGTTTGATGTTTTGGTTGAGAACTGACTGTATCACTCGGCACCAGTAAGTTTTGTCTTCAGCATTTAAACAAGAGGAATTTGAAAAACATGCAGGACTCATAATTGTAAAACCAGGATATTTCATACATTTTCAGCCTTGTTTGAGTTTAATAAATGCTTAATGCACCACACATCATGCATACATATCTTATGGAAGTGAGATAAAGTTCACATTGTGCTTTCTGTGCTCCATTAGAAAGAAATATTTAATAAAGTGTCCAAATACAACCATAAAACACTTTGAAAGGCCTCCCTTAGGTATCATTCTGGGTAAACAATGCAATCACTCTGTCACGATCCTGAATCAAGATATTACCTCGCGCATGTAATTAACATTTGTATTCAGACCAAGAACAATACATCATCTTGATTAAATAAATATCGAGTGCCACCTCCATGAGAAAAGCTGTGTCATTTTACCCTGCAGTGAGCAGTAACTGGATTAAATAGAAGGGGATATTCAAATGGAGCAAACAAGACATGGAAGAGAATTTGACAAACACAAGAATAGAAAATCTCCATCAAAGGAAATCTTCTATCTGAAGCAGTGGCTCTGTTGCTGAATTTTAGCCCCCCTAGTGGCACATCAAGTTGTTATGGGACAGGCATCAGTGAAATACAGGTAAGCATTGACCTGATGCATAGAAGTATGTGTACATTATCTAAAGATTGGTCTGTGGTATAAAGGTATTTGTTATGCAGGTGCAAGAGGGAGAGTGGTTTGCACAACTATTCAGATCCCTCGAAGCCTTTTACATTTTGTCATGTTCCAACCACAAACTTAAATGTATTTTATAAGGATTTCGGATGAAAGACCAACACAGACAGCAGTAATACAGGTGTGAACTTGTACAAGACACACTGAGGATGGTTTTCTTCTTGAATCTGCATTAGTTAAGCAAACTGAATGTAATTGGTAATGGGACACCATAAAGAACCACCAACTGAGCTCACTAATGGAGGTGTGTGCTAGCAAACCATTGGCTGTTTTATGGGATGAAATCTCCGTTTGCTGCTTCTGAGGTTTTTAAAATTTTACATTATTTTGTCTCAAATAACGCTGCAGTAAAACTGCACAGTTAGGCTCATAATAAGACCCCCTTAAAACACAGCTCTGATGAATCTGACTCATGTTGATGTCTCAGTCTTCACGGAGTACCAGATTTATTGTATTTGTGATACAACAGACATTTTTAGTAGATCTGAAAATTGCTCAGCTAATAGCCCACTGTGAGATGTGGCTATGTATTTACCTGCATGTAAAGCTGTGATGTGAAAGAAAATTTCTAGCTGTGAGCTTTAATCTGAGACATTTAGTAATTCGGAGTGACAGACTACCCATTTAGCGCTCCCGTGGTTAAAGGTGACCTATGACAAAAATTAAGCAGTGTCAGATATCATCTATGAAAATCATGGGGTGTGACAGTTGTTGCCACCAGTTTTTGTCATCTTTTGTGCAGTCACTCGCCCTTCTACTCTTGTCTGCTTTCTATCATCCTCCTCTCTCCTTTTTCAGTATCCAAAAATTGCATTAACACCAGTAATTTAATGTACTTTTTACTGATGGACAAAGATGTCTGAAGCGATTCTCCTGCAGCAACAGGTCGTAAAGTCTGGCAGGACTTACGATCACGCACATTCTTGAAATTGCACAGTGTGCCAGACTTAAAGGAATCCATGATTAGTTGTAATAATAGTATTTATTTGAGAAACATTTATTCCTGATGTAAGTACAATGCAATAAAAATACAGTAGGCTGTTTAGATTTTATAAATTTAAATAAAATATTGTCACACTGATGTCTCCATGTTGTTTGCACTGTAATGCATTCTGGGTAGATGATGTATGCTAGGTCCTACAGCGCTAGCGCCATCCAGCTGGAACAGTAATTTTTCAATAACAAACATTTCGCCCTTTCAACTGGAACCGAAGCATGTTCAAATAGAAGGCAATGGAGAAATGACATGAGAAAATGAAGATGAGGAGAAGCAAACAAAGAAAGAGGAGAGATTTGACCAAAAAAGCTGGTGTTTGTGATAATACTGCTTGCAAATGTCAATTTGATTCTATGCTGCAAGGAGCTTCAGTTTCTAACTCAAAGTGTTTATGGTAAGCATTGGGATCAAAACATTTTTTCAAATACATTAGAATGTTGTGTTACAAAGACTTGAAGATGTTTCACTGCCACTTTAAACATCCATTCATTATCTTCCAACTGGTTTTGATTTTGCGTTAGCTCCAGCTAATGGTATTAACTCTAGCTAAGATAGTAAACAGAAGATTACAAGCCGATCACGCCCGTTTGTTTCAACATATATCTCGTGTATAACAGCACATGAAAACTTTGAGGCCGTTTGCCTCCATCCAGACATTTTGCGGGCTGCCCCAGTCAGCCTCTACCACCTCGACTTCTTGTGTTTTGTTCATCGACTCGAGTCCACTCTAAACTACCCACGTCATCAGCCCGGCATGTATTGCGCAGATGAACAAATGGCAACTTCCGTAGATGAGAAATATAATAAACATATACAATTTGAGTTGTTACATATTACAAACAACGACATTTAGGTTAATAGGAAAATGACAGCATATTTAGGCTATTATATTCAACTTGTTGTGGATCCCTTTAAAGCAGATAACAGTGATCCAATCATTCACTCAGCACAAATTATAATGCAAGGCGTGGATTGCTGCTGTTAGGCATGTTGACTCAAATCCTGATCTTTGAGGACATGTTACTACCAGGTTTGATCAGAGCTGTAGTTGTCCTGCTGACAAATTATCTCGTTTCCAAGATGCCTCTTTGGAGACTCGGACCACAGTTAAGTTAAATCCTCTATCAACTGCCAATGGAGGATTGGAGAGTGCCCTTTTACCGGGGATTGTTTCACCTGCAGGGCCATACAGAGGAGGGGTATTCAACTCCATTCCTCAAGGGCCAGTGTCCTGCAGCTTTTAGATGTGTCCCTGGTACAACAGACCTGAATCAAATGCCTGAATTACCTTCTCAGTAGGCAGTCAAGTTCTCCAGAGTCCTGCTAATGACCTGTATATTTGAAGCAGAAACACATCTAAAAGTCGCAGGATACCAGCCCTTGAGGACTGGAGTTGAATACTCCTGTTATAGAGGAAAACACTATATGCTGGAAAACAAGGGGGATGACATCACGGAGTTCAGAGACTCCGGTAGCAGGATGAGCAGGATTACACACACTAATCCAATGATCAGAGCTCACTATGGGAAAGGCAGGGGTTTCAATGTCCACAATCCAATACTCAAAATTCAGGAAGGCAATCCAGTTTAGTTACAGAGGGAGAGCAGGCAAACCAGATCCAGTATGCAGTAATCAGAGGCCAGGTACATGGAGCAAAGTTCGGAGCAAGAATCAGAACAACTAACAATGCAGTCAGGGAAAAGGTAGAGGCAATGGTAGGGAGGCAGGAAATAAGCAAGGTACATGATCAGGAGTATGGACATGAAAATGCTCTGACATGGATGATGACAGACAATCTCGCACTGAGCGAGTTTAGAGCAAGAGTAAATATAGGCAGTGGCACTGGTGGGATCAATCAGCAATCAGTAGACAGCAAAGGCAGAACGGGCAGAGTGATGGACCAGCATGAAACTTGGCAGGAACAGTGATGATCATGAATACTTTTGCTAGAAACTATTTTTTTTTATTGACAATAGGTTTGCAAGTTATGTACTAGATGATAAATATTTAAAATATTTTAATCTAAGTACATTAAAAGACACGCACTAAGGTCTACGTGAAGAGAAAAGACGTGATTCTAAGGCCTCACGGTTTATACAGCGGCTACAGCGCCTGACACACAAACTCACAGAGTCCAACCGGGTGGATTTCAATGTAACAACGATTATAATGGTAAAGCAAAGCCAAGCAGGATATAATGAATTTGTGAGTACAGTATTATGAGGAGAAAACTTTAAAGCAGAATTAACCAGCTGCTTCCCTCCAGCAAGTCAATACAGCCTCTTACAGAAGGCAGATACAGGAATGAAAGGAGACTGTTGGAGGAAGGCTTTGAAGATCACAGTGGTGCTATCAAGACTGGGTTTTGGTACCCCATTCACACCCTCAAAAGTATGCTCCTTCTCTCCAGCAATCTGCATCACTTCTTTCCTTTTTTTCTATCCTCCCCTGTTACCTTCCACACTCTTACTTAATCCTGTTGAGATGTTTCCTCGCACTCCATTTGATTCCCATTAGCCCTTAGTTGTCATAAACAGTGTCACTGCTACACAGAGGGAGGGAAAAGGAAGGAAAAGTATGTCATTGAGTGACAGAAAAAAGTGGCGATGAGGGGTGCAAAAGGGAATCGATGTTAAAAGAGAGAGAGGAAAGCAACAAGAAAACAGTCGATCCGAGGCAGGCGTCTGAGTGGGAAAGAGCTTAACGGTAATCAACAAGAGCAAACCTCACAGGATGAACTTTCTTTGATAAAACAGAACATTTCCAGGAAAATGACTCACTTAGAACAAGTCTTTTTTAGATGCAGAAAGAAAGATAGAGAGAAGAGGAAACAATTAAGAGGCATGCCAGAGTTTATTGGCAAAATCCCTGCTTTGAGTTTTCTGAGAGAGAAGAGAGAGATTTCTGAAGTTCTCCTCAAATGCTGCCCTGGTGACAGGAAGATTGCCAATATCTTCAGCGTCGCACCGCACCTCCACCCCCAGACAAAACACCAAGATGTGTTACAGAGCGGGCCGCCTGCCCATGTTCAACCTCACACTCTTATTCTGAGAGCCATTGCTTTCATAAATGAAGCATTTTGTTGTTATGGAGACTGCTGTAGCATTGCTTCATGCCTCCTGCCTGCAAACAGAGGGTTTGTCTGTTTCGGGATGTGTGTTTGAAAGCTTTACAAGATAACAAGTTGTATTGTCCTCTTTGAGTTTCTCTCCTTTGTTGAACAACCGGCTGTCACTTTGACTGACAACCTTCCTCCACATCAAATCCTTTCCTTGTTTACACATTTGTATTTACCTTAATGTCAATTACAAACACTAAACTGCAATAAATATATAAAATAACGTCAATAAATAAATAAAATATTCAAGATATGCAGATAACTGTTTCATAACCTAATAGAGAGGTTTCACTGGCATCTGTGCAAATAAAGAGATAAAGGAAGAAAATCGACTCCACAAATCTCATGTTTACCAATATAAACTGTAAATATTCATACTCCAGTTATGAGAACATATTTGAGGCTTCAAAAATCTATTCAGAAAATGCCTGGATTTCACATTAAATACATGACAGGGCTAATGAATAAGTGAATTGTTTCAGTAATGATTTTCGAAGATTTTAAAATATTCTTACTTTTGTCCATGTGTACAAATTAATTTGTCATTTTGAGTAGCGTTTGTGGGAAGAATGGAGCTTTTTGCAGATTGTAAAGGGAAAAGGGTACAAGGTAAAATGTTAGTGGAAGGGCCAATCATAAATATTTTTTTAATTCATTGAATTTATAGATGGGCCACTTGAATACACCTTACTTGGCCAAATGAATGCTATTCCTTATAATAAAACCAATCATAGCCAATCCTTTCAGAAAAAAAAGGTTGAAAAACCACACTTAAACGTATGCTGGTTATACAAAAACAAAAGATATCACTAAGGATACTATGCACCTCTGCAAGTCTGAACTATATTAAAAATTATATGTAGCATAAACAGCATGGCAATGTCCAGCCATCAAACCGCTCTCGATGGAAATGAGTTCTGTGACATGGAGATGAACATATTTTCCTGGGAAATGTGTGAATGAACCCCAGAGCAAAAGCATAAAAACTTGTTTAGATACTGGCTTAAGGTGGCAAGATGTCATTATCCACAGTGGAACAAGTCATGTATTAACAAGAACCGAAACACCGCTCAAACAGGAAAGACAGCAAAAGCAACAAAAACAAAAACGCCAGATTAGTTTGCAAATTCACTCTGGAGAGACAAAGATCTTAACATTTTCTAGACATTCAAGTAAAAGTGTTTGGCCATAACGGCCATTGTTACATTTGGAGGAAAAAGGGAGAAACCTGCAAGCTTGCATCATTTTGCGGCTGTTTTACTTCAGGAGGGACTGGTGCACTACACAAAATAGATAGCATCATAAGGTAAGAACATCATGTGGGAATATTGATGCAGATCTGAAAAGGTGTGTGTGGGCAAGCTAGTCCACAAACCTTACCTAATTACACCTGTTCTGCCTGGAGGAATGATCTTAAATTCCAGGAAACTGTTGTGAGAAGCTTCTGGGAGGATAACCAAAAAGTCTGACCCAAGTCATAAAGTTTAAAAGGCAGTTCTACCAAATATTAGACATGTAATGCAAGTCCAACTTTTAAACAAGTCTAGAAAAGAAAACCTTGCTCATAATTCTGCCATTAAGCATTCATAATGTTATTAATCCTAACTAAGCTAAAACAGGAAAAGTTTAGTTTGATTTAATTTTGGAGCATGAGAAAAAGTAATTTGTGTCTTTTCATAAAGTGTATATAAATATTTGGTTTCATCTGTATGTTCTAGGCCCAAAGCTGGGAAATAACATTATGAATTTACCTCTCAGCTAAGTAATTATGGCATGGTTCTGGTGAGAGTGGTGTGTAACTTTATAAAAACATTTTTTTCATACAGTGAAAAGGTTAATCGAATTTTAAATTAAGCTGTTATTTGTCAGCTTATGAGACCTTATTAAACCCGACTGGTCTGTGAAATCCAATGCACATGAGAAATGAAGTTTCCAAACCTACTTAAACTTTAAGATGTTAAAAAGGAAGCAAAACAGATTATTTTTAACAGCAGCACTCAAGAGATCCTCCGGTAACAGACCGGAGGCTAAATACATCTCTCCCCTGGTAGGAGTATGTGTGTGCATGTGTGTATGTGTGTGTGCGTGTGTGTGAGCTGGTTAAGACGTTTGCCATCACTGGGGTTTCTGGTCACGCTATTCCGCCTGGCGTTATTACACCACACATCACTCAGAGCCACTGTATACGTTATTCATGCCCCCCGGAGGAGTCCGTCAGAGGCGGTGCTGTGACAGAACGCTCAATCACAGAAACCCATGCCGTCTGCTCATTCGACCCCACCGTGACACAGCAACCTGTGGTTAAACTCAGTTCAGCTGTGGATCTGAACTCAGAGCAGGTAATGCAAAACCAATATTCAGTTTCATTATTCCAGATGTAAAGTTAACAGGACATTACCTTCATTAATGTGTGAATGATTTAGATAAAAGACCCACAAATATTTGGTCCTGCACCACATAACAGCCAGCATTCATCAAAATGGGTGATAGAGAGTGAAAGGATTTTAATAACTTGTTGGTTCAATTTCACAGAGCAACATAACTCTTGGTGCCAAAACATAATCCAGAGCAGAGGTTCCTAAAATGGCACGGCCCGTCACTTCCTGTGTATTTGTTTTTTTCAAGGCAACAAGTAAACTGCAGTGCTGTGTCCTTGTGTATCCTGCAAGATAATTTACCTAATATTAGAACAGAATAAAACTTTATTTTCCCTCTTTAGGGAAACTTACACTACTGCAGTCATAAAGGGACACAAAGAGGTAGAAGCTTCTGTATATTAGTAAAGGAAAACAAATTAAAAATACAAAACCTAAAAAAAGCTAATAATAATAAAGTAATGAGAGGGCCTCACCATGAGACATATGAGCTTGTTCCACAATTAGCGGCTGTTACACTAGAGTCTTCAAGACAAGGTTTTCCAAGGGTTTATGAGCACCAAGTATGTGAGACTGTGTAATGCTGCGTTCAGACCAAACGCATTTCGCGCGTCAAAAAGGCGTCCAACGCCTCAAATTGGATGCTTGTACACTGTAAAGGCAGACACTTGAATCGCTCTTGACACACGTTGGGAGAAGCCCCTATACTTGACTACTTCACATAGATTCTTCCACCTACTGCACATTTCCTCTGAATAAATACATGAATTCTTCAGTGTGAAACTAGCAGTGGCTCAGCGTTGTGCTGGACGGATTTGGCTAGCTCAAAAAGGGGGAATGTTGACTGTGGTAATGTTTTGGCCCAAGATCCCGACTCCTCGCTAATCCTCCTCCAAGCAAGGTCCTTTCTATTCCTGTCATAGATAGACAGGTCATAAATGGGCTCTTGGTCCTTCCATCCCATCGGAAAATGCACCACTGTGTCACACAGCAGAGTCTATCTGACTGGTTGACGCTACGCGTCCAGCTGCAAAAGTTCAGGTTTTCCAACTACAGCGTCTGCAGCGTTGGACACGTTTGACGCATGTTGATCACTGGAAACGCTTCCAAACGGGCTGCACTTGACGCGCAAAGCGCACTGCAAGATTTCTCAACACCCCTAGATGCGCTTCCACCATAGATTTTTGCATGTAAACCAAATGCCCTCGACGCTCAAAC
Organism: Anableps anableps; assembly: GCA_014839685.1. Lineage (NCBI taxonomy): Eukaryota > Metazoa > Chordata > Actinopteri > Cyprinodontiformes > Anablepidae > Anableps > Anableps anableps. The sequence goes on along the minus strand of CM026074.1, from coordinate 29,889,521 downwards.
CACGTTCGGTCTGAACGCAGCATTAGAGAGCTACTTTGAGTGGGTCTATCTCTAAAAATCTACTGAAAAATCATGAAATGTTTTCACACGTCATACAGAAGCTCAAGAAATGTAGAGGTATTACCTAAATGCTCAATGCAAGTAAGCATATTTGTATGTTGAACTAAATATTCTTAGGCTACAAAATTCAAGCATTTATTTTCTTTCATTTTTCTTGAATTCTATCGGGGGGTTTTTTTGTGGGAAGGCAGGGGGTGGGGAGCACCAAGATTTTTTGATTTGAGGGTTGTGATTGGTTCTTTTTCATCCAAGGAATACTCTGATTGGACGAAAAAGACCTGTCTGCAATTGGCTGGTGATGTGGTTCATTTACATAGATTTTGTTAAGTAGCCAATGCAGAGCTGAGTGCAAGAACAGAGAAGGCAGAACAAGAGTTTCCCAGAGTTAAGCGGGTGCCGGAATGCTATAGAGTAAGGGTGTATGAAATTTAAACACACACACCACAAATTACTGTTTGCTCACGTTGATATCTGCGCCCACATCAGTCTCACTTTGAGCTCATTTTGGTGGCATAAATATAACGTCATACAGTTTTTCAGCAAAACTGCAGGAGAAGTGAGGATGTTTAACCATCTCACTATGAAAAGTGTGGGTGCATTCAGTTCAGACAAAGCATCAAGCAGAAGAAATTAGAGTCAAATCGGTTAGAGGGTTGAAAGAAGATTGATGGAGTCACCCGATGGACATGTTTGGGAAATATGTTTCCTTGTCTGTGCACTGTGATAGATTTAAATCACAAACCTCTCAAGAGTGAAAGTATTAAGTCAATAAAGTTGAAACTGACTGAAGCTCAATTCAATTAAACGTGTGATTTTTTTTTTTTTTTTTTTTTAGAAAGTGGTGCCTACTTCCTGTATGGTCTGCGCTGTAGGTTCAGGAGACTTGTATACTTCTTTAGATGCTAGCCTTATGTAATTTTATGACCCCCACATGAAGGCAGAGGGCGAGCTCGACTGCTTGAAAGAAAAGAAAATATTTATTCTAATCACCTTAAATTTGACAAGCTTGCAGGGTGCAGTATGCTGTAGCAGTAGACCAAGTATATAAACTGTTTGTCCTCAACTCAGCTATCCAGGGTTCAATTCCTGACCCCAGAACCATTGCTGAATGTTTCTCCCTTCTCTTTCTGGCTCCTTTCCCATAGCCAGTAGTGGCACGAAATCTTAAAATCAAATAATAAAATAAAATTTATTACTATTTTATGTAGTTGTGTGGCAGGACCAAAATTTGCTGCCCTGCCTTTAGTCAAGCCCTGGAGTTTTCAGTTCCAGGTAACATTAAGTTTTATCTGTTGTTTGACTTAGAATGAAGTTATGGCTAAGAGGGTCAGAAAAATAAGTGTGCCTTCTAAAACTTTAGTCGACTTTGGTACTGGTATAGAGTTTAATGAGTGATAGATTACAAAATTCTGCGTTTTTGCAGAGAATTTACAGCCTGCAGAGAAAATAATAGCTTTCGGTAACTTTTTGGAGTTAATATGTCAAATTCCCTGAGAGGGGTTTCTTAAAATGAAACATGTGGAAAACAGCAAATATAAAACTTCCTGTTGGGTTTCGGACATAATATATCCAAAACTTTTTTGTTTGTTTTTTCATGTCATGGTTGATTTTTGCATGCCAATTTCCAAGGCTTTTGGTAAAACTATCAGAACTATTTCAGTTTAAGAGGCAATGTGGAACAGTTTTACCCCTCCTGTGATCTGAAACTGCAACAATGCAATAATTTTCTGCATGCTTTCTGTGCAACCACATCTTTTGCTTGTTTACCACTTAGAAGATAAGAACAGAATTAAAAATGCTTTCAATGGGTTCTCTGCAAAACCTTTAGATTTGAGGCTAATTTAGCCACAGCAAAATGTAAAAAGTGTTAAAAAAAAAAAAAACATGTACAACACAATGCAAGAAATATATAAATAAAATAAGACACTACACAAAACTATTTGCATATTATATCAGAATAGCATCTGATATAAAATTTCTTTTTTAAAGCAGTTCACTGCCTGTAACCATCAGTCTATCTGCTATTATGAATTATGACTTATGACTCTTTCTTTCTTTCTTGTTAGGTTCTACCACATCAGAGTCATTTGTCCAGAGTGTGAAGCCACTCAAGACCCCAAGCTGCTATCAGAATTCAAAGTGAATTTTATTTAATTAAAAGCACCAAGCCAACTAGTTCCAACTGGCATGGGTGGAAATTTAATTTCAGTGCTGAGAGGGCCAATAAAGACATAATTTTCTCAAGGGCAAATGTTGAGAGGAGACCTTTAATAGGAGTACCATCATCTGCTGAGCTCCTGTCCCCTATGATGTCATTTAAAGTCTCAGGTTTTCTTTCTTATTAAAAACCTTCCACCTTTCCCATCTTGCATTGTGTCTCCTTAACTAGACCTGAGGTGTTTCCTTACTCAGAACTACCAACTTTACAATTCATCACAATTCAAAGACTGTTTTCTTCTCCAAACCTTGATGTGGAAGGAGGGTACATTTTTAGACAGTAATAAAGCTTGTCATCTGAAACTGTGTGCCTCTTTCTTAGTATGACGTTATTCACTTCACTTATCATTTCTAAAACGTCATCAAACTGACTTTAATTTACAGGGACATTCAGCTGACTTGTCATTTTGGTGGACTGAATCATTTCACTGTCATTTCAACTAGCCCAGGTCTAAAAACAAACACATTTTTTTGATGCAGTTGATATTTAAAGCTGTTTTAGTTATATTAAAGTCTAAAAGACCTGTAAAACTAGAAGGTATTATAACTACTTATTTAGTTTTCATTATTAAAGAGCTCGCCATAGTTATTGCCATCCTTGGCAAAGACGTGTAAAAAGCTTTAAAATAAACAGATTTTTTTATTGCTGCAGCATTTTCTGCAGTAGAGTGCAGAAAATCCAACCTTTGGTTTAGATACATCCATTGTTTGTGGAAAAAAATCTCATATTTAGAAGTCATTTTTTCTTTGCAAACTCACCTGCACCGCAAAGAGTGGCATTCTGTATTCTCAAGAAAGTAACAGTGGTTTGTTTTTTTTAAATCCATACTTGAGCTATATTTCACTGTGTTTGCATTTCATTATAACTTATAAAATCAGGTCATGATTTTATGCCAAAAGTTGAAAAGAAAAAAAATAGGGCAAAGAAAAGATCATAATTTTTTATCGTTTTAGAAAAGAAAATTGTTGCTTTCAAAAACACACATGTCTTTAAACAAGTCTCCTAGGATTATAAATGAAAGTCTAACTTTAATAACAGACCGAACTAAGAAATGGCTAGAAGTATTTCTGTTAAAAATTCAGCAAGTGAGGATAACCTTTGTTTTTCTAACAGTTTAAACCAGATATACATGTTGATACATACAGGGTGTAAATATTTTTTCTCACTGACATTAAATCCTCAAACTTCTCACAATAGTTTGCTGGAATTGTGGTCCATTTCTTCTGACAGAACCAGTGCAACTGAGTTGGGTTTTTTAGACCTCCTCCCAGGACAGAGATCAGGGCTTTGTGATTACCACTCAAGAACAATTACTTTGTTTATTGTCAAGCCACTTTGTAACTAGTTTGTATGCTTAATGGTCATTGTCTAGTTGGAAGACCCATTTGTGTCCAATCTTTACTTTTCTGGCTGATGTCTTGAGATGTTCTATCAACCTCTCCACATAATGTTCTTTCTCCATGATGCTATCTATTTTGTGAAGTTCACCAGTACCTCCTGCAGCTGAACAGCCACACATGATTTCCAGATTGCAAGCTTTTCCCCTTTTCCTCAATTTTAAAGATGGTCTATATGATGCAACACTTTCATTTCAAGTTCATCAGACGACAGGACATCTCTCCAAAGATTAAGTTCTTTGTGTATTTGAAAGCTGTAATCTGCCTTGTTACGTTGCCTTTGAGGGATAAGAAGTTATTTCTCGTTGAGTGGCTTTTCAGTCCATGTTGATGCAGGACTTGTTTTACTGTAGATGACACTTTCTAACCAGCTTCAGTCAGCATTTTGACAAGGTCTTTTTCTTTGTTCTGGAGTCCATTTGCACATTTTATACAAAGACATGTTCACCTGTGGGACAAAGAACGAGTCTCCTTCCTGAACAATGCGAGGACTGGACATTTCCATGCTGTTTATTCTTGGATTTAATTGTTTGAACAAATTAACGTGGCACCTTCGGGGATCTGGGAATTGTTACCATAGATGTACTAATCTTGAGGAGGTCCACAACTCTCTCTCTCTTCCTCTTTTTCAATGAAGTCAAACAAAGTAGATGTGTGTTTGAGGTGTTACCTTAGAATACAGGTACATGTGTGCCTCCAGTTAACTCAAATGTTATGAATTAACCTATCAGATGCAAATCCATGACATCACTATCTCAGCTGTTTCTAATCCTTTAAAAACATAGTAATATTAGTGGATGGAAACATTTGAGTTTGGGAAAAGGTAGTTATCAATTAAATTAATTATGCCTTAGGACTAAAGACATTAAATAAACTTAGCGGTGACTTACACTTGATCCCTCCAACCTCCAGGAAGTTACCACTGATTCAATTTCTCACTAAAAGTAATTAAGATCTGCCATCAGAGAATGTGATGTTAAATTTAAAGTTGTGAAAAATCTGTTGCAACAGTATTTCAGCTGGACATTGCTCAGCTCTCTTAAGGTTTTCCATAAAAGATGGACAAAAGAAAGTATAAATCTCACTCTGGCTTGGTGCTCATGACAACTTTTACCAGTGTGATTGATGCTGCGCTGTAGCTCATTTTATTAAGACACTAACTGGATTACTTTGTGTAATTTAAGCAATTAAAATGCTCAAAACACTGATGGACAACAGAGGAGCTGGAAAAGATGGAAACACTAAAATTATGTTGCCTCCATTTAAAGAAAAAGGCAATTTCATTAGTGCTGAAAAATGTTCTGTTTTGGCAGAATCCTGATTTGTTCAGCTTCTTTCATGTGAAATAAAACAATAATCTTGATTATCTTTGCCCATTGCCAAGTCCTGTCAGCAGTTTCCAGTCTCCACTTTAATGTTTGGTAAAGTCAGTTTCCAGGTTTTCTCAAGCAGAAAATTGGTGTTAGAAATTTGAGTTGCACAAGTTTTTGTTTTAGTCTAAATAAAAAGATTTATACATATGTGCATAATAGATGTATATTGAGCAAAGCAAACAAAGACAGAAGTATCATTAAAAAGATAAATCTCTTTTTCAAAATGGACGAAAAACCCCAAACATAATTTGTCAGATCTCAAATGTTGTCTCTACCTCTGCCGAAGCTGCAAGTTTTGAGAATCACCTAGAAATTGACTGAAACCATCTTACATCATCTTTCATCCTGAAAGACACAAATGCCTTGTTTCTACTAAGCAGTACAGGACAGGTCGGTGCGGTTCGGAGCGTTAGTTTGTCTGTTTCTATTATAAAAATGGCCAATACAGTCAACCTGTACTGCACCATTTCTGGGCTCTCTTCAGTTGTAGCTTCATAGGACAATGGTATGGTTAGGTTGGAGCTACTGGCGTCACACAACACAGTCCATTGACTGGGGGACAGGAAAAACATCACTGCTTGTGAAAAGCATGAGACATACTAGTGCGTCATGTTTGTCACTGCACTTGAATGATGACAGGTTAGGCGTTTGGTTTGAACCAAGCAAGAGTCCAACTGGTGGTGGAGACGCTCTCCTGAATGCACCGGACCATAAAATAGCATACCAAACCACACCACCCCGTGCCGTACCACTCAGTGGAAACTGTGGTGGAGCATCATGAACAATATACATGTTATTGATATCCCTTGGATAGATGTTTCGTAAGATGTGCTCCATTTCCGAAGCCAAGACCCACATAAAAAGGTTTAGACATGCTGGCATATGTTGCTAGATGACGATGGGTTTCAATGTAGCCTGGAAAATCTGGAATTTGATTTAAGTGTCTTCCAGGTTTGGACGAGCATGAAAAAAAAAAAAGTTAATAAATAGTTGTCTTTCCAAACTTTCCTACCTTGCTTCCCTGTGTCCATGCTTCTTTCATTCTTTCAGTCCCTCCCTTCTCTGTGTCATTACTCCTTTTGTACTTTTCTACTTTGCTCCCAGTGTCTGTTCTTCTTTCTTTTTGTCCTCCATTCCTCATTTCCTTTCTTGTGTCCTTTCTCCCATCCATCCTACTTTTGACCTTCCACATTCCCTGTGCCCTCTTCTTCTTCCTTTATGTCCTTCCTACCTTACAATTTATGCTTCCTTTCTCCCTCTCTTCCTTCTGTATTCTTAATTTTTCCCTTCCTTGCATCCTCCCTCCCTTTCTTCCCTTTCCCTTTATGTCCTTCCTTCCTTCCTCCCTCGCTTCCCTCACTGTGTCCTTAATTTTTCCCTTCCTTGCATCCTCCCTCCTCCTTTCTTCCTTCTGTGTGTCCGTCATTCCATTTTCCTGGTTCCATATTAAATGTAGAAAAGTCTGGACTTTTTACATGAAAAGCCTGGAAGAACACTATAATAAATAGTCTGACAGCAGCTTTAATAATTAATTACCTCAGCACTGAAGCAGTGTTTGAAATGCAAAAACAGCTGAAATAAGTAAACATAGTATAGTGTCTCCTAAATCAAAGTGTCAGATGAAAAATCTGAACAAAGTAAATCATAGGCATTCTAGGCATTATTGCACTAGTTCTTTTACACTGTGAAAGCTTCAATGATGCTGAACAATTTGTTGGCATACGAGCAACATTTTTCAGGGAGGCAATGCCGATATCTCCAAGACAAAAGCAAACATAGAGTGCATAGGTTCCACATATCCTTTAGTTATATCTGATTAATTTAAAAATGAACAAGAGTGAAAATAAAGGATGTTGTAATCCAATGCTGAGTAACGAATAAAGGTCTCAGTCACAGCATTTTTAAATGATTAGATGTGCCACAGCAATTTGCTACTGCACAGTTTGCAAAACAATTGTATAGGCTCTGCACATCATGTTTTCGATCTAACTAATTTAGTTTATCCTTAAAAAACTTAATATCTTCACTCTTTACATTGATGTTCAGATTAAAAGAGAGACTGTACTGGCTGTTGCAGCTTCCTGTCTGTGTCATATGACTCAGAGTTGGTGAGCTGCACAGAACAGAACTAAAAACTCTTATCAGTTATCAGTCCAGTTTTCAATGAGTCATATCAAAACAGAGAATGAACTGCTGCAAATGAAAACATTATAGCTGTGTCGAGTCAGAAAAATGCTGCAAAAAGTGCTGTTGGGTTAAAACACGTCACTGCCGAGAATACTATATACAGTGGTTCTCAGAAGGTCATTGGTGAGTGTGTTAATATAGATAAAATATAGATTTTCTTACTTCAAGTTACTGAGTTTTCAAGCATGGCACAGATTTTAATGAAGCATCGGATCAGGACTTCGTATCAGCAGATGAATAAATATGTAATTAGAGAAAAAAAGCTAATCGAAGACATTAGTAAGACATTCAAATGACAGCAAATGACAGCAGTACCAAGAAATAAGTAAAGCATTGCTGTCTCCTATAATGTGGGCACCATGAAGAAAAGTCAGAATCTGGACTTGTACACTGACATGATCACTAACTAATCAACCTGCAGTCACAAGAAAAAAAAACTTTCAGTGTATATAAATTTTTTTTGTGTGTTTGTGTCAATTTCATTCACTATGACACCCTTTAAAATCCTGTGAGTTTTGGACATATGACATTAACTACTGATGTTTTTAGGTAATATAACTAAACAATTAAAACTGAAATAAATGATTTTTTTAAACTACAAGTAAAATGAGGAATTGAGGAATAAATTAGGACATTCCTTGATTTATTTTCACTTAAAATGGGTAAGATCACACAGAGGCATACCACATGAGGTTAGAAAATCGTCCCTCAGCATTTTGAAGGAGGAGGTTTGCCCTGATTAAACCTCAGACATTTAGTTTAGTGTTCTCCTGACTGTTGAAGTGAGACTGAAAAATATAGTAAGATTGAATCGCTTGCTGCTGTTACTATAAAAGTGCATGCCTGTACAAGTTTTAGTTCCATGGGAGGTGTGCAAGGAGGAAACATTTACTCTATAAAAAAAAACATTATGGCCATACTGAAGTTTGCAACAGAGAGAAAACAGACAAAGACCAGGACTTCTGGGAAAATGTTCTTGGACATTTGAGTCTATAAATACAGCATCATGATTTCAACCATGTATTAGTGAGTGTTTGAGGAAAATGTGAGGCTATCTACAAAAGAATTAAAGCTGCAACAGAACTGGACTCTGCAACATGACAATGACCCAAAACATACCAGTAAACCCACCACAGACTGGCTGTGAATTAAGAAAAGTGCTGGGCCTAGTCAAAGCCCAGATCTTGATCTTTTTGAGATGCTGTTAGGTGACTTGAAACAGGCTCTACATTACAAGTACATCCCAAAATAGATTACAGCTGAAAGTGAGGAGTGGGGGAAACTTTTTACAGACTGATTTCAGAGACTGGTCGATGGCTACAAGAAGCATCTCACTGAGCTTATTTCAGCCAGAGGGAGTAACACAAATTATGATTTAGTTTTCTTAATTTTTATATCAACTAGAAAACAGGTTTTTCTATCTTTTGTTTAAGGTTCACAACTTTAATATTCTACCTGCAATTAAATCACATCCTTTTCCAGAGACAAATAAAAACACGATTTTACATCAAACTGTGTGCATTTCTTCAAAGAACTGAATATTTAATGCTGTGTCCTCATGTTTTCACACTGCTGGATACATGTTAAAACTTTTAAACTTAAAATTACAGTAATAATTTAGCTTGTTCATGTCCCTAAAGTTGGTTAATATCAACTTAAAAAGCCATTTTGCCTTCAGTGCTTCTCCTTTCTTTGAGCATCTTCAACCAGAAAATTAGTGACTAAATAATGAAAATACTCACACCTAACTTAATAAAAATCGTCTTTACAATCAGTGTTATTAAGCCTAAGCTTAAAACAGTTGACTTGTCCTAAATGTCCTCCTGAAGCAGAGAGGCTGCAGAGTAATCGGTGTGTTGACTTCTGCAGACCACTCTCAATATCTGTCCCCACCACTAGAAGAAGGGATTAACTTCCTGCTAATGAAGGGCAATTCATTGCTGGTATTAAGATGCAATAATATCAAAGTTAATACCTAATGTTCCTCACCCTCACAACTACTGTGCTCCAGGATTAGCACTTAAATTGCAAAAATGTCAACAGACAGCAGAGTGGAGGAGGAGATACTGTGCAAACAACACATGAGACATTGCATAATTTCTCACCAAACTAGGATTCAAACTGTATTTCCATTGTTCGAGGTGTGCAGAGTAAATTAATGTTGAACCAAACAATATATGACTTCTCTGTTTGAGGCTGTTTTATTACTCTACTAAAGCCTCACAACACATCAAAGTGACACCAGCAGCTACATTTCAGTCACACACAGCTCACATGATAACAATCTCTTTTGCACAAAAGCCTGGGCACAACGTTTGATGCCTCCACATCTGTTGAAGGGGTAAATTATGGGATGTAATAATTCATTTTTGTCAGTGTTATGATAGCCCTGGCTGGTCCCATAAAACAAAATTTACCACATTGAAATAGACAGTAAAATCTGCATCACATCAACAGTGTAAAAGGGTCTTTTAATCAGTTTGGGTCAGCAGTTTTCAGCCTGAGAACCATATCACCTTAAAAGGTTAAAGCAGAAATCTGAGGGGTCTTGATACTGCTGGAGAGATGGGTTCAAAAAGATTACCAAACAGAGACAAATTCAGCAATATTTTTTTAATTTGCAATATGTCAAAGTTAAGAAACAGCCTCCCCAATTCACATTGACCATTCTTGACTCCTGCCAAGAGAAGAAATTCTGCACTAAAGCATTTCTCCTGAACAGAAATGAATTTCCAGGAGCAGAGGAAACTGCTGCTGCAGACTGTTCAACTGGCATTTAATAAACATAAAAATTATTGCTGCCTATTGCTCCTTTTATGATAAAATAGCTGTTTTCTGTTTACAATTTAAAGATTTCTTGTTCAGTTTAGTAACAATTTAGTGCACTTCATCAACACCGGGAGATCAGGCTTGGTAGCAATTCTTAGGGCAACATGTTGGCTGGAAACAGTAAATGATGGTCAGGAACAATGAGACATTTTGTGACTAAATGACAAATGAACTAAATTTACAGATCCATTTAATAAACTAGAATATTACTGAAAAGTTCTTTATTTCACTAACTAAATTCACTTTGTGAAACACATTATATAGAATAATTTCACAAAGACCAATGTTTCAAGCATTTATTTCTGTTGATTTTGATGATTTTCTGCTTACAGCTAATGAAAACATTAGCTGTATTCTAATTTAAGATTAGAATATTACATCTGGCCATTAAAAAAACATTTTTGATCGAGAAATGTGGGACTGATGAGTAAAATTTTTCAAGCATTGTTTTCTATGTAATTTACATGTAATTTAGAAAAAATATAGAATATATTTCTATATTTGAATATGCTATACCATATTAATGGAAAGTTGAGTGGAAGGAACATTGTGGAAGGAAAAGCTACACTGCCAGCTGATCACTGCCTGTTGGACAAGCAGAACAAGCGTCTCATCTTACAGTAAACATAGTTTCCCAAAAGCACAGCTTTTATTCCTCTTTTTTAATCTGTTACTCTTCAAACACATTTGCTGATGATTGATGCTTAACAGGAAGCTATAAATAACTCCAGTCTTCTTTAGTTCTATTACAAAGGGATATTAGAAGTAGGGATGGAGGTCTCGAGATAGGTTTTGGTCTCAATACCGGTCTCGACCAGTTTTTGCCCACTCTTGGGCTCGATCTTGAATTGTTATGCCTCGGTCTCAGTCTTGTTCGACAAATTAGCTCGAGACCAGTTCGAGACTCAATAGTTTTTGTCAAAATTACGGAACTTAGCTCCCTTTTGTCTTCACCCGCAGACGCACAACAAGCTGAATTAAAAGCAATGATCAGCTGCGCCCCACCCGTTCAGAAAAAAAATACAATATTATTGCTAATGGCCGCGCAAAGGTGTTGCACGTGATCGTTTACAAAACCAGACGCTGTTTGGTCCTTTGATTTAAAAGGCCGCGTTTGCGTGCTCACATGCGGTGCAGTCTAGCTTTTGCGAAATAAACACCTGCATCTGACCACAGAAAATTATTAAATTTGCTTTTTAAAACATGAAGAATTGTAAGACAGGAGAGTAAAGCGGGGGGACGCCTGTAAATTTTGTCCACCGCCAGGATTAACGATATGCGAAGTGAGCGGGACGACACCAACTTTTAGTAGACATCTACAACAGACACAAGGAAAAGTGAGTAATAATTCAAAAAATATGCGCAACAACACCCAGTTTCAACGCTAAGCAGCTAAATAACAACAACAATAACGTAAATAGACGCTAAACCTGCATCACCGCTCTACCTGCTGGTTAAATCTTAATCAGCAGTCGATGAAGAAAAGAACTAAGGCTCATCAAGCCAAAAACATAAATTCAGTCTTACCTTCGATGTTTTATGGTCATAATCCATGTTAGAAAAAATATTCCCACTTGGCTCCTGTGATCTATTGTCCCTGCATCATCCCTGATGACTACGTGATTTTTGTAAATCCCACAGATTCTATTGGCTCTGATTGTTTTGAAATTCCCCCTGTGAGGCAATTTGTGTGCCTGCATGGTCTAATATTAATATTAAAATGCCTAATAATTTATTAATATGTCCAGCATGTGTGTTTTTAATATCTGGTACTCTTCTGAATTGCTTTTATTCAGATAATCATAAGAGGAAAGATTTTTTTTAAAGATGACAATTTTTATCAACCTAATCCCTCAGTTTTTTTAAATTTATCATACAGCTATTGTGCAATGTAAGCTGATTATTTAAGTTTAGGGAATGTGTAAGAATGTATGGCTGCATTTAATAACAAATATTAATTTATTATGACCATTATCAATTTAATACCAAGAAGCAGTTTTAGTTGAGTAATTAACTGTTTTTCCATTAGTTTTTGCATTTTGTGGTGTACAAAAAGTAATGTCCTGAAATATTTCTTGACATTATAAACATTCGGTCTCAGTCTTGGTCTCGACTCCATCCCTGGTTAGAAGCTTCTTCAATTCATTGTTCCCACTCAATAACGGTAACGTATGCATTTGTTATGATCACAATTTATTACTATTAGGGGTGGGTGATATGGACTTAAAGTTATATCACGATATTTTGTGGTACTATTGTAATAACGATAAACATGACGATAAGAACTAGTTATTCCTTCTTTTTTAGGTAACTGTATGGCGTGACTGCATGAATCATAGCTCCACAAACATAAATACTGCTCTTGAAAAACATTCCCATTTGTAATACCCTTTCTTTAGGATATCAGTCACATAAAGAAGTGTTATTTGTATCAGTAAACTGCACACAGTAACTGCACTTAATCATATTTTCATATTTCTGGATATTTATTGATGCTTTCATTGAACAAACAGTGGAGAAAATAGTAAAAATAACAATCCCGACAATAGTTTTGGGGGTTTTTTAAACATCATCACCTGGAATTTATTGCGACGATGATAAATCAAAATTCTTATCATGACAAGAAATGTATCAAGATAAATGATAAATGACACAATAAATGCCCACCCCTACTTACTATACCCATAGGTGACAGCCATGCAACATCCTGCTTATGTATAAATAATGTCCACGTCTGTTTAACCAACATTACAGCCTTTTCTTCTACACATAACTCTGTTTTACTTTGAACAGCATAGGAGATAGTTTAAACTGTTTATTCAATACTTTCATGTTACTCTTTACTAACTCACTACTTCTTTAAATATTTATATTTCTTTAAAGAAAACCGTGTTCACTGTCACTAAAATGGCAGTCTCTGATTCTCACAGATTTTCATTATAACGGAGATGCATACATTTTTAATTTCCTCCACCTTTTAAGAGCTCTAAAGTATTCTGAAAAATTACCAAAATAAATTTAAGACGGCTCATTTTATCTTTTTGGTATCCATAATGAAAGTTTCTGAACCATTTTGACAGCCTGCATACATTATAGCAGCATTTATGATCAGTCTGATGAGGTGAGAGAGTGTACCTTGAGCTAATTGGACTGAATATGACTAAAACATCCATTAAACGTAAATTACCCCTTCCTAATAATGCTGCCATGTAATACCTATAAAATTAATAATAAATAAAATTAATGTTGGGGACAGGTCTCTCTGTGTGCATGCAGGGTAAATAGCCGGGTAAATAGACGTCAAAACGCAATAAATTCTGCGTTTTGAGCAGAAGACAGAGGATAGTTATAACATCCTGTGGAAACTGGAGCAAGCGTCTGTCTCCAACGTCGCCTCCTATTAGTTTTATCCGAACGGCTGCCTGCTGAGGTAGATTTACTTTCGCTCAAGCATACATCTGTGTATGTTCTGATTAGAAAAAAGAATATTTTTTATGTACAATCATTTTTTTCTTTGTAGTTATAAGGAAATCCTCTGATTTTATAAGGATGTTTTCATTCAGTGCAGTGGCTTAAAAATGATTTTAAAAAGACACTGGAGATTTTACGGAAACAAAACTGTCTGAACATGACCTCCTCTGGAACATGAACTAATTAATGGCTTAACATGCCCTTTACCATAAATTTCCATACCCTCATTGCAGCCAGGAATATCTGAATGACGTTGAACTGTAGATGGTTCTTTTTCCTTTGACAGCATAAAAGAAATTTCTTCCACAGCACTCATGGTTCCTCACTCAAGAGGAAAATATGTTGATTTTCATGACTTCAGAAAGTCTTTTGGATCCTTTTTTTTTTTTTTTTTTTTTTTAATAATTGCAGATTTAAAGATCTGCAAACAAAGGCACTAAAATACTAGACGTGTCACCATTTTAGCTAAAGAATGAAAGAAGATCCAACTTTTCATCCTTAGATGAAAGGAAACTGGTGAGGCTCCTTAATCCAGAAGCCAACAGTGCAATTCTGGAACACAGAGCTTAGAACATAAAATAAAATATGCAGCAGATAACATTGTTTTGGCAATAGCCCATTGCTAATAACACACAGGGCTCCTTAATGACTTTATTCAGTCATTATCAATGCAGGTCAGCAGAAAATAAGCAGCAAATCAAGTTCTGATTATGCCCTAAATGGTCTTAGGTCGGTTCTGTGAGGGATACTGATTTGTAGCAAACCTGAACAACACATCTAGTTCCTACATTTTCCTACCAAGGATGAAAACAGACAGAAACACGTCCTACATCAGAGGAGCAAATGATAACCTAACTTTGTACCTTCATTTCATCACCACCCCCTCACTGAAAGCCTCCCCCGTCATTGTCAGAGGTGACAGACAGAGAGAGTGGGAAAACCATGCTAAGTGAAAAAGGAGATGAAGGAGTGAAGAGGAGGAGTGGGGGCACTGACAGGGAAATAGAGACGAGTGAGATGAGTTTGGAGGATGAGCCATTAGGGAGGGGCCATACTTGTTCATCCTTAGGCCTCTTCTGCACCAGGAGCCGCTGGAGGAAGGACAACACACTTGCTCGCCCCTCAGGTTCAATGCAACACTCTGGCCCTCGGGGGGTGGGGGGGAGACAAGAAAATAAAAGAGGGAAGGAGACAAGAAGATCAAACTGTGACAGGGGAGTGGAGACATGAAATTACAAGGAAGAGAGAAAAGAGATGAGAGAAAAAAGGAAACATGACGCTCCCAGAAAAAAATGTGGCGGGTCTTTAACAGTGTGACGCACTCAGGGGGGTCCAGGGAGGGGAAACAGGCTAAGCTGTCTTAAACATAGATTAACAGAGAAAGCCACAGTGATGTTAAGACCGAGCTACATACATGATGACGTGAAGATCTAAAAAAACAAAGAGCAATAATGAGACGGTGCTTCAATTAACTAGAATCCTCCACACTGAATATTTACTTATATCTTATTTATATACAGACTGATATAATGCAGGAAAATATGGAGCAGAGGCCACATACAGTCCACTCATCATGGGCCTGAATGTAATATTAATTTGAGGCTTTTAATGAATAGTCTGAGGTGATCTTAAAAACAAGAACCGGGTGCAGAGAAGCGATTTTAAAGCAACTGACCAAGAATAAAGCTTCTCATCCAAAATAAACATCTTCAAGCTCCATTGAAACCTGCAGCTGCCCACATGGACAGGTCAGACGCCTTCTGGAGAAAATGTTTAGACAAGGATTGAGCTGTTTGGCCACCAAACAGATCCAGAACCATCTGGTACCACCATATATAGCCCAGAGGGATTAGATATCCTTGAGAATGAGCTGGAGAGTGAGATTGTCTGGTTAGATTCCTCGATTTGTTCCACTTCCAACCGGATGGATGGCTGGATGGATGGATGGCTGGATGGATGGATGGAATTCAAGGTTTCAAACTTAAAAGCACCAAGCCTGGTCTACAACAGTCACGCATGGTGTTGGCAGCATCATACTGTGAGGCTGTTACATTGCCAGTAGTGCTTTGCACCATATGGTCAAACGACATCCAATTATTTTTGAAAAAATGTGTATACCCTGTTAATATTGATTTCTACAAAAAGATCTCTTTTATCTCTGTAAAATAAAAGAGATTTGATTTCAGGTAAACTCTAAAAACATAACTAGTTTTAATGATTCTCAGGAAAAAGTTTGGACACCCTACCCCCAAACGTTAGACTCGTCCCCTTTATTGAAATAACTTTAGTGAGATGATTTTTGTTGTTCCTTAATTCGCACCCAGTTCTTGGTGGATTTATTGGTAATTTTTGGTTCATTGACATGTTCGATGGTTCAGCTCTGCTTCAGTTTTATTTGATTTTTTTAAGCACCTTCTGATATTTGGTATAATTAATGGTGGATTCTATGATGGTGAGACAGCCCCATTTTGCTCAAGCAAAGCATTCCCTGTGTCCAGGATCTTGTCCTTTCAGTCATGTATCATGACCACAGATCAGGATCGGAACATCGACGGAACGGTAAATCAAAAACGTTGCTTTTTGGCTCAGCTCAGACATATTCCCACAACACCCCCCCAAAAAGCCTCAGAGGACATCGTCCTCGTATTCCTCCAGATCCACAAGACACATGTAGACCGGAGAAGCATACTTCCATGACTTACACATTGATATGTTACTGATCACGTTTTTATTTTTGGTGATTTTATTTTTTTATTTTCAGTGATTCGCACAGCTTGAAATGACGCCACAGAAGAGTACTAACAGGCAAAAGGCACATTTTCACAAGATGACAGATTTTGGCAAACATATGATATGTGATGCAACTTTTTTTTTTTTTTTTTTTATCAAAACATTCAAAAGGACAGACTTCACATGCAGATGGTCAGCTAACAGCTTTCACTGTCACAGTCAACAGATACGAGGGAAAAAAATAAGAACAGAAAGTCTGTTTTGCTGACAAAGTCATTCAAAATGTATTGGAGCAGGATGACGTGCTAACCAGAATCCCAAAAGGAGATATCTTATATGAAACATTGAAGGGAAGCCAGTCCTCCCACATGCTATGATGCTTGGATGGCAGAGTGAACAGTGAAAAGTGCACAGCACCAATTTCTCCGCCAACTAAGAGCTCTGAGCTGGAGTTACATTCCCCAAATTGCTTCAACTTTAAAGTGTATCTACAGTCAACCTTCTCCTTTTTTTTAAAAATCCTACTGTCACCTTTAGCAACCTTAAGCTCCCTCCTTGTTCCCTCCTTGTTCACCAGCTTCCTTCAGCGGGCTCTGCTGTGAAGACTGGGCCAAAGCTCAGTAATTTGGAATCAGAGATAAGACCAGGAAGAGGATACTACCCGAGGGGAGACAGTAATTTAATTGGCTTCAGAGGGTCAAACGCACCTAAACGACAACATGCCAAAACCCAGGAACTGTTTACGTAACTCCAAGAAACTTCAAACCACAGGTATGTAATAACAATGGATCACCGGAACGCAGATGTTGAACACACCGTCGCACAGCCGCAGGGTGAAACAAGGAGGAAAACAAAAGGAGACAGCAGCCTGAGTTTCTCTTAGTAGTGATGTGAGTCCTGTGGTCAAATGGGACAGAATAAAGTTATGGAGGCATCATTTGAAACGTAAATTAGGTGAGTCACAAGCAGAGAAGTGAAAGCATTAAAAAGACGCATAAATGGAAATATCATGTTTTAATTTTCTCAATTTTTGTTTGAAAATTAAAATAAGGGCAGAAAATTTTAAACAGATGAAAGTAAAATGCGTGACAGAAAAGAAAAAGAGTGAAAAACTGTAACCGTCTGGGGTGAAGAGCCACCACAGCTCTGACAAGTCAAGACACAGCAACAAATGAATGTGTCTTAAGGAGCAAGGAACTGGAATAAAACAGAAACTATTTTGTCTCGCTATCATTTTCGAAAGCAGTGAGATTAAAATTATATGTTTACCTTCATCTCCACTGTCTTCATTTGTGGAGGACGTTTCGTCCACCTCAAGATTTGCAGGCATTTAAAGCTGCAGCAGGTTTAGTTGGAAATATTTTTTCATCAAACAAGTCCTTCAGAAATGATGGAGAAATTCTCCTTCTTCACAATTTTCTGATTCACCAAAACATTCATGGAAGAATTTATTTATTTAGCCTGAAAATAAAATGCACACCAGATTAATGGTGACTAAGTTTGAAAACATTGATAAACCACTTTTCCTTTCCTTTTAATCCACCTCTTTAATTGATTTTTCCCTTTTAGTCTGCCCACCTCATTTCATCTACAGTCTGCTCTTTACCGAAAAGTCCGTACAACCTTCTATTTTCCTTAAAACATAATTAAATGTCATAAATGATAAAACGGACTGAAAATAAATGCAGTACCTTGCAAAGATATTCATGCTCCTTGAACTTCATCACATTTTGTCACATTACAGCTTTAGTATATTTTGGGATTTCAAAAGACAGAATATCACAAAGTAGCTTGTGATTGTAAAGCAGAACAAAAAGGATACATGAATTTAAAGTTTTTTGCCACACTCTTTCCATTTTCAGATGATGGACTGAACAGCACTCTATGATTAGTCAAACACTGGGATGTTATTTTATAGCCAAAACCCTGCTTTAAACTTCTCCACAACCTTCTCCTTGACCTTTCTGCTATGTTCCTTGGTCTCATGATGCTGTTTATTTATGGAACAAAGCTCACAGAACAGCAGTTTTTATATTTACACAGAATATCGACAAATAAGTTGATCTCTGAACTGGTTGCACTGGATTTTTTTCAGGGGTATATACCAGAGGAAAGGAGACTAAATACAAATGCACTCCACACTTTTCAGATTTTTTTAATTTATTATTATTATTATTATTTTTTTTTTTTTTTTTATAGAAAACCACAGTAAGTCTGATTTTCCTTCCACTTCACAATTGCGCATTATTTTTTGTTGATCTGTCACAGGGGTTTACAGCTCTAGTTCTCGAGTCCCACTTGCCTACAACTACTGAATGCATCCCTGCTCCAACACCTGAATCAAAAGGCTGAACTACCTCCTTGGTAGGAGACTGGAACTCAAGGACTGGTGTTGCAGACCCCTGGTATATCACACTGATCACATAAAGCACTTTGAACTGCTTTGCTGCTGAAATGTGCTATACAAATAAGCTTGACTTAAAATCCCAATAAAATACACTGAAGCTTCTGGTTTTGATGTAAACATGCCACCTCACCATCAAATTATCAATCTATTCATCTTTTCGCTGCCTTGATTCTTTTGATTCTCTTAAGAAGCAGCTAAAGACTAATTTATTCAGACTGGCTGTTAACTAGTTTTATGCTGTATGATGTTATATGTATGCTGCTTTATCTTTTCTTTTATCTTTTTATCTGTGTTTTATTATTTGTTTTTATTGTAAAGCACTTTGTGGTTATGTCAAAGGTGCTACATCAATAAAGTACATTTAATTACAATTAAAACCACAGTGTTCAACAAGGTAATGGTGCCCTCTAAGAAACCAGTTTTCCCATCTTTTATTCACCCCTCAGCTGTGATTTTGTGCATTTAATGAATATCCAAATTAAAGTTACTTAGAAAGTTAATCAAAGTAAAATGATAACCTTTTGGCTTTTCATTTTGCGGTTGCCTCACAGCAAGAAGGTCTTTGGTTCAAAATCTGTTTAGATCTTAACTATGTGGAGTTTGCATGTTCTCACTATGCATTTTCCAGACAGTTCTTGATAGCTTCCCACCATCCAAAATTATGCATGCCAGGTTAATTATTAACTACTCTAATTGCCTTTAGATAGTGTATGCATACAGGGACATAGCCAATAGCCAACCCCTCTTCACCCTGCAGGGCTAGATGGGTTTAGATGGATGGAAAAGAAGGATATTTCATTTTGTGTCCAAAATTTGTTTTTCTTCTTTCTACTGAAAAAAAATATATATATTAGACTAAGGCAGCATCGAATCTATTTAACAGTATGCGTCAGAATACATATTTATGACAAATATTTATCTAAACATAGATAAAACTATATTAACTTGAGGCTATTTTTTAATATCCAAAACCTCCTCTAGTGGGTCTCCATGCCTTCAGCTCTGAAAAACTTATAAAGTACAAGAAATCTAAACATTCTACTCATCAAGCCATTTTAAGGTCTGTCAAAACAAAATTATAAATCAGAACATCCATACGTTTCCCATAACAATGATCTCCAATATGATTTCAACATCATCAGAAACAGATTAGAAATCTTTCTTGCCCAAATGAAGACACAAAACTTCAAAGAAAATGTTAAAACCAACAACAAGGAAGTTTTGTGCCAAAAGAAAAGCTCTTAAATTAGGCAAATAAGGCAAAAAAGTTTCTCTGCCACATTAAGCTTATCACTGTTGATTTGCTAGAAATATTTAGAGGCCAATTATCATCATATTTTACAGCCAGAAAACCTAAAAATCATTCAGGTACGAAGCATAAATAAATCACAGACTGCCTTTCAAGTGTTTTTTAAAGCAAATAAGAAATTTTATAACACACATAAGCTCTGACACAAAAAAAGCCTATTGAGTCACACACTGGTTATACTCCTCTATACATGGACGATAACATAGCAAATATAAGTGGACCATTTTAAAGTCTGTCACTGTCTGTGGCTATTAACACAAAGCAGATGAGTTTTCTGAAAAAGAGGCATTTTTACCTGGAACATTTCAAACTGATGTGTAACGACACAGAAAAAGGATGAAGCAAACACTTTGCAACAAAAAAGACCTGCCCAGGAAACATGGGGTAGGGTATGAAAGTAAACAGGTACAGAGGATGATTTTCTCCTCACCAATCAAAATCAGACCCCCTGCTGAAAATGCCTTGCACTGTCGATTTATGAAACAATAAGAATCCAGGACTCAAGGGAAAGAATGACACAAAGATGAAGGATGAGGACACAACAAAGTTTCTGCCACAGTCAGGACAGATTGCTCAAGCAGGGAGTCAACAGCCACACCACCGAAAGAATGTTGTGAACATAACGGTCTCAGGCAAGAAAATGCATTATTTATTGTGATTGTTTGTTGGTTTGCTTTTTATGTGTCCTGTGATGTGTCTGCTGATGTCCACATCAATAACTATTCTCTCCAAATGATCGTCCTGAGTGTATAGCCCTGCTAGTAGCTGAACTGCAACAAATTTTTTCCTCCTTGTCTTCACTAAATGAGCCAAATGAAGAAGGGAACATCTGACTGTAGACAGTGTTTGAAATTTATATATATATATATATATATATATATATATATATATATATATATATATATATATATATATATATATATTTTTTTTTTTTTTTTTTTTTTTTTTTTTTTTACTTTATTCACAATTAGCATTTCAAAATTTCAAATTGTCTTGAAGTGACCTTTTAGGACATGTGAGTAAACTAATTTTAGATAATCTCAGCGTTTGCATGATCTGAAAGGTTAATGTCCTAAGAATAATGTTCTGTGAGCTACACTGCTATAAAGTTAAACACAGACTAATTATGTGGAGAAAAGTGAGACTCACATAATCACTGCATGGCTCGCTAACAGCTATAGACTATTTTAGTTACACAGTTTGGAAAAGGACAACATTTACATGAATGGTGACAGAATAAGAGCTTTTTTTTTTTTCCCAATTACAGTTTTTGTCATAAGCGGTGTTGAATTATAGGTAAACTGAGCTTGCCATAGGGTTAAATCTCTGGGTATGGTGCTGGTATGTTGTGTCTCCCTGCTATTGCCTCTCAGACATTTCTCTTGATGTCCTCAACTTCCTGCTCAAATCAGCAGATAAATCTTCACTTTATGAACTTAATGTTAAACCAGAGATTTTGCTATCACTACTTTTATTTGGGTTGTTGTTGTGTTGTCCATTAAAGCCAGAGTTTGACATCCCAAATGTAACATTTTTACTGGTCAGCCACCTTTGGCCATGTCCTCAGCACCCTGTGCTTACCATTTGTTTTTGGTTTTTGTTTTTGTCTCTTTTTTAAAAGTTTTTTGGTTTCAGGCACAGAAATAAATTTGACATTTCTGAGCCAAAATACAACAAAAAAAAGTAAAAATGATGATAAATGCCTGTTAATGACTGAAAATAATGCTTTGCAGATGTTTGTAATCTATTTGGAAGCACACCACCTTAATGCAATGAGAATGAACTAAAGTACTAATCCTCCAAACATTGGACATCTGTGCATGTATTTCTATAGCTGTTTCAGGTTGAATAATTCTTCTTTTTACACTGTCTAAAAATGTATCCGAAGCACTGGATTATTTTAGCTCAAAGGTCCAGTCCAAAATGTAGCCTAAGCACAGATGTTGAAAATCAGGCTTGTTTAGTACATTTGTTGAACCTCCACCACTTAAACCTCATTTACACAGGAATATACATATTTTCCTTTTCAGCCATACTTTCACATTGTCTAAATGGAAGACCATGTCATATTTTCTGTTTATTCAACAAAACCTTGCTCTGGATGAATGTGTTATGCTGTAAAAACAAGAGTGAGTGAAAAGCTTCTAAAAATGTTCTATATCCCTGAATAAATCTGCGGAGCCATTCAGTGATTATCTGTCGGTTCAGAAACGAAGGCTACTCCTTTCACATGATGTTTTTGTCGGATTGATGTGATTAGTGAAGCTTTAAGAACTTTACTCTTTACAAACACCCAATGCTGCCGATCCACATGAAGCAGGCACAGTTTAGAAGATGATAGCAGGAGTCAAACGAGTCAATAGGCTTAGAAAATAACCTCTAATAAAACCCGCAAAAATTCATTCTGAGCCCTCAGGCCTCTCTGTGTGGGTGTGGGAGACAGTATGTTATTACATGCTTCGCTGGAAAAATGCCTCTTTTACATGAAAGCTGCACACATGAGTGAGTCCGAAAGCAACAAACAAGCATGAGAGACATCTTCCAAAAGCATGAACTCTATAATCTCAAAACTCTGTTGTGCTCATCCCAGAACAATCGAAACAATAGATAGTTACCCAGCGGTGAAGACGTGATTGACGTGGCTGCAGGATCGGAGCTTCTCTGGAAACGAGCCAAGCCGTCCGTGGCTGCCCTGTGATGTTGGAGGGGGGAGAAGGGGGCAGGGAGGCTTGAACGTGGAGTGACAATGGTAGCAGTCTCCTCACGAAGGGAATGGAGGGGGGGAGGACCTGGAATACAGAGAACAGGGTCAGAGACTCATCGCTGGTGGACAGAAGGAGATTTGATAAGAGATGGACATCATTTAACAACTGTCATTGGAGTTCAATGTATTACAGCTGCTAGGCCGAATGCCAAAATCTCACGTGCTCCTCAGTCCTCACTTTTCTGCAAGCCCAGTAACACAGAGACCAACATACACAGCAGAAACAGTGAGGGGGGGGGATTAAAATGCAGTGACAGCAAGCATAAAGCAAAGGTTTCCAACCTTTAAGCGAGATAGACAGAGCAGGGTGCTGAGGCTGTAACTCAGCTTTGTAACTCCAGCTCAGTTCTTGGACTGTTTATTATCAGCAGACAGCACAGGCGGGTCTGGAATATAGGACTGCTGAGACACCGGGTGCCGGCCACCGGGAAGAAAAAGGGAGTGGAGCAATGCAAGAGGAATGCCAATGAGCGTCCCCGTCTCCACCCTGAGAATTAATTTTCTGCTCTGGCAAAACACAGTCGTGCTAGTAAACTTTATCCTGACCTCGGGTTCGATAGAGATCTTAACCACAACTACAGTCTTTTCCCAAAAACTCACATCCTGATCATTCAACAGTAAAAATGTGTGACTCTTATTTGACATGACCAAGAAGTGCAGTTTGCAGTACAGGTATGGTTGCAGATGGATGCTTAAAAAGTTATAGAAATGCAATACTGTGCAAACATTTTAAAACCACTCCAAAATCCTTTATACTTTGCTTTCATGGAGCAAGAATTTCCTGTAAGCTTTTAAAGTTGTTCCTGGTCAGAAGTGCTGAAGGCTTTCTGAAGGTCATTCAAAGTTCTTCCATCTTTAGCTACTTCTTCATTTTTTTTTTTCCCAATGTGAAAGCCAAAGCAGCAGAAAAATCCAGATGCATCATTCTTCGGTTTTGCAGTCAGAAAAAAATCAGGACACCCAACTACAGACTATGCATTTTTCCCAAACATTTGGACGTAATGATTTTTAATAACTTCAATAATACAGAGCTGTAACAGGAAGAAAAGGGCTTTCATAAAACGTAATAACATAAAACTACTTCTGCGGAATAAAAAATTGTGACACCCCCACATTTATTGCCATTTAAAATGGCTAAAAATTACACAGGTGTGTCAGGTAAAGTGCATATGATAAGGATATCGTTACTCAGCATTTTGAAGGAGGTTTGCCCTGTTCAAGTCTCAGACATATTGGTTGGTGTACATCTGAATGTTGACGAAAGGTAAGCACCACAGCTGGACTGAGAGAACTCCCTGAGGCCTTCAGAAAGAAGATTGTAGTTGATGATGAATATAGTAAGATTTAAAGAGATCTTAAAGGAACTGAAAATCGGTCATTCAGCTGTCTGGACAATGGTCTACAAGTTGAGGACATTGAAAACAACTTCAACACGCCTAAATCTGACTATTCAAGCAATTTTATCCCCAGAGCAGACTGCAAGATCCTAAATGAAGTCTCCAAAAACCCTAAAATGCTGTCTTGCTACTGTTGATGTGAAAGTATAGGCTTCTACATTTAGATTACCTTCCATGGGATGTTTGCAAGGTGGAAACCTAAGTCTGAACTTAGAAAAATAAATAGAGAGCAATTTCCCAGCTCGCTATCACAGAATCCACCACGAATCATACTGTGCGTCAGAGGTTGCTTGAGGAAAATGTGACACCATTTGTAAAAATAAATTAATCTTAAAAGGAACTAGACCCTTTCACAAATGTTACATGATTTACATGTTACATGATTTAAACCTACATCACATGCATTTCTCAAAGCAAAAACATACATAGCAAGACAAGAAACAGAGGCAATGCTTTAAAACTGCAGTAGGTAACTTTTATTAAAATATAGTTTTTACATATCTGTTAAAACTGTCACTATGTCCTGACAGTATAACATGAGACAGATAATCTGTGAAAAAAAATGTGCTCCTCTGCCTCCTCCACGTGGTCCTACTGCCATCTGCAGAGATACACCGCTCCCAGTCAGAAACAACCAATCAGAGCCAGAAAAGAGGTCTTGGTGCTGTCAATCAGCCTTGTGTATGTGCTACTCATACCCTCCCCCGCACAGCACATACAAGCTCAAGATTGTCAGTCTTTGCTGCAGTTGTGCAAATGGGGAAGAAACCACCAAACATTATAAGAAAACTGTCTATCCGCTGTCATCGGTGGCCATGCTTACTAGCCTGTGCAATCACAACAGGCGCCGTTCATTGCAGGGAAGGAGATGTAGCACAGCAGAGAGCAAGAGGGATGGTGTGAGCAGCGCATACTGACTACTCCCTTACGCTAGAGCCACATTCACCCATTCACACTCACAAACATGCAAGCACCCAGGGGCACATCAACATGTGACAAGAGGAAGGTGGAATCAAACCTACAACTTTCTAGTTACAAGACCCACCCACTCAACCACAGTCACGCTCAACCGTAATAGTCAACAGAAGCCAGATATAAATGAAAAATCTGAAAATCTTCCATTCCCTTGGATAAAAGGAGCAAAAACTAGATAAGGGATGTCTCAAAGGCTCTGGAACATTACTTTATATGAAAATGCTTGTCAGCACACAGGTTGGCAGAAAGGTGTGTGTCATTTTTCCAATAAATATAGAGTCCAGAGGTTAGGAGGAAACAAAAACACAGCCCACAACACAGATAAAAGTTTAATGCCAGGCTGTTAGAGATCAACAGAAGAAGAATGAGGTGAACTGTTTCAAAGTAAAAAGTGTTGTTTATAATTCACATTATTGTTTTTTATATGAGGAAATAGGATATTCTTTTGACTTATAGTTTTCCTTCCTGTCAGACCACTGGTACTGACGGAATCACTGTTCCCATTATGTGTTTTTTGTAGAAAAGACATGTTTGTTTACATTTGTGAGACTGACGGAATATTTTACTGATTTAACATATTCAATATGCTGCTTTTTTTTCTGCTGCATCCCGGGAGAGTGTCAGCATGAAAGCTGAATGAAACAGACCGCCGTTACATCACCAGAAGCTGCGGGAAAAGTGAGAGACAGTTCTCATTTTCAGATCTGACAGCAAAAAACTCAGCACAGCAGCTGTTCCAGGCCCTCGCTCCAAATAAATTACATGTCCCAGCTCACAACAAATAATGAAATGTTACATTGTAGAAGATATTAACATGTTTAAATGTTTGTTAAAGATATTCATTTATTTAAAGCAAGACTGCCCAGAGGGAAAAACAGCAGGGAGTAGCAGGAGAAATGGAGAAAAGGAACATCATGTTAAATATCAAAAACAAATGCATAAATAAGGCCAAACAAGGTGAGAAACAGAAAACAGAACTGAACTGAAACACACTCTACCACATATGTAAAACTGCTAAATGTTAATGACATGTAGCGAGCAAAATGGTGAAAGAAAGGTTAATCAAATCTGAAAATGTCAATAGAAAGTTGCATAGCTCTACTTAGCTTGAACCATGGAGACTGTATACACATATAGAGAGACCTCTGGCATTAAACAAAATATTGGAAGAAAAAAAACAGAGAATTTTAAATCAGGTGCTTAGAAACTACACAAAAACCTTAACTTTAATGAACGCTAAGGTGAAAGTAAGGTCAGTGAAGGTTTTGATCCTCCTGTGTGGTCAAGCGCATGCGAAACACAAATAAAAACAGAAAACTGTAACTAGAACATGGATTAATGAATTCAGCAGATATTGTATATCAATAAAAGCAGTGAACAAAATAGAAAACAACACTTTATACATTTAATACAGTCAAACAAAAGCTGCTTAACAAATTACAATATTACTCCTCAAACTGCTGTTCCCTCAAACATTAAAAATTAACGGGCAACACCCAGAGTTCAGCCATGAATGAAGCTTTGCTGGCATGATCTTTAATGTATATCGCTAAAGAATTGAGTCACCCTTTATTTCTTGTTTGGAAATTAATCAAAATCATTAAAAAAATGAGTCATCTTTTATACTGGCTCTCCACTTGTCCAACTGTTTAAAGAAAAATGCAGCAGCCAGTGTTATTTCCAGAACAAAAACATGCAACCATTTCTGAGCTCTATTTCCTGCACTGGCTCCCTGTTAGACTTGGTATTGATTTTAAAATCCTACTGCTTGGCTTTAAAGCTTTAAATGGCCTTACCCCTAAATACATCTCAGTCTTATTGCCCTGATTTTCCCTTTCCCAGCCATACCGAGAGCACTGCTTATTTTTTCCTAGGTTACAGTTTGTGACAAAAAGAGATGGACATTTTTTCATTAAACCCTGTATTTAATGGAATATTTTGACCACTGAACCTCAGGCATGTTTTGTTTTTCCTCTACCCTTCAAATATTTCCTTAAAACTGTTCTGTTTCTGAAAACTTTTAGCAATGTCCAAATAACTTATTACATATTTCATTGCATTTATCCAACTTAAAGCCCATTTTACTCAGGATTAATCCACATTATGCTACTATGTATCATAATGAAATGTGGCCAAATTGTAGCAAAGCCGTAAAATCTCCTTCAGGCTTGGTCTGTGCCCAACAGGTTCTTGTATCCCTGAAATTGTCACCTGTGCTCACTATGCTGTAATATCAGTCAAATGTTCAGGCATGGATAGTCCTGTTCAGATCAATCAGAACTACCCTGATATCCCTAAAAAATCCAAAACAACCAACTGCTTTTAAAAGTTACCTTAACTAGTAAATACAATCCATCTGTACTTAATATAATGGAAGTAAAAATAAAACTGTTCTCTAAAGGTCTCAGGTTTGTTAGAGAGCATTAGAAACAAACAGCATCTTAGAGACAAAGGGACACAGCAAACAGGCCAGGGAGAAAGTTGTGGAGAAGTTTTAAAGCAGAGTTAGGCTATAAAACAGCATTCAAAGACGTGAGTGTCTCAAGGGGCACTGTTCAGTCCATCCTCTGAAAATGAGAGAAGAATAGCACAACTGAAAGCCTACCAAGACAAGACACTGATCAGAAAAGCAACCTTGCAGTGAGCCACAGCTGAGGAGGGAGAAAATGTTTACAGGTGGACAACCAGTTGTCATGTACTCCACAAATCTGGCTGCCATAAAAAGAGTGTTAAGAAATAAGAAGTGTTAGTGTTAGTTAAGAAAATCCAAAATATCTTTATGTTTGTGCGAGCATCACTGTGAGGCAATATCTGAACTCTGAAGCTAAAAGTCCAGTTTTATTGTTTTGAGAAGCACTGTGACTTATAACACCTTGTTACCTTGCACTCTACATAGTTTGAAGTAGTGGAAGCAGTTGTTATCCAGGTCCATCAAACAAATGAGAAATATAAGCATTAAAAAAAAAAACTGTAAGCTGCCGGTGCTGCTTTTTCCTCCATCTGCCTCCTACGCCTTATTAATCAGTAAGCACCATGCAGGAGATTTCCTTTCATTGCCTAGCAGGTACATATTCAGTTCAAACTTCAGCCTGAAGAATTCACAAATTCCTTCAGTCTCCCAGTAACCAGCACAGCCAAGCCTCGGAGAAATTTGGAGAGTTTAACCCAAGCAAGAACTCCTACTCAAGCAACAAATGCATCATATCATGTGTGGGGTTTTTGTGCAAGGGACAAGTGGATTAGGTGATGCAGCTGTGTATTGCATCCCTTGGTTTGAAGAGCATCAGTTGTACACAATGCACGCAGCAGCCGCACTGCCAAAATCATTAACTTTCTGGGGCGATAGAAGATGAGCTGTAAATTTAGCTTGGGGTCAGTGTAGCAAGTCCTGCTTTAGAGTCTTTGCATCTCTGCTTCAGAGGCCAGGAAGACATAACAGAACATAAAACTTGTCTTGTGTCATTAATGGACCGTCATCGCTGCCACCATGCAGTCAGATGTGCTGCCAACATAACAAAAAAAACAAAACACCACCACCTTCCTACAAAAGTTTTGAGTCCCCTCTTCTTGAGTATGCACCTTCTGAAACCAAAAGGTCTGACTGTAAAATTCTAAGATAGCAAAGACCTTAAACCTGACACTGGAATGGCTCTTTTGGGAAAAAGGCAAGAGTCAAACAAGCCAGAAGATTTCAAAACTTTTCAAAACAGTACAAAGAAATAGAGGAAGATGTTTTTTCATTTAACTGTCTTTTCTCAGCTTTGTTAATTATTTCTAAACATTTCATATTTCTCTAAAATCCCCAAGACAAAAAAACCTCAAGGAAATTTCATTTAACTAAAGCCCTTCTTTGTTACACTTTCACATCATCTCTCTGGGCCACGCACGTCCTCCTCACTGCTTTGAAATATTAGATCATCGAAGATCTAAAGAGCTTTATCTATATATGATAAATTAGATTTCAACACCATCCACTTCATTTGAAGTTGCTGTTGACTAACGAGGGTATTAACTGCTTTGATCTTGCATTTGAGTATTAGATGTGTATTTTTCTTAGCATATGAAAAAAAAAATATCCAGATGTGAGGCAAGACTTCATAGACTCCATATGCATGAAAATAATCTGGTACGCACAGCTTTCACCCCCCCTGGCTTTCAGCTGTGCTAGATCCTTCAGCAGCTATTTCCAGTTGTGCGTAACAACCCCAAGTGGCTGAATACTCTTGCCATTCATAAAATGCGTGCCCTACAAACCTATATAAGGAGGATGCTGTTAAGTTATACTGTACTAGTTTAGAGAGGAAGAAGATTTTTATTTAGTAACTTTAAAATGCATTTTTAACAACTTCCTGATGTAGTTGCAGGGTTTCAATGCCTGAGCATCAATGATGTGTGAATCTCAGTGCTCTTCAACAGCAGATGAACACTTTGATTAGTTTAGTTTCTAAATGGTTAAATGTGATGATCGATATCAGTCTTAGAATGTACAAGGGAGAATTAAGTATTTGACTAAAAATTTTAGTCCAATATTTTTCCTTTTGCAGAGGATGTAAAGCCATGAAAAGCTCCAAAACTAAAAGGATGAAGCAATGTCACTTCTACATATAACAGGCAACTTAGAAAAGGAACTTCTTTGAATCAGATCTTTAGACACTTTAGACCTGCAGTTTGTCTTAAAGAGAAAATTGTATTACTAGTTAAATCTGTAAAATATACGAGAAATAACACAATTAAACAGAAAATTGTATTATAGCACCAACGTGTTGATTCATTGTTCATCTTAAATTAGCAAGTGGCCACATGATATGTTTAATGTCCTTAATTGTCAACAAAAAAAAAAAAAAAAAAAAAAAAAAAAAAAATCAAACATGAACCAAAAAAAATCTAAAATCCATTGCAATGATTCCCCAGGGGTAATTTTTCATTTCTGTGATTTCTAAATGCATCACAAAGTGTCCAATAAAGGCTTAAAAATGACTTGGAATTACTATTCCGGTACCACAGATGGGCTTTAGGTCAGACGGAATGCTTTCCGTCTGTCCACTTTCCTTATTCCAAGGGTAGAAGAACTGGTAGGAAAATGGGTGGAAAAAGCATAAAAAGTTTAAAGAAAAACTGACTTTCTTAAAACTTGGAGGGCTATTGATTAAGAGAACATCAAATTATTATAAGAAAGTATTTCCTTGAAAAGAATATTCAAAGAAAGTCAGAAGTAAGTCAGTTAGAGCAAACGCAAGAACAAAGTCCCCGAGCATCAAATTCAAAGTAGTAAAAATATTGATAATTTTTATACTTAGCTGTAGTGAGACAGATACATTAGCCTACCATGAAGGTTAGAAATGCAACAAAAAGAAAGTGAAATGATTATGACTTACACAAATCATGTAATTTTAGCTGCCAATCAAGCTTTTTACTTTTGACAGTTGCCAGCAAAAAACAGCTTGAATGGAGGGAGAAGGAAACTGGTGCTCTCCTAAACAAACCCAAATTATTACATGTGCAAAAAAATTATATTTGAAGCTTAAAATTGTTTATTTCTGTTTCTTATTTTGTGATTTTAGAAAAATGGATTACATCAAGGGAAATCTTTTAACATGAAGAGATAACTGGACTTATATTCCCTTGAACCTTATTGTGATTAACAAGCCATTTTTCCAGACTTTTAGAGCTGAGTGCAGACAAACATCATACTACTGACAGATTTATACTGACAAACAGGCAGACAAAGTGTTGTTTAGACCTTAAGTGCGGATCTGTCAGTCTTTCACAGAAGCACAACATTGACACTAACACGTTGTGTGACTGAATGCTAAAATCCACCCCCACCATTCTGTGTTGTTCCCCAGTGGCGACCCACTGACCCTGAATGTTTAGCCGCCTCAAAACATTTCAAAAGGAATCCAGTTGGTTCGCAGGACATCAGGCTGTCAGAGCATCACTTTCTTCAAGGTGGACAAGGGACACTCACACCCTCAAGCCTTTTTCACGCATACCCCCTGCTGGTTTTTCTCCCTGCCAATGTAAGGGAGTACGAGAGTTCAGTCGTGTAGCTGCAAAGGCTGCTTGTCAGTATAAATAGGACAGTGAAATGCACTTCAATCGCACAACACAATTCAGCATCCACAGTTTTAAGCCCTCATGTCACATTCATGCTTGCTGGATAATAAGGCGTTTTGTCGCTGGGTATGAGGGTGCACTCACTCAGAAAAGTGTACGCCAAGTTCCAGGGGCATGAAATAGATTTTGACTGGTGAGATATAGCTTCGTATGAGCTTGTAAGTAATTGTTTCAAACTTACTGGAATAATGTGAAGATTAAAATCATACGGCCAGAATACCCTGTTCATAAGAAAAAAAGGGTATAAAACTTATTGTAAAATAAGGAAAACAAATCAATAAGTGTGAAAAGCACAACTAAAAAAAAATAAAGAAAATGTTATGCAAGATGGAGAGAACAGAAAAGGCGGAACAAGAGGTATGAAATGAAAAATAAGGCATAAAGAGAATGCCAGATGAATAGGTTATACCCTTTATTCTGAGCAAGCAACAGACAGAGAGGCACCAAATGCATTCTGCAAGAGATTCCTGTAACATGGCAGCAGTCTTGTTCCACCTCCTGCCATTAAGCCCAGGTTCATGTGAGGGGAAAGGAAATACTAGGAGGACCTGCTGTCATTTTCGTTCATCTCGAAGGTATGTCAGCAATCCCCCGGCAAGCTCTCTGTGCTTTTGATTCGGAAAAAACTATCTTCACTGTATTACAGCAGATGGTTCCCATAGCTCAGTGAAACTACAGCCCCTCTGCATGCATTTACCAGCTTGGAAATGTATTTACCACTATACAGCACAATAACTGGTGAATATGATTCATCCACCAAAATTTGTTATGCATAATTCAATGCTATATAGTGCGAGGTAGGGGGATGACTTCCTGGGAAAACTGGGTTTAAGACAACTTTTACTTTTTTTCTCTTCCAGTAAGAGAATGAAAATAAATTTTTTGCTAAGGGGGATTTTACTTTGAGTCAGTAGCTACTATTAAGTGAGTGTATTCAGCCTCAACAACACAAGCAAATATATACACTAACAATGACGTGAATAACTAGTACAAAATACATTTTGGTCAAGTCTTGTGAAATAACAGTTTAAGAAAAAGGTCTAATCTCAATTTCTTGCCCATATCCAAAAAAATAACTTGATCTTAAACTACTGAGAATTAGTTTATGTTTCTCTTAAAAATATTTTCATAAATTCTGAACATAAATAATAATAAAAATCCTCAAATGTCACATAGAATTAAATCTAATTGTATATTATTTACAAATTTGAAAGGAAACAGATTCTGGCCTTTAATCAAACCAAAATAATTATGAGTGGCCTCCTGATGGGAATATTATTATTTGTTATTTAATATTTTCTTACATCAGACCATGGTAGATTATATAAATTGACTTTAAATCACTGATTAAAGCAATTGCTTCATTGGAGTTTTAAGCTGTAGTAGGTAACGGCAGTGCTAATTCTAGGTTGCACATGAACAGGAACAATAGGTGGAGATTAATTTCAAATGTGATTTTCTGTCTCTTCTCTGTGCTACTGTTACCATTTCTGAGAACAGTTCTGCTTCTAAAAAAAAACAAAAAACATTTCAGTTGTACAGACCTCCTTCTGATCCACAAAACACATTTAGAACCAGAAAAGGCTTTGAGCCTTGTCCCCTGAGGCACATCTGGTCTTTGCATAACCAAAGCAGAAGCTTTGGTTATGCAATCCACAAAGTCCACCATTGGACTTTGTGGATTAATCAATCAGAAATTATCAATTAAGCTAACAGAAATCTGAATAGAAACTCAGCATGCTGGACAAAGAACATTACACCAGATGTGTCAGAAAACTCATAAAAAAGTTAAACACATCTGGGGCACTTGCATTTTCTGGCTTTATTTTATTTTCAAGCAGAACTGCTACTGCGGAAAGTACACTTGACTGAAGTCCAGTGATCTGTTATGTGTCGCCACACTTCAGTGCAATGGGTTAAGGAAATGATGCTCATCAAGGACCACATAGAGGTGGTCTGTTTGCATTTTAACCTGAAATCTTCAACTGGCCCACACCTGAACTGGAAAAGCTGGTTATCACATGCTGGTTTATGGTTTCACAAGTCAGGAGATACAGGGTTATGAGCTGGCAAGGCATTGTCGTAACAGCAGCGGGTTGACTTCAAGTCAACCTCACCACCTTGGTTGGTTCACAAAGTGCATGGAGAGGCCGAAACGGTGTCTTAATACCACGTTGAAGTGTTTTGTGAAAGGGTCATAAGATTATAGGTTTCCACCAGATAAAAGGTGACAGATCCATCTTGGATGGGGAATCAGTCTCTGACTCAAGCAGAAAAGTCTAAGTATCTGGGTTATTTTCTTTGGAAGTGATCCCGAAATGGAGTGGAAGCTGGATTGACAGATGTGGGCATAGTCTGCAGTAATCTTGGTCCTGCTTTGGTCTGTTGTGGTGATGAAACGTAGGCCAAAACATGAAGCTCTCAACTTATAGGGCCATCTATGTTCAGACCCTCATAACAGAAAGAAACAGAATAAAAGCAGCTGAACAGAGCTTCCTCAGTGTTGCGGCTGGGCTCTCTCTTAGATAGAGAAGAGATAGGGTGAGGAGGTCCGTCATCCTGGGGAGGCTTGAAGTAGAACTTGTGCCACTGAGACTTGTCCAAGAGACCGTAGGAGAGACCCAGAACTCTCTGGAGAGGCTATTTATTCCTTCTGGCCTGGGGATGTCTTGGGATTCCCTAGGATGAGCTGTGGAGAGTTGCAGGGCTTCTTGGTACTGTGCGACTCAATTTCAGATAAGAGGAAAACAATGGCTAGATAGACTGGCTATCTCTGCTGGAGAGTGAGTCTGTTTATGTCCAAGTGACTGAATAAGAGTTCAACACACAAGAAAAATGAAAATGAATTTTTCAACTGCACAAACAAGTTAGTATATGAGAACTCAGAGATTCCTCTCCATACCAGCCCTTATGTTAATGAGAACAGAAGAAACCATAAAATGTTGCTGCAATTCATTCTTAAATAACGAGCCTTTGTCTTATATGTTTTTCTGCCACATTTTTATTAGATTATTCCCAGTTAACACCAACTACCTAATGCTTTAAATTAAAAACAGGTCTGAATGTCTAATTAGCTGAAATTAAAACAGTTACAAAATATTAAATTGTGCATTCAGTTGTGCCATTTACAAAAGTGGTGGGTAAAATATGTACAAGAGAAGTATTTATCACATATTTATTGTTTCACATAAAACCAAGGAACAAAACTTCAGAAAAACAGTTCATAACACAAATCACTAGAGCGACATTCCTGTTTAACAAGTCTGTAAACACAGCTTCCACCAGATTTCTGTTAGCCCTGTTTGTAGGTGGGGCTGAAGTGTGAAAATCACCTTTCAAACTTCAACTTCAATCAATTTTTTCACACTTGCCAATATGTCCTGTCAGCCAGAAGAAATGTGAAGCAATCAAAGAAAGAAAACCCAGTAACATGTCACATGGATCCACTAACTCTACAAAGCAAAAATCACACTGCCACGACACAAGCAGGCATGGTTGAGCATCTTATCATCATATGCGGTATTTCTTGTTTTCTTGCCCACCTCTTTTGTCAGCAAGAGAAACAAAGGTGACAAAGAGATGAATAAATATCTGCCCAGTGCAGCATTGCAGCTTGGTGCCTGGTTGAGGTGGCAAAGCATACAGAGCGGCCATCTCCAAGCGCGTCCTCTCCATTTCTGTGTCCTTGCTGCCACCTTGCTCTCACATTGCTCACACTCCATTATTCATGCTATAGCATGGCCAAGACACGGACAAAGACAATAATTCACTGCAGCTGGTAAAACCATACAAGAGAAGTAGGGACTTCTGCTTGAGGAACAAAAGCTCATTGCTTTCTTTTTTTGTGCGTTTGTGACAACAATCTGATCATCAAGGGACAAACAGGTAAACTGAGCTGTTGATTACAGCTATTTATCCCATACTTATTTAGATGTGGAACAACGCAATCATCACATAATTCATGTCTGAGATATTAAACAGTGTTGAAGAACTGGTGGTAATTAGGAGGCATAATTAAACCTGAGTTTTGGTGCATAAACCAGTTTTGTAGGAAAGCTTGCTGCACAACTATAAACTTAAAAAGAAATCCATTTGTTCTGCATCTGTGATCATAAGCAGTACGAAGGATTTCATTTGTTCAGCAGAGTGAGTAGTAATATATCACATGTTCAGTTAGTTCTTGCCACAATCCCACATACATTTGAGAATATGCTGACTGGCTCCTGCGGGTTCAGTGGTACACTGAATTTTCAATTTACAAATGGTGTATCCATTCAGATGTGCAGTTTTTGCTCTGTAAGTGTAGTGAATGGGACTCTCTTGAGGGTCATATGTAGAGATTACTTGCAGGCTATCTTCTCCTAATGAACCCTATGAGGATGTGGCTGACGGGGCACAGTGCCATATTGCACATCTGAAGTAGTTTGTTCTTTTGTTCAGTCTATTTATCTATCATTTATGGGAGATGCAGGCACAAAATGCCACAGCTATCTTTTTGGTGAATGAGTTCACATTTACATATTGCACCAAATTTTGCCCATTTTAAATGTGTATCTTAATAAACTAGAATATCATTCAAAATGTACTATAGTTGTTCAGTTCAGTGAAGGAATGTCTTATTTTTAATAGATCTATTACACACACGCACAGTGAAGCGTTTATTTCTGTTAGTTCTGATGATTGGGGGGAAATGAAAAAGTCAGTGACAATTAGAATGGAAAAAAAGACCCAAAAAGGCCTTTTTAATACAAAAACATTATCTGATGGCCACATTACAGCCTAGGAATACCACTGACTTAACCTTTTCTGGCTCATCTTCCCCATGAAAAATAAGCCAACAAAGGTCATTGATAAGGAAGCTGGTTGTTCACACAGTGCTGTATCCAAACATATTAATTAAATGTTTAGTGGACAGAAACGATGTGGCAGGAAAAAAAAGGTATACCATAAGGATAACTAGAGTTTTAGAGGATTGAGAATATAGCCCACAGCACTGCTCGCCTCCATGCCATGCTGCATCAATGCAGTAATTTATGCAAAAGGAGTCCTGACCAGTTACCGACTGCATAAACTGTACAGAACATGAATATGCTTTTCAGCAAGTTGATATTTATTTTAAAACATCCTTATTTTATTCCATGTACTATTTTAATTATCTAGGAAACTGTAACCCATGATTATCAAAATTAACAGAAATAAACACTCAGTGAGAAACCTATGTAAAAAACTTAAATACCTTACCTTTTGAATGACATTCCATTTGTTTTTGGGTTGTACCTGGAGGTACAATGGAAAATAATTTTGACTATTACTTTAATTTTAATACCAACAACTGAGCTCTTTCTGATCAGTCAGTCTTGCTGCATGGATCCTATAAAGCCTACGAATGATGCTTTAACTTCTCACTTACTGATTTTCATTTTAAAATGTATGGGCTTTTGCACAGTTTATGAAATTGTCCTAGATATAATCCTCCTAATTTTGCAAGCTTCTATAAAAAAAAAAAAAAAAAAAAAAAGAAAAGAAAAAATCCCCCCCAGGCATTCTTCCAACTTTGCTCACCCATATAACGCCATAAAAAAAGCATTCTTGCATCTTTGTTTCCCAAATTGACTCCCTTAACCAGAAAATTTATTGAGGTAAAAAGATTTTAAGAAGGATTCTAACACAAACCCTGACCAGGTCAGGTTCCCAGGATCAGAATTATTCATTCTTATACTGCAAAATCCATTAGATGTAACTGCATTTTTTATGAAGTCCTTGTGGAAGCTTGCAGTGTTTAATCAATGGCAAGGCTTTCGTTTTTAGGAAGGGTCACTGGTTTCAGGCAAGGTTGCCTTATAGTTCTCCTTGAGAGGTGATCCAGCTCCAATTAAAATGCAGGTCAGCATCACACTGATGATGACACCGAGAAACTGGAAGAGGATTTCTTTCAGTAGGTGTCAATACCTGAGCTTTTAAATTAACTAAATACTGCTGGAGGTTTTCTGTTGACTATCAGATTGTTATCTGACTCTCATTGATTCTTAACAGCAGAGATGTCCAAAGTGCGTTCCAGGAGCCATTTGCAGTTTCAAGAATGATACAAATTTGGCCCGCCAGCACAGGTAGTTGGTGCAGATGGAGATGCACTGGGACATCTGCTGGTGACCTGGATCGACCAGTTTTACCAACCTTGATCAGCGATAAGGCAGTTGGAAACTAAAAATCTTTTTTTGAACAGTGAACACACCTTACATTGCTGGCAACAGCACTCGGTGGGTGGAAGCTGTTGCTGGGTGAAGACTATTTTCTTGTTACCAATTGATCCTAGTTGTCAAACAGTACGGTAAGTTCAAATAATTATTCAAAGTAGTTTAAAAAGTTTCTACCTAAGGAAACCCAGCAGAGCATTGAGTCATTGACTATTCATTTACTAATGAGTGCACAAAAAAAAAAAAAAAAAAAAAAAAAAAAAAAAACAAGACCAGAATTAATGATGGTGCCAGTTTATGACACTCCCTGGTTTGGATCAGTTTTGTATTTTTCAAACAATAAAAAGAGAGCAAGGCTTTGATTGCTGTAACTGATTGGTTAATTGGACCTTTTAAATAACAAGCATTCTTGAATGCTTGTTATTTAAAGTAAAGAGAGAAGCTAATAAAGACATTCACAGAAGAAAAGAAAAAGTGTCCTAATACATCATGTTTCCATGACAATCTTAGAAGAGAAATATTAAATCAAGGGGTCCTGGGGGGTTAAAAGACGACTAAAAATTAGGAGTGTAACCATAAAAGAAAATCATGGTTTGGAACGTACTGCATTTTAAAGTCACGGTTGGTACATTTTTAGTATGCTTTAATCAAAAAAAATAAATTAAAAAATATGATTTTCTTTTACTCCGGTCTGCAATAAACAAAGAATCATTTTTAATTTCTGAAGTTTATTTGTTGTTTTTTTTTTTAATTATTATTATCATATTCTAAAATTTTAAATAGTGGAAAGTATAAAACTGAATGAAGATTTGGTTGGATTCTTTTCTATAGTTGAAGTAGTATAAACAAGCATAGACAAAACTACATAAAAACGGTCCATAATATGGTTCAGATTTTTCATATTATACACATGCCAAAATGTTGAAGACAATTTTTTTAAATGCAGGATAACACATTGCAATCTCTAAACAACAAATCATTTGTTCTTTAGTAAAAACAGAGATATCTGTGACTGCAAAGACAAACTGTGACCTTTTAAAGAGGATTCTGATTTTCTTTAATTCTAAACCTTTTCCTTTTCAGCAATAATTAGTAAAGGCACCATGTTGTTGCTTTCTATTACAGTCAATTATGCTGTTATGTAAACAACCAAACTCCCCTGCCTTCACTGCAATTTCTGCATTTATAAACAACATACTTAAACACACAGGTGATTTCAATAAAACAGGCCTCAATAACTACAACCTGCTGCTTGGGTAAGTTGAAACCTCTTTCATAAGTTAAAATCCGGTATTTTCTCATTCATTAATTTTAAAATGAAATAAACAAACTTACTCTCATAAACCATCTGTACTGTGATTAGTTTTCACACTTAGCACCAGTCCATGGTATTCAATAGCAATATCAGGCACATATGTTGGAGAAATATGTCAGTAAACCGCTTATTGTTTATATTAATTTCCCTTGCAAATGGAACGGAGCTCTTTCTTTGTGTCTGTTGTTCATATTTGTTGTACAACAGTGTAGCCATCTTAATTTATTTCCATGGTCAGAGTGTATTAAGAAGCAGAGCAGGATTTATGCAGGACACAAACAGCCTCCTCAACCCCACACAGAGAAAACGAGCCAGTGTGAAGAGCTTGTCCAAGTTCCAGGAATAAGCTGCCAAATATCAGTCATCTTCCTCCTCCACATTATGCAAAGTGACAGAAGAAGATCTACGAGCAGTGTTTGTTGCAGTATGTGTTAGATTAATGCAGGCCAAAGACAGCCTCCTCCTCACCAGACAAGCAGGATGGAAAAATAATGTAATTTAACTGTAGACAGAACAGTGAAACAACAGCTACTCTCAAAATAAACACAAAGGGATACTTTTCCATCCATCTTTTATCCGTCCACTCCATTACCACAATTCAAACACATCCTCAATACTAAGTGGGAAGTTCCTTTTAGGCTTGATTTGATCATGTGCCAGTTTCTGGTTTTAAGGCATAGCACAATTTTCAAAAAGTCAGGGTTTCCATCATACATTTGCTCAAGTTTATGTTGCTATTATTGTAGTCCCAAACACTTACATTACAAAGCTTTGAGTAATGGACCTTCTCAACATGTCAAAACAAAAAAGAGTGGAAACTACCTTAATTTTTCCCAGCTGTTAAAAAAAAAGACAAAGTTGGCAGCTTGGAAAACTTCCCAGTAACATAAGTTACAGTCAGTACTGGCTTGTCTGCTAGAGTGGCGCCACCTATCACTCTTTTTAAGGTTTACACGATGCTGATACAACAGTTGAAGCAAGCTATAAGAGTTAGCTAGCTAGCTACTGAGGCAGCTAATCTAGCTAACTAGCTAAAATGAACTTCAAGCTCCTAATACTGATCTACTAAGAGGAGAACAAATAACTTTTGCTCATCCCAAAACATTTTTATTTTAGAATTAATTGATTATTTACTAAGGTCTTCCTTTAACAATTATTTTTGTTTTAAAACTGGTTTATGCTAATTTAGCTTTGCCAAATCTGACTTTTGCAGAGCTGATTGTTTAATCAGATTTTTTTCAAGCTTCAAAAAATGCTGTCCACTATGAGAATTTAAATATGCATTTAAATATTTAAATATTGATAAATTTGTACCCACTTTCATAATCAATAATTTAAAGAACTTTTCTATCATCAAAGCCTGGTCTGCCTTAACAAAATTTGAATTTATTAATCCGTAAAACATTATCTACCATCTACCAGTCCATTGTCTATATTTTGGTTGGAGAGAACATATTTCATTAGAGCCAATATACAAATAAAATGAACTATACATGGGATTTTATCTTTGTAATTTATCAAAATATTAACATCCAAGAGAAATAATCATATACCAACTCACCAAGTACATAGGTATGTGAAGGTTTGTTTATGGTATGAAATAGAAGTAGGTTGAAACAAACTGACCTGGAGTTATTTAAATCACATCATTTAAATCAACATGCTACTTTCATCCACAGAAAGCGTTTTCCATGTTTGCACAAAGGTTTTATTTTGATCTCATATGACCAGAGTACATTCCTCTACATGTTTGCTGTGCTCATCATGGCTTCTGGAAAACTGCTTATAACCTTTTACGATTGTCTTGCCACAATGCCTTTCTCATTGCCACTCTTCCATAGAAGCCAGACCTGCAGAGAACATGACGGATAGTTGTTCTGCCAACAGATTCTTCCACCTGAGCAGTCAATCTCTGCAGCTCCTCCAGGGTTAACGTAAATATTTTCACTGCTTCTCTGATGTATGCGCTCATAACATTTTGTGTAGATTTCCGGTGGTGACATACTCTTGCCATTTTTGAATTATACATTGAATGGTGCACCATCCAAGCTTTAGGTATTGTTTTATGACCTAACTCTGCTTTAAACCTTTTCACAACTTTAGTCCTGGCCTTTCTGCTGTGTTCATTGGTTGTCGTGATGCCGTTGGCTAATGTTCTCTAACAAACCTCTGAGGCCTTCATTGAACAGCTGGCTTTATGCTTAAATTAAATTACTCACATGTGGACTCTATTCACTAATTCAGTTATTTCTAAAGCCAACTGGGTAAGCTTGATTTTATTTAGTGGTATCACATTAAAGGGGGCTGAATACAAATGTGCAACACACTTTTCATATGTTTATCTGAAAGAAAAAAATTAAAAATTATGCCTTTTTCCTTCCACCTTACGATTGCATACTACTTAGATTTGATCTATCACAAGAAATCCCAAATAACACTTTGAGGTTTGTGGCTTTCACAAAACACTGAAAAGTTCAAGGGGTATTAATGATAATGCAAGGTATTAGTACTTCAACCATGAGGTCCTGGATGGGGACTCTTAAATGTTTTCCTCACATTGACACATCGCTTAGTGTGCTGTCACTGAGGAATCCCTGTGAGAAAACCCCCAACAGCACACACACTTTTAGCAATTAAAATTGATTTTCTCTGCAAAGTCATTATAGCATTGTTTGACTTTTCAGCCATTATAGTACTGATGAGAGAAGACAGCAGTTGATAAATAAATAACTGGCTTGATTTGAGCCTTTAGTCTTTATTGTGGACTATTAGCAACATGTTGTATGAGCTGAATAAACACGATAGCCACACACTCTTCTCAATGTTCGTTGCCTCATACATGCAGTCCTTTTAATACAATCTAAAATCTATATAGAATATTTGCTGATGCATTTCAGGGCTTTAAAAATGAAATTTGAGTTGTTTTTTTCTGGTATTGGTGATAATATAATAATATTGGTGTTATCTGCTTACATCTCTCAATTTTAAACATATTTAGAAATATATCAAAAACATTAAAAGTTTAGAAATAAAGAGAAAATTGTTAAATGATTCAGCCCAATTAACTGCCCTTAGAGAGCCAATTAACGAACAAAAAGTTTGGTGCTCCTAAGAGTTAAATGTTTGAAGTAAAACAACAAATAAATCTTGTTGAGGGCTGTTTAATATTTTCATAACTGCAAGAACAATAGTTTGTTTTCTATAGGTTTATAAATTTGAGGACTTTAAAACTTGTCTGTCCTCGAGCTCCAATCTCACTGACATTTAGTTCTTCGTGTCTTGTGAAGCTCTAAATGACTTTAACACCTTTCTTTCATATCATTTTCTCACATTTGCTTTGGCCTCATTGCTCTACAACTGCTGGAGAAACACTGCGGTGCATCAAGAATATTGCCATGACAGTGGAAAATCAATACAAATTTTATCATAGCATATCCTCTGTTCTCTAATACGCAACATAATCTAATTGCACTTCGCAGTAGAATGTGGTGTGCATACCATGTTTTCTTTCCAAGCAGAGTGGAAAATAAAGATGGACTCTGAATCAGTATCAATGTGACCTTGTAAATATACAACTAACATGAAAAAGGGAAAATTTCACTTGGATCAGTTCTTCACCTGTTGACATTTAACAGTAAAAGAAACTATAAAAGAAATAGATCTTTTCAAATATACTGCTTCTACATACATGTACATCAACAAATTTGTAAAAAGAGGAAAACAATTGAATGAATGAATGAACGAAGGTTCAGTCAGTTAGTTGGTTGTGTAAGTTCTGCATTTTGCAGGATTGTATGACTATAAGGCAGAGCTGATTCATTCAGTTATAATGAAACTACAAAAGATTGAAATATAACAACAGAAAATCTAAATAGTTGTAATTTAACACAATTGATCTGCAAGAGAAGTTAAGTTATTATGTTTCTGCCGGGCCTGAGCACATGGATGCACAAAGGAATCCCTAATTATTTTAGATGTTTTATTCCTTTTAACCTCCTCCTTTTAACCTTGCTGCATCCCCCTGCATAGCTGTCACAAACTGTAAACAAAACTTCTCAACCTCCTCCAGAGTTACCAAGGACCTCTTGAAAGCTTCTCTGATTAATGCTCCCTTGCCCATTTAAAACAATTCTGCTTTAAACATCTCCACAACTTTCTATCTGTGTTCCTTGTTGCTTTTTGTGCTGTTATTTCTCTAACTTAGACACATATAATCTGCATTTTCTGTGTTTGGAGGGAGGGGAATTTTCAAAGACTGTATTATCCACCTTCCATTTCTGTTATATGCTCCTTGTTATTGATGTGTCACATATAAGCCTAAGCATATACAGTATGTGAAAAAATGTTAAAAAGATAAAAGGTGCAAAAATACTTTTACAAGTTCCTGTTTATTATACTGTACAGTACCTCACAATTTGTATTTTCAGCTCTTAATTCTGCCATTTGAGTCACTTAGGCATTAAAAAGTTACCTTGAGGCTTTTATTATTATTACAAAGACACAATTTGTTCCCATTTCCTTTGTTCAGTCTTTGTAAAATCCCAACATGATGACAGTTTAACAGAAACAAAACTGCTGTTTTAACAAGTGTTTTCCAAACTAGATTCCCTCTCACAGTCCAAAAAGATGACTGTGAGGTTAAATTCTCCTTAGGTGTGAGTGTGTGCGTGCATGGTTGTTTGTCCTGTCTGTCTCTGCGTTGCCCTGCGATGGACTGGTGACCTGTCTAGGGTGTACCCTGCCTCTTGCCCAATTATCGCTGGGCGAGAGGCACCAGCCTACCTCGCAACCCTGCAAGAATAAGCGTGAAGGATAATGGATGGATGGATGGATAGATGGATGAAGGAAACAAATCCATACAGTCCTCCTACCCCCAGGATGCCTGTAACCTGCTGGCTGTTGGGTTCATGCTCTCACCACACCTGCCTCTTCCTCCTTTTACTGTAAAAATGTGCAACTCTTCCTTTC
Organism: Anableps anableps; assembly: GCA_014839685.1. NCBI lineage: Eukaryota > Metazoa > Chordata > Actinopteri > Cyprinodontiformes > Anablepidae > Anableps > Anableps anableps. Next base: position 29,845,810 of record CM026074.1, on the reverse strand, counting down.
TTGTTAGACATGATACTGAGAAACAGCTGGAATCTTTCCATGAGTATAAATCTTTCAACAACACTGCTGACAGAGCAATGCTGGAAAGCAGCCCCACCACTGAATAATGACAGTCTTTAGGTCAGAGACACAACACAGGATGCTTTTTTGCTGTTTGCAGAGTTGACACTAATTACATGGCACTAAAGTTCAAGTAAAGGGTTGTTTGCAATAAAATGCTGTAAAACATATTATATAAAATCACCCAAACAAATATAATAGTAAATTATTTCCAAGTATACTTATTTAAGGTCGTTTTCTATATAGCTTTTTTTTTTTTTCCAAAATGTAAGAGCATCAATTTTTACACATTTTCCTTTTTTTACTGTCACATATTGCATTTCCACAAGATTTTGCTCTCAAATTCAAAAAAGTCGAGGTTACATATGAATGCACTCATGTCCACCTCAAAACAAGGACGAATATTGTTAGCTCCTGTTTGAATCCTGCTCCTCATGCTCAAACGTCCTCTATTAACAAATGAAATCTTAGTTAATAGATCTCTCTGAAAGGAACTCTTTCTGTAAAACAACCATGCCCCAAAGAAAGCAGTAATGTCACTGGCAAAATCTGTTATTTTTTTTTTATCTGGAACTCATTTTGAGCAGAGTTAGCACTTTGTTCCAACAAAGAGAAAGAACAGACCTGAATGGTTTCAACCAATGCAGAAGTTTGAGCATGAGTTGCAAGTGTTAGAGATATTACAGTACTACTATATAAATAATCAGTCAGTTAATCTCATATATTTAGCTTTAGCTGAGCAGACAATGCTTCAAACTGCATCAGTCTATCTACTTAAAGAAAAAAATAAAACAGGAGGTGCCTTACACACATACTACTCTTGCAAGTTTAGAGAGTTGTACCAACTACAATACTGAAGATGACATTGTGCACAACCTGAGAAGATAATAAAAGGTTAAAATGTCATTTCTTGGAGGTCAGTTATCTGATTCAAACAACAGCAGGAGATATTTGTGCAAGAGGCGTTAAATTTGAGCACAGAAGCATAGTTTTGAGGGGGAGCAAAGGACAATATTTGAAGCAAGTTATTTTAGCATGAGAGTAAAGTTTTGAGGGAGAGTAGTACAATTTCTGAATGAAAATAAGGAATCATGCTCTTATTTTTTAGAAGAAAATTTCACCCCATATTTTTCCAAGTATCAGGGAAATATTTTCCTTTTGGGATTATGTGGGATTAATAAACTCCAATCATTCTATCTAGTATCATTATTAATATTATGACACTGAGGATAAAGAGGTAGCTCTTTCCAGAATTATGCAACTGATTTTGGTCACAAGGCTGCATAGTTGCACAGATGGTAGCAAGAAGGTCCTGGCTTCGAATCCTGGCCTGGGGTCTTTGTGAATGGAGTTTGCATGTTCTCCCTGTGCGTGTGTTCTCTCCGGGTACTCTGGCGTCCTCTCACAGTTCAAAAACAGGACTATTGGGATAACTGGTCTCGCTGACTTGTCCTTAGGTATGAGCGTGTGTGTGCATGGTTGTTTGTCTTGTGCATGTCTGTGTTGCTCTCCAGTTCACTGGCAACCTGTCCAGGGTATACCCTGCCTTTCACACAATGACCACTGGAGATAAGCACAAGCCCCCAGCGATCCTGCAAGGATAAGCGGCATAGACAACGGAAGGATGGATTTTGGTCACATCTTTGGACTGTAATCAAAAGAAAATCCACATAAAAAAATAATCCTGCACATCAACCTTAAGTGTGTGCCTTCAGAGGCAAGCTTCATAAAAGAAGAGTAATCTTAGCACAAATTTCAATTTCAGACACCCACGCATATTTTTAAATCCACACACAGTATATGGGATTTACAATCCTCCTCAAGTGCTTAGTTTTATGTGTTTAAATCCAATCATGACTGTCACATGATACATCTGAAATGAGCCGCTCCTTATCAGAGCAGTGCAACCCTCTTCATCACCTCCTACCCGAACCTGTCAGGAGTCTAGCCAATGTTGTCCTTGTTCTAACTCTGCTATGTGGCACTAAATGGGTTCAAGCCGTCCTACAGGATGTTCTTTCCACAAATCGCCAAGCTGTCCTTTTTCTCTCGTTTCCTAAAGTTAATTCTCCTTGAATCCTTGAAATGCCATAGTTCAGTTGTAAAGCGTGGTGGCACTAGACTAAATGCTACTGAGTTATGTTGACAGAAGCTTGGCCAAGTTTCTTCCAGCGCCTCAACCGTCTACCCCGCCAAAGAAACAAACAAATGAGATGACATTTTAGGATAGATGATATTTAATTGTTTAATTTTGAGCAATGATATTAGCCGAGGTGAACATAAGAAAAGCAAATGCAATCAGCCCATTGATTTTTGGACACTAAATGGCTATGCCAAGATCGACTGAGAGTAATAGAACAAAATGCCATTATTATAGGGGCTTACTGTTGTCACCCTTATGGTTCAATATAAACACCTAATTTCTACTCCATTATTTCTGGTTAAAAATGCTTTTTTGTCATACAGCTTTTCCTGCCTCACGTTACCACAAAACAGACATTTCTTTGACAAGTTTTATCTCACACCATATCTGCAGTGAATCAGACAGTATCTAACGTAAATGCTTAAGTCATCACTTACTCTGTGAAAAAACACTTTCACCTGTCACCCATTAAGGAACAAGCTCGACCACTTTAAAATTACCACTTGCCTTTGTCAGTCTTTAAGTCTCCTGTCCTTTGCTTTCACTCTTTTGCAGCAAAATGTGAAGGGAAGGAACAACTTAATGTTCAAAACTGAAAAATGCAACAATGGCTGTTTAATACAATGTTAACTCCAAGGGACATAATTTGGTATCACAAGGCCTCCCGAGCAAAAGAGGGGAATGAGATCTAATTTGACTTTACATGAGGCTGAATCTTTTGTCATGTCACAACTCTGAACATCAATGTGTTTTATCGGGATTTTATGTGACAGATGTACACAAAGTAGTAGTCCAAACTGTAAACTCAAAGGAAAAAAATGAATGGTCTTTAAAAGCCTTTATACATTTGTATTTAGCATTCTTTACTCTGATATGCCTAATATAAGCTATTGCAGCTAATTATGTTCAGAAATCACTTAATTTGTACATAGAGTCCCCATGTGTGTAACTAAAGCTCAGTTTCACTGTTCTCTAAAGGCCTCAGAGGTTTTTATTTTAGAGATTAGTGAACAAACAGCATCACAAAGACCAAATAATACCGTAGACAGATCAAGGATCAAGTTCTGGAGAAGCTAAAAGCACGGTTACGTTAATAAAACAGTGTCCCAGACTTTGACTATGTCACAGAGCTCAATTCAATCATCTGAAAATGGACAAAATAGTACTCCACAACTGCAAAACTACAAAACTTGGCTGTTCACCTACACTGACAGCCAAGTGTTGATCAAAGAAGCAGATGAGAAATACATGGTAACTCTGGAGGAGCTGCAGAGCTCCACAGCTCAGTTTGGAGAATTATTAATCATTTTCACCACAAATTTAGTCCTTATGGAAGTGGCAAGAATGAAGTCATTCCTAAAAGGAAAACTCCAAAGAAGTTTCAATTTAAACCACATGCAGCAAACAGGTGGTGGCGGCATCATGCTGTGGTAATCCTGGAAGACAACCTGCAGAACGCTAAAAAAGGCTGGAGTAGAGTTTCCCCTTCTCGTAGAGCAACCGCCTTAAAGATACAGCAAGAGCTACAACTGAATGATTTATATTAAGGCATATTAATGGGTTAGATTGGCCCACTCAAAGTCCAGATCAAAATCAAATGAATAATCTTTGGCAAGACTTGATAAGAAATTTCACATTGTCAACCCATCTGACTGAGCTATTTCAGTCTCTACATGTGCAAAGATGGTAGAGACCTACTACAAAAAAATTGCAGCTGTAAATTTTTATAGCCTGTTTTTTTTTTACATTCGTCTTCACAATGGGTCACTACTTTGTGGTAATCTATAACTTCAAAACCCCATAAAATTTGTGATGATAGTTTGTGATTATAATGGGAAAAAATGGGAAAGGGTTCAGTGAGAGTACAATTATTGAATGGTTATACCTTGGTTTTTACTGCAACAAAAAGGACAGTGTCTGTACATAGACAAAGAGGAGAAAAGAGTGAACGTCTTGAAAGCTACACTTCTTGAGAATAATCTTTAAACAGTCCAACCAAAATTCAATTAACCTTTATTAGGGTTTAATAAAGAAAATTTGGATTTTGTGTTCCTCAGGGGAGTATGCAGCAAAATCTTTAATTCAAGCACTGACCACAGTGCTTTTTCTCCCTCACCATAGATTTCATCCTTTTTGAATGGCTTACAAGTTCTTAATAGGATTTACAGTGAATCAGGTGAGAAGGTGGGCCACATCCTAATTTCTTAGGCCTTGGCTGATTAACAGAGCAGCAGTGAATTGCTCTGCATAAAAAGCGTGTCCTTCTTTAAACCTGTTAACTTCTTCCTGTTCCACTGGTATAAAAGAGAGTTAAATACGTTTTCAGATACTTCTTCTCTCAATCTTTTCATGTAATCTTGTGAATCTTATTCAGTGATGGTCGTAGAAGGGTTAGAGTCCAGCAGGGCTAATCCCTGTCTCCGATCTTCATGGACAGGATCTAAAGCTGCCCTAGAGAAGAAGGTGTCTAGTTTGGGAACCTGCAGTTCTGATCTTTGCTTTTATTGTGGTTTCTGTTGATGTCTTTGAGCCATGGGTTTGGGCTGTCCTTTGTGTTGCCCTGTGATGGACTGGAAACTCTGTCTCTTGCCCAATAGTCTCTGGAGATAGGTACAAGCCCCCCTGTGACCCTACAAGGCAGAGAAGAGATTGATGGAAGAATGGCTAGAAGGAATATTAAATTTTTATTTGGTCTCAAAGACATGGAGCTCATTACCAAAGATAAAGCTTCAAAATACTATGAGAAAAAGCTTATAAAAAGTTGTGACTCCTGTAATGCCAATAAATATTTTTCAATTGATTATTCAGAGGAGGATAAAAAAATTTTACTATGCCAATTAAAATTTATGTAAATAAAAACAAATAAAGTATTTTATCAAAATTAATTATCCTTTTATATACAGTAGTTTGATTGTCATTTTTAAAAATACCTCTCATTTCCTATTAGAAACACACTTCTTGATTTAAAAAAAAGTTTCTTTAAAAAAAAGTCTAAATCTGCCACAGGTATGAATTTTGGACTCAAATATAAATATACCGTTTACATGAACTGCTACATTTTAATTAATGCACCTCTCATGGTAGCAGCTCTGTTATGTTAGTACTGATTTGGTCTATTTGTAGACATTCATTTACAACTTTTTGGGTTGAGGCGTTGAATGATTTGATGGGTTTTTTTTAATCTGATTTTGGAAGTTGTGCAGCTGGAAAGATTTTTCTTCTGTCTTTTATACTTTCAGTGAGTTGTTATGATGCGTAACCATGGCAACAATGTGTTCTTTTTACAACTGGGAGCAGCTGATTAGCATTTTAAAAGCTCAAAAAATAAAAAATAAAAAAACACCTGAACAACAACCTCAAATACCAGAGGAGTTAAAAAGGAAGCTTCATGGATGCAGAGCAGGACCAAAGAGCAGACAGAGAAGGAGGATGTTCAAACCATCTCTTCCAGCAATCATAATGGGCAGGGATCGCTCCGGTGGACTAGCAGGGTTTGTAAACAACTGATGGTGTCATCCAGGACATGTTACTGTAGAATATCGTCTCTCCTGCCCAGAAATTGAGTTGTTACCATGTCATGAGAGTCATGTGATAGTCATACAGCAAGTCTTCAGTCAGAGGCCTCTTCAGATTTTTTGCCAAACTTACTGCTACTGCCAACAGCATCACGATCCAAAACAACTGTTTGAAGATATTTGGATGATGAGTTATGACAACAATAGATTTCCCTTTAGGATAAATAAAGTTTTTAAATAGAATGTATTCAATTAATTGATGATGAAGCATATGCTGTTGTTAACTAGCGTATAGCATTATCTGCCAGCGAATACCATTGTATTACTAGCATGGAAGGTATGCTAATCTTAGCATACTAACAAACTTTAGCACTCTAGACTGTTTACTATTATTAATTACCATGCCATTGTTAGCATGTTAGTTGATGTTAGAATTTTAGCTAATGTATGCTTGCTCCTAAGATGCTTTTAGCACAGCACCTATTAGCTACTTTTAGCTAATATGCTACTGTTAGCATGGTTAAACTGGTTAAACTCATGCTTGCACTTGTTATTTTTCCACTATCTTGTCTAACTCACCTCTACCTTCTTAATGCTGTACAGTTCATGCTTTGTCAATGGATTGTCAAAATCCAAGAGACATTTTTTTCTATTGTCTCTTATGCAAGAATCCTAATTGGTCAGCTCTAAAACACAACTCAGGTTGAGATGGATGGTTTGTTTGCAATTTTCTACCTCAGTTTCAGCTATTGCTGTTCAATATTCTTTTTTTTTTTTTTTTTTTTACACATCTCTTTAAATATCATTGTCCTTCTAATATTTCTGCTAATTTTTTCTTTTTCAGCAAGCATTTCTGCTTCAGATTAGCTTCTTTAGTTCACCACTTCAGCTTTACACACCATTTTCAGGATAAATGATGACAATCTACTCTTAAGAGGGCTCTGCTTTAAGCACCTGCACATTTTGATCTGGATCATGATATGACAGCAAGGACTAGCCCACATCATTACTGGTCAAAGTGTAGAGGTGTTACCACAGGGACACCCTCTACCCCTCACTTTCACATTTGATCAACAACTCTGGACTGTGACCTCCTTTCTTGGCACTTAACACGGTGGCTCGTTCTTTACACAAATTACATGAAGATAGAAAGAAGGCATCTCAGACCAAGCTTGACACCATCTTGTATAAGAGCTGTTCTAAGCAATCATAACCACCTACACAATTTAATTTTAAAAACTAAAAAGATGTTGCTTTAATATCTCTATCATAAACTGCACTCCAAAGCTCCCAGAACAACCTTTCAAACTCTCTCTGATCAACCCTCAATGAACTTTGGAATTATTGTCCAAAAATGATGGCTTGGACAACTACGTCATCAGTTTGGTTATTGCCAACTTAAATTTTTATATTACGACAGTGGTTTTTTAATGGAGTCTGCTACCTACTTGCTTTGTTTAATTCCAAAAACAGTTTTTTCCCCTTTCCTTTTTCTTTCTTTATCTTCTGGGTGGGTAGTTGACAATTCACATTTTAGATCCTCATAGCATATTTACATAATTATTTAAGACTTCAAAGACTTGTGCTATAAGAGAGAAGAAATATGAAATAACCCCTCTGTGACCAAAGGCCCGATGAGAACCAGATCAATAGGCTGCATATAAGAAACATATACCAAGCAAAGTGTGAACAGTGGAAATTGTACACCCCTGAGCAAGACATCTTGAAAAGAATAGAGTTCTTCCACTGCCAACTCAGTTAAGCCTGCACAGCAAATTTCACACAACCATTTTGTGCTCTGCTGATAAAACACTTCGAAAGCCCATTGACACAGACAATGCCTTCAGTTAGGAATAAGCCACTTTTTGTCCCCGTTCCCTTTCATCAGTGTCCCAAATAGAACCAAGCCTGACTGAACCGTGAACAAAAATACACTGACAAAAACTGACTCAAGTAACAAACACAATCACACGCATATAAACTGTCTGGCATGTGTGGATGAAGAAGTTTTACAGAAAACAAGACTGTACAACTATTTATTACTCAAACTGTATTTATAACACTGTGCAAAATGCAATTTGTGATTAGCTCCATTAGGCATGTGAAGAGGATGTGACACAAAGGCACTAGTGTCCTGCACCTGTCGCCCTCTCATCTACCCCTCATTCAGTTTCTGTCAATGAATGTAGCTCACTCCATTTCCATGTCCCACTCAAGTGCTATATCGATGAATAAAAAGACATCACTGGTGAATAAATGCTAGCTTTTATTGCCTAGTACAGGGAGAAAATTAGATGGATAATTTAGCGAGGATCAGGCTTCCACCTCATTGAGTTTTACTGATCTTGTGTGCTTTCATTTTGATTAAGATTTCACATCTGGAAGCTTTAAACATATTGCTATCATCATCTCAACCAGCGGAGCAAAGAATCACTACAGAACTGTCGGCTGGTAGACCTTTTTAACCTGGCAATCTGTCTAAGGATCTGGGGAAAAAAATAGCTTATTTGAGGTTCGGGAAACTGTCTCACGGTCCTGGCGACTACTAACATTGAAACGACATTTCCTCAACATCGAAAGCTCAGATTTGAATTCAATCTCATGCTGCTCCCTACATAGGGGATTATGCAACAGAACATGGCTTTGCATAGCTTTGATTTTGCATTGTGCTTTTGCAGTTTCGACAAAAAGGTATTAAATTTAATGATCAAACGATCAAAGCTAACTGCAATAGGCTGCATGTATCCAGGTTTTTCCATTCCAATTATGGGATTTCCAGCTATGTATGAAAGCAACAATATATTTTAAGACACATCTTCACCACCACTCTGTCAACTTTCATATGTGGACATTTTTCCCTTTTCGTCAACAAAACATCTCATTCCATGCCGACATTTGTTGTGCTCCTTTTCATTGTTATCTGTGTTGCTATCCTGACTCCAGGTAACTCCTTATGTGTATTTCAGAGATTAGAGAACATTAAAATGAAACATACAAGCATCAAGGTATATCCAACATTTAAATAATTAGGGTATAAAAACTGCTAAGAAATTTTCCACTACACTGTTCCTTTAAAATCGTTTTGATTAGATGCCAATAAAAGAGTAAGGCTGGACAGAGTTTTCTCCAGGTGCATGCCCCTTGATAAAACTAAACAAGTGCCACCCTTTAGTCACATCAGTGTCTCCAGGATTTCACGATTGTTTTTATGATTTTTTTTGCAATCAAAATCACTGATTTTGCAGTGCTACTTCAGAAATATTTGCAAGGAATTTTGCTATATTTGGGTTCATGTATGATGGTAAATGTGACTTTTTGGTACACACCAAATCGATCATGAACTATAACTTGACATCAAGTAAAACTGAGGCAGCAGTATAATAGAAGTAAGTAATACTGCCACCTACAGGTTGGAGTTAGAAGTCACTTAAACCCAATGTTTTTGATCATTTTTGCGGAAAATTTGCAATAAACTCACAATTATACATTAATGTGAAAAAAATGTGGGGATCTGTTGATGTGTTAGTTTCCATTATCGCAGGATCATGAAAAGCTGAAGGGACTGTCTTATAAAGGTAACAGGGTTTTAAAGCTACAGCTAGTAGTTACAAGCTGCAGTCGGTTGCCTACAGGCATACTGTTTCTGGCTTAAACCAGGTGGTTTATGTTATTCTATGATGAACAGCGCTGCAAAACATATAATATACTGTTCAGTAAGCACATTAAAACCACTACTGCATTTAGTAGGTGTCAATTTTAGATTTTTGGTCAGGTCAATATGTTAAAATTAGAATTAAAAAATTAAACAAATACATATAGCATGTTTCTTAACATACTGTACACACAGAGCACTTTACACCAGAGCCATGAATATGGAGCTATTCATAAACCGATACACAATACTGGTAGGCAATGCATAATCAAGTTCCTTGCCCAGGAGCAGCTTGACATCTGGCAGAACGCTGAAATTGGACCCACAACTTTGTGATTGCAATATGACTTCTTTTCCCATTTAACCACAGTAGCCACTGTAACATCACAGATAAATGTCAAAAAAATATTACTATTATTATAACTGTGATAAATATTACATTAGCAGCAGTAGGAATAAATGTTTCTGTTTCAAATAAAAGCAACTATATCACATTGAACATTTTTATTTTCAATTTTTGTGTAAATGCTGTTAAACTATTTAGTTATTATTTAGTTTAGTTATGGTAAAAAGAAAGGACAACTTCTATAAATTCTAGAGTTTGAGTGATCTAGCCTGTGGGCTATAAAAATAATTGTATCTAATATCAAATGTAGAAAACCATTAAGCTGATTTCACCATGTCATTAAACAAATATAAGACAATGTGGAAACCTTTGTGAATAATTTAATACACCCCCCAAATCCTAGATATGCACAAAAAAATTGTGCATTTTATACTTTAAAACGGCTCTACTCTATATTGTTGTTACTGAAGGGATGTAAAAATGTAAACATTGTTACATCTGCAACATATTTTCCAGTCATTCTTACTGAGGGAAGATGTTTTTACAAATCGGTACTGGGCAATAAGAGCACCTGTCATTTATTACCACTATTGTATATCACTAATACATTAAAAAATAGAGATGAATGCCAAGATCCAGGAGGAGGGGAAAAAAAGTCACGAAAGAGTTCTGTTTATTAAATTTTTTTTCGCCTTCAACACAATCAAAACAGACACCTATAAACTGCTACAAAACTCTAAAAACTGGACAGAGCATGGGAGCAATCATATATCACACTCTTTAAAAAACGAGTATAGGAGCACCACAGAGATGTGTGTTCAGTCATTTGCTCTTTACTGGACAAGCCATGATTGGTCTAACAAATTCAGTGGAAATCAGCTCATTTTGCTGCAGTAGTGGGATTCATCAGTGCAATAGATGTAATATGGTTCCTGAAGTCAACATATTTTCAATAAAACAGTAAAGATTAACTGAATTGGGAAATTTGTCTAAACTTGGAGTAAAGCTTCTTGTTGAACTTTGTTTTCTTGAAGTACCATCACCATGAATAGTGTGATTAAAGGGATCTTGAAATCTTTTTAAGGAGTTAGGTCTGTCTTGATCCTGTAAGGCTTTCTAGTGTTGAGACTCTACTGAAGCTGTAAAGAATAATAAAATGTTTGGACTAATGTCTGTCAAAACTTCCATTAACTGGTCTTTCATATAACACTTACTCTGCTTCAGTCACTGGAGAATAAATAGAAATAAACCTTTTGCTGAATGAGGTAGAATGGAGTAATATATACCAATGTCAATATAAGGTGTCAAGGGATGTAAAAGTAAGAGTCATTCGATTTAAAAACTTCAATCACCTCTATTGAAAGCCATCTGTTACTTTGATTGGTTCCTTAAAAGGCAGCAAATACCAGAGCTCAGATGGTTCATAACTTTGTGCTTTCAGTAGTAATACCCCCATATTAAAGGCCACATTCCTATAAAGGAGGTCATAACCAATGACTTTGAATTCTCTTGCAAGTTATATGTGCTGAATGGCATATTAGCAATAAAGGACTGCTAAACGCTGAAGTCAATCAAACTAGGACATAAGCTCCATTTTACTGGGAGATTTCCAAGAACACAAAGAGGCCAGCTCATATAAATCTTCCTGGAAAGATTGACAAATAAGAAGATTATGGCACTGCGTCTTTGAGTTTAAAAAGAGCAGATTTATGTCTTAATAATGCTGTACTTAATAAATAAATGTTCAAATCATGCAACACAACATCTTGTTGGAGTGCAATGCTGAATGTTTTTCTCCAACCAATATTAACATCACACATATCTGTAAATGATAGTCAGCCTGTAAATTCAATTCAGAAATCCTTGATTAATCCCAGAGAAAAATTTAATGTTGTTGTAACTCATATTATCAAAGTTTCTTCAGAGTTACAGATGGTGATGGCTGTAGGCAGGAAGGATCTTCTGTAGCAGTCTATATTACAGTGTACCTGAAGAAGTCTCTGACTGAAGACACTCTTTTGTTGTATAACAATCTGATTTGGAGGATGCGCAGGGCTGTCTGTAACGCTCTTCGTTTTATGAAGAATCATTCTTTGCACAATCATCTCCAGAGGTTCCAGAACAGTCTCCAGAACAGAACCAACATCCTTATTAGGTTGTTGAACCTTATTAAGTTCCTGGATCTGATGCTGCTAACCCAACAGATGATGGCAGAAGAAATTACTACAATGGCTGACCGGTGCAAATGAGTACCAAACGGCCAAACAAGCAGCAAGCAGCCAAACACGCTGCAAACACATGCAAACTCCAAAGCACACAAAAAACTAATGCAACATAAAAATGCTGTACACAAAAAATGCTACAATAAGAAAAAATAGAAGTAAAAACCTACAGTACCTTCACCAATTCACAGCCACATTCTCATGCTGATGGTAGTAAGTAAGTAAGTAGCTACATTGTAGCCACAGCTGTCCTGTGGCCGTCTGACAATAGCGAGGCTGCCATGTACCGGTGTCACCACCAGCAGGCAAGGCAGGTGAAGTGTCTTGCCCAAGGACACAACGAATTCGACAGATGAAGCAGGAGTTCAAACCAGCAATCTGCAATTACAAGACGAACTCCTACTGTCATCTTTGCTCTGAATAAATAAACAAAACAAATGCAAACAAAAGATGCTGCAAAAACAGGAAATAGAAGCAAATGGGAAAATGCTGCAAATAGCGAAAACAACAGCAAGTATGAAATGCTTCAAACTTGCTCCAATAAATAGAAGTGCTCCAGACCAGTAGGGGGGAGTCTGGAGTAGGTAATAATATCTGTTACACTTGTAAATATGCTGCTGTTCTATAATACCGTAAAAGACTGCATGTTTGAAAAAGACATGAAACATAACACACCTTCTTTTTCTTCCTCCAAATTTATTCTGGACATCCCATTAAATCATGAAATCCCGTATTTACTGAGGGTCTGGTCCCATAAGATTTGGTGGTTGACTCCCCCCAGTGGTCTGGAGCACTTCTGCTTTGTGGAGCATGTTTGCAGCATTTCATATTTGCGGTTGTTTTTGCTATTCGCGGCATTTTCTCTTTTGCTTCTGTGGTTGAAGCATTTTGTCTGTAGTTGTACCATTTTTCTTTTGCATTTGTTTCGATAATTGTAGATTTTTGCTACTACTTTTTGTTTGCAGCATTTTTCTATTGCATTTGTTTTTTTGTGTGGGTGTTTTAGAGTTTGCATCATTCAAGTGTTTGTAGCACATTTGGCTGTTTGCTGCGCATTTGTAGCCGTCAGCCACTGTAGAATACACACTTCATAACAGACTTTTGGAAAATATGCAGCATCTTGCTGCAAATACTGAAGGACTTAAGCTTCCACAAGAAGTACAACAAACCTGAAATATAATTTATTAAAAAAAAGTATTCTTTAACTGTACAGTCCAAAATATAGATGGTTTTGTTAGAAAATTAATGAAACATAGTTAAATATATCAAATCAGCATAAACAAGACTGTACTAATTACATTTACAAGACATCTGCGCTTCTGCACTATGATGCACAATGAGCAGGAGCACCGACTGGTTTAAAATGTGTACATTTTAGGCTTATTAGTAATATATTTTACTGTTGGTAACCACAGAATACATCAACAGCAACACTATAATTTAGTAATATGGCAATGGAACAAAGTTTTTGCCAGAAATGTTTAAAAAACTTTGACTTCTTTTACTTATTTATTCATAATATTCAGGAAAATAGCAGTATAAGGGAGTATATACACTGTCTAGCAAAAAATAGACAATAATACACAAACCTTTCCATGAACCTCAACAAAAAAAACAAAAAAAAAAAGTTGACACAAGCAGGAGTGGAACTCAGTATCTTATCGCACATTCAGGGAGAGAAATGGCACACTATCACCATACTTCTCACCCTCCTTTGGTCAGTCCCTAATCCATCTAATAACACCCAGCCACTGTCATGTCCCCCTTGTTCACAACTTGAAAGCATCACTTTACCCATTACCCTTCAGCAGAAGCTTTCCTTCTCCAGGCTGCTCTGACGCTCGGATGCTATTTGGAGCCATTAGGCCACCGAGGTCAGCACTTAACTTACATTTTCACAGCTTCAGGCATCATCTACCCCCTTTTCTATTATCAGTTTTTCATCTCTTGCTCCATTATTGTTGTATTTTGTGGCAGATGCAACGCAACAAACTGTTGCGTTGTAAAAAAAAAAAAAAAAAAAGCTAGAAAATACCAGAACATTAGAGACAACTTTTCTAGAAATCAGATATGAGGTGTGAGAATGAGTTGGCAGTTTTCTCTTGTAACCCTTTGAGGGACGTTTTAATTGGAACAAAAAAATTGAAGCAAGAGTTCCAAAGATGTGCTGAGAAAAAATGTTTTCTCTTATTTGGAGTCAAAATTTTTCATCAAAGAGTAAAGTTTGACCTAATCATTAAAAAAGATTCAACAAGAAGGGAAGTAAGTTTCTGGGTAAGGGTTTACAAACTTTCAAAATAATTTTTTTAAAAAAGAATAAAACTTCTATCTTTGCCAGTAGATCCACAAATATTAAATGTTTTATCTGATCTAGTCCCTCCAGGTACATTTAATAATTATTATTCCATCAGCCGGAGGGGGAAAAAAAACAAGCTATATTTTAAGGTTAAAGTTATAGATCTGGCTCTAATTTTTTTTTTCTTGTACAACTTTTTCTAAACTTTTCATTTCTGCCGAATTCATATGCTTTTTTTTTGTCCAAATTTGAAGTTCAACTAAGCAGTTGTATAATACCTGCTGTGCGCTGAAGCAAATACATGTACCAGTCATTATGGAGTAACACCTCACTAAATGTGGCACAGCTAAAAAAGCAAAGGGAGAAAAACAGTGCATATCTGCGTGGATGGATTTATAAAAAGAAATATTTCATTTTCACTTTCATTCTCTTTATGTTCTGGTTCATCTGCACCAGAGAAACTTCTAGCATTTACAGTGTCTTGGCAAAGTATTTACTCCCCATAAACTTTTTCTCATTTTCCCACATTACAAGCACACAATTTCAATACATTTTATTTCTGTTTAATATGACAAATAAAAAAAAAGTACATCACATAATTATGAGGTGGTAGGAAAATATATACAAGGTTGTTATGGCCTCAGGCCTGTACTGTCTTTTTGTTTGTTTTTCTTTCTGTTTTCTGTATTTTTCTCAGAAGATGGCGCCTGTTGTTGCTGACGTGGCTGCTGATTGGCTACCTGCCTCTACTGGTGGACTCCTAATAAGGACCTTTTACGTTTACCTGTCCAGAGGTGATTGGCTGGAGGACATTTGGGCAGCACCACCCACTTAGCAGCAGCCAATGAGGAGGCCAGATGGATGAAGGGGAGACTTAAAAGCCAGCTCTGCCTTCCTGCCAGTGCTGCTGTTCTTCTGTGCAGTATGCCATTGTTGTGCTGAGCCTTGTCGACAGATGTTGTTTGGCTTTGTTCTTTCCCCAATGCAACTGGTTCAGCCAAACATTGTGGTTTGTTTGTCTAATGTGAATGGTTTAACCAAACTTTGTGGGAGTTTTCATGTTTGTGGTTTGACCCACTAGTTTTAGTTTGCAGATACTTTTCTTTTGGTTCTTTAACTTTGTCTTCCCTGAGGTGTAATGCTGTTAGGAGGGAAGTTTTATTGATGTATTGTGGTCACTTCTTGAGAAGTGTGTATTGCTGTGTTTTCTTTGTCTATTTTGTTCACTGATATTGTAAAGAAATTGTTACTTTTCTTCAAGCTTATCTTTTTGTTATGTCATTTATGTGGCGTCCTCCATGAGTCGGGCGTAGCAAAGTTACATAGGTTTTCAAGATTTTTACAAATTAAAAAAAATGTGTTCTTTTATGTTTCCCCTCTTTCACTCTATTACCAGTAAATAAAATTCAGTGCAAAAGACCCCCTTCAGAAGTCTTCTAATTTGTAAATACAGTCCACCTTAATCCAGCTGTTCTGTGAAGGCCACAGATATTTGTTAGAGAACATTATTGAGCAAAGACTATCGTGAAGACCAAGGAAAAAATACTGACAGGTCAGGCAAGACTTGGCCGTAAACCTAAACTGACAGGTCGGGCAAAGACAGCAGAGATCAGCAGAGATGCAACCAAGAAGCTCTTGGTAACTCTGGAGAAGCTGCAGAGATCCACGGCTCAGGTGGAATAATCTGCCAACGTGAGAGCTATGAGTGCTGCACTCCACAAAGTTAACATGCATTATTAAAAGAAAACCATAAAAAGTCCCATTTACAATGGACAGCAGCAATGCAGCAGATCATCACATTTCGAAGACCGTGCTCTTATGAGATGATGAGGCCAAAACTAATGTTTCTGCCTATATACAAAATGTTGGTGGAGAAAAAAAAACTAAAACTTCACTCATCATCCTGATCACATCATGTTCACAATGAAATTTGGTGGTGGGAGCATCATGCTGTGGGATACTTTTCTTAACAAGGGGCAGGGAAGTTGGTCAGAGTTGGTGATGGATGAATGGATGGGTGGAACACACACACACACACACACACACATTTTATATAGATGGATAGATAAAACCTTTATTCCAATGCAAAATTATGTGTTGTTTTTATTGGTCTATTGCATAAAATCCAGATAAAATACATTGAGTTTTGTGGTTGTAACATGATAAGACATAAAGGCTTTCAAGCATTAATACATTTACAAAGTGCTGTGTTTAATTGGGTTTTTTATTATTATATCTACAATAAAAATAAAACCCTGAAGGTTTAAATTATGGGCAATTATAACATTGAATACTGAAATATAGTCAGCCCTAAAAGATTTAATTGGGGGCAGAATATACAGCCAAGTAACTGCGGTGAGACAAAATGAACATTTTCTTTGCCGTGTGCATCTTTTGTTTCCTCTCTTCTACCTTGCTGAAGAGGTTTCCCAGTTGATCCACTCTCCTGGAGTAAATCCAGTGTCACATCCCAGCAGAGCAAATGGGCGAGCTCTAAATCACATTTAATTTTCTAATAACAAAAGCAATTCCACTGCATGAGGAATATAACTCTCAGTTGTTTGATAAGTAGCTATATCGCACTTCAAAGGTCTCAATAAACCAGCTGGCATGCTTTTTTTTTTTTTTTTTTTTTTTTTTTTTTTTTTTTTTTTTTTTTTTTTTTTAGTAAATAAGCGGTGTTGCATGGAGCAGACAGCCGGTCCTCGCTGCCTGGCAGCTTCCCATAGGCTGCGATTGCTCATTCACAGCCCTGTGAGATGTCAGGGTTTGGCGCTTATGAAAACTGAACTTCAGACTCATCCCTACCTCAGGCCAGAAAGTGCTGAACAATCCCTCGTCATTTCCACACTGCAAGGAGAGTAATCTGTGAAGTGGAGCAGGCGTCCACAAACTGAGTGCCACATTTTGATGTATTGACCGACGAGCTGGGAAAGGGTGTGTGTGTGTGTGTGTGTACAGCTGTGGTGGGTTTAGAGAAGCAAAAGAAGGCAACAAATTGGGTAGAGATGGTGATAAAAGTTGCTTAGAGATGGTTGCTTTTAATAAATTCCATGAACATGTTTTCCAAATATTCATTTCATCAGGCTATCAGAGTCAATTCAGAGGTGGGGAGTGAAAGAAGAGCAGGATCAAATCGCTTTCAAGTTCTGCAGAGAGTTCCCTCCGGATTGCGCAGACCGGGATGCCTCTCCATCTAATTAAATCCTCTCCTGATGTATTTAACAGTATAAGATATAATTACAACATTTAGTTTCACTTAAAAACAGACTCCAGTTTCTTTCCTCCTACATGCCACAGTTTAATTACATTCAGCATCTCGGAGAGTCCTGACAGGAGCAGAGTTGCTATAGAGATGACCATGGCTGAGCTGTGCTTGGAAGTTGTTCAGAGAAGCGAATTTCCACTCTCTGAAGCCTGTGCTCACAAACAGACCCACAAGTGAAACCAGAAGATGCATACAAGCGCAAGGAAAAGGCTTTACCTGTCATCTCCCTACAGAAGAAAGATTGACTGCAAACACAAGCTACGCCAGCCACAAACAAGGACATTATTCAGTCATGTCTCAGCCTTCTAAAATAGACGCATCGCAGATGCTACACCCCAATCTTTTCCCTCTTTCTTTTTGTTTTAGGCAACTTCTAGAGGAGGAGGTTCACTTCATGGTGTTGATGGCGTCTTTGAAGGCCAGCAAGGCAGAAATCAATGCCAGCGTGATGGCTGCTGTTGCACTCATTAAATACCCCTTTCTGATTAAAGAGCGGTGGTATTGCTAATTAATAATCCTCAAATACTAACAACAATGTATCTTGGACACCTCACTAAAAATCCTCACATCCATGCTTTAAAGACCTGGTCACCCCTTGATTGGTATTCCTAAAGAGAAAGCTGCGGCGGCACATTTAAGATGCAATGCTGAGGAGCATTTTTACCACTGATTTACAGCCTACTTTACAAATCAATAATTTTAATACTCAGGCATTGGCAGCTGGCAGAAGAGAGGTCACAGATATTATGGAGAGTGCTTTTGTGTCATACATAATAGATAGTGTTTTGCTTCGATCTCTTAGATATGGTTGTTTACATAAACGACTCCTTCCTCAAAATTTAATGCACGACATTAAGAAAATTACTTTAAAAAAAAAAAGACAGCAGCATCTGTCTTCTCAGTTTAACAGACACCAGAAAACAGTTTTCCCTGTTTTATTAGAGGGAAAAATGAAACCACAGCAAATAAATCCATCCCATGTAATTCAAGATTTGGGAATAGGTAGGAGCCTATCCTGGCAGCAGATATACAACACCTCCATTTAAAGTTTTTAACAAGATCAAAAGTATGAACCTTTGCAACATGAATTTTCAAATGAGGCCATAAAAATAAAACAGAAGCTGAATAATATTATGTTTAAGATTGTAAAATGAACGAAATACAGTCGTAAAAGTTAAACTAGCTGACTTACTATTAGTCTCCATGTAACGGGTGAATTACTCTGTTTATAACCTATGTAACCCTAAGCTGACTATAACATGACATTTAGTGAGTAATCATAAGTGACTCTATGAATAGAAACAAAAACCAGTCCCTCCAGGAATTTGCAATTGTTTTTGTGATTTTTTGCAAACTCAGATTTTGTGGTGCTACTTTAAAAATATTTTCAAGAAATTTTGCGATATTTGCGCTTATTTATAACAGTAAATGTCCCTTTTTGTTACTCGTCATATCGATCATGGACTATAACTTGACATTAAAGCTGCAGTATGTAACTTTGCACCGCTCCCGATCTAAAACAGCCCATCAAAGCCAGGAGGAAGGTCTTAGTGCTGTCAGTCAACCTCATTTACTCGCTGCTAAATGTGCTAATGGCGGAGAAACAACTTACCTTTACAGGAAAACCGTTTATCCATCTTCATCGGTGGTCATGCTAGCTAGCCTTAGCATTCACAACAGTCTGTGCTAACTGCAGCAAGCAGAGGGCAGGAGGGGGAGGGAGAGAAGTGATGAGCAGCGCTGCTCAGATGGTGATTGACAGCGCTCTGACCCACCTCCTGGCTCTGATTGGTTCTTTCTAGATAGCACTGGGAGCACTGGGAGAAGGCAGAGAAGCTCAATTTTTTCACAGATTATCTGTCTCATACTACTCTCTCACAACAGTGACAGTTTCAACAAATATGTAGAAAAATATTTCTTATAAAAGTTACATACTGCAGCTTTAAGTAAGGCTGATGCAGAAGGGTAGACGTAAGAAATACTGCCACCTACAGGTGGGAGATAGCAGTCACTTAAACCCAGTGTTTTTGAGCATCATTTTTGCAGAAAAACTTGTAAAAAAGTAATAATTAGGAAGAAAAAAAAAAAAGTGCAGGGATCTTTTGATTTTGCATGAATTTCCATGGTTGTGGAATTGGAAAATACTGGAGAGACTGAAACGAATCCCCCATTAACTTTGCTGACTCATCAGGATGGGAATGCAATTTCTGTTGGGGAACTTTGAAACCTTTTTCCCAAAGGGTCCCATAAGAAACTGTGAATTGTGAAGAAACACAGTTTTTCCAAAAATATATTTGATAATAAACAGTAAATACAGGTGTTATCTTCCTCTGGCACCATTACAGACTGCAAATTTAAAAAAACCTTGTAAATATAACAGGTAACATGTTATGTTGATAATATAATCCTTAACGGTCCTTTCATTTTTGCTCCACTTGGTTCCCTTGGGCAAAAATAAAATGCTCTTCTGTCAATAAAATTTATAAAGTATCACGATTCTTTGGGTTTTTTAATGCCGTTACTAACTTTTTATTTTTTCCTGGTGATATATATAAAGAAATCTTTGTTTTTTTCTTTTTCAGCCAGGGAGCTAAATAATTGGCAGCAACATTAGTTTTGATCAATTTGTTTGTGCAAAATAATTAAAAATCTATCAAAAACAGATTTTTTTCTATCCCATATACGGAAGTTGGTGGATTTACAGTACTTGTACAAAAAGGACACAATAATGAAAGAAAACAATGATTCACTCAAACAAAGCATTTTGAATAGGAATCAGTAGCACAAAAGAAATGCTGAGGGGAAACAGATTCATCTGTTTAGTTTAAAAGACAGACGAAAGACCTGAGGTAAGAACAATGAAAAATTTAAGTTCCCAACAAAATACACAGCCCAGCCAAATTTTACACCGCCCGCATCAACACAAAGTTTAGCAAAAATTTTAAAAATTACAAATGTCCAAAGACCTTCAGTGTCTTATAGAAACAATTGTCAGAAATGAGAAAGGTTTTCTATTGTTACTGTTTGTAGATTCACTTGATCACTTAAAGCCAAGGTGCAGTTCCTGAGAACAAGTCCAACTCTATTTTTCACAACCTGTGGTGAACACCACTTTAACTTCTGTAAATAAATACTGAGAGCCGTGTCTTGCTAAAAACTACAATCTGTATCAATGTTTCTTTCTGTCTTACACAAGTTTCCCTGCAGGAGTGAAATAACCTCAGAAATGTAAACATGTTTATATGCCTGTATTATTCCCTACATTCAACTACACAAAAACCTGCAGTTTACAAACAGCAGAAAAAAAAATTGCATGCACAACATCACCATGTAATTACAATTTCAGGTGATGAATAGAATCCACCATGAACGTACCTTACTGCAGATTTTTGCCCAGAGATGCCACTGCTGATAGAAGTAATTCAACCTTGTCTTCCTCTTTGTAAAAACACATTGCATAAACACTTATTTACAAAAAAACATTATTAATTCCCTTTCAATATATTTATATTTAAAATGTCTTCATTGAGAGCAAAATGAAAGCAAAGTCATGTTTCTTGTTTGTGGTGAATAAAACAGAGTCTGATTCTGAACTAGCAATTTTCTACAGGTGTTCTCTCTTGCACTAATTAAAGTAATGGTATTATTCACGCTACTCCATCATTTTCATTAATGCAGCCTGATGAATGAAGAGTGAGGGTGATCTTGTTCTTTTTATAAACGTTTTTTCGATCAGAGTAGTCTGAACAGAGGAAAAGCAACCTCTAAGGAAGACCAGTACCTAACCTAACTAATGTTTCTACAAATAGATATATTAACAAATGCATGTTTTAGTTGTTTTTCCAGTTTTTTCATGGAATAGTTGTATTGAACTTCTACAACACCAAAAGTCCCAGTTATATTTGATAGATCTATTCTTTTTTTTTTTTTTGGTCATTAAGTTGGAAACTATATGCCTTTTTTACATAGTTATATCAACATCTGATAGAATATATCCCCCTTCTTTTTGCAAAGATTTTCAAGTTTGAATTTGTATTAAAATCTGGTTCTTTAAAACATTATTACATTATTACAACAAATCATAAATCATAAATACCTGTCATTTTTCAACACTTCATTTAATATTTGCAGCTCTAAACAAGTTTTATTTAGCTGGACTGGGGGCAAAAATGGCTCTTTGGATTGTTAAGGTTGCAGACACCTGATCTTGTCCAAAGGTCCCCAACTCCCTGTAAAGCCTGTTCTACAACTTGTAGATGCATCTGCTCTCCAACACACCCAAATAAAATGATCGGCTCGTTACCTGGCCTCTGCAGAGCTGAATGACATGTTAATGAGGGAATTTTAATCAGGTTTGTTGGAGGTGGGGTGCATCTAAAAGTTGTTTTAGATGCACCCCACCTCACCAAAGTGATTCAAAGTCAACTCTTTCTGCCAGTGGTGGATCTTGTATGAATCCTGCCCTGGGCAAGCACCCGATTCTGGACCCCCCCCAACCCAGTCCCTACACTAAATCAAACACACACCCACCACCAAGATGAAGACCACCCTGCGAAAAATAATAAATGTTATTTGAACAATTAAGATCTCTTCATCTTGGGCTTTACAAAATTATTTCCCTTATCCAAAACCACCATGGCTTTCAGTGGAGACTGAAACCAAATTTCTGTCAATGATGTGCATCTTCCAAAAAGAGATTTTAAAAAAAAGATCACATAAAAGTATTTGAGAGAGCAACGTAAATGTTCTAATAAATAGGAGCCCATCTGGTGGCATAAAGAATCAGTAATAGAGTGAGTATTGAAATATCTCTGTTACTATATATTCATTTTCAGGATGTAAGTGAGAGGCTTGTTTAATAGAGAGGGGAAAAATATGCTGGGTGAACAGTTTCCAAAATAATCCTCAATAATCCTTTATGTAATTGGAATGATTAGCACCAGAGCTAGGAACATAAATATCAAATAGCATACAGCAGGAAGTGGGTTTAAAAGTGCTGCTTTGAATTATTCACTGCATTAAAGAATAAATCAGAGCCATTTAAAAGAAGCAGATAACAGACATCATGTTTTAAGGGAACAACACAACAGCTGCATGAAGTAACAATGATGATGTCTGGGAAACCTCAGCAGAGCTTGTCCTGCAGTGATTGATTCAGTTTAACTCCAGGCTTCTGCAGTCGTTCACAATCTGCAACAGCAACTTTCCTGTGGGCTGAACACTTTTCTCTCGCCCACTGACGAGCTAACTTAAGAATGCATCCTGTTCTGACTTTACACGTCACTACACCACTTTAACAGCATCTACAATATTATATTCTTGGATATTACAAGCGATTCAGTCTCACTAATGAGTCAACACCTTGCTTCCTAAACTTTAAGAGTAAGAAACGGTGAAAATCTCAGGAGAGCATTTAGTTAAATGTTAAAATCAACTTGCAGATATTCAGCATGTTATTTTAATGTGTTTGCAAGCAGCGGCTGATGTGGAGAAGCTAAAACTGATGCTGATAGAAATCTTTTTGCACGTTTACATTTAAATACACGAAAATAAAGGATTGTAATTTATACTTGGGTAAAAATGTATGAATATACCAAATATCCTAACATTCAAACAATATTTGTAGTATTTGACTTGCAAAGATATGAGTGAACTTTAGGTGCAAATCTGCAAGCAGTACTTATCCTAAAACACATGATTAAAGTAATATTTACTTATTTTGTCTAGAAAGCCACATAACCAGATGTTTACATTTACAATGACTAGACTTTTAAACAAATTGGAAAAGTCCAGATGTTGACATTAAGGTTTTGTAAACTGCTAAAAGTTTAACTCAAGCTTAAACAGAGGCACACCTGTGGATGTGTTTTCACCTTAAACACACTGCTTCCTTGTGTGACATCATGGAAAAATCAGAAATTGACCAGATATCAGGAAGAGAATTGAGGAGTCCAGATGGGTGAAGTTGCAACATTTACCTGTCAAACTTTTATAAGTATGTATGAGCACCAAGGGAATCTCCGGTCAACACACAGTTCAGGAAGGAGAAGCTTCCTGGTCTGGGGCATGCATGTGTTTGGGTGCAAGATGTGTGAATCAACCCCAGAACAAAAGCAAAAGTCCTTGTGAAGATGCAAATCCTGTATTGGCATCGCTGAAAGGCCACTCAGCAAGGAAGATGCCATTGCTCCAAAAGCAACATAAAACACAGATCGCGGTTTATTGATGCACAAAATGACAAGCATCCTAATTTGTGTAGATGTCTGCTGTGGTCTGATGGATTGAAGGGTAGTGAGTAACTACAATCAAATTTCCTTTCAGGGATCGGTAAGCATTTTTGATTCAAACTGATAATGAGCCAAATCAACTTAGCTTAATTCCACCCCATGTTTGATGTAGCTCCACATGTATGAAAGCTCCCCTCTGCGTTGGAGGTGGCCGGATCTATAGGTGATTCATGAACAGCCAGAGGCTCGTCTTTGCAGCCCACTTGACATATTATGTGGCTGGATTTATGAGGACCGTGTGTAAGGTCTGTTTTACACTCACACCTTTCTAATACCACGATAACAAAGCTTATATCCAGCTCTAACTATGCCACACACTACATCACTGCGCAGAGCTTGAGCAAGTTTACACAAATAATGCTTGAAAACTCTTTTTGCTCCAAGTTTCAATTAATGGTTTGTCACTTTTCAACAACTTGGTGAAAGACATCCAGGACAGCCAGTTCCACTGTGCAACACATTGTCTCTAAAAGCGATAATTGCATCACCTGCTCACAAGCTCTGAAGTTCAGAGCAAATAAATTTGCTTTCCTGTTTTTCAGGTGACAAAAAATCTCTCCTGTGCTGAGATACGCCACGCTGCATCTCGGTTTAGATCTCTGACATTACCCCCCTCCTACCCACCCATGGACCTCTCTGGATGTCTCATCACCCAATGAGAGGAAGAAAGGGGGACGTTCACAGCTTTAACACTCAGATGAGTACAGCATGAGGCCTGACATGCTCACA
This sequence comes from Anableps anableps, assembly GCA_014839685.1. Classification (NCBI taxonomy): domain Eukaryota; kingdom Metazoa; phylum Chordata; class Actinopteri; order Cyprinodontiformes; family Anablepidae; genus Anableps; species Anableps anableps. The sequence goes on along the minus strand of CM026074.1, from coordinate 29,821,292 downwards.
GAAACACGGGAAGGTGTTTGCGCAAGTGTGGGCGTGCACATTATCTTATGTGGTTTGCAGTGCAGCTATGTGTGAGCTCTTTGTAAGTTTGTGTGCTGGTGTGTCTTTGCATATGTACGGAGTGTCCAGGGGAGCCATGCAGAGCGAGTTATAGTGTGATGTCAGGTCTAATTAGCCAGCCTTGCCTAAGGCTCATTACTCACAGACGGCTGGGAGGAGGAAATAGGGAGATGAGGAGGACAAAAATGAAAAGGCCACATGGGGAGAGCTCACCACCGTCTGAGGTTCATCTCCACAGCCTTCTCATTGGAAATATAACAGGACTTTGATAAGGGCACACACACCTCAATCAAGACCCGAAATAACCTTCCTCTCATTCCTTTATGTCTCCCCACGCTCAAAAACTCCCAGAACACACTGCTTCGGCTTCAAGAACTTACACAGAGATTGAGCAAGGCTGTAAACGGTAGGTCAAAATCATGTCAATACATTCTTAGTATTAACAAAGATGCTTTAAACTCCACTGTTTCCTTGGAAACATATTTCAATCCATGTTTGGAAATAGCCGTTTTAATGCTGAAATAATGTTCGACTGGACTGCATTAGAAACAAAAAGAGATGAGTTCTTGAAAAAAAGAACATTTCAGTCGTAAAATTCAACAGTGTTGTTGTCATTATTGAATAAACAGTAGGTTTGAATGTTGACACGTTAATGCTCAAATAAAGAAGCTATTACTGTAACCCGGGTATTCAACCTCAAATAACTGAAATCTGCGAATAATTGAGACCCCTCTGAAAATGCTTATGACTGCCTATTTTAATAGTTCAAACATCAAATATATCTTGATGTGCATTAATACGCACAGTGGAAACCATCTTGATACTACAGCCAATCAATCTACAGTCTTTCTCATCTCTGCTCTTGGAGGTACAGCCAATCAGTGCCACGGAAAATAAATGGCACCCCTTGATTGACTGCAGAGAAAACGCCAGCCAATACCATGTCAAGTAGCATTGCACTGAGGTATTTCAGCTTCCCAACCTGCATTTTCTTTCCAATATTTTAGATATGCTCTATGAAAAAAAAAAATCCTCGAATAGTTGAATTTTTCACAATCAATTTGGAGTTACGGTTCACAGAAAAATCACTGAATTCTGAACCATGAATAGAAGGGGGTCCACTGTCCTGAAGAGTCTCTCGTCTCGTATAGAAGAGGTTCTGCCAGCTCATGATCTCATTAGGAAAACAGAAACCTTAGATTACATCTTTCCTTTTGGACAGTTTTCATTTTGTTTAACACCAACATGTTGCCAGGTTTGATCAACTGCAGATAAACAAGTTTGTTTTCTTTTTTTCAACTTTTATTAACCACCTAATAGTAAATATTACCTCAAGCATTCAGCAACTTTTCCTCAAAAGCAGATTTGAGGGCATCCATCCATTCATTGAACTTGACTATCTGTAAATAAAACAAGCGTTTTAATCCCCATCCCGATCTTATCGCTGTGATCGGACTAAAAACATATATTTTTTATACTAAGGAAATAGATAACTGTCAACACAAAAAGTATTTCGTGAACTGTATGCCTGTCTTTTAATGAGCCCAACCTGTGAGACTTGTTTGTTTTGCTCTATAGTGATTCACAGATCTTCTTTTTCTTTTCTTACAAAAGTCTGACTACTTTGTTCAATTCATTAAAATATTGCATGAAGTTATGTAAAGTTTATTGTTGGGGACATAAAAATCCACAATAAAAATTATTTCAGGGTTTTTAATTTTGAACATATCTGCAATTTTTAATGGAGTTTTAAGCTGCTTTTTTCTAACCTCCTTCAGCAGCTCGCTGTGCTGCAGCCTGTGTGTGAACAGGAAAAAAAAAAAAAAAAAAAAAAAAACCAGTCAATTTTGTTTCAACTGAACAATTTTTCAAGCAAATACCAATGCATCAAAATCATAAAATCACAAATCATTCAAACCCGAACAGTTGATGAGCAGTCACGTCGTTGCGAACCGTTAAACATTCACACACACCTTTCATACAACAGCGCAGACCACCTGCCTGGGGGGCACTCCTCTCGCTTCAGTATACGTCACGCCCCTACCCGCCGGTGCTTCCCCGCCCTCCCTGCATCCTCTGTCTTGCTTTTATGAAACAGTCACAGAGAGAGCGCCACACTTTTGTGCAGACAGCCACCTCCGTGCACAACAGCGTTACAATTTCCATCCAGGAGTTATCAACCATTTGCCAGTCTTATTATTACACTAATCATTTAGTGAAGAATAATTCCTCAGTGCATCAGATAAAACGCTCCTCAAAAGTATTCATGTCTCCTGCAGACACCAAAACTGGACAGCGGAAGCAGACTAGTTGAAGAGAAATGTCAACACTGCTGTCTGTGTTATGATTCATGTTTGGTCCTGCCCATGCTGTAATTAGTTTTCATTCTACTCACCTGTGTCACCTGATTGCTGATCTGTGCCACCTGGGCCCTGCTCTACTTAACTCCTCTCAGCCCCTGCCTCCCTGCCAGATTATCGACAGCCACGAGCCAGTAGAAATCCAGCGTTTCATGCCTTGCCGTCTGGTGTTTCTTCGACCCATTTCCGTCCACGGATCTTCCCCTCCTGCCAAGCCCGTTACGGATTCCTTTGGTTCTGGATTTCTGGACCCTGACTCAAGCTCCGCTTCACGACCACCGAGTATTGCCTGACCCTCTAGTTAAGTTTGCTCTCTCTGCCTCTCCGTGTATAACCTCTGCCTGATTATCGTCTACCCCCTGGTACTGCGTTGGATTCCCTTGTGGAGACCTTCATCGATTCTTCCTGAGCTGCTACCAGTTCCTGATTCTAAATAAACTTGTTTTTCCTTTACGTACTTCTGTGTGTGGTTGAATTTCCGGGTCCTCCTAGTGAGTCCTTACAGAATAATCTGGCCACTATGGACCCGTCACCCACACAGGAGTGGCGTTCAAGTGTTGAAGACGCTATTACCCGCCTGGAGTCAAACATGCAACAAATGATGAGCATGCTTGATAGGATGTCCTCCCTTCCCTCCCCTAAAGGAGCCCCTTCTCCCAGCCTCAAAGCCGCTACGTCTGGTTTCCAGGTCTCACCCATTTTTGAGCCCCGCCTGTCTCCTCCGGAGTTGTTTAAAGGTGAGCAGAGTCAGTGTCGTCCCTTCATTACTCAGTGTGAAATAATCTTTGAACTTCAGCCGTCATCTTTTCCCTCTGAACGCGCTAAAGTAGCCTATGCTATTTCCCTCCTTTCGGGAAAAGCCAAATTATGGGGGACTGCAGAATGGCGGAGGGACTCCCTCATTTGTTATCGGTTCCAGGACTTTTCCAAGGAGCTAATCAGGGTCTTCGATCCTGTTCTGCCTCAGAGGGAGGCTGCACGTGGGTTGCTCAGACTCAAACAAGGCAGGAAGCGAGTAACTGAGTACATTATCGATTTTCATGCTCTATCCTCAGGAAGTGACTGGAACGATGAGGCACTATGTGATGCGTTCTATCAGGGTCTCAGTGAGGAGATAAAGGATGAGCTGTCTACCCGAGACGCTCCCAAGGACCTGGAGGAACTGGAGACCCTGGCCGCCAGAATTGATGCTAGGCTCCATGAGAGAAGGTTGGAGAGGAGTTCCCTCAGTCATACTTACCATGTTGAATCTGTTCCCAGATCACAGCCACCAGTCACGGCTCCACCTTTGAGTTCTTCACCCACCTCTCCGGGAGAGGAGCCTATGCAGATTGGTCGAACTCGCCTGTCCCCACAAGAGAGAGAGCGGAGATTTAAGAGAGGCCTTTGTTTCTATTGTGGTGGAGAGGGTCACCTACTTAGTCGGTGTCCTGTAAAAGGCCAGGCTCAGCAGGAGGTAAGAGGCTCCTGCTGAGTCAAAAGCGATGGCAATCCTCTTCATTCTCTGTTCAGGCCACTCTCCAAGCTGATTGTCAAACCAAGCGTCTCCCAGTCTTTATAGATTCAGGAGCAGATACTGAGTTCATGGACCGTGGTCTTGCCGAATCTCTGGGCATCCAACCTTTACCTACCTCTAAGTGTCTTGAAGTTTTGGCTATTGATGGCCATGTACTTCACCAGGTCTCCCATGAAACGGGTCCCATTAAGTTCAGTATTTCTGGGAATCACCATGAACTTATCTCCTTCCTGATAATAGAGTCCCCTGGTCTCCCTGTCATTTTGGGGGCTTCTTGGCTAAGAAAACACAACCCCCACATTGACTGGGTGAAGGGCGAGGTGTTGGGTTGGTCACCATCTTGCCATTCCACTTGCCTCTTAGCAGCTTCGGTCCCTTTTTCTGTCCCTATCTCGGGACAAGAAACCTATCCCGACCTATCCAAGGTACCGGCTGTTTACCATGACCTTCGGGAAGTCTTTAATAAGCATCGCGCCACTTCCCTTCCACCCCATCGGCCCTATGATTGTGCAATTGATTTGCTTCCTGGAACCTTTCCTCCCAAAGGCCGTCTATACTCCCTCTCCGGCCCGGAGGATAAGGCCATGAGGGATTATATCTGTGACGCACTCAAGGCAGGCATTATCCGCCCTTCATCCTCTCCAGCTGGTGCAGGTTTTTTCTTTGTGGGCAAGAAGGATGGTTCTTTGAGACCCTGTATTGACTACAGGGGATTGAATGACATCACAGTCAAGAATCGTTACCCACTTCCCCTAATGAACACTGCTTTCGACCTGATTCAGGGATCCACAGTTTTTACCAAGCTCGATCTCAGAAATGCCTACCATCTAGTCCGTATCAAGGAGGGGGATGAGTGGAAGACGGCTTTTAACACTCCAACCGGCCATTATGAATACCTGGTAATGCCCTTTGGCCTATCCAACGCTCCCGCAGTGTTCCAAGCTCTAGTCAATGATGTCCTCAGGGACATGGTCGGTCGTTTTGTTTATGTTTATCTGGATGACATCTTAATTTTCTCTAAGGATCTCACTACCCATCAGACTCATGTCCGTTCTGTTATTCTCCGCTTGCTGCAGAATAACCTGTTTGTCAAGGCAGAAAAGTGCGAGTTTCACAAATCGTCCACTTCATTCTTGGGTTTCGTCATCTCTCCTAACAGGATTTCCATGGACCCCAGCAAGACGGACGCCATCAAGAATTGGCCCTGCCCACAAGACCGTAGACAACTTCAGAGGTTTCTGGGGTTTGCTAATTTCTATCGACGGTTCATCCGCAATTTCAGTTCTGTTGCTTCTCCACTTCATTCTCTTACTTCATCCAAGTGCAAGTTCGTTTGGAGTAAGAGTGCTGCAGAGTCCTTTGACCACCTTAAAAAGGCCTTCACCTCCGCTCCTGTCCTCCGCGCACCGGACCCTTCTCGCCAATTCATTGTAGAAGTGGATGCTTCTAACTCTGGGGTGGGAGCCGTACTCAGCCAGAGAAACACTGATGAGAAGATTCACCCATGTGCCTTCTTTTCTAGAAAACTGTCTTCTGCAGAGACCAACTATGATGTCGGTGACCGGGAACTGCTGGCAGTCAAACTGGCCCTCGAGGAGTGGAGGCACTGGCTCGAGGGAGCTAAGGAACCCTTCGTGGTCTGGACTGATCATAAGAATCTGCAGTACCTCAAGTCTGCTAGGAGACTTAACCCCAGGCAAGCCAGGTGGGCTCTATTCTTCAGTCGCTTTAATTTTTCACTATCTTACAGACCTGGGAGTAAGAACACTAAGCCAGACGCACTCTCCAGGCTGCATGAGACTATGGAGGAGAGTCAAGAGGCTAAGCAGGTGGACTATGTGCTCCCCTCATCTGCGCGGCTAGCAGTTTCCAGGCTAGAGCTAGAGCAGAGAATCAGAGAGGCCCATCTGCAAAGCCCCATCCCTGAGAGCTGTCCTAAGAATCGACTATTTGTCCCTGAGCAGCTAATACCTGAGGTACTATCCTTTTGTCATGCCTCTAAATTTTTCTGTCATCCAGGAGTCACTAAGACCCTAGCTGTGATCAGGAGGTGTTTCTGGTGGGAGACTATGCTGCAAGATGTAAAGGAGTTTATCAAGGCTTGCAGAGTGTGCTGTCAGGCTAAACCATCCCGTCGACCACCCTCTGGGCTTCTGCGGCCCCTCCCGGTTCCTCACCGCCCATGGTCCCACATATCCATGGATTTTGTTACTGGTTTACCCTCTTCCGATAACCATTCTGTCCTCCTCACAGTTGTGGATCGATTTTCTAAGATGTCCCACCTGATACCACTTCGCAAACTGCCTTCGTCTAAGGAGCTGGGAGCGGTTCTGGCCCGTGAGGTGTTCCGTTTGCATGGTCTACCTACTGACATTGTTTCTGATCGAGGACCCCAGTTCATTTCTAAATTCTGGAAAGAATTTTGTGGTCTCCTGGGCATCACAGTAAGTCTCTCGTCAGGATTCCACCCTCAGTCTGACGGGCAAACGGAGAGGGTCAACCAGGAGGTGGAGACCAAGCTGCGCATGCTCTGTGAACATGATCCCTCTTCCTGGTCACAGAACCTTCCATGGGTGGAGTATGCCCTCAACTCACTCCCTTCTAGCTCCACAGGTCTGTCTCCCTTTTACACAGTTTATGGCTACCAGCCTCCAGTCTTGTCCCTTCAAGAGAAGCCCACTAGAGTTCCCTCTGCTCATGCCTCTGCTTTAAAGTGCCAGCGGGTATGGCGCCAGGCCCGCAGGGCCCTTCTAAAGTCCTCTGCTTTATGTTCTAGATTTGCAAATCGTCGCAGAGTTCCGGCACCCACTTACACCGAAGGTCAAAAGGTCTGGCTGTCCACCAAGGACCTTCCCTTGCGGGTTGAAAACCGGAAGTTAGCCCCTCGTTTCATTGGACCCTTCCCGATTTCCAAGGTTATCAACCCAGTGGCTGTCCGGCTCCGCCTCCCCAGGACTCTCAGAGTTTGTCCCACCTTTCATGTGTCATGTGTTAAACCTGTCTTCTCTTCACGGTTGGTTCCCTCCTCCAGGCCCCCTCCTCCCGCCCGGATCATTGATGGGGGTCCCGCTCACACGGTGCGCCGCCTCCTTCGCTCCAGACGTTGGGGCCGGTCCATCCATTACTTGGTGGATTGGGAGGGATATGGGCCTGAAGAGCGCTCCTGGGTGCCGGCCCGACACATTTTGGACAAATCCCTTATCAGGGAATTTCATCGGTCCAATCCTGACCAGCCAGGTGGTCCTTCTGGAGCCGGACCTTGAGGAGGGGGTACTGTTATGATTCATGTTTGGTCCTGCCCATGCTGTAATTAGTTTTCATTCTACTCACCTGTGTCACCTGATTGCTGATCTGTGCCACCTGGGCCCTGCTCTACTTAACTCCTCTCAGCCCCTGCCTCCCTGCCAGATTATCGACAGCCACGAGCCAGTAGAAATCCAGCGTTTCATGCCTTGCCGTCTGGTGTTTCTTCGACCCATTTCCGTCCACGGATCTTCCCCTCCTGCCAAGCCCGTTACGGATTCCTTTGGTTCTGGATTTCTGGACCCTGACTCAAGCTCCGCTTCACGACCACCGAGTATTGCCTGACCCTCTAGTTAAGTTTGCTCTCTCTGCCTCTCCGTGTATAACCTCTGCCTGATTATCGTCTACCCCCTGGTACTGCGTTGGATTCCCTTGTGGAGACCTTCATCGATTCTTCCTGAGCTGCTACCAGTTCCTGATTCTAAATAAACTTGTTTTTCCTTTACATACTTCTGTGTGTGGTTGAATTTCCGGGTCCTCCTAGTGAGTCCTTACAGTCTGAGTGCATTTCTGCATGAAACACGGCAACAAATTTCTGACCAATCAGAAAACACTTCAGCAGAGCTCTGTGGAAATAGTTCGACCAGGGCCTGGTGTTGGGTTCAGCAGGCGGATGGCTCTCTGTGAATAAAAGGACGCAATTTTCGTCATGTGTCAATGAGAGCCGAATTTGGCACTTTAGATGAAGTATGTCATGGCCTTAATTCATTTATTTCCAGTCAGAAGGTAAACAGAGGAAGGTTATTTACCCTCTTTGGTACCTTAGGAAAGAAACACATTTTTGGCCTGCCACATCTCCACCATGCATACATTTATATGACACATGTTGAAAAAAAGAGGGAAAACCATAAGAATCCAATACTCATGTAATTATTTGTCACGTCTTTGAGAAAATCATACTCAACCCCCTTTTTTTTTTTTTTTTTTTTTTTTTTTTTTTTGCAAATTTTTAGAAATGAAACATCCATCCATTTTCTACACCAACTCATTTCTTGTCAGGACCATTGGGGTGAGAAGCCTGATGCCTCACCCAGCAGTCACTGGGCTCACCGAGATGCAGGAGGAAGCTGGAGTACCTGGAGAGAACCTGTCCATGCGCTGAGAGAACAAGCAAAACATTTGCAGAAAGGTCGCAGTCAGGATTTGAATGGTGTTGCTGCCAGGCAACATCTGTATCACCATGCAGCCCTTAAGGATAATAGCTTTGCCATTTTGTTCCACAAAAAGTGTGAAAAGATCATTTCCCTGACCCTTTTCAGTCTAAAAAAAATAAACTCACATTCTTAGGACAGCAACACCTAACTTTTAACATTTTAAACCAAACTAGTTGATAATGAAATAATGGTAATGTGCATCAATCTGCTGGTGCCTTGAGGCAACATCATCCCATAATAGAAAAATTGCATAAGCTGCCTTGAGGCAACAATGTATGATTATGGTATCATCATCCCAGCATGAAATTTTGGTAGCGTATGTTCATAATGTTCAAAGGCATACCATTTATCATAATTTTGGTTTGATCTTTACAGTTTAATTAAGGTTCAAGTAATTATTATACATAATTGTATATTATTACATAATCCCCAAACATTTCCCAGTATTTACAGATATAACTAATTTTATCCCCCTTTAAGGAAGAAGAGGGTAAAAATGACACTTCCAGTTGAGCAAAGTGAAGAGAGATTAAAATTAAATAGTGATGAGTATGACAAGCAGCAATAAAACCTCCCAAGAGAAAGTGAGAGTGTTGAGGAAGATGGTAAGAATGATGAGGAAGATGACAGTACAAAGCCAACCTCTGTCTCCAATGACTTTTGCATCTGCCGTTGAGTAGGGTGACCATATTTGATTTCCAAAAAAAGAGGACAGTCTACCCAGTCCTGTAACACTTCAGTCATACTGTGTTTACTTAAGGAAGTCTTGATTTTAACTAGGGATGGATGATATATCAGCACTAACATCGGTATCGGTCCAGTAAGTGAAACTGGGCCGATATTAACAACCAATGTTTATTTCAATCTTGTTGCTGTTTGTGTTTCTGGAGGAGGAGGGGTTTGGTCATGTGCCAGTGATACAGCGCAGGACTGCTGGGTGTTTAAATGAAGCAGAGAAGCAATGTCAGCGGTGTTGAAAGGGAAGGGAAATATAAATATATAATGTATATGATATATATATATATATAGTATCGGTTAATGGCCGTAACAGAAATATTAATATTAGATTTCAAGATCAGCCTAAATTTTCATATCGGTGCATGCCTAATTTTATAAAGTCTCTATGTGGTGAATAGTTAAATAACAAACTTAAGATAGGATTTCACAGGTCAACAAGTACAAAAATGACTTTAAAATCTTTGGAAATAAATAATAATAGAAATAATTACTCTTCTGTATGAGATAACTAACCTGTAAAAATGATAGCTCACTTTTTAAGTCATACTGTACAAAAAAATTACACAAAAATCTGAAATTATATTCTGAGAAAATAAGTCTTTTCTTTTCAATGTAATAATAAAAATACACTTAAAAAAGGTGCATACTCCAGCCTTTAGTTTTCGTCTTCTTCCTCTTTTGCACGGCCTTTTTATAGTTTTTGTGTCCATGTGAACTTCGCCATCGTGCACATAGCTGCAGCTGGGACGTTATGAAGGAAATTTATTTAGGGGATCGTCTGCAAAGCTGCACCTGCGCTTTGACATCTTTGTATACATCAGCAGCAGCGCAGTTCTGTCTGCACAGGTCTGTTCTGTCTATGAATGGATGAGAACCACCCACTCGGCAGCCGCTCTGGGTCATATTCCATGCATCGCACCAATCTATTTTGTTTGCCCATTGGTCCCCTGAACAACGATGAAAACCCGCACATTTTTATCAATTATTAAAATCCCTCCAGAGTCCCCAGACAGAATGTGAAAAGTGAACTTGTCAAGGGAAATAGGACATTTGGTCACCCTGTTGTTGAGAGTTTTGCCACCTAGGGCGGTTCAACACATGGCTCAGAAAAACATGGTTACAGATCAGAAGCAGCTGTCAAACTGAAGATGAGTGACGAGTCTTCAACAAACTGCCGGGAAAGTTTCACTTCAGTCGGTTGGATGAATGGTTTCTCACACGGCTTCAAGACTGAACAAGTCAAATATGCATCTAGATTTATGTTTGCATGCTAATTTATAGAGGCAGAACTAAGTTAAGACCGTGCTCTGTAACAGGTCTCAGAGCCATTAATCTTTGCTGTTAATACCAGAGGGTAAAACCTGTTAATACTTCCCCTTCAGCACTTCTGAAAAATGAAGCCACGCTATGATTTCAAAGCACAAAAGTGTGCATGGCAAAAAAGAACAACACAAGTTGCAGCGACATGACGTATAAATAGACATTGGATGTCTGAATGTATTTTAATTTGCAGCTTCGATGCAGAACTTGACCTTTACGTTTTGTAACAGCCTGTGATGGCAATATTGCTGCTCGACAATCGTAGGCGTCAGACAGTGGAGCACACAGGTGGGCAAGTGTCTGCAGATAAAAGGTCTTCAGCTTCTCTAAACACCTGCCGCAAGATAAAAACTGGGGGGAAACTGGACTCCAATACATCAAAAAGAAAAGTGATGTGTTTAGCCTTAAGGCTAATAAGGGAACACAAGGATTAGTTTACCTGCTTATATCCCAAAATATTTGTTTTTTTCTTACTAAGTGTGTCAACTGTGTTAAACTCACTCCATTCATAGTTTTATTACCTTCACACTGATCCAATAATCTTTTATACTTCTGTTCTATTCAGTTAGATTGATTCTGATTATTTATTTACGTCCATCGAAGACGTACTATCTGAACTCCTGCCTTTGCTTCAGCTTCATCTACAAGAAATTGATAAATGCTGTTTCTTATCGTCTGACATTTACTTGAATTTTAACTCATTCTCCATCACAGAACTGGTGTAACTGAGTCAAGTTCGCAGGCCGACTTGCTCACACCTTTTCAGCTCTGCCCACAGAAAACATTGACTTTGTAACTAATCTGGTGGTAAGTTTTGAGTCATGTCCATTTGGAAGACCCATCTGCTTTAACTTCCTGGATTATTTTTCTTCGGTATTTCCACATAATGTTCTTCTCAAGTTACCATCTATTTTGTGAATAGCACCAGTCCCTCCCGCAGCGAAACACAGACACGACATGATACTGCCACCTCCGTACTTCAGCTGAGATGGTGTTCTCAGACTGGCAAACCTTTTTTTTTCCTCCAAAATCTAAGACTGCCATTTCAGTTCCACCATAACTAATGTCTCAACAAGATCTAGAGAAACTCATCCGTGCATTTATCTTTGGTCGCACTGATTACTGCAATAGTGTCTTAGCAGGTCTGCCTAAAAAGTCAATCAGACAGCTCCAGCTGATCCAAAACACTGCTGCTCATGTTCTCACTAAGACCAGGAAGATAGAGCACATCACCCCAGTTCTAAAATCCTTACACTGGTTCCTTGTAGCTCAGAGAATAGACTTTAAAATACTTTTGTTAGTTTATAAATAACTGAACAGCTCAGCACCAAAATACATTAAAGACCTGTTGTTGTATCAGCCTTCCAGACCACTCAGGTTCTGGTCTACTCTGTATCCCCAGAACCAGAACCAAACATGGAGAAGCAGCATTCAATTTTTATGCTTCACAAATCTGGAACAAACTTCCAGAAAACTGCAAAACAGATGAAACACTGAGTTCCTTTGAATCAAGGCTAAAAAAAACCACCTGTTTAGAGCTGCCTTTGATCAGTAGTAAGTAGAACATTGATCAATATTTGCCTGATGATTCTAATGATTTTGATGCATTGATATTTGCGCGATAATTTTGATCATTTTCATGTATACTTGCTTGATGATTTTGATGATTTTACTGTATACTTGATTGATGTTTTCTATGATGGGAAGTACTGAACTGCCTTGCTGCTGAAATGTGCTATACAAATAAACTTGACTTGACCATGTCTCCAAAACTTTAGCTTTATATATGAGTGAATTTGCAAACTGTAATGTGTTTTAGTGTGTCTTTTAGAGTCAGTCTGTTTTCACATTCTGATTCATGCTGAACACCTAACAATTTGTCTTTTAAGGAAACAAACTGAACTATCTCTGGTTACCTCCAGAAAGCAGATCTTACACAGTTTAGGTGTTTAACAACACTTAATTGTTTTGTGTCCATCCGCTACTACAATATAAAATTGGAAATATCTTGTCATTTTTACCATCTTTCTCTGCCATAAAATTAACCAATACAGTGCTTTCCTGTATGTTGATAATGTTATCCAATGATACATCTGAAAAACAGATTAAATTAATTTATATTAAAGCAAATGAAGAGGTCTATAAGATTTGGTTTATCCTTTCAGAGATTTTTGCAAATTTAAACTAATTTTTATTCTGTAGGATTTAGGCCAGGGGACAGTGATGGAAGGAGGTCGATTTAGTGTTGGTTGAACCAAGTTTTTCAGTTTTCAAGCAGAGGCCAACACGTTTTGATCTAAAATGTTCAGGTATTTTTGGAAGAGCTCATGATTTTGCACACTAAGGCTTTTGCAAGAGAAAACAGGCCCTACACCTTACTTTACAGCGGGAATGAGATGTTCTTCCATGTATTCATGTTGGTTCATATCAGACGAAAATGAAGTGTACACTGCCATTTATAATCACTGTGTGAAAATACAGGTGAATCATTATTTGGGCAGATAATGAAACAATACTAAAAGCCACCACTTATGTGGGTGGTGCACGATTACCTTAAAAAACAAAGTGTAAATTGTTGCTGTTTGTTTTGGGTTTTAAATTTGGCAAAATGTATTTGCATTCAGCTTGTTATTCCAGAGAAAAAACAAATAAACATGACATTGGCACATTAGCAAGTTATGCAGTCTGAACAAATGAATAAGAGAATATAGTAAATATTCTGAGAGAAAATTTGACTGAAAAGCAGCACCAACTTCTTAACATTGTCTTCCATAAAAGCATTTAGACAAAAATGGAGCCTCATTTTGTCAGAGAAAAAGGTTGCAGTCCTCCCAGAAACCTCAGTAGTTCTGTGAACAGCAAACAAAAAAGAGATCCTACTGCTGAAACACCAGTCTGGACTACTTTTACAGTCTGCACTTATATTCTGTCACAAACAATATGTTAAACGCAGCAAAGGAGACATAAAAAACAGATTCTCTGAAACTCTAGGGGAAAAGCAGCCAGAACACATTGTCTGTCCCACAGACTGGTTTTATGAACCGTGACTTCACCAAAGAAAAACACAGATCAATTAGATTTGAAATTTCCTACGGCAGAAATTCAACTCTGTGAAATAATGAAATTTATATTTTTTTCTGTCTGAATCAGAAACCTGGCCGTTGTCCAGTATCTTCAGGCACCGGTGGCCTCGGCTTCTCAAGAGACCCACAGCGTGGTTTCAGTCTGTAACTACCAGCCAGTGTGATTTGTCAATCTAAATAGTTCTGTAGTTTTATATTCTACTTGTATTACATGCTTATACCGACTATAAACATGTTTATTCCGATCTTAAATCATGTAGATGTAAATGGGCCTGACCTGTCCCCAGCGTACTTCACATCCCACCTAATGACTGCTACATACAGGTTGGTTGTAGAAGCACCACAAGAGAAAACGTCACAGATACTTATTATGAACATTGATGTCACATTGATTTTGAGACTGATGATCCATTTGAGTCTGTCTTTCCTTTTGTTGAAATAATAACAAGAAAAAGATTCAATGAATTTTACAAACAAGAACTGGATTTATTGCGACGTTTCTCTTATTCAGACAGTGTCATAAGGGCTCAAACGTACACCTTTTCCTGCCATGAACAGGCTTCTAGCATAACTCTGCCTGCATTGGTAACTAGTTTCCTTGGGAGAATTTATTCCCCCAAGAATTTTATTTAAATTGGTTGTTTTCCTGGAGCAATGTTGGTTTTTGTGAATACTGAATTTTGATTCAGGCTGGATCGCCAAAGCCTTTTCTAGAAGATATTATTGTCCTGCTGCAACACCAAACAGTGTGCAAGTTTCAACCATCTGACCCAAGCTCTTACACTCAGATGAAAGGAAATTAGTTATGATGTTTAAGTACGACTTAGAAACCACTAAGGCTCATAGTAAAGATGAGCACAATTTCACCAAAATGACAAGAACCTAATTACTCCACCATTAATAACAAGAGGGATCAAACATCCAATCAGAAATAGTCAGGTTTTATGAAAATCCATAGTAAATTCAAAGCTGTGCATCAAATTTATGTGATAATCACACAAGTTTAGTGCATAATTACTCCACCCTGAGAAATGAACTGTTTGAAGGCTTTCTCAAAGCCCTGAAATTAAAAACGCGTCTGTAAACTTTTAAATGTGAATGGGCGGGTGCTTTTAATTTAGACTCAATGGGACCTCTCTCAGCAAACAAGAAGAAAAAAAAATTACTAAACAGTTTGGAAAGAAACTATATCCCAACTACATCTTCCATTTGCTGTTTTCATTTTCACAAAATTCAGCAGACTGTGAAATATGGAGCCAAATATCCAAATAATAATCTCCATAACAATAGAAAGAACAGCATTGTGTGTTTTTTAGGCATTCTCTGGAGTGTAAAACTAATCAAAATGTAATTAAAAGTTTACAACTGTGTAGGTGCATATACTCAGCTGTTATAGTGCATCTCATTTTACCTGCAACACCTTCATTTTAAACTTCATCCTTCACCTGGACTGCCTCAGGCTTCCAAAGATGTAAATGAACCTCTCAGAGCCAGAACATACATACACATCTATCTGCATTAAGTCTTATGAGAAATAACGTATACATTCCCACTTGCAAAGAAGCAAAATAACTCCAGGATCTTATCGGGTTTTTTTATTATTATTATTATTTTCCAGATGACGCATAACCCCAACACGAACCAACCTTCAGTCAAAGTGATGCAAAAAGACGCGGGGCAGCTTTCCTTAAATTTCCTCTCAGGACCATATTAAAGCGATGGGGTGGAACAAGCTGTGTCAAATCTCTCGAGTCTCCAATAAAAGAGTGCAGGGATAAGAACTGCCACTCCGACTTAAAGAGATACGTTTTGATGTTAGAGGGTGATTGCGTCTTCTGAGAAAGCCTCGATCACACTCTGGAACATGCAGCAAAAAACAACACCGCTGCTCAGAGTAATGGCAAGCCAATGCAGCTCAGGTGTTATACAATCCAATGCATTTTAAGACCAACATCTGCTTCAACTTATTTGTTCATCCATCTACCTCCAGCTCCTCGACACTCATCTGATTAAACATCAGTGATTAATCTGTGCAGCCATCTGACGTCTGTGGGTTTTATTTGTGAAGCTCATTTGCATATAGACAGAGCTTTAAGAGCAATGACTCTCAGAGCGACTCAGTGACTTCGGTCCATTAGAAGAGATTAGAGATGAAATGTGGAATACTCTAATAACCAGTCACTAGTCCCAGGCTGCACAGCGCTCACCTTTGTTGCAGATGTTCATGTCTGGTCCAACCAGGTCAACATGTCTCATTACTTGGACCAGGACTCTAAAGCACCCTTATTCATTCTCCAGCGCAACATCAAAGCAACACATTAACTTTTGACATTTTCTTGTGATCTTAAGAAAAGGGACTGGATTTGTACTTCTCCAGGCTTGTTGGAGGTCTTCACCGAGGTTATTTTTAGACTTCTGCTGCTTTTTTCCTCCCTCATTTTCTGCCCAGTTCTTGTACCAGATCACGACAGCAGTTATAATGTGCAGCGTGTTCCTGAAAAATGATAAGATAAGAGAATGAGGAGCACATAACTGTCTCCAGTAGATAAACATTATGTGAAAGTGAGTTTTTTAAGAGAGGGGAAATAATTTAGCAGACCTGATGCGAATGTTTACCAAATCCTGACTTGCAAGTCATCTTATGTTTGGGAATTTTTTTGGTTTAAGTAAAAGATATGGTAACAAATAGTGTCTTTGTAATGGAATGCTAGTTTTAAAAAAAAATGCCCAAAAAGTCCAATTTAAAATTGTTTCTTAGATTATTTTTTTCTAAGTCAATACAAAACTGGTTCATCCATTGAGCTCAGGACCGCTTTTCCTAAATGAAAAAAAAAAAAAAAAAAAAAAAAAAATATAGCAAAGTCTAAAGAAGAACCCTTTACATACACCTCAAGACTACAGTGGTTTGCAAACCTTTTCATAAGTCTAAACGTATGCACGTTTTGTCATGGAATAGCCACAAACTTCAATGAATTTTACTGGGCTCTTATGTGAAAGACCAGGGTTTTTTTAGATGCAGCTCTGCTCCAACACACTTGAATTACTTCCTAGTATTTCATCAGGTTCTCCAGAGGTCTGTTAATGAGCTGAAACAGGGGTAGGCCTACATCTACAAGCTGCAGGACAAGGGCTCTTGAGGACTGGAGTTTGAGATCTCTCTCCTCACTTGGACTTTGAAACTGAACTATAAAAAGTATGAAAGGTTGTACTGCTGGTTACCAGTGGTGGGCACACTTTCCACCTATTTTTTCCTTTTAGCGCTTTAGCTAACTCTGAAAACGTTTAGAGCACCCAGTTTCCTCAAGATTAATATTTCCAGATAAATTCTAAATCTAAGGTGATGATCAAGGCCTTCTTCACAGGCCTTGGTGGAAGTAACTAACTTTTTCTGAAAGGTCCACATTTCTACAAAGAGGTGGAGGCAAAAAGAGACAACAGACAAATAAGAGCACAAGTCAAACTGCAAGCAGATATCTTAGATGTCTTTCGCTACAACTGAACATCTGTCCTTCAAGTTCTTGATGATCCAGAAAACTGCTCCTTCAGCTGCAATGTTTTTGCAAGTTTCCTTACTGATGTGGTGATGTTTGCATGCTTTTCTTTGAGTCTGTTAAACAGATCTAATTATTTTCTCCCATCTTTGCCTGGCGTTATTATACAACCACTGAAATAAAGTTTTCCATTCACTTTTTTCCAGGGTGAAAACAAAAATGAATTTTTTGTTGTAAAAGAAGCATTTAAAAACAGCAAACAAACATTTTGGATTTAATTACTGTGCCTTGGTCTTTTGATAACATGCTTAGCGTAGCTCAGTTTGAAATGTAAGCTAGGCAAAGTGACTGACTGCCAAGGAGTGATTTCAACACAAAAACTCCAGCAATATTCAGCCTAAAGTTTCTTTTTTGGGGGGATTTTACAACACAAACCTGCACCACAAAAACTATACATCCATCTTCTTAAAATGTAAGCTTTAAACAAAAACAGCCCAGCTTACAGCTGTTTGGAGACAAAGACAGTGATAATACAAAAGAAAATGTGGGAGGTTATAATAAAGCTGCCAGGAATGTCCGAGGCATTATTTCTTCCAACAATGGGAAATGTTGATGTGCTGTTAAAAAAAAAACCAGTCAAAACAGCTCTTTCATGAAAGCTTGGATTTAAGACAAAGAAATTGTAGAGTGTAAAACTTGAGACATTTTGTGTTCAATTTATTTCCTAAAACAAATCCTGCAAAAATAAATTTCTTTTTAACTTATTCTGTAGCTAAAAACCAAAACACTTTTGATCATAAACTGTTAAAAACCAACATGTCTTTGTAACTGAAGGTCTGGTTCCTGTGGTGCCGAGCTAATTAGCAGAAAATAATCTGCTGTGGACAGTTTCCAGGCAGTTTCAGCAATCATCAAAAAATGTTCAGTTTGGGGTAAAATTAAAACTGGACAGAAGTTTCAGTGAAGACTGAGCAAATATATTCTTACAGCTTTTCAGATCTGTCACCCAATTTAAGGACACATCAAAAGCTGTAATTCTGTCTGCTGAGTTTATGGACTTTTATCTTTTAGAATCAATTTTTTCCACTGAATTGTTTCACTTTATTTACGCCTTGAGAAACTTTCTTTCACTGTTGAGGTAATATGTCTTTATAGTGTGAAGTAAAGCAACCAAAATTTAGAAAACTACAACCTTTGAGTTGAGTCAAATCCAGCACATTGAAGTAGTAGTTGCTTCCCTGCAGCAAGACAGTTCTGAGTTCGAATCCCAGCCTTGGGTCTTTCTGCAAGAAGTCTGCATGTTCTCCCAGTGTATTCGTGGGTTCTCTCTGGGTACTCTAGCTTTCTCCCACAGTCCCAGAGTCTTGATCTTCATAAGCCAGGGAATCCATCCAGGAGTTGAAAAGCTTAAGACAACTGGAAGTGTGTAAAACATGGCTGGAAGAGGACTGATCTTTATTTTCAGACCACCCATAGTGAGATAGGTGGTGTGGCAGGGAAAGTGGCAAATTAGGGGCCACAGGTATCCATGGAAACCATTTGATGCCAACCGGGGTTTTTTTTGTTGTTGTTTCTTTGTAAGTCCCAAACACAGATGTCCCAACTGCGCTAAATGCTACTGAGCTCTAAACTTGAACTGTGAGCTTTGTTCAGATGAGATTGCGATTTTCAACAAAATGGACTCAAGATGAGTATGGCATCAAACTACGGACTTGCCTGTTGCTTAGTACGGTGGAGGAACTGTCATATTGTGAGATGGTCTTTCCTCCAGAAGACGGACAAACTTGTTAGAGTGCATTGCATCTTGAACCCTGGGTGACTGCGTCAAGAACTGATTTGAACTGATTTACCTCAGGATTGTACAAATTATGAACAGCAGCAGCTCCAATAAATGTGGAACCACTGATTTAATTTCTTGATACTTTGAAAAAATAAATATTATAACTGGGAATTTATTTTCAGATTATTCAAATTAAAGGTTGTATTTTTTGCAATGCAATAAAACTTATTTTAATGCTTTCTACACACTTAACCTCCAGTGGTAACAATAATTATGGATGACATCGTAGTTTTCTGAAGTTTAAGCTTATACATTTACATTAGTCTATTTCTAAATTAATAGTCTTTGTGGACCCAAATGCAGAGAGAGCGAGTAGATTTTAGTAATTTAATGAAAAATGAATAACAAAACACTTACAAAAGCCACATGGAATGCAGGGAGCCAGAGCAGAACAGAAACACAGGAATCCAAGAGCTAAAGACAGAAGGGTTTTAACGGGGAAGTAACGGGAGGAACCAGCAAGAAGTAAGAGGAGAAGGAGAATTAAATACTGAGAGAGTAAATGCTGGAACAATAGACTGATTGGATAATGGGTCGCAGGTGTGAGAGGAGAGAGCAGAATGGAGACTGAGGAGGGGGGGGAGAGAGAGAGAGAGAGAGAGAGAGAGAGAGAGAGAGAGAGAGAGAGAGAGAGAGAGAGAGAGAGAGAGAGGCAATGGGGGCGAGGGGGAGTAAACAGAGGAACTAGGAAGATGAATCTAACTGCAACAAAGAATAACTAGACACAAGGAATAAGTAAACATAATAAACTAGAATAACTAAGAAAAGACTAAACTAAAGAAAAACAGAAACAAACCTGATCTAATCAAAATAAGAAACTAAAAGAACACAGGAAAGACAACAATAATCAAAACTAGAATCAAAGACTCAAACCCCAAAACAATCCAACACAACCAAGGTTCTGAGAGTATTATTGCATTAACCTACTTAATGGCTGATAAAACTCTTGAACATGTTGCATGCATATGGGTAACCATCTCATTATTTCTGCAAGCCTTGTGTCTGACCCAGCTGCCACCTCCATGCTTGGAAGTTGATGCCTTGAGACTCCCCCACCAGTCTCCATGGTCTGACTCTCCCCATCCCATCATCTCCTCCTCATTTCCCAGTCATCCCTCTCAGTATCCACACCAGCTTTGTGTACCTGCTCTCGACCAGACTGCCTGTTGTTGCCAGTTTAACCCAACATCAAAACCATTTTCTGTCCTACTTTTTTGCTCTTCCTTCAGCTCTTTAGTCTGTCTGCCTCAACTTTAAGTTTGGATCCTTATAAAAACTTTATTTTTCTAAACAGCTTTAATTATAAATTTGGTTGCTAGTTCTGTTTCAATGTCTGCAGCTGAGTTATCTCACACTGCACATTTTAAAATGACTTGGGCTTTGACAAATTTCTTATTCTTCCTAATTTTTCTGTAGAGATGCTCTACAATTAGAGCTCGGTTAAGAAAAAAAAAATGAACATTGTTTAAAACGCTTACTCTTTGAGGTTGGAAAAACGATGCATTTTAAGAATGCTACATTAGCTTAATTTTGACATTTTCCTTGATGCCTTTTTGTCGTTAAGAATGAACTCAAATTGAACCGGTTATACAAAAAATAAACATATACGATCAGCAATACAGAGCACTGGAGCCGCAAGGGATATGTAGAGACTTATAGGTCTGCACCATAATCTCCTACCAGTGGGAAATATCTGGCAAACCTCCACCAGTAGAACCAGAAGGCATCCTCATCAGATGCTTCTACCAGCTGAGCTCTGGAGGAGCACTGATGCTCCTCTGAGTTCCTCCCTGAATGATGGAGCTCCTCACCTTGCCTCTAACAGAACCACACAACAAACGAAGCTCTGTTTGATGCTTACATGCAGGCCGCTCTTTATGCTTCGATTTTTTTTTTTTCCCCTCAAAAAAAAAAAAAACAAAAACAAAAAAAAACAAAAAAAAAAAGAAAACATGTATATGGGTTTAATATATGATTTTTCCCTTGCTGTTGCTGTAAGCGTCCCTGGTTCCTCTGGGCTTCAGAGTAAGACGAGATGGACAGCTAAGCTGTCCAGAGTTTATGCCACCTTTCACCCAATCACAGCAAAGTGAATATAAACAAGATAAAGAGTGAATAGGCAATCAATGGGTGGAGGAGATTTTTGACATACCGATCAATAGCCATAAGCTTTAGCCATTGTTGGCAGGGACACAATCAAATAAGTAGCGAATTCAAGGAGGCTTCAACACTGACAACAAAAAAAAGCATTTCACCCACAATTAAAGCAGAATCTCAAATCCATATTGATTTAAGGGCAGACAAATCCCCCCCTCCAGCCTGCCTATCAGTGTGTGCAACAAGGATTTAAATTCTCTGGATCATATTTTGCAAGTTTCATGAGTTGAAGAAGCTCTCTGACTGTCAGTTGTGCAACACTAAAGGGTTTCACCAGCAGAGTATGTCTGTGGGATAGAAACCTGTCTTCCTCTGAGTCAAAACTCGGTAAAATTTTAAACACTTTTTTAAAAGTATGTGTTGGTGATTCAACACAGAAACAACACAATGAAGTTAACACCTTCTAAAACTCCAAAACCATTAACCTCTGTAAAGCACTTTGTGTTACACCTGCCTGCATGAAAAGAGCTCGATAAATGACGTTTGCTGGATTGATGGAAAACCTGCCTGAGAGTGATCACATTTTAATTGACTTCAAGACCAAGTGTATTCATAAAGAAAAGAACAGAAGTGAGCTTTGAGAAAAGAGGGAACAATATCCTAATACTTTATTTCAGCACTTTAAATTTGTTCCCAAAAGTCACACAATTAATAAAAAACAGTGAGGAAATTGTTATTTATGAAATTCAATCAAGCACATAGTTAAATAGCGTCAGTGAAGGTGTCAACCACAAGATTTTCTGGGAGTGTCATCATCTCTTCAGACAAGACAAAGTTGGGCTAAATAAAGAGGGGAAAAACTTTTGACTTCCAATATTTTCAGTGCCGTTAACAACAGAAGGCCCTCTCTCCAAACACAGGACATTGTAAACAATGACATTACTGTCCCAACAAAGATTGTAGAAGGACAAGCACAAACCCAGCAGGCGCACAATGTTCCAAGACAAACCAATAAGCAGCCATTTCCCACAATACCAGCTGGAAACGGAGCTCAGATGGGAGGGAGTCACCCTACCCCCCCTCCTTGGATTTTGATGATTTGCTTTATGCTTGATTGACGTTTCTAAGATATGAAGCACTTTGAACTGCCTTGCTGCTGAAATGTGCAATACAAATAAACTTGACTTGATTTGACTTTTTGATCATTTGTGGTGTCATAATCTTTGGAAGTTTCTCAGTTTTACAAGAAAATTTAAGGTCTACATTTAACAGGAAAAAGCTGGAACCGTACTCAAAACTTTCAGATTACAACACAACTACTCCTCCCAGTGAGGCATAACAGGACTTGACAACAAAAGGAGCATCGAAGGTGAGGCGACAGTCGCTTGGTGTGTGATATCAGACATTATGAGTCTGCAGTGTTAGGTTGAAAGGCCAGCCTGGTGAAGCTTTGGCATTCTCAGTGCAACAGAAATAGGAATGGCTGCAGCTATCGATTTTGTGACGCACAAAGTTGAAACAAGCACATTTTTCGTTCTGCTCCTTCCCAGCAGGTTTTGATTTACATCAACTTGTTTTTCATCTCAAATATGTGTAGAAATAACTTGACTAAAGTCCAGTGATTGGTTTGGGGTTGGATTGCACAGGATTCATGCTCAATTTGCCTAAAGCACAATACACATCCTAGATTTAAATATGCAAATATAAATAATTATGAACCATTTAACACCCTTATCAAAACATAGGTTTGCATCTGAAAGAGTAAAAGTCATTTCAGTGTAATAACTGCTCTATGTTGTTCTACACAGCAGGAGGGACTCAGGCAAGAAGTCTCCCTGCTTACTGTGGATCAGCTTGGCAGTTTTGTCAGTGAGATCCTTTTTAACTCGTCTTTGTTAGTTTTAAAGTTTTAACAGTAGATGTGGGAGCAGGTTTCAAGCTTTGCCTCAAATTCTTGGTTAAATTTAGGGCTAGACCAGGGGTGCCAAAAGTGCAGCCCAGGGGCCATTTGTGGCCCTTGGGCTGATTTTTTTTTGAGGCCACCAATTGCAGTTCAAGAATGATACAAATTTGTTTATGAAACGTTTTATTTTTAATCAGGGTAAAATTCTTACCGAGATAATTTTCTTACAATGGAAAATGTAAAGGTATTCGTCTTTTTGTAACCAAGCTTGTATAATAAGTAGAACCATGTATATCCAGGGACTTTTACTGAAAAGCCAACTTTGCTGCACCTAAATCAGCTTTTTTTTTTTTTCTTTTGATTTATTAAACTCAGCAAAATATTGCAAGTGTTTTGAAAGAAAGGGACTCAGATCCTGTTCTTATAGTTGAGAATAAATATGTTCAACCAAGCCTAAAAGAATTTGAAAACTAGGTGCCTTTCTTTTAATACGGCAGTCTACAATGAATAATGTCCCTTTCCTCCAAAAGAGAAAAAAAAAAAATCAGATGACTTTATTTCTTGGGGTGAAGGTGATGACGGTGGTAGGAGTTTGTTCCATAATCGATGGGTTGCTTGATAAAGCTCTATATAAGTACAGGCCACTTACCATTTATTTGCTTAATTTCATTTTATTTTACTTTTTTCTTGGCCTGTGGGTACTTTTGCTTGACAATTTTGGCCCATACAACAGAAAGTTTGGACACCCCTGGTCAAGGCCAAATCACTGCATTGTAGCTCTGCATGTATGATTAGTCACTACCTTGCTGGAAGGTGAGATCCTCTATTTTGCAACTTCTAACAGGTTTTTTTTCCATTGTCCTTTTGTTTAACTCCATCCATTTTCCCACCAAATCTGACCATCTTGACTGTCCCTGTGACAAAATACCCTTACCACAGCATGATGCTGCCACCACCAAGGTCCACAGTGAGCATAGTGAGATTAGGGTAATGAGCAGAGTTAGTTTTGCTCCACACACACACACACACACACAACATTGTGCACTTAGACCAGAAAGTCACATTTTGTCTCACTTTTTTCCATGTCTTTGCTATGTCCCCTTGATATCTTGTGAAAAACTGCAAACGGGATAATTAGGCTGGTACCATTGGATCTCACCACAGCATTCAACACCGTTGACGATGACATATTATTGAAGGGACTGAAGAGATAGGTTTGAAATATCTGGCACAGTACTTGACTGATTCAAGTTGTACCTAAAAGACAGGGACTTTTTTTGTGTGACTTCTTTTTTAGGTGACTTTTCATCAGTGTGGACAAAAATCAAAGGCGGGATACACCAGGGTTCCATCCTGGGGTTCCTCTTATTTAATATCTAAATGCTCCTTCTAGCTCAGATTATAACAAGCAATAAGATTAGTTTCTATAACTACACAGATGATACACAGCTCTGCATTACAATGTCACCAGGTGACTATGAACCCATCCAAACATTGAGCAGATGCATAGAACAAATCAGTGCGTGGATGTGCCAAAACTTTCTTCAGTTAAATAAAAACAAAACTGAAGTTTTTTTTTGTTTGTTTTTTTGTTTTTTTGGGGGGGAGGGTACCTTTAGAGGGCGCGATCTAGAGTCAGCACGCAGCTTCAGTTATTACAGCTCTGAACCTTCAAAAACACAAAGATAGTTACAAAGTCAGCCTTCTATCACCTGAAGAACATTTCCAGGATTAAAGGACTAATGTCCCAACAAGATCGAGAGAAACTCATCCATGCATTAATCTTTAGCTGCATTGATTACTGCAACAGTGTCTTCACAGGTCTGCCTGAAAAGTCAGACAGCTGCAGCTGATCCAGAACGCTGCTGATCATGTTCTCACTAAGACCAGGAAAATAGAGCACATAACCTCAGTTCTTAAGCCTTTACACTGGCTCCCTGTAGCTCAGAAAACAGACTTTAAAATACGTCTGCTTAGCACCAAAATACATTAAAGACCTGTTATTGTCGTATCAACCTTCCAGACCACTCAGGTCTTCTGGTTCAAGTCTACTCTGCATCCCCAGAATCAGAACCAATCATGGAGAAGCAGCATTCAGTTTTTATATTCCACTAATCTGAAACAACCTTCCAGAAAACTGCAAAACTGCTGCAACACTGAGTTCCTTTAGATCAAGGCTAAAAACCCACCTGTTTAGAACTGCCTTCAATGTTTTTAACATGTACAGCACTTTGAATACTGAAATGTGCTCTACAAATAAACTTGCCTAGCCTTATAGAAACCATGCAGAGGTCATTTTTGGTGGTTTTTAAAGGATAAATTTAGCTGCTTACCCAATAATGGATTCATTGTGAGAGATATAATAATTTTACAACAACTGGTAGTCAGAATATTTCTTGAAACAAAATGCATCCATCAGTTATAAGTTCATGTCTTCCATCAGTTGGTTAATAAGCAGAAAATGTGCAGTCATAAGACAGCTTAGCTTGATGACTGAGTGGGTGTATCAAGTGTTTTGTCAATATTCCACTCCAACTAACAAGGGATAAAGAAAGCCAAACTATTCAGTCCTCATTTTGAGCCACATCATGAGAAAACTCTACCAGGCACATTTCCAGTGAGCAAAGTTCTGCATCTGGTTACAAAAGCAGATTGCTGAGCATCACCTAACAATACAGACAGACGATGTAAGGTTCCTATCACACCATGGGGGTTTAGCAGTTTGCATTTATCATTTTTTTTTATGACTCACAGCCTCCTCTCTGAGACTGAGCACCAACAGGAGATTGACTCTAAAAATAAAGAGCAGGCACCATCAGCATTTCCTCTCATACTATACATCCTGCTACTGATGCAGTCGCAGAGGCGTTGAGCACAAAGCCTTCTTCAGAATACTCCGTCAGTCTAAGAAAGGAGAATATGCAGAGCTTTTCAGCAACAATCAGGAGCATGGGCTGATCTGAATGACACTCTCACTGAATATTCCGGTGCTTATTTGGTGATTTTTGCGTGAATATATCTGTAGAACATCAGAATTGAGGAGGAGATGCTTGCAGCTGCATCTATTGAAAGGTCAGCTTGAGTGGAGCGAATCCAAAAGGTCAAAGTAGTAAAAGAATCAAACATCTGAATCCTTTTTGGCTTTTCTCCATTTCTATGGGAAAGTCCAGCTGTACGATGCTGGGTTTTACTGCAATAAACATTTTTTCTGTAAGATTATAACATTTAATTGGTCTGCATAGCAATAAGTTTGATCTCCTAACACTGCTGTTACCATAGGAACTAAGTCATACAGCTGTTTGCTTCTAGAAAAAAATGAAGGGATGCTTTGACTGTAGATGATTTAGATTTTAAAATATAATTTGAGCATTAGCTGTGAATAAAATAAACAGAAATGCTACAGCTTTATGAAGCGCAGAGTATTTCTAAGGCACAAATGTGACAAAAATAAGCCTTCCCTGAGGCAAGGTGCCTAATCTGAGATGGGGAGTGTTTCTCATCAGAAGACTGAACTGTAAAATGAAAAGAAGCTGCTCCATTTCCTGGGGCGTGAGTCAACAACAGGCAGCTCATTTGTTTGGTGATTTTTAAACACACAAAAAACTTTAAAAATACTTTACTGTGTCATTCAGGGGAATTTCTCAACTCGTAGGTGTCTTGGTTTTTGCCTTTGTCATTACTGGTGTTATTTGACCCATCTTCTGTGTTGTGATTTTTATTCACATTTATTGATGAACTTCCCAGTCTGTTACAAGATTACTGCTTTCTGTCAACTCCAGAGTGAAGCAATCTAAGAAATATTAAATAGATGCCAGTAAATGTGTTATATTCATCTTAGCCAGAAGTTAATTATTACTTATGAGGTTGATTTTACTTTCTTTATTAGAATTCCTTTAGATCAACATGAACATAGTTAAGTAAGTAAACCAATTAATCGCTATTAATGTCTTAAAGTTTAAAAATTAGAAACCAGCAGGGATGACAGACATAAGTCACAAATTCAGGGAGAGTTTGTCCTAACTAACTTAGCTTTAACACACAAGCTAAACCAAAACTGAACAATCTGTTCCTGAATAAAGAAAATATTTATCATTTACAGTGAGTTGCCTTAAGCTTTTCCACATTCTGTCAAGTTATAACCACCAACCTGAAAGTTTTTTATTAGGATTTTATGTGACAGGGCAAAACAATGCAGTGCATAATCATGAAATGGAGGGAAAACAAGACGATTTTGGTATTTTTTGCAAATAAGAATCTGGAAAGTGTGGCATGTTTTTGTATTCAGCCCACCTGACCTATAGTCCTTCATGTTTTATGTGATATGTGATGTACAATACGCAATGTGTGTTTCCATCACACTGCTAACACCTGGAACACAACAAGGTTCATCAAGTGTCTAATGTGGAGAAAAAGTGCAATACTTCTGATGACCAGGCTTCAAAATCTTCTCTTTGAAGCAGCAGATGAGAAAATATGTCCTGTATACAAAAAAAGTCTGAAGAAAATAAACATGAGTCTCAAATTTTCACCTCAAATTTTTCCGAAACCTTTTCTGAAGCAACGACAGCTCCTCCGTAGTGATTTCTGATGTCTTTCCTCCTTGGCATTGTCTGCACTTCAAACCAGTAATCTGACAAGAGCTGCTTTTATGAAGACGTTCACTGACATTCACGCACCTGGTTCCTACTTTCTTCTTAAATCCCATAGATGCACCTGGAGCGTACAGAAAGTTTTTTTTCCATGACTGTATATATATATAAACTGTTAGATAAATGCCACTCCTTCATGTGCTCCTGTCCTGAAGACAGACCCTGTAATGACACATGCCACTGATGGGGCACACACTCCTGAGCAACGGCAAACAAAAGCAGGCAGAATTAATTGCAGCTTGCGGTGGTGACCTTTTCCGTTTGATAAATCATAGAGCCTCAGAGACTGCCATTGCCCTCGTAGATGGAAAACACACAGCTTTGAGAAATGATCTCTTATCTGGGAATCTGAAGCCGTATCGACCGAGCCATGCTGTGCTCTCAGCACATGAAACCTTTTACATGCAGAATCTGTAATATTCTCCCTCTTTAAATGAGATGGAGACACTACATGATTGTCTGGAGAGAAGTCAAATTTGTATTTCATCATTTAGAAAGAAGAAGCATTCCCCTGATGCTCAATTAAAATTCAACATGAGGAGTCACACAAGTTGCACCAATGGAGACTGTCATTAGGCTATTTTCTAATTCATTCAGGGAGGAAGTCACATTTCCTCTGCTTTATTAGACTGTCAAAGGAGAGGGTTTTAGACTTCCTCGCGTCTTCAAAATTATTTTCAAATTTGCAACTTTAGTAGAAAAAGAAGATGAGAGCATGACACACATTAGATAGTCACAGTGTTTAAAGATTTTCAAGAAATTTCATCAGGATAAAGTAGTTTGGCTGCAAAGCGTACAGAATGAGGTCATGAACTCCTGTGTGAGAACTCTGTCAAAGCATATCCCTGTTGGGAAGGCTATATGGAGTATATTTAATAAATTACACACAGATAAAGT
This sequence comes from Anableps anableps, assembly GCA_014839685.1. Lineage (NCBI taxonomy): Eukaryota > Metazoa > Chordata > Actinopteri > Cyprinodontiformes > Anablepidae > Anableps > Anableps anableps. Next base: position 29,792,881 of record CM026074.1, on the reverse strand, counting down.
GTCACTTTATAGCTTGGTTGTTTTTTCTTTATTAAACTTGAAAATTGGATAAAATGTTTCAGTCATTTTTATCAACATCTATTATGGCAGTAATATTTTTTTTTTTTTGTTTGTTTTTTTTTAAATCATCCATTATCAATATCCAGAGGTGGGTAGTAACTAGTTCCATTTACTCAGTTCTATTTTGTTGCATAACTTTTTTGAAAAAAAAAATTACTTTTACAAGTAGTTTTACTATGCAATGCTTTTATTTGAATGATATTAATATAAAGTATCGCTACTCTTACATGAATAAAATTTCTGGATTTTCTACCCACTTTGAGTAACTTCCCTGAATCAAGAACAAACATGTTTTAACCAGAAATGAACCAGACACAGCCAGAAACCTACAGTTTGTCAAAGTGAGACCTCTGGTTTATATACAAGCTTTGCTGCCTTAATGTTATTTTCTATTTGAAGGAAAGGAAGATGCCGTAAACACTACATACTGTCACTGGAAGTACTTTTCTTTGTTCTAATTCATATATCTATGTACTCTGCCTAAATGTGGTATTTTGTAATTATGTAATTTATTTGTATCATTTCTTTCATTTTAGTCTTTAAAATACCACAATTTGCACATAAATATATATATTTTTTGTCTGTCTGATGGCATAATTTTAAATATTAAATCAGACATAATGAGCAGTTATTCAGTACTTAAGTAACCTTTTTATCAAATACTCTTTGACTCATACTTGAGTAATTACTTTGATGGCTACTTTTTTACGTTGACTTGAGTAAAAGTAGTGCTACTCTTTATTGAGTACAATTTTTGGATACTAGAGCCATCTGTCTCTCTGTCTTGCAAGGTCACAGGGGAATCTGCACCTGGGACACACAGGACACTAAGGACGATTTAGAGTAATCAGTTACTTAACAGTCATGTTCATGGACTGTGGGAGGAAGCCAGAGTACCCAGAGAAAACCCACGAATGCATGGCAAGAACATGCAAACTACATTTCAGAACCTAACACCTTCTTGCTGAAAGGTAACAGTGTTGCCGACTGTTTCAGCGCGCAGCCCCAAAAACACAATATTAACCTTGTTATGTGCTGCACAGCTGGAACTACAAAGACAACAAAAGCTGAAACAAATGGAAACCTGGAGGAGTCCTTGTCTCTGACGCCAGTACACAACCAAACGCAAACTTGGATAAATAGATTATTTTCAACACTATTCTAGAGAAAGTTAAGAACCACATTTTTTTATGGATTACTACCAATGTTTTAAAGCATATCAATTTTGAGCTTTAAAGAACCCAGTTTTTTAAAAAGATGATCAAATGCAGTCCAGACTCCTTTAAAAACAACATACTATAACTCACATGGATATTAACAACTGGAAAAAGTATACAAACTCTGGGAAGGCCTGGTTCTCCTTTCAATCAGAACCACCAATACCCATTTCAGGAAGTGTATTTGCTAATATCAGACTGGGCAACAGGGTTCACCATTATTCGCCTTTTCTATTGCATCAGCTTTTTTTCTCCTCACAATTTTTGTGATCTTTGGTTTTTGAGATGACACACCTGTCTAGCTGGTACAATTTGCTTTCTGTGAAATTGGCTGAAAACCTGCCACTTGACACTTTCTTGCCTTCTTCCAACACATCATCTCAAATTACATTTCAGGCTCATATTTTAGGACCACTAGAGAGCTTCTGCATGGAGCTTGTTGGTAAAAGGTTCATGTAAAATTGTATTATTTAAATCTTATTAAATTTGTTGCATTACCAAAAACAAGTGACAGGTTACTACAGATGTCATTATACAAGATAAGCAGGTTTTCCACATCAGATCATTTTGGCTATCTAAAGTTTTTTTATGTTAAAAATAAAACACCTCTCTTGAAATTGGACCAGATTTTCAAACGCTATAATATGCACTTGGAGAACTGCCATGAAATAGTGTTGAGCATTGTTTTTTCCCCCCTCTCTTTCCCAGCCTGAAGGTTAGACGTGGAGCAAGACAATCAGGAGTCACTTCTAATGAGTTCATCACCTTGTTTATGACACGGATGGATTTTAAATTACCATAATTTTGCTATTATGCCTGTAAAATAGCACAAAATGACTGTCACCGGTCTGAGTCAACCCTGTTTCCTGAATCTAACAGCAAGAAAGAAAAAAAAACAAGACAGGAAAAATTATCCACACTGATTGAGGTGTGGGGAAAAGCTCATTTTTTTTATATATATATATATATATATATATATATATATATATATATATATATATATATATATATATATATATATATATATATACACACACACACACATACACACACGTCTTAGCATAGATAACCTCAACATTAAACAGACTCCTTCATTACTCAAAATGCCCAGAATGGATCTAATCAAAGAAGTAAACTAAGATGCGGAAAACAAATCTTAAGAGAGGTCAAACTGCTCTGATCAGTATGTCAAAACCTGTTAGACTTCACTGGAGGATGTTCAAATGTGTGGAAGATGAATTATGACAAGTGAAAAGCAGACACTAGATTGCATTAACACAAACCGACACTCGAGTGGTTCATCCAGTCGAGAGTAAAATTTACTTGTAGCGTTACACAAGTGACTGTTATTCAGCACAGTATGGAAAAGAAACCACGAACATGCAAACCCTGTCAGCAGCAGTCAAAAGAAGAATGTTACCCTCAGAGAGATGCTATCCTCAATTAGAGAGTCGCAGCTGGAGAAGACTTCTGAGTGCTCTGGAAGATGAAGATTCATCCTCAGCTGTGGATGATGACAGATGATGCAGCTTTTCATCTGAAAGATGCAATTTTATTCTAAGCTGGAGCTGACCATTAAAAACACTTCAGGGATGAGCTGGGGATTTTAAGTCAAATATGACAGAAGTATACCTGTCAGAGACCCTTTATCGCACTATAGTAATGCATAAAGCAACATCCATCATCTGTGTTTCACTCTTCTTTTTTTAAAGGTCTTTTAAGCTGTTATGACACAGTTTCTTATCTTGTCATGTACAGCTGGAACCAGATATTCACACATCCTGCATAAAAAGACGCATAACCATTTTTTCCTCACCGACATTAAATCAGACTTAACGTTTCCTGTTTTAGGTCAGGATTACTAAACTTATATTTGGTTTTCTAAATGCCAGAATAATGAGAAACATTTTATTAATTTCTTTACATTTTCAAGTTTACCTACAGAGTTCCCTAAGCATTTAAACAATTTGGTAAGGCTCACACAGTGATTTCATGGCTTTGTGAGCTTCTGATGAGTTCACAACATTTGCATTTAATAGAGGAAAAACTGTGGATGTATTTCAAGGAAACACCTCACACTACCTCCGTATGTGACATCTTCGGTAAACCAAAAACAAAACAAAAATCAGCCAAGATATCAGGAAAAGATTTGTGGACCCGCACCAGTCTGGTTTATCCTTGGGTACTATTTTCAGATGCCTGAAAGACTCATCATCTGTTTAAACAATTATATAAAAGTATAAACCTCACGGAACTGTCCAGCCACCAATCCTGTTCAGGAAAAAGGCAGGTTCTGTGTCCCAGAGATGAACAAGTTTTCGTGTAAAATGTCTGAATCAACCCCAGAACAGAACCAAATCTTGTGCAGATGCTGTCTGAAGCTGGTAAGAGCGGACAGTGAATCAAATCCTGTATCAACATAGACTGAAAAGCCACTCGCAAAGGAAGAAGTCATCACTCCAAAAGCAACACAAAAATAAACAGATCACAGTTTGCAAAGTCCCACAGGGACAATAACCCTAATTTTTCCGGATATGTCCTCTGTTGTACTCTGTTTTGCTTCCAAATAGGCAATGACCCTCAGCATTCAGCCAAAGTGGTTCCAAAGTGGCTTCAGGACAACAAAGTCAATGTCTCGGAGTGGAAATCAGAAAGTACTGATTTCAATCTGAAAAATTCACAAACCTGACTCAGCTATACCAGTTCTGTCAGGAGGAATGGGCCAAAATTTCAGCAAACTGTTGTAAGAAACTTGTGGAAGGAAACTCTTATTTTACCCAGGTTATACAATTTAAAAGGCAATTCTAACAAACACTAGGAAAATGTTTATAAACTTCTGAACTTGAAATAAGAAATGCTCTTTAAAAATCTCTCTCTCTTTATTCCTTACATTTAGCAGATAGACGTACTTTTGATCATCCTTACTGAATTTAATACAGGCGAAGTTTAGTCTGATTCAACGTCTGACAGAAGAAATCAGACATTGATTGCTGTCTTTTTATTTCATTTTTTTTCCATTCTTGTATATTTGGAGAAGAAAGCTTCTGCCCATACTCAGTCTATGAGTTCCTCCAGTAGGTCAATAATTATTCACCTACTGAAATATTTATTAGCTGAATTATTCAGAAAGTAAGTTAAGACTACATCAACTGGAAGTGCGCCAAGCATTCAGCTTCCTGAGGTGAGTAAATCTTCATTCATGCAGACAGAGCATCTGCACAGTATGGGATGATATTAAGTAATGTTATTGTTCAATCATTTCTGCTCCATTTAATAGCACCTGAGTACAGTACATAGCAGTCATGCTGTGTAATCTTTTAGTGGTCAAACCGTGTATTCTGAAGTGTCAGATGAGTAGTAAGGTAATGCTGGAGCGTCATTTTCTTTAAGCCATCAATCTTTCTTTACGATTGAAATGTAAGGTAGATACTCATTACTGTCATTGGATATTAACGTTTTACCTTTAGATGTCTTTAGCTGCTTTTTCGCTCATTCTTAGAGCTGAATCAAGAGAGAAGTTCCTGCCCTACATCTGCCCTGACTGATTACACTAAGTCATAAACACAGAAAAAACTCTTTTGTCTAGTAAATGCACCATACCTGAGTATTATGAGGTGCAATTACAAGAACAGAGTGAAAGTTATTTCTAAGAGATGAAGACTCAAATGAGTTTTTTTCAGTTAGATGTTTGAAATGAACTCAAAAGCTATTTAAAAGCTATTTAGCGAGAGCAAAACTTTCAGGAGATAACAGGAAGGCAGAGTAGAATACAGAGAGGTCGCTCTGTTTTATCATTTTGAGTTTTTAACCTCTGCTATGAAAACTTCTGGATTTGCAAATACCTTTTGAAGATCTCTGGACCTACATTCTCGATAATATACAAACAGACTTTTTTATTTATGCTAGCAGCGCTGACAGTGATAATCACCAATTTAAGATGGTAAAAACAACTTAAAATACCAATTGATTATTTTTTGTTAGTAAAACTTTGTTTCACAGCAACGAGTTTTTCACAGAAATGATCTTGATTTTATGCCCAGTCTTAAATTATGACCGTTTGGAAGGCCAAACAAAAATGTTTTGACTGCTGTTCTTATATCTTCTTATATTACAGCTCTCAAAGAGAGATCAGAATAAAATCTGTATCAGCAGATCAACATTTTACAAAAACCAGAGTTCAGGAGTCTACCACAAATCGGTGCATCTCTACTCATTTTTAGTCCAGTCCTTGCAACTGTCCATAGCAACATATTCAGCAGTGTTTACAAAAGAAAAGAGCAGCATAAAGGACAAAAGAGGAAGTATCATGCTTAAAAAGACTTTGTACACCAAACAAACAGTATCATAAAAGTCTTTAAGAAAAACAAAGAAAAAAAAACACAAATAAACAATAAAGCAACCAAAGCAGGCATCTCTGGGAGGATATATGGGAGGATTAAGATATATCTTTCTGCTTATGCTGGTGTATACTGGTAAACATATCTGATCCTCTTTTACAAGAAAAGACATCTCAGAGCAACTAACACATCAGACCTGCTGTTGACATTTGATAAAAACTCAGTCAGCTTCCACAGGCTGCAGCTGTCTATCTCAGATTTCATGTCAGTCCTTGCAGTTGCTGTCAATTTATTTTAGCTTTGAGTAAAAGGGGTGTAATCGACTCACAGTGCCACCACCATGAATTAAACAACAACAACCTGGAGCAGCAGCAACAATGCCACAGAGAGGGATCTCTCACAGCACCCCTCACAGAGAGGCCTGCAGCACCGGGCAGTAAAAAACCAACATAAATATGTCGCAGAAGACAACCTGCGGATGTCAAACAGTTTAAAACTAAGAGGAAAGTGTTGGTTACCACATTCTGGATAATAGCTCGGACAAGGACAGCTGCTGCAGATGCAAGGCTCAATGTCGCATCATGCTTTTTCCAATTTTGATCATTTTGCCAGCTTTCAGAGGTAGGTGGAGATGACAACGCTCTGAGTTGACCAACAGCTTTTTGTTTATGCGGGTCAGCCACTCTACTGAGCACTGTGATGTTTGGGTTTGACATGTTACTGTTTTTTGTTTTTTGGATACAAATAATAAAGTTGGCCTATACTCGGGCAGAAGCTTCATATTTATTTATCAATCTGTTACAATCATGTAAGGAATGATAAATATTCATAAATGGCCACTGATAAGGCTACTTAACTATATCTACAGTATGTATGAATACATGACAGTCTTATATTTTATCAACAGATAAATCTAAAGTGGTACTTTCTTTTCCTTAATCAGTAAGCCAGCAAGGAATGTGGTTATTTTATTCAGTATTTATTGTGAAAATCATAATGATACTTTAACTGAAACTGATTGGTTATATTGTAGCAAGAAGGTCTTGGGTTCAAATCTGGGGTCTTTCTGCATGGAGTTCACATGTTCTTCCTGTGCATGTGTGGGTTCTCTCTGGGTACTCCAGCTTCCTCCATCAGTCCAGAAACATCACTGAATACTCTAAACTGCCCGTAAGTTTGAGTGTTACCCTGTGACTCACCGCTGATCTGTCCAGGGTCATCCAATGACCACTGAAGATAGGCACCAGCCAATCCAGATGATGGACAGACAGCTAAACAAATGGATGGATGGATGACTGGATGGATGGCTGGATGGCTAAACAAATGGATGGCTGGATGGATAAATGGCTAAACAAATGGATGGATGGCTGGATGGCTAAACAAATGATGGATGGATGAACGGACAGATAAATGACTCAACAAATGGAAGGGTGGATGGACGGATGGATGGACGGACGGACGGCTCAACAAATGGAAGGATGGATGGATGGATGGATACATTTTAAAGTTTATTATAATGTCCAGAACTTTTATATTGTAATCTGTCACATCCTATTTCCAATGGGTTTAACTAAAATGTCTAACAAAAACCTGCTTCTCTCTTCCTCTTCTCTTCAAAATGGGAAAGACAAGAGTCCCTGCCATTCACGTGATCAGATGTGTGTTAGGAAATGGCTCCAAGAACACTATTAATTGCCTAAGCCAAGAAGATGAGGGAGGTAAGAGCAAAATAAAGATCACCTCATTGTTAGACAACAAGGGCAAAGAGTGACATCTTGGGGTAACCTGATATTCCTAGCAACTATTTATTTTAAGGTTTTGTACATGGAGGTGCTCTTAAAGTAAAAAGTGCTTCACACACAGAGCGCAAAAACATTAAAAGAAATACGGTATGACTGTGTGTGATTGAGAAACACACAAATATGAGGTAAAACAGCTGCTGTACATAAGAGGAGCACTTTACAACAGCTCTTGAGGATGATGTGTTTAAAGCAAAAGAACAAAATGGTTTCATTTTAGGATTTTAGTGGCTTTTAGTTACACTGCGTTGGCTAGACAGCTCACATCATCCGATTAAATGCTGTTCTATTTTTAAGTCAGCAGTTGGATCTACCAAAAGTGGTCCCAGGAGGATAAAGTGGTGAACCAGTAACGGGGTCAGGGTTGGTCAACAGTGATGGAAGTGGAAAGCGTAGGCTGGTCTCTGCTCTCTGTCTTATCACACAGAAGAGCTTCCTCACATGCCAAAAATATGTACACACCATTTTTGATTAAAAAGGGTTTAAAAAAAAGAGGTGCTTTAGAGTTTGTTTTAAATGTAATGCCACAAATCAGTCAGGAGGACCATGCCAACCTAAAAAGTACCCACACTGCCTTTCGGTTCATTCCCCTTACACTTTTTCACATTTTGTTACATTACAACTAAAACCTTTAATGTATTTTAATAGGGTTTAATGTGACAAAGTAGAAGGTGCAGTTGTACAAAGTCTTAGCTTGTCTTAACAAATTAAAATCTAAAAACTGAGGTGTGGCTTTGTTTGTTTACTCTGATGCCTCTGAATAAAATTCAGTGAAGCTAAGGGCCATCAGAAGTCACCTAATTGGTAAATATAAACTTCCTGCATGTAATCGAGGCCCCGTCCACACGGAAACTGCGTTTTAGGGGACCCTAAACAATTTTTTTAAACATGTTCCAGTGTGAAAATTTCACCCTTGTGCATTCATGTGGACAGGAAAAACGTATTAGCCCAACGTCTAACCTGACCTATAACCCCAAACACGTCATTCACTTATATAACAACAATAGTATTCATAAATGCTCATCTTGCAGTTTATTAGTTTAATAATCCAACACGGAGAAGAAGCTCGACCTCGTCGTCGCTCCAAAACAAAAGACTCCACTTTGTTGCTCGCCATTCTTGTTTTCTTTTTGTGTTTACCGCTAACCTCGTGTGAAAGCTTTTTGTGCATGTCCCATACTCCATGTTTAGCGCCACCTACAGTTCTGAAGGGGTGAAGAACATTGTTTTGGGCCCTTCTCCATGTTTCCGTGTGGAGGAAAACATTTCTGGAAACGTTTCCATCTGGACGCGGGTGATTTTGAAACTGACAACCTGTTTTAGAAAGAAACTTTGCTGTAATCTCAGTATAAATCCAGCTGATCTGTGAAGGCCTCAGAGGTTTGTTAGAGAACATTAGTGAACATGAAGACCAAGGAGCTCAACAGACAGGTCAGAGTCAAATATGTAGAGAAGTTTAAAGCCATGTTAGGTTACAATATCACAAGATGAAGCATTTCCTTCTAAACAAGATGATACCACAAATGCAAACCAACCAAGACATGGTCATCTAGTGAAGCATTCAAAAGGCCAGTGGTAATTCTGGAGGGGTTGCGGAGATCCTCAGCTTAAGTGGATCTGTTAAGAGGACAACTATTAGTCATGCACTCAAACATCTAACCTTTAAAGTTAAGTGGTAAGAAGAAATCCATTGTTGATAGAATGACATGAGAATTTATTTTTGCAATGAGAGAAACTGCAACATGTGGAAGGAGGTGAAACCAAAATGTAACTTTTTACACTCCATGCAAAGTTCCAAGAGAGGTGGAAAATAACATTGTGCATTCCCACAGACACAATATCCTGAATCTGAAATATGGTGGCAGCATCATGCTGTGGGGATACTTTTCTTCACCAAGGGAAAGCATTCTCTCAGAGAGAGATATACAAGCTGTATGACGGGTAACGTGAAAAAAATCTGGTAGAGGCAGCATAAAACATGAGGCTAGGGAGGAGGTTCAGCAGGATAAGCCTTAGAGTGGTCCAGTCAAAGTCCAGACCTAAATCCAATTGAGAACCTGTAGCAGGACTTGAAAAATGTTACTGCCAGACACTCTGTTTTCAATCTGACTGAACTTCAGCTGATTTGCAAAGAGGAATAGGCAAAGATGTTTGCTTTTCAAATGTGCAAAGCTGGTAGACATACCCCAAAAGACCAACAGCTGTACTTGCAGCCAAAAGGTGATTCTAGACAGTTCTTGAACAAGGATGAATGAATACAAAGGTATAACACACTTTTTATGTTTTTTAGTTGAAAAAAACTTTGAAAATCATGCATCACTTTCCTTCCCTTCACAGTAATGAACTACTTTATATTGGTCTATTACACAAAATCCTCATAAAAAAAATACTGAAGTCTGAGACTGTAATGCAATAAACTGTGAAATCTGAGTTTTAAATATTTTTTACACACACTATATGATTCAAGCTGTTGAATCACACTCCATATTCTCTCTGCTACCTCAAAGTACAACAGTGCAACATGTCATTTTTTTTATTATTATTATTTTGCATGCTTTGTAAAAATTAAAATATCAAACTAGAGCAAGATGAAACAACAACAAAAACCTCTTGACTAAGCCCAAATGAAGTTTCATGGGATTCAAACTCAGTGGATTACTAAGCTTTTTAGTTCAGTCGAGGCTGTTTTTCACACAGTGCACGAGTAAGTATGACAACAAATGGCTTCTTCTGAACGGAGAAAAATGAGCCCTCACATCCACGGCTTTGCTGACTGTGTGCAGATTCCAGTGAGAGCACACTAAATAACCGCTAATTATCCGATGCAAAGACGACGGCAGCCATGAAAAATGTCACTTACTCAAATTATCCTTTAAAGACAGGAAAGGGCTAATGCAACGCAGATATCCAACTCCAGTCATACATATGACGGTGGAAAACAAATCACAGAAGCCTGGATCTGCTGCAAGAAGGAGCAAAGTAATAAACTGGGGTCATCGTTAATTTAATAACGCCAGTTCTCGTCGACGAGTTCACGACGTACAAACTCATCACGGCTTCTCCTCTTAAGAAGGCAAACATGGAGCAAGGCTGATTATTCATAATCACGCCATCTGACCTGCAATCAGAGTTTTATTATAAATAAAGGGGGGGGAACTCATGGCTCTGACCGCATAATGTCACAACAGTTGGTAGGTTGCTAATTCTTAACGCTCTGCTAGAGCTGCTGCAGACCTCAGGCTGATTTTAACAAAGGACGACGTTTTCAGATCGCAGTCTTCAATTTAAGAGGAAAAAAAAGCTCCCTGAGACGATTCCTTATGCTGAACACAAACAAAATAAAAATACACGTTTCGGGTGTAAAGGAGTGGGTATAGGCCAGGATGAGATTCTCATCATATTGAGTAAAAATACCATGGTTTCACAGTGTAACTTATTCCTACTATTGATCCAACCTAATGATTATTAGAACTATAATAACATTATCTACAAAGTTGAGTAATTTTTTAAGCATTGATTTCATCAATACTATAAAATAAATACCTCACATAATTAATAATAGTTTTCAAGTGTGCAGAATCATATTTATTTTTGCTGCTCTGTCCTTTATGGAATAACACAAACAGCTCAGCTATCTGCTCAGTTAGAGCCTACAGTCAGCCAATTTGGCCATGTTCACACAGCAGGCAAATGCGACCCAAATACGATTTTTGTTTGCCCATATACATCCAATATCCCTCTTTTTAATGGGAGTCTGAAAAGCCCAATTCAGATCTTTTCACCCCCAAAAAAATCCAATTTGTGCCACACAGTTTAGGAAGACTCAATCATACAACAGATACTTAGAACAGAAAACTTTAGAGGTTTTGGAGCGTAAAATCCTAAGTATGCAGTAGAAACCAGATATTTGCATGTGATGTGCACAAAAACACAGGTTTTTTGTGGCTGAGATTAAATTACACAAACCGTTTCCTGCTTTAGGTCAGTTAGGAAAATTATTTCTATTTGCAAAATATAGAAATAATGAAGAGGACTTGTCCAAAGACAGATGTTGACATTCATTGTCTTAGTATTTGGTAGAACTGTCTTTAAACTGTGTAACTTGGGTCAAACACTTTGAGGATCCATCAATGATAGTTTGCCAGAGTTTTGGTTCATTCCTCCAGAGAGAACTGGTTTAACTGGGTCAGGTTTTCAGACCACTTGACTTTCATGCCAATTTTGTACAGATTTTCTCTTTCTGACAAATTTAAAGCTGCAGTAAGTCACTTTTATGAAAAATGTTGGTTTTTTTACACATTTGTTAAAATTATCAATATGTTGTGACAGTATAAGACAGATAAGTTGTGAAAAGAAAAAAAAAATCAAGCTCCTCTGCCTTCTCCCAGTGCTCCCAATGCTAACTGCAGAAATACACCACTCAGTCAGAAACAACCAATCAGAGCCAGGAGGAGGGTCTTAGCGCTGTCAATCACCCTCATGTACGTGCCGCTCCCGTTACATAGTGACAGTTACATACTGTCGCTTTAACGACACTTCAATTACTGGGATGGCTCTAAAGATTATCCTGAGATACTCCTGCTGTGTGTGGTGTGCTAAGTGTGATCTGGTTTGCTCAGAGGGACATCGGGACGCAATTTCATCAGAACACAGGACATGTCTCCAAAAAAATCTGAGGTCTTTGTTTCTGGGTGCATTTGCAAACTCTAACCTGGCTTTTTATGTTAATATTTAAGTAATGGCTTCTTCCTCTTTGAGTGACTTTTCAACCCATTTTGGTAATAAGCCTTCTCTAGGTTTTGGCTTTTGTTCTGGGGTTGATTTGTGCATTTCACAACAAAACACATTCATCTCTAGGAAGCAGAACCAGTCTCCTTTCTTACTGTATAAGGGTTGTACACTTCCATGCTGTTTAGACTTGTGTATATTTATAAATACATTCACGGGTTAGCCTCTATTTAACTTAAATGCATCATTATCTGGTCTTCCCTACGTTGTTCAAAGAGACAGTAATCTCAGCTTTAACTTCTGAATTTAAAGAAAGTCATTTAAAAAAAATGCCAAAAAAGTATGTTGGTTCATCATTCTGGCATTTAGGAAATACTAATAAATTTGGTGATCCTAAATGAACCAAAATAGGAAAAGTCTAATCAGAGTTAAAATCAGACATTGAGAAAAAAAAAAAAAAAAAGCTATGTATATTTCTATTCAGTGAATGTAAATAACTGATTTCAAGTGTATCTTGCTACCAGAAACCGGTCCACTCTTAATCAGGGGGACGGAAACATGCAGTGAAAGGAAAGTGCTTCAAGAAACTTCTTTAAAAATGGTGAAAAATGTGAAAGAAAAAACAACAATATGCACGCAGAAACCCCCAGATAGAAAATCTAAACCGACGCTGATTTAGTTTAATTTGCCAGAGGCTCCTAGGTGACATTACAAATCAACATTTCTGAAGCAAAAACTGCAATTTACTACAGATTATTCACAGTCAGAGACACCTGAGCATTGCACGTTGCATGAGAGACTGAGTGACTGAAGGAGGTCACAGAAAAAGATCAGCAAGAGCTTGCATGGTTAAAAATAGTAAAAACGAAAACAAACAGCAAAGTCAATTGATACAAGCAAATTATTCTCAATACATATAATCAGTGCAATAGAGGACAAGCAACTATGGTTGAATAAAGAGTTTTAACATGAATAACAAATACAAAATCAGAGGGTATTTAAAAACATGCATCAGTCCATGTAAACAACCTCACAATCAACTAGCAGCCGTCTCCTGTTTAAGATAAATAAATGACGATGGTGTCTGGTTTTTCTTATCTCTAATCTGCAACATACAGCCTGCAGGGAGTGTTGAAAATACATAAGATTATTTTAAAAAATTGAAAAATTACCATAAGGCATGCAGAGGGAGAGGAGCAATGACAATGGAGGATCCTCGTCATTCTGTTAGTGTCTTAAAATGATAATTCACTACTGACTGGAGCCTTGAGAAACCCTCACTTCTATCAAATCTTTTGCCTTCTTTTATTAAGACTTCGCAGCGTGTGTTGCTCATTATTAACTATTATTAAACCCACCATGCTGGTTTCTTTTCTTCACCCAGTGCAGGCTTTGTTCCAGCTCTCAAGATCAAGAGATGGGCAATCCTGTCATCTCCTGTCCTTCAGGAGGCTCTCAGAGAAATGATGAGGGTTCGTTTGAAAATACTCAAGTTTAAATAGACGTACAGTCATACAGACGCACCGATCAGAAATTTCCAGCCCGAAACAGATTTCAGGTTTTCTTTGAAGTCTGACCTGCCGATTCTGAATTATTTTAATCCAATAGAAAATTAAGGAATTACAGGATTATCCTCATTTATGCATCAAACCACATGCCCCTAATCTTTAACTGATTTATATCCACGTAAATAAAATGAGTTTATTGACAGAAAACAGGGGCATGATGATGCATTTTTTTTATTAGATTTTTTTGTATTTGATCAGATGAAAACGACCTAATTCGTCTTTGGCGGATTTATTGATGCATCTGTGGTTATAATGTGGTTATAATAGTGGTAAGTGGTGTGAATCTCAGGGTTTTTTTTTTTTTCCTGGAGTTGGTCTGTCAGGATTTTTTTTTTTTTTTTTTTTTTTTTTTTTTTTTTTTTTTTTTTTTTTGGGGCTAAAAAGCTTGTTTTCTTTCCCTCCAAGCTATTTAGTGTGTCCAGAGTAGACAGGGGTTCCAGTAAAAACTTCGGGTTTTAAAACCAACAAAAAAAAAAAAAATCCTATACCATCCTTACAATTTAAAATCCTTTCTATTCAATACTAAAGGAATAATGGAGTGATATAAAGTAACAGATTTCTCTTTCTCCTTCCTTCCATGTTGCTGAGCACTGCTGGTCAGATGGCTAAAAAGAAGGATACATTTGACTGCTTTTAAACATTTTCATGTCAAAAAAGTGGAACAGTAAGGTGTGGAAAGTGAAGGAGTACCACATCACTCGTATTAAGATAGTGCTGCAGTCGGCACACTATGCAGGTCTCGTCTGTCAACGACTCCGACTAAATAGACAGTCAGACTAATTAACCAGCTGATAAAATTCTTAAACTTGTGTTACTCAACATGGAGCAAAATGACAAAAGGGGATCATTTTCTGCACAAGAACCACATTTACTTGAAAAATGAAACTGAGCATTTACTCTACATATTTGCTTCAGTCTATCTGGGAAAATCAGATTAACAATAAATAGAGCAGTGGGTATAATTGCAGGTGTTTAAATAATAAATAAAAGCAATAAGATCATGTTATATATTTTTGCTTCACATTTTTGTCTAATTACTATGATATATTTAAAACTTTTTTTTTTTTTTTAATGGGCCATATGGCTCCCCACTAAGGGCGACCTTCTGTCCAGGGGCAGCGTGAGCGTTCAAAAAACAGAAAGACAAGCAAAAAGATTACATAACAGATGCGTCCCAAACCACCCTTCAAGTGCTTGTTTGCATCTCCAAGTAATGGGGAGAGTCAGGAAAATATGGCCGTATGTCCCAACTGGCTGATCACACTCAAGGTGCCCGAGCCACACTTTCCAACTTGAGGTAAAGGATAGGCATGGAAATCGAGAACCGGTTCTTAGTAGTTCAATTCCTTGGAATCGTTAACCTGCCTGCTCAATGGTTCCGCTTGTCAGCTCCAGTAACGTGTGATGTATTTGCGTGATGACATATTTTTACACGCTCCGTATTTTGATTTAGAAAATATCCAAGAACGCGTCGCGGCAGAAGCGCTCCAAAGTACGTCTACACTTCACAAAAAAACAAAACTAAGGCCGGTTGCAACATGTGCAGAGCTTTAATCACAATAAAAGGATGAAATACCTCCAGCATCTTCAAACAGCTGACCACACAGCAGGAAACTGATTTGCAGGACTGTAAAGTGTTTGATACGTTGCTTAGCAACGACTCTTGAGGGGCGGAGCTTCCAGCACAGCGTCTCCTGCCATGAATGTCCCAGGTAACCTTAAACTCCTCCAGGTCCTGGTTATTTTATTAATGTTAGTGCCATGCTGTATGAATAATATCCAGCTCATAACATTTATAGTCATGTTCAGTAAATTGGAATATGGGCTCCGATGAGGCTCGTTTCTCAGATTAAAAGCACTTTTTGAAAACAACCATTAAGTCTTGAAGGATCCTTCCTGAAAAGGCAAACATGCAGATTTGTCTCACAAAACTGTTGATGTGCAAAAAGTTGCATTTCATGTTAAAATTTTCGTTTGACAGAGGGATTCTTATTTTTTAATCCAGCTTTAATTTAGTTTGAATCAAATAAAACATGGTGCATATTTTGAATTAGAGTTTATTTCCTAACTCAATGAGAATTGGTAAGAGAACCAATAAGTGAGATCGATAATGGAATCAGTATCGATTAATTCTTATACATTCCCATCCCTAGGGTTATTTCGCTTTTTTTTTTTAAAGTCCCCTGAAAGACATTTCTTGTTCAAAATCCAACACACTTAAGAATACCTGGATGGTAGCCAACCATCCCACCCTGACCAGAAGTTTCTTTAAAGACAATTAGACCCTTACCAATCCTTTATCCTTCTTAAACAGGGTAATATAATGCCGTTTTAGTATTCCAGCCACCTTAAATGATAAGTATGGGTGTGTGTGAGACTAGGACTCATCATGGGTCATTCCTAATCAACAGATTATACTTATAATTATTATGACACTGAAAGGTTAAAGCAATCATGCTTATAATAAGGACTCAGATTCAGATGTCTTCCATGTCTAAAACCAATGCTTTTATAAAATAAATGCCTTATACATATATATATATATATATATATATATATATATATATATATATATATATATATATATATAAAGAAAGATATCAGAGCATAAATTGCAAGCATGATTTCAAATCATGGATCTCTACCCATAAATAAAGTTCTGAATTATAACATTAAGATTGATGGGAACATTATGAGGGGAGCAAACACAACAAAAGCATGTTCAAATCTTGTGTTTTAATTCCGGATTAACATATAGGCTGTTCCTAATTTTACACCCACTGAAACACGCAGGATTTACTTCCCTCCCTGGGGATATTTTCCCCAAAATTATCCCACTGCGCTGCAACGTGGAGACCTCAAAGGATTCTCGGGGGGCTTAAGACGCACGGCGTGTAATTGTAACCATAATTACTGCCGACATCCAGAGTTCAAATCCGACTCCACACACCTCAGTCTGTCATCGCTCGTCAGTCTCCACCCAAACAAAGTGATGGGGCTGAAAAGCAGCCTCTGAAATGTTGCTTTTATCCTGCAGGAGAGAGGGGAGGAAACAAATCCACGAAACAAGTTCTCATCCAGAGAAGTGAGAAACTCTATCTATATGCTCCAGAAGCGCGCACACACACAGAGACAGGAGCTGTAGGCGTCCTGAAGCCCCTCATGAAAACCAAACCACCATCCATCACACATTAGTCGGCTGATTCTAAGAAATCCACATCTTCAAACTGGGACCAGTCACCCAAAACACGATTCGGGACTGGTGACAGCAACACGCTCCTCTCCTGCACGGCTTCCAAACACATCTCCAGCAGTAATCAATAAAACATAATTAACCTTACCTCTGTTTCTGTTTCTGTCTCTGTTCCCCCTCTCCCTGTGGCGAGGATTTGGATCGGATAAAGCCCGGCACCGCTCAGCTGGACGTGTTGGCGAAGACCCCTGTGGAATAATCTACTCCCGGTCGAGGCATGAGGAAAGTGAGGAGGGCAGCAGGAGGAGCGGGAGCAGCGCGGCGCTGCACCGGCGGCTCCGACACTGACATATCAGAGCGATGCTTTCTGTATAAGGAGCCTCAGCTCAGTCACAGCGGCAGCTGCACAACGGAGGTGGTGTCAGAGCCTGGATTTATCTCCTGGAGACTGGCATCTGGTCCAGAACCAGGATCTGGAGGGAGACAGAGCTCATGACGGCTCGCTTTTCTTCACTTTCTTCTGCTTCTCTCTCTTTATGCATCACTTTTAATCATGCAAATATTCACTTCATTATAATTTTCTAGTTTTTATATTCAACAGAAAAATACCAATTTATTTGTCGTTGTTGTTTAACTGACTCTTTCCAAGACTGAGTCGTTGATAAACTATTACTCCCATTAACTTTGTGTACTTTTTCAGTAGAAAGTACACCTGGACCAGTTCTCCTGTGTTTAAGTATCTGTTCCCTACATTGAACCTTTAAGGGGCTATTGCTGCCATTACTTGTGCTGTTTATCCTTCTGATGAAAAGTACACTGGGAAAATTACTGTTTACTTGGGTCTCTTTCGTAGCTGGAGTCAGCCAGTAGCTGTTGCTGCCTTTAACTTTGTTTTCTGTAATTTTCTCTTCATTGAAAGTATTTCTGGCTCACTGCTTTTTTATTTAACCGGTGATTTCCTGGGCGGAGTTAGACAAAGTTATTACTTTCATTAACAATTTGGGTTTTTTTATTTTAAAGGAAAGTAATCTTGGCATAGTATACCTTTCTTGTACAAGGTTATTGATGAAGCTGTTGCTGTAGTAGATTTTTCTTTGTCTCCTCTGAAAGTACTCCTGGCTCAGTGCTTCTTCGGTTAGTTGTCCCTTTCCTGGACAGTTACAGATTAAATCAATACTTTCATTAACTATGTGTTTCAATTGAAAGTATACCTTGCCCATCGGCTCTGTTTAGCTGAGTCTCTTTTCAGGAACAAGCAACGAGCAAGTGAGACATTACTGCAGTGAACTTTGTGTATTCTTAACCTATAGAAAGTTGTCATGTGTTCAGCTGTGTCTCTTACCTGGACAGAGCCATTGCTCAGATTCAAACTGTCTACCTTTTCCTTCATTTTCCATAGAAAGTACATATCTTTCAAATGAAAGTAATCTTGGCATAGTATGTCTTTCTTGTACAACGTCATTGACAAAGCTATTGCTGTAGCTAGCTTTGTGGGGTTTTTTTCTTTCTCTCCACTGAAAGTACGTCTGGCTCAGTGCTTCTTCGGTTCGTTGTCCCTTTCCTGGACAGTTACAGAGTAAATCATTACTTTCATTAACTATGTGTTGCGTTGTTTCAATTGAAAGTATACCTTGCCCATTGGTTCTGTTCAGCTGAGTCTATTTCCAGGAACGAGCAACTAAGTGAGCCATTACTGCAATGAACTTAGTGTTTTTCACCAAAAGAAAGTTGTCATGTGTTTAGCTGTGTCTCTCACCTGGACAGAGCCGTTGCTCTAATTCAAGGTGTACCCTTTCCGTTTCCCATAGAAAGTACACATCCCTGAGCTGTTTATCCAGCCCTTCCCTTACGGAACAGTTTTTAGTGTAACTGAGGTCAGCAACTTTGTAGGCTCTTTGCTTTTCTTGTCTCAATGCTTCTTGTCTTCCCAGAGTCTCGTTCCTGTCCTCTCAGCTCCCAGATGTTTGCAGCAGGTGGGCTCTCATGCCGAGCATGGTTCTGACAGAGGTTTCTTCCTGTTAACAGGCAGTGGTTTCTCTCCACTGTCACCATATGCTTACTCAGGATGAGTTTTTGTTGCATTGCTACAAAGTCATTGGCTCCATGCAACAGGTTGGGCTTCCTTTGCAGACATTTTAACAACTGTCATTAGAAAACCAATTGAATTTGACTGTACTGTATAATTTCGACTGGATTTGAGGCAGTGTGTTCAGGTTCTCTGTATAATGGAAGCCTACGCTACCACAACGGAGTTTGACGGTCAAATGTTATCCACACTTGGACTCTCAGATCCATCACTATAATTTACTGATTCATCCTTTATTACACCTTCGACACAACATGGTTTTTAGGGTTCCTGTGAGATCATTTAAGCTTAAAATCATTAGATCTCAGTACGTTTTCCCAGTTCCTCGAAATACCCTTGAAGTGACTAAAACTTCCCAGTAATGCAAACAGCACAAAATAAAATCCTTTTCACAGGATCAAAGACAAAACAAACGAGAAAATGAAGATTGCCATGTGCTCCTGCAGTAGATTTAGTACGTATATTTAAAGGATGCATATTAATCGACCCGATGGTGTCCTTGTTTCCCTTCAGACTGCTGTTTTTATTTGCACTGGATGAAGGAGCGGTCTTTATTTAAACCATTTTACTACTTGTTCTATGTGAACTAATTAAATCCCATCCACAGTAGCATGTTGTGTTCTTTATACATTTATGGAAGAAAACTTTAAGAAACTCTGAAACCTGTTCATTTTTCATGCAGAAATATTTCTGAGTATTCATTTATGTCTTTTGTTAGCAGTACTGTAATCCAGGACCTAAAAAGTTCAATAAGCTATAAATTTTCTGACCAAAATCATTTATACTTCACATTGTATATGAGTTTTCTTGGGTTAAACCTCCTTATTGAGCCATAATATAAAATATCAACACTTTATTTGCATGCTACCAAAATATGTACATTAAAAAGGACTTGCAGGAAGCAGAAGAGGAGATTAAATATGTACATGTCTTTTAAAACACATCTTTAAGATACAAGGGGTTGGGTTTTTTTCTGTGCAGAGTCAAACTCATGCATTTGCGTCGCGTCGCCCGCCATCACCCTTCGGCTGATGTTATTCTGAAGAAAGTCTTTAAGGCCTTCAAAGCCCTGGGTGAACAGATACTCCAGATACCAGCTCCATGGCTTGGATTGCTGAAAAACACACAGGGAGTCACATCAAAAACATCGGAAGGATGGTTTGATCAAAGAAAGATGACTGAAGTGCGCCAAGACTACATGTGACGTCTTAAATGAGTACAGAATGGAAAAGCAGACTCGTTTTACCTTGATGGAATTGAGGTCTATGTCCTTTCTGCCCGGCCAACACTGATAAAGAGAGGACATTAATATTCAGTGACAGAAATCTGTGGGAAATCTCACAAGATCGCTGCTCAAACCTGCAGGTGGCCCAAACCCCCCAAAAAAAGGTGGATGTGTATTATTAAACATGTTAAAGGGCAGCCATTAATAATAAAATATCCCCATTGATTAATGTATCATCTTTGAAGGATACATTAAAACTCATTTGTCTTGCTTGTAGGTCTATTTGGCAAAGTGCACAGCAAGGCTCCATGCTGATCCATCAAAACAACAGTCGGGGTTCCTGCACAGTTTTCCATGTGAAACTTCCAGATTTCTCCAGACTCAATTTTCCAGAGTTCCAGTTCTTTCCAAACATTAAATACTGAATTTATGGCAGATATTTCTACAACCCACAAAAACACAAAGGAAGGAGGGAGGGAAAGAAAGAAGGACACAAGAAGGGAAGGAAGGACAAGAGAGGAAGGAAGAAACGAAGGACAAGAGTGAAAGGAAGGAGGGACAGATGGACAAGAGAGGAATGGAGAAAGGAAGGAAGGACAGAAGGAAGAAAGGAAGGACAAGAGGGGAAGTAAGGAAGGACACAAGAAGGGCAGAATGGAAGGAAGAGAGGAAAGACAAAAGGGGAAAGAAGGACAAAAGGAAGAAAGGAAGGACAAGAGGGGAAGGAAGAAAGGAAAGGAAGGAAGGACATAAGAAAGGACACAATGAAGAAAGTAAAGGAAGGACACAAGAAGGACAGAATGAAAGGAAACAAAGAAAGACAAGGAGGGGGTCATAGGAAACAAAAAGAGAAAAAGAAGGACACAAGAACTAAGGAAGGAAAAACAAAAATGGAAATGAATAACAAAGGAAGGACACAATGAAGGAAGAAAGGAAGGACGGACACAACAGGGAAAAAAGGAGAAACAAGAAAGGACAAAATGAAGGGGGCATAGGAAACAAGAAAAGGAAGAACACAAGAAGGAAGGAAAAGAGTGAGGAAGGAAATAAAGGAAATAAGTGAAAAAGGAATGACAAAAGGAAGGAAAAAAGGAAGGACAAGAGGGGAAGAAAGAAGGGAAAAGTGTAGTAAAAAATGAAATGCATAAGGAAAGGGATGAAGGAAACCGAATAGGAAAAGCAAGAACACAGGAAGGCAACATGGAACGAAGGAAGGACGACATTTAAGGAATAAAATCTAGAAAACATGAACGTTTTTCAGTCTCCCATCTTCTTTTTTCCTAACTTGTTCAGACCTGGAAAACACTAAACTCCAACTGCACACCTTCCCAGACTGCGTAGGAACCCTGAGCTGTGGAGCGGGTCTCCTTCGACAGGATCTCAGGACAAACGAAGCGCACTAACCTTCTGGTGAAAGTCCAGAGCGTAGCTCATTAACGCCGGGTGGTGGATGAGGTCGAAGCACGTCCTGTACTGAGGGACGCCGCTCTTCTCAAGCAGCTCCTCCGACAGCAGTGCGTCTGTTTCTGGGTAACACATGTTGGAGTTCCACAGGCAGTTCACCATGAACACCTGGTAGGAGTTGAACTCACGGAAAGTCTGGCGGCTGATGTGAAAGGCCTGCTGGAGAAGGGAAACGGACGGATGGATGGATGGCAGGGAGGTAAACCGGCTTAAAAAGTCAGAGCTCACAGGAACAGCTGCGTTGAAATAAACATTTATAAATTCTCATGTGAGGGGAGATTATGGTTATCAGGTTTACGCAGACAGATTCCTGAAGAGCTGGACGGACACGCTGAATATCAAACATCTACCGCGGTTTCTAAAACAAACAGCTGGTTTGCTGACACAAGAAAGATGAACCATTCAACCACTGATCCACAGGTTTGTCCTTACCTCAGTCACTTTCTCCTGACTCTTGGCTGACGTCAGGTTCACTTTGTACCTAGCAGAAACAGAAACATCAATCTCTGATTATACATCACTCCAGAGAACGTCAAGAAGGTAATTATAATCCCATTTTCTGAGTAATAGTCTAGCCTAGAGTTAGAAATCAGACTTTAATTTCACACTCAAGATTTCATCTCGCCTTTACATGTTAACATGTGATGATTCCATGTTCTTTTCCAGGGTTTCCCCCAGTGTATTATAAGCCTGGTGGCCCACCAGGCTTTAATTGCCCCCCCACCAGGCTAAGCATCACATGTTTATTTATTTTACATATATATATGTATATATATATATATACATATATATATATATATAAACCACAAACAAGTATTAGAAAAGACAGGTTAAGCCAGGTTTATAGTTGATGCATTGAACTGGGCACAAGGGGACGCACGCCAATCACGCCACCCCCACCCCTGGTGTTGATCTCCAGCGCTGACGCAGCACCTGGTCGTGCACCTCAAAGTTCTTGCAACTCAGCACAGATCATCCGCGCCACCTTGTTACTCAAACCAGACAATTTAGAAGGTGCTCTTGCAGACACAGACAGGCCTTTTTCCATTCAAAGTACTTCTTGCAAGTACGGCATTCACTTTGATAAATAAAAACCAACAACAACCTGCAAATTAAAACACTGCACCAAGCTGCAGACTTTACGATTGATTGTCTGGTGTTTAAGTATTGTCAATAATGTCTTCCGAGAACATCATTACCTTGCCATATTTTATTCACATTTCTTGTCAACTTTTAACATTTTTCAAACACAAAAACACGGTGGACCACTGGTGAACTGCCCTAGCACCCCAACCATCAGCCTTAAGTTTTCTGGGGGGGAATCCTGTTTTCCCTCATCTGATATGAACATATGACAGCTTCGCCTGTCCTTCCTATCCAAAAGGTTGTTTCAACCACAATCTTCAATGTATTTCATTGGGATTTCAGACAAACCAACACAAAGTGGTGCGTTATTGTGAAACAGAAGGAAAATGACACATGGTTTTTGAATTTTTGCGAATAAAAATGAAAGACGCAAGGCATGCATTTGCATTCACCCCCTTTTACTCCGGTACTCCAAAATAAAGCCCCTTGCAACCAACTGCCTACAGGAGTGGCTTAATAAATAATAAGAGTCCACCTGTGTGTAATTTAAGTTCTGTGTAAATTACAGTTGTTCTGTAAGAAGTGGCTATGATCGATGAACATACAATCGTCATGGTGAAACGTGGTGGCAGCGTCATGGTGCTTGTTATAGCTGATGGGTAGTTAGATATAACCAGAGCAACAATTAAATGGTTTAGATCAAAACATATTTAGATATAAGAATGACCCAGTTAGAATGCATTCACACCAACCCTGTTCAGTCCGCTTTAATTGAACTCTAGCTCATTTGTTTAGAAAGTCTGGTTCGTTTGGGGAGGTGTGAATGCACAATCGGACTCCGATGCAGACCAAAAAAGCGAACTCTGGTCCACCCACAAACATAGGTATCGGTTCAGCTGAAGTGAACTCTGGTGTGGATTGAATGCAAGTGTGAATGCAAGCGGACCAGAGACCGCCCCAAAAGCAGGAGGCACAGGGCATTCTGGGTAAATACAACTAAAACAAATGTGCATGTCTGGCGCTAGTGAGAGAAATTACTCGTGGTATTTTGACAAAGACAAAAGAGAAATCCTACAACCGCTAAAATCTGATGCCACTCTATTTTTGCTTTCATTTCGTAAAGAAGGAATTTGGGCTCAGTGTCTTCTTCAGAGGTTTTCATGTCGTTTCCTTCAGTGGTTCTTGGTGCAGCGCCACCACAGGTGAGGAGGTCAATAGGTTGCTCAAAGGGTTTGGTTCGTTTGACATAGTGCGGTGTGAAAGTGAACCGCACCAGCTGAAAATGCAACAATGTTTCCATTTTGGTCCCCAAACAAACCGAATCTACCGGACTATCGGGTGTGAAAACACCTTTAAAGTCCAAACCTATACCCAATTAAAAACATGTGACAAGACTTAAAAATCATAGCCTTCATTCAATCTGACTGAGCTTGAGCTAATTTGCAAAGAAAAATGGGCCAAATTGAAAGTCTTTAACTATTTAAAGGTGGTACAGATACCCTAAAACAGGGGTGTCACTCCAATTTTCATTTTGGGCTATAGCAACATCATAAATGTTCTTAAAGGGCCGGTTGTGCCAGAATGTACTGATAAAACCCATTAGCAAACTGTTAAAATATTAACTGTCTCTGCATTCGATAAGTTCTTCTTAAAATTAAACAATGCTGAACATCTTTTAACATTGATCAGTCCCTCCAGGATTTCGCTGTTTTTTTTCTTTTTTTGCAATCAAAATCACAGATTTTGTTGTACTAATTTAGCAATATATGCAAGAAACTTTGCAATATTCACGTTTATGTATGAGGTAAATGTGACTCTCTCTTGCAAAAAACCGGAGGGACTGATTGATGCAATTTGATGTCTGGAGTCTAGAGGGCCACATAAAATGCTATGGTGGGCCGGATTTGGCCCCCGGGCCTTGAGTTTGACACATGTGCCCTAAAAGATTGGAAGCTATAAATGCACCAAACAGTGTTCTACGAAGTCCTCGGGAGAGCTTAACTTTACATTTCTCAATTAAGAAAAAGAATGAATTTGCTTTCCACTTCAAAATAAAATACACTGAAGTTCTTGGTTTTAACTCCACTAAATGTGGAAAAGTTCAGAGCTTATGACTAGCGACTACCAGATGAATGAAGAATCCCCCACCTGTGCATGATGAAGGCCAGTCTGTCAACGTTGACTGGGTCTGTAGCAAAAAAGGCCGGATAGAAAACTCCTGGAGGAGGCATGACCACGAGGGGAAGGCCAAACTTCAGGAAAGTGTCACAGACCTGTGGAAGGAGAGGGTAAAAATGATGCTCCAGTTCATAATCCTAATCAAAGCTTTTTTTCTATGTCGACATCCTGTATGTACACTTTCATGTTGGGCCAAATAATGCTGCGTTCCATTTAGCTCAAAGTCAGATCTCAGATCTGGGAATTATGCTATATCCAGTTTGATCTTGCTTCCAGTTGGAAGTCATAAAACCACTGGGATTTGATTGTTTTTGTGCTGGCAAACTACTTATAGCAACACAATTTGATAATGTATTTCTGTATTATATGCAAACAAATGATGTTTACGTGTTCTCTGACAGATGTGTGATAGAAGCTTGTGTGTCACTGATCATTTTAATAAAAATAATAATTGATAATACTGAAGTGGAAAGAGTATTTAAAATAAAGTTTCTTGGAGCAAAACTGGACCATAAAATCTGGTGGAAACCCCAAATGAATCAAGTTAGATCAAAACTGGCAAAGAAAATTGCAGCATTGGGTAAAACACGTTATATACTTAATTACAAGGCTTCTGTATTTATCTCTAATGTTACCAAACCTGAGTTATGGTGTGGAAATACTTGGGGTAACGCTTATAAACGCAACTTCAAACATAAACAACCAGAATAGGACACAGCGGCGGTTTTAGGGAACACACACTTCCTATTTTTGAAAACAAACACATTAAAATGATCGGATCTGGTAAAACATAAAACAGCTCTTGTCTTGTTCAGGGCAAGAAACTGTTTACTTCCAGGAATCATTCAACAAATGTTTAGTGACAGAGTCGGGGGATAAAAATCAAAGAGGTCAACTCAATTATAAAAAACACTAGGTTTGTTCTGCGCGAAGGAGTATGTGAGTATCAATTTGTGTGGTGGATTTATGGAATGGCGTGAAGCAAAGTAAAAACAAGAAATTTTGCAAAACAAGGAGGAGGAGTTGTAATGATGATATAAGACGGATAAACAGACTGAAATCAAAGTATTACATAGTAATGCAGGTGGGATGGAGATGTGGAGTTATGAAGTGTTTTGGTAGCAGCTGATATAAACTGAATTGCATCAAATATGTAAATAGTACATATTTCTAGCTAGAAATTGTTGATTATTATAAAAAGGGTAGTAGGAATAAGTTTCATGCTTCTACCAACTCCCTTTCAGGCACTTTGTCTTGTTTTCTTGTTTCATATTTGACCATTTTTATTTGTGTTCAAAATAGAATAAAACAAATCAGACTAATTAGTTGAGATGCAAATGAAAATAAATTGCTCAATACCAGCTCCCACGCTACGCACATTAGATTTATGACCGCAAGGTTTGGGGTTTCTTTGGTTTATTTTTCTAACTGGCAACAAGGAAATCCTGCCTTTCAAATCCAGCAAAAGGCTGAGAATCACAGCTTTTTCTTTCATACTTTATTCTCCTTTAGAGCTCTAGCTTTGCATTAAGTAAGAAGCCAGAGACAGTCTCCAGCTCACAGCGTTTCTACACATTTTAAATATTAAAATTTCATACTTTTCCAGAGTTCCCAAACATCCATCTCGAAACTTTTTTTTTTTTTTTTTGAGAGTATAACAGCAAATATTTTTACAGTGGAACGTTCTCAGCAACTTACAGATGGCATATGAATGAATGAATGAATGAATATTAAGAAAGAAAATGTCTGAATATGTAAAATCCATAAGATTGGCCTTCATGTAAAACCCACCCACTATCCTTATCTTATGACACAGTACTGTGTTTGTACCAAGGTGTCTAGTTGTTAAGTAATCCTCTCCATCACTTCTTTTGTTTTGTTTTTATTCATTGGTGTTCATGTTCTTCCATTTGCTGTAACTAGATACAGGCTTTTGAATTGTCTAATCACCAGCAAAAGGAAAACAAAAAAGAAAAAGAAAAGAATAAGTCGTCATTTTTATATTTTCCACAATTATCCAGACTTGAAAAAAAAATCTAATTCCCAGACTGGACAGGAAACATGGTGGCTTGTTCTATTCGGATTTTTGTGTTTCCAGTTGGGAAAGCAACCAAACTCCCCACCCCCCCACTCAGGATGGAGTTCTGACTGGAAAAAACTTGAGCTTCCAAGCAACCTCAAGTTTTGTATCCAACATGGCTGCCGTATATACAGGCTGCAGTGAGAGCAGCTGGTATAAACTCTTTCTTAGCCCCATCAACAGCTTGTATCTAAATGCACCAGCGGTACACACAGTGCTATACGATACCTATTAAAAAACGTGTTACTTTTGTGTTTGAACGCATAAAAAAAGGAAGTATATTGTTATCAGCTAAAAGTAAATAACACAAAAACAAACAGCAAGTCGCTTGTTTTCTGGCTTACAACTCTCAACTCAGGAGCGACATCAGTTCCCAGCTAAATCCCTAAACAATCCCAGATTAAACCAGAATGATAGGCCCTCCAGTGAGTTCTCAGTCTACTTTGTAGCTATAGTTAATCGAAAATAAAATCATTTATAGACACATAATGCTGATGAGTTGTGCTTAAAACATTCATCTAAATGAGCAATAAATGAAACCTATGAGGGTTAAGGAGATGAAAGACAAAGGAGTGAGTCCAGTTTGTGGTTCTTGCCTGACAAAGCCGGCAAGCAGACCCAGTTAGCAGCTCTCACTTACAGTCTCGTAGAAATCCAGAATGAAGCTGAGCAGTAGAGCGTGGCAGCCCTCCAGCTGAAGGCCCACGGACGCCAGCCGACCCACAAAGTGAACCAGCTCCATCACAGAGTCCTTGAACCCTGACAGGGTTATGTTTCTGAGGCAGAGCAGAGCAGAGGGTCACACACAGAAACAGTCTTTTAAACTGATGCTAAGTGAAACTTGCAGCACATTTACTGATTTCAGATAAGACAGAGAAAGATCACCACAGCAGAAAATAACAGAAACTCAATCCAGAGTGGCATTTATAATGAAAGACTTACTCAACGAGTATCATCTACAGTTATCATTTACAAGCTCTGAAATGGCAGGGCTCAATTCAAAACGCTGCATCTTCAAAAGTGAAGGCGCAAGTTTTCCAACATTTGTTGCATTTAGTGGGTTTTTTTTTTTTTTTTTTTTTTTTTTTTTTAAACAGGGCTCCAGTTGTTCTTCACCCCTGGGGTTTAATCGAGTGGATGTAAAACTCACACGGACGTGTGGCTGTTGAGGCTGATGTCCAGGTCATCTTCCAGAGCGTACACAGAGTGCCATGTCAGCCACTTTAACAGCATGTGGTTTAAACATTCAATCAGTCCACACTGCAGAAACATGGAGAGGTAAAGCACCAAGCTCACAGCAGATCAAACACTCAACTAGTGCAGGATTTATAATAAATACAAGGCGAACAATGTTGCAACTATGAACATTTAGACATTGTAGAGCAACAGCTTGAGGACGTTTCAGGGTTTCTGCACATTTTTAAAGCCGTCAAATCCAGAACTTTTAATCGCTTCAGTTTCTATTTAGGATGGACGGATGGACAAATGGATGGATGGATGGA
Source organism: Anableps anableps (assembly GCA_014839685.1). Taxonomy (NCBI): domain Eukaryota; kingdom Metazoa; phylum Chordata; class Actinopteri; order Cyprinodontiformes; family Anablepidae; genus Anableps; species Anableps anableps. Next base: position 29,764,358 of record CM026074.1, on the reverse strand, counting down.
AAAACAGATGGATGGAAAAACAGATGGATGGAGGGATGGACGAAAAAACGGATGGATACATGCATGGATGGACAGAAAAAAAATGGATGGATGAATGGATGGATGAAAAACGGATGGATGTATGGATGCATGCATGGATGAATGAATGGATGGATGGATGGATGGATGGATGGATATACAAATGATTATAGCGTTAACGGACGGACAGGTGACTGTATAAACTAACCAGTTCACAGATGGATGGATCAATAAGCATCTGGACAGAGATTGGTGAACAGATGCAAGGCTCAGAAAACAGGATGGGGAAAGAAAAAGTCTGGAGAAATATTTCGACATCGAGAACTAATTCCAGAGTTTTACGGACTGTGCAGAACTCCTTACGTTTTAACAACCTTTTGGCCAAAAAAACCCACCTTAAAAAACAGCGAGGATGTGAAGAAAAGCTGCATGAGAGGCTCGAAGAGAAGCGTTCCAATTTCTGAACAGGAGAGAAAATGTCACCGTTGATCCTGCTCAACAAGTCAGCTCACATTTTCTAATAAAACTACTTCACTCCGGCTTTCTGTGTCTATAATGTTAATGTGCCGTGTTCGAAGTGCTACGCTGTTTATTGCGGGGTTTTTTTGGGACACTCACGTGAGCTCGGAATCACGGGAATGTTGCTCAGGAGGCCGAGGATCTGCGGACGCAGTAGAGAGCCATCCCAAACATTGAGGAATTTGTACAGGAAGGCATCAGAACTGGGGAAACCCTCCTAATGAACAAAAGCAGACCTTATTTAGAAAACATGGCGCTGCGGGTTTGTAGATAAAGGAAGTAGTGAACACATGAGATGCTCACCTGCAGGAAGTGCTGCGCTGACAGCAGCCGGTTTAAAAACTGGAGAGCCTCTTCTGGGTCCTTGTTGGCTCCTCCATCGCTGCAGAACAAAAACTCTGAGCAAAAAAGAAGAAAATAAAACAGAAAAATAAAACAAATCATCATCAGTTTTTCAAGGCCTGCGGTGCTTTTTAAACCGCCTCGTAAAATAATTCCCTTTGATATGCCAAACAAAGTAATCCGCTGCAGTTCAACTCAAGGTCGGCTTTGCTTTGGGAGCAACTTCTCCTCTTAGAGGATGTCGCAGCCGTTCTGTCACTTCACCTCCCCTCCTCTTCCCTCACAACTCATTTACCTTCGTGGAGAGCATAGCCGAGCCAGAAATTGAGGCGTAGGAGGGCAGACTCATCCTGCACGCAATCCAGGTACTGCAGAGCCAGACTGGAACCCAGCAGAGAGCCCATCTGAGCCGGCAGCTGGTGGAGGTAAACCCAGGTAAAAAGGAAACACAAAGAGGGCTTTAATTATCACACACCCATCAACACAAACAGGCATGCAGGTGCAAATTTGAAAAACCACGCTCAAAAAGTCAAACTTCACATTAAAATACATCATCTGTGAGAACGGCTGCCTCGTTTTACTTTATGGTCATCCTGTTTACCAGCTGGAGATTAGGAATGAGCATGTTCTTGTTGATACATGGAAAAGCAAGCCAAACTGAGAATTCAGGAAGCCTCATATTACTGGAATACAACAAGCAGTTGCCTCTCAACACGGAAATGTTGCCAGTTTTATAGATAAATTAGAGTAAAAAGGGAAAAAAACTATTAACGGACGCCATTTAAGCGTTTCAGCTGAGAAGGCACCCTTCATGTCATTACGGTAAAAGTGGAAGCATTGATGGAGAAGTCTCTGATCTTTAATTAATATAAAGAATAGAATAGTTTTGCAGTCAATGGTTAAAAAAAAGTATAAAGAAAGATCTTTGGTTGTCTTTTATAAGCTGTGTGGTTCTGTCTGGCATGGTGTGTAAACAAAGAGGTGAATTTATGTGTTACACAGAATCTCGTTTTGTTTTGTTATTTATTTATTATGTGTTTTTATTACTCATTCAGGACAGATAAACCTGTAACGACGTCTGTGAGGGAAAAAAAAAAAAAAACAACATATAATGATACAGTAAATGAGAAGCACACCGCTCATAAAGCAGGTTTAGCCTCTAATCTAATAAAACAATTACACCCGCAGGGCCACCTGTGCTCTCCGGACTAAAATAAATGTACTGCTTGTCATCCAGTTAGACGGTACAACAGCACCACCATGTGGCTGTGGGGTTACATCACACCAGAAACAGATTAGACATGCATCTGCTGAACTCCATCCAGCAACCTGAACTTGAATGTGTGTAAAACAGGTTGGAGATGACTCTTGGTTCACGGGTTTTCACTCATAAAATGCCATTTTGTCAGTGGGTTTTTGATTCAAACATAACTAAATCTATTTAAAAATGGCAGAAGTGATTTCTGCTTAGCAGAAGATGCTACTTTAAGGCAAGTAGTTTAACATTTTTGAAAAAAAAAAAAAAAAAAAAAAAAAAAAAAAACTGGAATATTTTTTAAAAATTACTTTTGTTTCACTGTTTTCTTAATAACACCATAAAGAGCCAATAACAATGTGAAAACACATTTTAAAAAGCTCATTTATTAAGTTATTTCAAATTAAAATCTCCAGGGTCAACATAAGACATTTGAAAACAATTTTTTTTTTAATACCAGAAATCCTACATATTTTTCTTTCTATAAAATTTCATTCTATTCTTTATAGTTTTTCAAACCCTTTAGGTACCTTTTTTAAAAGCATAAATACAACAGTATGTGATAGATTTCTTTACAATGATGGAGGGTGCAATAGTCATTTTTTTAATCCCATGATTTCCCAAACTAAAAATTTTATAGTTCTTAGTTCAGATATTCTACAATGGTCATGTTTTAAAATATTAAACCTGCAAAAAAACTCTTCTATCTGTTCATTCATTCATTCATTAAAAAGACAAATGGACAAACAGTGGGATAGAGATGAAGATTGGGGGGAAAAAAATATGTTTACTGTCTTTGTTTTTTTCCATAAATATTCAGACCATGAATCAAATTCCAGAGTTTTCCAGACTGAGCAGGAACCCTGGAATACACAGAAGTATTCCTCTTAAAGCCACCATTAAACGTCTCTCGTTAATCACCTAGATAGGGACAGATACTTTCCCCACATGGTTTGTGCTCTTTGTACAATACCAGCTCCATAAATGTTCACAAAAATGAAAAAAATAACAGTTCAACATTTCTAAGAGGTCTCTTTTAAGGCAAAAAAAGTCCTATGAAATACCATTTTAAATATCTAATGCTCCTGTGTGGCTTCATCCTACTATTTCAAGGAATAACAAGGAAAGAAACATGCAAAAGGTGAAAGAATATGAGAAAACTGCTCGCCCTCTAAATAGTTCAGGGACAGATTACCTCGATGCGATGCATGTTTTCCAACAGCTGAGTGAAGGACTGGATCTGCACGAGAGGGACCAACTTTCTACTGGAGTCCTGCGCCGCCTGTGGCTCTTTGTTGGTGACGGCACTCAGAGCTGGCAGCTCCAGGTGGCCGTGTTTCTGTAAAAGCAAAACATGTGATTTTGCTACACTTTCAGACACTTTAATGATCAATTTTTGGACTGTAAATCAGAATGTCTTAAAATTAGACGGAACCACTTCATCTTTAAACCAAACTTTAAAAGATTTAACCGTCCAAAAGGTCTTATAGGAAAAAACAAAGTGTTTATTTCAGGTATTGTTTTTCAAATCCGTTTAAACAAGATTTGTATTTTGTTTTTTCAATAAGGAAAAAACACTCCCATTTATTTAACTGACAAGAATATCGTAAAGTTTTCAATAAAATAAAAACACAAAGAAGTTCCTTAAAAATCACACCCTCTGGCAAAAATAGTTAGTAACTCAGACGGTTCAAAGCAAATACGATGAAACTTTGTGTTTGTTTACCTTCATTTACAGATTAATTACAAACAACTTGATGTGATTCACGTCACAGCTGATGAAAACCTAAGATTCAGTTCATCAAAAGTTTAAAATATTAAATTACAGGACACATTTGGACTTCTTTATGGGCAGAACAATTTTAACATGCACAGACTAATTTGCCAATTCAGAACACAAAAGTGCAAAAATGGAGGAATTATTTGACAAGAAAATACAAAGCCGCCTGTTTGGGATTACTTTGGCTTTAAACGGATAAAAGAGATAAAACCACAGGATGGAACCAAAGCGGTTTGCCGCCTGTGCAGTTTCAGCAAAGGACTCAAACATGACAAACATGCATGAGCATTCACCATCCAGCTGATTACACTACGTAATCATTAGATGCTGCAGCTCCATCAACAAGCTCTGAAAAGGCTTTTCACCAGCAAAAACACAGTCAAATATGAAAAGCTGGGAGGAGTCTGTGTGCATCACTAAAAACAGCTTTATATTTTTTCCGTGGGCGGCATCTGTTGGCTTCAATCAAGAATTGTTATTATCGTAATTAATAGAGTAACTCATGGCGCAGTACCCCCCACAATGATTTACCATGTCATCTGCTGGTGTTGGTCCATCAAGTCTAACATCAACACAGTTATCTAACAGGACATTTTAGAGCACTTTATGCTTCTCTCTGCTGATAAGCTTTGTAGAGATGCTGATTTCCATTTCCTGTAGGATTTGCACGCATCCATACTGCTAAACGAGCTACCATGGTCATCCTGCCATGATGACCATGGTATCTTTTTACCTGATAGCCCAGAAAACTAGCTTGACCTAAACCCCACAGAGAATCCATGGAGTGGATGTGTCAAAACTTTCTCTAGCTGAACAAAAACAAAACTGAAATCATTATCTTTGGACCTAAAGAAGAACGATCTAGAGTCAGCGTGCAGCTTCAGTTATTACAGCTGGAAACTAGTGATCAGGCCCAAAACCTGGGTGTAGTGATGGACTCAGATGTAAACCTTCAGAAACATATAAAAACAGTTACAAAGTCAGTCTTCTATTACCTGAAGAACATTTCCAGGATCAAAGGACTAATGTCCCAACAAGATCTAGAGAAACTCATCCATGCGTTTATCTTTAGTTGCATTGATTATTGCAACAGTGTCTTCACAAGTCTGCCTAAAAAGTCAGATAGCTGCAGCTGATCATGTTCTCACTAAAACCAGGAAGATAGAGCCCATCACCCCAGTTCTAAAGTCCTTACACTGGCTCCCTGTAGCTCAGAGAATAGACTTTAAAATCCTTCTGTTAGTTTATAAATCACTGAACGGCTTAGCACCAAAATACATTAATGACCTGTTGTCACTGTCAACCTTCCAGACCACTCAGGTCTTCTGGTTCTGGACTGCTCTGCATCCCCAGAACCAGAACCAAACATGGACAAGCAGCTTTCAGCTTCTATGCACCGCTAACCTGGAACAAGCTTCCAGAAAACTGCAAAATATCCGAAACACTAAATTCCTTTAAATCAAGGCTGAAAACCCACCTGGTTAGAGCTGCCTTTGATTATTAGTCTGGACCATAAATCTGCAAACAAATCTGGGTGAGATAAGCTTGGTTTTCCAAAGGGTGGAAGTTTGAGTGTAAATCGGTTAAATAAAGTAAGTGAATCATTGATCAATGTTTTTGCCGATGATTTTGATGATTTTCATGAGTATTTGCTAGATAATTTTGATGATTTTGCTCGATGATTTTGATGTTTTGATGATTTTGCTGTATACTTGATTGATGTTTTTATGATGTAAAGCACTTTGAATTGCCTTGCCACTGAAATGTGCTATACAAATAAACTTGACTTGACTTGAAGTATTGTCAAGAAGAAGATGAGATACACCAGGCCCAATACTTCTCAGGAGGCCGACATCACTATATTATAAATCCTTATCTCACTGTGTGTGTAATTTTCTGAGAAACTGAATTTTGGGTTTTATTTCACTGTAAGCAATGATATTTAAAATGAACTGATATAAACTAAATGAAATGTAATGAAAATACTGCCTAAATGAACTCGTGCATTACAGATCTGCTACTTTCTAGTCGCCTGTTACTAATACTAAATCATTTCAAATAAAAGAGATTTAGGCTGTTTTCGACTTGTAGGGATCATACGGAGCCTCGAGATGGATGCTGAGGTGATGATGAAAAGTTGCAATAATACTGGGAAAGCAGAAACAATAACTCCAGTGCTGCACAAGTCATTTACAAACACTGAGAATAATATGCCGGGGAACCCACTCTTTTCCGAGAGGCGGTTTTATCTTTGACAGCGAAGGCCAGACTGATGCTGGAGGCAATCTGCAAACCATTCCTCTTCTGGACTCCAATTAGAGCCGACTTCCAGGGGGAAATGTGATTCTTGAACCCGCTCTGTGAGAAATCAAAGAGTACTTCTGTTTCATTACTGTTTAGAGTTCACAGTCAGGCAGTGTTAGAACGGCTTTAAGTTTGAAACAAGAGTACAAACCCTCATCCGGGACGGTATGGAGAGCGTCACCAGCTCAGGGCAAAACACTTTATAAAGTGACAGAAGGTGCAGCAGGTAAGGCTGCCTTCCCTGAGGAGACAAGATTTGCAATCAGTTCTCTTGTTGTAAATATTAAGTCCCATGATAAAAGTACAGATGCTTTTACAAAAGATTTCCATGTTTTTACTCATTACTGTGTTGAACCCCATATTCCCAGAGCTTTCTCCAACATGCTTGATTTATTACAGGAGACATGATCCTATCACCTCAGTACTCACCTCTCTGCATCATCGGTGTTAAATTTGGTATCAATTTCAAACTCTTATAGCCTAAATGGCTGTGCTCTAAAATGAATGAGACGCCCAGCCATGTATGTGGCTTCATAGCCGTTATAAGAGATGAAAAGAGACCTAGGGGTCGGTCTCAGGTCAGGATGAGGCTGTTACTATGTTACACTCCACAGAAGGAAGGAAGAAAGAGTGAAAGAAAGAGCAAAAGAAAGAAAGACATGCAAAGAAAAAGGAAAGAAAGAAATTGAAAGAAAAATTCCAGACTTCTGGACTGAGTAGGAACTCTGCGGGTCCAAACAAAATCAACAGGGTTTACCATTTTCGCCTGCAGCTCCAGTAGCTTCCTAACTCTGAAGACACGCACTGCAGTGGAATAAAAAAAATACTGTTAATAATCACTGAGAAAAGGATAAATTCAAATAAAAATATTAAAGCTTGAAAATAAATGGCTTACCACTTTCCTTTCTAGTTAAAAGGTACAATAAGTGGCAAATGAAAGGGCACTGGAAAAGAAACAGAAACGAAAAGAACAAGAAAATGCAAAGTCTTATTCATAATATACAAGAAAATGACAAAATAAAAGTTGGAATATACAGTTGTATTAGACATTGATGGACCTGCTAATAAACACTAGCTTATACTGACTTAAGAATATTACATAGAGTAAAGTTAAATAAATCACTTTTGTCCTTATCCCTAAAACGATATGAGGGTATAGACAATGGATGGATGAATCTTTCACAAGTACATTTTTGAGGTCAGACACTGATGTTGGATGTGAAGGCCCGGCTCAGAGCTGATTTATCCCAAAGGTGTTCTATCGGCTTAAGATCAGGACCAGGTGACCAGTTCTCAATAGACCGTGGAAACCTGTTCACTGAAGCTCTCTGCACACAGTTCTTCAGCGAATCTGAAGCCCAAATGAAGTTAGGAGGTCTATAGCTATTCCCTCGGAAGAAAGCTGGCAACCTCTGTGTACTACTTGCCTCATTATCCTCCGACTCATTCTGGGATGTAGCGTGACGCAGCATTTATTGGCCACGTCACACGTTTACTCTTCCACAATTTTCATGACTGGACTCATGGCACCGATGGCATCCTATCATCGTACCATGCTGTATATCACTGAGCTCCTAAGAGCGACTCATTCATTCACAAATAATTGTAGAAGCAGCTTCCATGCCTAGGTGTTGAATTTTATACCTGCTGAATTGAATGATTCAGAGGGGTGAATAAATACTTTTGGCAACCTAGTGTTTTTATTTGTCTTCAGTTAATTATAGCAGGCATTAATTTTTCACTTCCTCAAAAACAGCTCTGGTGTCAAGAAGCCTATTTCTGAAACTACTTTAAAAATAAAGATTTTGGACATCCTAATCATAAAAATACTGCAGGATCGGATCATAATATTGACAAAGTTATGAAGGATATTTTTCAAGCACACTATTCTGGTGCCTTTTAAACCCAACAACGCTCTCACACAGAGACTAGTTTATCCTAATGGGTGTCCTGCTCCAGACCTCAAGGGTCAGTGTCCTGCCAGTTTTAGACGTTTCTGCTCCAACACAGCAGATTCAAATGGTCCAGTTACCTTCTCAGCATGTCATAAAGTTCTGCAGAGGGCTGCTAATGAACTATTGTTTGATCCAGGTGTGTTGAGTTAGGGAAAGAACCAAAACATGCAAGAAACTGGCCCTAGAGGACTGGCTTTGGACACCACTGTCCTAAAGGATAAAAAACCTAAACACAACCTCGACAGTGTGGTAAATGCAGCCCAGCGCAGAGAAGAAGCTCCATCAATGGATGGTCCAACACAGTTAAATTCATTTACATCTCATGGACGAGGGACACTCGTCTGAAGATAACGACCTCCACATTGTCAGGTACAATGTACCTTACCACCATCAGCATGTGAATGGGTGAATAGCTGAATGTAGTGTGAAGTGCTTTGGGGTCTTCTAGACTTGATAAACTGCTATGCAAGTATAGGCCATTTACTATTTTACCATTTACATGGTGGTTTGAGAGAGGAGTGAATGAATCCATCAATCAACTAAACAAACACCTGCTCTGCATCGCTGACTCGTCTCCCCAGCTGGTTTTACAGCATTTCACACCTTGGGACATGAGAACAAAACAACTCAGACGGGACTCTTAGCGAAGCGTTTGGACGGTCAAGCAACAACGACCCAGCGACTGAATAAAGGTTAGGGGCAGTGACTCATTGGTCTTAAAGTTGTCTTAAAGCTCCATCTGTGACTTTAACGTCTCTATTAGTGACTGTTCTGACTACAACCATGTCTCAGAACCAAAGAAGCCTTTTGGATGAGAGCAGAAAGATCTTCGAGAAACGAGTAAAGACGTCCAGTTGTATTTAGGATTACCATGTCCTGGATGACTGAGAATCCACACCATCGACTTGGTCATCTCACAATTATGACTTTGTTATCTCACAATTTTCAAACACTAAGAGGTATTTATGACAGTTTCTCATAATTATTAGATACCATCGAACAATTTTAAATTAGCTAGCCTATAAGAATAAATCTTATAATTATCTCATAATATATAAAACTTCAAAATCTGACATAACTTTGAATAGGCTCTCATAATTATGTCCTACCTACCTATCTTATAATTATAAGATATAATAACAGTTTTGAGAAGGGACAAAATGATTACAACAGCTCGAGAGGAAATTGTGGAGAAAACAAGAAAGGTCACGTCACCAGTTTGGCAGTATTTCAGATATTTAAAATAAAAACTAATCAATAATTATTGATTTCGACTGATATAAAACACTTACAGAGTGACACGTTTTTCAGCCACATCGCCCAGCTCTACTTTGACTTAACTACGTAACATTTAGGAACTGGCAACATTTAAAATCACTTGATTATGACAAGGCTGTATCTCTAAACATATCGGTGATAATTATTAATTCCTCTGGCATTTTAGATTTTAAAATTATAAAGTAGTTTGTTTCTCATTGGAAATTATATAGGCATCTCTCAAAAAATAAAAGAATGGTGTATCATTCATGAAAAAACAAATTTATCTGCTTTTATTTACATTTTATGTCAAATTTTCTTTTCGCATGTCAAAACTTATTTCCACCCTTCTCAATAATAAATGTAAAAAAAAAAAAATCCTAATCGGTATTACAGGAATGAAATGCTTCTTATAAAAGCTGACCAGCTTATTGCATGTTTTCACTGGTATTGTGTTGATGTATATTTGGTGATGAGCTCCAGCTCTTTGAAGTTGGAAGGTCGCTTTCCCATCACCTTAATCTTTAGCTGCCTTTCTTGATGAGATTAAAGTCGGGACTCTGGCTGAGCTGCTCCAAAACGCTACTATTACTTCCGGTCAGATGTTGGTAAAATTAAAAGTTTAATTTAAACCTAAATCTGGCAAGCATATGAATAATTTTAGGCTCATAATCAAAGAAATAAATAGCTGTTTCTTTGCTGTTGTTCCCTACAGCTTGAAAATGGTTGTGAATATTGTATAAATTCCAGGACAATGCAGAGAAGACGAGTCACATACCAGATTTTCATTTGTGACGAAGCTGAAGATGAAGCCATATATGGCTCGAAGCTTATCCTTCGCATCAATCATGTCAAATACAGTCAACACCCACTTTACAAACAGAACCTACAAGTTTCAGAGAGAAAAACACATAAGTTCAAAACATATAAACAAAAATGACTGAATAACAAAAAGAGCAACTTTCTGGGGTTTAACACGAGAACAGCTGATTTCATTTTAACGTTATTAGTGAAGCATTTAAAAAAAAAAAAAAAAACTCTGTGCCCTTTTCTTCTAATCGAAGTTATCTTGACGTTTACATGTGCAAATGATTGGATTTTCACAAACCTGAGTGCTGATGGGTATTTTCCCAACAGTGAGCCAAACTACGGCTCGAACAACAGCCTCCTGTGGCACCACTGAGGCGGGAAGCAGACACTTTAACACCCGTGCACATGGACTGCTCCCTGCATACATAATAGATCCAAAAAAGAAGCAAATGTCAATGCTGAGTGTAGGTGGATAGATTACAGATTAACATGGGATTTTCTACAACAGGTGCCATAGTTTTCAATTGTAATATTACAACTCACTGGTAGCGCAACAGATCAAATCATCTTTTATATAATCAGGGAATTCCAGCAACAATTCAAAGAAAATGTTTTGTTTTACACCCAAAAGAGGTCTGAATAAAAGCTACTCTTTGTGCTGAAGTGTAAGAGTTGCAATAATATGCTTTCAACAGTGGTTAAGTGGCAGGCTTACCCATACGTAGGCTCATAGCAAATTCCAGCATGACAGAAAGGGCCTCTGGGGACAGCCCTTTGCTGAATGCCACGTTCTCCACCTGCACCAGATGGTTCTCCAGCTCATCGTTCCCAATCACAGGAGTGCCTGCTTCCACTACAGGAGAGAGAGGCGAGGAAGACACATCAGTATGAGAGAAATGCAACTTTTCCGTTTGGATGGGATGGGATACCATGAGAAAAATATACATCTCCAAAAAATCTGATTATGATATACATGAAATGGCAAGTGCAGAAAATCTATGGGTTAGATATGCATGAAGTATTTTAAACACAGTAACCTCCCGAAACTGACGTGAACAAATAAACTCCTATTTAAACTCTTTACAAGTTCATGACTTTGAATTGAGGAAATTTATTTGATACGACCTGTTGTGACTCATGTTTATATTTTCTCTGCTTATTTCAGCCATCACTGTTGTTCTGACAGTTGTAAAGAACAATTTCCTATTAGCAGTGGTTTGAAAATAAACTTAAAAATTAAAACTAAAATAAGAAACAATTTACACTCAAAATGAACTGGATGTCCAGACGTAAATGTGTCCTCTTGAGAAGTGTTCAGGTGCAGCAAAAGCTGTAAAACATCTGCACTGATGGCATGGTAGCACCTTTGCAACACATGTAAATGGGTCAATACAACATGTTTTTAGGGTTGCTTTCCTGTGACAATGTCAGTATTAGTGTTATGTTTAGGGCAAAATCCAATTAAATTGTACTTTTCACGTAAAAAAAAAAAAAAAAAAAAAAAAAAAAAGTGCCATTTTTCTTATCCACTGAGCTAAAACCAGACAGAAGAACGGGTGAATATATTGTAAACCTGAACATGGATGGCTAAAAAAGCCAATGACTATTTGCCCTTTTTCCTGCTTTGTGGGATTCACATGCGGATGCTCACAAACCTACATCCAGTATAAGATTTAGTTGAATCTGTGGATGGAGATAAAAATGATAGTGATGGTAAGGAGGTCTTCCAGTCTCAAAGACTCTGTGTATGGAGGACCAAAACTGACATCATTAAAAATAAAAGGAGAAATATATATATATTTTGTTTTTCCTTTTCCTTACACATGCGTTTTCGTCAAGAAATGTATGTATTTTCTTTCTCCATCTTCCCTGTACATGCTTATTTACATTTCCTCGTCTCCTCTTTTTACTTTACCATATGCATTTCTGCCTTATTATGCAAACGAGGAGGGCTGCTTTCTTGGTCCAGCTCCTCTACTATTGGTCAATAAACAGGAAGGAGCAGGATCCATGTGCAGATCGATTGTGCATGCCTGCACCTTTGGCTTTAGTTTAGAAACCGAAGCAAATCTTTCATTTCTTGACGAAAACACATGTCTAAGGAAAACAAAAAAGAAAATATACACATTTCTTGATGAAAACACGTGTAAGGAAAAGGAAAAACAAAATATATACATTTCTTGACAAAAAACATGTATAAGGAAAAGGAAAAAGAAAAAGAAAAAAAAAAAAAAAAAAAATATATATATATATATATATATATATATATATATATATATATATATATATATATATATATATATATATATATATTTCTGCTTTTATTTTTAATTATGTCCATTTCGGTCCTCCATATGTGTGCTCCTCACCAAAAATAAATTGCCAAATTACCAGTGTAGACAATTATGAGAAGGGTTTGATAGCAGTAATGCCAACTAGGATTTGTTTTCTCATCAATTACTGAGAAGAGTATGAATAATTTTCAAAATGCCATTTTTAAAACAAAATCTAAATAAAAACTTTTTTGTTTAAAATTGATACACCTCTTACATTGTTGTTTAATCTTTTGAGAGATGCAATGGGTGCCATATTTTATTTTGGTGGTCCTATTTGCTCATTTCTCTTGATTTGTCAATTTTACAGTACATTTATAAATTATATTTTTTGTGTTGGATTAATTATACACCAAGAGATGCACTTTCTTTGCTTGAGACACTGCAATAACATTTCGATGTAATGTGCATTACATTGTGTGGAATAAAATAACATAGTAAATAATAAAGTATCCTATCTATACAGTACCTACAGCTCGGTTTACACTATTAGTGTGGTAATCTAGAAATCCATCTACCCTCGTTATTATAAGTGAAATTTATAAACAGCTGCTTGTTGTTTATCTCAAATATTTTTGTTAGGTGTAAATAAATACAACAAAATATAGCTTTTGATATAATATTTTCAACAAATGGGAGAGGAAAATAGTAGAGAAAATGTGAAGGTTTCCGAGTGGACAACTCCTGGTTTTACCGAGAAAAGAAACCATGTGGAAACATGTTTATAATCCACAAGAAGGTTCGTCTTTCCTCTGCGTTAAAATAATACACCATACGCTATTCATGAAGACAACTTACGTTCTTTCACCATATTCCACGTCTTACATTTTTCTGTTCCTTGTTGTTTTCTCTTTCCATGTAGAATTTATAACTGCAGTCCGAGCCGCTAATCCAACTGTTTTTGTTTGTGGACCTACCTTCAGAGAAGTACTTTAGGGCCAAGACAAACGGGTCATCCGCCTCATTCTTCCTCCTCTCCTTTTCTGCGATTCTCAGACTCCTGTTGCTGATTCGACTGGACACAGACTGATCGCTCAGAACCGAACGATTCGAATCTGACAGGTTTAGCAACGTCGCCATGTCTACATTGCTAAAAATGTTTAAAACACAAACCCCTCCCCAACTCTGCCTCTGTCCATTCAAACGAAACTCAAAATCTTCCGCGCCGAGACGTTTGACCTGCGCCTGCGCAGTGGAATCCATCCGCTGAGGTGCTTCACGGGAGTTGTAGTCTGTATTGGTTTTCAGTGACTACTGCAACTTCACTACAAATCAGCAACGAGATGGCTAAACTTTGAACACAGCGTCTTGTTGAAACACCCAACTGAAGGGATGACTGATGTGGCAAAAATATCATTTAACAATTTTCTTTACTGTAAAATCATGAAAACAATTTTATCACGACTCCCCTATGTAAAAAGGCCAAAGAATATTTCCAAACAGATTTTATTTATTATGATTGTTTGCAAATTCATCAAAGTTATCAGTTTAACTGAATCATAAATGTTAACATCAATATTAGTTGTATAAGTCTTTGTAATACTTTCATAATTTTATCCCTCTCACTGTCATATTCCACTGACATTTGTGTTTTCTTTTGTTTCCTGATGTTTCTGGGTTTAAATTTGCCATTAAATTCTTGTCATACTCAGTAGATTCCTCTGCATTCTCTATTGTGGTTAGGTCATGTCTTATTAGTTCTTTCGTTTGTGTTTAGTTAAGCTCCTTTTGTGTTATCTGCGTTACTTGGTCTCTTTACCTCAGTTCCCCCGCTCAGTCCTCCCCTGATTAGACTCACCAGGTTCCCATGTCATTTATCACATCTCTGTATTTAAGCTCACTGGTTTTCATCGTCCACTGCTGGTTCTGTCCATTACACTGCCCCTGCTCCATGTCCTGTTCTTATGCCCAATCTGTAAGTTATGTTTATCATTGAAACTTTTTACCACGCTGATCCCTTGCTCTTGGGTCTTTGGTCCTGTTGTAAACTCACAAAACATGACACACCAATGTACTCAGAATGTCCTCTCAGGGTTTCCCCCAGTGTATTATAAGCCTGGCAGCCCAACAGGCTAAACAGTTATACCAAAGACGGGTTAAGCCAGTTGATGTATTAAACTGGGCACGAGGGGACGCACACCAATCACGCCGTCTCCACCCCTGGTGTTGATCTCCAACGCTGATGTGGCACCTGGTCGTGCACCTCAGAGTTCTTGTAACTCGGCACAGATCGTCCGCGCCACCTTTTTACTCAAACCGGACGATTTATAAGGTGCTCTTGCAGACACAGACAGGCCTTTTTCCATTCAAAGTATTTCTTACAAATACAGCATTCACTTTGATAAATAAAAACCAACAACAACCTGCAAATTAAAACACTGCACCAAGCTGCAGACTTTACCATTGACTGTCTAGTGTTTAAGTATTGTCAATAATGTCTTCCAATAACATCATTACCTAGCCATATTTTATTCAGATTTCTTGTCAACTTTTGACATTTTTCAAACACAGAAACACAGTGGACCACTGGTGAACTGCCCTACCAACCCAACCACCAGGCTTAACAAGTTTTCTGGGGGAATTCTTGCCTCTGAATTAAAGCAACTATCGGAGATAAATTACAGTTAGCACCCAACGTAACCAGCATTCAGACTGATGACCAGAAATGATATTGTAAGTAGTTTTATTTAGATTTATAGAACACTATTTGAAGTTCAGCACTCTTTATACGTGGTTAAGGCTCTTATAAAGAAGGTTTGCCGTACTAACCCAAGAGGGCAGGGGCATAAACGGTCATGTTATAAATTTTGGCCGCCCTACCATTATAAACCAACACAAGTCCTGTAATCTAATACATCTGACAAACTGCGAACAAATCAAACCATCCGAGAAGCCAAAACATCCAGCAAAATGCTGCTAAATGTTGACTTACATTATGTTAGTATCTGTTGCTACTAACTGCTGGAGAAGAAGACTCTTCTTGAAGTTTCCTTTTGCTTGTTCTAATCCTTCATGATCTCATATCGTCATATCACCCAGCCCCTACCCAGCTGTGTCCAAGATTCCCTTAACTAACCCAAACTCTCACCTGAGATGAAAGAAAAGCAGTCAAGATGTTCAGGAACAACCCAGGAACCACCAAGGCACAATGAGGTGTTCCCACGGGGCAATGAACCCCAACACACACCAAAACTAGTTTTAGAACAAACAAAGCAGGCTAACATTGGGGCTTCTGGAACAGCACTGTCTTCAATCCTCAATCCTAATAATATACCTAAAAGACTATGCTTGTTCACAAAATAATTGTTTTCACAATTCATCTAAGTTGTTGTATATACTTACAATCCAGGGAAATTAAAAGCCCTGATTTGATTCATACTGACAATGACTGTTTACTTCTGAGGGCACTGTAGGTCATTTGTTAGTCAAGGAAACTCCTCCAATTGAACTGTTGATCCTTCATAACAGAGCACAACACATTTGTTATAGCAAGACTACTAAACCAAAATTACACACCAGGATCCACTGCTGCCAAGCTGGCATAACTGTTAACTTTGAATGAAACGGGATGGATAACAAGAAAAAAATAAGCCACTCTCACCTCCAATTCTTTATTTAAAGTTCTTCATTTACAGAAATATTGACAGGATTTGTTACTGTAGCTGAAATGCTCAAAGATGGAGAAACTTACCCAGTTTAGTACTTCAACAGTGAATTACAAGGAATAAAATACAATTTCTAACAGGTGAAATGATATTTGTTTTGGTTTAGTTGCTGCTGTACAAATTAGCAGCATACACCTGAGGCAATCTGTGCTGCCCTAAACCTTTTAACTGAGATGGCAGAAGAAAGAGGATATTCAGATTAGTTCATTTTAGAACAGGCTATTATGTGATCACCCAGAAATATCTATTGAAATAAACAGTAAATGAGCATTTGCATTATTTTGTGTAATTTGTCCTGGTGTTGCCGCAGCTTTAAAAAGCTGATCTGTAAGTGGTACAAAATTTTATCAACAGTTCTTTTTTGGCTTATGTACTCCTGACTAAATTAAGCATGCTTCAAATTGACTTATAATAGGTCTCTCCTCACTACTTACAGTATAAAAACAAATTAGAAAAAACTAGATCCATAGACTGATGGAAAAAACCGCATTCTCAAATCAACTCAGAACGATTAAAATAAGTACTCAAGTAAAAACACAAACATTTATTACAGCTGCAAGACTCAAATAAATAGAAAACTGGACTGATGTGACATGAGAATAAGTTGAGATCAATCAGGCATGATTGTCCACAGTTATGTAGAGGAGAATAGTGACAGGAGTTCTTAATTTCACAGTAGAAGTGCAGAGGAATTGGTGAACTTAATCAGTCAACCAGCTGGACAACGACAGAGGGTTTGTGTATGTGGAGGGTTATTACTAGAAGTGAATGATTCCCTTTAATTTTCAATTACTGCAATCCATAGAGACGCACCATGTTTCCTTTACTGCTAAAGACCTTAAGACTGCTTGACCTTGTTCCTTTCCTGGTCGTTGATTTGCAGCTCCTCTCTGGTGTCCTCCCGCTCGGGCCGGTCATCGCTCTGCCGGGCGATGAGCAGCCGGCAGGTAAGCAGAATACCAAAGACTAGAGCGTGGGCGTATCGCTTCAGGGGGTCCCCTACTAGCTGGTGGAAGAAGAGCACGGCCAGCATGACTAGCAGCAGCAAGAAGTTGGCCACATCCTTCGGCCGGCCCGGGACCAGGGTCAGCACCACTCCACAGCCCACCTCTAGGGAGCCAATGATCTTGCGAAGCAGAACTGAGCTGATGCCGATCTTTTTCAGACCTGGCAGCGCCTTGGCATAGCTCTTGTACGCCCTTTTCTGAAAAAAAGAAAGATGCAAAGAAACATCTAAAAACTCTAAAAAACACTTTCACCATATTTATCATATCCAAGTGCATTTATGGTTTTTTTAACATTTAATCCACAGCCAGCATTGTTCGAAATAAAGTTGGCTGTAGATTAACCAATGAATGGCCACAAGTGTCACAACAACACTAAGAATAATACATTTAATGCATTCATAAATGTATCCATAATGTTTTAGGACTAAACCATTTATCAAACACATAAATATTTTATTCTCTTAAAATTTGAGAAGATTACATATGAAACACATCTGTAATTATTTCCGTTTTAAAAGTATTTCAAAGTGCCTCTGTTACAGCATCAAGGGTAAAAGTACCCAAATCCAAAACAAAACAAAAACAAGGCAGTAAGTAATAAATAAATATGCAATAATTTACTTCATGTGGCATTAAATAAATAAAATAAAATACAAAATAAAATCTGTCAATGAAAAAGAAGTTTCAAATGCAAAAGTCTGTTTTGGGAGTTTATAAACATAATTGTTGCTGAGTTTAGTTTTAAGACCAATCACAATTCTTATCATGGTCGTTTCCCCCAATAACAATAACCAACACAATAATTGCCCATCCACACTGGGGTCTTTTAGACCAAACACAGAGAAAGTTTGAATCATTTTATGGTGCAGTGCAGCATAATGAAGTAACCAAATAAATAATTACATAACTATCTCTAACATACAATGAAGCCACATTTGAACACATTTAATTATTTATTTATGTATTTAATGAACTATTTATCTTTAAAAGTATGATTTATGGATGGTCCATAATTAAATCATCAATCATTATGGTGGGAAAAAATCATCATGATAACAATTAGCCACTCTGTGATAATACTAACTGATTATGTTTGCTAACCTCCAGAACTGTTGTAACTACTAATTCTGCACAATAAATGCTCACATTTATACTTCCAAGTATGAATAAATGCAATTATTAAGTGTTTAGCAGTACAACAGTATTGTTCAAAGTAACTGTTGGCACCATTATGAAAGAAAATTAAAAAAAGTTTCATTTTAGAGCTGTATTTGTTTCTGTGAGGCCTTGGCGGCATGCAGTGACAGGGTGTCTGCAAAAAGTCTTTTATCGTCACTTATAACAATAAATTCCACACATATTATGATTAAATTTTAAGTCCATGCTGTCCATTCTTATTTTGAACACAATTATTTATTTATATATTTATCTATTTTCTTATTTCCAATTTAAGATATGCATTCGTGCATAATTACTTCATTTAATTTATTTTTGATGGGGGCCACTGGGATACCCTACAGTCAGCTCTGATCCATGCAGGATGTTTCAACATCAGCACCTGCAGGTGCATCTCAGAAATTGCTCGAATGCGCCGCCATTGCTCTTCATTTCTTTCTTTCTCTCTCTTTTTTTTTTTTTTTTTAAGGAAGCAGTGCAACTACACTTCTAAATTTATACACATATGAAAATCGTTATTATTTCTGCATAAATGTAAGTAAATTCACCTGCGTAACAAGAAATCTATCTTTTACAGCTTTCGCTTTTTTTTTTTAATACATCGATGCACCAGGGATTAAAGCGGATGTATTATTAGGTTTATTTTAAAAATAAAATGACCTTCACAATGATGATTATAGCAGAGCTACACTTATCTGCAATATAACCCAATTCTCCACAGGGATAACAATGCTTTATTGTGGCACGTTTCTATCTAAAGAACTAATTTTCCGGTTCTTTCACTATTTAGGTCAGTATATGTTAATATTCGAGCCTGTTTGCAGCCCGTCCAGAATAATGGCTCTCATTTAGCCCGATTCATGCGGTGTCTTGAACGGCAAGGAATCAACGCTTACTCACCATTTCACTGTAGGCATCTTTGCTTAGTCTTGGAGTGAGCTTAATAGTTCCCATAAACACGAAAAATAAACCCAGAGCAAAAGAAAGGGCTACTATGGTTATTGTCCTTGGCGAGGCCATGTTTCAACCTCCGTACATGCAGCCGGGCCGCTTCCCAGTGGCGAGTGAATGAAAGTCGGACGGTTTCCCTCAGCCAGGGGGGATGGGCTTCTGGATGAACCAGAAAAAAAAAAAAAAAAAAAATGGCGACACAGTACCACCGCCACTTTACGCCGCATCCCGGAGCGGGAGTGGGGGGCTCTAACCCTTTCTTCTCAATCATCTCACCATACATAACAGGGAGCAATTTAAAAGAGCAATTTAGGCCACAGACTGTGAAATCGAAACGTTGAGAGGAATGGTTGTTGGCAGCAGTTGATGTTGCTAGGCAACTATGATACGCCATCTAGTCACTGCATAAGATTAGTGTGATTCACATCCAGGGGCGGCCCCAGGTTATATGGGGCCTTAGAAGAATTCATGTAGAAACCACTACTGCCCATTAGACACAAGAAAGAAGACTTACATTAATTTGGTTGTGTAACATTTGCACTTAAAGTGTAAATAAAATATATGGAAGCATTTAACTGCCAGAGCTTGGACATAAATTCAGGAGCAGTGTTTTGCTTTAAAATGAAAAAAACCTTGTTGTAACCAAATGCAAAACTCGTTAAAAAAAAAAAGAAAGTTTCTCATTGTAAAGAGATGAGTCTTATTCTCGTTATAATGATAAAGTTTAGTGTATAATGAGATATGCTCTTCTGACAGATTACGTCTTGTTAAAAAGACATAAAGGGGTCACTATGACTCTCTTTATTCTCACCCTGTTTTTTCTAGATGACATCTAAAAATCCCAAGAGGCATTACTGTTATGATCTTTCTTATGTAAAAGAGAATATATTTTGGTTTTAGTGACATTTAATCTCGTTATAATGAGTTTTTTAAAATGTCGTTAAAATGAGAACATTTTCTCATTTTAATGAATTTAGTATTTCTTTTTAAAGAGAAAGTTTTCTAATTCAAACACGATACTGCTCCTGAATTTATTTACATGCTCTGGAAAGCTTAACGCTTCCATCAAAAATGTGACACCCAACTTATAAATTATTAACCAAGCTTTCATTTGTGTGACTTTAAATTTTGACCCAAAAAATTAAGTCTTTCAAAGTTGCTATTTTTGAGAAGTTCATACGAAATTTGCAAGCAGGAGGATTCTTCATAAATGTGAGCAAAGATTTTATGTTTTTAATTGAAACTTTGAGATATAAGTTAAAAAACCTACTTGTAAAGTTGGATTTCCAACTACCAACAACCTTAAAATCCAAGATGGCTGCTGGGCTCATTAAGGGAAGAAATAGCCCAGTAATAAACACTTACATATTATTTCACAACACATATTAGTAAATACGTGTCTTTAGAGTTTGAATGTATAATACATTCAGAGTAATACATTGTTATTGACTGGTATTGCTTGCTTAGTGAGCACAACAAACAGAAAACCTATCTGGTTTTCAAACTTGCAACTTTAAACCAGTAAGGTTGGATGAGGTGTCATTCTTAAGTTCAAACACCATCTTTTGAAAATAAGATTGTGGGGGGATATTATTTTGGTTATCTATGTTACCTGAAAAACTCAACCGAGGAAGAAAAGTGGGAGATACCTGTGAACCCAAACCTGATGTTTTTGTGTGTTTATTTGTCTAAAAGCAGTCTATAGGAACATGAATCTATTCTTGAGGGTTAATAGTTGGAAAGCAAAGAATAACACCAATGTCAAAGAAGGTGTAAACACAGATTATGTTTATCTGCAGTGTGATACAGAGAGTTTATGTCCAATATAAACTGTTTAAATAAGTGAAATATCAAAACAAAAAAGAACACAGTGACCTGATTTCAGAGCCCTATCCTTGATATCTTCATATCTAAATGATGAAGTCAACTCCTAACTTCACTTTAAGGAGGCAGCTGTAATTATTAGCCAAGGTTGAAGAACTTGATTCTGGAGAAGGTCCATTTTTCTCCATCCTCTTCTCCCTCTCAGTCCAAGGTGATGGAAAACATACTTCTCTGAGTATGATGATACTGGAACATCATTCACATTGGTGTTCCAGTATTTTCCAGCTCATGGCTCACTTGTGGCTGTCTTTCCTCAACATCTTTACTCTGCCTTTTTCAGTTTGGGTTCAAACTTGAAAAAAAAAAAAGCTCTAATAGGACAGTGATTCCCAACATCAAAAGTGTAAAGCTAAGTGAGAAGTCCAAGATGTCTGACTATAAGCTTTAGAACAAACAGGAGACATGCTAGTAGCTTTAGAGACAATGTTTTTATTACTTTTTCTGTAATCTAATCAGCGATATGACAGTTTTTGCACAGATCTCCGCTCACTGATGGTTAATTCTCAAATAATCATAAAAAATACTGTTTAAAAATCATTCCACTGTATAACATTTACAAACTACAAATCAACATTTTGGCCAGAGACTCACAATAATGCTTAACCTTTCTCTTTTATTACACTGTACAACACAACTTTTCTTTTGCGCCTTCTCTTCACTGCACACTGAGATTTCTTCTCAAAGGCTCAGGGGTCACGAGGTCAATACAACTTTCTTTGCTTTTGTAAAAGCAGCGGTTATTTCCAGGTGATGAGTTGTGCTGTATACTGTTGCCGTAGACCAGGTTGTCTCTGTTAGGAGGGCTGGAGGCAACCGGGATTCACTGCCCCTGAGCCTGATCTTGACGTTCCTTCAGAGCCAGGATTGCTTTTCGGTAAAGATCTACCGGGAGACAGGTTCGTCTGTTTAAATTAGCGTTTGTATTTTCAGAGTTATTTTATCTGACAGGTGGAGGTAAGAAGAATTGTTTGTGGCTCACCAAAGGTTGCAGAAAGGTCCACGGGTTGAGAGTATGCCACTGGCATTCCCTCTGTATTGATCTTGTTTTTTCTTTTTACCTTCACAACCTTCTTCTTCTTCTTCTTCTTCCTTTCTCCTTTAGCTGTATGTAAAATAATATATGTATTAGGTTTAATTTCTACACAAGCAAAAGAACAACATAAGGCAGCTGAGGACAACCTTTGGTTGGTGTCTTGTTGCTTTCGTGGGATTCCGGTGCGTCCAGCGTCTCTTCTTTCACCTTTGTCTTGCGTTTCAGTTTGCCTTTTTTTGGAGGGATCAGGGCACTGCTGGGTTTGTCTCTGTTTCCAGAATTTTCCTGCTCTCCTTCATTTCCTTCCCCCTCCTCTTCCTCTTCAGGAGCTTCTTCACCATCTTTTACACCTTCTCTGACTTTTACTGGCTTCCTCTTCATCTTCTTTGACCTCAGCCTCTTCTTCAGCGTGGTTTCCTGGAAAAGCAGACTTATAATTTTGTAGCTGCTCACGTTTAATTCTCCGGACCCTTCAGGGAACCGTCTGTTCCCACTTTAGATGGCAACAAAAGACCCTTTCCAGAAGACCCTCTAAGACAATGGTGTCCAAACTTTTTGCCATTAGGGCCAAAATTGTCAAGCTGAGAGCACTTGAGGGCCACATTTTATTTTTAATCAAAAGATTTATTTCTCAAGATGTTTGTTGTTTTTAATCCCTTCAATGATATACTAAATAGACTATATTTTAATAAAGCAATGTCATCTAATTTTTGTAGAAAAGGAATCTGTAAGTCATTTTTGGTCCAAAATATAAACAGAGTCTTGCACAGTTGCTGTATTAAATGCTGTAAATGTTTTTTAACCACATTTTTTTTTGTTAATCATCCCTTTATTTTTTATTTTATTATTATTATTATTTTTATGTTTGGCAGCGCTTGCTGCTTTTAGCATAATTGAAAACAGAAACCTTGTTAATAAAAGAAAAAGACTTTGTCTTGTTTCTGAATAAAAAAATGTTTAAGGTTTTATTTGTCTGTAAAAATCTCGAATTAATGTACTCTTGAATTGTGGACCGAGGAGCCAAACAAAATCATCCAGAGGGCCACAAATGGCCCCTGGGCCACACTTTGGACAACCCAGCTCTAAGAGTTTGGTTGATTTTAAAAGCAGATTGAGGATGGATCAGTTCAGTTTAGCTGAAAGTAACTGTAATTTACAGCATGACTGAAACTATACATCTGGTCTATTATTTCTAGAGAATATTTGAATTTTTCCATGATCTTCTGACCTTCTGCAGCATGTTCCGAATGGGCTGCAGCTTTCCTTCGCCACTGCTCCTTTTCTCCTTGTCTCTAGGCCGATGAACCTGACGCAGATCCGACTTGCTGGATCTCGTTCTGAGGTGAGACAAGAGTGCAAATTAACCATCAGGTCTTGTTAAAAGCATTGCTCTGTTCTGTTGGCTTGGATTCACTGGTTTTGAAAGTACCGTTCCATTTTTGATTTTCTTTGCACTTTCTCAGCTTTGCCCTTCTTTTCTCTTTCCCTGGGCTCCGGAGGCCTCTTGCTGTCTTGGGCCACCCGTGCACACAGCTCCGGATAATCCAGACACACAGCTCGCAGCAACCAGCGAAGGCCTCGCAGAGTCTTTCTGTCAGACCAGCGCCGCAGGTCCACTAAGGCTGAACAAGGCTCCTGACAAGACAAACAACAGGATGAATCTGTGCGCTTGATGTTTCAGTCTGACTTTATTGTGATCAGGATTCCTAAACATCTGGAAAACTTTCAGAATAAAAGTATATTTTAAGCATAAGAATGGAAAAAGAAAGTAGAGCAAAATTTTTTGTCTTTTTTAGATTTTATCAACCAATCCATCCATCTCGTTATCATCCATCCATCTATCCGTTTGTCCATCCATCCATTCATCCATCCATCTGACCATGGTTGACCATCCATCCGTCCGTCCGTCCATCTCGTTATCATCCATCCATCTTTCTGTTCGTCCATCCATCTGTCCATCCACCCATCCATTTGTCCATCCAACCATCCATCCATCCATCCTTCTGTCCATCCATCTTGTTATCATCCATCCATCCATTCATTTGTCCATCCATCCATCTATCCATCCATCCATTTGTCTGTCCATCCATCCATCCATCCATCCATCCATTCATCCACTTTTGTAGAAACAACAGCAGTTTCAGTTATGAAAACTATGGAAATTTAAGAGCGTAGTTTTGACAGAAAAATGTGTAGGAACTTTTTTTCTGCAGTTTTAATCGCAGTTGAGTTTCTACATCCAGCCTTTAGTGACCATCTTTCCATGAGGATCTCTGAACGATACTCACAATATGGCACAGAGAGCGGCTCTGGTTGACCAGCTTTTCTAAAGAAAGAATCTCAATCAGTTCACTTCCCAGCAACGCATTCATCCTATCCTGTTTGTTTGCCAACCTGAAAGCACAATAACACAGCTCAAATGTAGAGATGCATTCAATACATTTTATATTTAGCCCAGATGCTATGATGATAGATCAGAACTAGAAGTCAGGTTAAAAGTGGGGAGTAATTACACTAATATGGGTTTTCCTGCAACCCTTGGTTGCTTCAGCAGGTCTGCGAGAACCTCCCTGGCCTCCTTCATCCTCTGCCTGTCGCTGGAGTCCACCACAAAGATTACACCATGGACTTCGCCGTAGAGCTCCCTCCAAACTCCACGGGAGTCTACAGATCCTCCAACGTCCAGCAGCGTAACGAGGTAGTTCTCAACTCTCAGCTCACTTTTAATGCAGCCGTGGGTGGGCCCTGCATCGACACCAGAAGGGACTGGAGCAGAAAAACAGGTGATACAGGTGTTACATTTCTGCTGAGGACATCTAACTCTGCTGTGTTCAGATGTTATGTACCTCTTAACATCCCTCTGATCGATGAGGTTTTTCCTGCTTTGTCAAGACCAACCACGAGAATGGTCACTTTCCTTCAGAGAAATAAAAACAGCTATTTCAGTTCTCTTTTAAGGCTGGGAATGCTTTATTTTTGGGAAACAATTTTGGACCATCAAGTACTGAAAAACTTTAGGGTTTTATTTATCATACAGG
This sequence comes from Anableps anableps, assembly GCA_014839685.1. Taxonomy (NCBI): domain Eukaryota; kingdom Metazoa; phylum Chordata; class Actinopteri; order Cyprinodontiformes; family Anablepidae; genus Anableps; species Anableps anableps. The sequence continues at coordinate 29,739,031 of CM026074.1, read as the reverse complement.
CTATGTGGATTTTTTTTTTAAAACTCTCTCACAATCTTTGTTACTTAGTTTAGTTGCAAGCTGAACTTGGGTCCTTTTCTACCCTTGTTTGTTCTCAGTTCAGTTTCTTTTGAATAATTGGCAAGTTCAGGTGAGTAGCTACAGTATTGTGATAAACTTTTTGCTTTTTTTGTTACTTTCAGATCATAAAACACATTTTATGGTCAGATAAATACAAAGAATCCAAGACAACATGGCCCTAAATGAAACGTAATCACCTCCATTATTAAATCACATATTAACTGTGACAAACTGCCTTTTTTAGAAACTAAAATTAAATTTAATTAGCCCCACCCAGAGTTGATTACTACCAGACCTGTAGAATCAAGAAATCCCTTAAATAGAACCTGTTTGACAACATGAAGTAGGCTGAAAGATCTCAGAAAACAGGTCATTATTCTGCAGTCTAAAGAAATTCAAGAACAGATGACTAACAAAGTCATTGTCAATGGCTCATTAACATTTAGCAGTTCATGGGAATGATTACAAAGCCATTTCAAAAATATTGGGACAACTGCAAATCACAGCAGGAGCCATTATTTACATATGAAGAAGACATCAATCAGTGGTGAACCTTCCCAGGAGTAGCTAGTCAACCACAATTTCTCCAAGAGCACATTAAAGACTCATCCAGATCACAAAAGAACTAAGAATAACATCCAAACCATGACAAGCCTCACTTGCTTGAGCTGAGGTCAGTGTTCATGGTTCCACTATAACTGGAGAGAAAGGGCAAAATGGCCTTCATGAGAGAGTTATAGGACTAAGACAAAACCGCTGCTGACCAAGAAGGAAACAAACACCCGTCTCAGATTTACCAAACAAGAGCTTGACGATTTCCAAGACTTTTGGGAAAATAATCTGTGGACTACTGAGACAAAAGTGGAAGTTTCTAGATGGTGTGTGCCCCCTTACATCTGGTGTAAAATTAACACAACATTTCAAAAGCAGAAAAGCATACTGACAGTCAAACACGGTGGTGGTAGTGTGATGGTTTGGGGCTGGTTTGCCTCTCTAGGACCTGGACCACTTGCTGTGATTGATGGAAACCATGACTTCTGCTCTCGAGCAGAAAATCCTAAAATTGACTGTCCACCCATCAATTTATGACCTTAAGCTTGAACAAACCTAGGTTTTTGCAGCCGAAGAATGATCTGTAGATCACCAACAAGCGTGGTTCAGGAAAAGAAAAATGAAGGTTTGGAGTGGCCTAGTGAAAGTTCGAAATTAAATCCAATTGAGATATTGTGGCATGACATAAATGGGGAATTTAGGCTTAAAACCTCTCAAATGTGGCTGAATTAAAATATTTAAAACCTTTATTTTCTGTTTACTCAAGCAGTTTTTTTTCTGATACTGATATTTATTTCATGATCTCGAAACATGCAAAAACGGAAGAAATCAGCAAGGGGAAAACACATTTTCACAACATTGTAGCCATTTCCTGACTTACAATAATCAACATATAGCTGCCTCATTTGAACGTTTCTTGTCTTTCCAATCTGTAGGATTGTCTTAGAGAAATAGGCCTCAATGTCACATCATATTTATCACCCAGGGACACGGGAGATCATTAAAAGTTTGTGTAGACTCTTATCAACCCAAAAAGGTTTCACACATCTTTACTGCTGATGTCTGTAAGTATTGTTCATCTAAAAATGCTGGGTTTTGTAGCTGCAGGTTGAAAAAGTCGTAATGTGTACCTGATTGGCTCCTGGATTTTGGAGACCCAGCTGCAGCAGTTGCTCATCAAGTTGAACATATTTACTTGAGGAGAACAAGGTGAGCACAGCGGCCACCATCTTCTCTGGAACTGGTACCTGCAGGCAGGCGGTAAACCTCAGCATTAGTCATAAAACTGGACTGGAGCAGCTTGAGTAAACGGGGAGTTCACGGTTGGGTCTGACGCAAAGACGCTTTATGTCTGTCAACTCTGGGCTTTAGAGACGTTTCCAGATGGTTGGGATTTTCCCATGTGACGAGTGGGAACTACGAGTACTCAGCCTCCACTTTGTTGTAGACACTGAGCAGAAGGTCTGTCTGAGGTATTCAGGCCACTGACTAACCTGGTAGATATAAGTTTGTCAAGTGCATCTGTTCAGGCACCATAATCTGCTGAAGCCAGTTTAGAATGGCCCACTTTAAAAGTGTTGTTCACAAGATGACCCATATTTGTTTTCAATAGTGAAGCAACCAATGACTTGGTCAAGCAACAGGAACTTCAGATTGGAGCGTCCATTACATCTAATATATCAATACACCTCCTGTCAAGGCTGTGTGTAGTCATTATTTATTTATGCAAATATTTGCTATTTTTAATGTAGACATAAAGAACCTACATACACGCATTAAAAATATTTAAAGTTTCTATAATCCTTTTAAGTTTTTCAGTCTTAAGCATTTTGAATCTTTGCCAATTGGTTAATTGGACGTTGTTTGCCTTCAACAGAATTTTCTAGACAGTGCGTTCAAAAACATGCTGGTCATGGAGGTTTTCAAAAAGCATGAACCTTAAAAGCTTAAAAGAAAATTACAAAAGTATCAAGTAAAATTATAAAACCACTTTGTTGTGCCTCAGAAATCTCAGTAATAACTAATAAAACAAACTATTTGCAAAATAAACAATAAACCCACATTAACCTTTTACTACTCAGTATTCATCACCAAGGTTGTCATTATGTCAATTGTTGTTTTGGTAATAAACATGTTGTACAGGTGGTGAAATGCAGTAAAATTATCTGCAGTGCTGCTGGAATTAAAATCAAATTCAGATTATGTATGTGTTAAAATGTGCAAATTTAAAAGTTCAAGGAAGTACTTACAGAAGCAGGTCTATGTCCATGCATTTGTTTGGGTGATCACCCCTACTAACATCCTGCACCCACCTGCTGCACAACTAATCAGGCTCACACTAAGCCTTTAGTCACCTCATGTGGGAAGTGCAGCCTGGGAAATGTTGTGCTCGCTTCTCCACCAATCCGAAAGCTCTCAGTCTCAGCCGATAATCTCATTGGACGGCGCAGGTCTCCTTTTTAACTTTACCAAATGAAGGTGAATAAATCCGTCCTGGAGGACTAAATGTGTCGTGTGGTGTGATGTGTGACGCTCCATGATCTCCTTTCCCGTGATGTCAGAAAGTGGCAATGGGCAGGTTTAGGCTGTGAAGTTATAATCAATTCAATAGGCGATGATACGGGCTGTACAGTATCATATTTTGTGTTTTATGAGTAGAAAGGGTTTGTAAAGTCATTTAAAAGACACTCAGCAGCCACTTTATTTGGGGAGATTTGCATCATTTGAAGCAACTGGTTGACGCTGAGATGCCAGTATGGACCAACATCTCGAAGTAAGGACATCTTGTGGACTCTATGCCATGATGAATAAAACCATTTCTGAACACAAAAGGGTCCAGCCTGGTACAAGCTGTTATGATCTTCTGTTGTTTAAACTTTTTAGATTCATTTTTGAGACTCGTTTCTGTTCTGATCATTTATTTATTGCTTATTTCCTTATATCTTACCATTTTAGTTTTCCCCTTGTGTTAGTTCATTCATTCTTATTGTTTGTGTTTTGGATTTGTTTCTTTAGATAAGAATTTCTTTCTGTTTATTGTTTATATTATGTTCAGGTCTCTTTCCTTCTTTTTATATCCTTTTCTTTGTTTATGTTCACCTCCCCTTACCAGCTGTTTATCATTCTCTCATTTGCCTCTGTCTGCTCCCTTTCTCAGCTGCATCCACTCACCTGTAATTAGCTCGTCTGGTCCCTTTTCTCACTTCCACCTCTCCCTCAGTATTAAAGCTCCTCTCTTTCCTTCAACACTTGCTGTATTCTTCCGTTTGCTTCCTGTTATCCTTTTTAGTCTATTCTAAGCATTTAGACCAGGCTTTGTGTCATTCTTTCTTTGAAAAAGCCTGTCATATTAATTAATTCATTCATTCATTAAAAGCTAATTTGGGAGCACCAGAATCTGCTTCTGAGTAAAAGTCACTGCATTGTTGAGGTCTTATTTACAATTAAGTCAAAAAGAATGTAAAAAGCCTGGTTATTTTTTATTTATCAGGAATAATTTTGCCCTCATTAAGAATAAAAAGTCTCCATCTGCATCAACCACCTGTGGAGTCGGGGGCCACACAAAATCAGTCCAGGGGCCGCACATTGGACAGCCCTGATCTAATCTAAGGTTGCCCGGTTGCAGAATTGTTGATACTTCTGCCTTGAAGCAAGAAGATCCTGGGTTGGCATATTCTTCTGTTGGGTTCTCTCCAGGTACTCCAACTTCCTCCCACACTCCAAAATAACACGACTGCTCAGTTAATTGGTCCCTCTAGACCGGTCAAATGTTTTTGTGTGCGTGCATGGTTGTTTGTCCTGGGTGTACCCCACTTCTCACCCAATGAGTCCTGGAGATGGTCATGCAACCTGCCGTGCATAGCTGAGGTGTAATGTATGCTTCGGAGCTTGTGTGAATAAATTTGTTATGGATAGAAATTTTAACATAGGTACAAACTAGTAAGTAAATATATGTCTTGCAATAATTCAGTCCCAAACATAATGAGCTGGAAAAGTGACTCAGTACTGTGTTTACTGGATTAACTCAGCAAACTGTGTTACATAATGGTATTAATACAGTAAGTATAAGCTGTACTACATAATATGTATTTAACAGCAGCCACTAGATGGAGCCATATTAAAAGTTTGCATCTGAAACGCCATTGTCTTTGAACAATATATCTTTTTATTTTGGGCAGCATATGCATCATGTCTATTGACAAATTCATATTAAATATCATTACATGTTTATTTAAAGGACGGTGTGGAGCATTACCAGATGATTTAAGAGGGAACGCTTCAGCTGGACTTCAAAATCAATATCCAGTTACATCTTCCAGAGACTGGGAGCAGCAGCCTCTTTCCATGCTTTATCTCATTATGTCATTTAAATCTCTGTCCAATCAGGGAGTGCTGAGTAAACTCATTCCTGACTATGATCACAACCCTGCGTCAGCTGAGACTGATGCACACACACACAGCCACACTCATGCAGCAAAAACAGAAGCAGCTCATTACCACCCATCTATTTTCTCTTGCTTTCTACATTACTTATGCCATCTTCTGCTGATGTTGCAGTCTCTATTACAGTCAGCACCTCCTGACTGAGAAGACTGAGAAAGAATAATCAGACAACTGGGTTAAGATAAAAGGTCTGGAACAACTTAAATCTTTAAGAATGAGCTAAAGTCGCCAACTTTACCATACTAGTTTTGCCATAAGACTCATAAAGGTGAAAAAACAGATAATAAATCTGACTAAACTGTTCCTGAAAAAAACTGATGAACACTTGCGGCAACAAACACGCTGCTGTCTTGTATGATTCATGGGAAAAAAAATGAATTCAGCCAAGATATCAAAAAGAGCACTGTGGACCTCCACAAGTCGGGTTCATCCTTATGTAGAGTTTTAGATCCCTGAATGTGCCACATTCATCTGTTCAAACAATTATATGCAAACATGAAAACCATGTGAATGTCCAGCTATCAAAGCATTCAGGAAGGAGATGATTTCTATGTCCCAGATATGAACGTGTTTTGATTTGAAATGTGCTATTGGACCTCAGAACCAAAGGAAAAGATATTTTAATGACACTAGCTAAAACTAAGAGAGTGCCATATTGAAACAGGCTGAATAGCCGATCACAAAGGAAGAAGCCATTACTCCAAAAGCAAACTATAAAGCCTGATTAGAGTCTGCAGATGGCCTTCATTTTTTTAGGCTGATTAAAGTACAACTGAAGTGTTTGGCCACAATGAGCAATGTTACATCTCCAGAAAAAGGGGGGACGCTTGAAAGCTTGAGAATCCCATCCCATCCTGTAAAGTACAGGAGTGGCAGCATCATGGTGTGGGGGTAGTCTGCTCCAAGATGAAATGGTGAACTTCACAAAATAGACAACATCATGAGGAAAGAATGCTACATGGAAATAAATACTGGAGCAACATCTTGAGACGTCTGCCAGGAAGTTAAAGCTTGGGCACAAATGGGTCCCAAATGGCACAGATAGATAAAGATGTTACTCATACAGCTCCAGAACAACAAAGGGAATGCTTTGGGGTGGTTCACCAGACACAGATTTAAATATTTTCCATTGTATCACAGTCCCCATAACTAAGTTCTCAAAAAACTGGTGGGTGGATTGAACAGAAGAGACCATAAGAGAGGACTCATGATTCTGGATGATCGAGAGCAATGTTTCTCAATTTCAGTCCTCAGTTACCACTGCCCTGCATGTTTTAGGTGTTTCCCTTCTGCCACACACCTGACTTGAATAGGTGGGTGATTAACAGGCTTCTGCAGCACTTGATGCCATGCAGAGGAAGTCATGCAATCATTTGAATCAGGTATTCTGGAACAGAGACACATCTAAAATATGGAGGACAGTGGTTTCTGAGGACCGGAATTCAGAAATACTGATCAAGAGGGATTGTACCAAGATGAATGGCCAATGACCCCTCTGTCTGTACTGTCCTACTGACAAAAGCAGGGTGTACAGTAAAGAATAAATAGCATCATGTTTATAAATCCTTTGTAGAGTTCAGTGGTTTTAATCTTAGATGGATCTTTTAATGACGTAAAAGCCGAATCTTCCTGTGTCGTTTATTTCGATTTCCTGTGAAGCATTTCAAAACAACCTGAAAGTCTGGTCACACAGGAAATGGCACACAGCATACCCTGGTTCCACATGAAATACTTCCTGTCTCCTGTGTTCACTGACTTCAGTCTGAACTTGAATCAGTGACTCACACCACAATGCTTCTGGAAACTCATCCATTACAGATAACGGGTCTTCTTACAATGCGCCAACCTCCTCCACAAGTCAGGATTGTCTCTCCTGAAATCTGATTAAACAGGAAGATGTTGACATGTTTGGTCAAAGCTGAGATGAAACCTGTTCTGAGCTACTTAAATGAAAGTTAAATGTCCTTTTAATTTATATTCAAGATGGCACTTTATGTTGAAAAAGGTTTTGCATTGCAAATGTTTGAACATATCGGGCGCCTGTAAACAGAACTTGAATTTGTACCTCCGCAAACAGGATCCTTTCCTTTCATTCTTTAAAATTAATGAGTAAATGGCTTTGTTGAAGAGTAACATTTGATTGATAGTTCTTAGTTTGAGGTCTGCACCTGTTCACACTCCACGCCGAAGCCTGTAGGTTACTAAAACAAGGCCAAGCCCGCCCTGGTGGTGGAACTAAAAATGGAAGAGCAGGGAAACTGATCTCTCTTTGCCTGTCCTTCACAGTACTTTTATTTGGACAGGACAGATTCTCACGGTCAGAAAGGAGGACTAGTGTCCAAATATTAGTATGATCTTCCACTTAAAATAAGAAGAATTTTCCCTATTTTTTTATGATGTAGTTTGTTTGATGGTAATGAAATAATGCATTTTGAAAGGTTTGAGCTCCAATAGTAAATGGATTGTTAAAAAGTTGTCGAATGTTAAAACAATTAATAATTTTTCAACTGGAAAAACCTAATTTCCATAACAGCTGTATGAAATCTGGCTTGACATTTACGGTTTCTGTTTAATTTGACCACTAGATGGTGTTAGAGTCATCAATAATCAAGTGTAATGTGTAAACTTTAAATGGCTCAACTCTCTGGACCCCTCATTTTACACAGCTTACAGAACAATGCAACAGTTTTCCAACATTGACACAAACAGGTCTGATTTCAGACCAGATATCTTTACAATCAACACATCATCTATTTAAAAAAAAAAAAAAAAAAAAACCTGCTAGCTAATCAAAACAGGCGGCTCACCTATCAAACCGGAAACAGGATCAATCACACCAGCGTTGTGATTTTAAAATATTACAGATTTACTCAAAACAAGGCCCAGTAAGAAACTAGAAATATTTATTTCGTTTTTAACAACTCAATTAATGTGTTTGGTCGCAGTTTCCATTAGCTTTTCTGCTTCTAGTTGACCGTTAAAAAGAACAATGTGTCTGCTTCTTAACAGTTCGCCGGCAAACGATATGGGCTGAAGCGATGACGATCGCTGAGAGAGGAGTTTCCAATTTATATAGAGTGCGAAGCTTTTGCGTTTGGACGGGTATAGACAATGGATGGATGGTCGCCCTATAAGAGAAATATAATCCAACGTTGATCTTGATAAGGTAAAAAAAAAACAAAAAAAACAAAAAAAAAAAAAAAAACTGGAATGCCAAATTAGTTAGAAACCACTGAAAAATCCACACCACATTTTTCATGTTGGGGGTAAATGTCAGAAAATCTTGTCGTTAATTTTGTTAGCGTTCAGCATAACAAACGGTGTTACATATTTTACAGTATGAAGCCGAAATGGAAAATGATAAAATGAGAGCAGGTAAAAAAAATGGCGGTAGGAATTTGCAAACGTGTGACTTGGCAACAATGGACGCCACTCTCGAATCTAAGGATGTGTTACGCCGGTCTTAAATGGTGCTGACCCAGGGTTAGGCTGTAAGCAGTTTCATTCAATCGAACATTTTTACTTCAGTTGTAATTCAGCAGTTTTTATATGTTTTTTATTAGATTAATTATATATGCTCTTTAATCATTTCCATAAATCGGATTCGATTTAGGCTGTATCCTTCGGTTATTGGCGCTTTATTTTGAAAGGATCTCGTATTTCCGCTCTCCCTGCGCCATTACTGCGGACTTGACGCAGCAGTTGCGTTAAGAGTGAAAACGTACAGCCCAGCTGAGCAGCAAGAATGCGGTGTGAGGAACACTCACAACCCGGTGGCCTGTGGTTCCCTGTGGTTTTACGCTCTGATGCCTCGGCGCCGTGGATCACTGTCGCCTGCGTGGAAGTTTCTGTGGATTTAGCCTGACTGTGTGACGCGGCTGAACTTTCCTGACACTGACGGTGCGGACAGATCTAATCCAGGAGAAGAGGCGGCTTCCCCGCTTTCATCGACGCTATATCAAACTCTGGTGGGGGCGGACTGCTTGTGACTCAGCCGGGCCGTGGAGAGGAACACGATGAGACGCAGGCGATGATCGACTTGGTGGAAAGTTGGGAGCGACGGCGCATTAAAGGGGTATCCCCACAAAAAGTGATGGTTTTGGAGCGGAGTTCACTTTAAAGGCGATAAATCTGTGAGTTGAAGCTGCAAACCTAACATGTGTGAGGTGGCCATGGAGGAGCAGGGCAGTGAGATCACAGACCTGGAGCGGGGCTCGTTCCGGGAGGAGCACGGGGTCATGGTGGTGACCCCGCAACGCCGGATCCACCCCCCACTCAGCATGGTGTGGACAACCCTGCTCTACTGCGCCGAGTTTATCACCGCCTGCGTCCTCTGCAGAAGCTACCACAAGACCAACGATGTGATCTGGATGAGCTTCACCATCGTCTTCATGCTGGTTCCCGCTGTGCTCATCCAGTTAACCCTGACCTTCATCCACAGGGACCTGGGTCGGGACCGGCCTCTGGTCCTGTTCCTGCACCTGCTGCAGCTTGGACCGGTCATCAGGTGGGAAACAGGGTGGTTCATTAAAATGCACTCACTGAACATGCATCTGCTGGTTAATCTACTTTTTTTTTTTAAGTTTTAGAATAGCAAACATGCATCATTCAATAGCCCCACCCAAAAGTTGTTGTCCATAGAGTCACTAATCTGATCTCAGTATCACTATATGACACTCTGAGCTCAGGAAGTTGGAAAAAGAACCACAATAAAACATAAAACAGCCAAAATAACAGGACTCTGCTCTAAAGAAAGCCCCCAAAAGTTTATATACATATAGTTTCACTATGTGACACAAACAGGAAACAGCTGCAAAGTTGCAACATAGGATCAGCCTAACTTCAAAGCGACCTTGGAGAGATACAAAATAATTTGTAATAAGTTTTGAATGAAGCAGACGTGTGTAGAATAACCACATTGTGACCCAAATACAAAGGAAACTGGAATAATCAGATGCCTGGAGGGTTTAACCACAAACTGAATCAGTGCAGGTTACCTGATTAGACGAGCAGCAGGGGGCTTTTTCAGCTCTGATGCTCATTTGCTTTGTTTTGATTTGAAGTTTTCGTCCTGATGAGATGTTTGTTTCCAAAAATTATTTGCAAACAAAATTTAATAGCATTTGCCAGGATCCATGCAAAGTGTCTGTTGAAAGTATTTGCATTTTATCACATGACACAAACTGCAATGTGTTTTTTTGGGGGGGGGTCATGTAGGGAATACAGCAAGCATGTGGAAAAAGGTGCCCATCTCTACAGTGAAACATAGCTGCGGCAGCATCATGCTGTGGGGATGCTGTTCTCCAGCTGGGGGAGAGTTGATGGGAAGATAGACGGAGCTAAACGGAGTAGTTGGTAGAAGACCCTAAACATCCAGCCAGAGGTACAGTGGAGTGGTTTAGATCAAAACATATTCATGTGTTAAAATGGCCTAGTCAAAGTCCAGACTTAAATTCAATTCAAACATACTTTATTTATCCCAAAGAGAAATTAAATCTCGTAACCCATACCAGCCACATATCTTTTAGAATCGTTATGGATGGTGAAGCCGTGGGCAGGAAGGATCTCCAGTAGCAGTCAGTCAGTCTTGCAGTGAATCTGAAGAGGCTTCTGACTGAAGACTTTTGCTGTATGTTGATCTCATGACTGTCATGATGTGCTAACAGCTCCATTTCCAGGCAGTAGGGATGACATTTCACATATCATCTCCTGGATGCTATGTGTTGTTAGCAAGCACTGCTAATCCACCTCATTAGCTTTTGCCGCTCCTCGTTAAATCTGTCTCTATGGTTAGAAAGCAAGGAGACGTTGGAGTCGGGGTTATGATCCTTGCCTGTTGTGATTGATGGGAGAGATGGTTTGAACTTCTTCCTTCTCTCCGCTCTGCATCCATGGAGCCTCCTTTTCAACTCCTCTGGGATTTTGAATCGTAGTTCAGGTTTTATTTGAGCTTTTGAGAATTTGAGAAACCTGTTGGGTCCAATTGAGAAACTTTAGGCTTGAAAAGAGAAATTTTTTTTAGCTGATGCTCTCCTTCTAATCTGATTGCGCTTGAACTATTTTGCTAAGAAAATGTGGCAAAGACTTTCAGCCCTAAGATGTGGACAGCTGGTAGAGACAAAACCCGAAACGAACTATAGTTCTAAAATCCAAATAAGAGTCTTTGAAGTCGGTGTAATGAGGCAAAATGTGAAAAAAGCTCATTAGCTGTAGCTGTATGCTAGTTAATCTTCAGACCACTGATACTGCTGCTTGTAATGTTAACATTTCTACATTTTCATGCTTTTCGTTTAAATTCAGGACCGGAAATTGAATGTTTGAGGGAGCATTCTGTGATCCTCACTGGACAGCCTCAACTTTCCATTACCAGAGGTTAATGGGAGACGAATGGACATAAAGAACATTAAGGCCCTGCAGGGTAGTCTTAAAGACCTGACAGGATGCTGCTGAAGTTGTTTATTTTTTCATGATCCATAATAACTTCCTCTGATCCATTGTTTCTGCACCAGATAACAGACCAGCGGGGCTGTGGCGGCTCTGAAAACAAACCTGCAACCTACAATAACACTGAACATCCTGTATTACAACAGTTCTCAAGCAATAGAAACGTATGGGATGAACTGTTCATGATGATCTGAATTAGCAGCTTTGCAGCCTCCTTTTTGTCAAAGTAACCTACATATTTGTCCCAGTAAGATGCCCTTCATGTGAATTGACCAGTAGAACCTCCTTTCAGCACAGTAATACCCACATGCTACCATATGGACAGCTGTCTGGATCGGGTTAGCAGTATGTGGAAACTATAGTTACATGCTGTTATTTCAGGTTTTAGAGAACCTCGTTCTGGAGCAATAAAAGCAGGGCTGAAACAATTAATCAAGATTAATCGATTATTGAAATAATCGTCAACTGATTTAGTAATAAAAAAAATCTTTAACTGGCGTATTTAGACTCTAAAATACGCCATTTCCTGAAAGAACAGCACCCTCAGAGGAGTAATTAAGCCAAAACGGTACAAAGAATATCTACACTTTGCATTTAAGATGAAAGACCTTCTTTGTATGTTAATATGTTCGACCCAGAGCTTCTCAAGTGGCAACGTTTCAGCGTTACCGGCTTCAAATTCTGTATAAAAAAAAATCTATTAAGCACCCTTTGCTGTTCAATTATTAATTGAAAAAATAATCAACAGATCAGCGCTACAGTGTATTTATATTAAGTCAAGCAGAAAGGGTTGAGCTTTTCAGATGTTGATGTTAGAAGTGGGGTTTTTTTAGGCTGCAGATGCCTCCTTTGCTACCAGTGATCAAGCATACACTAAAGGAATGCTATGTTGTTGCATTTTAGGCAATAAAATGCTTTTGTTGTTTAAAAAAGAAATTGAATTATTTATGTTTTATGTATTTCTAATATTGTATAAAGTAAGCTTAAGTGGTAAATGAAAAGTCTGCGGTGTGGGCCAGTTTTATTTATCTGATTAATCGATAGAATAGAAGTTTACTTTATTGTCCCATGATGGGGAAATTTCTGTGCAACAGCAGCAAAGTGGCAGTGGCAGGCAATAATAGCAAACAGACTCACACAAAGAATGTAAAATATGTAAAAACAGAATAATGAATAAGTAGGAATGTGCAGCTGAGCTGGTTAATGAAGAATGTACAAGATGTGCATGTCTCTGAGCATTAAAAATTCAAACTATATCCAGTTAGTGACAATAGAAAAACGGTAAAGTTGTACAGGTACCAGCATGGATATAAACACTTATTGATTTTGTTGGTAGCAGTGATGGTTATAGAGTCTAACAGCTGCTGAGAGGAAGGATCTCCTTTAACGCTCCTTTGTGCGCCTAGGATGCAGCAGTTGGTCACTGAAGGAGCTCTCCAGCTCAGTAACAGCTTCGTGCACGGGGTGGGAGACTTTGTCAGAATAATCAATAGAATATTAAAATAATCGTTAGCTGCAGCCGTAAATAAAACATTTTCTCTGTGACCATTTCGTTGTTTACTTTACATGTTTATTGTTTTCGAGACGTTTATGCTCAGCTCTTCGGTCCCATAGATCATTTCCGAGGGCTTTAGAGGCGCTGAACTTTGACTGAAAACCGGAATACTACTACTTCTTCTCTTCGGTCTCTTTCAGGTTTGCTGGTTCCGGCCCAGTTTCAGTGAAGTCTCAGCTGTTTGACAGGTGGCCTCACATTTCACTCTAATGCTGCCTGCGTCTGCAAAACTATTCATACCCCTTGAACTTTTTCACGTTTTGTGGCGTTAGAATTACAAACATCGATGTATTTTGTTTGGATTTTGTGATGCAGACAATGTGCATAATTGCGAATTGCAAGCATTTTGTTACCCTAAAAAAAAAAAAAAAAAAATCTAAAAAGTGTGGCATGAATATTAATTCACTCCCTCTGAGTCAATATGGACGTCAATTTTCAAGTCTTATTACAGATTCTCATTTGGATTTAAGTCTGGACTTTGATTAGGCCATTCTAACTCATCACTATGCTCTGATCGAAACCGTTTTATTGTCGCTCTGACCGTATTTTAAGTATCATCACGCTGGAAGGTGAAGCTTCCTTTTAACTCGGACCAACATCGACAGAGCATAATACTGCCATCGCCGTGTTTCATTGTACAGATGCTGTGTTTGGGGTGATGCACATGTAATTTTTGCATGTAGGCCAGAAAATTTAATTTTGGTGTCATCTACCCAGAGCACCTTCTTCCACATGTTTATTATACATGTTATTATGAAGCTATTTATTGCACCTCTTCCATAAAGTCTGGATTTGTGGAGCCCTCAGCTAATAATTCTGTCAACAGATTTTCCTACCTGAGCTGTGAATCTCTGCAGCTCCTCCAGAGTTACCAAGGGCTGATTCCTGTCCTGTCAGGTTTGATAAAGAACCATATCTTGGTGGGTTTGCCGTTAAGGGAACCATTTTTAGACGATGGATTGAGCAGAGCTCTGGGAGATGTGCCATGAACTCCTCCAAAACTTTCTCTCTGCTGCGTTCCTTGGTCTTCATGGTGCTGCTTGTTCACTAATGTTCTCTAACAAGCCTCTCGGGCCTTCACAGAACATCTGGATTTATACTGAGATTAAATCCCACACAAATGGACCCTTGGGCTATTTATAAATTTGGTGACTTCTGAAGGAAATTGGTTGAACTGGATGTTATTTAGGGGTGTTGGATTGTAGACATGCTCGGCATTCTGATCAAACATCTCCGCTTTAGCCCAAGCATCTTGAAATCTCGTGGTTTGTTCAGCTTCGACTTTGCAATCCTAACCCATTTTGTAATACCCGGTCTTCCTCTTTGCAATCTGTCCAAACAGGCCATACTTGTTCATCCCTTCTCCTTGTTTTACTGTCATGAACTTTAACATGTAGGAAGCAGCCCTTGGAATGTTTTGCATTTTCTCTGAGCTGTGTACCTTCTGACATTAGGTCGAACTTTCCGGTTCATCCATTACAGATATACAGCTGTTGTTCATGATTTCACACTCGGGGAATCTGGTTCTCATGGCATCCAGTTATTTTGGAAGTGGCCTTTTAAGGCGTCCCAGACCAGCAGGCAGAAACGGTCGCTCTTCGAACAGAAGAACTCGTTGGTTTCTCTGCATGCCCGCAGGAATGACACTTTCAGATCAGCAAGATGCCACAGCTTCTGCTTTTTCAAGGTTCACAGTTGCTGGTGATCGGGTCGTGTGGTGCATTTATTTTAGCACTGTTTGAATTTCTGTTCAAATAGTTGGGTGGATGCGGGTTTTCCTGGCAGCTTCTGCATTTTGTTCCTGGTTTTATTTGTTTGTTTCTTGCTGTGGTGCAACAGATCATGGGTTGTCATTTGTCTGAGGTTGTATTTATCTAATGGCACAATACGGTAAGGACCGCATGAGTTTTCTGTTGAGTCATGATTAAGCATGAGTTAGTCACCAAGTTCAAGGTGTATTGAGGTTTCTGTCACACTGTTCCTGCAGACTAAAGTCCTCTTAATGAGAGGCCAGAGACTCTGTGTAACTGGCTGTGTGGAGCGTAAAGTATCGCATCGCTGCCCCTCCTGCACGGGTTGCTGTGCACTGTGTGGCTACCACACCTTTCCCTTGGTTACAAGAAAATTTTTTTATTTTTTTTTTTGTTTTGTTTTTTTTGGGTGAAAGACAAAGTCCTGGTGTGGAAACTAAAGCAATGCCTCAAGCTAACACCAGCTGGTTTTACTGGTCTTACTCAGAAAACAGCAAAATGTTTGAAATTCTGCACAATATAGTGCCTGTTAGTGAAATGAAAGGAAAATGTTACATGTTTTTATTTTATTTATTTTTTTCTTTTTTTTTTTTTTACCTCATATAGAATCTAAAAAGTGTGGCATGCTTTTTTTTTTTTTTTTTTTTATTCATCCCACCCTGAGTAAATACATTTTCTACACCCACCTTTCACTGTAGCTGAAAGTATTTTGGAGGATGTTTCTACCACATTTGCACATCTGTAGACTGAATTTCTTGCACCTTCCTTGATCTAAAATAAGTCAAACTCATCCGTGAACATAAACTTTCTCAATTTGATTTCGGTCCATACTTTGACTAGGCCATTCTAACACATAAATATGCTTTCATCTAAACTCTTCTATTTTAGACCTACCTGTGTCCCCAGTCTGAAGTCTTTTGCAGCTCCGAGCAGGTTTTCTGCTAGGACTTACCTGTGTTAACTTCTTCCATCGTCCCATCAGGCTTTACTGATAGACAGCATTCCACAGCATGATGCTTCCACCACCATGTCTTATTGTAGGGATGTGCTCAGGGCGCTGAGCGGCGTCGGATTTCGTCAACACATTCTTCAACCTGAGTGATGGATCTCTGCAGCTCCTCCAGAGTTATTATGGACCTCTAGGCTGCTTCTCTGATTGCATTGCTCTGGATTTTAATGGTATTTAGGCCTGTCAATGAATGAATCAATTGAGTGCGTGTTATATTAAAATGAGCTCGATAATTTCCATTCCGATGATGAATATTTTTTTGAAGGGCAATTTTTGTTTCCATTTTATTTAACGTTTTTGTTGAATTTTATTTTAGATATTTAAAATAGCTTTTAAAATTACTAAATAAATACAGAATATGGATAAAATAGAAAAAAAAATACATTATAAAAAAAGGGACGGTAAATCAAAAAATTACTAAAGAAATACAACAAAATGAGGGAAAACAATGAAATAAAGGCAACTAATAAACTAAAGATTGGAAACAAGCTGGAAAGTTAAATAATAGAGATAATGTTAAGTGTTCTTCACAAATTTAAAGTTTATTGGTCTTTGAGAGGTGGAACTTGCATTATTATGCCATTATCAACATATTACTTAAAAATGGTCTCAAAACAACATTATTGTTTATCGCTGTGACAATTAATCATTCAGCAAAATCTATTATCGTGACAGAATAAAAGGGACTGAATGCTGAATCAACACCATTCTTTTCATTGTTTTTTGCCTTTTTTTCCTGAACAAAGCGATTAGATCATGTTTACATTTTTTGATTCCCTGTTTGTCAAATTGCATCTGATATTGCTTCATGCTTAGCTATGAAAACTAAAATAATACAAACCAAAAAAGCAGAGGAGCTGTTTATTTTTTATTTTTTAACTGTTCTTTGTTTTGGTCTGGCTTGGGTCGTTTCAGGTTGAGAGGAAGAGCTCTGCTTAATAAAAGAGGACAGCCAGGTGATCAAAGTGGAGGTACCTGTTTTTGTGGATGGATGACTCATGTAGGAAGACTTAGGTGGAGACTTTGGCTTAATTCAAATCTACTCTGCTCCACTTTCTGAACTTTGATTTGTCAACAGATTCCTTTGCATCGATACAGTGAATTTACGGCGCTGTAACAGCGACATGTTGGGCGTAGTCCTTTTTATGAGGCAACGAGTTCAACCTTAGCTGCACCTGCGACTTTGTTGAGCTGGATGAGGAAGCGGTGCAGCAGAAAGACATGCTGGGGGATGAATTTATTCTTCTGTTTAAATCTAAGATGCGTTTTTATTTTTAAAGAGGTATTTATAAAGAGAATCGCAGGAACTGCTTGTGTTCTTAGCTTAAAAGGGAAAGATCTGAGTTGAGCTTGGATTCTGAAAACAAGCAGGAGTATTTCATGACTCAGACGCTGATTCCTGCTTTGCTGATAGTAACCATTTGAGGCAAAACATGGGCTGCATGTCAGGGGCCTGTGCTCCCTGCATGTTCAGGCTTCCCACTGGAACTGGAGTGAGGCCAGAGATTATCTGGGGTTCAGCCCAAAGTTCACAGTCATTCATTAACACATTGGCGATAAAGCTGCTTGGACCTCCTGCAGCTTTCATGATGTCTGCAGCCTTTAGGATAAGCAGCTGCTGAACATTGATTAATTATTAAAATATCTGGAGCTGCGACCAGACGGACGGTATTGGTGATGTGGAGCAGGCGGCGTGCAGCAGTGACATCAGCTGTCAGCTGACCTCATGATTTATCAGGATTCAGGCTGATTCTTCTTCACCGGCAACAGATGGATGGAAATGAACATTTAGCATTTTCACTGATTATTGATCAGGTTGAAGCTTGGCCTAAACCATCCATCAGTCTCATCATCCATCTCATTATCATCCATCCATCATATCATCCATCCATGCTTTTATCCGTCTCATTATCAGCCATACATCCTTCCATCCGTCCATCCTCCTTCCTTCTATCCGTCCGTCCATCTCGTTATCATCCATCCATCCATCCATCTTAATGTCCATCCCTTTCTTCTGATTGTCATCCATCCATCTTATCACCCACCCATCCATCATCCATCCATCTCATTATCATCCGTCCATCCTTCCATCTATCTGTCCATCCATCCGTGCATCTCGATATCATCCATCTTAACATCCATCCACCCTTCTGTCATCCATCCATCATGTTATCATCCATCATCCGTTCCTTTCAGTCTGTTGATTTTGCAGCTTTTTAAAGTCAACGACTCTTAAATCAGACTTTATCTATATTATATATACTTGGTAAGTGAACCTCTTGTGGAAATATGAGTCTGGAAAAGTGTGTACATCTGAAATCCACAGCAGGTGCATCTGTTGGGTGTGCACTTTTCATCTCTTTCCTGCACTCATCTTTCCTCTTTTTATGAGTGCTTTGTCCTTGGCAGTGATTTTAAAACCACTCTAACACAAAACAGCTTTCCGTCTGTGCAGCCTGTGCAGCTATGATCTGTTCGAGCACAGCTTTAGCATTTTTTGATTCATGCATTCAGCTCAGAAATTGCAAGATAAGATTTAAATAAGTGTACTATGTTCTGCTCTTCATTTTTTTTTTTTTTTGGCCTATTGCTTGATTAAAATCGCCTCTGCTGCGGTCAAGGCCCTGATGGGAGGCTTCCTGTGTGACTGGGATGGTGCAACTCCTGACTCCTTGCGGCTGCACAGACAAACATACCATATCTGCTATCAAAAGAGGAATTTCAGCTCATAATGTTTACAGATAGCTACATGCAGCTATACATTGGGCAGCACAAGCTTAGAAGGAGCCAAGCTGGCATCCTGTGGTAATTTAAATTAAAAAGTACAGCTTTATCATTGCCGTTGATCTGAAAACGGAGCATGTGGGTGGATCCTGCCCTGACTTGTTGTTGTGGGTTTTTTTTGAGTAAATTACATCTTGAGATATAATTACGCTGTGAGCTTAGGCCAGTCTCAGCACGGTTGTCTTGCTGTGTGTCATCTGAGCGTCGGTGAGCCTGGTGGGGAAATCTGAAGAGATCCAAAACAGGATGACCTCGCTAAAGAGCTGCTGAAAGAAAACCCCTGTGTGCTTCTGCTGCCTTGAAGTTGGAGAACATCCGTCGCATTTGGGTGCCTTTTCTTCTTCTGTGGCCTGTTTCAGTCACAGATGGGAACAGACTGCATGTGAAAAGTTGCAAATCAAGATCAACAGCCCACGTTTTTGTTTATAAATTGATTCAGCGCTGCTTTAAAAATCAGCACATTTATTCTGACTAATCCACTCGTCTGTTGCACCGTTCCCTTTTCCCCTTCGCTCAGCTCTTCCACAGCCTGCATCGCTGTGCTGTCATACAGTGTCCTGAGCCCACTGGCCTGCCAGATTTCATGGCAGAAGATTGCAGGTTTTTGCAGCCGCAGGCTATTGGTGCACAGAATATAAATATGTATGGTACAGCTCGCTGGGTTTCTGTGTCGACTGTTAAGGGTGAAAAGGTAAGGAATGTTACTCCAGACCTGGAAGAGTATGGAAAACCAAATAAGAATTGGGAAAATATTTGTAATTCACATGTTGTCTTTCCTTTCTTCCTGCCTTCCTCTCTTTCTTCCTTCATTTCGTACATACTTTCTTCTTTCTCCCTCCCTGTGTCCTTCCTTCTGTCCCTTATTTTCTTCCGTCCTTGTTCCCTTCCTTTCCTTTTTCTTTCCTCATGTCCCTCCTTTTTTCTTCCTTGTGCCTTCTTACCCTCATTTGTCTTTCTTTTTCTTTCGCTCTTCCTTTCTTTCCTTTTGTGTTTCTGTCCTTGTGTCCTACCTCACTGCTTTCTGTCTCTTATTTTTTGCCTTCCAAGAAGGCAAAGAGAACCTCAGCATCTTCAGCTTCAGCTTCCAGTTCTGCCTCCCGTCTTTTTCTCATCGTCTCTAAACCAAACATCGCTGGTCTCACTACTGTCTTCCACACCTTTCCTTTCATTCTTGATGATACCCTTTTATCACGCATCACTCCTGACACTTTTCTCCACTCATTCCAACTTGATTGCACACGATTCTTCACCTCTCTTCAACACCCTCCGTTGCTCTGGACCGTTGACCCAAAGCACTTAAAGTCCTCTACCTTCTCTACTTCTACTCCCTAACATCACCGTTCCACTTGTGCCCCTCTCATTCACACACATGTATTTTCCAGTACCTCCACCTCTTTAGCTTTTCCTCTACCTGCACCCTACTTTTCTTGCAGATCACAATATCATCTGCAAACATTATCGCCCATGGAGACTCCTGTCTAAGCTCATCTGTCCATCACCAAAGCAAACAAGAAGGGGCTGAGAGCTGATCCTTGATGCAGTCCCACCGAGGCCTGTCACGAGAATAAATTTTGCTGAGTAATAAATTGTCCCAGAAGTTATTGCGATAAACGATAGTGTTGTTTTTAGAGCATTTTCTAGTAATATATTGATAATGGCATAATAATGCAAGTTCGCCCTCTCACAGACCAATAAACTTTGATTTTGTAAAGAACACTTAACATTAGCTCCTATTTAATTTTCCATTTTATTTCCAATCTTATTGTTTTATTAGTTGGCTTTATTTCATTATTTTTTTTCTCATTTTTTTTGTATTTAGTTTTTTTTTTTTTATTTACCATCACTTTTTTTCCCATTATGTTTTTTTTTTTTGTTTTGTTTTGTTTTTTTCTATATTCTTTATTTAGTAATTTTTTAAAACGTATTTTAAATATCCAAAATAAAACACGACAACCAAAAACAATAAATAAAACGGAAATAAAAACCACACATAACTGAAACCATAAATAAAATAGATGACGAAGCCTCTGCAAACAAAAGGCACTTGTGCTAAAGTTGCCTACCAGTCTTTGTATGAATGTGTCTGGGAGCTGGTTGAAGGTGGTTCTCGTGGAAAAGGATTTTGAGAGGTTGGTCTGACTGCGTTTTTGTCCATTTCGTGTTTTTAATTTTTATTAAAACCGAAGGAACAAGAACGCTCGAAAGTTGATTCTGGGAAAGTCTGGAATTTTACTTGGAAGATAAATCTGCAGGATCCCTGAGCGTGTGGACAACTTGCGGCCTGTTTAAGCTCGGCTCTGAGCAGCTCTAAACTTTGTGTAAAGTTTCTCAGCGTGACGTTGCTGAAGCAACAGTGTCTGGACGTGCATTCCTGCACAGCGATGTGAGATTTAGTGCTGCAGGGAGGATCTCCGGAGGGGCTGAGGTCATGTGCTGAATACACAACTTGCAATAGTTTCAGCTGAAGGTTATTTAACTCAATTTTCTCGTCTATTTTAGGTAGTTTCACTGCTGCAGGCTGAAAACTTGCGTCTGACACAATATGAGATTAATCACATGTTGTTGTTTTTTTTTCCTTCTTGCTTTCAACCTTTTTTCTCCTCTTGCACAGAAACACATATTTGTGTAAAACCTGTTTCTCTCTCTTTATGAGTAATACCCACCCCTGAGACCAAACACAGAGCGCATTTACCTTGCAAACGTTCAGGGAGCCACACCCAGACATTTTCTGTTGATCCATCCAGGCCGCCGGGTTTTTTCTTCCTTCGCCTGCCCTCTGCTGGTGCCTTCATCCTCAACTAGTTTTAGGTTGGACGTGATTTACAATGAAAGGCCTCTTTATTACCTACATGACCTAATACACAAATGTATGATTTAATTCCCTCTAGTGAAAAGCTTCAGCAACGGTTTATGAATACACAGTAACATTTAATTCCCTCTGAAGCTTCACATCCTTTAAACACTCCTGCAGATGGATGGTAAACCTCAGACCTTACAGAAACTTCATGAGGTGTTCATGCAGTCTCTTAAAGGGATCCACGACAAGATGAACTTGTTGGTCTTAAATATGTTGTAATTTTCCCATTAACCTAAACGTTGTTGTTTGTGACACATAAAAACTAATAAGTACTTCAAAAATTTAATATCTTTATTATATTTTTCACCTATGGAGGTCGCCATTTTTTCACCTACGCAATGCATGCTGGGCTGATGATGCAGGTGGGGCCAAGTGGAGTCGAGTTCATAAACAAAACACAAGAAGTCGAGGTGGTGGAGGCTGACTAGGGCAGCCCACAAAATGTGTGGATGGAGGCACCAGATATATGTTGAAACTAACAGGTGTGATCAGCTTGTAATCTGCTGTTCACTAAATTAGCTAGAGCTAACACCATTATCTTGAGCTAGCGCTATTAGCTGGAGCGAACAGGAAATCAAAACAAATGGAAAGATAATGAATGGAAGGTTTAAAGTGACAATGAAGCATCTTCAAGTCTTTGTAACACAACATTCTAATATATTAGAGAAAATGTTTTGATCCCGATGCTTACCGTAAACAGCTTGAGTTAGAAAGTGGAGATCTTTGCGGCAAACTGTCGGATTGCCATTTCCAAGCAGCAGCAGCACAAACAGCAGTTTTTTTTCATCTGAATCGCTCCTGTTCCTCCTCATCTTCATGCTCCTCAGGACTAAAGATATTTTTAATTTACAGCAGCTTTAATGAACTGTTTGCCTGATCACTGAGATGAAAGATTTAAATTTGCATTTCAGATCTGCTTTTAACATTAGTTCCATAGTTTTTAATTGTTAAAAAAAATATATTTCCTTTGATGTCCTGTAAAGAAGGGCTTCTTAACCCTGGTCCTCAGGGCCCACTGTCCTCATGTTTTAGATGTCTCTGCTCCAGAGAACCTAATTCAAATGATTGCATTATCTCCTCAGCAGGCCGTCTCGTGCTGCTGTTATTCACCCATTTATGTAGGTTGGGTGTGAAGTGGAAGGAAAACGCCTGAAACATGCAGGACTGTGGGACCTGTGTAGAGAAACGCTGCTGTAAAGCACTTTGGAACAGCTTTGTGTTCGAATGGTGCTGCATAAATAAACTTTCCTTGGCTGACGAACGGCAATTGGATGCACTGAATTCGGGGCATCGGGTTTATTACAAAATGTTAAAAAGGGGTAATTTATGTAGCATTTTATTTAGTATTTGTTTTTTGCAAGGCACCATTGAGGCCAACAAAACATGACATGCTATGGATGTTGTGACACAAGAAATATCCTGGTTTTTTTTTTTTGTTTGTTTGTTTGTTTTGTTTTTTTTAAGTGTGTTTTTTAGATAAAGTGCTTGCAGTAGCTAATCCTAAAGGTCTTTTGCCTTGACAGGGGAAACATTTCCAAGATGATGTGGACTATTTTTCCAAGTCAATTTCTGTAGGTCAGAGTACGTTTACAAAAAAGCATACATACAAAAGTGAGGCGGACTCTTTGGCTTAAAAAAATAGCCCCAAATATACCAAAGCTCCTAATGAATTCAGTTAAGAAAATAGATTCTCTCTCTCCCTTTCAGATGTTATCGGTTTTTTTTTTTAGACTAACATATTTTTACAGATTTTCTGTTCTTATTTTTAGAAATGGGAATCAAAACAATAATCTTGCCAAATCTAACCCCACCAGGTTTCACAGGCGGGGCCATAATCCGGCACAGACATTTCTAGAGAAACCGCATTTCCAGCGAAGATGCAGTTTGGATACTGAAGGTTGAATTACTCGGCTGAAAACTGCTAAAGAAACTGAAGTCAGCAGAAAAATCCTGCTGAAATGTAATAACTTAGCAGAAACGTTTGAATAGCAGAGCAGTCGGCTAATCTGATTAAATAGCAAGACTGTCATCTGAAAACAGCTGAATGACCTGATTTCCACCCAAGACTTGTTGACAAGTGAAATATTACAAGAGACCTCATCTCATATCCTAAATGAGAATATCCTTTAGCTGAGAAATTATAAATTAGCTGAAGTTGATGTAAAATTATTGTTGAAAAGTAAAATAGCAGCTACTTTAGAAAAGCAAAGGCAGAGCTGCGAGCTGATTTGCTGAAATTGGTGGATATAAGCTATAAACTGCCTGAAGAAGCTGCAGTAAATACAGAAAAAAAAAAAAATCTGAAACAAAAAGAAAAACCATAACTGTGAGCTGATCTACTTTAATCGCAAAACTTTCATCTGAAAATGGCTGAAAAAGCTGATGTTACCTGGACAAAAACCTGTTTACAAAAAGCCAGGCTGAACTGTCATCTTATTCAGTATTAAATAGAAACGGCTTCTAACTCTTTCATAATTAAATAGCGAACAAATGCAACATAGTTTTGAATTGGCTAACTGCATTAGAAAACTTTACCAAAGCCCTTAAAGAAGTTGAACTTTGTCCTTATATGTTCATAAAGTGGTCTTTAATTTTGCATTAGAGACCTCACAGCCTCCTGTAACTTGTAACGTGACGCTGCCCCCTGTTGGTGCTTAAACCTCACTTCCTCTGACCTCCCGTGCTTTTCATTCCTCAGGTGTTTCGAGGCTCTGGTGGTCTACTTCAAGGCCGGCAAAAGTGAGGAGCCTTACGTCACCCTCTCCAGGAAGATCAGCCTGGAGAAGGGCATGGAGATCCCCAGGGAGCTGGAAATCGGCCAGACGGAGCGGACGCTGGCCACGCACAGGAACGCCTTCAAACGCACGGCCGTCATCCAGGCCTTCCTGGGCTCCACGCCTCAGCTGACGCTCCAGCTGTACGCCACCATCCAGGAGAAGTATATCCTCTCTGCAAGATGTAAGAAATCCTGGTGTACACTCTCCTCGATTTCTACCTGTGCAGTTTGTATCATCCATTTTGCAAAAATTACATTTTATTTGTATTTATGGATAAAATTTAGAGTCTTGATGGTGGATTTTTGGGCATTCGAAGTTTTTCTGGTTTGTATTTTTATCATTTTGCGGTCCAAGTTCTGAACATTTAAGCTAGATGTCGTCATTTAGGTAAACAGAGTTTCAGGAGATCACTGTTTGCACTGATAGTTTGGAACCGATCAGCTGTAAGTTTGGTTATTGTTGTGCTGACCTCATTTACCAAAAATTTCGTTTCAAATTCTCCATCACCTTTTCAAAGGTAATCAAGCCTAAAGCTTGTTTGGAGCCTCTGTTTCCTCTTTTTGAACCCTTCCTTGATCACTTTTCAGAGAAATTACTTCCCATTACCTTGAAACATTCATGCTAAATCACTCGATACGATCCACAATAGCAACCAAATCTTTATTAGGAGCTTTAAACCCAAAGCATGACACTTCTACTTCCGTGCTTCACAGTTGGTTCCACATTCTTCAGCTGAAAATGTATAAATCTCTGCTGCCAAACTTGTCCACATTTAGTTTGATAAAATAATCGATAACATTCAGGTTGTATTCACATACAACCTGAATATTAGACAGCTGTATGTTTTTGATATATCCATGCATAGCACAGCTTTTTGGGACAGACCTCATGTTGGCCTGAAGATGGCACCAGAGGAGTTATGCTCAATCATTAGTAATGAAACACATGAGAATTATTTGATTCAATAATTCATTGTTCTTTTGTCTTAGTATTTTATCAATTGTTTTCTTTTTTTTAAAAATCTGATGTCAAATAATTAAAAAAAAAAAAGCCAGACATTGCCTTTTAAAAAGTACATTAATGTTTCAGATTAAATATATTAAATAAAAAGGACTACATCTTGCAAAATAGTCAGATTGGATGGAGAGTGTCCCCAAAACTTCATTTTCAGGACTTTCCTCCAGTTCTCTATTGGTTTTAAGTCTGGACTTTGACTAGGCCATTCTAATACATATAGTTTGAGCTCAACCATTCCAATGTAGCTCTTGTTGTGTTTTTAGAGTGGTTGTCCTGCTGGAAGATGAACCTCCATGCCAGTCTCCAGTCTTTTATAGACTGTAACCGTGTTTTTTCCAGATTGTCCTGTGTTTAGCTCCACCCATCTTTCCATCAACTCTGATCAGATAAAAGATACTTTTATTTCTTTCCGTGAAGAGAAGGAAGCAGAGGTGTGTGTATTCCTGCTCTGGAAAAACTGCATTTTTATCTAGTTGGGATTATTTCACATCTGACGAGTCTCGTTGCAGTCATAAATCCATTTAAAGAAACCAAACTACATCTGTTTAGATGAAACAGTCAGTTTTAGTTTTTCAGTTTGTTTGAAATCTTAATTCAACTGGGTAAAATCAAATTTTAAGACACTTTTGCATTCTGTGTAACATCCCTCAGCTACTCTAAAGCCAGCTGATTACAGTACTGCTGAGTACGTCTGTTTCCGTGGTTCTTCGTGCTTTCAGTGAAATTCAACCATCAGTGGTGTTTTTTGTTTTTATCATCGCTGCAGTAAAATATCTGAGCCATTTGAGAGCACTGCATAGATTTTAGGAAAATATGGCGCCAATTAAACTATCTGATCAGTATTGTAGCTTTACTGTGCAACACTGATCAGTTTGTACTGGGAAAAAAAAAAGTCCCAACAGACCAGATAGAAATTCTTCAGAATCCAGATTAGAATCTGTTTCTCTGCTGTGTTGATTAAAATCAGCCGATCTTCTTGAAACTTGCTGCTCTCTGCCACTCCACATCAGTCAGGCTGTCCAAACACGTTTACCCTGAAAGCAGACCAACGAGCCTAAAATGTCATCACGGGACCTGCAGCAGGGTGTTTATTTGGAAGTGCATGGCCGTACAGTCAGAAAGAAACTCTACAAGTTTACCTTAGAGGGGACCTGTTACTCGAAATTAACATTTTTCACGTTTTTATATTTCCATTTGGGTCTCAACTGCTTCTAAAAACAGCCCAAGCGCTTAAAAAAAAAAACCACCCAGTCGTTTTTTTGGCAGAACGTTTGTTTTTTGGTGTCTGGAAAATGAGCTGTTTCAAAAACCTGCTGATTGTTGCATCACAATCACTGCGCCGTTACCTAGCAACCCAAGCCCCTCACCTAGCAACCCAACCAGAGCTCGAGCATGATTGGTCAGCTGGTTTTACCGCTGTATGTGCTGTACAACAGCTGCTGGAAGTGTTTTGTTGTTGACTTACCATTCAGAAACAACTTGCTGCATTCTTGTTGGTTGTGCAGGAGGCTCTTCTTCTGCTTTTGGGTCTGATTCAGGGTCAAAGATGTATGGTTGTATAATTGCACATCTGTTTGCAGCCAGATGAGTCTCTAAAACTTAATGATTTGAACACCAAACACATGGTCGGCGTAAACTGAAGACAACACGCCAAGAAAAGAACATCACACCAACTGTGAAGCATGGAGCGGGAAGTGTCATGGTTTGGGGATGCCTTGCTGAAGCAGCACCTGGCCAGCTCACCATCAGTGATGCCATCAGCTCTACTGTGTCTCAGGGTCCTTGAGAAATTTTTTTTTAGAACATCTGTTAAAAAGGGAGTGGTGTAAACTTTCCTCAGACTCATGGCAGGGACAGGTAGATGGCTACAACAGGTGTCTTACTGAAGGGGGTAGCACTATGTTACAACTAAAAATGTATTTATTAATTTATTTTAAAGGTTTTTTTTCTTTACCAGTGGTGTAAATAAATGTGACCAGCGACCCGAACAAAGGAAACAAATGTTAGATCTGCATCAGATCTGTCACACCACTGACCTAATCTGTGGTTGGATCTTCTTATCCTGGATGGTAATTGAATTGGATCCGGCAGAGCCTCTGTGGGACGTTATAGGGGAGAGGTGGTGGTGAACACCTGAAGCACAGAGCCGTAACTGCGAGAAGAGTTATTGGCTTGTGTTACAGAATATCCATCCTCCTCCAGGGGAATCCCAAGACGATCCCAGGCCAGCCGAGAAACATAGTCCGTCTAGCGTGTCCTGGGTCTTCTTCTGGGTCTCCTCCCGGTGGGATGTGCCCAGAACACCTCACCAGGGAGGCATCCAGGAGGCATCCTAATCAGATGCCTGAGCCACCTCAACTGGCTCCTCTCGACGTGGAGAAGCAGCGGCTCTACTCCGAGCCCCTCCAGGATGACTGAGCTTCTCACCCTATCTCTAAGGCAGAGCCCAGACGCCCTGCAGAGGAAACTCATTTCGGCCGCTTGTATACGTGATCTCGTTCTTTCGGTCATGACCCAAAACTCATGACCATAGATGAGGGTAGGAACGTAGATGGACTGGTAAAATCGAGAGCTTCGCTTTTTGACTCATCTTTCTCTTCACCACGACAGATCGCTACAGCGCCCGCATCACTGCCGACGCAGCACCAATCTGTCTATCAATCTCCTGCTCCATTTTTCCCTCATTCGTGAACAAGACACCGAGATACTTGAACTCCTCCACTTGAGGCAGGACCTCGCCACCGACCCGGAGAAGGCACTCTACCCTTTTCCGGCTCAAGACCATGGCCTCGGATTCGGAGGCACTGATCCTCATCCCGGCCGCTTCACGCTCGGCTGCGAACTGCTCCAGTGAGAGTTGTAGATCACGAGCTGATGAAGCCAATTGGACCACATCATCTGCAAAGAGCAGAGACGCAATCCTAAGGCCAACAAAACATATCTGTCTATAAAAGTTATGAACAGAATCGGTGACAAAGGGCAACCTTGGCAAAGTCCAACTCTCACCGGAAACAAGCCCGACGTACTGCCAGCAATGCGGACCAAGCTCTGACACCTGTTATACAGGGACCTAACAGCCTGTATCAAAGGGCCTGGTACCCCATACTCCCGGATGACCCCCCCCCCCCACAGGATTCCCCAAGGTCCATGGTTGAACGCCTTCTCCAAGTCCACAAAGCACATGTAGACTGGTTGGGTGAACTTCCATGCACCCTTCAGGACCCTGCTGGGGGTCTAGCTTTCCACGACCAGGACAAAATCACACTGCTCTTCCTGAATATATTGATCACATCTTTTAATCCAATCAGTTTGGTCTCCACTTCAAAGTTTCTTCAGATGGAGAACATTAGGTTTTCTCTGGTTTCTGAGGTCAGGTGGTTTGTTTCCAGCATTTCACTGCTCCTTGGGGAGTAACGCCCTGCTGGGAACCTGGCACTCCTTTGTTTATACGAGGCTGATGGAGATCAACTAACTTCTGATACGATCTGAACCACTGCAGATGGAGCTGGATGCTGCTCCAGGGTGAAAGTGTGGGGGGGGGAAAGAGACACTTTGAGCAAAAAAAAAAGACGTAATTTTGTCTCAGTGTTTCTGTCAGGGCTGAGAGGCTGGATTCCTCACCTGGTTCAAGTATTTCCCAGGTTTGGGAAAATGTTATTGGTTCCAGACTTTATTCCCATTGTCTGAATGCCGCCCTCTCTTTCTGTCCCTGTGTCATCCCTCCTCCTTATGTCCTTCATTCTTTCCTTGATTCCATTTGTCCTTTCTTTACTCTGTCCATCCATCCATCCATCCATCCATCCATCCATCTGATCACCCATCCATATGTCTATCCGTCTGTCTGTCCATCCAGCCATCTGCTCATCCAATCTGTCCATCCATCCATCCATATGTCCGTCCATCCATCTGCTCATCCATCCATCCGTTCACAGGGAAGACTGATGAGCTCCACATGGAGAGCAAGTCAGAAATGGTCATTGCTCAAGAAGCTGGCTGTTCCAATGCTGTTATGGAAAGTTAATTGGAAGGAAAAAGTGTAGAAAAAGGTGAACAAGCAACAGGGATAACCGGAATTTAAAAAACTGTATTTTCACTACAAAATGTCAACTTACTAAAACTATGTACATATGTACAGAATTTGCACTTAATATTTGGTCGGGGCTCCTTTTCCATAAATACTGCAACGTGGCATTCTGTGGCTCTGCTGAGGTGTGAAGATGGGTCAAGTTTATTTAATAGTGGCCTTCAGTTCATCTTCATGGGTCTGAAGTTTGTCATCCTCTTGATACTTTATAGATTCTCTTTGGGGTTTATGAAGGTGAGTTTCCAGAAGCAGACGTTGGTGTGTCTGGCAGTGTGGGCAGGGAGCAAGAATCCAATCAGCCTCTCCTTAAGGCTTATCAGCAGAGGGAAGCATGAAGTGCTCTTATATTTCCCGGTAGACAGCTTGGATGAATTTTGGACTCGATAAAACACTGTGGAGCTATGTCTCCAGACTCTGGGATCTTGATTTTCTTTTTTTCAGATGAATGAAATAAAGTATCTGAAAACAGAACTCATCTCTGGTTTTGAAGTGGCGAAATGCAAGGAATGTGAAACTTACACTCCATGTCCTGAATACGTCTGTGTGTGTTGGGTCTTGAAGCACTAACTCTAGCTGCAGTCCATCCATCCATATTTAGCTTCATTCATATCTGCTATAAATTCATCGTGAACTGTTGCATTTCGAGAAGAAAAAAACTGACAAAAAAAAAAAATCTGTAATTTCCGATCAGAAATGTGTAGGAACCCTGGTGTGTGTTACGTTCCTAGATTATTTCCTAAATGACAGATTTCCTGTCTGTGTGTCCTCAGTGGCTCTGATGATCATCACCCTGATCTCCATCACGTACGGCGCTCTGGTCTGCAGCGTCCTGGCCATCCAGATCATATACGACGACTACAAGGTGCGGCTGCGCCCCGGCGCCTACCTGTGCATGGTGGTGTGGAGGGCTCTGGAGATCACCACCCGGGTCACGACCCTGGTCCTCTTCAGCACGGCCCTCACCCACTGGGTCATCCTGGTCGGCATGGTCAACCTGCTCTTCTTCTTCTTCCTTCCGTGGGTCGAGTTCTGGATCAAGAGAGGCTCGTTGGCCGAGGGCGTGGAGAAGAACTTCTCCAAGCTGGGCACCACGGTGGTGCTGTCCATGTTCACGCTGCTGTACGCCTGCATCAACGTGTTCTGCTGGTCGGCGGTGAATCTCGACCTCACCCACCAGGAGCTCATCGACAGGAAGCAGACCTGGACACGCCTGGCCCTGTACTACTCCGGCCGCTTCCTGGAGAACTTCGTCCTCATCACGCTGTGGTACTACTTCAAGTCGGACTTCTACGAGTACGTGTGCGCGCCGTTGGTGGTGGTGCAGCTGCTGATCTGCTACAGCCTGGCCGTGCTCTTCATGCTGCTCTTCTACCAGTTCTGCCACCCCTGCAGGCCCCTCTTCAAGTACAACGTCCACGACTGCCTGCACTGCGTCTGCTGCCGCAGGGCGAGGCGCGGGCAGGGCAAAATGGCGTCCTCCTACTCCACAGCTGCCACCATGCTGGTGCAATCAGAGGAGCGAGAATCTTCAGCCTGACGGAGAAGGGGTTTAAAACTGGATGAGTGTTGGGAATAAGCGAGGCGTGGTCCTCCTGCGCGAGGCCCGACGCCGTTTCGACTGAGACCAGATGCTTTCGAGAACGAAACGCGGCCTTTCCCCGTCTGTTGGACAGAATCATTATTACATCCGCCGAAGAATGTAGCACTTGGAGGTACGCGGCGATGCACAAAAGCAGGTGATGAAAGAGCGGCGCTGAGCCAGGTGTGAGGGGGAAATATGCCAAACGTGTGTGTGTGTGTGTGTCTGTGTGAAGGGCCGAAACACTGACCCAGGACAGTTTCAGTTTACCTCCTCTCAGGGTTTCAAAGCTCCCCCTTTGCACACCTTTGCATCTGCACTGATCAGACTTGAACGCAGCACGAAAGAAAATGTTGCAAAGCTTTGAATGGTTTCCTCTCAGCTGCTGTCATGAACTGCCTTTTGTTCCTCACAGCTCACTGCCTTTAAATGAGGGGAAAAACACGGCGATGGTGCTGCAACAAAGAAAAAACCTGGAGACGTTGTACTGCTGAGGAAGTAAACGGGGGGTGAATATTTGTGTGTGGCCTCTGTAACAAAGAATTAATCTTCTTATTGTTGCGTAAAAAAAAAAAAATAGGTGGACACTAAATGAGCTTGTAATTGTGCTTTGATACTGTGCATGTTTTTATTTTTTATGGTTTGTCATACAGTGCCTTGACTACTACTGTACTACTTGAATCTTAAATAAAGTGGAAAAAAAATGAAGATGTTTTTTTTTTATTTCAGGTGCATTTAAAGTAATAAAAATACCATTGAAAAGTTAGTTTGTATCAGTAATTCAGTAAAAAAATGTGATTATTATATAAAACAGTAGTGTTGATACAGAAATGCTATGTTATGGCCAACACAGTCATGGGCAAGACTGATGAGCTCCACATGGAGAGTAAGTCAGAAATGGTCATTGCTAAAGAAGCTGGCTGTTCCAATGCTGTTATGGAAAGTTAATTGGAAGGAAAAAATGTAGAAAAAGGTGAACAAGCAACAGGGATAACCAGAATTTAAAAAAACAGTATTTTCACAACAGAAATGTCAAGTTATTATTTATGAAGGTGAGTTTCCAGAAGCAGATGTTGGTGTGTCTGGCAGTGTGGGCAGGGAGCAAGAATCCAATCAGCCTCTCCTTAAGGCTTATCAGCAGAGGGAAGCATAAAGTGCTCTTATATTTCCCAGTAGACCGCTTGGATGAATTTTGGACTTGATTAAACACTGTGGAGCTATGTCTCCAGACTCTGGGATCTTGATTTATTTTTATTTATTTATTTATTTATTTATTTATTTTTCCAGATGAATGAAATAAAGTATCTGAAAACAGAACTCATCTCTGGTTTGGAAGTGGTGAAATGCAAGGAATGTGAAACTTACACCCCATGTCCTGAATACGTCTGTGTGTGTTGGGTCTTGAAGCACTAACTCTAGCTGCAGTCCATACTCCTCTTCCAAACCTCTGAATTAGCTTCACTTCACAATCTAGCTTTTTTTTTCTACAACACCTTTTCCTTCCACTAAACTTTCCATACCTGTGCCTGGTTGCAGCACTCTGTGCACAGCCAGCTCCATTAGAGACCTTCAGAAATCATCCTAAAATGTTTCAGAATAATCAAGATGAACAGTCAGAACTGAACTACATCACCGTGTGTATAACTCTTGAGTTTCACTTAACCTTTCGATGATAATTAAATTTATGAAGACGCACAACAATAAAGTTGCTCAGGCAGCACCAATAAAACTTCACCGCAGCAGAGTGAAGTTTCCTGGATGGGGTCGCTGCTCATTTCCTCGTTCCTCAGTCAAGTAAAGGTTAAACCAACCGCAATTTCCAGCCAGGCAGGAATGTGATCCTTCAAGCCGCCTCGGAACTTCCTGAACAGCGTAATTTCACCTGTTGCGGAGGATTTGCTTCCCTGTGCGTCTGGGAGTGATGGAGGGAGGAGTCCCGGCAGGTGAGAGCTATAAAGCCAGGTGCGCAGCAGCAGGCTGAGGATGCAGAGAAGCTTCAGAGAGCCGAGAAGAAGCCTTCATCATGGGGAACTGGTTTGTCAACAACTGGTTTTCAGCCATCATAATAGTGAGTCCTCATCCAAACTCTAATTGAGCAATTTTCCGCTTGTGCAGCGCATTTAGTGGAGACTTACGCACTGCTTTTTCGCGCCTCGCTTGCATCTTTTCTAATAAACGCTCTGTTTTTGCAGTCTGTCTGGATGGGCATCAACATCTTCCTCTTTGTCTGGTTTTATTTTTTGTATGAGGAGGGGGAAAGGTTTTTCTACACCCGTCACTTGCTGGGGGTGAGTAGTGAACACGGTCGACACTGTCGCACAGAAAAGAGCTCAACTGTGATGCTCTTCAGAGGTGCAGAAACTCCTTGCATATTTTAGATTTTTGAAGGCATTTTGATGTAAAGAAGCAGAATCAGGTGGTAAATGCCCGAGATTTGGAGGCATAACTAAAAAAGCTCAATAAGAGCCTATATAGCTGATATTTGTCAACATTAAAACAGACTTTTTCCCATTAAATTGTTCGTAATTTGGTCCGTTTATTTCTATAATGCTTTGCTGATAAAAATCAAAATAAATTTTTTAGTTTTTTTAGTTTGACTATTACTGTAATAATTGATTTATGTAGATTTAGCAGTAGTAGGAATAATTGTTGCATTTCTCTTGTAAAGAGTCAAGTCTATTGCACCTTCTTTTGTCATACTTTTTCCTTCCACTCAACTTTACATTCATATGCTTGGACCATGCATCACTCTTGGTGGTCCTTCCCCTATGAAGTTAGTTATTTTTTTTCTCAAATTCTTAATTTTTGTTTGATCATCGAAGAGTTTTTCTTAATCTTTTAGGCACAAAACTAATTCCATATTCCCCTTGATTGTGCAGTCCATAAAGTGGTCATAATGTGACATTTCTACATTAAAACTACTTTTTATTGCTGAAATTATCTGAGAGACTGAATGTGGTGTTTTTCATTATCTGTACAACGTAAACATCAACATTAAATAGTTGAATAAGATGAAGTAATGTGTATTTTTTGTCCCTTCCCACAGTCTGCCCTGGCCTGGGCCAGAGCTCCTGCAGCCGTCCTGAACTTTAACTGCATGCTGATCCTCCTGCCAGTGTGCAGAAACCTGCTGTCTCTGCTCCGAGGCTCCTTCGTGGTAGGATGATGTTTACACGTCTTTTTTTTTTTTTTTTTTTTTTTTTTTTAAACCGTCTAGTACCTTTCCTCTACAAGCCACATTTACTTGCAAGGACATTGTTGCAGATAAAGTCTGGTGAATCTCTCAGCTGACATTCCCCCCTCAAAAGTACAACCACTCAAAACATGTTTTGTGCATTTTCTTCTGCATGATTAATGCATTAAAGGGAGTTTATGTATTGATAATGGTTAAATGGGAGAATAAACTGTGACACCACCCCTAACCATGGCATTAATAGGCCTATGTTGGGAAACTTTGTGGTTTTGAGGAGAGCGAAATAATTAATCTCGACAGGTTTTTGACCCTGGCTTCCTTCCATGTATCTCTTGCAGCGCTGCAGCAGAACAATGAGGAAACAACTGGACAAAAACTTGACTTTCCACAAGCTGGTGGCGTACATGATTGCCTTGATGACAGGTGAACTCTTGCATTCATTTCTGCATCAGTCCCACGTCTCAGATAGATTTTTTTTTTTTTAATTACATTTCTTTAGCTGCATCTCCTTGACGACTGAAAACGGCAATCAGTTTAAACTTGTACACATTTTAAATCTGTTATAAACAATACGATTCCTTAACGTGTTTATGTTGGAGTCACAATGCTTTCCTCGTAGCTTTAGACGTGGAAACAGTTCTTGTTTGTTGTCGTTGCTTCTTCTTCTTTTCTTTTTTTTTCTTTTTTTTTCAAGACGTGCGCATTGATGTATGTTTCCTGAGAATTTAGTGTTTGTATTCATTGTTGTATTTTGTGCAGAGGTCTTCAGCGTTTACGCTCCAATGAGCAGTTTCTTTCTTGAAAAAAAAGTTTCTTGGTTAAAGGAAATTTAGAGGAAATGTAGCTGGTTTCAGCCTTAATGACAAATAAAGTAAAATCCTTGGACCATTAGTCATTGCATTGTGGAGATTCTTTGCACATTTTGCATGAAAACATGGAAAAATGGCTAAATTAGTCTCTTTTTGATAGCTTTACATATAAATATACTTTATATTTATATGATTAAGGCAAATAAGAGCCAATATGGACAATATTGGAGATAAAAAAAATGCTTGAAATGCTTTAGCATATCTGTTGATCTTTGAAAAGGACAAATAATTCCAAACAATTTGCAAAACATTTTAAATACCTCTGAGTTTTTTGTTGGCGCAAACCTGCTTACCTACCACCCCCCCCCCAGATTAGTGGGAGCTGCAACGAGCAGAACCGGAGGCAGAAACGAGCCAGTTCAGCTGCAGAAGCAGTGACCTCTCTCCTGTTTGCTCTCGCAGCCGTTCATATGATCGCCCACTTGCTGAACGTGGAGTGGCTGAACAACAGCAGACAAGGCGTTTACGACAACCTCAGCACCGCTCTGTCCAACCTGGAAGACGAGGGGAATACCAGCACCTACCTGAACCCGATCCGCATAACCGACCTCGTAAGTCCTGGACTGAAACCCGTCATGTTTACATTTCTAATGCAAAAAAAAAAAAAAGAAAGAAAGAAAAGTTCTGCAACTTTTCCTGATATATAAAATCAAATCTGTAGCGATGTAATCAATGTGGCGTTCAAGATACAAGACAAAACACACTTTGAGTTGAACCAGTTTAAATGTGTTTTTGAAAATAATGAAGTTTTGGTTCTTCAAGACAAAGTTTCTGCTGTAAACCGCAGCAAACAGACCAGGCTCTGCCATCCCAGAGAGGATCATGGCGTGTTAGCTACAACATGGTACACTTTTATTATGGTTATTACACTGCAGAAACACAACAGCCTAAGTATTTCGGGTCTAATTACTAGTGCAAATATTTCGAAAACACTTGAAATAAGACAAAACTAAATTACAAGTAACTTTTCAGCACAATATATATTTTAAGTCCATAATTCCTTAAAATTGATGAAAAAGTTCTAATTATAAGAGAAATAATCTGCCAGTGGAACATTTTAACTTATAATATGGGAAAAATGTCTTGTTCCACTGGCAGATTATTTCACTTATAACTAAAACTTTTTCATGAATATTAAGGAATTATTGACTTAAAACAAGCTCCTATATCTGCTGAAAAGGTACTTGTGAGTCAGTTTTATCTTTTTCAAGTGTATTTAAGATATTTGCAGTAGAAACTGGAGCAGAAATACTTGGTAGGATTTAGTGTTTTTGCAGTGTGTTGCTGTGCTGCTCATTATAGAATGAGTATTACAAGCGAACATGATCTGTTTTGGGTGGATTTGCCTTGTCTTGTGAGTGAAAGGTGTGGTAGCCTCCTTCCAGCCAGCTGACCAGCAGTGCGCAGCATTTTCTCTGGGATCTCATTAGAAGACCTTCAGGCTTTAGAGACAGCAGCAGCTTGGGTATGATACAGTGTAATTTTGCTTTCAGTTTAGCACAAAGCAACAGGTTGGTGAAATATGCTGGAAATGGGTGCAAAGGAGGAAAGTTGGTGGAGAATCGCACTAAAGACGTTTCCTCCTCTTCCTCCAATCTGTCTCAGGACCCGCAGCAAATCCCCACCTACTTCGTCTTCACGTCCATCGCCGGCCTCACGGGCGTCATCATCACTCTGGCTCTCATCCTCATCATCACGTCGTCCATGGAGGTCATCAGACGCAGCTACTTCGAGGTCTTCTGGTACACCCATCACCTCTTCATCGTCTTCTTCGCTGGTCTCGTCATTCATGGAATTGGGTAGGAGAGAATTCGTTCACTTTGACCTTCTTCTTCTTCTTCTGCAGCATTGTAGTTTGTTTCAGCAGCGGAGTTTTACTGGCGTGTCTCGTCTTTGGACGCATTTTGAGAGAAACCGGGTTTACTCGCCCGTCTCATCCGCAGGTTCATTGTGAGGAGGCAGGAAGAAGAATCATTTGAAGAACACAACCCCTTTTTTTGTCATAACCGCACCGAGGACTGGGGAAAGATTCCCGAGTGTCCCGTCCCTCAGTTTGAAGGAGGCCCTGCACAGGTTTGTCTTTTTTCACTTCAGTTTCTGTCTGGTTCACCTGCCAGTATGAACAATGTCATCAAGGCTTCCTTTTTCTTTTTAGACTTGGTGGTATGTGATCGGCCCAATGATTATTTATCTTTGCGAGCGTGTGCTGCGCTTCATTCGCTACATGCAGAATGTCCAGTACAGAAAGGTAGAACGTCATTCTTTAATTTGAACTCATCCTCTTGCCTCTGACTGACGTGTTTTACCCACTGAGAGCTCTGTTTCACAGATTGTGATGCGCCCGTCCAAAGTGCTGGAGCTGCAGCTGGTGAAGAAGGGCTTTAAAATGGACGTGGGCCAGTACGTCTTCCTCAACTGCCCGGCCATCTCGCAGCTCGAGTGGCACCCGTTCACCATGACCTCTGCGCCCGAGGAGGACTTCTTCAGCGTCCACATCCGCTCGGCCGGAGACTGGACGGACAAACTCATCAACATCATGCAGAAGCTACCGGAAGGAGCCCAGGGGCCCAAGTAGGTGTTCAGATTATAAGCAACAGTCAGGTTTTCCAGCACAAGTGCAGTTGTTTAATAGATTGAATTTAGAGGGACATTTTTTAAAATCTTGTTTTTGTTGTATTTTAAGATGTAGGACTATTTAAAACAGGGGCGTCAAACTCATTTTCATTTCGGGTCGTACCAAGATCATGAATGTCCTTAAAGGGCCGTTTGTGCCAGAATGTGTTGATAAAACCTCAAATATTAATAAATATCTGTGTCTGCATTCGATAAGTTCTTCTTAAAAATAAATAATGTTGAACTTTTCACATCGATCAGTCCCTCCAGGATTTCGTGGGGATAGTTTAGAAATCTTTGCAAGGAAATTTGCAATATTTGCACGTACGCATGACAGTAAATGGGACTTTTTGTTAGTCGCCACATCGATCACGAACTACAACTTTAAATCAAGTAAGGCTGAGGCAGCAGTGTAGAAGAAGTAAGAAATACTGTCACCTGCAGGTGGGAGGTAGCATCACTTAAACCCGACGTATTTGACCATTTTTGCAGAAAATCTGCAGGATCTGTTTATTTTTAATCTAGAGGGCCACATAAGAAGCTATGGCGGGCCAGATTTGGCCCCCAGGCCTTGAGTTTGACACATGTGGTTTAAAGTGACTGGTGATGGGATTTTTACTCCAATCTGATACAAGGCTTGCCTAATTTTATTTATTCCCTATTTTATTTTCCCACCAAAACATTTGTCAGTTTCCCTCCTAGCTGCCCAAAGTTCCATTAAAAACCTTTCCTAAAAACAAAATAAAAAAAGCAAAATAAATTTTATAAGTGTATCATTTTATTACACTTTTAGTAGCTTTTATGAAACGTGGAGAACAGAAACCCAATTACAGGCGTCTGTACGATAAAGAGGCCAAAGAGCCGGCCGAGACGATAAGAGCAGACGCTGATGATCCAGTTCAAACTGGGTCCAAACAGCATGGCGATGTGAATCTACCGTGCCTCACAAAAATATTCACACCCCTTGAGTTTTTCCACATTTGTTTGCATTACAACTAAAAACTTTGTTTTATTGGGATTTTACATGATAGACCAACACAAAGTAGTCAGCTTCTGAAACGGAAGTAAAACCAAACATGGTTTCCGGCCTTTTTTACAAATAAAACTCTCAAACAGGATGGGCGTTGACGGACCTTTCGGCACGGCCAGCGAGGACGTGTTCGACTACGAGGTCAGCATGCTGGTGGGCGCCGGCATCGGCGTCACTCCCTTCGCCTCCATCCTCAAGTCCATCTGGTACAAGTTCAAAGACAACGACCCCAAGCTCCGCACCAGAAAGGTGAACCTGCTCATGTCCAGTTTCATCACACACACACACACACACACACACACACACACGACTGACTCAGAGCCTGCAGGATAATCACTCCTGCGTGTTTTAATAATACTCCCATATAAGAAGGGAGCGGTTCCATTGTTCTGACACACCTTGTGTTTACTGGGCTCAGATCTACTTCTACTGGCTCTGCCGGGAAACCCACGCCTTCGAGTGGTTCGCTGACCTTCTGAAGGCGCAGGAGAAGGAGATGGAGGAGAGAGGCATGGGGGATTTCCTCACCTACAAGCTGTTTCTGACCGGATGGGATCAGAGCCATGTACGAGTCTGAGTCAGCGCTCCAAAGTCCAGATAAACAATCACCGTGATCATTTCCTCCTGATCTCAGCCGTAAACGTATCTTTTTTTCCCTTGTAATCCTATCAGGCCAATTACGTCATGGTTAACGTTGATCGGGAAACGGATGTGGTCACCGGGCTCAAACAGAAGACCCACTATGGGCGGCCCAACTGGGACAAGGAGTTTGAGCAAGTCCGCAAAGAGAACCCCACGTAAGACAGACTTTCTTATTTTACGTCCTCTTGTTTTTGTTTTTTTTGGAAAAACAAACATTTTTATTGCTGATCAGACCTTTTATGTGTAAAACGTTGGATTTCAAAAATAATAAGAAATAAATTACTTTTCAGTATTAAATATAAAAAAAGGGAATTGTTGATGCATTTCCTGACTTTCATTACATGCATACATTTAATTTTAGATTTAACACATAACAGGACTCTGCAACATGCGACCTCTTTTGCTTCTCCATAGTGGCTCTTATTAACTAATAATAATAATTCTGTAGAAATTGACAATGATTTAATATAGAAAGGCGGCAGAAAATGGAAATTTTCACAGCTATGAAACTAATCCTTTCACGTTACTGGTGGTGCAGATTTTGAACACAGTTGCTCCAAATCTGCTGTATAATAAACAGTTTTCCCATTTCCATAAAAGTTCCTTCTTTGTTCCATTAAAATAGAAATAAAATTAATTTTGGTTTACGTTTCCAACACAACAAAAACAAATCTACATTCGTTTACTGTCCATTTTTGAGGGAGGGGTTGGGTGGGGGTCTGGTGCTCATCTCCAGCAGCGATGGGCACCATTCTTTCACAATGATCCAAACTAAACTAACTCAACATTTCAGAAAATGGCATGGCATGGCCCCCAGTTGAAAAATGTTGGCCACCCCCCCAACCCCCAGGGAATCGTGATCAGGTCATAGAAGGGCATGCAAAGTCATCTTCTTCAATCAAGACATGAATTTAAAATCCAATAAATAAATGTGTGCAATTAAAAATAAAATAAAAAAATCCATAAATAAATAAATGAAATCTTTATTTTTTATATATATTTTTTATTTTTTTTTAGCTGGGCCCCCCTAAAATTTTTACTGGCCTAGTCTGACTATATGAATTTTCTGGGGGCGCCACTGGCCCTGGCACACTTTGGTTGTGCAGCAGGACAAAGATCCAAAGCACACCAGCAAGTCCACCTCTGAAAGGCTAAATGTAAAAAAAAAATAAAATAAAAAAAAAAAAAATTATATCTATCTATCTATCTATGAAGGTTTTATGGCCTAGTCAAAGTCCAAATTTAAATCCAATTGAGATTCTGTGATGTGACCTTAAAACAGGCAGCACATTCATGAAAACCCTCCGATGTGGCTGAACTGAAACAGTTTCTTCAAAGCAGAGGGGTCTGTTACCAGCTCATGAAAACTCGTTACATGATGTTTGAAAAATATCTACTACTGCATATTTGTTGTTCTTAAAGAATCACCATTTTATTTCCATTTTTTAAGGTTTTAAAATAAAGAAAAACCAAAACATTTAGCAAAAATAGGATGGACACATTCACTTCAGTGGGATTGAAAACAAAACATATAGTTTCCAACCTGATGCCAAGAAAAATATATGTAAAAAAAAAAAAAAAAGGTCATTCTGTTGTGAAAATTCAATGAAATTTCTCCACAAAACAAACAGCTAAAACCTGCATTTGTTGTATCTATATTTAAAAACAGTCATTTCTTTATATTTTTTAGCCAAAGTTAAAAAGAGCCACTTGTGGCTCCAGAGCTGCAGACGCCTGGTGATTACTTATTCACACAATGTTGAAATAAAAACCTTTTTTTTTCCCTCTTAAAACATGAAATCATGATTTAAAAACAGCATTTTTTTTTTTTTTTTTTTTTTTAATTTACTGAGTATAAAGGCCAATACGCACTCTGCAAGAACAGACAAATTTGTTCTGAGGGCTGCAAGAACAAAGTTGCACCATCCGCTTCTTGCAGCTTGTTGTTGACATCATCTGGGTTGCTATTTATGGCTCTCTGGACTCCAGAGGGACACATGAATAAAACCTTCAAGATAACATATGTGTGCTGAAATATTATTTTGTTAATCAAATCAAAGAAGTTTTTCGTGAAAATTCAAAATCAACATTTCGCGCATTTTTGTGCTTATGCATAATTTTGAGTTTATTGCAAAT
This sequence comes from Anableps anableps, assembly GCA_014839685.1. NCBI lineage: Eukaryota > Metazoa > Chordata > Actinopteri > Cyprinodontiformes > Anablepidae > Anableps > Anableps anableps. Next base: position 29,697,636 of record CM026074.1, on the reverse strand, counting down.
TTTCCGCAAAAATTGTCAAACACGTCGGGTTTAAGTGATGCTACCTCCCACCTGCAGGTGGCAGTGTTTCTTACTTCTTCTACACTGCTGCCTCAGCCTTACCTGATTTGAAGTTGTAGTTCGTGATCGATGTGGCGACTAACAAAAAGTTCCATTTACTGTCATACATATAAATATCGCAAATTTCCTTGCAAAGATTTCTAAACTATCCCCACGAAATCCTGGAGGGACTGATCGATGTGAAAAGTTCGACATTATTTATTTTTAAGAAGAACTTATCGAATGCAGAGACAGATATTTATTAATATTTTGGGGTTTTATTAATACATTCTGGCACACCCGGCCCTTTAAGGACATTCATGATCTTAACGTGGCCCGAAATGAAAATGAGTTTGACGCCCCTGCTCTGGATGGAGAGGCCTGGAGAGACTTCCGGGGAGCTCTGCACCTCAGTTCTTGTGAAGTATGAAATGCTCTTGCAGAGCATGCATTGGCTTTAAAAATGAATAGTTTTCCCACAACACCCCACGACGACAGGAGAAAATAGTCATGAAATTAGGATCCGAACTGCATATTATTGGTTGCTAAAGCTGCTGAAAATTGAAATACGTAGATTTGCAGCTTCTAAGGTTTCGCTCTGGTTGTCTCCAGGTCTGTGGTGGGAACCTTCCTGTGCGGACCCGAGGCTCTCGGCAAGGTTCTGGAGAAGAAATGTGGCAAGTACTCGGACGTGGATCCCCGCAAGACCAAATTTTACTTCAACAAGGAGAACTTCTGAGCCAAAACAAAGGATCCATTGTTGAACACAGGACCGGTTCTGGTTAGGGAGGAAATTCTTGCGACACAGATTGCTAATGACCGTAAAAGTCCACACCAACCTGCGCAACTGGCCGCGTGGGTTTTACTCTCGAATCCACTCGGATAAAGATGGTTGTTTGGCTTTGTCATCGTGAATCATGAAGCCAGCTCTATTAAAAGTTTTACTGTTACCAAGGCGTGTGCTATAAAATGTGGGACACGTAGAGCAAACTGGATGGCAATGTTATCGTCTTATCTAAACAGCTGGTTGTGCTTTTTCAGGAGAATCATGAGCAGATTTAATGTCCTTAGATGAAGTTTTTCTTTTTTATTTCAAAAAACTATTTAAATCCAAACATAAAATGTGGAAATATTTTTAAGACGTTGCACCTTTCCCCTCTAAAATTTCCCAACTTACTGTTAAAGCTTTGTATATATATATATATATATATTTTTTTTTTTTTAAATCCTGTTTTTTGTCTTTTGAAAGCTGTAAATATTCAAATAAAGTTTACAAATCTGTTACAGGAAACGTTCAGGTGTTTCAAGTTAATTACTCACAGCCTTGTCGTCACTTTTACTGGTTGAAGAAACTGGTTTCCTGGAATGGTATGACTGGCCAATCATAAAAGCTTTCCAGTGTTTCCTGAATGCCTCTCATGTTCAATACTTCCTTACAAGAAACAATGGCAGGTAAAGAAGGAACCAGGTGGTAAACATTTCAAAACGAGATTAAAGACGTGGCAAACATTATGTGGTATTTTTTCTTTTAAGAGTTTATTTCTTGTTTAAACCTTAAGTATTTGGGATTTTAAAAAAAAAAAAAAAAAAATTGGAGGCATTTTGTGAATTCTTTCGTTTTATTGACAAAACAGTTTCCAGAGATTTTACAACAGTTTGCTTTAAAGAAAAACAAAAAAACCCCAAAAAACTCGTCCATCTTCTTAAGTCATTTGGATCAAACCTACAATTTTACAAAAAGAGACAAAACAAAACTACAACGATCCAAGATAAGTGATCGGTTTCTGCAGGTGGCTCAGGAAGAGACAACAGGTCCTGCAACAAGAAGGAAGGAAAACATTTAAATCAGAAAAAAAAAAAACATCTTCCACGCTTCAAAATGCTGCGGGCAGAACAAGGAAGAGGAGCTCCACCTCATCCTGCTGGGAGAATCACGGCGCCCCCGAGGCGGTTTTCTGAATCTGCTCTTTGAGGATGAGGATGCTCTGCCGCTGCTCCGGGGGGAGCATGGCGATCTGTTCTGGGGTCAGCTGCAGGACCTGCATGATCAGGGCAGCCTGGGAGAGACGGGCAGAAGTCGACTGACGTTATAAACTGCATGGGAGCGGACAGAAAACATCAGCAACGAGGGTAACGAGGCCCACCTTCTCCTGATCCTGCGTGGAGACCTGACTCTGGCCTGGACTGAAACCGCCCCCCGACGGGGGGACCCCAGAAATACCCGGACCCTGCAGTTCAACACAAGTTCACCTCAGTTTAGCTGTTCGTTGGCTTCTTTTGTATTTTTATTCATCTTATTCTAAAGGAAGTTTGATTAATTACAAACAGGATTCAGTATCCATCTCCCGTTAACTTGTTATAAAGACATTAAGGTGCTCTTGGCCATTCTGCAGATCCACCACCATATCATGCACCGCTTCAACTAACATTTACCATTTCTTTTAAAAAGGAATCAAACTTAAAACTTGTTTGTTTGTGCTCATAGGCTCAGCGCTGATGGCAAATAGGTTCCTTACATCAATAGAAACGTGCATTTTCCTCCAGAAACAGCGTGAATGCTGAGGAAGGTTATCTAAAGCAGGGCTTTTCAAAGCGTGGGGCACGACTGGACGAAAAAAAACAAACAAAATAAAAACTGTGGACATTTAGTCAACTTCACCAACCCGTTCACGCGTCCAACCACCAGCGGGCGGCCTGTTATAAAAGCGCTGGCTGTGCGTGGGTGGAGCGGAGCCGTCGGCCTTTTACGTCCTAAAACTCCACGAAAACTTGATACAGAGTAACCAAATTCAGCGGCGCGCTGCTCGACATTCTGGTTGTTTGGATCCTTTTGTTGAGGGTTGTTATTTTACCGCTGAGATCTGTTGTTTTAAAGTCCCGTTTTGACGATTCTACCACTTCTGCGTTCGCAGAACGAAACTCGATGGTGGAGTTTGGGTATCTTTGATAAGTTTGTGTATAAAACCATTTAAGATCCTGAAATAGGACGACTGATTATTTTTAGTTTATGTTTTAAGGGACCTTAACAATTCGGATAAACTGCCATCGACCCATTTATTCATTTTTATGGTGTTTTTGACGTCTTTTGAAATGCTAATGCTTGTGGCCTTGTTAGTGAAGTATCTGTGATGCCTGGGCTTATTTTCGCTTTTTGCTAACAGAGTATTAAATGCATTTTTACTGAATGACTAGTTTGTTGCGCAACATTATTAATGAATTATTAAACAAACTAATTTGTGATTAATGTAAAACCTAATTATTAATTTAATCCTAAGATCTGTGCCATCTATCAATCTGCTGGGTTTCCTTAGAAACTTTTTTGAAATACTTTGAATAATTAATTGAGCTTATCGTACTGTTTAATAACTAGCATCAATTGGAATGTACGTGTGATTGAATTGAAATGACTCGAGACGACATTTGTTGTGACCTGGCGCTATATTAATAAACTGAATTGAATTTGAAGCTCCGCCCCAGTTACCGGTCTTGCAGGCGGAGGAACGTTTGGACCCATGGCATGAGGGACGGGGCCCTGCATTCCAGGCACCATGGGAACCCTCTGACCCGTCACCGGCCCGCGAGCGTCCATCGCCCTCGGATCGCGCCCTGAAAGAGAAACGGAGAAGTTTTAGGAGAATACGAATCCACGTAGGCAAGCTGCAAAACTAAAGACACTCAGATTTGTTTTTATTTTGGCCGGTGAATTCATCGCCAGCTGGAGTTGATCTAAGCTCTGGAACCGACACCAAGCCGATTAATTTCATCTTCAGCAGCGTCTTTTCCTCAGACTCAAACCTCTGGGTTCCATCGGAGGTCCCCGTGGCTCCATCATCGGGGGTCCTCGGGGGTCAACCATCATGGTTCGCGGTTCGGGCATTGGAGGCCCTCTCATTTCCGGTGGGGGTCCACCTCCCATCTGTGGTATATGTACGGGTGGCGCTTGGTGAGGCGGCGGAGCTGCCATGTAGGCCCGGCTAAACACAAACACACAGTTCAACCAGATTTACATTTTGAGGAGGCATATCAGGATTGACCACAGCTTTACAGAATCACGGCATTAACAAGATTTCAGAAACGTGGGGGAGGGGCAGCTGTGTTAATTCATGCAATGCAGCCAGAAAAAACTCCAGACACTGATTAAAGAGACTTTAACCTGTAGGAACGATGTGAAGGGAGTACTTTTTTGCAGTTTTTAAGGCGTAAACTTTTAAAAGATTGCTAGCAGGAACTGTGCCCTGCCAAGAGGGGGCGCTGCTTTGTGTGTTCAACCAGCCAATCAAGATGCATCGACTCAGAACAACCAGATGAACAGAACAAAAAGACGACTTAGGTGCAGCTAACCAGAACAGCTGAGTAGTGGCTACTTATAGAGTTAATCTCCATCTTTTCTCACCACAGTGCCTGCTAGTTGCACTGGTTCATGAAGGGACTTCTACCAACTGCACCTGCTCTGTTAACAGGACACAGTGATGTTTCTTACTTTGGGTCGATGACCTCTCCGGTGACAGATAACAGAGTTCCTCCTCTGGGATCATTGGGACCGTCACCCAGCAGGCCTCTCGGTGGGATACCACCCGGTCCTACAACAAAATTTAAAAAATAAATCAATAAATCGCAGAATTAAAAAAAAAAAAAAAAAAAAAAAAAATCAATCAAAAGCCAAAAAACACATCATAGATTTAGCAACTCTGAGTGGGCTGAATTTCCTGGCAGATACACACACACACACACACACACACACACACACACACACACACACACAGACGTATAAAAGGTGTTGGCTTTAACATCAGTCCTGAACAAACAAACAGTTGTTCTGGGTCAGGTTAAACCAGCTCACATCATAGGGGGATTATGGTAGAAAAGCGGGAAATTAACATATTATATTGAGATTTACTTTTATATAAACAAATATTTTAAGCTCCTCTGTAAAAAAATAAAGATGATATTATTTAGAAATCAGTGTGAATGTTCCACTGGATCTTATGTTAAATCAGTAGAGACCTGCAAGACATCACCAATCTAAAGTAAAATGTCCCACAACAAGACATCTAGTCTAATTTTCCTCTTTGACCAACTCAAATATACCTAAATGCGATAGCAGTCCTATAAATAAAACATAATCAGTCTAAGAGTTTCTGTTCAACAACGGCCCAGCTGTCTCATCTGTGGTAGTTTTCCCTTTCAGTGTGATTAATGTTTAAATGCGTGTGTTTTACCGTATCTGTAAGATTCTGGAAAATATTAACTGCAAAGAAAAAGAAAAAGCTCTTTGTTTTGGTCTGAAAATGTTGTTTTTAGCTGAGAGTCAGTAAAGAAAGAAGCATTTATAGGAAAACAAACGGACAAAGGAGCTCCGGCTGCAGGTGTCAACTTAGTGTGACGTCCCAAGAGCAAACAGAGGAGACCTTGGGCACGTTATCTGTCAACCACTGCTCTCACACTTTGTCATTATCGTTTGCCCTGCAACATCCCTGCTTTGGTTTTCAGAATGATCCAATCTCAATCTGGATACTCAGCAAAAAGTTTTGTGTCTGTTCCTAGATTTTTTAGAGGCAGTGAGCCCCAAAACCACAAATGCAGAGGAGAAATCTGATTGTGCTGGATCTGTGGTCAGACAGTCACAAATTGTAAATTTTATATTAAAAACATTATACATAAGCTGGAGCAGGTCACACTGACGGAACTCTTTGGTGTGGAAGTTGTTACTGAGAAGATGCAGCTTCACAGGCACCAGAAAGGAGTTTAAGACGAAGTCAAAAGAAAATAAAAAGGAGCAGGAAGCTTCTAGAAACTTCTAAACCGTCTTAAAACAGTTTCAGCAAAAAACAGAAATGAACTTTTTCTAACAAAGCTGCTCGGTTTTATGCTTCTGAAGAGTCCAGTTTACAGAGGTACAGGTGTAGTTACTCTGTTGTCTACCTTTACTGGAGAGAGAGAGAAAGAGAGAGAGGTGTGAAAGCTGAGAGAGATGAGAGAGAAAGAAACGGGTAAGAGAGCAAGCGAGAGAGAGAGAGATGAGAGAGAAAGAGAGACAGGTGAGGGAGAGATGAGAGAGGTGAGAGAGATGAAAGAGAAAGAGATGGGTGAGAGAGCAAGCGAGAGAGGAGAAAGATGAGAGAGATGAGAGATAGAGAGGTGAGAGAGAAGAAAGATTAGAAAGAGGAGAAAGATGAGAGAGAGGTCGGTGAGAGAGATGAGAGAGAGCACGGGTGAACGAGAAAAGGCCAGAGTGTGCAAGAGAGAGAGAGGTCATTAACTGGAATCAGCTCAATCAATATCAGCAGGTCAGAGCTTCACAAAAAGCAGCAAACGGAAATCAGCAACTAAATCTCACTAAACTATGAGAATTTCATAACTAGGAAAGCTCTTCATTTTCTCCACTGAAGCAGCAGGATATCACAGAAAGTAAAACAAAAAGGAAAACGGCTAAAACGTACCTAAATGTCACCCTGAGAGACTGGGGAAACACTGAGCGAACACTACCTCTATAGTTTTCTTTCTTTAGGACTTCGGCTGCTTTTCCCCATATGTCCCAGTCCTTCTACCTGATCATGACAGCATGTTGTGTCGTGTGCATTTTGAAAACAACAAGGAATGTGAAAAGGAGGCCAAAATAAAACATGTATAAATATTTAGAGCAGATAAACCCGACAGACGCACCTTTATTAAAGAGACTGAAAGGAAAAAAACAAGCTAAATCCTGAAGAACCTTCAAAAAGCCCACAGGACTATTAATAAAAAACAGTTTTCTCGAGAGACTCTGGCCATGGATGACCCTGCATAAAAACATCCAACCTTAAACTGTACACTGCAGCCATCTAGAGGACACTGACTTTAAATATTTTTAGATCTCAGTTATCTCTGTTTGGTTTTTTTTTTTAGTCTAGACTGCTGGTTTACGAAAACCGTTCGTCTCGTTTGCAGCTTTTTATAGACATTTCTTTATATTATAATGTTGTCTATATATCTTAGCTCTAAATAGGTTTTCTCTGAAGGATCTTTGCTGCATACATAAACTTTACATTGATGATCCAATTATAAGGCATAATATTGATTTTATATACAAGTATTTGAGGATGATTGTGAAAATGATCCAAAAGCCCTCGAGTTTCTGTCCCAGTCCCAGCTCCATATCTTTCACATCCAGCCTCTCCCTCATGACACGGCACTTTCTGCAGAAGTTATCATAGCACTCTCACACTCTGTCCACAATCAGGCTTGATAACCACTCTCAATCACTCTCAGGGTGAAGTGTATAATAGTAAAAGGCATTTGCAAGAAGCAGACATGCAAACAAAACACACAAAAAACAGTGGAAATCAAACACTAAGGTCCAAAGATTGCACTACATTTGGACAGCATCTCTGCTGCAGCATCTACTGAGCTGTCAGGAGAACTGAGGGGGTGACAGAGATACCTTGAGGCCGCTCGATAGCAGCTGGTCCAGCTGATCCTGTGGGGGAATTCTGAAGGTTTCCTGAGCCAGCATTAAAGTGAAAAGAACAGGAGACACAGGACTCAAGACGGCGAAGCGGCATTTTGGGGCTAGTCACATTGTCGCATGCACACAAAAGGACACACGGGGCTGTGGGAGCGCTTAACTTTAAAATGAAGACGTGCCAAATGTGCAAAAAAAAAAAAAAAAAAAAAAAAAAAAAAAAAAAAAATCAGACAATTTTAATATGACATTTAGCGACATAATGAAGCGGGAATGAACTTCTGTCTCGCTGAGAACATTTGCAGAGGCTCTGGTGACACCTAGTGGTCTTTGTGAGCCATGACAGGTGCAAAGCTTCCACAAAAAGCAGATTTAGAAAGTATTCAGACTTGCATGCTGTCAGAGCAAAGCAAACTTTTTGTTCAAGGAGACTTAAATTGAATAATTTCCAATTTAAAATGTTTACCGATTCATATTTTCAGGACTTCTTTGGAAGTTTGTTAGCTCGGTTGGTTTTCCAGTCCAGAAACAAAATGCTCTTTGGGTCTTTTAAAAAAAAAAATGTCCTGACTTTTCTAGATAAAACAAATGTAACATTTCAGGCTGAACTCCAAGTACCAAAGAGTTATCGGTCACCTCTAAAGTAAAGCCTCTGTGTGCGGACAAATTTCCAAATTGAGGAAAAATCCTGGAGGCTGAAATTCTCTCAGTTTTAACATTCCTGAGGTTGCAGCCTTCCTGGATCATTTATCGCTTCTAAAAAACGTTCATTCAGGTACGCCTCCAGAGGAGCTTATCTCAGAGGCCTACAGTTTGTTGGAAAGCAGGCCTTGGTTTTATTAGAGGTAAACTATTTTTTTTTTTTTTTACAATCCAACCTTCAGAACAGGGTGTTAATCCCATTTATTTCAACCCTTTCCTCATGGGTTTCTACGGCAATGCCTTGGAAATTAAAAACAGTGCATGACTCCAGCTTCGCTTAAACAGCTAATTTAATGCAAAATGTCCCCCGATGATTTATTTCCGCATCTGACCACAGACTGCCGTCTTCCACGGCGTCCTGCGCGGCTGTCAGCCTCGCATTTAAAATGAGCTCAGCACAGATCCACGCTGCATTTCAAATCAACTCCAAATGTGATGCCTGATCATAATCTTCATAACCCAGGAGGGTGTTTGAATGCATGTCGCAGCAAATCAGAACAACTGTCAGTGAAGCTGATCTTAAATCAGACTAAACCTTTCCTGTTTACGGCCAGTTACATGTAGTTTTGTTTCTATTTGCTAAATAGCAGAATAATGAGACAGATAATGTCATGACTTTCTAAGCATCTGATTAGTTAATTCACAACATGTGAGTTAAATATAGATACACCTTTCAGTGTAACACCTGCTCTTTGTGTGACATCATGGTAAAAAATCTAAATATATTTAACTGTGGACCTCCACAACTCAGATTCATCTTTGGGTACAATTTTTTGAAACCCAAAGGTTGCTAGGATTATGTTGTGTGGCTCTTTTGCTGCAGGAGAGGCTGGTGCACTTCTCAAAATAGACCTAATATTGAGGCAATGTTTCAAAACATCAGCGGGGAAGTTGACGCTTGGACACAGATGGGACTTCCAAATGAAGAATGACCCTAAACATACAGCCAAATTAGCTAATAAGTGGCTTAAGGACAACAAAGTCAAAGTTCTGGAGGTCCTCACGAAGCCATAAAGATACAAACCTGACTCAGTTCCAGCAGCTCTGTCAGGAGGAATGGGCCAAAATTCCAGCAAACTATTGTTAGAATCTTCTGGAATGATACCCAAAACCTCTGACTCAAATAATGGTGTTTAAAATTAGCGCTGCTAACGATTATTTTAGTAACTGATTATTCTATCGATTATTCTGATGGTTAATTGATTAAAAAAAAAAAAAAATTGATTTGTAATTTAACCTCATGCTTTTTTGTACAATATTAGAAATAGATTAAAAAAGGCAAGAACAATAATTAAATTCCTTTTTTAAATATGAAAATAAACTTTTTATTGCCTAAAATGCAATAATATATCTTTCCTTTCGTGAATTTTAACCAGGTGAAGCTAAAACTGCCACTTGAGAAGTTCTGAGTAAAACATATTTGCAAAAGTTTTTTTTTATTATTATTTTTTTTATCTTAAATGCAAAATGTTTATATATTTTGTACAGTTTTGGCTTAATTACTGCTCTAGGTGTGTTGTTTTTTCTGCAAATGGCCTTTTTTAGAGTCTGTATACTCCAGTTAACGATTAATCGATTACTAAATTAGCTGAGGATTATTTCAATAATCGATTAATCACGATTAACCCGGTTAATTGGTGCAGCCCTATTTAAAATGCAATTCTACCAAATACTAAAAGGAAATTCATATAAACTTACCAAAATGTAGAAAGTTAAAAAAATATCAATATAAAATATGCATTATTTTGGTATTTAGAAAATAGAAATCATTTTGGTAGTCCTAACTGACCTAAAACAGGAAAATTATTGATTTTAAATGGAAAAAAAGGCTGTGTGTCTGTTATACAGCACAAGTAAATACTTTGTTTCAACTGTACAATAACAGGCCTGAATACTTTCTGAATTTGTGGTAATTCTACTTCATCCGTGTAATACTTTTCTTCAGATTGATGCTAAAACGTTCCATCTTTAGATTTGTTTGTTTTAAAAAGGAAACAAAGCATGTTCTTTAGGGCGTTTTCACACCTATAGTTTGTTTACTTTGTTCCAAACCAGGTGTTGAATTTGCTAACTTGGAACTTTTTTTTCTGTGGTTCGGTTTTCGTTTCACGCAGAGAAAACTCCAAGCGAACCAGAACCAGTCGCTACAAACCACGGCAGAACGTTCAGTCTGTTTGTTGGTCAGATGTGTCCGGGTCGGGAGCACCAAATCTAAATACAGGAAACAGATTCGGAGGTAGCAGAGAGCAGGAAGAATATAATCATGCCATTAGTGCATTTCTGGTTACTATTTCAGGTTAAATTATCTGAGAAGTACACAGAATGATTTTGAGAATAGGTCTTGAAAACTGTATCAGGCTTTATGGTTGGAAAAAAAACAAAACAAAAAAAAAACCAAGCATAGCCTTTGTTTACTAGCTTGTTTATTCTACCGTATCCCACAATGCAATGCAATCCTGGCTATGGGCAGCCGTTTGTTAGGAACCGTACAGAGACCACCCCTCCATATGGTCTTGGCACGGTTGTTTTGGACCGTACCAGAGTATCTACACCAACCGTTCGCACCAAGGGGGGGGAAACAAACCGGAGTTCATTTTAAACCGACGAATTAACCTTAGGTGTGAAAACACCCCAAAGTGTAATCTATCTCCCCTTATGGAGGTTTAACGTCCATCAAGACATCTGCTTGCCAAATCACAGCATCAGACAACTGAAAGTCAAACATTTTCAGTTGATACAGAGAACAGTATGATCAGGCCAAGAGTGACTACAATAAGAAATGAATCATGATTACCCGGAGGTCCAATCGGTCCTGGCCCGGGTACGGGTCCCGGTACAGGTCCCGGTACAGGCATGTTAGGGACAACACCCATGTTGGCGGGCTGCATCATCTGAGGAGCTCCATTGACATGCATCACCGGCTGATAATGAGACAAAGCACATATTCATAACAGACACTATAATGTCTTTGCCTGCTTTTAAGTCTTCTAATCCACTTTTTCTCTCATTTTCAACTTTCATTAAACAAAACGATGGTGTTTATAGTGATTAGCCGTGATATATTTAATTACCTGTGGACAGTGAAGGCTTGCTTTATGTTTTTACTTTATGTTTAGATTCAACCCAACGTGAATCCCAGAAATCAGAGTAGAGCAGGCGGTCTCCAACTCCAGTCCTCGAGAGCTTCTATCCTGCAACTTTAGGATGCATCGTTTCGCCAACACACCTGAATCAAATTATCAGCATTCTTTTAACTCTGCAAATGCCTGGCAACCAGCCATTGATTAGATTCAGGTGTGTTGGGGCAGGGATGCACTTAAAAGTTGCAGGACAGTAGCGTTGGAGCAGAGCCTAAAGGAGAGTTGGAGTCGGTCTTTAGCTTACCACAGGCTGTGGCTGTGACACCTGCACATTGGGCTGTACAGGAGGATTGACTGGCGGTGCTCCTCCACCCTGATTGCTGGATACCAGGGGCTGAACAGCTGTTTGACGATGCAACATTTTCTGTACAAAAATAAAAAAATATATATATATATATATATTTTTTTAAATATAATACCTCTTTCTTCTTTTGCCTAAAGTAAAGCCATATCTAATTCCAAATGTTACCATGAAGAACAAGCTATTCTTTAAATGGTGGTAATGAATATCCTCGTTCTCACCAAAGCGATCTCCGGGTCAACAATCCGCATCACGACCTGCGCCTGCAGCAGAGCGTAGGCCAGCTGCGGGTTCTGCAGCAGCATGTTCCTCGCCTCCTGGGGGCTGTTTTGAACACACAGCTGGGGAGAGAAATCGAGTTTTCACAAATCAGACACCTAAAAATTAATATTAGGTTAAAAAGTACACACTTGACGGAAGCTTCAAAATATACACAAGGAGGTAAACAGAGATGCAGGCTCCAATACATTGGTCAAGTTACTTTTCCAGACTTACATCTGCAGAGTTCTCACTCCATTTAAGCTCAGTTTTTTACGTATTAATGCTAAAGTCTTCATCTTTAACTACAAATTTTTGTTTGAAGATATCTGACCTGCTATCAGGCTTTAAACATGGATGGACAGAAATATGGATGTGTTGACGAGATGGACCTGTAAATGCAATATTTAGACCAGGAGATATTTATATTTGCTCGCTTTGTTCGATATGTTTCTTAACTCCATTTTCTTTCGCCACACTAATCTGGACCTGGAAAACACATAATCTAAAAACCATACGCTTTCAGATGGAAAAAAAAAAAAACTATGAAAGACAGAAAGCAACATCTGTGATTTCATGGTCAGAGTCTGAAACACTCTTCTACTAATCAGAGCCGCCCCACAAATCTTGGTGCAGTGAAACAAGTAAATACTTGGAAACTACAAATCTGCAGACTGACACTTTTTTTAATGGCTCTTTCTGAATCTTGCTGCCAGACGTGTAACGATGGGGCCTCTTTGGCAGAAATGCTGTACAACACAGGATATGGAAGCCACTGATAGGCACCAACATTCAGTCTTGAGGCTGGAAATCATATACACGCTGTGTGCATTTCTCCTAGACCTGCTACCTCAATGGTGAGGGATGGATGGATGGAAAAAGATAACAATCAGTCACACAGATCCAGTTAACCACCTTACCTTCATCTGTTTCATCAACTCAAACATCTGCTCAGGTGGAAGACTTGCCACAGCTCTGCTGATGGACTCTGGAGCTTCCTCTGGCGAAACACTCTCTCCAAAAGGAGACTCAATAATGGGGGCTCCTGTTCCCAGACCTGTGAAGAAAAGAAAGAACAGTTTCTTTGGACAATGAAAGAAATTATAACCACATCTTCTTTGTTTAAACTAAAGCAGTAGCTTACTTTTGAGCTCTTCCTTGTTTTTTTCACTAGCTGCATTGTCAACTCTGAGAGCCCGACCACTGAATTCCCTCCCATTCAGATTCCTCATAGCGCTGAGGGCCGTTTCCTGGTCCTGGTACTCACAGAAGCCATATCCCTTTGGCTTCCCCGTCTCCCTGTCATACACTAACCTGAGAATAACAAAGAACGTACAATCACAATAACATCTACACCATAAAAAGAAGCAAAGGACAATACATATCAAACTAGAGCATCATAAATTTTTTTTTTTTAAATAATTCAATGAAAAAACTAAACCTCGTTTAGATTCATTACATACAGTGTGATATATTTTGAACATTGTATGTAATGAATCTAAATGACGTTTAGGTTTTTAACTGAATTGCTTAAAAAAAAAAAAACTTTTCTATGATGCTCTAGTTTATTGATATGCATCATCCTTTGCTTCTTGTGATATATTTCAAACATTTATTTCAGGTAATTTTGATGGTTACAGCCTAAAGCTAATGAAAATTCAAAATTCTGTTTATCATGAGATTAAAATATTATGCAAGCCAACTATCTTTTAAAAAGCCAGCTGAGACGTTTTTCATGTACTGTACAGTATACAGACTCAATACTTTTTATTTTAGCATGTTTGCATTGTTGGGTCTGGGGTCCTCATCTTCTTTTTGAGAATACCTGTAGATTCTCTGAGGGGTTTACGTCAAGACGGTTTGCTGGCTAATCCAGCCATGGACTTAAAACCATGGACTTTAAACCCTCTTTTGGTACTCCTAATAGATGCCAAGCGCCGCTGTAAATGAAATCAGCATCTCTATGAAACTTATCAGCAGAGGGAAGCATCAAATGCTCCACGATTTCCTGATAGACAGCTGGGCTGATGTTGGAGTTGATCAAACTGAATGGACCAACATCAGCATATGGCAGTTTTCCTCAAAAGACGGTTCTGAGGTTGTTTGTGGTTTACGAGAGGCTTAACACAAGGAATCCAGGAGTTGTAGCCCATGTCCAGGATAGGTTCGACTGTACACATTGTGAATCTCCGCCAAAAGTGAAAATTGAACAGGCTTCAGAGTCATCTCAAGGATGCAGGTATCCCTGATGATTGTATCCAGCTTCCTGGTGGACACCTGCCAGGTCAACAGTTTTCTCCAACATTTCTGCTTGCAATATTTCAGTTTTACGTTTTTTATTTCATTGAATTACAGAAATCAGTTATCTTATCTGATATGTTCTACTTTATATGGAGCCATTTGTAATAAAAAAAAAATAGATGCAAACAATTATGTGTGCTTTTATCTTGGTAAAGTTTCTCCTTTACCAACCTGAAGCTGACAACAAGTCCGACTTCGGAAAATATGTCTTTTAACTGCTCTTCTGTGGCTTCATACGGAATGTTTCCAACTGAAATGAGAATTCAAAATGATTAAATGTTAATTAAAAATAAAAAAGCTAATACTTAAAATTAAGAAGCTGTTTAATCATTAGCGTCGAGTTTTGTTCCTCCGCTACATGGCCATATGTGTAAGCTAGGACGTCTCCATTCATTAGCTGATTTCGTTTACTGTTTCATGCTTTAATGGGTTAAACCGCTTGCATTAAAGCTTAACTCACCGAAAACTGATCGTAGGGACCGGTCGACAGCTGGGTCTCTGTTCGCGGCGGCAGCTGCGGCCGCAGCAGCCACGGTCGCGGCAGCAACGTTCGCCATTTTGGGGACCACAATGAATGTAGCACCGGAGGATGTCAGCCGGAGACAACATCCGGTTGTTAGAAGAGGCGCCGTGCTCAAACACCAGCAGCGCGACCTCTTTCGACCTCTGGAAAAATTTCACTAACCGATCCCCGAGAGTTTTATTTTATTCCGTTATTGACGTCGAACGACGCCGAAGACAACCGCTTATCACTTTCCATTTAGAACACAGATGACGCTGTTGCTACGGTAACCGTTGCTGCCCTCTTTTTCGCAGCATAAAGACATAAAGACAGAGAGATGGACGGTTACAAAGTCATGTTTTCCTTCCTAAAAAGTGAACCAGGTGAACTGAACGATGGTGATGCAGCTTTTCCACTACAGAGCAGACGATTAGGTCAGTAATTGCTTTACTTTTAATACTTTTTATATGCCGGTTAGCTAGCAAAAAGTAGCCGTTAAAATATCAGGAGGGTGTTGCAGTTAGTTAACAGTTAACACCTGTGGAGGCTGATAACGGAGAGACCGAAAAATGTACATAATCAGATTTGTAGAGAAAAAAAAAAACATTAATTTCATACCAATCTATCTATTCCCATTGAAATACAGTGCAATATATTTATGCCGCTTGAATTTTATGACATTCCATCACATTATAACTACAATCTTGGATTTTATGGTGGTGAAGTGAAAAAAAATGATACAAGGATACATTTTATTTTTTATTTTTTTTACAAATAAAAATGTCAAAAGTGTGGCTTGTATTTAGTTGTGTTTAGGCCCTTTAATTTTGATATCTGTAAAAAGGGCCATAGGAACTCTAGAGAGCCATAGCTGCCCGAGATACCTGCACAACAGTTATTCATTCTGCAAATACGGGATCGAGATAAAAATACATGAAGGGAAATACTGAAAGAAAACCTGTTTGTGGCAGTTTAAGAATGGGGTGGAAGTTAACTTAGCAGCACTTAACAAAACTAAAAACATAGTACAGCTGTTGAAATCAAAGCATTTTCATGTGGTAAAATGGCCACAACAAAATAAAACTGGTAATGTGAGGCAAGACTTAAAAATAATGTTCAGACACTTTCCAGGCAATCTGACTGAGCTTGACCTGTTTTGCAAAGATGATTAGGTAAATCTGGTATAGACATATCCTATAAGCCTTGTAGCTCTTATTGCAGTTAAAGGTGGTTTTACAAGGTGTTGGGTCAGCTGGGTGGAATACAAATGCATGCCACACCTTTCAGATTTTCATTTGTCAAAAAAAATAAATAAATAAAATAAAATAAAACGTTTTAAGACCATGTATACTTTTCCTTCATTACATAAAATCTCAATAAAATACATTAATGTTTAAAGTTGTAATGTTAAAACATAGGAAAAAGTATGAATATTTTTGACAATATGAGTTTATCACACTATTGGGGAGTTATTTTTCCCACACTTCTTTACAACTTTGCTTCTGTTCATTGAGGTTTACGGACATGTCCTACCACAGCATTTCCACCCTGCTGAAGTCTGGACTTTGACTGGGCCATTGCAATATGTTGATTTATTGTCTTTTTTTTTTTTTTTTGCCAGATTGTTGTGGATTTGCTGCTGTGTTTTTGGATTATTGTTCTGTTTCATTACTGAATTTGTGTCAGGATTCAAACAGATGGCATCATATTTTGACTCTAGAATACTTTGGTATACAGAGGAGTTGAAAGTTGACATAACAACTACATGTCTCAAGTCCAAATCATCACCCTCTACCACCATGCATTACAGTTGGTTTGAGGGGTGTCTGCTGGTATGATTGCTTTCCTTATAGCATGGCATTCTTTGTTATGGCCAAACAGATTTACTTTGTCTCATTTGTCCAAAGAACATTCTGCATCTAGGCCTGTCATGATAACAAATTTTGCTGGACAATAAATTGTCCCTAATTATTGTGATAATATCGTTGTTTTGAAACCATTTTTAAGTCATTTTTGATTATGGCTTAATAATGCAAGTTTGCCCTCTCAAAGACAAATAAAATAATAAAATTTAATTTTGTAAAGAACACTTATCATTATCACTATTGTTTAATTTTCCATTTTATTTCCATTTTTCTTTCTCTTTTTTTGGGGGGTTCCAAAAAAATCCAAAAAAAAAAAAAAAAAAGAAAGAAAGAAAAATGGAAATAAAATCCACAAACAATTGAAACCATAAATAAAATAGATTATGAATTCTCTGTAAACAAAACTGCCCTTCAAAAGATATTAATCACCAGAATGGAAATTATCAAGCTCATTTTAATTTATCATGCGATTAATTGAGTAATTGCTTATTGCGACAGGCCTAGATGCATCTTTCCAAACCTAAGGCCAAACCTAAGGCAGGCTGACATATCCTTGTCAGAGAGAAGAGGCTTTCTCCTGTCTAAACCTGTACATTCTTATCTTAACACATTTAACATGCTAGTTGAGGCCTGTAGAGTTTGAGATTGTCATTTGTTTTCAGTATTTGCTTGGTTTATCTCGGGATGAATTTGCTGCCACTTCCTATTTTGGGAAGGGTGGCACCTACCTTAATTTTTCCCAGAATGATGGTCAGCAACTAGTGCTGGTCTGTGTCGTCGCTGATGTTTCCCCCCTCAACATCAGTTGCTTTTACAGAGGTGGCCACAGTTACAGATGGTCAGTAATTTAAATAGAAACAACTGATACTTCCGCCCCTAAATCCTGTGGAGAAACCAGGCTTTTCCAAACAGCTTTTCAAGTTGAGCTTTATGTTTTATGTTTCGGAACACTTGAGGTTAGATTTAAATTATTTTTTAAACTCTGCGAAGACCTGGCAATTTTTTAAAGTATGTCCTGATACATCAATTTATAAAAAACATTCTGAAGTCTGAAGAGCTTTTGGTCGAGTGCAGTTACAAAAATTACAGTAAAGTCTACCTCTTCTAAATTTACATATGTAGAAAAGGTCTATGGCTTGGGACTTCTATATAAAGAAATAATTACATAAATAGTTATGATGGGTTTGTGTACAGAGACATTAGTTCTGGAGGCATTTGTCTGTTTTTCAGGAAGTTGTACACCAATAAATAATACAGGTGGGTAGATTTTGTATTTAGTAAACTTTTGAGAAGTCAACCAAACATATACAGTTATCCTGAATCACTTTCAAAATGTTTATGGGAATAAACAACATACCTTCCAGACATTCCCAAGCAGGGGTAGTGAGTAGAACAGCCCCCTTAAAGGAATTAATCGTGATTAATCGATTATTGAAATAATTGTCAACTAATTTAGTAATCGATTAATTGTTAACTGGAGTAAACAGACTATAAAAAGGCCATTTGCTGAACAAACAACATACCCAGAGCAGTAAATAAGCCAAAACTGTACAAAAAATAATGCATTTTGCATTTAAGATTAAAAAATTTTTTAAAAAACCCTTTTTTGTCTGTAAATATGTTCAACCAAAAACGCCATAGTCTTAATTTCTCTCTGATAAAATTACTGTAAAAACTTTCCAATTAAGCACCTTTTTCTCCAATTAATTGGTTAATCCCCCAAAAATAATCAGCAATTTAGCCCTACACTGAATTAATGTTAAGTTAAGCAGAAAGAGCTGAGCTTGTCACATGTGGATGTCAGAAGGATTTTTTTCTTTTTTTTTTGTTGTTGCTGCAGATCCATCCTTTTACTCCAGATGATCAAACATTCACTGAAGGAATGCTATGTTTTTGTATTTTAGGGAATACATTTGAATTGAATCATTTGTTTATTTGCACATTTTAGTGTATTCCTAATATTGTATTAAAAAAAAGGCTTAAATGAAAAATCTGCAGAATGTGCCAATTTTTTAAATCAGATTAATGTCAGAATAATCGATAGATTACTCGATAACTAAAATAATCGTTAAGTTGCAGCTCAATGTTGCAATAACATGCTTCAGAAAGTAACCTCAGGACATTTTTATTAAAAAGAAACTCAACAATTCCCCCTGAGCGATCCCTTGGCAACAAGGGAGAATAAAACTGTTTTAACAGGTAGGAATGTCTGGCAGAACCAGACTCAGGCAGGGCAGCCATCTGCTGCGACCGGGGACAACAAGGGGGCGGAGAGAGTAGAAACAGAACCACTAAAAAAAACAACAATCCATAATAACTGCTGTGAAAACCGGTCAGACCTTAAAAAGACGTTAAAAGCATGAAGAAAACACCGACACACTGTTGTAGTTTTGGTTCGGTTTAATATGTGTACTGTAAGTTTTCAGCAGGTGATTTTGACTTCTCTACGCGATGGCAGATTTTTTTTTTTTTTATTTTATTTTATTTTTTTATTTATTTATTTATATTTTACCGTCTGTCGTTAATAGGTTTTTAATGAAAGAGTGAAAATAAGCGGTTGGTTCCACTGGGGCTCGAACCCAGGACCTTCTGCGTGTAAAGCAGACGTGATAACCGCTACACTATGGAACCAGCTGGCTTCACGACGGTCTGGGTCCAGTACATGAGACGACACCAGATGGAAAGACGCAGTACTGTGTTTCTTGCGTGCATACGGAGCGCAGTTGTTGTGTTCGCCTATGGGACTGACAGCGCGGAAAGTCACGGTGTCCTCCACGCTGCAGTCCCTTCACTTCCACCTCGCCTGGATATTATTGACCCCGCGCTTAGTTTCAGCTGCTCCTGTTTACGTCCAGTTGAGAGTCGATCGCTGTTGGGACGGTTAGCTATTGTCTCTGATCACACGGGACTGCAGCTTGTGCACTATAAACACGGAGTGGGGCGAATCCCCGTCATTTGTCCCTCTTTCTTCCGCCTGCATGGCTAGCGAGTCGGGATTAGCGTCTGAACAAAGCTGTTTTTGCGTGTCCTGCTGGCGTGGAGCATGATATGTGTGTGGACGGTCAAGCTGGAGGAAATGGCTCGCTGTTGCTGCATCTCGCCAGCTTATGATGTCATGTGAATGTGGGACACTGATGGGTTCTGTGAAAAATACAGACACGTCACGGAGATAAAGATCATGCATCTAATAGGACCATTTGCAGTGATCAAGTTTGACAGAAAGAGAGGCTTATTCACAGTAAAGAAATGTACATCCACTCATCATCTCCATGAATTCCATGTTAATTAAGGGCCCTTAATCAGCTGTTCTTTCTCAGGGTGGAATGATTATATAGCAATCTACTTAAAACACTAGGAAAAAAAAAATCCAATTAGGTGCATAGTTTGGATTTCTTTTATATTATTTCTGATCCACATGTCAAAATTATACCTACAAGCTCAAATATATATATATATGATGGGGTGGTTTTTTGCTACCATGAACAAGCTTCTGCCTTAATTCTAGCAGAATAAATAAGCACTCTTATCAGGAACGGCAGAGCTCATTGCTATTTATTGGTTTTATTTAAAATTTTAAAACAGAAAAAGATTAAATCATAATCTGGCCTGACTCAGTACAAATACAGTTTTTCAGCAGGTTCCTGCTCTGCAGAACATGAAAGCACAAACATAAACTACTGCCATCACATCAGCTAATACAAAACAGTACAATCACATAGATAAATTCAAGAGTGAAGCAGCATCAGGAGAAGGCCACATCTTAGTGACTACAGAAATAGTCGTCCATCAGATAGTGAGGATGGGACTTTTTAAAAAGTCTTATTATTGGAATAGTTCTTATGTGCTGTGGGATTTCATTCCAGGCTTTAGTTAGCACATAAAAGAAAGATCTCCATTCATAACAGTTTTTAAAAGCCGGTAATGGCAAGGGTCCGTTTGTGCCAGACCTAGTTTTGATACCAAACTGAGGCCCACTGAAGTGCTGCAATTTTAAATTAGAAAATATAATTCAATACCAGTGTTTATGGTAACAATTTGAAGTGTTAGGACCTTTAGACAGTGATAAAGTAGAGCAGTGATGATTCCAACCAGGAAGTATATTGTGAATCTAGAAAGCCCTATCATAAAGTCAATTGGCACCAGGATTTCATTTGTAGTGAGCGACTAAACAGGCAAACAGTATGACATAGAGGAAAGTATAATTGCACAAAGACATTTTTTGGAAAAAGAAAGAGTCAAATTTGTCCTTATCCTATCGTAGATGTATAACTCTTGTTTCAGCCTTTTAGTGATGTTTTGAACATGCTCACTGTAAGTAAAGTGTGAGTCCAGAGTGATTCCCAAATATTTGTGTCTTGTCCTGGGTATTAGACTCATCTGTGTATTTGGAAATTTCAGCTGGGATTATGACCACCTCCTAAGGTTTAATCGGGGGGTAATATTGGTCGATTCACTTCAACGCCCCTTTCCATGTCGGGACATTTCAGTTGATCATGTGGTAAAAACTCTACCGAATCAGTACTGAATAACTGATCATAGTATCTGATTTGTACAAAATGATGTAAGCAGACACACAAACAGATATTATGTTATGTAATTCTGGTCTTTTAAAGAATAAGATAAAATAGTACAAATTAGTAACATCATTACAAAATAAGAAACTTAGACAGAAGAAACACTTGTTCAAAATCAGTTAGTTTCACATCATAAAGCTTTTGAAACCAGTACTTGCAGCAGGTGATGTATATTTGCTAAAACAGTGCAAAGTACTTCCGCTGACAATATACACAGTTTACTGTATATTTACTTGACTTCCAATTGGCACAGCAGGCTCAGGAGATAGAAAATAACATTAGAACAAGCTTGTTTACATACTAGAAGTCTCAGTTTAGCATAAATTTTAAGTGTGTGTCTGTCTCTGGTCCATTTCTTAGATGTAGTAGGGTAGCCAGGGATTGTACTCAGGTAAGAGTAGCATTATTTAAAAATATACCTCAACTATGGTGGAGTAAAAGCACACCGAGAATTGCATTTTTTCAAAAGGGTATTGTAATAAATGTAACTAGCTAGTTCCTACCTACCAGACAGAATTATGCCAGAAACTTGTTGATGGAGGCGTTTGGTTTCTCTGTGGCCCGCTAAGAGACATTTATTGGTGAGGGTGAATGTATATATTTGAGCTTGTATGTAAAATTTTGACCCTTTGTGAATTAGAGCTAATCCACCCACATTTTACACTTGTCCATCCAATTCCTGTGTTTAAAATTCACAGATGTTATCTGTTGTATCAGCACAAACGCATCATTAAAAGCCTAAAATTAATATGATATCCATGTCATCCATAGTTGTACAGTATGTAAGCATCTGACAGGAACTGTATGCCCACAATACGTTAAAACACATGGTGATAATGAATAATTTAGATCTAATATTTCACAGCAGATACATAGCAAAGATAAAAAGCTTTAAACCTGACACATGAGAGGCTGAGTGTGACATTTAAAACAGCAAAATAAAACTAAAGAGCATGACTGAGTTTATTATTCAATCTCAACATGTCCCTGAAGCTTCTATAACTCTGAGCCAACCTTGTCACACCTCTTTTAATGCAAGGTCTTTAGTATTGCTTAAAATAAAAACGGCAGAATGGAGGGTTTGTGTAGCTGATCTCTTCTAGCTCTGTGTCTTAAAACAGAAATACTCCACATATTTGATGTTTTTTGACAGGTGAATTAGGCATGACCTGGTATGAGATTCTCATAGTAATAGAAATACTACTCTTTTCATAGTATTATGCTATTCATGCCAAACATTTTCAATTTATTTGAAACTAAATTGCTGCCTTTACTCCTACTGCTACTAAAATAGTAGTAAAATTTTGTATATTATAGTTGCAAAAATGTAATCTAAATCATTCATTTACAGTTTTTTATATTAAATTCAGATCACTGACTAAATTTAGGGGTAGTTTCAAGGGCCTATTAAGCAGAATATTATATATTTCCGACATTCTGCTCTTCATAGGGTAACACAAGTACAGCTAAGGCCCAGATTACTCATAGCCCTGGCAGTTTTAGATCTAAAGTAATCTGTTTCTTCTGACTGGAAGCCATTTAACATTTTGAAGTTCACAGCCAGAGTCCCAACTTGATTGTTATCAGAACTAAAGATTAGGGCAATGGCAAGGAAGCCCTCAGCCTCTAAGACTTAGAGCTCGTCACCAAATGTAAATTGTCAAAATACCAGAGTAAACTTGCAAAAAGCTGGTCAGTAATTTTAAGAAGGCTTTGATTGCTGTAAAGCAAATAAAGGTTTTTCTTTTAATTATTGAGAAGGGTGTCGATAAATGTTGATATGCCAACTTTGTTCTCCAGGCAGCTTTTACCCCTCTATCTGCATTTTTGAGCCTTGAGAGTCAATGTATTTAGTTGTGCTTCTACATGTGAATGTACAGAGATTTTGAAAGTTGAGTGTTTTTGTCATTGATTGAGCCGCAGGTGAAAAACACCTTCATCAAGCAACTGTCCAGATCCTACAAGAAGTTCTGTCTCTCCTTGTTTTCTTGTTGCAGATCGACCTTAAATCATTTATTATAATTCTAGTATAGCCGGACAATCAAACTGATTTTTACATCAAAGTATTTTCTTTTGTCCATTTCTTAAACCTACCTGTTGAATTTCTGAGTCTTAGTCCCTCATTTTTAGCCATCTTTACTTCAGTAAAGGGCAGAAAGGCTTTGTTCAAGAATATGGGGATGACAGCTTCATCTGTTTATTACATGGCATACAATAGCAGACCTTGAGAGCCAGACAGATTTTCACTGATGCAGGCTCCGACACTGCAGGCAGGGTTATTAGATAAATTCATAAGTGGGGAGAGTTAGAATTCATGATGTGCTTGTTATTTTCTGAGATTTTTCAAATTAGTCTGAAAATATATTGTCATTATAGAGGAAGGGAGTCCAGCAGTGATGCAAAATGCAGAAAAGTTTGAACACCTTATAATAGGTTCTTGTTACTCTGAAAAGTAAAACATCACTTAATTAGAAAGTGGTTGGTTTTATTATTTTAAATTACAAAAAAAAGGAACCTATTATAAAACAAAATGCGGAGTCAACTCTTTACCAACTATAGAAAGTAGAACAGGTTGTGCAAGCTTTTGGAAAATGATCCTCCAGCCCATGTTCGAAGGATTTTTCCATTGTTCCAACAAAATACCTCCAGCTTTGTGAGATTCTTGAACTCTGCAGCCATGCATGCCTCCTTTTTTTTAATTTATGTTTTTGGATGATGTTTAGGTCAGATGGCTTTATTGTTGTCCCCTTCAGATTTACGGTAAATGCTCTTTTTTGTTGTTTAGAAGTAAATTTGTAAACCTTTGGACCAAATTCTTGGTATATTGTTTTCCTCTAGAGAACTGCTTAATTTTGTAGTTTTGTTCATAAAACATCAGAAAATTATTATACTACTGGTCTCTTCATTGACTCACTGACATAAAAAGCATAAGGATCCAGAAGGAATGGTGTGATTTTAGTGTCATTTGGTACAGATTCAGAGCCCTGGTGAATGTCAGAAACAGGAACCAGAATGCTATTTGGCCAGATTGTTCAACAGTCAGTTGAAATAGGGAGTAAAGGTTCTAGATACAAAGGATACCTCACACAGACACGTTAGAACCTCGTTTTTTACAGTCCTGATCAAAATGTTAAAACCAGAAAAGAAATTACAAGTGATCCCATTTTCTGTAAAAGGAAGAAACTGTAGAAAGGGCAAAACATGGTAGAAAAATTATTGGAAACTGCATTTAAACTCAAACAGCTCATCAGCTGATCAGAGGTAGCCTTGAAAAGTAAAAATCTTCACAAAAATATGGCTTTTATGTTATTTTCTGTCAGGCATTCACACTGCCATGCCCTTCCCCAGTGGCCAAGGCGAAACGGCTTTATGTCTTTGAATGTGGCAGAATTGTTTAGCTGCACAAGTGAGGCCTCTTGCAACAATCCATCCCTGCAGAGGTTGAATGTAGAAAGACAGCGGGTTCTACGTTTTCAGAAAAAGATCAAGGGGTAGAACCCAAAAGATTTCAACTGTGGCGAGCTTGAGTATCTAACAGGGAGATCTTTGACCCAAATTAAGACCCAAACTGATGTTGGCTGTAGCTTAATAAAACCACATCTGCAAGAGAAGGGCTTAGAAGATAAAAAATACTTTTCAAGGGCCACGTTTTCTCCTACGGCATAAACTTGCCTATTTTTCTTTGCAAAGGAGCAGCAAAGACAACTAAAGATTTCCTTACTGTAAATGCTCTCCACATGGCATAGTGTTGGAGACTTTATCGTGATATGGGAGCTTTTTCTTTCAGTGGAACAATGCAGCTCAAGCTTGTGCAGGGGCATCAAGCCTGACTATGTGGAGATCTTAAGGCGAGCTTTCCTCTTAATTGAGGGCTCTCGTCTGTGTGATGATCACTTGGTCTTTCAACAGGACCACAATGCAGTTAATAATATCGAGATACTAAGGCGCTAGATACAAAGGATGTCTCTCAGACACACACGTATGATAAAAGACCTCTTTCAGATGCATAACATCCCTATTTGGACCATCCTGTATGTTCTTGACTGTTCCTGGCAGTTCCAGACTGGGGATTATCTTCCTGAAGAAGACCCCTGGCATAGGGAGTCATAAAGCAAGACTTCAGGTTTCCTCTGCAGTGATTTGGGAACCCTGATGGCTCAGTAGTTGACAATATCCTATACCAGCATGCCCTACCTAAAGTCGCAATACCTTTCAACACGTGTAGTTTTATATGATTTCCACTGTCAGCTGGTGTAGTTTTATACAGTTGGTGTACATTTTATACATTGCCTCAATGAAGTTGAGTATATTTTATTGAGATTTTATGTGATAGACCAACACATCCAGGAAGGGGAAATCAGGTTTTAGAGATGTTTTACAAAACTTTCATGAAACCTCAAATTAGTATTCAGCCTTCTTTAGTCAATACTTTTGCCTCTTTCCTACTGGGTCTACTCAGCCCGCTTTGCGAGTGTTTTCATTACTGGTTTTTCCCACCCGGTACCTGCTCGGAGCTGAGCAGGACCGAAATGTGACATGAACAGACTACCGTTCACTGACTGGCCATGGGGTGAGGAGAAATTAGAAGGTTTTTACTGAGGTAGCCAGGGAAAAGTTAATAAAACTCACGAGTGACTATAAGAATATTTATAACCACAATCGAAGGAGCGGGTAAAACTATGTACAATTCAGCTTTCTGAATTACACACAGGCAAGTGCACTGTAATTAATAACTCAGCTGTTCAGATGCGCATACATTTCCCCCAAAACATACCAAACACCACCACCATGAAACAGCTCATGCTATAAACCCTGACATCGATCTTCCTGCGAGGTTTTGTGCTTTAAAGTCCGCTCACAAACGCTTAGAAATAACGTAGAGCCCAGAATAACTCTGCCTTGGTGTATACTGAAACCAGAGAACAGGATATTACACCATATTCTCCACCAGACCTGGTGCGTACTCCGCCGAAAATCCCCCTGTCAGCGAGTCTGGTATTGCTCCATGTGGCAATAAATTACAGAGAAGTCCTTGTCCTTGTTTTCGGCATGGCCGAAACAAAATCTCTCATAAAGCCCAAAATATCACTTTTATACATGAAAAAATGTATACAAGACATTTTTGCATAAACAATAATAAAAGCATTATTTGTATTTTGTTTATGTATGTTTTTATTTACTTATTTATTACCATTTCATATAGATTAATTTAACATGACTACTATCACACAGTATGACCTTTTTCAATGGAAACACAACAGGTTCGGTGTGGTGTAGAACCGTGCGGAGCTGGAGCCGTCACTGGAAAAGGGGCCCAACTTGACCCAACCCCAGTGTTTTGAGGGATGTCTTTAGCAGCTTTACGCATCTAGAGACTGAATTTTTTTGCCCATTTCTTTTTGAAAAATACCTCAAGCTCAGTCAGATCGGCTCGAGTAACTATGCGATGAGCAATTTTCAAGTCTTGCTTCACATTCTCATTTGGATTTACACCTGGACTTTGACTGGGCCATTCTAACATATAAGCTTTGATCTAAACCACGTGTCAAACTCAAGGGCAAATCCAGCCCGCCATAAGTTTTTCTAGACTCTAGAGAGACACATAAATAGAACTTTTAAGATTACAATTTGGTGCTTAAATATTGTTTTATCCGTCAAATCAGAGCAGTTTTTATCGGTATTTTGCCAAATTACATCAGTTTGAAAAGTTTTTTAATGTTATTTAATTTCAAGAAGTACTCATCGAATGCAGAGACAGCTATTAATATTTTTAATAGTTTGTTAATGGGTAGTTTTATCAATACATTCTGCCATTACTGGCCCTTTAAGGACATTTGTGATCTTGATATGGCCCAAATGAAAATGAGTTTGACACCCCTGATCTAAACCCTTCTACTGGAAGTCTGGTTTCCTGTTTAGGTTTAGGGTATTTTGTTCTTCTTGCTCCCACTCTCACGCCTTGTGCTGCCTCTAACAGCTTTTCTTACTGGATTGTCCTGACTTTAGGTCCATTCATCCTCCCATCAGCTCTGACCTGCTTCCCCCATCCCTGCTGGAGAAAAGCATCACAACACCACCATGTTTCACCATGAGGATGTTGTGTTCAGGATGATGTTCAGAGTTTCCTCCACACACAACATTTTGAATTAAGGCCAGAAAGTGTAAATCTGACAAGACCACGTTTCGCATATTTGCTGCGTCCCCCACATGGTAGCTGCAAGTTCAAAGTCATGACTTCCTTTCAACAACGGCTTTCTTCTTTCTATTCTTCCATAAAGGCTGAGTTTGTTTAGTGTACAACTAATAGTTGTCTTATCAACAGATTTGTCCACCTGAGCAGCCTCTTTCTTGCTTCTCTGATAAATCCTCTCCGTGCCCAGCCAGTCAGTTTGCATGGACAGTGATGTATCGGTAGAAACATGTATCTTGTGCTTTTAGAGCACCTCGTTTTTTTCGGTCTTCTGTGTCATTTGCAGAGAACTACTACTACTACTACTTTAGTCTCAATGGAGACTTGTTGTAGAGACGATTGAACTAAAGCTGTTTGAGGTGTCTATCCTGTTTTTTTTTTTGTTTTTGTTTTTTTTTATCTCAGATTAGCTTGTTGACAGGCCAAGCTAAGAGACATCAGGGTATAAAATCCTCATATTTGTTTGCCACCAGATGCCTGAGCACACTGCAGACTGACCAGAACTCTCAAAATTCTGCAGCTGTTTGAAAACTGAACCCTAAACATCAATATTTTATTCACACAGGAAATACAGAGACTGTCTTGCTCATGTCCACAGCCTCCTTAATACTCATACTGACACGTCACTGCTAGTGTATTATTGAAAATACTGTACAACAAAATTTAGAATGCATTCCCTTGTTGAATCCAGGATTTATAATATACCGACTATTTTAAGCAGGAATCTTTTTTACTGTCCCGCAGATATCAGTGCACATGTACTGTTTATGCACTGTGGTCAGACAGCAGAAATCCCCCTCTATTGAAAGGCACAGAGTAGAAAACAATGCTCACATAAGTGTGCCAGTAAGAGTGTGCCCTTCAATATGATGGCTTTTGTTTTGCCCTGGCAAGGTAATTTTTTGTGGTAAATATTAGACACGTTTAAGTGTGACTTCAGGAAGCTACCAATGTTCTAAAAAAAGAACATTTATAGAACATTTACAAACATTTATATCAGCAAGAACCTGGAAGGGGTTGTTTCCCCTTCAGTCTGAATCTACAGTGTGTTGCTAGTAATTAGACAAGTCAGGTTTATTGGTAAAGCAAAAGTAAATTAGGATCATAACACAAGTTTTTACAAAGCAAGTAAGACATCATACAGAAAAAGCATAAAAAAAGTAAAAAAAGTAAAAAAAAAAGTAAAAGTAATAAAGATTTTTTTAACTGTTTTAAACATGTCAAGAAAGCAAGATATATATATATATATATATATATATATATATATATATATATATATATATATATATATATATATATATATATATATATAGCACTGTTTCACACCTATTTCACACCTAACATTGTATGGAGTCATTTTTTTAAAGTCAACTTTAATGCTTCAAATCTTTAAACAAATTTTAATATTAAACAAAGATAACCTATAAATTATGATTTTTCATTAAGGGAGGAAAGCTATCCAAACCAACCTGGCCCAGTTTCAGAAAGTAATGGCCATTAAGCCTATAGCTACCTTTTCTACCCGTAGCAGCAACAACTGCCCTCAAGCGTTTGCAATAAGTGATGATGTTTGGAGGAAATCTGGTTCTTTCTTGTTTGCAGAATTATTTTAAATAAGCCACACTGAAGGATTTTTAGGCATGAATGAGCTATTTGAGACGTCCCAGTCAGATTTAGGTTTGGGCTTTGATTAGACCACTCTGAAACTTCAATTTTGTTTGGGGTTTGTTTTTATTTTGTGCTAGTCGACTTGTTGGAGTGCTTTGGATCACTATCAAGCTGCATAACCCAGGTGCTTTTTAGCTTTAGGTCACAAATGAGATTCTCCTTGAGGATTTTCAGGCAGAGAGCAGAATTCATGCCTCTATCAGTGACAGCAAGTTGTCCAAGTCATGAAGCAGCAAAGCAGCCCCAAACCATTACATGAACACCACCATGTTTGACTGTCTGTATGATGCTCTTTTTCTGAAATGCTGTTAGTTTTATGCCAGAAATAATGGAACACACTCTTTAAAAAAAATCCACTTTTTCTTCTCACCAGTCCACAAAGTATTTCCCCTAAAAGCTTGCAGATCATCAAGATAATGAGAATTGTGTGTTGATGTTCTTCTTCATCAGCAGTACTTTTGGCTTTTGGAAGCAATTTTAGCCAAATTGCTGTGTTATTGTTGATCAATAAATGCTGACCTTAAAGTGGACAAATCATGCTTTTAAATCCTTCCTTTTCACATTAAAATCATTCAGTTGTGGTCTACATAAAGTGGAGCTGCAATGCTTTGGTCTGAGTTCCTTGTTATTGTAGCTTCACAGGCCCCTCTTTTACCCCTGTTCTGGTCTAAGAGTATCTCATTTTGTTGCGATCTCTTTACATGCAAATCAAGCACCTCATACCCCTCCCCCCTCCAGGTCGTAAACCATTCCACCCCACCCCGTTTGGCCAGGTTTGTAGTTTGATAGCAGAGACAAGATTATCTAGCGCTGCAGATACTTTTTCTTCCCAAATTGATTCAAAGATGTCAACCTTTGGCCTTGCGTGTTCAAGCAGAAAATGGAACCACAGTATGAATGAACATGTCTTGTAAATGAGGCCTCAACATAGTTAACATTTAGTTAATACTAGTGCCAAGAACGTCGCTCAATCCATTTAGATCATGTGTTACCCAAGACAAATGGCAAAAACAATGCCAATGTAATACTATTCAAAATATGCAGCTTAGTTATGTTCTCAAGGAGCTAAAAGCGAGCACATAGCGCTAACATAAGCAGAAGGCACGATTCTACAAAACAATAGCCGGGATAGCATATAAACTCAGTAAATTCATGTTTAAATTAAAGTTTGTTGTCATTTTGGTGTTATTTGCAGCTTACCGCTTTGCTGTGTCCATTGTTTATTTAACAGGGAATAGAGAAAACTGAATGGATTGAAAAATATGACCCTAACAGAATATAAAGATATCTATGCAACACGGGAGAGACTCAACTTTTCTGCATTCTAAAAGACTCCAAGTACACTACAAAATGTGTTTAAGGGCTAAAAAAGAGGATTTTGCGTGATATGTCCCCTTTAACTTAGGCAAGTGAGGCAAGTGGTGCTTTAGAAGTTGTTCTGGCTTTGTTCATGAATGCCTGAATGAGTTGTCAATGCTCTTTTGAGTAATACGGTGGACCATTCATTCCTAGATGGTCCTAGATAATGGCTCTCACTGTGGCACAGACCTTTGTAAACCTTTCAGAACTGATAGATGTCTGTAATTCAGTTTCCATTGTTTTCTTGCGTTTCTTTAGATCAGAGCATGAGGTGTTGTTTGTTGAGATCATTTACCCTACTTCATGTTGTTGGATAGGTTCTCTTTAAACAAGCTCTTGAATCTACAGGAATGGGTGTAATGAAACCTGGGTGTGACTGGTGAAATGTAACTCAGCTTTCCAAAAACGAGGTGAATCACAGTAAATTAATAATTTTTAAAAAGTTTGCTGGGGGTGGTGGTGGGGAATATGGGTTGTTGTATACGAGCCCAGGTCATCAACTGGTCAAAAGTTAATGACTTACATTTGAAATCAGACTCTTTTAAAAGCGTTTAGATAGCGTTTTTTCCCTTAATAAATTAAATAATTTGAAAACTGCAATTTGTGTTTACCCATATTTTGTCTGTTTAATTACATCTATTTGATTATCGTAACCATTGAAGTATCACAAAAAAGATTTAAAATTAATCTGTAAGGGGACAAATATTTCGTCCCTTCTCCGTAGAAAGAAGAACTTTTAAGGTCAAGCTATGTTAACTGTGTCGTAATTTAGAAGCTACTTTTTATAATTTCTGCTGTGTCTGAGCTGGGAAAGCTGTCGAATGAGGAATGCCATAAACAAACAAACAAAAGATGATTCTTGGAGAATATAAGCTAGAGACCACTGGTGCTATGTTGTATAGTAGGTTTAACTTGAGGTGGGCTTAAGGCCTCTTCGAGCTTGGGTCAGCTCAGCCTGAACGACACAGAGATGCAAAGAGCTGAACGTTTCTTCGTAATCTTAAAACGGCTGAAAACTTACAGAATTTAGCATTTTCAGGACTGGATAATTATGGAAAAAAATTCGAAAAACTTATCTAGGTTACTAAAACTAAATAGCTCAAACAAAAAAAGTTCTTTTCATGTTGATTATACAGAGCATTCAGGAAGTATTCACAGCACTTCACTTTTTCCACATTTTATGTTACAGCCGTATTCCAAATTGTATTGCATTATTACATTACATGAATATGATACCACAAGCTTAACACACCTATCTTTTGGAGGTTTCACCCATTCATCTTTTCAGTACTTCTCAAACTCCATCAGGTTGGATGAGAGACGTCTGCACAGCCATTTTCTGATCCAGAGCTGTTCAATCGGACCAGCCTATGGAGCAGGTTTTCATCCAGAATGTCTCGGCACATTGCTGCATTCATCTTTCCCTCTATCCTGATAAGTCTGGCAGTTCCTGCTACTGCAAAACATCCCCATAGCATGATGTTGCCACCACCATGCTTCATTGTAGGGATGGTATTGACCTGGTGATGAGCCATGCCTGGTTTCCTCCAAATATGACACCTGGCATTCACACCAAAGAGTTCAATCTTTGTCTCATCAGACCAAAGGATCTTGTTTCTCACAGTCTAAGAGTCCTTCAGGTGCCTTTTGGCAAACTCCAGACAGGCTGCCATGTGCCTTTTATTAAGGAGTGGCTTTTGTCTGCTCACTCTATCATACAGGCCTGATTGGTTGATTGCTGCAAAGATGGTTGTCCTTCTGGAAGATTCTCCTCTCTCCACAGAAGAAAGCTGGAGCTCTGACAGAGTAACCATCGGGCTCTTGGTCACCTCCCTGACTAAGACCCTTCTCCCCTGATCGCTCAGTTTAGCCAGCCGGCCAGCTCTAGGAAGAGTCTTGGTGGTTCCAATCTTCTTTCATTTACCAATGATGGAGGCCATTGAGCTCAGTGAGACCTCCACAGCAGCAAACATTTTTTTTCTGGATCTTTCCCCAGATTTGGGCCTCAAGACGATCCTGTCTCAGAGGTCTACTGATAATTCCTTTGATTTCAGGCTTGGTGTTTGACCTCTGACCTGCACTGTCAACTGTGGGACCTTATATAGACAAGTGTGTGCATTTCCACATCAAGTCCGATCAACTGAATTTACCACAGGTGGACTCCATTTAAGTTGCAGAAACATCTCAGGGATGATCAGTGGAAACAGCTCAGTTTAGAGCATCATAGCAAAGGCTGTGAATACTTACAGCCTTTGCTGTAAATGGGATTTCTTGGTTTATTTATTTTTTAGAAATTTGCAAAAAACTCAAAACCTTTTTCCACATTGTCATAATGAGGTATTTGTGTGTAGAATTTTAGGAAAGAGATTAATATGATACATAAAATATGGAAAAAGTGAAGCGCTGTAAATACTTTCCAGATGATTTCAAAGCTGTCATCATGATGCCACGCTTTAGGAATCAAGGCTTGTTTCATATATCGCTATCTCAATTTAGTTTTAATGAACCAAGAATCCACAGAGACAAGAAGGCTCACCTGACTTTATAGGTATCATGAGTGGCGATGCCTCAGGTGACAACGGGGGTTTTTTGCTTACGGTTCTTTGTTGTGTTTGGAACACACAGGTGTTCAATTTACAGTAAATCTTTGTTCTTAGGTGTCAAAAAGGGTCAGATTTACATATGAGAACAACAGGATCAGGACCTTATTGAGTTAGTAAATTATAAGCTATTAAGTTTTCGTTTTAGTCTCAGCAAGATGAGACAATTTTTAACTACTATCCCAAAATGTGATTATGGAGTCAGAGAGATAAATAACCTTTGGGTATTTATCTTTAGGGAAAGAATGTTATCACTTAAGTCTCTTGATGTTTCCACAGAAATTTGAGAAGTAAAGCTAAGATTTTATCCCCCCAAAAAACTTCACAGGATAAAAATTGTAGATTTACTCAGAAAATACACTATATTGGCAGATGTATTTG
Source organism: Anableps anableps (assembly GCA_014839685.1). Taxonomy (NCBI): domain Eukaryota; kingdom Metazoa; phylum Chordata; class Actinopteri; order Cyprinodontiformes; family Anablepidae; genus Anableps; species Anableps anableps. Next base: position 29,664,315 of record CM026074.1, on the reverse strand, counting down.
CTCACCATCCAAATCACTGAATTCAGGTGTTCCAATCACTTGCATGGCTACAGTTGTACAAACTCCAGCACCTGGGTATACAGCCTGCTTCTACAAACATTTGTAAAAGAATGAGTCGCTTTCAAAAGAAGTATCGTGATAGGATGTCAGCCAGGAAATTTCCTTGCTACTAAATAATCCAAAGTGAAAGTGTTTGGGAATGACAGCAACTCAGCCACAAAGTGGTAGGCCACGTAAAATCACAGCACCAGGTCAGTGGATGCTGTGGCACATGTTGTCATGTTTTGTATCATTGAAGCTGGACCGAAATGCAGACAAGAGCTAAGGAGGATCATTGTGAAATTACTAATAATAAAATAACAAAACTCAGAACAGAAGCACAATGAGAACGGGACATAAAGCACGGGCAGAGTAACAGGTAGTGAAACGGAAGAACCCAACGAAGAGCAACGAAAAACCAGGAGGTAAAATATGGAGGCAGAGGTGGAAAATGACAAAGGAACCCCATGAGCTAATCAGGGGAAATGGGGTACAGCTGTGGCTGAAAGGAAAGCAGGTAAACTGAGGGAGGAAGACTAATTAACACAGAGGGAGCTGAACTCACACTCAACGGATCTTCAAGCCAAAAGAGGAAGACCTGACAATAATCTGAGAAAAATAAATTAAAACGTAAAAGGAGCAGAACACAAGAATAACCTAAAACTAAACAGAAAGGAATGGACCTGTATGGCAACACCATAGAGCAATAATGAATTCAGAGAACTGAACAGAGTATGGCAAGACCTATTGAATATAAATAAATCACAAGGAAATGATCAAAACACAAACATCCCAGTTCTCAGAGGTCACCAACTTGCTGCAGAGTCAACAGCTACAGAGCTCCAAACTTTATGTGGCCTTCAGAGTATCTCAACAATGGTGCATGGTGAACTTCATAAAGCAGTGCCCAAAGCAGGGGCCACAAAGACAGTAATGAATAAGTTTGGTATGGAGGAATTCAGATAGCCTGCACAGCCTCCTCAACCTGATAGAATACCATCCATCCAGCCAACCATCCAAATTAAACCACATGAAGCATTAACCTAAAAAAGACCATTTAAAAATCCATTTCAGATCAACTCTTTGTCTTAACTGGTCTTAATAAGGAGAGGTTAATTTATGGTTTGGTTTTTTGTTTTGTTTTCGCCTGTGTGTGAGTTAAAGTGTCAGAAGCAGTGTTTTCAGCCTTTATTAATAATAAATTCAAGATGGAGTCTGTAATTAAAACTCAAAAACATGCTTATTCAAAATAGTATCATGCCTTATTTTGGGTGTTTTGAATTGGACCTAAATCTGTGAATCTGTGGGATGCCCAGGTAAACCACTAAAATTAAAGACTAAAGTCTGCCGAGCGCCAAGTCTGGCACACGATGCAAGTTTAAGACAACTATATTTCTCCTCAGCTTTATCTCTGATCTGTGTGTTTCTTAGTCTTCATGATCTTTGTTCACTAATCTCTGAAGGTTTCACAGAGCTTCTGAGATTACATTAAATAGGTGACTTCTGGAGGCATCTACTTTCACTGGATTTTATTTAAAGGTTTTCGATTAAAGGGAGTAAATATTAGCTTGGCCATTGCCTTCCTATGCAATTCCACTTGATTTTCATCTCCTTTCAGTGCTCCATCTGGGCTTTCTCCCATTGACCTGGATTTCTCTAGTAGAATCTCAACCGGGCCAGTCAGCAAACAGAAGGAGAAGTTGTGAACGATGACGTTGATTTTCTGCGCAGTTTTAGCCTGTAGTTTTAGCAATGGCAGCAGAGGAAGTTATTGAAGCTGTTCAGTTCGTGTTGGCAACGCTTCCAAATACTGAATTAACATTAACAGCCATCTCGTTCGGCTTAGCAAATCTCTCTTAGCAGTGGGGTATGGTTGTTTACAGCGCAGGCAATTTATGGAAAGCTTCATAGCTTTGAACTGGCGCATTTCATACGTCACGGCCAAATGTTAGCAATTGGATAAGATTTAAAACTTCAACAGAGTCCACGCCTCCAACAAGCAATCGTTTCTCAATAGGCGAAGCTCCAGACCTTCTGTAAATGGCTGGTTTTTACTAGGCAAGGTGAATATCTAAGCATTCCACACTTTTCAGATTTATATTTGTAAGAAAATTGAAAACCATGTATTATCTTACTTCCAACACCCATTTATACACTTCTCTGTCTTGGTCTGTCGCATAAAATCACAATCAAATATGTTGGGGTTTGTGGTTGTAATGAGACAAAATGTGAATACTTTATTTAACAACTTTTCTCCTTCAACAAGCTCTGTGTTTTAACTGGGGCCAATAAGGGGAAGTTAAGATGCTGTTTTCACACCTGTTTGTGAGTTAAAATGGCAGAAGCTGTGTTTCCAGCCCTCATTATTATGGAAGTTAAATTTAGCCTGTGTGATTCAAATTATATATTTGCATATTCAGAATAACGTCTTGCTTTATTTTGGTTGTTTTGCATTAGATCTCAGCCAGAGAGTCTGGGAGATAACCGTTTCAAGCCAGTAAAATTAAAGGCTGAGACCCATCGAGCAGCATGTCTGCCTGTTATTCACCTGTAGGGCTTATCCCGGCGCTAGGACCCAGGGTGCGCGATTTTCATCTCCAGCTGCTGCAGACCGAAAACTGGCAATAAGGGAAGATCGCGAGGACAAGCCAAAATTGCTTACTGTATTCATTCTGCTTCAAAAATCCCACCCGTGGCCCCTCACCGAAGCCCGAGCGACGGCAGCGGCCGCTTGTTGCGCTGTGTGCGGGCTTTGAGGCTGTCGACGGCTCGGAGCGCAAGGTAAGACGGTGCAATACCATGCGATTACTAATAACAAAGGCGTTACGGGCGAGCAGGGGGCATTAAAGGGGGCATTGCACAACGCTGCCGAGGGCGAGTAAAACTCTGCCAAACTTTGACCTGGATATTTGCGTTTCCCCCTCCCCGGTTTGTGTCTCGAAGGAGCCACAGTAGTTGCCGTGATGTTTCGCTGTTATCCCACGGCATTAAATGCGGGATCGTGTCACATGTATACGGACAGCCAAGTTCTGGGGATGACATCCGTGGAACTGTCGTGCATGCGTGCCGGGTGCGGGGTATAATCGGATCTTGACACAGTTTAGCCCCTTATAGATGCGATTTGAACATTTCGGAGATAGATTTAACATAACATAGCACACAGGGCCATCCATTAACCTGGAGGATAACATCACTCTGGACTGTTTCTGTGATCGGCTGCTGTCCTTCCTGTAGCTTACTGTGGAATAATTGATCACTTATACCAAGATGGAAGGGCATTGTTGTGGGTTTGCGTGTCCTGACTTCCGCGCAGCCTCGACATTATTGACCAGGTGAAGCACCAACTTAGACGGGACATCCTCCTCGCCGTGAAGCATGGCGGCCTAAATAGGGTCGATAATCTCCGATATGACTAACACTTAGACGAGCATGTGAGCCCACTTTGAAGACGACACTCTTTGAACAAAATAAAAACAGGCCTTTGAACATAAACAAAGTGCGTTCATCCGCGGCATCGCAGCTGCCATCGTCGCTTGTGCGGAATACCACATCCCTGATTTGTAATAATGGCGTGGATAACAAGTTTTTAAATAAAAACTCCCAGCTTCACATATCCGGTGTGGAGTCCGTGAAAGAAACCAGCCGGTCACAGCCGGGAGATTTCATCCGGAGCTCCTGCGCGGAGGTTCGGGTCTCCGGGTTGCCCCCCCCCCAACCCCCCCCCCACAGGCTCAGACACAATGCGATGTGTCAGCTGCCCACTTTTGTGTGACTGTTACGGCTCTCTACGGCGGCTCCCTCTTTGCCGATCGGCCCCTTATTTGTTTGCCGATTTCTCATCTGGTCGCCTGTCAACGATTTGTCCGGTTACACGCAGCCATTGCTGGGCGAATGGCGAAGGGCATGTTGGAGTCTCCCACACAGCGATCCGCTCCAGCACAGCACGGCGGAGCAGAGCAGCGAAGTAGTTTGTGGACAGGGTCGTCGTCCTGCACAGCCGCACCGCTTCATGCACGGCAGCAGCCACACTAATTCCTCCAACCACACGACGGGTTCAGCCCCGCTATTTGGGCGGTTATTTCTACACCAGGCACCAGGTTGGAGTTTAGAAAAGTCAGATATTTGTTGGGCTAAAGGACTGGATCCCCGTGTAAACCAGAAGGCCTGCTCTGCTTTCTGGATTCAGGTAAGAGCAAGTGGCCTAATTACAGCACAGCCCCCTGCACCGCTTAACTACTGTGCCAAAATGTGATTATGGAGTAAGAGAGCTAAATAACCTGTGGCTGTTTATCTTTAGGGGGGAGGATCTTGTCCTTTTCCATTGACTTACCTGTCTTGGTGTGAGCACAGAAATGTGAGAACCTAAACTAAGGTTAATCATGCAATGTGCAAACTGGAGTTGTGCTATGGAAATATCTTAAAACCGTCTTCCTGAGTCCAGAACCTAAACTAACCTTACAGTAACAGGAAATGTGATTTTGACATACTGGTCTGCAATGACAGAGCTGAAGATGCACAATAGAGAGAGAGAGTGGTGCTGTCTTTATCATCATTGTAAAATATTAGTTTGCAGTTGTGTAATGCAATAGGTTTTCTAATTCGCATTAGAAAACCAATAGGTTTTCTAATGCGAATTGGGCCAGTATGTGATTTTCACAGAACCTTGGGTAAAAATACTGTGATTACACTGTATATACTTAACATTTTAGCAGAATTATATAGCATGAAGTAATGGCTTTCATTTCAGCACAAAATCAACAATTATTTCTTCTGATGCCAAAATAATCTGCCATAATGATTGTCATAACTCTAATAATTACATCTCTAACATTTATTGACAAGCTGTATTTTTTTTGTGACCAGAAACATTTCCAAACAGCTGAATTTACTTTCTTGAAAGGGATAAAAGTGTAGTAGCTCTCTTTCCGCCAGCCAATCAGCAGTGCAGCAACTAGTGGGGGAGGGGCAGTGCTTTATTATTTTGTGATGGGGTGTCTCATTAAAAGGTCTTTAGGAAGGGCTTGAAGGAAAATTTTAGCTGTTTTGAATCAGTTGTTGAATAAAACCTTGCTATACCTTGATATCGACAGTCAGCCCATGTCTAGTCTCAAATCTGTTTAATTACCATCTTCATCATCATTATAAATAGTTGTTAGCAGTTGTGATCACCATAGATGTGTAATGGTCTGGATTCTCTGATTCGCAAGATCTCAGATGTGTTGAAGTATGTATTTTGATTTAGTTCGGAATATTTTAGCTTTTGGATTATTTTAACATTTGAGAATAATGGAGATTTACACAAGCACAGGAAATCGTATTTATCAGAAGTCTAATCTCTAGATTTCATGAAGGAGATAAGATTATGGACTCATTTAAATCAAAAACACTTTTATAGATTTAAAGAAGCAAGATTAATATAATGTCCTTATTTATCCTAGTGGGATGGTCAAATGTTTTGAGAAAGCCATGTTTAGCTTTTTTTTTTAATGATTTTTCATATTTGTGACTGAAGGCTGCAAAGGCATGAGGCTGCAACTAAGCATGAGATGTTTTGGATGTTTCCAATCAGTGTTGTGCCTTGGATCATCTCCAGGACCTATATGGGGTATTTTCTGTGATAATATAATGAGATATCAGAGCAAAAATCAAGTTGTTAAGAAGTCAATTTAAAATCAACTTTTTTAAAATGGAGCCAATAAGATGGCTTTTCACATGTGGATGAGTTAAAGTGTAAGAAGGAGTGTTTTCTGTCTAATTAAACTTAAATATGTGCTTATTCATAATATCTAGCCTCATTTTGGGTGTCTTGTATTGGCTGTTAATCTGTGTTTAATGTCAGCTGCTCAGTTCATTAAAATGAAAGTCAAATTTTAATTGAGCTGCATCTCTGCTGTACAACGCATATTTGCGAATTTGCAACTAAGCATTTTATATTTTTCATACTTTTAATCAGTCATGTGCTGTATATCTTTAACAGAAAAAAAAAACAATTTTAATAGGAACTAGGTGAGAAGAATAGGCTGCTTCTGGTCCTACAGGCTCATTATATGACTTTACGGATTTGGCCTCCACAGGGTAAACTTCGAGAAATTATTAAAAATTTGCTCAGGAGTCTTTTTCTATCAAATGTTGTGTTTCTCATCCAGCTGAGCTGTATGGGTCAGCCATGTCTTTGAAACTAAAGCTCATTAGACTGGTAAAGTTAGTTCCATGGCATCACCACAACAGACCAAAGCCTCTTTTAAGATAACATGCTCTAACTCCCCCCCCCCCCCCCAAAGCCAGTCCGTCAGGCTGCAGCTGGAGGGCCTCCGGCAGCCGGGGTGCTGCTTCCTCGTGTTAGTTCTCAAGCAACAGACCTAAACCTCTGCCACTCTGCCTGTTTCGTGTGTTTGGTGTGTTTTAGTAAAGCCCGTTTCAGCAGCTGACTGTTAATTGACCTGTCGTAGCCTGACTCCGACAGACGCTCGGTGATAATCGGACGCCGCATTGTTTATTTAAAAAAATAAAATAAAAAATACACGCACTTCATTACTTCGTTGCCCCGATAAGCCTTTTCAGTTTAGCGCACCGTTACACTCTTTGGTCGCGATCCCCCATTCCCCTGAGCGGCTGGAGCTCGCGTTGCATGCCGGTACCTGCAGTCCTAAGCCCTCCCAGCCTCTCCAGCGTCCAACGCTGGGCGTGGAGAGCCGAGCACTACATCTCCCAGGCTGTCACCGCGCACCCTCCTGCCCCGCTCCCTCCGCTCTCTCCCACCAGACTGGAGGCTGGAGATACGGAACGGACTGTCTTGGCGACCCCCCCCCTCTCTACCCTCCCCTTCTTCTCCTCCCTTCCTCCCGCCCCCCTCCCCGGACTTTTAGAGCCGAAAACCGTCGAGATCAGTGAGCAGCCGCGGACGGCAGAGGCGAAAGGCTGGACACGGCCGTATCTACCACAGTCGTGCCTGCACGTCGCTTCACTTGCCATCTGGACGAGCGGGTTCGTAACTGTTTGTGTCATTAGACATCTTTTTCCTGATTAGCACCGGATTGATTCAGTTTTAGAGGTAGAGAGTAAAAAAAAGGGGGGGCCCGGAGAGGAGAGGCTTGGTGAATGCCTTTCAACGCCGGGGTGGCTCAGTCAGTCAGTCCAGTGAAGGGCCGATAAGAGAGGCTGGAGGACTTCACATGAGGGCGGCCGGGGATAAATACCAGCCTGCCTCAACATGCAGAGCGACGGCTGCGCAGGGAGCTGGACCCGGGCTGGAGCCAGTTCACGGCCACTTCAGGGGCACAGTTCCTGATAATAAGTTGTCACCCCCCCACCCCCCTTCTCCGGTCCCTCTGTAGTGGACTACTTTTTCTCACCTACCTACCAGTTGGTCCAGTTTGTGTGCTTTTTTAGCCAGTGAAAATAATCATTTGTTTGTCATGTGTTACTTTGTTGTTGTTGTTTAGTTCGCGTCTCGTTTCGGTCTCTTGTTTGACTTTGCGTGGATGTTGACTGACCTTATCAGACGCAGATGTGACACATTGTGGGGTCTTTTGGCAGAGCTCTCCCTTCACTTTGCTGGTTGTGTCTGAAAACATGGTTTGGAGAGCAGTCTGCCCAGTTAGTGTCCATGTTTTCCTGCGGATGGACCGATCACCTGAGAGCCCGGTCCTCCCATTATGCGCGAGAAAGAGAGCAACGCGGAGCTCTCCAGAGTTTTTCCGTGCTGATATTTATACCGACTGCCCCAGCACAGCGTGCATGTGGGCTTTTTGTGCACTTTTATTTTTCAGCTGTGACATTGGGAACCGCTGAACAGGACAGGGGGCTGACCGGATGGAAGTAGGGGGGCCAAAACAGAATAATGTGGCTGTTTTTCCTTTTTTCTTTTTTTTTTTTTCTCGCCCCTCTCCCTCTCTCAGAGGTATTCCCAGCCTCCACTTTTTGTTTTCGTCTGCTGCCCACGGCGTGTGCGCGGACCTCTGCATGCATTCGCTGGCCTACATCCGAGCGAATGGATTCAGATGTTGCGGAGCAGACCGCGATCGGAGCACAAAGACAAACTAGCTGTAAGCAACTGTTGTACGGTAATGTATGCAGACCCTCCTTTCCACGGAGCGGCATCTGCATCGCTGCCCCCCCCCCCTCCTCATCAGAGCACGCAGATTCCACGCAGAGATTTGGCGTGTCTGTCTTGTCAGTATGTGCATCATCTTCGCTGTGTCTCTGGTGACTCAAAGGTGAAACATTTCCATTGCATTCAAAGCTTTCACCTTAGATTTTTAGAGCCTTTTCGAGTCGTCCTATTTACTAGCAGATGCGCTGGTCTGCACTCACCTCCACCTTCATTCAGGATGGTTCTCCTGTGCTCATGGGAGTATTCTGGATGACTGACGATGACGCTTTAATGGTTAAATGTGTGGTATTGTATTTGTAATTGACTTTATAGTTATTATTTATCTATCTTGTCTTTAAAAATGCAAGTTTAAATTCTCAGTTACATTAAATTCCCCGTTCTGTAAGCTAACAATGAAAACTTTTTCTCCTGTAAGTCGTCCGCTTTCTGCTGGACTTTCTTTAAAGCAAAACACTGCAGCTAAAGGTTTTTTTCAGCAGTTGCTAACAGTTGCCTCATATATGGATTAATGAATGGTCATAAGGAGGACAGACCCAGGGGCCAGAGGCCACTTTAACACTAGCCTCTGTTTGAAGTGACAGATAAAAGCAAGTGTCAGTGAGGAATCATTTAGTGATGTTGAAAATATATTTAGTTCTTTAGCTATGAACTGAGTGAATGGTTATAGTTGTAGTGTTAATTGATTTGAGATTATTTTGATACAGCAGGATAATGCAAGGATCGACTGCATTAAAACTGGGTTAATACTATAAATTAGAGCAGCATCATGTATTGAGTGGCAGTTTCCATCATAACATCTGCAATATTTAGTAGGTGACAGGATTTCAGGTGTCATGCAAGCTCTTTTGGTCCACTTATCTGTGCCCACACCTGATATAGGTCTGGTGACCAAGATCCTGAAGCTCAGGGAGCGCAACTGATGTCCCAGTATTCAACGATCATATTGCAATGTCACGTTTTCTTAATATTGCTCAGCCCTAAGAATCATGCATAATTAGTCTGTAGGTTATTGTCAGCAGGGGTTTGATATTGATTTGTGTGTTTGAATTATGTCCACAGACAACCATTTTTACACTTATCTGTTGAAGGGAGAGTGTTTTTCTCTGAAATGTTTGATACTCCGCTGTGTGTGCTTACACGCATTTATTCTTCAATCAGCAGGATATACTTGCTTCACATCTGAAACCAAAGAGTTCATTAGCAAGGACATAATGCAATGACGATCATTTAAAGCCCTTGTTGACCTGAAAAATGTCATCGAGGCAGGATGTCAGACATTTCTTTAACTTGAATAAGATGCATGTTGCAGAAAAGTTAAGAGTGTGACATATACAGTTTTTTTTATTTGGTAGACCAACTCTATGACTATGAAGTGGAAGGAAAATGATACATGATTTAGAAAAAGAACAACTTAAAAATAAAGTCTGAAAAGTGTGGCATGCATGTATTCAGTCCCTTTTAATCTGATATTCCAAAATCCAATTCAGTGTGAAATTTCCTCCTAATTATTAACTAGAATTCACCTGTATGTAGTTTAATCTCAGTATAAGTATGTGTACTATGTGAAGGACTCAGAGGTTTGTTGGAGGACATCAGTGAACAAACATCATCATGCTGACCAAGGAACACAACTGACAGGTCAGGGAGAAAGCTGTGGAGAAGTTTAAAGCAGGGTTAGGTTTTAAATAGTATCCCAAGCTTTGAACATCTCACAGGGAGCACTACCCAATCCTTCAGGCTGGGCAAGAACGGCATCAAACAGAGAAACGGCTAAGAGTTCTATGATAACTCCTGAAGAGCTCCAGAAATCCACAGCTTAGATGGAGTAATCTGTTAACAGAGCAATGTTAGTTATGCACTCAACAAATCTGGCTTTTATGGAAGAGTTGCAAGAAGAAGGGGATTGCTGAATGAAGCATCACATTTAAAGAGACACTGAAAAACGTGTGGAAGAAATAAAGATTTGCTCAGATATGATCAAGATCTGTGTAACACGGAATGTCGTCCTGAACAGAACATTCCCTTAGTGAAACATGGTGGTGATGGCATCATGCTGTGGGGGATGCTTTTCTTCAGCAGGGGCAGAAAAACGGGTCAGAATTGATGAGCCCTTTTCCACTAGCACATACTCAACGTGGCTCCATTTGGTTAAAGAGTCTTTCCACCAGTAGCGGTTCTTTGGTACCAGCCTCTTTTTTTAGAACCACTTTGATGGGAGTCAGGCTGAAAACGCAACATCAGAACACTGTCTGTCACTGATTTGCTTAGAAGTGGAGTCACTGGTTGCGTCACAGTAGGGACCCCATTCAATCATCCGACCTGGTATTTGTGAAACCTCAAAACAAAAAGCTACAAACTGACCAGAATGTTCAACATGGCTTCCATCTCCTCCATTGACGTGTTTGTGTCGCGTACAGACCACGTCGCACTACTTTTCGGACTCTGGGGCTGTCCAAATATACGACGACCCCACCCAGTAGAGCTGTTACTCAGTTGTAATGGAAAACCACTAGAACTGTGTAGACTTGGGTTGAGCAGAGTCGAGTTTTGCTGCTAGGTGCTAGTGGAAAAGGCTCAATGAATGGCGTTGAATACACAGCAATACTGGAAGAAAACCTGTTAGAGGCCGTAAAAGACTTGAGTGAAGCAGAGGTTTATGTTAGCAGAGCTACGACCTACAGCCAGAGCAACAGAGGAATGATTTCATGTGTTAGAATAGTGCCGTCTATCTGAGAATCTGCAGCAAGACCTTAAAATGGATGTTCGCAGACTCCATCCAATCTGAATGAGCTAGAGCTATTTTGCTCAAGAAAAAGAAAGAAAGGTCAGTTTGTAGATGTGCAGACTGGTAGAAAAATACCCTAAAAGGCAGTAAAAGGTGTTTCTATAAAATATTCATTCTGGGCAGCTGAATACATATGGATGCGGCACTTTTCAGATTTTTATTTGCAAACATTTTGAAAATCTTTTTTTTTTTTCTGCTGCATAATACACAGTGCTTTGTATCTTATCACATACAAGCTATTAAGGTTTGTGGTTGTAACCTGAGGAAGTTTTTAAAAAGTTCAAAGAGTGTGAATACTTTTTTAAAGGCAGTGTATATCCTTGTGATGGATTAAAGGGGCAGTATTATGTAAATTTTACTTTTTTGAGCTTTACATCATGTTATAATGTTATTCCTTCATCAAAAACATACCTGGAGTGTTGCCTTGATTCTTTCATGCATGTTTGAGAAATCCTTTAATCTCCCATGGCAACCATTCACCTGTGCAAAACGCCTGGGTGGAACCTAGCTTCGCCTTCGAGATGCAGCTCCTCCTCAGAGCTGCAGTTTCCAATCTTCTGAGCTTCCACCTCACAGATCGCAACTTCCCCATTCAGCTCCTTTAGAGTAGCCAGCAGCAATTAGCAAACACCTGGTGGAACTCCACATCTGCTGAGCTCTTTATGCAAGCTAGTAAACGCTGGTAAAAACGTTGTTAAAGGATTAATAGAGCAGTGCTGTTGTCACGACTTCTTGAAGGCGGAGCGTTGGAAAGAGCAGGACTTTCTTAAAGAGGCCCAATTTCAAGGCGTTAAATTATGATGTCAAATTTCTTTTTAGTCATATTTGATATATACAGCATTTTTACAACAACTGAAGATAACATAGTTACTTGATTGTGCTCTAAAATGGCATAAAATTCATAATACTGCCCCTTAAATTTTTTAAGATATTGTGCAGCAGGTTAGGGGTTCGCATTGTAGTAGATTTTTTGTTTGTTTTCCAACAGTGTGTGAGCTACCTGTGTATTTTTCAGCAATTCTATGTCAGTATCATTAATTTATTTTGGGATTCAACCACGTGCACAATATTAATATCTTTAACTAGCAGAATATGTTGACACTGTGTCCCAGAAATAATTTAATGTGTTTATTTTAAATCGGGAAGATTTCCCAAATCACATCTCAGTGACAGTTACGTGCAGACGTTTCTTTATGTTCTAAAAACCTTTTAATTATGTTATGTGTCATAGGTGATCTAAGATATCATTAGTCTATTACTCTGGGAAAGCAATTGTTGCTTTCCCAGAGTAATAACAGGTGGGAACTTAATCTGTAGTCCAGTTTGTGGCTTTAACAAATATGGTGTGTAAACCAAAAGAATGTAACAGATGTACTACTCGAATTGACTTTTTAATTTAGATTAAACATTTTCTTTCCAAATGCATATCTTTAACATAATGATTAAGGAATGATGATTATAGAAAAGAGTTATTCAGGGAAACTTGTCAGATAAATGTGTGTTTATGTGCCAGTAGTGAATCCTTAAGTACATTGCTGACGTACCGGTTTTGATCTCTTAGAGATTCCTTCTGTTTTTGCTTTTATGTCAGACATGTTTCATATCGTCAAACTGATTTTAATATCAGATAAAGATAACCTGAGGAAACACAAAATGCAGACTTCAAATGAGGATTTCATTAATTAAGGGAGGAAAAGCTATGCAAACCTTTCATTCACCTGTGGAAAAGTAATTGCCTACTAGTTAAATCATGAATTAACTCTGATTAACCCGTCACAACCTCTTCACAAAGGAACCCAGAATAACATTCAAAGCGATGGAGGCCTCACTTGCATCAGTTAAGATCGGTGTTTATGAATTAACAAGAAGAAAGAGACTGGGCAAAAACGGCTTCAATGATTGTGATGCAAGATGAAAACCATGCATTAGCAATAATAAACACCCTCCACACATTTGCCTTAAAAATATCTCAATGATCCCCAAAACTTGTGACTATTGAGACAGAGGGAAATTTTTTTAGAAGAATTTACAAAAGAAATGGTATTTCAGAAAAGCAACATTTAATCTACAATGAAGCATGGTGGACGTGTAATAGTCTGGGGCTGCTTTACTGCTTCAGGATCTGGTAGAGTTGCCATAATCGATTAAACCATCAATTTTGCTCTCTCGCTCAGAAAATGGAGGTAAATATCATCAGTCCGTGACCTTCGGGTGGAGAACACTTGGGTTATGCAGTAGGACAAAGGCTCAAAAAACAAAAAGAAGGTGTTGAAATGGCCTAGTCAAAGCCTGGACTTAATTCTAATTAAGATGCTGAAGTCATTCATGCTTGAAAACCTTCCAATTTAGCTGAGGGGCAGTTACATTTTCATACTGGGTCAGGTTGGTTTGGAAGGCTTTTTCCCTAGATAAATTAAATCATAATTTGAAAGCTTAATGGGCTATGTTTACACAGCAGCCGAATGGGACCCAAATCCTTTTTTTTTTTTTTTTTTTTTTTTTTTTCCTTTCTGCCTATATGCGAAACAATATCTGACTTTTTCACAGCAGTCTGAACAGCCCAATTCCGATCATTTCACCCCTCCACCCCCACCAAAAAAAATTCGCTTTGTTCCACTTTTGTATGTGGTACTAAATCGGATACGTATCCGATTGTTTTCAAAGAGTCTGCAGTCTGAACAGTCATATTGCATTTCATCCGACTTTTACGTCGCCACTGTGAGACATGAATCATAATTCTGCACCAAAAGACGCCAGACTCGGTAAATCCAGACATAAATAATGGCTGAAATATCACATCACAGTCCCACCATTTCTGGTTCTGACTACGCATCCAAACAGACTTCTCTACAGAAGTTAAGACTAATGATCCACAAAATTCCATCGTTATTAGTTGTGCTTTTTTATGTAGCTTCCTTCGTCTTGTTATGATTTTGTGACAATCCTGTCGGTTCTTATTGCTGAATAACCTTTAAAACTGATCCATAGATGGCGGCATCCAAATATTCCTTACATAAACAGTGCTCTGATGTGTGACGTCTGCGTTCTTCGGGTCGCTTTGGGGTCGTGAATCATTCACACAGAAGTCTGATTAATTACTAGTATGAATGACCATACCACACACAAAAAAAGCATCAAAACCTGCTGTGTGAACATAGCCATATTTTCTTTACTTTAATATTAAAATTTGTTTGACGTGAAACTTGATTAAAAAGGACAAACAGAAGCAAGTGGACAAATACTTAGAAAATTCAGCCCCCTGTGGGGGGGCGGGGTTTCTGTGGTAATCTTGTTTTGTTCCTTATTTTATGTTGTCTGATGTTCTAGACAATTATTTTTGTGACTCTGCTGTGACAGGAGGGCTGTTGGACCGATTTAAATATCTCTTTTGATTTTCAACACAAACAGATCATTAGCGGTAAAGCTAGCCAGCAAAGTTACGCAGAAAAGCCTCAGCATGGTGGCAAAGAGGTGATGTGGTTGTTGTTGGCTATTTACATGACTCATAATCTCCTCATGTTGCAGCAGATATTTACCTAAAAAAAAGTAGTTCCCTTTTGAAATTAATAGTTGGATTAAGACAAAGTAAAACCTCACTCAGTAAACTCTTTGGGCCCCTATGATTTTGTTGTGTATGCAGTGTGATCCAGCCACAAATGGTCCAGTAAATGAGTTCATACCTGCCATTAAAATCTGTCCCCACAGTCCTAACTATAGTGTCCACTTGTGATCAGCTGGCTGAATGACTGAAGCTTTGCGTTTATCTGTTCAGTCAACATGACACCAGCTCATCTGCTGATGTTACTCCTAAACCACAAATACATTTAGTCACCTGAATAAGATCATTATTCAGACCTGAATGCTGAAACACTCAGCTCAGCTTTACACCAGAAGCAATGTGAGATGAGAAAATGGTTCTAAAACAGTAGTAGTTTTACAGTTCATTGTTGATGCAAGACATACACACTTAGGTTTTGACACCCTTAAATAATTTTTTTCTTAACTCAGCTGTGCTAAAGTCCTTACATATGACAGACAGTCTTGTGATATTGAATGAAAACAGGTTTTGCGTTATAAGGCAGCTCATACAGATGTCCTCCAAATAGGCCACTCCTAATGTTTACAACTAAATTATATTTAGTCTCTCAGGAAGCTCGAGATAATTCAGTTCAGAAAAAAAAATTGCACCTCAAAAACAAAAAAAGCTTCAGAATTTTCCCACATCTTAAATTAGTGAGCAGTGGTGCCCAGTTTTGACACTCCTTACTTTTACAGATTGTGTTTCCAAAACAAAGAAATAAATTGTGGTTGTAACTTTGTTTTCAAGTCAGAAAGTAGTCTTTCAGTGTCCTTCGGGATCCATTCAGGTTATAACCACAACATTAATATGACCATAGGCATCTGTTTGAACCCTGGATTAACATTTTTCCTGACAGATTCAGTCACATTTTGGTAAACGTTTGATCAGCACATACTGATTTAAGGCTATTCTGATTTCTCTTTAAAAACTATAATATCGGGGGGTGCTGCGGTGGCATAGGTAGAACGTGAAACCCATATACCAGCTGTCACAGATCCAAGTCCCAGCCTGCTGAACCTTGCCAAATGTCCCCCCACCCACTCATATCATACCCTCCTTTCACTTTACTATCAAAATAAAGGCCACTAGAGCCACAAAAATCTTTTTTAAAAACCCTACAATATAAGAGTAGTTTAAGACAAGTAATATTTTAAGAATATTTCTGTTGGTGAGTGTATGTTGGAGTATGGATGCATCTAAAAGTTGCAGGATGGTAGCTCTCGAGGACTGGACTTTGGCATCCCTGCTCTCGATCTTTACCTTAACTCTGAGATTTCCAAAAAGGCTGTTCAAATCTCAAAACGCCAACACAAGAGCTACTTTGCTGCAATACATTCAGCCTTGTTATTACGACATGAGGTCTTGCTTTCTCTTGCTCTCTCACAGCCTGAATGAATTGGAGATATATCTCAACATACCGTGGTCACACAAAATCTTCCCAGGGTACGCGAATGCCCACCGAGCTGCACTTTGGACACCACTGTTTTAAGTGCAGTCAGGTAGATATTAGTGCCAGAGCTGAAAGGGAACCCTAAAGATATTTCAAGGGCTGTAGAGCTCTGACTGCCTCTTTAGTCTGTTCTTAGTGCCTCCACATTTGGATTTAGTAGTTTACACTTGGGATCGGATCAACCTGGCTTCCTTTGATTTAAGTGAAAATAGAACAGCACAATGTCAAAATCATAACTTGTTCATTCTTGTGTATCCTGCAGCATATAGTTTTGTTTTAAAGAAGATCACATTGACTGGCTGAGCTACCACCTGAGGCATGTTTTGCTAAAGAAACACCTATGCAGGTACTTGTTTTCTTTCTGTTTTGGTTTGATCACTTGATTAGAGCAATTTTCCCTCTTATCTACTTAAACCTGATCTCATTGACCTCTGTCATTACTCAGGTGGAATCTACACTAATGAATGTAGGGGATGGAGGCCCGGTGAGCAGAGAGATCAGTGCTCTGACTAAAGCATCCACTAGTATGGTGGGAAATCCCCCCCAGACGCTGCCCCCTGAGTTTAGAGGAGATGTGAACCTCAGTCAGCAAAACAAGACCACTCCAACAAAAGACTGTAAGGCCTTAAAAGCCTGCCTGGACAGTAGCAACTGCAACCACAGTCCAGAAAATTCTCTGCCTCAACAGCCTAATAATGCACCAATGTCCAGCCCAGTCCTCACCAGCTCAGAGAAGGGAACAGACAAACGGACAGAAACCCCTAAAGTCAGAGCTGATGGGTCTGGGGTCTTCCCCACTCCTCAGTGGTCAAGTGGTGTAAAAGCCAGCAGAGAAGACTCTCTCAACCCGTGTCACAGCAATGTGACATCTAGTAAAAAATCCCATCCACAAACACAGTCTCTGCAAAGTCTTGCTCCAGGGTTTCAGTGCTCTGCCATGTTCAAACCAGCCCAGCCCGTTGCCTTTCTTCCCTCCACAAATTTCTCCCCTCAGCTTTGTAAAATTACTCTTCCACCAGCGTTAGGTCAAATCGCAGCTTTGAGAGATGCCACGAGCAGTCAGTTTCAGAAAGAAATTCAGCCTCAGGGCTCAGGTGTTGGAGGCAAATCTCTCATGCGGACTTATCCCTACTCATTGTCTGTGGGTCGAACTCCAGACAAAAAAGCAGCTGGATCAAACCTAAAGCTCAAATCCAACCACTCGTCAAGCAAGACTACCAAATCTCTAGGAGAACATAAATCTTTAGCTGCTGTGGTATGCTCACCAGCTATAACACTACCATTACAGCATCCATCACTAACTTCAGCAGCCCCCACCCACTACACTTTGTCTCCGACTGCTGCCATTTGCTGCGGCTCTGCACTGGCCAGCATCACCTCCCAAAGCAGGCTTCTGAACCATCTGGAAAAAGCCAACAGCATAGACAAGACAGCCATGGGTGCTCTTAGCACAATGCCTCCCTCTGCTGCAGAGAACCACACAGCTTGCTCCAATGAACAAAGAGACGTACCTCTCGATTTGTCCGCTAAATCAAAGCGTCCAAAATGCATAAGCGATGCACCAGTTTCGACAATTGAGCCTCATAATGAGTCCAATCCGAGAGATTTTCTGAACGCAAAGAGGACTCATAATACAGCTTACTGCTCAAACACACAGTATCCAGTCTTACCAAATTCCCACAGAAACGGATCCCATCAAAAGCAGTTAAATAGGACTCCGAATCACCAGATTACAGAATCCAAACCAACATGGGGAAAAGGATCTTCACAGGAGTCCATTAAAAGTATCCCTGGTACATATGTAGGTGTGGCGAGCCCCATACTGGCTTCTACCCTAAGAGGCAAGGATGGAAAGGGGACGTTTGCTGACGAATTTCAGAGCTTTGCAAAGCAAGAGTTTATATCTATTATTGACCAAGGAGAACATCTGGCATCAGGAGGGAAGAAGCCATCCTGTCTGGTGAAGGGAAACCAACATGCTCACAGCGGGAAACATGTTAAAAACACCAGCACAGCCTTATCCAAGAACTGTCCCACTAAAGGAGCTCTGTCGGCCGCCCTGTTAAGCTCCACCAATGCTGGAAGTCAAAAGAAATGTGGACCTAACAAAGCAGCAGGGCCATACTCTGCTGCTGCTGTCAGTCCAGCCTGGCAGCAGTCGTCCCATCTTCCTCATCAACCCGCTGCTCTTCAGAGAAAAATCCCTCAAGGATCTCCAAAGACCAAAGGCACCGCCGTCACAGAGGGGTCCAAGTTCAAGAGCCCGTCCAAACCTGAGGACAATAAATGGGAGAGAATGAAGTCTCCTCTGTCTAACCTTGCTTCTATTGTGAAGCAGCAAGGTCTTGAAACAGCAGCACTCACAAACGAGGGGGGTACTCAAGCTTCGCCTGGCGCATCGAGAAAATCCGATGTTGTGAATCCACTCAATGAGAGCAAAGATGTGCAATCTAAGCATGCTGCTACCTTCGAATACCCGCCTTACTGGTCTGTGGAAAAATGGCCGCCTCAAGGAGAATCCACTCAAGTTACAAAACGGCACGAGATGCTGAATGCTGCTGAACTTTCAGAAAATAATGCTGCCGCTCACAGTAACAAAGGCGAGCACACGGGGCCGCAAGCAAAACAAGGCTCCTCCAACCCCACTGGTCAGACTCATCTCATTGGGAGTAATGCATCAACAAATGGGGGCAGGATGGAGAGCAAACTCGCCCAGGTGTTAGAAGGGGAGATATCAAGGAAAGAAAGTGGGACATCAAACGGCGCTGCGAGTGAAAAATTGGAGGGCATGGTTGCATCCATCCTTACAGGCCAGTGTAGAGGCGGGAGTGACACATTGGAGAAAACAGCAAACGGTACCAAAGAGGAGTCACCAACCAAAGCAAAAGCAGCTACTATCAAACAAAAGAAGAGCAGTCCTAAGAAACCAGCAAAGGAGAAGCCACCAGCAGACCCATTAAAGAAGGCTGCAGGGAAGAAAAAGCAAGACAAAGAGAAGACACCAGTTAAAGTTTCTATGAATAAAAAGGTACATTTTGTTGATGATTAAAGAGCTTTACTCAATGCTTATCTATTTTTGAGTTACCAGGATGAGAAAATAACGTATTTGAAGACGAGCTGATTAGGTGGTCAGAGCTCGATTGATGACTTCTTGAGTCTTAGTTTGGGTTCACTTGCTTTACTTTACCAAGAAAGTTTGTGATCAATAGCTTCCTGTTTAATGTGCTCCCTGTGTCCCCTGTGAATTTCAGCAGAAGAAACAATCTGCACCTGCATTGGAGCAGAATCTGTTGACCGGAGAACTTTCCCCACAGAATAAAGAGCCGAATCCAAAGGACAAGATCAGCTTCAGTGAGGCTAAACAAGCAACACAGAACAAAACGGGTACGTCTTTGTTTCGTGTGGCATTTGCTGCCTTTCAAAATGCTCCCAGCATATGTGCATTTGTGATATTTGTCATACATTTAATGCTTTCCATTTTTCTGTTAGTGATAAGCAGCCTGAAGTCACTTTAAGCAGTTTGTGTGCAGAGATCAGATATTGCTTGTTTCTTTCAATTCATTTTCTTCATGTTTACATGCATAAAAAGAGGAGGTGTGAATTTACCAATCAGATTTCATTTCATCCATTACAGATAAAAGCAGTCCTCTCAGTGTGGACACTTCAGTGTCTCCCAGTAACGCCACTGTGTCCAACAAAGAAGCAGAGGCAACAGAGTCCTCCTTCCCAAGACTGAGGAGAGGACAGCGACGGGCTGATGATGCTCGACTTGACCTCTGGGGATTTGCAACGCCGTCCCCTCCCCCTCCACCAATGCTGCCCAAAGATGTGTCTCCATCACCCCCGTCGACGCCCAGCCAGCCAGCTCGCCGTCCAAGAGGGAGGCCTCGATCGAACGCGCTGCCAGAGCGCGTGTTTGAGGGGAAGGTTAAAACGGCCAGCGCAGAGGCTGACACGCCCCCACATAAGAAACGCCGGCGTTGTTCCAGTAAGAAGTATGAGACTGGAGAATACATCACTGAGAAAGACAAGCTGGAGGAGGGCGGGCATCTGGGAGGCTCTCTGAGACAAGACGCTGAAACCCCTACAGGTATACATAACACAGAACAGTATTTAAGTATTTAAAGGTCGGGATTAGTATGAAAAAAACAAAATAGATGCATCCATCTACTCATCTGTTTATCTATTATCCATCCATCTGTCCATTTTTTCATCCATTTATCTACTATCCAGTCATCTTTCCATCTGTTTGTACATCCGTCCTTCCATCCGACAGTCCACCCATAAGTCCTTCCCTCCATGAATCCAACTGTCTTTTTTTAATTCTTCCCTTGTTTTTCTGCATGTGTAAAATTCAGAGCTTGAAAATGATAAATATATTCATTGTGAACTATAACAAATAGGCTAAAAAAAAGCACTCCTGAAATTTGAGTCTTGAAAAGGTTTGACGTTGGGCATGAAAAATATTTGGGAAAAGCAGCCAGGGTTTTAATGCCTTCATGTTTGGTACAACTGAGGGTAAATGGGGCATTGAAGTAGATCCGAGGTACCAAGCTAGTCACCGAGTGGTGTAATGTTATTGGCATATTAAATAATGGCAAAAAGGACTGATAGACAGCTTAGCCTATAAGAGCTTCAGAAAAAACTTCTTTTTCTACTTTAAAACCATTATGGTATATTCATCCTTTTCTTCAGCAGCAGTGAATTATTTAAATCATTTCAACTTGTTTGCTTGTGGCAGGTATTTTTCAGTATCTGGTGTTTCATAAGTTAAGTGATTATTCATTAAAAAAAACACCCTGCATCAGGGTGAATCAGTACTAAACTGATGAATAGTTGTGAAAGGATTGTAGATCCACTTTACAGATAGAAATATGAGATCACTCCTTTAAAAGAAGCAGTAAAAAACTTTTAAACCAAATTTTTAAACCATCACTTAGGTGGGTACTCTTGTTACTCGTTTTATTCAGATTTTTACCCAGTTCCTGCTTCTGTTTCATGCAAAAACAGTTAGGTATATATATATTTTGTTTCTTTTTATTTCCAGTTTTGTTGTAGTTTAGATTGTTGCCACTCCTTCTCTAACAAATTGAATCCCTGAACTTAACATATGTACAGTTCTGGGAAAATGTCTTCCCCCTCAGTTAAGGTAAATGTTTCAACACTGACCTTAACTAAGTGCTTTAGATGTCGTTCTGAGTTCTTTTTGGGACCTTCTGGATGAATCTAACATGCATTCTTGGAGTAATTTTGGTTGGCGGACTCTCCTGGGAAGGTTGACCATCGTTCCATGTTTTCTCTATTCACAGATAACAGTCTTTACTTGGGTTCACTGAAGTCCCAAAGCTTTAGAAATTTCTTTATAATCTTTCCAGACAGATAAATTAAAGTGACTTTGTTTCTCATCTGTTGAGTTTCTTTAGGTCAGGGCATGGTGATGCCCCCTTTATGAGATATTTTAGCCTGCTTCATGTTGCCCGGCAGGTTCTGTTTAATTGATTTCTCAGTTGTATGAGCCAGGCAGTGATGAATCGCAGGTTTCTCTGGATTAGTTAGTGACAGGAGCAAAGTCCTAGTTTGAAAACTGCATTTCGTATTTACTCAGGTTATCTTTGTCTAATATTAAAATGTGTTTAATGATCTGAAAATTTTAACTGTGATTTAAAAAAGCAAAAACCATCTATAATGGGGCAACTGGTCTTCTTAAGGATATGACATGCCTTGAAAATGGCTGCTTGTTTTATAAATTATGTCGACACGAATAAAACATGAAAGAACCAGAGAACTAGAACAGCTAGTTCACCTGAGAGTTTTCCTGCAGCAACTTGAGTCCACAGATGAAGCAGCAGCAGGAGGAGGAAGCACGTCTTCTACCTCCTCTAGCTTCACCTCCATCTGCGGCGCGATGAGAGGTCAACTGATTGATCAATATGCTGATTAATTAGAGCCACTGTGCAAGTTCATACCAATAACCAAAATCAGTCACACACATGAACTTGCTAGGTTGAATAAATACCGGATATACCTGTGGGTAGAACATTGTTGTTTTGCCTGTTGGACCGTTTTTTCAGAGTGATTCCTGCAGATGGGCTGCTTTTCACAGCAGGTGGGCTTTTCTCAGTACAACACCAGTAGACCCATAGGAAGTTCTTCAGAGTATAGCACAAATTTTACGAAGAAGAATATCATATTTACCAGGGGAAATAATACAACCACATTTCTTACTGTATCTTGTATAGCCTAATAATTTAGTTGGATTTGGTTTTTCTTTAGTTTCAGAAAACCTTCAATAAACTCCTCTTCAGTTCAGTTCAATTCAAAAATACTTTATTCATCCCAAAGGGAAAGTAAATGCCGTAACTCATTGCATCCAAGTATCCTCAAAGAGTCTTGTAGATGGTGATGCTGTGGGCGGGAAGAATCTCTGGTAGTAGTCAGTCCTCCAACCATTCTCAATAGGCCTCTGACTGAAGACTGTTGCTGTATGAGTGTCTCATGACTGTCATGACACACTAGCAGCTTATTTACACCAGAGACGATATTTCACAGCAACATATCCTGGACGACACCATCAGTTGTTGGGAAGCCCTGCTAATGCACCTCATTTGCTTTTGCCGCTCCTCTTTAAATCTGTGTCTGACCGTAGAGGTAGAAAACAGTGATGTTGGAGTTGGGGATATGATTCTTGCCCATTATGATCGATGGTTTGAACTTCCTCCTTCTCTCTGCTCTTTGGTTCTGCGCTGCATCCATGAAGCCTCCTTTTCAGCTCCTCTGGAAGTTGGGGTCATAGTTCAGGTATTATTTGAGCTTTTCAGATGTTCATCAGCTGCTCCCAGTTATAAAAACAATACCTTGTTGCCACGGTTAGGCATAATAACTGTCCACAAGTAAAAAAGTAAGACCAAAAATCCTTCCAGCTGCGCAGCGTTCAAAACAAAAAAGAATGTGCAATTAACATCATCTAACAGATTATAATTTCCAGGAATATTAAAATATATCAGCCATCTGTTGCCGTGGTTTCTTAAAACTCCCAACCAATTATTGGAAACCCCGAATCAGTCGACTTCGAGCTCAAACATATTGCCATCAGCAGCCAGTTTGAACTCCACACCCTTCCCGTCACAGTGTAAAAATAATTTAAATAAAATATAAACAATAAAAAAAAAGCCAAGCACAGACGGTTCACATTGTTTGGTTTGAGAGGTTTTCTGTTGGTGGAAACCAAAAGAAATGAATCATGGTTGATCTGCTGCAGGTTAGCAAGTCCAGATGCAGGATGAACATATTGAGGTCAGTCGGACAAAAAGGTGTACTGGGAGGCCAGTTCAAGATATGGGGCCAGAAGGTCAAGAGTTCAAATCTCAGGTGCAGGTTTCATGGTCCTCCTGTAAAGCAGATTATTGGTTATGCCTTGATTTAGGAGTGTGTCACTATCTCTGCTCCTCCATTTTTCTGTTGAGCTTTGATCACGTTTGTGTGCATTTCCTTGCCTATTTTTTATGCCCCATTAAACCAACAATATCACTACATTTTATTGGGATTTTTTTGTAACAGCGAAACATAAAGTAGTGCAGCAGGAAAATGTTTATGAATTCCTAACATTCCTATAAATAAAGACCAGAAAGGGTATCAGTTGAAGTATGAATACTTTTTCAAGGCACTGTTATTTGGTTGTAGCTTGGTGCCACTCTGCATAACTTTTAATCAGTCTTGTCTGCAGATCCACAGAGAGACCAGTGCCCGAGCCCAGCTGCCCCCAGCCCAGAGCCCCCTCCTCCACCAAAACCCTCATACACTCGCTCCGGGTCAGTCCGCTGCCAGGAGAGGGAGGAGTCCGAGTGCAACAGCAAGCCTTCAGGAAAAAGGAAGTTCAAAAGCAAACACCTAAGTGACAGTGATGAACCCAAGGTATGCTTCTGATCCTTTGTCCCAGATTGCAGCACGTTTCAAATCATATACAGTTCTGTAAATATATAAGATTACACTGCCCCCCTGTGGCCAGATGACAAGCTGTTTTTCACAGATATGAGATCAGCTGGGACAGTAGGTATTGACATAAATGATGAACGTTCAAATCTTTGCTTTAGAGTAAGACCAAGCGCAGCAGCTCAGGGAAGCGTGGCACCTCCCTTCCGGTGGATGATGACGGTGCTGATGCAAAATCACAAATCACGCCTCCACCAACTCCGAAAAGTTTGCCATCTTCTCCAACTATCAAGAAAAGCTCCTCAGGAAGAAGCAGCTGTTCAGACTCGTCTCCTAAAAGGCCTGTTCCTCCTGAGGTTCGCCGGCTGATCGTAAATAAAAACGCTGGAGAAACCCTGCTGCAGCGTGCTGCCCGCCTCGGCTATCAGGCAAACACCCACCTGCACACCTTTACCATGACGCAATAGGTTTATTTCTCTGAAACAGGAGATGTTCTGAAAGTCGGTCTATCTTCTGCTCTGCAGGATGTGGTCCAGTATTGTCTGGACAAGGACATCAGGGAAGTGAATCGACGTGATAACGCAGGTTACACCGCCCTTCATGAGGCATCCTCAAGAGGTTGGACTCAGATTGTCCAGATCCTTCTCAAACATGGTGCAGATGTCAACTGCAGTGCTCAGGATGGAACAAGGTGAGCATTTCATGGCTATTTCATGAATGTAGAGTTTTGGTTTTCTTTTGATTGATTTGGTGTCATTTATTACTTTGTAGACTTCCTAAAAGCCACCTGTGCGTATTTTTCCCTTAGGCCACTTCATGATGCAGTAGCAAGCGACAACTTGCCAATAGTATGGCTTCTCCTGAACCACGGAGCAGATCCGACTCTGGCCACTTATTCTGGCCACACACCGGTCAAACTGGCACACAGTCAGAGCATGAAGACCTTCCTCACAGGTAGATACTGCTTTCAGTGAGCTGTTTGATTCATCATAGCAATGTTTAGCCAAAGAGTTGTTTACACACTCGCAAGGATCTCATGAAG
Source organism: Anableps anableps (assembly GCA_014839685.1). Lineage (NCBI taxonomy): Eukaryota > Metazoa > Chordata > Actinopteri > Cyprinodontiformes > Anablepidae > Anableps > Anableps anableps. The sequence continues at coordinate 29,639,377 of CM026074.1, read as the reverse complement.
CTAACTGAAAGTAAACAAAACATGAATAATTAATAATGTGTTTTCCAAGAGTGAAAGTGTCAACACATTAATAAACACTGTGCCTACATCTCCTTTGGCACGGTGAGCCGGGATAACATCTGTTGCGGAGTCCGTCTAGTCCTTCAGAGCAGGACAATAACTGTTGTCAAACGTGCTGCTTGGCTTACTGCTGGAACTCAGTAACCGTCCTGATGTTGAAGATGACAAGTAGTGATTATAGTGATGAAGCAGCCAGTCAGGAACAGATGAACTGACTTCATAAAAAGCAGGGATGACTCCGTTATTTTTGTTTGTTTCTGGATTGCCAGTCGTGTTCATCCAGGATTTACAGAAAAATAGGTTCTTGGTGACCATAATCAATTTAGAGTTGTACACACAGTTCAAAACAGGTACTTATATACATCGTATAAAAAGACACATTTTCCTCAGCTTCAGACCTTAAATCTGACTAAATTCTTTCTGGTTTTGGTCAATAAGGAATATGAAAAATATTCTTTTTTGCTAAATCCCAAAAATAATGAGAATGTTGTTTTATAGAGTGGAGGTATAGCAAGTTTCTGCACATCCACCATCAGTTTCAGCCTTGTTATGGAGGAGGAAACACGATCAGTATTATCAGTTTATCAGCAGCATGAGAAGAGGCAGGTGAATTTGGTGCTCGAAGAAGTGCAGTGATCACAAAATCCAGATTCTATGTTTGTCACTGATCTTTTTTAGTACATGCAATGCAGTAATTGTGGTGGTGAATGTTGCCATAACGACATGACTTGTGAGAAGTAAAAAATACTGAACTAAACAGTGTTAATGTTTCTGCTTTTTGTTCGTTGCAAACATGGATCCCAGATAGTCGTCTGTCCATCTCATTGCATTGGAGGCATTGTTTCCATCTCAACACCTTGGTTTTAGATTCTTAAAGGTTGCATTTGAGTAAATCTTAACTGTAGTCATTTTAATGACGTTACCAGAAGATCTTAATGTCCTCCTAAAATATTTTAATGCTGCTTTAAACAACAAGCATCACCAAATATATTCCTGACATAGATAGCCTGATAATTATTTAATTTGCTAGTTTCAGCTGCAGTTCATTGCAATATTGATATGCCATATAACAATGCTACACAGGGTGTTCCCGCACCCTTAAATTCATGTATCTAAAATTGCAGCATGAAAATGTCTTAAATTCATTTTTAAAAAATGCACTTTGGCCTTAAAAGTGTTAAATTTTGTTGTGACACAACTATTTAATCTCGTATATTCTGTGTAGTTCTTTTTTTTTTTTTTGTCATGGGACTTTTCTGTCAGGCTAAAGTTTGAGTCACCCGCACACATCTTCAGTGCATTCTGTGACTCGAGGTGGTTGAGGCTACTGCTAACTACCTGCTAGTATACCCTTGATAGCTAGCGAGCTAGCTAGCTTTTTTTTTACGGCCATCATGGATAGGTGCAAATTTATTGCCAATTGATCATCTTTTGTAGATTTCTGTCATGATACAGATCTTAAATTTCATTTATAATGGTCTTAAAAAGGTCTTTAAAAGTCTTAAATTTGAGTTGGTTAAACCTGCAGAAACCCTGTTACATAATTCAATAATGATATATTTTGTTCAGCTCTATTATAAACCCTACAAGCCACTTCTGGCGGGTTTTTTTACCTCATCACTGCTCATTGCTATGATGCCAGGGATCCTCTTTAACAGCCAGACAAATACGTGCATCTTATCTACAGCCTGAGAAACTTATCTCCTACCTCAGTCTCCCAGCAACCAGCCTTTAGGCACAGTTTGGAGGTGTGCGAGCTTTTCCCCAGCTGGGAACCAAATTCCATGGAGAGCCCAGATCTTTTTGGTTGCAGCCAGAGGCAGTAGTAATCATCTCAACAGATTAGAATAAATGACTGTTACTAAATGCAAGACAAGCCAGTCTAATTCAGTTTGTTTCTATGTGATTCATGGAAGGAAGCACAGTCAATTACAAGCCCTCCTCCTGAGCAAGCATGTGGTGACAGTAGAAAGAACGACTCCCATCAACTTGTTTCCATCTGTTAATGTTCAAACTGTCACTGAAAATTAATGCAGTATCCTTTATATTCCAGAATATTTCTCAGACCTGGAAGGTCGCGGTGAAAAGGATCCTAGTTTACCCTGGGATTTCTACAGCAGCTCCCTGTTCGGTAAGAAACCTCTTCACTGATCTGTCTGAAGATCCACTGAAGCTGATGTTTATCATTTAGAAAACCAGTAAGAAGAAACTGTGGTTAAAATCACATGCACTGCAAAAACAAAATCTTACAAACTGCTTTTATTTAGTTTTTAGTTCAAATATCGTAGTACACTTGAAATAAGACAAAACAAACTTCAAAGTAACTTTTCAGCAAGATAAATACGCTTATTTTAAGTTTATATTTCTTGAATACAGATATAAAGAAATACTTGTTCCATTGGCAGACTATTTCAGGAAAAAGGTCTTACAAGTGGAAAAATCTGCCAGTGGAACTGGTATTTTTTTAAATCTGTATTCAAGAATTATTGACTTAAAACAAACATATTTATCTTGCTGAAGAGTTACTTTTAAGTTTGTTTTGTCTTATTTCAAATGTACTAAAATATTTAAAGTAGAAACTAGATTAAAATGCTTGGTAAGATTTTGTGGCTTTGCAGCATATCTTATCTATCCTTGAGGTGAAGACTTTCACAGATGGGTTGTTGCAGAACAATCTGTAGGCTGGACTCACGATTAACCATGATGATGTTAAGGATTGTGGGGCTTTAAATGCTATTATCTGCTCTTCCTTTTATTAGGGCTGTTGTCTCACTTAGAAATTTACGGAGGCCTTGAGGAAAGTGGATTGTAGTTTTAGGACTAGGAGACAGAAATAACTTTACTAATAATATCAACATTCTGCCGTACTTTATATCACATGGAGTAAAGCTTGAGCAGCTCCTCACCATTTTATCTGTACTTTGACAGCTGTAGTTGTCCTTTAATCTAGGAGAATGATTAATTATTTAATTTGAAAATGATGTTCTCCTTCTCTGATTTCTGTCTGTCCCCAGGCTGCTAATCCTTCCATCTGCCTGTGTTTGCTTGCTTGTTTCTATCCTTTGTAGACCAAAGTTTTACAACAGCTATTAGTCTTTAGGTTTGCAGGGTGGCCTCATGTTGATGTTGAGAAAAACACCAAAATCCATAGGAGATGTTAAGCCCCTCGAAAATGACTGGATGTCAATTTTTACAAGGATAGGCTGTAAAATTAGTGACTTTTTAGGGTGTTTTTTTTGTTTGTTTTTTGTTTTTATTTTTTTCTAATGTTCCTGCAGCTGTGAGGGTTTAACATTTTCCTTCAATAAGCACGCCGTTAAGTTGTCTTTGTGTTTTTGGTCTGATCAAATGGACCACTAGAGGGCATCTAGACCTCATGTTTCACAGCCAGCTGGGTATCGTCTCTATTTCCTCTGACCTCTGTTGACTCCGCTGTGCAGAAACTGAGCAGGAGCCGTGCTGGGACTTCCTGCTGTCTGAGGAGAACCGGGAGCCAGAGGAGGAGAATGGAGACTCGAAGCTGGAGAGGGACTCAGACAAAGACTGTCTTCTGTTCGAGTTCTCATCCGAGCCCCTTTTACCCTGCTATCATGTTCAGGTGTCACTGACACAGGGGTGAGTACAAAAAGAGATGTTATTGAGAAAAAGTAATGAAGAAAACTGTACAGATGACACGTGGAAGCTTTTAATCTACATACAGGGTTCTTGTATGAGCGCTACTAATCTGCCTCATTTGCTTTTGCCGCTCCTCTTTAAATCTCTGTCTGGCCGTATGGTTAGAAGAAGAGAGAGCCATTGGAGTTGGTGTTATGATTGATGGAAGAAGTGGTTTGAACTTCCTCCTCCTTTCTTTGCTTTGCATAAATGAAGCCTCCTTTTCAACTCCTCTGGAATTTGGAGTCATAGTTCAGGGTTTCTTTTAGCTTTTAAGGTGCTAATCAACTGCTCCCATTTGTAAAAAAAATAATAATAATAATAATAATAATAATAATAATAATACCTTGTTGCCATGGTTATGCATCATCACAACTGTAAAAAAGTAAGAGCAAAAATCCTTGAAGCTGCACAGCATCCAAAACCAGAGGGAATAATTGTTCAAACATTCAACACCTCAACCCAAAAAAATGAGCAAAAGTCTAGAAAAAGAACCAATCAGAACTATTGATCATGTTGTTCACAGAATTAATATCAGGCTGTTTCATATGTTCCTCAAAATGCTTTTTTAAAATTATATAATATAAAATATATAATATAAAACCTTTTTCATATTATTCAGTGTAAGACCTTTTAAAGGGGCAGTATTATGTAAAATCAACTTTTTGAGCTTTACATCATGTTATAATGTTGTTCCCTCATCAAAAACATACCTAGAGTGTTGCCTTGATTCTTTCATGTATGTTTGAGAAATCCTTTAATCTCCCATGGCAACCATTCATCTGTGCAAAACGCCTGGGTGGAACCTAGCTTCGCCTTCGAGATGCAGCTCCTCCTCAGAGCTGCAGTTTCCAAGCTTCTGAGCTTCCACCTCACAGATCGCAACTTCCCCTTCAGACTAGCCAGCGGAAATTAGCAAACACCTGGTGGAACTGCACATCTGCTGAGCTCATTATATGAGCTACTTCTCAAGCAACACTGATAAAAACGTTGTTAAAGGGCTAATAGAGGAGCGCTGTTGTGCTGACTTCCTGGGGTTGAAGTTTCAGAAAGAGCAGGACTTTCTTAAAGAGACAGAGGCCCAATTTCAAGGTGTCAAATTATGAATTCAAATTTCTTTTAGGTCATGTTTGACCTATACAGCATTTTTGTAACAACTGAAGGTAACATAGTTACTTGATTGTTGCTCTAAAATGATTCTATGTGCCTGGAAAACACATAATACTGCCCCTTTAAATCCTTGGAAAGTTCATTGATAATCACAATATATTAATGAAAGCCTCTGTTTCTCTGCTCTGTTTTTACCCTCCTGTCATGTTATTGGGCTTAAGGCAGGTAACCTTCTGAGTTGCAAACATTTGTAATTTTGTCAGAATTACATAACATTGACAAAGCAAACCATTATGGGTTGCTGGCATAAAATTCAAATGAATATAAAAAAAATATATAATCAGTTAATTATGTGCTTAGAAACATGTCTAAAGAAAAACTTTAAGATAATAAGCAATATAATCCATGCTACATGTAAACATTGACTTTAGGCTTCTGTTTTTAAAATGGTAACGTCTTATTAAAGCATCACACACACACCTCACACACCGACTCTTGGAGGCACCAGCTGTTATCAAGTATTGCAGCGAGTCTTTTACATCGCTGTGGAGGAATATAACCCTGCTCCTCTTTGCAGAATTGATTTAACTCTGATACAGTAGAGGGCTTTCAAGCAGTCTGTTTAAGGTCATACCACTAGTTGGATTCAAGTCTGGGATTTGACTAGGCCACAGCAGAACCCTTCCTTAGGGGTGTGTGAGCCATTCAGAGGTGAACTTGCTGCTGTGCTGGGAATCATCAAGATGATTTTGTTGCAAAGATGAGATGGGTCTTTCTGTTCCTTTTGGTCAGCTGTAGCTTTCACTTTGAGCAAAATGGCCTCCATGAGAGAGATCCAGTCTCCTATTGCTGAATCGCTGACCTTAACTAAGGCAAGTAAGGCCTGCGGTGCTTTAGATGTTGTTTTGGGACATCCTGGATGAGTCGTGGTTGCGCTCTTGGACTAATTTTGGTTCATTCACTCCTGGGAAGGTTCGCCACTGTTCCATGTTTTCATCGTGATGCCAGAGTCCCGACGCCTTAGAAAGGGCTTTGTAACCCTTTCCAGACTGACAGATATAAATGATTCTGCTTCTTATTTGTTTTGAATTTTCTTTAAATTTGGAATTTGCTCCTTCTTGAGATTTTTTTTTAGCCTACCTCATGTTGTCAGACAGGTTCTATGTAAGTCATTTGTTGATTGTACAGGTCCGGTAGTGTGGTTATGAGGTTATTCACCCTTAATTCAGTTAATTACTTACATTGAACTCGGTCTGGAAACCATCATTTGCTTTTCTCAGGTCATCTTTTCTGATGCAAACTTTTAAAACTCATGTTTTCAGCTTTGTTTTATCTGGATTATATTGCGACATTTTCTTCTGCATGAGGTAACGTGATTCAGGTTTTTCTCCTTTTACATTTCTCCTAATCACAACTCACTGTATACAAATAGTTCATGTTTGCTAGTGTTTGTCCTCAGTTTTTTATATATATATATATATATATATATATAAGATATATATATATATATATATATATATATATATATATATATATCTATCTATCTATCTATATCTATATATATATATATATATATATATATATATATATATATATATATATATATACACATTTTTTTTTCTCATACAATCTGAGGGTGAAAGTATCGAGGCTGAAAACAAATAGTTTTCAGGGATGAAACGAGGCTAATATTTAGTTGGTCTTATTTCAGACATGAGAAATGTATTTATTTAAATACGCTTTGGTGCTGGAAACCTGATGGATTTGGACCAGATATGACTCAAAAACTTGTGTAAAGTTATGCAGTAAGATCTTATTGGTCTGTTTTAGGGTAACTTCAGAGTTTAACCTGTCTTTAAGAGTCCCCTCCACGATTCACGATTGTTTTTTTTTTTGCAAACTGACTTTGTGACACTACTTTAGAAATATTTGCAAGGAATTTTGTGATATTTTATTCTTACTAAAGCCCTTCCAAAATCTCCATATAGAAGAAAAAAATAACAGACAGAGTGGACACACAAACATCTTGCGCCCATGTATGACGGAAAATGTCACTTTTTGTTACTCGCCATTGGATCACGGACTATAACTTGACATCAAGTAAGGCTGAGGCAGCAGTGTAGAAGAAGTAAGAAATACTGCCACCTGCAGGTGGGAGTTAGGAGTCACTTAAACCCAAAGTTTTTGATCATTTTTGCGTAAAATTTGTAATAAACTCACAACTATGCATTGCTGTGAAAAAAATGCAAGGATATCCGTGAAACACTGGAGGAACTGTTTTTTACTTTCTTTATCATGACTGTGTTTCTTTATTGTTGAGGAAACTTCCTGTGTCGCTGTTGTGTCTTTAAATGCTTTAGCTTTAATGTACAGCAGAAGAAATGGCACTGGTGTTGTTTCTGTGTTAAGTATTCAGCTAACATGAGACGTTTCTTCTCTTCGGCAGCTTCTGTAACTGGTTCCTCCTGACAGACGTCCTGAAGCGTCTGAAGATGTCGGCGCGGATCTTCCGGGCTCGTTACCCGCACTTTGAGGTCGTGAGTTTGTCTCAAGCCGAGCTCTGGAGGCAGGTTTCTGTCAGCCAGGTTAGCTCCGCTTTAGCGTCTCCTCAAAAAGGCAAAAGTAAGGACAAAGATGAGGAAGAGGAGGAGGAGGGACCCGTGGAACTGGTGTGTTGTGTGCCAGAGCTCCAGAGACTGCTGGGCTCATCTGTTCACATCTTACCGGAGGAAGAGGAGGATGAGGAGGAGACACCGACACCCACAGGGAAGTCTCGGAGCCGATAGCCTCTCGTCTGTCCCCGTCCTTCCCCGGAAACAGCAGGAAGCCTCTCCGTCCGGCGGGATTACCTCCCTCTACAGTCCTGACCCTCGACCTTCGACCTCACACGCAGGAGTGGTCAATGCAGGAAAGCAGCTTTCAGGTTCTTATCTATAGGTATATTTGAATACACAGAAACTTTTTTACTGATACGTGTGTACATGGTTGTGTAAATGTATCTCTTGCCATCAGGGTGAATATATTTGGTTGTATAAATGAGTTGTTGTGGCAAGGAGCCGATGATTTTTGGACTTTTAGTTAGAGTTTGTTCCTGAGGGAAGCAGCAGTTCTCATCAGGAGATAATCCAAGGCTTTTATCTTGGTGGAATCGGGCGTGACGCTGAGACGCTTAAACCCACGGAGGCCATCGGCCCAGATGGCCTCCCAGTTGCCCTCGGAGACCTGCGAAGATAGACCATGGCACATATTCACCCTCCCTGCTCAGACACACATTTCCACATCGTTTCACATTATCATCATGAATAGACCATCATGTATCGAACGACGTCTGTCTCCCCACATTTCACGTATAAAGCCCTTTTCTCCCCGAATGAATTGACATCATGGACCTCGACGGTGAGAGTTTGTTTACAGAACCAGGCCGATGTTGGTGTTCCTCATTCATCATGAACTGTTACAGAACCTGCGGAGGTCCAGAGACGCCCTCCTGACTGCAGCCACGACTGTCCCCGTACAGTGTTTCCGGATCCCAGAGTGCTTTGTGTTGCAGTGTTAGAGCTACACTGTTTGTTGTGCTTAATTTAATATTCATTAATATATTTGAACTCTTGTGTATCTGACGAGCCCTGTGTATGAGAAAATGCTTTCTATGGTTGGTGCTTCATTCTGAAATGTGCTCACTAAGGATCCCTTTATTCTGAGATTATTCTCCCTCCTTCAGAACCAGTGTTTCAAAAACAGCTAAAGTACAGTTTTATTGTACTGGTGCTAAGATAGATTTTTGTGTTGACAATCAACGAAGTTTTTTTGCTTTGACGTCACAAACTAATAAAAGATATTTAAGGTGTAAAGAAAAGTTTAGTTTAGCTGAGGGGAAACGGGACGCAGCTAGACTGAAGGAGATCCTGAAAGAGGGTTTTATTTGATTCTTTTATAAGAAATCAAGCAGAATAAAGCATGATTGTGAATCATAGTTTGTGTATCTATTTTTGTTTGATTGCATGGTTAGATTCTGTTCAGATTAGGGCTGCAGCTCATGATTATTTTAGTAATCGAGTATTCTGATTATTCTCCGTGCTTTACTGATAATCGATTAATCAGATTAAAAACCACATTCTGCTGATTTTTCACGTAACCACTTCAGCCATTTTTTATACAATATTAGAATGACATTAAAAGATGCACATAAGTAATTCAATTCCTTTTTTAAAAAAAAAAAAAAGAAAATTAACATTTTATTGCCTAAAATGCAATAACATAGCATTCTTTAAGTGTAGCAAAGAATGTATGTGGAGCTAAAAAAAAAACGCTCCTAACATCAACATGTGAAAAGCTCAGCGCTTTATGCTTATCATCAATACAGTGGCGGACTAATATGTTGATTATTATTATTTATTTATTTTTGATGAAGTGATTAATAATTGGACAGCAAAAGGTGCCAAACAGGAGACTTTTTTTTTTTTTTTTTACAGAATTTCAACCAGGTGAAGCTAAAACTCACGTGAGGAGCTCCCACCCGGTAAAACACATTTACAGACGAAGAAGGTTTTTCATCTTGAAAGCAAAGTGTAGATATTCTTTGTAGTTTGGGCTGATTACAATTAATCAGTTACTGAATTAGTTGGAGATTATTTCAATAATTGATCCATCACGATTAATCAGATTAATCGTTTCATCCCTGGTTCAGATTGAAGCTGAATGTTTGACACTAAAGAAAAAATTTTAAAACGAAGCTGGCGTGTTGTTTGAACTCCTCAGCTCTATGGGTGCTGCAGGAAAATAAATGTTATAATTATTAACTTATGAGTAAAAGATAAAACCAAAATAAATTTGAGTTATTATTCTGCCACCTGCCTTTATCCCCCCCTCAGCTCCACCATCCTCCTCCTCCTGTCAAACCAAACCTCTTCACATCCTCCCTCAACACATCCATGAACCTTCTCCGTCATCTTCGTCTTTGCCACCGCAGTAATCGGTTCAAAGTTTTTTCTCATCCATCAACCTTGTGTTGTTCACTCCCTTGAATCCAATGTTTGGTTCTTTTAAAGGGGTGGTATCATGTATTTTCCAGGCACATAGTGCCATTTTAGAGCACAATCAAGTAACCATATTACCTTCAGTTATAAAAATGCTGTTTATATCAAACTTAAAAGAAATTTGACTTTGCAATTTGACACCTTGAAATTGGTCTCTGTCTCTTTAAGAAGCTCCTAGTCCTTCCGACACGCCGCCTTCAGCACATCGTCACGTTTCTCCATTATGCCGTTTACAATCGTTCCTAAGAGCGTTGGACTGAGAAATAGTTCGTATGATAAGCTCAGCAGACACGCAGTTCCACCAGGTGTGTGCTAACTGCTGCCGCCGCTAGTCTGGAGGAGCTGAATGGGGGAAGGGAGCGCTGTGAGGCAGGAGCTCGGCTTGGAGACTGCAGCTCTGAGGAGGAGCTTTGGGTAAATAGGCGAAACTTTGTGAGAGCAGGCGTTAAGGCTCCCCTGAATGGTTGCCGTGGGAGATTCAAGGATTTCTCAAACATGCATGAAAGAATCAACGCAACACTCCAGGTATGTTTCTGATGAGGGAAAAACATTATAACATGATATAAAGTTCAAAAGAAGCTGATTTTACATAATACCGCCCCTTTAAAATCTTGTTGCTGGAAAGTTTTCTAACAGAAAGGAGACATCCGTCCTCTTGACATGCTTCAGTGTTTCTACATAATGTAATTTCCTGTTTTGTGAAGCGCACCAGTCCCTCCAAATGCAGCAATTCTCATAATGGCCAAATGCTTTTGAGTTTGATCAGAGAAGAAGACATGTCTCCAGAAGTTAATGTGTTTGTCCCTGAGTGCATTTGATAACTAATCAGCCTTCTTATGTTGTTTTTGGAGTAATGGCTTCTTCCTGTCTGAGTGGCCCATATGGTACATTCTACTGTGGATAATGAGACTCACCAGCTTCAGCCAGCATCTTCATTAGGCCTTTTGCGCTGGGATTTATAAGCACTTTTTGGACCCAGACATATTCATCGGTGGGACACGGAACCGGTCCTGAACAGCATGATGACGGTACCGTCCCAGAGTGTTTGTACTTGCATATAATTGTTAGAAAAGATGACCCTGGCGCTGTCAAACACCTGGAAACTACTCGAGGGTGAATCGGAGTTGTGGAGGTCTTCCTGATCTCTGTTGTTTCCATGATTTCACACATGGAAACGGTGAGTTGGAAGTGCTGTCCTAAAATACTTGCACAGCCGCGCCTGATGAACTTGTGGCGTAAAACCAAAAACGGAGGGAATCTGTAAATAGGATCATGCTTTTTTCACAGCACTGTCCCTGCATTCTGTCTCACTTCTGCTGAGTTTCATTCTTCTTCCCTGCAGAGCACACCTGCACTTCTCCAGTCTCTCTCTCACCTGCTGCCCACTCCCACTATAGTTCACAGTGTCGTCTGCAAATAGCATAATCCATGATGACTTCTTTGCTTCAAAAAACCAATTTGATGGGAAGCTGGAAAAGACGAGTGCTGTGTAGAAGTTGTGCCAAAAGGAGTCGGCCGCTATTCGGTCCTAAAATATCATCTCAATGTTAAACTAAATTGTTGCTGAAAGCACAAACGTCCCCAACGTTAACGTCAGCATCCACACTCTGCAAAAAAAACCACAATCTTACCAAGTATTTTCGGTCCAGTTTCTAGTGCAAATATCCTAAATACACTTGAAATAAGACAAAACCACCTTACAAGTAACTTTTCAGCAGATATAGGAGCTGGTTTTGTCAATAATTCCTTAATTTTGATGAAAAAGTTCTAGTTATAAGTGAAATAATCTACCAATGGAACAAGACATTTTTCCAATATTATAAGTTAAAATGTTCCACGGGCAGATTATTTCTCTTATAATAACAACTTTTTCATCAATTTTAAGGAATTATTGACTTAAAATGAGCTCCTATATCTGCTGAAAAGTTACTTGTAAGTTAGTTTTGTCTTATTTCAAGTGTATTCAAGATATTTGTACCAGAAACTAGACCAGAAATACTTGGTACGATTGTGCGTTTTTGCAGTGCAGTCCACATTTCTAAAGAAGTATTTTTTCCAAATTAGTTCCATGACTGATCAGGGGTTCCTGAAACACTTGAAAGCTGAATAGGTATAAGACTTGAATAACCTGAATAATAGATTATAAACAATAAATATGTTTGTTGAGCTCATATGTCTATTCAATATTTTAGCAGCAAAAAGCGGTTTTTGAATTGAAAATGTTTATTTTATACATACTTTTCTATTAAAATGCGATTAATTTCAATGAATTATTTACAGACTCTGCCATTAACTCGATGAATAATTTCAATCGTGCCCCTCCACTTGAAGAAAAACACGAAAACAATTGGAAAAAATCTGAACTGTAAATCCCCTGAAGTGTAAACCAGTCAGATCATCTCTGTCTGCTGGGGTCAGTTTGGCTTCATTTTCTCCACCAGAGGGACCCAACGACAGCAGCTCAGTTCGCACTAAACATGACCTGAGCAGGCCGTGTGGCTGTGCATCTGTAGGATCATCCGATAAAACACATTAAATCTGAACTTTATGCGCGGCTGCCGCAGTGAAGGCTTCTGGTTCCGACACGAAGCAGAGACGTGATTTAATACACGAGCTTAAAACTCATTTTAAAGTCATTAAATCGCATTAAAAGCAGGTTTGAGTCCGTTTTCACCAGAATCACTGTCAGCTGCTGTTTAAAATCCGATGATTCAAGGGCTCCACATGCTCGGCCACCAGTATGTTGTACAGTAATCTGCCATATGTGTCTCTGTGTGATCCCAGTGGGCCTGGGAGGCGTGGACGTGCTTCATGGTACTGAGATGCCAGCCGCAGCCCCTGGCAGGGCCTCTGGGTACAGATGGTCCTGCCTGCAGTGTCGCAGAGCCACCAGGAGGTTACTGCGGTTCAGCCAGGGCGACCTCCCCCCCCATCAGCATGCAGTTCATCCTGTCCTCTTTGGGTCCGCGTCTGATAAGCTTTATTTACAAATGCAGATCAGATACTTTGAGGAAAACACTAGAAAGTTCAGAGTTAACATGTTTTTCTGATAGTAAAATTGATCTGCTGCGTTTCCAGGGAAGGGATTGGGTTTCATGCGGGCGTCTGGGTCACTCCTGTAAATCAGGGCCCATCAGACATGTCGCCGGGGCCCCTCAGATCCTCCCTGCTCACCGAGCCCCCGCCGTGCCTCGCCTCTGATTGACCCGCTCGGAGAGGCAGAGGCCTCTGATTGGATGAAAATGAGGGCAAGTCAGCGCAAGCCCCCACGACAGACTGATATAAAAACACTGAAGAAACGCGTGAAGGGTTAGTTCATATAAGGTAATATGATATAATCAGCAAGAATAACAGCAAAATAACAACTTTCTAATCAACATTCCTTAAATAAACACTTTTGAAGCCAGTAGAGATAATATTTGTATTAGTTTTTTGCACAAAAAAAACCCCCTAAAAAATCTGTTTTGGTTGTTCCTTTTGTGTTAAACTCATCATCCCTGAAATTTATTTTGCCACATTTATTATAGAAATGCAAGCAACATCATTTCTAGTTAGAGTTTTCTCCATAACACAGCTGGACTGATGAGACAATCCGTTCTTTTTGCTGCTAAACCGAAAGTTATATCTGTTACTATTAAGTTGCAACAAATCCAACAGAGCTGCTTTCTTAAATATGCAAGAGTTCAGGGACATTTGAGGCTGTTGCTTGGGAGAATGTAGCATTTTTATTTCAACCTGGTTTTCTGATAAAAAATAATAATTAAAAAAAAAAGATAAAAAAGGGTAAAAGTGAGAGATGCAGGCTGGGAAGTTCAACTCAGCATCTTTTCTTCGAGAAACCGTCCGAGCCGAAGGAGTTCACCAAGGACATTAGTTGTCTTTGTTAACAGCTCCTTGAGCGCGTTATGTAAGAGGCGTCTGTGAAAGGAACAAAAAAAAGAGGCGGTGCACAGATCGAGGAAGTCCTGCTCACTTGTCCTGCATGTAAATTTAAATCTGGATGCTTCTTTTTCTCTCTGGTCCCTCTGAAATCTGGTCAGCCTGTTGCTTCTTGTGTTAAAAATAAAGCCTTTTAGTCAGAGATCTCCCTAAAAAAAATGGGAAAACTTTCCCACATTCACTTACAAAACTATTCACACCCTTTTCCCAGGACCTGTAAAAGGGTTGTGAATACACAGACTAACACACAATAGTGAAATAATTGCAGAATTAGTAGAAAAATATAAATGAAAACCTAAAACAATGCTAAATTCCCTCCCCAGTCAGTACTTCCTGAAGCCGTCCTTTGTCGCCGGTCCAGCTGCAGGCGTTTTATGGGATGTTTCTACCAGAGACGGAGAATTTCTGCCCATCTTTGCTAAACAGATCAAGCTCAGTCGGGCTGGATGGAGAGCATCTGTGGACAGAAAGCTTGAAGACTTACCACGGACTCTTCATCTTGACTTTGACTAGGCCATATGCTGTGACATAAACCGCTCCATTGTAGCTTCAGGTCCTTGTCCTGCTGGAAGGTGAACGTCTGCTCCAGTCTCTAGTTGTTTGCAGCCCCCCCGCCCGCCCCCGTGTCTACCTCCAGCCATGTTTCAATCAGCTCTCATCAGTTTCTCTGAGCACTTCTTCCACATCTTCACTCGGTTCCCTACTTGGCTCATGGCTTTCTTTCCGCCGCTCTTCCTCTTAAGGCCGATTTGTGGAGCGCATCACTAAAACTTGTCCTCCTAACAGATTCTCCCACCTGAGCTGATGATCAGCCCTCCCCCCCCACTTTCCACTGACCCGTCTGCTGTCGTCTTCATGATGTTCATCCATCCTTTATACCTGTTTGTCCTTGCAGGGTCTTTTGGGGACAGGTCACCAGTCCATCACAGGGCAACACACATACACACCTAAGTCATGTTTTTGGACTGTGACAGGAGGAAGGAGTACCCTGAGAGAACCCTTGCATGCTCGGGGAGAACATGCAGAAAGATCCCAAGCCAGGATTCAAACCTAGGACCTTCAAGGGAACAGTGCTGCCAACTGCAACCCTGTGCAGTTGGCATTTCACATGAAATCTGAAGGGAAACTGTTAAACAAAAGTCACTTTTTGGGTCTCTACTGCTTCTAGAAACAGTCCAAGCTCTAGCCCCCCCCAACATCCAGCCATTTCTTTTGGTGTCTGGAAAATGAGCCATTTCCAAAACCTCCCGATTATGATGTCACAATTGGCAGGCGTCGCTCCGTTACCTAGCAACCCAACCGGAGCTCCACCCTTTTCATTATTACAAGATGATCTCATTGGTCAGCTGGTTTTACCGCTGCATGCGCTTTACGATGGCTGCCGGGGAAGACAAGTGTTTTGTTGTTAATTCACCATTCAGAAACCGCTGCTGCAGCCTTGATAGTTGTGCAGGAGGTTCCACTTCTTCTGCTTCTGCGTCTGACTCAGGGTGGAAGATATACCATTTTTATTTGTATGAAGTGTAAACAATGAGTTAGGGGGGCGTGGCCAGCAACAGCTGATTTGCATAAAAGTGACAGAGTCCTAAAACAGCTCATTCTGAAAAGAGCTCAAAGTAGGCTGAACTGAGAAGGTGAAATCTCATAATCTGAGAATGATTTTGGACAAACAATGTGATGAACATGTTTTGTTCAGCCCATAGATCTATTCTCACTTGATGAAAAGGAAGCACCATAGGTCCCCTTTAAATTTCGACTTATAATGTGACAAAACGTGAAACGGGTGGAGGGGTTTGAACACTTACCCAGCACACTGCAGTCTGTACGAGACAATTTCCCTGAGTCAAAAGCCTCCCAGCAGCGGTGTCGAATGTCTTTTGTCTGTGCCAACATGAGGACATCTAATAGTGTTTAATCCAGTGTCTCCCTGACTTCCAGGCTAAATATAACATCAGAGGAGCACAGTAACTCCACCATGCACTGACCTTCTCCAGACATGAGCTCCTCTCTGCATGCAGCTCTCTGTTCAGGCGCTGTGCACGTGCCTGCTATACCTACACTGGTACGCTGACATGATAAACAAATCTGTTGATACTGGAGAGACTCTGATACTAAACTTGGAGCTTGTTTATCCATTGCACTTGATTTTTGGCAGATTGACTGATAACATTGTTTCTACAGTGACTGAGAACAAACACTTTATAAACTGAATACTCCCTCATTTCTTTGTACTTACAAAAAATAACGTTTTCTTGTCCTTTTTTTGATTATGTTAGGCTCTTTCTCATGAAAACCCTTTTTAAAGATACATTGCTTCCATTTATTTCAGTGACTCCATAAAAACACCAAAGATTAAACAGTTTCACCTCATAAAAATAACATTTAAGCAACATCAAGGCCGAATGTCTCTCAGACATGACTTTCAGATGCAGTTGATCTCCTGTAGGTAGAGGAACCAAACTCAACCACGGCACAAAGAAAAACTGAAAATACCGTCTGAAAGTTTGAAGAATTATTGATGATTACTTCAAAACGTGGAGAAGAAAGTCTGGCTTCTTGCAAACAAAGCAGGAAAACAATGAGGTGGTTTGCAACTTTTGTTTAGTTGAGTAAGTGATGAGAACATTTAAAAGCGTAAATTCAATTAAAAAACACTTTATTTATCCCAGAGGGAAGTTAAATGTTGTCACAACTCATATCATATCATACAAATAACTTTAAGGAGTTGTCATGGATGGTGATGCTGTGGGCAGGAAGGACCTCCAGAAGCAGTCAGTCTTGCAATAAATCTAAAGAGGCCTCTGACTGAAGACAGTTGCTCAATTTCCAGGTAGCAGAGACGATATTTCACAATAACATGTCTTGGATGATGCCATCAGCTGTTAGCAAGCACTGCTAATCCACCTCATTTGCTTTTGCTGCTCCTCTTTAACTCTCTGTCTGGTCATACGGTTAGAAAGCCGACCTGTCCAGGGTGAACCCTGCAAGAAAGAGGACGGATACAGGCCACATCAAGATCATGAATGTCCTTATATTAGCTGTCTCTGCATTCGATAAGTTCTTAAAAATAAATAATATTGAACTTTTCACATTGATCAGTCCCTCCAGGATTTCATGGTTGTTTTTGTGATTTTTTGCAATCAAAATCACCGATTTTGTGGGGATAGATTAGAAATCTTTGCAAGGAAATTTGCAATATTTGCGCGTACGCATGAGAGTAAATGTGACTTTTTGTTACTCGCCACACTGATGACGAACTATAACTTTAAATCAAGTAAGGCTGAGGCAGCAGTGAAGAAGAAGTAAGAAATACTGCCACCTGCAGGTGGGAGTTAGCATCACTTAAACTTGACATTTTTGCTGAAAATTTGCAATAAACTCAAAATTATGGATTTGCACAAAAAATGCGCGATCTGCTAACTTTGAAGTTTCACGAAAAACTGGAGAAACTAATTTATATAATTTGGCAGTATACGGTAAAAAAAAAAAAAAAAACTGTTTTTATTTGACTGATAAAATAATATTTCAGCACACATCTGTTATCCAGAAGGTTTTATTCATGTGGAGCCCAGAGGGCCACATAAAAAGCTATGGCGGGCCGGATTTGGCCCCTGGGCCTTGAGTTTGACTCATGCGATATTGGCAAAGGACTGGTGGATGGTTTCATTTTCAGAAACTGAGATGAGAACTTCTCTTGTTGTAAAGTCCCAATAATTATGAAGTAGTAATCAGGTGTATCTGACACTGTGGCTGAAATCACTGCACTGTCTGAGGATCGCCGGATCAGAATGCTGACAGTCGACAAAGTTGATCTCCACCATGAAAATGAAAAAGAAATCATGTGGAGAACCCCTGCTGCGTCCTCAGGGCTGAAGAGGAACTATCGGAACATCTTATCATCTCGTGATCACGGAACTGAAACAGAGTATCACAAAACACATTCGTGCTTCTGTTCTGTGTCCTCAAGTCAGGCTGTTTCTCTGCTGCAAACAGGGAGGAGCAGCAGCTCCGGGAAAGACTGAGACCTCCTGTCCTCGCAGGAAGAGACAGATTAGATTCAGCAGAGATGGACTGAGACGTTAAACTCAGCTATCTCTCTGGATAGCAGGCTCTGATTGTAATCACCCACTTACCTGATAATTTGAGCAAACAGAAGGCCTGTAAACATGAGGCCAAGAGTGCAGCGGACACTGACATTTTGAGCTTTTCGTCCTCTTATTTTTAAGGACAAAGAACATTTCTGTGCTCTTGTTATTCTCTTGCTTCATTTTCTTTATTAGAAACACTTTAACCTGCAAAAGCAACTAAAAAGCTCCTGCATTCAAGATTGCAATAAAACACAAGGTTTATCAAGTGCTTTAGGAACATTTGGTCAATAAAGTTTCAGTACTTTTACTTCTGGCGTCTGATTGATTCCCTTGTCTCCACAAGCTCCTGTGAAACTAAAATCTAAGACATGATATGATCCATCTTAAAATCCATCTTCTTGTTGCACGTATGCACGACAGGAGGTTGCTCTGACCTACATGAGCTGAACACACAGCGGCTGGTTTAAGTGTGCAGAGGCTGCAGAGCTGAGAGGATTGTTCGCTCTCAGAGATACGCTGTGTCAGGCTGTAAGCAGCTCCAGCTGGACTCCACACCCTCCCTGCTTACATAACCTCATCTGGTCCTCCCCTGTACGCTCTGCACGTCCCAGGATCACATTGATAACTGTGGTGCTTCAAAGCCAGCTTTCAGGTCTGCAAATTTTGCCCTGAAAGAGTTTCTAAAACATAAAATAGTGCTTGCAGCGAAGAATTATTTAGGGTTTTTTTTTTTTTTTTTTGAGAAATGGGATGTTTATAAACAGCTCATGGGGGATTTGCTGCAGCAGTTCTGTGGGAAATCCTCCACCTAACAGGGAACGCGGTGTTCCTGGTTGCACAGCTGCATGTTCTTGCTGACAAGACACCAGGCTGGGACTGAAACACTGGCCAGCAGCTTTCATCTGAAACCAGATTTGTCGAATTGATTTTCAGGATTTACAGTTAGAGATGTTTATATGGAGGCCTTGCTCAAATATTGCACTGATAATGAGAGTGAAAACAGTTCCCGGAACCATGAGTTGAGTGTTTCTCCCCAGCAGGATGTGCACAGCTTTAGTAAACTCACATGCAAAACGTACCACAAACATCTCTTAGTGTTATCAAAGGTAGTTTATCACATTTGCATGCTGCTGTTTGTTTTAATTAACATGCAAATCCTAAAGAGAACAGGAAACCTGTGAACGGTTAAAAAACTAAAGTAAAGAAAGATATGTAGATATATCCTTAAAGATCCACAGAAACAAACCATATAGAGACACAAACAAGGGAATTAAAGTGACTAAAGGCAAGAAAAACGGCCAGAAACAGCTGAAAATTACCATTAAGGCACAAAAAAAAATCTAATCTCTAAGGCGCAAAACATCGAAAAAGTTGAAATGTGAAAAAGTTATGCTAAATGGCCTCAAAAGAATTAAATTTTTTGTTACAGATGCAAGAAAACAGCAAAACAAGATGATTCAGAGATTCAACTCTATGCGGAACATTTTCGACACAAATGCAACTCAGACGCTCTAAAAAACAACCAAACTTAATAGATAAACATGAGTGGGAAAAAACAGAAGGTGATATACTAAAAACACACATAAAAACAAGTTTGGTTTTACATTAAAACTGTTATTATTTACAGCAGTTAATTAGAAAAGTAAACACCAAATAATTCAGATGTGACTTTTATGTCCTAAACTTTAAATGGGAGATGAAAGAAGATCCTTAAAGCTCAAACCTCTGCTTTCCTTTCTAATTCTGGTAATACTTGAAGCGACGAGCCTGCACTCTGAGAGGGAAGAAATACGGTGGGCTGATGATGAACAATGAGATCTTTGAGAGAAGATGCTGCTTAACTAATGAGAGTTTAGTTTGTGACAAGAAAGATCTTCAGTTTCAACCTACATGCTGCAGAAGACGAACATTAAAGAGGAGAAAACACGAGAAATGCGATCAGTTTCGGCTTCAAACCATTAGAGAGAAATTTCTTTTCAATGGTCAACATAGAAAGAAACATATATATATATATATATATATATATATATATATATATTTATTTAATTTTTTTTTTTATCACTTTCTGATATTAAATCAAACAATGTCAGTTAGGATTACCAAACCTACGTCTTATGGCTTAATACCAGAACAATGAGAGGGAGAATTTTTTTTTTTGTCTAGTTTCCAGTGCAAATATCTTAGTACACTTAAATTAAGACAAAGCCAATGTAAAAGTAATTTCTCAGCAAGATAAATATGCTTTAAAAAAAAAAAAAAAAAAAAAAAAAAAAAGTCAATCATATTTAAATATAGATACAAGTGCTACTTCGACTAGATTTTTTTCAATTAAAACAGGAAAAATGTCTTGTTTTAAGTGAAAAAATCTGCCAGTGAAAGTAGTACTTTTTTTATTAATCTATACTCAAGAATTATTGAATTAAAATCAAGCTTACATATCTCGCTGAAAAGTTCCTTTTAAGTTAGTTTTTATACACACACACACACACACACACACACACACACACACATATATATATATATATATATATATATATATATATATATATATATATATATATATATATATATATATATATATATATATATATATATATATATATATATATTTGCACTAGAAACTAGACAAAAATACTTGGTAAGATTTTGTGTTTTTGCAGGATAGAGATTTATTTTTCATCAAAGGCCACAAAGAAATTAGGGAAAACCCATATCTCATGTTTTTTTTAAGCTTCTGTTGGATTAGTTCACAACAATGGAGGAAAATGTAGGCTCACCTATAGATACATTTTAGGAAAACACATCAAACTCACTTCTTCCTTGTGTGACATCACTGGGAAAATCAAAAGAAATCAGCCAAAATATCAGGAAGATAATTATGGACCTCATGAAGTTGAAGACCTTCATTTTTGGAGACAAGTCCTGTGGTCTGATGAAATTAAGACCGAAGTGTTTGGAAGAAAAAGGTGGAAGCTTGCAAGTCTGCGACATACAAGGGTGGCAGCATCATGTTGTGTGGGAGTTTTGCTGCAAGAGGGACTGGTGCGCTTCTCTAAATCAATTACATCATAAAGAAAGAACATAATGTGGAAATATTGAAGCAGCATCTCAAGACATCAGCCAGGAAGTTAAAGCTAAACAAATGGATCCTCCAAATGGATATTAACCCTCAGTAAACCACTGAATTCATAGCAAAGTGGCTTTAAGACAACCAAGTTGATGTTTTGAGGTGGCCATTACAAAGTGCTGATCTCGGTTCCAGTCCTGATGTATGTGTGACCAAGGCGCTCCATAAGCCTGACCCAGTTACCCCAGTTCTCTCAGGAGGAAATGGGCCAAAATTCCTGCAAACCATTTTTTAAAGTTAATGAGGTATATCTAATAAATGACAAGGAACGTTTAGTAACAGTCGAAGAAATAATTTAGGTAATTCTGCAGATCTAAAACAGGAAAAGCTTCACCTGTTTTGACATTTGGTTTAAACTGTATGTATGTATATTTTATTTATCGCCTCTGAAAGTATTAGAGACATTTTGGAACAGCATCTCCTGATCAGGGCTGCCCTTGTGTTCCAGATCAGCTTGTAGCTTAGATAAAAAGGTCAAAGTGTCATCAGCATAACGGCGAACACGCAGGTCATATTTCCTGACAATGTTCCCAAAGGAAGCATGTTGAAGGAGAACAGATGGCGTCCCAGACCAGAACATCAGAAAATAACTGTATATGTTGAGAATATTTAATTTGCTTCTGTAAAAACTTGAAGTATCAGATAAAAGCAGCTTTGTCAACATTTTCAGCCTTTCCTCTGAGACGCTGAAGTAAAAATATTCACACAAAATGATAAAAGGAGACAAAAAGGATTAAATAAGTGCAAAATCCCCACAGAAACATAGAAACAGACCACAGGAACCTCAAATTATTAAAATGATGAGATCTGAAGTTACCATACGGCGAGACAAAGAGACACAAAGACAGAAACATGTACATTTTCCACTAAATATGACAGTAATAAACTATAAAACACCTGATAATGTTACAGAGAGCCCGGTGCCTCATACAGATAAAGGTCTTCTGTATTACCAGATTGCTCTGTAGCCTTGTTACTGAAAACACGGTTTGCTATTGATTAAGGCTAAAAATACATTCAGACACAATTCAAAGTTCATCATGGAGGTAAACAAACAGGGGGAGGCTGTTTCACTTCCATGAACATGTTCAGCTCTTCTGAGTAACTAACTGTGACACGTTCAAAGCTTGTTTACATTTTCAAGACTTTCTGAAAAGTGTTTGCTGACAATATAACTTACAGTATAGGAGAGATGCTGTAAGTTATGGATATAATCTCCGTAGATCAATCTTTCTAGAGAGAAGCATTGTCTCTGTGGATGTTTTCCTGCAACCATGCCGCTCTTGTGCAGCCAGAAAGATGCCGAACACAAATGCTAATGACATCAGCGTGCATGCTGGTTCACATTATATCTGCAGCACAAGGAAGAGCATTGTATCTGGGCTGTGCGCAGAGATGTGGGCTTCACATGGGAAGATTTTACGTCACAACAACGCCTGGCAACACTAACCCTGCTGCACAGAAGCAATGTGCATCCCATTACACAACAGCAAATTTGTTTTAATTCCAAGCAACCACTACCTTGGGACCAAGTTGAAACCTGCAGGAAAACCTGTCGATGTCAGTTCTCTGAAGACTGCAATGAGGGAAAAACAGTAGCTCACTCCCTGCTAATTTGAGGGCTATCTTTAATTCATTTATCATTTTATTGCTTAATAAATGTTTCAGAACTGAGGCAGGACAATCATGGTTTGGGCATTTTGTTGCAGTCGGTGAAACAGGAAATTTGAAGCAGATTTACATGAATGCACTAAAAAAAGCATCACACCAACTAAAGCCTCCTCAGGCCCCGTTCAAACGTGAACGTTTTTTTCTTAAACGGTTAAAAACTCTCAGAAAAAAAAGTTTTTAACTGTTCGTTCACCACATCCACACTGAAACAAAGTCTTGATGCTCAATTCTACAGAAGTGTTTAGATGCCAGATCTTATAAATAAATTCAGAAGCAGTATCTCACTTAAAAGAGAAAACTTTCTGGTTATAACAAGACCTTTCTCATTTTAACAAGATTTATATCTCTTTAAAACCAAAATATCTTCTCTTTTAAATAAGAAGGGTCATCATAGTAAAATAGCAACACCTCTTGGGATTTTAAGATGTTGTTTAGAAGAAACAACAGGAAGAAGGAGAGTCATAGTGAGTAAGTTGTAATCTGTCAGAGGAATGTATTTTTATCTCTTTAAAACGGGAAACTTTCTCGTTAAAACGAGATATAAAACATCTGTTTGTATAAATGCAGCTGTCTGATTTCTTAAGCAGACCTGTAATCAATGCGACTAAAGATAAACATATGGATGAGTTTCTCTAGATCTTGTTGAGATATTAGTCTTTTAATCCTGGAAATGTTCATCAGGTGATAGAAGGCTGACTTTGTAACTGTCTTTATGTGTCTCTGAAGGTTCAGGTCTGAGTCCATCACTACACCCAGATTTCGGCCCTGATCACAAGTTTCTAGCTGTAATAAGTGAAGCTGCGCGCTGACTCTAGATTGTTCCTCTTTAGCCCCAAAGATAATGATTTCAGTTTTGTTTTTGTTCAGCTGGAGAAAGTTTTGGTACTTCCATGTATTGATTTGTTCTAAGCATCTGTTCGGTGCTTGGATGGGTTCAGAGTCACCTGGTGACATCATGATATAGAGCTGTGTATCATCTGCGTAGTTATGGTAACTGATCTTATTACTTGTTATAATCTGAGCTAGTGGGAGCATGTAGATATTAAATAGGAGGGGTCCCAGGATTGAACCTTGCGGTACTCCACATGTGACTTTTGTCCGCTCCGATTAGAAGTTGCCTATTAACACAAAGAAATCCCTGTTCTTTAGGTAGGATTCAAACCAGTCCAGTACTGTACCAGAGAGTCTGACCCAGCTCTCCATTTGCTTTAATAACATATCATGGTCAACAGTGTCAAATGCTGCACTGAGGTCCAATAGAACCAACACTGTGGTTCTTCCACAGTCTGTATTTATGTCTGCTGTCAGAGCTTTTGGATACGTATCAGATTTAGTACCACATGAAGTGGCACAAATCAGAGTTTTCGTGGGGTAAAAGATCGGAATCGGGCCATTCAGACCCCCATAAAAAAAGTTGGATATGGGGAAAAAAAAAAAAAAAAAAACGGTTTTGGGTGTGCTGTTTGAACGTTGCCTTTGAAAGGGTGGGGAAATATACATATCGGTAAATATCAGTATCAGCATTAATATCGGCCCAGATTTAAATATCGGTGCATCTTAAGTAGAAAACATAAAGCCATATTGAGGACAGAATAATTAAAATTAGGTTATCTTTCATTCGCTTATCTGCCTGGATTTTGACAAAGTATATAAAATGGCTGTAAAATATGATGCTCAGTTACAATTTAACCAACTGAGACAATAAAACACTGCACACCAGTGATTTAGCACCATGTCACCTGATGGTTGCTGCTTTTACTCACAGCCTGCACACCAACTCCAGTTAAATGTATGTACTGATCACATAAATGATGCTTTTTTTGAATCATTACTGCAGAACAACTGCAGTTGAAGTTCAGCAAATATTTTCCCAGTTTCTCTTTGCTTTGATTGGTCGGTTTTCTGAGAGGTGCTCACACACCTTTCAGTAAACTTTCAGTATTAAAACAAATATCTTTGCACCCAGCTGTTTGCTCAGGGTGAAGTACAGTTAAAACATTTCTCAGACCACTGATAAAAGCCGCTGCATTCAGGACAGCCTGATAAACATTGCGACTGTAATGGCAGAAATGAGTCTTTGGGCCCTCAGATGTCACTCTGCAGTAACTTCATGTTAGACATAACCTGTCCTGTCAGCTGATAATCTCTGCTCTGCCGGTTATCCACAGTTTTACGGCTGTTGAGCAACACCGGAGTGTTGCCAGAGCAGGGGGACAGGAGACACCGCCCGGTCCTGCTAAATCTGCAGTCACGCAGCCTTATCATGCCTGGAAAGGCCCACACAGGTCTTTCAACACTTAATAGCTCCACAGCATGTCCCAAGACCTGTCTGTCACGTCACACACTGAACCCAAGACGTGTTGCAACACCTGAGAGCTTCCAAATTTATCTGGACGTCTGGGTCCTGGTATTGTGGGCATGGCGAATGTAATTAGGAAAGATTTTATTACATGAAAAGTGAACTTTAGGCTGTACTGCATGATGAAACAGCACCTCCCCCTCTTCAGGTCTGAAGCCCTTTCAAATCCAGAATGTACTGAATGTTTGCTCTCGGGTTTCTAAAGACCTGAATGCGACCTGGCAGGTGGACTTTGTTGCAGAATATCTGACACCGTTTCTATAGGTTTCACCAATTCAAGTGTAAGACTTTTTACGGCAATTTTAAGACCAATATGAATAAAATTTAAGACCTTTATTATGACAGAAACATTCAAAAGAAATGCATATATATATTTTTTATTGAGGGGACCAAAACTGTGAGATTTCTGGGGTCTTTTTGTGGCGAAGACGAACGCTGACCAGCCAGCTGTCGATAAATTTACACTTACCTATGATCGACGCAAAAAAGAGCTAGCTAGCTAACTAGCAAGTACTAATAGCTTCTTACCGGTAGCCTTAAACGCCACAAGTGAGAGATGATGTCTGTGAAAAGTCCTGTAAGAAAAAACCTACATAGAATATGTGAGATTAAGTAGTCCTGCCACGATAAAGTTTAAGACCTGCGACTGACGTATTTAAGGCCAAGATAAGTTTGAATATTGAACTTTGAAAAATTTATTGTTCAAAGTCCACCTTCAAAAAAACTAATGGTTCAAATGCAGTAGTAAAAGCCTAAAGCTATCATTTTAGTCAGGCTGATGGCAACTGTATGCGCATTTTTTTATTGGCATGTAAAGAAAGAAATCCTCCTGATGCAGGACCTGAGGGATGCACCATCCTCCAGCTGACTAAGACCAGGGTTTTAGCTAATGTCGCCCATGGTGGCGGCATGTTGGAGCAGCTCTTAGTTCTGATTTCTTCTTCTTCTGGACTTTTGTTCATCATTATTTTGATGTTTGGACAATTACTCCCTCTGGATTTTGATCCTGTGCAGATGGAAGGACTTTTGTTTTGCTTTTTTGCTTTCGGACAGTTGTTATAATGCATTACCATGGCAACAAGGCGCTATTTTTACAACCAGGAGCAGCTGATTAGCATCTCAAATAATACCGAAACTACGAAAATCCCAAATTTTAAGGGCGTTGAAAAGGAGGCTTCATGGATGGAGAGCAGGAGATTTAAAGAGGAGCAGCAAAAGCAAATGAGGTGGATTAGCAGTGCTTGCTAACAACTGACGGCGTCATCCAGGACATGTTGCTGTGGAATATCGTAACTGCAGCCAAGAAACTGAGCTGTTAGCATGTCATGACTGTCTTCAGTCAGAGGTCTCTTCAGATTCGTTGCAAAGCTGACTGCTACCAGAGATCCTTCCTGCCCCAGCATCACCGTCCACAATGAGTTGAATTAAACTGAACTGAAATTAATTCACGAATCACCTTGTTGGTGCCAAATTATTATTTTCTGTCTGTAACAAAGTGTTTTCTTTATTATTTGTGAAAGTCTGCTAAAAAAAAAAAAAAAAAAAAGGGGGACCTTTGTGACAAGTGGCTAATAACAAAGTGTCCTAAGACATTTTATGTTGGCTAGGTGTTGCCAAAAACAGGTGCATCCCTTGAGCTTAGTGGCCTTTTAATGCCTGAAAGATTCATTGATTAGAATAAAGTGACATAACAACAAAGAAACATCAATTTTTTAAAAACTACTGAACATAAAGTCAGTGAAAAAGCTGCCAAAGTCCAAAGAAATACTATGAAGGACTCTTAGAATGATTGAATGATTGAAAGAATACAAGAAAATGGATTGTTAGGAGCAAAATGTTTTTAAAAAACGGGGGGAAATTAAAGACATCTGCACAAAACTGTATCAGTGAAAGCTGCTACACAAGATTATTTCATAAAATCGAAAGGAATAATAAAAGATAATGAAGTTGGAGAACCTGTTTTGACATTTAGAGATCTCCAAATCCTGTTTTTTCTGGCACTTGTAGCTTTGAAGGCATCAAGGCTGTTTTATTATGGTGCAATCTGTGATTTTTTTTTTTTTTTTCTTGATCAAGTCGACCAAGTTGAGGACAAAACCCCATCATGTCGTCACTTCCTCATGCTTGCAGCAACATTTTACAACCGTTTGTTTCAGATTTGATGTGTGTTTACCTCTCTTGTTTGGTCTTTTAATGCTCCTCTCCGTTTTTCTTGTTCATCATTTGGAGATAAGCAGGTGAAGCAGATTAAATGTCAGGGTTTTTTTGCATCCTCTCTGGGCTCTTGATAAACTAAAGCATCAAGTGCGTGAACGAGTTCGATTTATTGCCGTGGTTTCAGCCGGCTCAGCGTGAAAAGAAACCACCTTTCTCTTTGGATTTCCTGAGGGGCCAGCTGTCACCAGTGGAGCTGACCCAGTTTATTTGAGTGGGCTGAGGCCCACTGACCAGTGCAGCCATTTTGATTCAAAGCCCCATTGTGTGAGAGGAAACAGAGGAGAGCAGCAGCGTTTAGAAATGCAAACTCTCTGACCCTCCAGGCGTCCTCGCTGCTCTCTGGAGCAACAACTGCAGCCGCAGCAGCAGCTCGGTGGACTGTGTCGCTCTGTGGATGCCCTTCATCCCACAACCTCTTAATCACTGCTGTGAGACAGAGGGGTGGGGGGGTGAGGATTCGAGGACGGGATTGGTGGAGCTGTTGCTAAGGGGAGGGCTTCTCTAATTGATGGATAGATGTGGCTGAATCCACTCTGTTTAATACATTGTTTGTGTCCCATTCCCCTATTGGGCACCAAGTATAATAAAGATCTACTAATGTTTAAAATTAACTGATTTAAAAACAGAAGAGTGTGATTGCTATGCTTAAACCACTTTTATGAAGATTTTGTTCTCTATTCCTGTATTTTATTACATGGTTTTGTACTTAGGTGACTTTTATGATGTTCTATTTGTATGCACCTTTCCTTTATTGTGTTCTAGATGCTACACTTCCAGGTCTTCTTTCGAAAAACAGATTTTGTCAGGAAATTTCCAGGTAAAATAAGAAAATACAGGAAACAAACATATGAACGTATCCATCAACATTTTAAAAATGTCAATATTTCCACTGCACAACTAGAAAACTGAAACGCAAACTATAATTAAGATTTAAAATAACGTTAAAATCATAGATGCCATTTTTGCTCTTTATTACTGAATCATGAACTCTGACCTTAACTGAGGCAAGTGAGGCCTGCAGAGCTTTAGATGTGGTTCTGGGTTCTTTTCCTCCTGGGGGAGTTGTCCACGCCCTCTCGGAGTAATTTTGGTTGGTCAGCCTCTGTTCCATGTTTTCTCTATGAATAAAAAGTCTCCCACTGTTGTTTGCTGGAGTCCCAAAGCCTTGGAAATATCTTTGTAACCATTTCGAGTTTGTGTCTTAGCACGATTTGTTGCTTTTTGAGCGCCTGCTTCATGCTGTCAAACAGGTTCTGTTAGAGTGATTTTTCTTTATTGCACACAATAGATGAAACCGAACCAGTAAATGTTAAGTCAGTTAATGAAAGGGGGCAATTATTAAAGCTTGTCGCTCTTAAAATGTATAAAAATCATTTACCTTTCAAATAAAATATTTGAACAGTTGAAGCATTTAGCTGTGACAGAAATCTGGTAATTTATGACACATGTGATTCTTTAAACTAGATTTATGAAGCTCTCTGTTCTCCACTGAATGCAAACGTTCCAGAAACACCCGCCTGATCTCTAATCAGGTTTAACGGATTTGTTTCGTCACTGTTGTACTTTGTTTCACCCAAATCTTATCAGCTCTGATGGCTCAGCGCAGTTTACGGCGCATTCGCAGCTGCCATTCCCAGGGTCTGAGAGGATTAGTGGACTTTGTAAATGTCACTAGACTCAGTTGGCAAAGTGTTTGTACGCGATTGGTAAATCTCCAAGTACCCAAAGGTTTGAGAGTTTTATTGGAGGCAGGATCTGCAGCGTCAGTGCACTGCAGAGCAGACGAGCTCCTAATTTGCATGAAACAGCTGTCATGTTGAAACACGGAGCTGAATTTGGTTCGGGAGGAGCCATGAACTCTTTATGCAGCACCGAGCTTCACCTTCAGCTGAACATTTTAATGGTTCTTGAATTTTTAGGAAAAACACTTCACTATTTTAAAAAAAACAAAAAAAAACAAAAAAAAAAAAAAAAAAAAAAAAAAATCCAAGTAGGAAGGTTGGGTTTCTCATCAGCCCCCCCATCCCCACCTCAAAAATGCAACATGGCCACCTTCAGCTCTTAAAGGCATAAATATTTAAGCTTGACCTCTTTAAACTCATTTTGCAAAGAATACCATCCAGCTACAGCAGGAACCAGGCATGTATCCCTGCACTGGACTACATTTAGCAAATGCGCTACGATTTTGGAAATTGGTTTTAAAAGTGTTTAAATGAATCAACCAGAAAGTTTCTGGAAGGAAAAGCTTCACATGATCCCATTAATACAGCAATAAGGAAGAGAAGGAAATCTTTGTAAAACGTTACCATTTATTTCAGCTATAATGCATTTATGCATCCATATAAAAACTGATTTTGAAATACAAGGACAAACATTGAGCTGTTAAAACGTCACAATGACCTGATCAGGGCAGCAGTAGAAAAAGTATGAAGCCAAGGCACAACAACAAGTGGAAGGAATTAAACTTTGTACAGTTAAGAGCCTTCAGCTCAGCTTTAAGATTCATTTAAAGAAAAACCAAGGAGGGGCAGAACAACCAGCATTCGACATCTCCTACAGGTAGGAACCTTTTTAGTCAAACATGTCTGAACCTGAAACAAGGTGAGGGTAAGGTTCTGTATAAACCAAAGCTGTGCGTCATCTGACTGGGAGGGTGGGGTGGGGGGGGGAAGTGAGGAAACCTCCACCAAGCAGGCCGAAGAGGTCTGGCATCACTGGTTTCAGGTGGAGTGCAAAGGAGGAGTGAAACAAAGAGCGCCCTGGTCAGGTACGATTTCTTACAAAAAAAAAAAAAAAAGGTTAAAGCAGTCCTGTGCAAAAAGAGAGGAAGGGAGAAACTTCTATCTCATGAAGTTCCCTCCTCCGATTTCTCTCTTGTATCTGTTGGTGAGGTGGTCGGCCTGCAGCGTGAGCTTGGACAACACGCCAAACAGTCCTCTGAGGTGATAATGAAACTGATGCTCCAGGTCTGCGTTGTCCTCCACAGGCAGCTCCCCCTTCCCCGAGGGCTGCTCCTCCTCCTCCTGCTGCTTCACAGCGATCTCCAGGAAGCTGGCGCCGCTGCTCATCTCCCTCTTCAGCAGACCCCACTCCATGTCGTTCTTGATGGACTTGAGGAGCAGGTAGTGCTCGTACATGTCCCTCTTGCTGCTGGCGACCCGGGACTCCTCGTCGTTGTTATTGTTGGCGGCTTGCTCCTCCAGGGGCACGTCTCGGAGCAGGCTGGGCACCATGATGGTCTCGTCCATGTTGTTGGCAGCTGCCATGAAGCGGTGCATGACGTTGAGGAGAGAGTGCTTGTTGCTGGCCGGGTCGGTGCTGATCTGCATCATCGTGAGGGCTTTAGGTTATCCTTAGCTGCAGAGTGGTTGAACGGGGACTGACCTGCAAGAAGAAAGCAGGAGGATTGAAGCTGTGAAGCAAAACGTCGTAAGAACACAGAGCAGGAAGCGCATGACAAAAATTACACATTTTTAGTTTTTACATGTTTTCTTTCCAATCAAGGCTAAAACCCCCACCTGTTTAAAGCTGCCTTTGATTAAGTGGAACATTGATCAATATTTTCAAATATCATTTGCTTGATGATCTTTATACTTTAGTGATGCAAGGCACTTTGAGCTGCCTTGCTGCTGAAATGTGCTTCACAAATAAACTTGACTCCTTCCTTATGGCTGTGACTTCAAATTTATTTCTATCATTAATGTTTACTGTACATTACACTGCTTTTAGCTATACATTGAAACCTGGCAGGTTATAGGTTCTGTATGCTAATTGTACATTTTTAATGCCTTCCATCAACCTGCTCGGGGACTACAGATGAAAATTAGCTTCACTGGCTAAATCTGCCATTTTACGTGATCTATTCATGTTGATTAATATGAATTATCCCTTTTATGGGGGGGGAAAAAAAAAACAAACAAAAAAAAAAAAAAAACCCATCTCAAATCTCTCAAGCTGAAGACTCATCCCCAGTTTCATAATTTCCTGGATATTCCTGCAGTGAATCAAACCCCCATGACCTTCAATTCTTTCCCCGATAAATAAAATTTCCAACACGCATAATAAGCAGGAAATAAAGGAGGACTCAGACCGACCTGAAGCTCCAGAAGCCCTGAGGAGAAGCTTTGTTGGCCGTTTTGGTTGTTAGTCTCGCCAGGAACCGGACAGAAACCGCCGGGAAGGAAAGCTGGATATTTCCTCGGCTGTCTGGAGGCTTTAGACCCGTTTTTATAGCCGAAGCGCCGGCTGGGGGGAGGAAAATAATAATAATAAAAAAAAAAAAAATACATAAAACAAGTCAAGCCCCGCCCCGTTTTATTTCCTCTACAGAGCTAATTGGAGCGTATGAAGAATGTGGGCGGAGCTCCGTAGCTTCTGATCCACAGCGGACCAATCAGAAAGGCGATTACAGCCGTTAGTCGCCATGTTTGTTTCTCCATTATCCGCAGCCTGGCGACGTCTCTCTGTGCTGCCAGGCCGTTACTGCCTGAAGGCACCTTTATAATACTCGTTTGTCTGGTTAGACAAGCGGGAAGCATAGAAGGGTTTAGGTTAAATCAGTTTAATTCAGGTTTAGGATACTTTCCCCCCCCCCGGTGTCGCTTTTATCTCCGCATTGGCAGTTTTGCGCAACACTGTCCCCTGCTGGCTGAGCTACATAACTTCAATATTAACCTTCTGGAACCTCCCATGAACTGAAATGACTGCCTAATTTACATTTATAGATCATAATCTGCTACCCGCATTAATACATGTTAAAATATACATCTGTTCCACCTGCTAAAGGAAATGCTGGTCTTACCTGAAGGTTTTAGATCGAAACTGCAACAGAAGCCCCGAGCTACAGACCTGCTTTTATGAAAGTCCCAGCCGCAACTGGCACAACTCAGGTGTCTTTAATTACGATAATTAATGATCAGTTGTGGCAGAGTGCAGCTTTGGGTCTGCCTGGAACAGATTAACATTTATTTTTCCTCTGTCGTTACATTTAAACCTAAAGAGTTTTAAAACTACTTTCCTATTTTACTTTGCTTTTTTATGCTTTACATGTTCAGTTGATATTGGATGGAAAAATCCAAACTACAAGCTAAAAAGTTCATCTTTTTTGCCACTTACAAAAGAAGAAAAAAAAGGATAATTTATCAT
This sequence comes from Anableps anableps, assembly GCA_014839685.1. NCBI lineage: Eukaryota > Metazoa > Chordata > Actinopteri > Cyprinodontiformes > Anablepidae > Anableps > Anableps anableps. Next base: position 29,606,971 of record CM026074.1, on the reverse strand, counting down.
AATAAAAATGAAATAAAAATAAAATGAAACCCTAATCCCTAGATAATACAAATCTTAAAATAATACATAGCAAGCAGTCTCATTTCAGTGTTATACCTGATATTTAATAAGTGAAACATATTTCTGTATTTCCAGTCCATTACAGTATAATTTAATGTCTAAATATTTCGGTGATTTATTTGTTTATTAGTGTTAATTTTGGTTATTATGACTTACAGCTGGTGAAAATCCAAACTTCATGTCCTCAGGAATTTTTAGATTACATATATATGACAATATAGAAATGCTCTGGTTTACACAATCATGGGGGTCACAGTGCCTGTTGTCCAGCAGACCGTCACTGACACCCTCCACAAGGAGAGCAAGCCACTAAAAGGTCAAGCTACAACTGTGCAGTAGTAGCTGGCTGTTCACAGAGCATTGCTGCCAGGCATATTGTTGGAAAATTTAGTGGCAGGAAAAAATGTGGTAGAAATACTCCAGAACATGGACTACAACAGGCACGTTCCTTGCGTTGAGCCACTCATGAACCAGAGACAACATTCGAAACAGATTATCCAGGGTGTTGCTCAGTGGTTGATCAACCCTTTCTTCAGATGAAAGTAAAATTTAGAATTTCATTTGGACGTTAAGGTCCCAGAGTCTGAGTTTTTATTGGTCCTATATAATAATTTTCTGAGAAACTGAGTTTCCATTAGCAGTAAATGAGTTTCATTTCTAAATTAAATTGCTGAAACAAATGAAATTATTTAAACAATACTCTAATAAACTAAGATGTAGATGTCTTAGTTATTAAATGTCTGCTTAAAATTAAATAAAACAGCTTTATTTGCACATCAGCCCCTGGACTTTCAGGGGTTTTTTTCTTTTTGCAAATATCCACCAACTCCGAGGCGTCTGCACGTTCGGTTATATGCGTCTGCAAGTTTGTTTTGACAACATGGAAGCATCTCAGAAGTACTGAGAAGCTTCAAGTTAACAGAGCATGAAATGCAGGTTGGTGGTTTCCCTTATTTCATGTAAAAATGCTATAAATTTGACTAACATTTGACAAAAACACTAAAACTAATATACTGGTGTATAAATTTATATTTAAATTTTTGTGCATGCAATTATTTAACCTGCTCCTTTGTTGTCCCTGGAGGAAAAAAAGCCCCAATCCTAAAATTCTGGACATAATTTTAAAGTAATAAAATGTTTGCAAAACATAAATATTTAATCTTTGCAGTTTTCTGCCAGTGCAGACCCACTTTGGAGTCTCTGCACGCCCAGCTGCTCGTGTCGGTTCTCATGTTTATTTTGCCGACATGCACAGAGGGAAATCTCCAACGTACTGACAAGCTGAAAGTAAACAGGACAGGAAATACAGGTTGGAGGCATTCCTTATTTTTATGTGAAGAGGTCATGCGTTTTGAACATGAACATGTTTCACCAGAAATAATATTTTAGAGATAAATTAGTATTTATAAAAACTCATTTTTAATCATATTCTGTGCATTTTTGAGTATAAAATCTTGAAAATGGCTGCTTGTTTGTGGGGATTTATGATATATGCTGCTCACAAAATGAAAGGGAACATTAAAGAACACATCCTAGATCTCAATTCATGAAATATTCTCAATGAAAAACTTTATTTTTAACACAGTGGAATTGACAGAAGAAAATAACACCAATTATCAATGTAAATCCAAATTATTACCCCATGGAGATCTGGATTTGGATTCATACTCAATATGAAAGTGGAAAACAACATGAGAGGCTGATTCAACGTCAGTGAATCTTCCTCAAGACAAGTCGAAATGAGGCTCAGCAGTGTGTGTGGCCTCCATGTGCCTGTATAACCTCCCGACAATGCCTGGACATGCTCCTGATGAGACGGTGGATGTTCTCCTGAGGGATCTCTTCCCAGACCTGGATCAGAGCATCAGTTAGCTCCTGAACAGTCTGTGGTGCGACATAGTGTTGGTGGATTGACCGAAACATGATGTCCCAGATCTGCTCAAGTGGATTCGGGTCTGGTTGCCAGTCCGTATCATCAATGCCCTCATCATGCAGGAACTGCTGACACCCTTCAGCCACATGAGGCCGAGCATTGTCATGCATGAGAAGGAACCAGGGCCCACTGCACCAGCATATGGTCTCACAGTGTCTGAGGATCTCATCCCGGCAGTCGGGGCACCTCTGGCGAGCACATGGAGGGCTGTGCAGCCATCCAGAGAAATGCCTCCCCACACCATGACTGACCCACCACCAAACTGGTCATACTGGAGGATGTTGCAGGCAGCATAATGTTCTCCACGGTGTCTCCAGACTCTGTCACATGTTCTCAGTGTGAACCTGCTTTCATCCATGAAGAGCACAGGGCGCCAGTGGCGAATCTGCCACTGTTGGTGTTCCCTAGCAAACGCTAATCATCTTTCATGGTGTTGGGCTGTAAGCACAGGCCCTATATGTGGACATCGGGTCTTCATACCTTCCTCATGAAGTCTGTCTCTGACAGTTTGAGTAGAAACATGCACATTAGTGGCCTGCTGGAGGTCATTTTCTAGGGCCTTGGCAGTGGACCTCCTGTTCCTCCTTGCACAAAGGACGAGGTAGCGGTCCTGCTGCTGGGTTGTAGCCTTTCTACGGCCCCCTCCGTGTCTCCTGGTACCTATTCCATGCTCTAGACACTGTGCTGAGACACACAGCAAATCTTCTTGCCGCCGCTCGCATTGATGTTCCATCTTGGATTAACTGCACGACTTGAGCAACTTTATTGGGCTGTAAAAAACCGCCTCATGATGCCTCTATGCGCGACAACACTGACAAAATGAAAAAGTGACTAAAAGTTCAACCAGAAAGGTGAGAACAGAGAAATGATCTGTGGTCAGGACCTGCAGAATCACTCTTATCAGGGTTGTCTTGCAAATTGCCCCTCATTTCCACCTGTTGTATGTTGCATTTGCACAGCAGGTGAACTGGAGTCACAATAAGTGTTGCTACCTAACTGGTGACACTGATTCCACAAAGGTATGACTGATTTTGGAGTTGCATTGTTTTGTTTGGGCGTTCCCTTTATTTTTTTGAGCAGTGTAGATGATCCACAAACTACAAAACATCTTTGAAGCTGCTTTCAAACAGAGCCCAGCAGTAAAAGGTTGTTTCACTGTTTTTTTCTTTTTGGCTTCTATAATAACTTTGATTATTTTTAAAAATCCATGCTTTATCCCCCAAATAGATTATCTCCAACAGCATTTCCCCAACCCTGCCCTGCATGTTTTAGATGTTTTCCTGCTTTAACACCTGATTCGGATGTTTGCAGTTCAGCAACAGTCTGTCAATCAGCCACCGGTTGAAACCAGGTATGAAGCAGGGAAATGTCTAAAACATGCAGGGCGATGTGCCTTCAGGACCACGGCTGAAAAAACACAGTTTGACACGTAAGTAAAAAAAAAAAAAAAAAGTTGTTTTAAATACTTAAAATGTGGTGTGAGCATAGCAAATAAAGGATCATTTAAGTATAAATCAGTGAAAAAACTAAACATTTTAAACTTAAACCTAGAGATTTTTAATCCTTCGGAAAATGGAGTAATTCTCCCCAAACGTTCAAACCTCTGCAAACATGGAAAATAATAGAAGCAAAAGTTCATCCTTGAAAGACCCGGTAAAAGTGACCCGTGGTTCTGATTCTTAGCTGCATTTTTTTGAAAAAAACTGAGCCCTTTTCAACTATTTTATATAATAATTTGTGACATACTTGAATGTAAACCCATGCAGTTTAGTGAATTGCATGTTTTCCAAGATCAGAATCAGCTTTATTTACCAAGTTTGTGCACACAAGGAATTCAACTTCAATTCTCCTTTGCTCTCAATGAAGACATTTAAAACATAAAAGAAAAATGTAGTTTTTTTCTTAGAAATGTACATATTTACGGTGGGGTTTTTTATAACAAGAGAAAGACAAGGTTGAATTGGTGCAGATATGGAAGTTCTCTGCCAACGAACGAACGCAGAGTTAAATTTGACTCTAGAGAAACTAAAATCTTTAACAGTTTATGTTTTGGGTTCTTGATGAACAAGGCCTTTTTGTCCCTCAGTGTTTGTTTAAATCAACCTCAGGAGGAAACAGCTGTGCAGACATCCTGAGACCACGCCCTGCCGAAGATACAAGATTTCATCTTTATTTTTTTTTTTTTTTTTTCACATGCATCCAAAGAACAACACTAACACTGAAGACTGTAACACAGAGTCATCGGAGCTGCTGGATTGGCACATAATGGCTAGCTTTCATCAGTACTGGCCCACAGACCATTAAAGGCTTGTTTTTTTTCTACATAATTCATCCACATCACAGAGCAGTGACCTCATCCAGCTCTCTGTCTCCCACTAGTTTCACATGGAAAGACACGAGTGGTGTTGAAGATTTTCTTTATACTATATCAAGCTTATTAATGACAAATAAGGCAGCTGCAAGACAGGAAACACAAATATTAACAAGTTAACTACATAATGACAGCTAAACTGAAAGAAACTCCCTCATGAAATGAACGAGTAACAGATCTATGAAACATGTAGGTCCCTTTGTTTTGGTCAAACAGTCCTGCAGATGTCGTCCCTTTAACTTTCTGCTCGGTGACGCAGTAAAAGCAGAAGCTCTCAGTTTTGCTCCCTAAAATGAAACTAACACAAACATTAAAATCTGAGCTCAGTTTGCACCCGGAGCTGCCCAACAGTCACCTGCAAACAAAGAGGAGAAGCAGTGAAGTAAAATGACAAGCGAAATGAGAGCAATGTGGTTGAGAGGAAGAGGAAGTGGAGCCAATAAAGCCCTTACCTGTGACAGGTGGCTGCTAGACCATCTCGTACTGGTTGTTGGTTATGTAGCGAGACAAGCAGCAGGCCAGGAAGATCCCGATGACCTGAGGGGGAAACCAGACAACATTCATCTGGTTTCTGCATCTCAATGCCAGAATATCTTAAACTAAATGTTGCCGCTTTAGATAAATAAGTTTCATGGTGACCAAAGTTATTACCTGCTGCGTTCTTTGCACAACATTCAACTTTAACCCTCTTGCCTGCTGTAAATTTACCCCCCCCCATGACTAATTATCAGTCAGCACGTTCACATTTTACCTGATACCAACACTGCTGTTACTGGCCTAATTATTAACAAGGAGGGAGCAGCTAAAGCTTTAATTATTATTTGTTTCAGTTTAAACACATTTAAATAATTGAGTTTTCAGTTCTTAATTTCATTCCTTAAAGGGGCAGTATGGTGTTTTCCAGCCACATAGAATCATTTTAGAGCAACAATCACGTAACTATGTTACCTTCAGTTGTTACAAAAATGCTGTAAATCTGAAACATGACCTAAAAGAAATTTGACTTTGTAATTTAACACCTTGAAATTGGGCCTCTGTCTCTTTAAGAAAGTCCTGCTCTTTCCAACACTTCACCTTCAGAAAGTCATCACAACATGGCTCCTCTAGTAACGCTTTAAAGTTTTCATCAGCGTTTCACTAAGTAGCTTGTATAATGAGCTCAGCAGATGCGCAGTTCCACCAGGTGTTTGCTAATTGCTGCTGGCTAGTCAGAAGGAGCTGAGTGGGGAAGTCGCTGGGGAGGGTTGCTCTGTGAGGAGGAAGCTCGGAAACTTTGAAACTGCAGCTCCGAGGAGGAGCTGCATCTCCAATCCAGAAGAAGCAGAATCAAGGCAACACCCCAGGTATGTTTTTGATGAGGGAACAACATCATAACATTACGTAAAGCTAAAAAAAAAAAAAGCAGATTTTACATAATAATAATAATAATAATAATAATAATAAAAAAGCTTCCCAAACCAAGCAGTGAAAACTATTACCTAGTTATATCGGGGCCAAATTGGAAGGTTATTTATTGTTAAGGGCGCATCTAAGGCCATGCCACAGCATCTCGATCGAATTTAAGTCCGGACTCTGACTGGGCCACTCCAAACCCTTTGGTCTTTTGTTTTTTTCAGCCATTTGGAGGTGGACTAGCTTGTGTGCTTCACATTATCATTCTAGTGCATAATCCAGGTAATCTTGAGCCTAATGTCACAAGCTGACAGAAAACTAGAGCAGCAACGCAGCCCAAGACCATCAGACTGGTTTAGTTAAACTCTCACACATAAAACATGGACTCGAGTGGGACTTGCATTATTCACTGCGGAACATTCTGGTGGCACCGCAGGAACATAATGAGGCATCTTTATGCACATCAAATGGTGCCTTTCTGCCACCAACAGGTTGAAATCTAGCCCAAAAACAGCCCTGGTAGGGCTGTAGATGTTTTGGATGGACCCTAAACTAAAAGTGGAGCGCTGCTCAACATTCCTTCCTGGTTAAATATTCCCAGCATTTCATCTCCTGGTTTTTACTGCTTGAGGTTCATTTTTTCTGTTGATGTTAAACGAAGCAGAGAAGAGAGTTCACTATTTCTGTTTACAAACTACAACATAAAGCCAGCCACCCATGCTGATCAGTGTTTCACAGAGGTTGCAAATACACTTAGAAAATCCAACAACATCAGTGAAAATATTAGATTAAAGGAAACACGGACTTTAGAGAAAGTGATCTCGTCAAAGGAGAATTTAATTTGCGAATGAAAAGTTAGAATATTTTACAGCGTTCTTTTCCTGAGATACAGAATAAATCGATCACAGCTCCCCAGGATACTTGATCAGTCACAGATTTTAAGTTTGAATGGAGCAGACAGGCTTTAATTATGAAAGTTTTTGAATTATTCTAAAACTTCAGAGATAAAACTGGGTTTAATTCATACTGCGAGCTTAATCGCAATGAAATTGTTATAATTTATCTTTAAAAGGCGACTGTAATCCCCAATCGGAGCTCTGATTTTTCCTGTCTCCAGCTGCTGGAAGTCAGGATCGACACAGCTCATTTAAAACCAGTTTAACCCATGAACTTCCTCCTAGATTTGGGGGGGGGGGGCAGTCCCTGGTTTTAGCTATGAAACAAGCAGAGATTGTTGTTTTGATCTGATTTCACTGTTTCAAACGGATGATCTGTGTGTCCAGATCACAGCAACACCTCAGCAGGACAGAGAGCAGATTAGCATCAGAGGATGTAATCTCCATTAAGGAGCCGCAAAGAGGAAATGCACACAAGAAATGGCTGAAGTGGATGAAAACGGTCTGGGAAGTCAAGATGAAACAAACCTACAACAACAATGCTGGTGAGAACTGAAGCAGAAATCTGAATGCTGCCACCACTTCAGAACGCTTTTAAATCCCTCCTTAGGTGATTTGTGTCCAAACTACTTCCTTTAGACAACATTTCTCCTCTTCTGCCAGAGTTTGGGGTTCTATGCTTAACGCCATAACCAGTCGGCATCTTTTAGCTGAAACTGAAAAGGTAAACTTGTAAAAACGATGAAATATGTCCTCCTCACACTTTGCTGAGTCAGAGAATTTCTTGGGGGGGAAAATAAATAAAATTATATATTCACCAAATTCAAACACAGACCACTGTTTTGTTTATTGTGGCAAAACATGCTGCAAGTGTTGTTTAACAACAGATAAGTAAAATAATCCTTTAGCGCCGACTCGTTCAATAGAAGTAAACTTTGAACACTTACTGATCAGCAGCATGTAGAGCCCAACAGTATCTGAACATGCTGCACTTAAAAACAGGCTCAAATTAAGCACAAGTTGTTTCCCCTTTTTTTGATTCCTTAAATACTGTAAATAATGTTTTTCAGGTCATGGATGCAAATCAGCAAACTTTCAATATCAAATACCTCTGAGGCTAATTGCAAAAAAAAAAACAAAAAAACAAAAACAAAAACAAAACAAAAAAAAACCGAAAACAAACAACAACAAACTACACAGGTTTCCATCAGACACCAAAAATAAGTGAGAGCTGTTGGAGCACTGAGGAGTTTCTAATAAGAAGGTTTCAGTTTTAGTCAGCAGGGAGAGTGTATATGTTTATGTTTTTAAGGTGTGAATATTCCAGTTTTACAGCTGCTAATGAAAATTATTATAGTTAAAAAACCCTGATAATGTTACCCAAAGATTACTGTGGAAGGGTGATGATTATCATTGCTACATACGGCTTTCATCCCACATTTGGGTGAAAGAAAAAGCTTGATCTATTGTTTAATTTTAGAGAGAATAAGCAACAAACCTGGAAGAAAGCAATCCCAAAAGAGACCCCGGCAATAACTCCGAGGTTGGCTTCTAACATGTTGGTCACCAGTGAAAAACAGCCCTAACAGCAGGAACATAAACATTCATAATCAATTTAAAGCTTCCAGTAAACATCTATGATCTAAACATGGTTTGGAGTAACTCACCGTAGGGTATACTTCTGTCGCAGCCTTGTCCAGGTCTTTCAGGGTCTCTGGAGAACACTTGTCGCTTTTACAGCAGCTAACAGGGATCCCGTTATCTTTAAAGTACTCAGTGGTTCTCCAGTCAGTGAAATTGTTCGTGCCACAGCAATGCAGCTGGAAAATGCAGAAAAGAAAACTTCATGCAACAGAAACTGATCATGAAGCCAGAATCTCCAGCTGCATTTCCATTACAAAGGTGCGCAAATCTGTCGATTTTCTGCTACTCTCAACAACAAACATTTTTGCAACTGCGGTGTTTCTATTGAATAAGAAAAGAGATTAAAATCACACGTGAACAAGCTTGTTCACACGATAAGTCATTAAAAACATGCTTGCCATGATGCTCCAACTACTTCCTGTTATCTTCTTCGTGGTTTGCGCCAGTGGCAACATCCGGTTGTTGATCATGTGACTCATGTGATGCGAAAAAGTGTTTCCATTGCCGTTTTGCAAAATAAACCAATTTAGGCCTAAAAACCACCTCATCCTAGTGCCAAAACCTTTTCTCAAAAACTTTTTTGAAAATGGCGCATTTCCATTAAGCAAATTTATTTTTCGTTATTTCAATTTGCGCAGTTTCAAGGTTAGTGGAAACGCAGCTTCTGTTTGCACTCAGACGACTAACACCAACCTTTCTCTGGAGGGTGTCCACGGCATGGCTCTTGTTGTCTGTGGCGTTGTACGTGTTCACTGCACTCTTGTAAGCCTTGCCGATTTTATCCTTGATCTGACGGATTCAAAACACATTGAGCATTTTCACAGCTGAAAATGAACGACTCCGTGTGAAATAGGCCATGTTTTCTTGCTTTACCTCATGCCTGAAGATGAAACCTGAAATTCCTGCCACCAGTTCAGCCAGGAAGACCAGCGTCAGAAACATGGCGTACTGAAAAACAGAGGGAAACAACGGTAACCCCAGAACAGAGATCTGCAAAGGGAATGTTTCCTTCCAACTCCTCGCTCACCAGTTTGAGCATCCATGGGCTTCCTCGACATGTAGCGAAGCAGCCAAACAGTCCGAAAATAACAATGATGGCTCCGGTCCCGATCAGGACATATGGCGCGTTGGTGCTGTCCTCGGAGATGAGGGAGAAGTAGGCCTCCAAGCTGACCTTCCCCCAGACCCCAACAGCCAGCAGAATCACACCTGTGAACTGAGACGACAAGGGTTTTAACGGCTGCTCCTGCAGAAAACAACAACAACACTACTGCTCTTACCTTCTGAAATCAAGCCATGCTTGGCATTTTATTGTATTTTTAATCAAATATTTTAAAAGGTCTGGGATTATTCAGAGTCAAAGTAAATAATGACATGATATTGACTTGTTTTTCCACAGAGATGCACCGATTTGTAGTTTTCTTTGAGGTCTGACTTGACGATTCAGCATTTTTCCTAAGGATTATGACATGCTGTTGACTGATACGTTTATCGGCTGAAAATAGTCAGTTTGTTTTAAAATGATCTGGTTCCCCCCCCCCGTATTTGACCGTCTGATCACCAATTATAGGCAAACAAAGGAAAATTGGACCTTTTTGATCTTCATTTTACACAAAAAAACAAATATTTTCAGGTGACTGGATCTGAAATTTGAAGATGGCGCACTATCAAAGGCGCACATTTTTATGAATTTCAGATGTATGACAGAAGCATATTCAGCCAGGTCAGAAGAGCTGTCTGACTAAGCAGAGTTCTGTCATCATGTAAAGCATCAATTATGCTCCAGAAATGGGTTTTTCAGAACAACAAGCACAACTTGCTTCACTTATTTACTCAGAGCACTGTGATGGTTATCAAGTCTGACAGGGATGTGTGAGATCCTTTTATTTAACCATAGAGCACAGAATCCAGAGTGGAAAAACAAAAACAATTTCCAACATTGATTTCCTCTACTGAATCAACACTGTTCCCACGGGAACAAATGCAGAAGAGAGAGAGGCAAGATCGTATTTCTCAGATAAGAGAAAAAGGATAAGGTCACCTGCACTGCAAGATGTCTGATCTGAACGTTGTGGGTCATTTCTCCTCCTGTCAGAAATAGAAAAACACACACCTGGGGACGGCTCCAACCCCAGCCTGGGGTTCAACCATCGAAACGTTTCCTCCTTTAAAGCACCGAGTCATTAGTGTGAGCGGGGACGGCTGAAAACAGCCAGCAGCAATAAATGGCCAGATAAAAGCCCTGAACTCTGTTAGCAGCAGCTGCTTGTTTGAGCGGCACAAAGATTAACACCACGAGCAAAAACAAGCTGATTTTCCTCTATAGATGAGACCATTTTTAGCCTTTCTACAAGTTATTTTAGACAAATGTTTTCAACTCAACTTATTTGGACGATAAGAGAAAATATTCATGTTTATACCCACTTCAACTCCTTTTAGCAAGCAGTACCAGTCTTTATCTTGTTTTTGAATTAAACATGCAAACTTCCATTGTTAGCTTCATCATTTTTTAATGTAACAGAGGAAAAAGTTAATCTTTCAGGGATTCACTTCTTTTTTTTTTTTTTTACTGCAAGTCATTCTAATTATTACACCCAAAGATTACTCAGTAATTTCAAAGTTAATGTTGCTAACTAAGCTGTTCTGGCCTGGGGAAAAATAAAAAGAAAAAAAAAGACCCAAATCATGATAATGCCCTCCTTGTGCTTTGAAAATGTGATAAGCATTTTGTACTAAAACCCAGCGTCCCTTTTTCCTTAATTTATGATTCTGATTGTTTCCACCTGAAAAGCTTTTAGGGCCCATCATAAAAGCGAGACCCGCCTTCCGTTATGATCTTCAGTAAACTGAACAGAGGCTTTTCTTTTCTCTTTAGTGCTCCTTTAATTTCATGTTTTCTTGATGGTAAAACAGTAAAGAAGTTTAAGGAGCTTAAAGTTTCTCTTGGACGGATCTTTATAGGTTGACCAGTTTTAAGAACGATCCAACTCTCGTCCTGATTTGTCTTCCACTTGTACACAGCATGACGGGAATACATCTTAATCTTCAGACTCGAATCATCTTAAATGAAAAAGGATGCACACACGCACACACACCTGATCTTCATGGTGTTGATTGTAAATACTCATCTCAAATTTTCAAGTTAAGCTCTGATCTTAGAGCTTCATGCTTTCACAGACATCATGACGAAGATCAGTAAACATGCCAAGTATTAGTCGACTTTTAAACTTTTATAGATCATAAACAAAAACGTTGAAAGACTTTACAAAAAAATCCCCCAAAAATACTCTAAAGATGGAGTTCTAGGACATGGGGGGGAAAAAAAAAAAAAAAAAAAAAAAAAAAAAAAAAAAAGAAGAAGTTCCCATCTCTGCATCCAAAAAAATAAAAATCTCACCTTGATATTCTGGTATTTCACAGCCAACTAATTCATGACCAATGAATCAGCTACCTTAGAAAACATCAAGCATATGTTGTCTCCTCAATCAATGAGACATCTGAAACCTCTTATTCAGCCCAGCTCACTTCATTTGCAACACAACCTTTCTCCTTTTTACACTTGATTCACCGCCTAAAAAACGTTAAGCTTGCTTTGCAACTCTGTTGGTAATCTGTTAAAATCACAGCTGATTATCAGCTTCATAAAAGCCTTATTCAGAGCAGCCCAAAAGATTCATGCAAGCAAGCTTTAAAATGAAGTGATAAAAGTTTGAATTTCGATTTCACCTGAAAATTTCCTTGCCCATTTTCCTAGCTGCTATAGTGACCCCTTGAAATTTTAGGACGACTGATCTTTCATTGGATTTCTTTTAAACAACGTAATCTTGTATTAGTTCATGTGTTCAACTAATATTGTTTATTAAAAAAACACCTAATTTGATAGTTTAATACATGCCGTTTTTAATCCACCTGGAAACTTTAGTGTCCATTATTTTTAACCTAAATCCATGATCTCACCATCATTTGAAGATTAATTGTACTTACTAAACTGATGTACATTTTATAAAAAGATGAAAACAGCAGGGCTCCTGAGCAATTTCATGTAAAAACTGCTGACCTTTCAAGACTCAACTCGACTTCTCCGTCCTTCAACCTCACTTTAGAATATCGAACGACAGCAGTGACCGACAGAACGAGATCGCAGATACAAGCGGGCGAAACGAGTTTCTTCGGCAGGGTGCCTGGGCTCTCCGTTAGTGATAGGGTGAGGAGCTCAGGGTAGAGCTGCTGCTCCTCCACATCGATAGGAGCCAGTTAAGGTGGCTTGGGAATCTGCTTTAGAGGCCTACTGGACGCCTCCCAGGTGAAGTGTTCAAGACACATCCCTCCAATAGGAGACTCAGAGGAAGACCCAAGACACGCTGGAACAACCATGGTTCTTGGCTGGCCTGGGAACGCCTTGGGATTCCCCTGAAAGAGCTGGCGAAAGTGGCTGCTGCCTCCTCGGCCTGACCCCGGATTAAGAGGAGGATAGTGGATGGATGGAAGGAGTATTAGCATAAATTTAAGGCAGATATTTCTACAGAGGACAGACTAACCAGGAAAGAAGGAAAATGAAAGGAAGTGGGACAAGGAAGGACAAAAAGGTGAGGCCACAACTCAGAATGGGAGGTATCCAACAAGGAAGGAACAAAGGAAGAGAGGACTGACAATCAGAGGAAAGGGAATAAGGAGGAACACAGGCAGAGAATGAAGGCAGAAAAATAAGGCAAGCAGGGAGGACAGACCCAAATGAATAAGGGAAAAAAAAAAAAAAAAAAAAAAAAAAAAAGATTTTACTTAATCAAATGTTTTAATAAACAGCAAACGATTTAAAAAAAAAAAAAAAAGCTATAATTTTTCCATATTTCTAACAGTTTTTGTAAAGACATAGTTTGCAACAGTATAATTTTCAACGACTGCCTCCCCTTAAACATTTTTATTCCAACCTGTGAATTACCTCTGAATGAGATAATTAGTTGACCAACATGTTCATGCAACAGTCGAGACATTGCAAAGCGTTCATATTAAGGTTACATTTACATTTTCTTCAAATGTTCAGACTATTTGGGAGTTTTATTGGAGTTGAGTAAAACAAATGGCGTGAAGTTGCTCGCTTAAGCTTTGACACGTAGCTAAGTGATCTCTGAGCCTTTGTTCGATTGATTCTTCGAGTTTAGAACTGCTGCTTTGCGTTGTTTGTGATCTAACTGAGCATTTGAACAATATTGAGATGGACTGCGTTTCATTTTAGTTGTGTTAAAAGAAAAAAAAAGAGCTCAGCAGCTGCCTGTAGCTCGGTTCTCTTGGTCGTTAACGGCTAACGGTTGAGATTCCCAACGGTTGGGAAAACACCGAAGCTAACGGTAGCTTCGGTGTTTTCCCAACGGTCGAAGAGATTCCAACAAGTGGCTGTTGCGTCGGAATAAAACGTCTCTTGTTTGTTTATATTCTACATGTTTGACTCCTGCAGTGATTTCCCCACCCCCACGACTTTCAGTCGCCAGCCTTGGCGACCCCTTTGAGCCCCATTGTTGCGCCTTTGTCCCCCTCCCCAACCCATTACTCATCCAGCGACTCACCCAGAAAATGAGGCTGTAAGAGATGAGGAAAGTCTTCAGGCAGGTAATCACTGGCTTCGTCTGAAGCCGCCGAGACGGAGGCGACATGCTGGAGTTTAGTTTCACAGCTGGAAAATAAGAGATTTAAAAAAAAAAAAAAAAAAAAAAAAAAAAAGGTTTCCCTTTGTGCTTCTCGACGCCGAGATAGTGGGAAAACTTTAAGGATTCAAGGAAGAGAGGGGAAGTGTCGTCACTAACCCAAAAATCACTTTCCTGGAGGGACAAACGGCTTCTCCTATGTCAAGGTAGCAGCAACTACCCTTTAAACACATCAGACAGGAAGCAGCTGCCAAAATAAAAGCACCAACCAAAGGACGCTTCAATGGAAAGCTTGTTAGTGTCATGTTGAGTGAAAATCCTACTGGTACTTCTGAAAAAACAGAGCATCATTGGGAAGTTTTTATTCAGTTCAATTCAAGAAATGTTTATCATACACAGTGTAATAAATTTCAAGCATTATCTTTTGTTTCCTTAATGTTCAGAAGGGCTAGAAATGTTACACAATATGGTTGCTGGGAAGCTGAAGAAGCCAGCTGTTCACAGAGTTCTGTATCCAAGCATATTATTGGAAAGTTTAGTGGAAGAAAGAGTGTGGTAGAAAATGACTGCACAACAAAAGCAGTAACGACAGCCTTTTAAAGGATTTTGAGCCAAAGCCTATTGTAGAGTCTGGTGGAAAACACTACAAAATTCACTGTGGTTGGAGTCACTGCTGCACACTGATGTATCCAGGACATGGATTAAAACTTTCATATTCCCTGTGTTAAGCCAAATGTCAGAATTATCTTGTCTGGGATCAGGAGACAAAGAATGCACTGTTGTTTAGTCTTTTAATGAAGAAACATTAAAGATTAAAGAAACATTTGTTTTTCATTTGTAAATCAACGTCCCAGATGTGTCTTTATCCTTGGCGACCTGGTGTGAATTTAAATTTCAACCACTGCCCATATAATCCCACTCCCACTTTCAGAGCATCTCCCACTCCTACCGCACACCTCACCACTGTCTTACCGCCCTTGCACATATCCTGTACCAACTTTACCAACACAAGTCTTCTCTCTGCATCCTATCATATACTTTCTTTGGTACAAAAAGAAACCCTGTAACTCCAGGACTCTCTCCAACAACACTCAAAAAGCAAACATCGAAAAGTGCTCTCACTAACCGTCACCTCGGGGATCTTTCTCATACACTCATAGCTATTGTCATCAACATCATCCAATTGTCTCCAGAAAAAGAGCAATAAATCGTTAAAATGTTTTTAAAATTATATCTCAGCCATTTAGGATGTTGTTCTACTGGATTTTTATTAGCTTTTTCCATTCCCCCCCAAAAAAACTGCAGTCTATATGTTGTCAGGGCTAAATGAAGGGTACTCATTGTTAGACTTTTCACAGTTTTTATTCTCTCAAAGAGGTATAAAATATGAAGATCATATTTAATTTTGAGGATTTTATGGTTACCTATATGTTTCCAAAACAAAAGTATTTTCATTAACTACATCTACATTTTTATTACTGTTCAGGCTTGTGCTTTTATTTTGACAGTAGCGGCACCGTTTCCTGTAAGACGAAGCGCGTCTTGACGTCTGCGCTGCGGTGAAGTGACCCACGTAAATAAAATTATTACAACGTGGCACTCAGTGAAACACGGTCTTTAAAATTAGCGGTTTTCTTTCCCCAAATTTTTATTTAGACCGCTTTCTTAGCTGGTGAATTAAGCTACACTATTATCCAACAGGATGTTTACAAACGGAATAATATCTAAAATCACAGCAAAATGTTTCAGCAGTAGCTAATTATTGTTTGATCTAATTAGTGCTTGTTAACTATTTTCGGATTTGATGCTTCAAGAAGTTGTGAGTAAATACATAAACCATCATTGTTAAAAATTTAACTTCAACAAAGTGAACCAGCCCCATTCATTTAAATGTTGAATAAACGATTGAATATTTAAGATCCTAGATTAATGAGTTGGTATATTTTAATCCTCTCTATGCAGACTGTTAGTTTGCGGGTTATTAACGCCTTTCATAATGTTTAATGCAGCAGGAGGGAGGAAACATGCGCGCAAGTGAAGCCCGTTGGCGCCACCTACTGGTTTTACCTTCTCACTTTACTTTACTGAAAAACTTTGCTTCATAGGGAGCCTCTTTTTGTCCTCTGCGGGGTTCAAACCAACTCAAGATTTTTAAAGACTCTTTGCCAAACCCTCTGGAAACGTTTTCCAGATTTTACTTTTGTAATTTTCTTCAAAATCTCGCTGCCATCCCGCACAAAACGAAACGATCGCTTTTATTCACCTATTGGAGAGGGATCGCAGTTACTACCATGCCAACCAACCGCTGTGCTGCTGCTGCTGCTGTGATCCTCTCGTTATTCTTCACAGGTGAGTTCAGAAACTAGAAAACACCTCACCGATTTATAACTTTTAATTAATTGAAACTGCAAGAACTTTTTGAGGACACTTAATAAATAAACAGCGTTATTTTAATTGTGCAAGAAGCTTGTTTACTTCTTGAGTTTGTTCAAATGACACAGATGCAAACTTCAGGTTACGACCCTGCTCCTCGGTTTTACTGCAACAAGAATCTGTAACTTCCCCTTTTCAAGAATAAGAAACTAGAAGATTTTAATATATATATATATATATATATATATATATATATATATATATATATATATATATATATATATATATATATATATTAAATTGCAATGTACACAACATTACAGACAGCATAACAGAACAACATAAAATAAGGCAAAAAAAAAAACAAAACAAAACAGTTATAGGTAATAAACTGCACATTTTACAAATAATTTAAAGTTATTAAACTGATAATAAATAGTTCTCATTTACTTTGCAATAAAAAAATAGAAATTCATATGTAGCTGACAAAAATACAAAAAAGTAAAAGTTCTAAGTTAATCGAAGTGTTTAAATGTACAGGTTTGATGATATGTGTTGTGTGTAGGGTCTCTGGAGGTAATTAGAGCAACTCATCGCTCGCCTCTTGCTACTGCAGCAGGAAAACGCCTTCATCTCAGCAGAAACAACATTTGTATTAGGCGCAGATGTGCTGACTGCACAGTGAGTCCATCTTCCTCTCAGGAATGAGGAGCAGCTCCTCAGCGTCCCCCAGCATGCAACTGGCCAGGCTCCAGTCAGGATGAATTAAACATTAACCCCAATAACATCAAACATACAGTTAAGCTCAAGCCCAATTTTCAAGAGATATTTATACCCATCTTAATATTCAGTGGACAAAATCCTTATTGGCTTTACAGCATTTGCTGAGCAGGTTTTTGTTTCCATTGGTACTCTGAGGTTGGAAGGTCTCCTTACCATCACCCTAATCCACAGGTTGTTTATCATATTGTTCATCACATCAAAATGTTAATATTCCAGTCAGAAGAAACACATTAGTTACACTAAGATGGTCCTTCACATTCAAAAAACTGAATCATTGAATTATAATTCAGGTTTCACATAATTTTACTGTGTTAGCTGAAAGCAAAAATGAAATGGAGATCTGTTACCTTTACTTGAATAAATTAATTTAACCCAACAAATACATTTTTTTTAAATGTGTTAACTTGACATAAAATGTTTACATTACATGGACAACTGCCCTGGTTCATTTTTTTGAGTACAGTGGTACCATCCTGCAACTTTTAGATGCATCCTTCCTCCAACACACCTGACTCAAACGACTGGATTCCCCCATCAGCAGTAATTCAGTTTTGCAGGGGCTTGGTAATGAGATATTCATTTGATTCAGGTGTTTTGGAGAAGGGGTGCATCCAAAAACTGCAGGATAATAGCTCTCCAGGACTGGAGTTGGGCACATCTGCATTAGACGATTACTTTAAACCTCAATCTGTCAGGAGTATGAATAAATTTGGGCTTTTTAAAAAAGGGCTGCAAGAGAAGAAGACATGCAGTAAAGGTCCAGGGGGCCTAGAATCGAACCAGGGACGACTCCGTTGAGGACTGTAGCCTCTGGTTCACCTACGTGGAGAACCAACTGTATCACATTTGATAGAAATATGACAGTTTAGCATCTAGAGACGTCTGCCTCTTCAACAAAATCAGCCATTCCTTCAAAAATAACTCAATATGTTTGATTTGTTCTCTCTGGAAAAATGCAGGGTGCTGTTGGATGCTTATGGGAATTAATCATTGACCTTAAAAGGATAATGCATCAGTTATGATCCAAGAATTAATTTAGAGGAGAAAAAGAGAAACGTTTCCAAAAGTTAGCAAGAAAAAGTTTTAGTTTTTAAAAATCAGAATTTCCTGCCAATTATCTCTTGTTTTATAGAGTTAAGCTGCAGCCCAAGCTCCCTCTCTCATCCTCAGGTGCTCCTCTGTGCTCGCTGGCCAGGTGGTTTAATTACAGCTCTGCTCCAATCACCACCAGTTAATTACTGAGGAGTCCCCCACCCCCTCCCTCGGTGGCGCTTCATTTAATCCTGCAAGATAACAGCGAGACCTACAAACCGCCCCGGGGGCGCACAGGGACTCAGACGATTGAGAGGATGCTGGTCGTTTCTCTTCAGCGTTGTGATCAGAGATGAGGAAGACTCACAGTGCCGGCGTTTGGGCGCCGTGAGACTTTAGAGCCGGCGCAGTTAAAGTTAAAGGACGTGCAGATTTAATGCCCTCGTGCGTGATGGTGCATGCCGCTTTAAGTCTGCTGCTTCTTGAATCTTGCAGAGCATCAGACTGATGAGCTGAGTGTTTATTTCCTGTGTGACTAATGCTCTGTGAGGAAGAGGAGGAGGTGGAGGGGTATATTAGCCGGGGGGGGGAAGGGTGTTACAGGGAGGAACACAGAGAGCTCATTATGAGGAAAAATGCTGATGACGGCTTTAATCTAAAAGTCTTCTGCTTTTAGAAACAATCTGCTTCCAGAGCAGGAAGGCTGGATGTGATGCATCCTCATTATGACGAACAAGCTGCTGAAGCGACCTTTTGGTTGGTGAAAGGAAGCGGGAATGAGACTCTGGCACCCGGCTCCAAACACAGAGTCAGACTCAGAATTTCAGCGGGGGGATAATGAGCTTGAACCACAGCTGCAGAGAAGCTAGGAGCGCTGCAGAAGGGGAATGAAGTGTTGTGCAAGAAGACAGAAAACCGATGAGTCTTCAGGGGAATAATGAAAACATGCTGAGTTTCCACATGTGTGGTCAGCTGAAGTATTTCACAACACAAGAGGCTGAACACATCCCACGTGCTTCCCTAGTCTTCATACAGTCAATAAATTAGAATATTATTGAGAAGTCCATTTATGTCACTAAATGAAACGCATTAAATAGATCAGGGGTGTCCAAAGTGCGGGCCGGGGGCCATTTGCGGCCCTTGGAATGATTCCGTGCGGCCCTTGTCCACAGTTCAAGAACAGCACAGATTTATTTCACTAAACTGTTGATGGTGAGACGCTTAAAACAAATTTAAAGTGATTTTTTTTTTACTGATCAAAAAAAAAAAAAAAAAAAAAAAAAAAAAAAAAAAAGAAGGAAAGAAAAAATGCGGCAAATTAAAATAATCTTAAAAACACAAACTATTCATCTTTTAATAACCGCATTTTTTAGCTTTCATTTTAATTTGATAGTATGTAGCACCACAAACATCCAGTAACTTTTACTTGAAAGTATAATTGGGTGCACCCATTTATTAAACTAGGCTAAAAAGGTGCTTGTATCATGTTCTTGTAGTCTAGAATACATCTAAAATGATACACAGATACTTTCTGTATATAAATCAGGCTAGTACGTTTCAATAAAATATAATATATTTAGCTCTTTTACTAATAGAACTGTTTTTGCATTTTTCATAACTAAAGAGATAAAACTTTTGTGGCCCACGACTACTTTCAACTTTACAGTTGTGGCCCCCATTGCAGAAAGTTTGGACACCCCTGACAGATTAATCAGACTCAGACGGATGTTTTCAAGCCTTTATTTATGTTAATTATGACTATTTTCCGCTTACAGCTTTTATAAAACATGACATTAATTACCATCAGAATATCACACCAGAGCAATAAAACATTTTTGTAAAGCACTTTGAGCTGCCTTGTTGCCGAAATGTGCGATGCAGATAAACTGGACTTTTTAATACAGTTACAGTTTATTGCAGGGTTTTTTTCATAGGGGCAAAGAACAAAGGAATGAAACAAACAAAGAAAAAAAGCATGGGAATATTTCATTGTTTAACATACTAAATGAGCCACAGACCTGATCTAGAAGATGAAAACTGTGATCCTGTCTCAATACGGATGAAGCTAAAAAGTGCAACACCTTAATTTTTAATTCACTGTTAAAGTAAAACTGTGAAGGTAAAAAATGAAATTGGTCCAAGGAAGCAGTTAGCCACGGTTTCTGTGCCGGTGCGTGTTATCATAAGAAATTGATTTAGTCTTATCTCTTTAGTACAGGGGCCATAACAGGGACACAGGCCCCTGTTGGCCCCTGTCTAGAACCGCCCATGGTGTGGACTTAATGAGAAGTATGTTTAATACTTGCTTTGAGGTTGTTTCTAAAGCTGCTTTTAATTTGACAAGCCTCAGTTGATTTGAAGTTGTGTTTTTATGTGACTAGTTATTAATATAATAGTATAAATAAAAAGGTTTATATGTGTTTAAAACAGCACATAATAGAATCTCGTCCTCTCCTAAAAACCGATCGAGTTTGTCTGCTGTAGCAGCAGTTTTCGTCGCTGACAGCGAACAAACTTTCTCCATTACTTCAGTGTGACTTGGAAACCTCTCCTTCTCCACAACAAACCACAGAGAGCTCAACTCCTCTGACTTTAGTTTCTTCCACACATTCTGGTAATAAAGAACATCACTGATTGATAATTTCTTCTAAGGCTGGTAAAAGTATTAACTTTTTAACATTTTAGCAGCCAGAAACCTCAATGTTATTTTATTGGGATTTCATAAGGCAGAGCAGCACAAAGGAGGATGTTAAATATGAAAATGATTCATGGTTTTAAACATATTTTATAAATAAAAAGCAGCCTTTACTCTGATACCTCTAAATAATATTCTGAAGAAATGATTGCCTTCAAAAGTCCCCTGTGTGTAGTTCAGTCTCAGTATGAATCCAGATGTTCTGTGAAGGCCTTGAGAACATCAGTGAACAAACAGCGTCATGAAGACCAGGAAACCATCATCTAAAAATGGAAAGATCTGCAAAACTCCCAACTCATGACATATAAAATAAGGCAAGGGGAGCGATAATCTGAGGAGCAACCCAGAAGGTCATGGTAACTCTGGAGGAGCTGCAGAGATCAGCAGCTTAGGTGGGGGAATCTGTTGTGAGGAAAACCACGGGAAGTGTTCATCTGTCTGGCCAGGTGAGACCATAACTGAACTTTTTGACCTAAACTGTTAAATGTGGTGGAAAAGTATCTCCTCACACCCCCCTAAACCCACCATCCCCTCTAGATACGTGGAGGTGGCAGCATCATGCTGTGGGGAATGGTGTTCTTTAGCAGGGAGGGAGGGGGGAAGCACATAGAAGAAAACCAGTTAGAAACTGTAAAAGACTTGAGCCCCAGGGTGGAGGTTCACCTTCTAGCAGGACAACAACCCTGAAGTTACAGCCAGAGCTACCATAAAATGGTTTATATGAAAGAATATTAATGTTAAAATGGCTTAGTCAAAGTCCAGACCTAAATCCAGTTGAGAATCTTCAGCGACACTTGAAAAGTGATGGAGCTACACCCAATCCGACTCGTAGCAATAATTTGTGCTAAAGTGTGACGTTACAGTTACAAAATGCGGAGAAGTTTACAGGGTCTGAATACTTTTGTACATTAAAGTTACAGTAAAAATCATGAAAAAACAAACAAACAAACTTTTGACAGTCGGCAGAGAAACTCAAGGTAAGGCTGCACGGGACACCTGAAGCGAAGTGGTCCAGAAATTGGTGACTATTAACATTTTAGCGAGAGTTGGATAGGATGAATAATGTAAAATAACGGACGCACGACAAAAATGTAGTAGAATTGGTCCCAAATATGTTAATTTAGGCAGAAGAAACCTTTAACTTATTACAATAATAATGAAGTAAAAACACAAACTCAGGTTTTAGGTATGAATTAAATGAGGTATTTCTGTTTAGTATTTACATTTGTTTCTGTGGTTATGCTCTCGAAGCTTTGCACACAGTTTTAAAACTCTCAGGAGTTTCCATCAGCCTCACTGATTTGAAAACCAGACATTTCCTCCATTAAAGGAGCAGGAAGTGAGTCAATGTGGGGGGAATCGCTTACATGCCCGCCTGTCACTGCGTTACCCTCATTTTCTCTCCTCCAGATGTGATATTTGTGAACCACTGTTTGACATAAATTCATCGGAAACATTTTAGACATGTCTGAAAATACGTTTGCTGTCTCCACCTTTCAGCTGGAGCCACCACAGACTACGACGGCCACAGTGACCTCACAGAGGAAGACTACGCTCCTCAGCTGGACTACAAAGGTGCAAATGTGAAACACACTATATGTTGTTTGAGGTGACATAGTTCTGTGCAAACGCACTTCTCTATGTTGTGTATATATATATAACGAGTAAGATTAAAAGTAGATGTTTATGATGGTGGCTACATCTGCTGTTTACATGACGATGTTAGAAAAACACGCAATATTCATTAATATTAAAGAATGTTGCAATTCTGGTATTACTTGCTATAAATTAAGGGATAATTAAGACGTGTTGATGTCTTTCTGCTTTGGGTTTTACAAACATGCATCCCAGATGAACAGTTTTTGTTGAAAAAGTAGCTCCTGGCTGATGTTGTTTGTTTTAATTGCTTCATGATTTGACCATCTTACCACATCTTTTCCTTTTAAAACTTAATGTTGCATTAAAACAGCAAGTGTCACCAAATATATTACTAGCATAGAGAGCCTGAAAACATGACATTAAAATTATTAGATAACATGTATTGCTGTCCAGGCAGATCTGTGATATATTGTGCAGCCCTTCTTCTTGCTATTAGAAAACATCAAATATTAGCTCATAATTAATGCATACATTTTCTAACCAATATTTATTTTTAAGTGACTGTTTGGCCATCACATCTAGAAGTATGTGCCGCATTCATTTTTACAGTCTTAACTTGAACTTTTTGTTGATTTATTTTGTAGAAAATTGAACTAAACTTGTGGAAGAAACAGGACATGAAACGTGAATATTTATTAATTTAGTGGATTTAACAGTTGCTTGTTTTATCTTCACCCCCCTTTACAGATTTTCTTGAAAGTATTGAGAAACATTTCCTTTAGACTCTGGCTGCTTTTCCAGCTCTTTCCAGGTTTTTGGATAAATTTTCCCAAGAATGTATTTTCTAACATTGAAAAACAACAAATCAGCGTTTTGCTTTTCTTTGTTCTTTTTTTCTTCTTTCAAAACAGACCCAAACTGGTGTCGTTCTCCACATCTGGCCAATGGCGAGGTGACCTGCCGCTCCCCTCGAGGCGGGGCCCACAGGGGTTTGCTGGGCACCCGCTGCGAGATGACCTGCGATCGAGGCTACCGACTGCTGGGCAGAAGGTTGATCCAGTGCCTCGCCAACCGCCTTTGGTCCGGGACGGCTTACTGTCGCAGTATGTGGAGACTTTAAATCTTTATTACCAACGATCTGCATCTGAGGCCTTGTAAAGCTACCTATAAAAGTGTCATATTTGCTGAGATTTACACAATCAAAATAATCACCCATGAACTACAAGCACTTATTTTTATAGGCTTTTAATATTGCAACATATCCTTAGTGTTTATTTTGCCTTAAAGTGCCACAATCAGCCCCTAAAAACGAAGGACAGTTGCATTTGGTCGATGGTGTCTTCGTTGTAACATTGCTTCGTGGCAGTAAACCCTATACTATTAGAAAGCTTGTTTATTTCCCCTTAAATGATGCCACATTTGTAAGGTTGGGTTGAGCAGCAGAGTTCAGCGCTGCAAAAACACAAAATCTTAAATATTTCTGGTGTAGTTTCTAGTACAAAATGCACTTGAAATAAGACAAAACCAACTTGCAAGTAAGTTTTCAGCACAATATAGGAGCTTGTTTTAAGTCAATAATTGCTTTATTTTGATGAAAAACCATTAATTATAAGAGAAATAATCTGCCAGTGGAACAAGACATTTTTTTTATAAATTAAAATATCTTGTTCCACTGGCAGATTATTTCACTCATAACTGGAACTTTTTCATCAATATTAAGGAATTATTGACTTAAAACAAGCCCCTACACCTGCTGAAAAGTTACTTGTAAGTTAGCTTTGTGTTATTTCAACTGTATTCAAGATATTTACACTAGAAACTAGACCAGAAATACTTGGTATTTGGTGGAGGCAGTGTGATGCTGTGGGGCAGCACCTCTGTCACTAGAAAAGCAAGGCTCATATCTCCAATCCAAGGGATCGAATTTGTCTTAGAAGATGTCAGTGCTCACCGCAGCTGTTATCATCCAATCCACTAAAAGACACCAAACAAGAGACAGTAGCAGAAGAAGCCGAATGACATTCAGTTTGGTAAGTTTTTCAGGGTTGCTACACACATACTCTGCTGCTTAGGCCACAAAAGTTTCCCTACAAACATGACATCATTCAACAGGAAACAAGTAAGATTTATTACCAAGAAACAATAAAACAAAAAAACAAATCAAAAATATTTCATGAGCAACTTAATGTTCATCTTAAATTCAGAGGCCACCATTGCAAATGCTCAGTTTCCTGCAGCTTTTGGCCATGCATGCCGTTTCCGGTGCATGCTGGTGCTTGTCCATGCAATGCTCTAAAAGTCTAAACCAGGATCTTAAAGCGGGCGCTGAAGTTAAAAAGAAGCCAGCGCAGGGAATCAGCAGCGGTGTGACGTAAATAGTTAGTCATGAGCCTCAAAGAGCAACCTGCAGGTGTTCCAAGGAGGCTTTGTTAGGACAAGTGAATGATGAATTTCAGTCATCCAGATGTGGGAAAAAAAAGTGCATGAATAATAATTTCCTCTTCAGCAAAGCTGAGGTTTGATGTGAACATGGAATGAAAAGATTGAACAAACCTTTGGTACAAATCTGTCTGAAGCACAGACAAGGACTTCAGTTTCGTCTTTTTTAAGATAAGATTTCTTCAGTACCAGAGTTACAGCAACATTTTAGGATCTTTAACCCAGAAACATCCATCAGTAGCTGGTAAAGTAGAGCAGAGGCTCAATCAAACCATTTCTCCTTTTAAAGGAGCAGTATTATTTAAAATTGGCTTTTTTGAGCTTTACATCATGTTATAATGTTATTCCCTCATCAAAAACATACCTGGAGAGTCGCCTTGATTCTTTCATGCATGTTTGAGAAATCCTTTAATCTCCCGTGGCAACCTGTGGAAAACAGCTCCTCCTCAGAGCTGCAGTTTCCAAGCCTCCAAGCTTCTGCCTCACAGAGCCCCCCCATCTCCCCCAGTCAGCTCCTCCAGACTAGCCAGCTGTAATTAGCAAACACCTGGTGGAACTGCGCATCTGCTGAGCTCATTATACGTGCTACTTCTCAGTGAAACCCTGACAAACGCGTTGTTAAAGGGTTAATAGAGGACCGCTGTTGTGGTGACTTTCTGAAGGCGGAGTTTCAGAAAGGGCAGGATTTTTAAAGAGACAGAGGCCCAATTTCAAGCTGTTAAATTACGAAGTCAAATTTCTTCTAAGCCAGATTTGTTATATGAAGCATTTTTTTATGACAACTGAAGGTAACATATTACTTGATTGTGCTCTAAAATGCCTCTATGTGCCTGGGAAATACACGATACTGCCCCTTTAAGGAATAGAAAGACATTATTACAGCAGACCTCATTGTCTGATTGAACTTCTTGTAGAGTTGCTGTTCTTTCGTTTGTTGCATGGCTTTGAGAGCCGGCAAAAGGTTGCAATTACAGAATGTTTCCGCTATGAGGAGCTTGAAAAGATCATGAAATTAGAATCAATAATCGAGACAAAAACGATTTCAGAGGTGACAAGTGGCACAGCAGGAAGAAACAGGCGACAAATAATGTTTTCTGGTTGCAATTTGATCTGTGAATCATAAAAAAAAAGGCAGAAACACGACTGCCGTGACTCCTCTGTCGTGGTGTTGAGCGTATGTGTGGCGATGTTTCTGCAGGGATTCGTTGCCACGTGCTGCCCCTCATCCCACAGGGCAGATACACCTGCACTCAGGGCTTCTTCGTGGACTCCAGGTGTGAGTTTACCTGTAGACCCGGCTATCGCATCGAGGGGGAACACTCGCGCACCTGCCAGCACCGGGGGTCGTGGAGCGGAGTGCAGCCGGAGTGCATAGGTAGGATTTCGTTAATGTTCAAACTTTTAAAGTCTTTTAGGAACTTCTGCAGATTGAACTTGGATCCACTTGTGGTATTGTTTAACTTCCTGAGATTTCTCTCTCAAAACAAGCTCCATATGTCTTTGCTCTCACGGCTTAATTTCCTGTTCCCCTTTGTCGTCGGAGTGGATCCAAACCGCAGCCTGCTGTCGGTTTTCATGATCTGCTCCTAAAATAAAAACTGCCTCCTTTACAACTAAACTGCTCCTTTACAGGATGAATAGATATTTTTAATGGTGTGGTTGGTGATGAAGCTGTGAACACATTATAAAACTTTACCAAGCAACAGCATTTTGATTAGGGTTAGTTAACTATATAGTCTGCATTTTTAAGTCTTACTGCTTACTTATATTACTTTGTTCTTTGAAGAGGCAAATATTGTATTTCAGAGCTATACATCTTTACTTATTGAAAGCATATAATATAAATAAAGCCTATTTAGGCCTTGCTATTGTTTTTAAAAGCAGATAAGTAATTCTAAAAAAGCACTTTAGCAGTAATAAATAATTGTAGCCACGCCTCTCTTAAAAACAGGAAGTAAGTACATATATGGATGATGACGTGTAATCTGCAGTGTCAGATAGATTAATGTTTTACTCCAGAGAAGGACTGTTTTCTTTATTAAAAGGATAATTTAATGAGAATATGCTGAATTACTGTAGTGAGAGCTTTTGCTACAAAGTTAATCTATTCAGGCAGTAAACAGGGGGAAAGTTTATGAGGTAAGGATTTATTTTACAGGGTTTTTTACTATTTCTATCACATTTGTCTCCAAAATTTCTGCTGGTATCCGCAGATCACTTTAAATTGATACCCCCCCCCTTGCTTATTTGAGTATCTTTTTTCTTTGTGTCTGAGCTAAATGAAGGAGAGAGTGTTTGACTGCAATTGCTATCTGACTTTGTATCAGTATTTTAACTTCTATATCATCTAACCTGTGTAGCAATAGCATGAAAGGACTTTTTAGGACCAAATAACATATTTATGGGGAAACTAACTGCAGGCAGAAAGTTTGAGTAGCTTTACAGACTCTTCGTTAATGTTTTGACAGCAACATTAGTAAAACACAGATTGGTTATGTGGAGAAAAGTGAGACTTACACGATCACTGCATAGCTTTTTAATCTAAAGGAGGTTTCTCTGATGACGCAGCTGTAGGAGGAATAATGCTGACAGAACCAGAGCAGAAATTACATCTTCTATCTTAATGCTGCCAGAATTTGTGTTTCCACTTACAGTTTTTGTCATTTGCAGTCGTTTGCCTCTGTGGTGAATTTCAGACAGACTGGGTTCGCCACAAAGAGGTTTTATAGCTTAAATATGTCTGTAAGGTGCTGGTCTGTTTGGTGTTGCATGATAAATCACCATAAAGCATAATTCAAATTTGAGTTAGAGACTTTGCTATCACTACGTTTTTGTCTTTGGTGGACGTTGTGTGATGTAACGATGCCCAAGGTTGGCTTTCCAAACGAAACATCATTAGTTTTTGGCACGTTTTAATTGCATTCTGCTGACTTTTTGTTGCATATTTCTTTTGAATACTACTAAAAAGTTGTTAAAAATATGATATATGCCAGTTTTTAACATCTTAATTAAGGTATCATGATAAGAGACAAACAGGAAGAAATGGGCAAGATGAGCAGCAAGCAAAATTTTAGATTTACCAGAATGAATAAAAAAAAATACATAGCTGCACATCTTGCAAAATAAAAGCCCTGTAACAGCAAATAAAAATAGTCTTGTATCTGTTTTTTTGTGGTGATCAATATTTTATTACAGATACCGACCCTCCAAAGATCAAATGTCCACCATCCAGACTGAAGGTGGCTGATCCTGGGAAGCTCACAGCCAAAGTGAGCTGGGACCCCCCAGCTGCCACTGATACTGCAGACAAATACCTTAAGTAAGATGATTGTCTTTTTTTATTGCTTCTTCTTCTTCTTCTCATTTAAACAAACATCTCACCTTCTCCCGTCTTTCTGCTGTACAGTGTGATCTTGGTGGACCAGGAGCCCGGCACTGAATTCAAAGAGGGACTGCATGTCATCAGATACAAGGTGTACGATCAAGCCAGGAACAGAGCCGCCTGCAAGTTTATCGTACGTGTCGAGGGTAAGCAGCCACACCTCAGCGTTTCGCCTCATGAAGTACTCCGAACTACTACAGCTGGTGCTGAGGCAAGCGTTTCCACTGTGTCTCAGTGAGAAGGTGTTCAGAGCTGCCGCCGCCTCTGCACGGTTACCTCAGCTGCTCGTCTGACGGGAACAACTACGGCGCGGAGTGTGAATACCTCTGCGATGGAGGATATGAGCGCAGGGGGACGTCTAGCCGCGTCTGCCGGTTCAATCGCAGCTGGAGTGAAGGACCCACTGAGTGTGTCCGTAAGTAGTCATAAAAACCACACAGCACCATGCGAAGAGGTAAGAGGTGGGGGCGTATCGCTAAATTCATTGATGTTAGTGTTTAACCGGAAAATCTCTGGGAAAACTGACTCGTTTTGTTTAAAAACTGGATAATGTTTAACTTTTTGAGCAACTAATTAAAAAGAAAATAACTGTTGGTTACACTTAAAACATAAGAACAGGGTTATCTGAACGTTTTCACATTTTTTCAAGTTAATATCACAAACATATGTACTGTTCTTGGGATTTTATTCAAGTTTTCAAGTTTATTTGTATGGCACATTTCAGCAGCAACGCAGTTCAAAGTGCTTCGCGTCATAAAAACGTCAAATATACAGCAAAATCATCAAAAAAATATACACGAAAATCATGAGGATCATCAAGCAAATATAATTCAAAAATATTGATAAATGTTCTACTTACTACTAATCAAAAGCAGCTCTAAACAGGTGGGTTTTTAGCCTCGATTTAAAGGAAATCAGTGTTTCGGCTGTTTTGTAGTTTTCTGGAAGACATGAGACATTTATGAGACTAGAACATAACTGTGAAGTGAAAGTAAGATCATACATACCAAATCTGAAAAGTGTGGCTTGTATCACTTAATGGTACTTTAAAGAAATACCTCCTGCTGCTGTTGCAGCTTGAGTTTGATATTTTTGACCATTCTTCTTGGCAGAATCGCTGAAGCTCAGTCAGACTGCATGGAGAGCATTTGTGAACATATATTTTCAACTCTTGACTCTGAAATTGGTTTTAGTGTGGACTTGGACTAGGCCATTCCAACACATGAATAAACCATTTTGTTGTAGCTGTGTCTGTATGTTTAGGGTTAGTATCCTGTTGAAAGATGAGCCATTGCTGCAGTCCCTCCAGTTACTGCAGCCTTTAACATAATCTCACCAAATATTTCTGGTCTAGTTTCTAGAGCAAATATCTTGAATACACTTGAAATAAGACAAAACTAACTTACAAGTAACTTTTCAGCACAATATAGGAGCTTGTTCTAAGTCAATAATTCCTTAATATTGATGAAAAAGTTCTAGTTATGAGTGAAATAATCTGCCTGTGGAACAAGATATTTTTCCCATATTATAAATTAAAATGTCTTGTTTCACTGGCAGATTATTCCACTTATAACTGGAACTTTTTCATCAATATTAAGGAATTAATATTGATAATTAATATTGGCTTAAAACAAGCTCCTATATCGTGCTGAAAAGTTACTTGTTCGTTTTGTCTTATTTCAAATGTATTCAAGATATTTGCACTAGAAACTAGACCAGAAATACTTGGTGAGATTTTGTGTTCTCAGATGTTTGCTTTAAATGGCTCGTGGCATTTACTTTAAACAGACATAAGTTGGCATTTCTTTCAAGAATGGCTTTCTTCTCGACAACCTGCTATAAAGGGCCTCAGAGTAAGGGAGGCTGAATATAAATACATATTTTTGACAGCCATGTACGTTTTTCCTTCCACTTCACCATTATCACGTAAAATCTCAATAAAATACGCTGAAACTTGTGGCCGTAACGTGACGAAATGTGGAAAAGTTCAAAGAGTATTAATTTAAAAAGCCTCGGTAGATTTGTGAATGCTGAAAGGTTGTAACTTATTTATTTTGAAGCGATGGAGTTTAAATTCAGCGTACAGACAGTCTCAGCTCTCCTGGATCAGTTCTACGAAAAGAGGAGGCTGCTGATCATGTCGGCGCCCAGCATATCCGACCCGGACTACCAGCTGCAGAACATCATGATCCAAGTGAGGAACCATTGCTCTGCTCCCACCATCCTTTCTCCAGTGTTTTAACGAACAGGCTCTTCCCTTCCCCAGAAATCCGACTGTGGATTGGACCTTCGACACGTCACAGTGATTGAACTCCTGGGCTCCCCTCCTCGCGAGACGGGGCGCATCAAAGAAAATCTGCTTCAGTCAGAAGTCATCGAGGGTTTGAGGTGAGGCTCATTCTGGGAAAACGAGCTCATTAAGATCGAAATGAGAATTTTACTTCGCCCTTTCAACACTCATTTAAAGAAAGAGTCTCAGTAACTGAATGGGGGAAAATATCTGTTAAATGTATGGCACACTGCAAAAACACAAAATCTTACCAAGTATTTCTGGTCTAGTTTTTAGAACAAATATCTTGAATACACTTGAAATAAGAAAACTAACTTGCAAGTAACTTTTCAGCAGATATAGGAGCTTGTTTTAAGTCAATAATTCCTTAATATTGATGAAAAAGTTCTAGTTATAAGTGAAATAATCTGCCAGTGGGACAAGACATTTTTCCCATATTATAAGTTAAAATGTCTTGTTCCACTGGCAGATTATTTCACTCATAACTAGAACTTTTTCATCACTATTAAGGAATTATTGACTTAAAACAAGCGCCTATATCTGCTGAAAACTTACTTGCAAGTTGGTTTTGTCTTATTTCAAGTTTTCAAGCATTTTGTACTAAAAACTAGACCAGAAATACTTGGTAAGATTTTGTGTTTTTGCAGCGCTGAACTCTGCTGCTCAACCCAACCTTACAAATGTGGCATCATTTAAGGGGAAATAAACAAGCTTTCTAATAGTATAGGGTTTACTGCCACGAAGCAATGTTACAACGAAGACACCATCGACCAAATGCAACTGTCCTTCGTTTTTAGGGGCTGATTGTGGCACTTTAAGGCAAAATAAACACTAAGGATATGTTGCAATATTAAAAGCCTATAAAAATAAGTGCTTGTAGTTCATGGGTGATTATTTTGAGTGTGTAAATCTCAGCAAACACAGGCAGATTATTTCACTTATATCTAGAACTTTTTCATCAATATTAAGGAATTACTGACTTAAGCTCCTATATCTGCTGAAAAGTTACTTATAAGTTAGTTTTGTCTTATTTCAAGTGTATTCAAGATATTTGCTCTAGAATCTGGAGCAAAAATACTTGGTATGGTTTTGTTTTTGCAGTGCATCAACAAAGACACATTATTAAAGACAAGCTTTGCTCTTCTGATTTTTTTTTTTTTTTTTTCTAAGTCTCATTTTTGCACAGAAAAACAAACATACAGAAAATAATTCCTCTTAGAGAAACCACATGCACAGATTTCTTTCCAGCAACTGTGTAAGTTGAGAACGGAGCCCCTCTCATTTTTTCCAGACTGGAAAATCTCCCAACATTCAGTCTTTACCCTGACTCATGAATCCTACAGCTCCCAGGAGTGAACACGAACAGGGGTAGTTAGGAGGCATGACGCTTTGCAATTTGGGAATCATAAAAGGGTCGAACGTTGTCCAACATGTCTGAGAAGGGCTCAGTAACAAGAAGATGTAAGTAGATATGTTAAAAAAAATAAATAACACAGGAAGAACTGCTCACCTGGACTGAGGATATTATCAACGAATGGAAGGAGAACTCTGAGGATCTTCTGAATCCAGCCACTATATCTCGTTGGTGGAAAGTTCGCATTTTGCACGTTTTTATACTTCCATCTGGGTCTCAGCTGCTTCTAAAAAGAGCCCAAGCACCATAACCCCCCCCACACCACCACCACCCAGCTGTTTTTTGGCAAAACGACAATGTGTTTTTGGTGTCTGGAAAACGAGCCGTTTCAAAAACCTGCTGATTGTCGTGTCACAATCCACAAGCGCTGCGCCGTTACCTAGCAACGCAAGTGGAGCTCGAGCATGATTGGTCAGCTGGTTTTACTGCTGTATGCGCTGTACGACAGGAAAAGACAGTGTTTTGTTGCTGACTTACTGTCCAGAAATCACTTGCTGCATCCTTGTTGGTTGTGCAGGAGGCTCTGCTTCTGCTTCTGGGTCTAATTCAGGGTCAAAGACGTATGGTTATATAATTGCGCATCTGTTTGCAGCCATTTTCGATGCGCGAATGTAAACGTTGAGTGGGGGGTGGTGGGGTGGCCAGCTGCAGCTTATTTGGATTTAAAGTGACAAAAAGCTCTGAAAACAGCTCATTCTGAAAGGAGCTCAAAATAAGAACTGACCAGACTGAAATCTCGTTACTTAAGAATGATTTTGTGAAAAAAAACGTAACAAATATGTTTTGTATAGCCCAAAGACCGATCCTAACCTGTTCAAGGAAACATAATAGGGCACCTTTAAGAAAGCGTATTGAAGGGTGTGTTGCAGCTCTTGAGGGATCATGGTTCTGCGTCTCCCTGGGAAAGTTTACTCAAGGGTTTTGAAAAGGAACATCTGATCCAGGAGCAGCAGGTGTGATTACTGTCCCGCCCTTGTTGACTGGCTGAGGCGGCCCTGGCGGTTTGGTTCTCCTGTCCACATGTTTTAGATCTGGAGGAGGTTTATCACCATGCCACCCCTCCAAGGCATTTTGTGTCACTGATCAAGGAGAGGAGGGTGTCTGGTTTGGGAATCACAGGGTTTCATCTTTGCTTTCTGCAGATGATGTGGCTCTATTAATGCAAAAAAAAAAAAAACCTGAGACACAGATCAGGCCTTTGTTGCAACAGGATAAATATTAAAATTAAAAAGAGCTGTATTTTAATCATATGCTTCTTTTAATTTTCTAAGACAAGTGGATGGATGGATGGATGGTTTTCTGAATTTATACAGTCATCCAGACCAAGACGCACCAACAGTCCTATATCCTAGATCATAGCAACTAAACCATAGTCGTCTAGACCAGGGGTTCCCAAACTTTTCCATGCGATGGCCTCCCAAACAGCTTTAGCGTCTGGCCGGGGACCCCCTTTGCAAACCCACAGACAATGCTACAAAATATGTAAAGAAACAAACTTTTACAATGTTTTCTCTCACTTTTATTCACTAATTATTACATTCGTTGAGCATAAATGCTGCCTGACACCTTTAGCTTGAGGAGCAAAGGAGCTTGACTTGACTGGCAGCCAATCAGAAAGAGGAGCAGGGCAAATAATATTTCAATAAATTTTAACATATTTTATTATGCTTGAAAAATATTTGTTGATAAAAATTTTGCTCAAAAATGTGAAAAAATTAGATTTTTTTTTTTCTTCTCTTCAGCTTTCTGAGGCCCCCCTAGCACCCCCTGGTGGCCACCACTTTGAAAACACTGGTATACAACTATAATACTGGAAACCATAGTTCCTTTTCTCTGTGCCACCTCAGAAAATAACTGCTAAATATTTGTTTGTGTGACTTTTATCAAATAAAGAGGCAGCAGGAACCCTTGCAGGAAGTTGTGGGTTTCTATTTGCAGCCCTTTCGTGCACAGTAAAGCAGGTCTAATGGTAATCTCATGAGACAGCCAGGTGTTTAGGTAATGGTTTTTGATTTATATATAGTATGATTTTGCATTTTAAAGTACTAAAAGTGTTTAGTTTGCAGCTATAATATGGCTGCATGATTTAAAGAAAAAAAAAAACAACTGCAATATAAGTGACTGAAAATAACTTAACCTTCATTTTCTGGACTCTTTCTTTACCAATAACAAAATTTCCCCGCCACACTCTGAACTTTAGCGTCTTGGTAACTACAGAAATTCACCAAGTGTTGGCATTAAGTGCAGTTACAGTCCATGCAACTGGCCAAATGTAGCGCTGCTGTGCGTTTCACCAGTTATTGCACTCAAGCAACCCTTTGTTTTGTGATTTTGCAAAGGCAACTGCAATTTATAACGCAGCTCTAGCCAGAATAAATGTACCCTGAGATGTTTCAGTAGTTTAAGACTTAATTGATCAGTTTTAGGTGAAATGAGCTCCTTAGGAACAACCGACAACCAAAAGCTGGATCTTTTGCAGCTAAATACTCGGCACAAAACAGCTTATTTCCATTTTAACTTAAATGGCATGTACTCTCTTCTACCCACAGCAACTATGTTCTAGTTGCTGTGACACTGATTTCTTAAATCATGAAACTAGCCTCTGCTTTTGTTAATTGCTTGTATTGTTTCCATCCATAGGCAAGCATTCAGAATCTCCCGATCCCACTTCAGCATGGTGCTTCTGAACAAGCTCGGCGTTGACCAAGAGCGCTTCATCGTCCCGGTGTCTTCAGATGAGCTGTTCTCCTACATAGACAGTTTCCTGCTGGAGGAGGAGGAGCGGGAGAGGCTGGAGCTCCACAGAGATTTCTGCGACTAACTTATTGAGGCTCTCTGGCTGCCACAGCAACGCCGTCATCTTTATTAGTGAGACGAGATGTGGAGGGACAAACAACCAGAACACAGTTCCAGAGGGAGATTAAAGAAGAGGGCAGCTCCTCATGTTTAAATGGGATCATCACACAAGACTCAAGTGCTGGCGCTATTCATTCAATGTAAAATCAACATCAGGGGCAGGAAATGAAGGGATTTTTACTTTATATCAGTCGCAAATTCTATACTAATTTATAATGAAACATCTTTCATTGAAAAGAATCTAGAATAATAAACCTATTCCGCTTTTATGTCATCTTCAACTATTAAATCCCAGTTAAAACTCTAGTTTACCAGTAAACTAAAATAAGAAACATGACCAGCTGGATGCAAATAGAAAATAAAAGTGGAGATGAGAACACGTTGGGTTTAACTTTTATTGGGTCAACAGATTATTAAAGTTAACCTTGGGTTTAATGTGTCTGATAACACTTCAAAACAAAATCATAATTAACTTTTAGTTAAAATAGTCATTTAATTTATTCAAATAAGGCCTTTAATTGAAATTCTATAAATATAAATAGTAATTAGTGGTGGTTTTCATCCAAACCCAGAAATTCTCCATAATACCAGTTTATAATTAATTGTTTTCCTTCATAGTGTTCTTCTGTAAATGATTATAAAGACAAGTGTGACAAATTAAGAAACTTATGTGCTGTGCATGATTTTATATTGTAATAATACATACAGTCTGAGTTTGAAAAAGTGACTAAGTGTGATGCTTTGGCACATTTTCAACAGTAACACCAATCAGGAGTCAGTGAATTAAGCTGAATCCCGTACAGGGTGGGAGGTGTGAGCAGACAGTAAAACTGTGCAACAGCTCCAAGCAGCAGACGAGCTTCTGGTCAGATACGTTTGGTTTATCCAATCAGTCCAGACTCATGTTTGCCTCTGAGGCCAGAGCTTTTCACATCAGATCATTTTCAGCCTCTCACTTCTGTCCTCATTTACCCTTGGTCTTTCCCATTGTGGAACGCAGTGGAAGAGTGCCCTCTGCCCACGAGTCGGGGTACTGCATCATCTTCTGCCACAGACTGATCTCCTCTCCGACAGACTCCGGCTCCACTTCCTCTTTTCCTATTTTAACAGCACCTGCAGTGTGAAGATTACACACCGCTGTTATGATCCAGGATGGAAAAAAAAAATCCTTCAACTCATCTTATGTTCAAGTGGAAAAAAAAAAAAAAAAAGCAGTGATGCCTTGGAGAAGTGATGATTCTACATTAAACCAAACTGAAAAAATAAGACCTATATACAAATGTTCTTTCCATCATGCTGAAAGTAATAAATAAATAGCTTGTTTTTAAAATACTGTTCACCTTTTGGTATGAATCATGAAGCTGGATTTGCTTTTATTCTCTTTTTACACTAAATTAATTTTGTTTCCCCAAAATGTATGCAACAGTTAATTTGAATAAACATGATAAACATCCGGTCGTTTTTCCTGGATTTTCTTGTTGAGCTGAAAACAGAAACATTGTTTTTTCACCTTTTCCTGAGCTGAGGCGGACACCTCCCAGGAATTCATTGCTCAGCATGGCCTCCCTGTCCCACACAGTCAGCTCCAGGCACATCCCTCTCAGCTGCTCCAGACTCAGCTCTTTATACACAAACGTGCTGTTATACTGGGGGTTCAGGTTCTTCTTCACAACGGCAGTCTTCTTCTTTGTGCTGTTTGCCTTAGCTGGGAACAAGTACCTGCAGAGCCGCAAATGCAAAGTTAGTTCATAAAGAAATGTTTCAGTAAATGTCGTCAGGGCGTGCAACGCACCCTTTCACAAAGCTGTCAGATGTGCCTCCTGGTTTCATTGCCATCAAGTTCTTTGCTTCTTTAATCAAGACATGCAGCTCTCCACCTGCAACAGGCAACGCTTTTTTCCCTGATGATAAAATACAACAAAAAAAATACAAAAACTGATACTAAGAAATCTGAAGTGTATTGAAACAAGCTGGAGCTGAAAGCAGGCTTCCGACACTTTACCTTTGACTTTCTCTGATGTTGTCTTTTTAGGTGTGACATATTTCAGTGAGATCACCAGCTCTCCCTTGTACTGAGCGAACGGCGAAGGTGGTACAACAGAGCCTGTCTGTTCAAGAAAAGTCAGGTACATTTAAGAATCAAAACATGAATATAGCCAAACAACAAAATAAGGTTCATCAGCACTAGATGGCTCGGCTGGTACAGTTATTTAAAAACAAAAACATTGAGTATTAATGATTTCATGTACATAGCTTTAAGTGAAATTGGTGTAACAGTCAAATAAAGGTTAAATATTAATGTGTTTCTCTTGGTGAGAAGATCTTGGTGATATTGACTGATAAAATTACCATATGATAAAGAGGTTTATTTCCAAAGCAGACTGTGCCCCAAGGAATAAGGCTGAGCTAACGCAAATGTGAACAAGGGTGGAATCAGAAGTGAGAAATTATTTCTAATTAGTTTGTTAAAAAATAAAAAAGCCTGACTTAAGTTTGGTTGCAGGCACTGATCTTTTTTTTTTTTGACTCAGAGGGGAGCAAGAGCAACAGGACTGTCTCCAGTAACATCAAATCGGCTCCAACGTTCAGGTGCCTACGATGATCAATATCGCTGCCACCTCAGTGATGTATGAGCGGCACAGAAACAGACTGAAGGCGCTTCCTGTAACTGAGAAATCAAACCCCAATCTTTGAAACACTCTCAGAACTATCTGAGGCAACATTTATCCCTAATAAGGTGGAAAGATAAAATAACTTAGTCCAGCAACCCTGGTTATTTTTAAAACCAAAGGTTACTCTCTGCTATCCATGCTCAAATATACAAATCTTTAAATGGTGGCCTGTAACTTTAAAGCTTTCGGAAGAAACCTGAATACAACCAGACAAATTATGAATGCAGTGAGTTATGGGCTAATGGCTGAAAAATCTTTATTTTAGAGGCATTTAAAAAGAAAAAATAATGATAACCTGGTTGCTAAACTGAGTAATTTTTGAGTGATCCATGCCCATTTGTAGATGTATGCAGAAATCAGATATGAGATCTCTTCTGATGATGCCAGAACCGAACATAGTTAACTTAGTACACCGGGTTCCTACACATTTTTCTCGAGAATATACTAGACTCAGATTTCTCAAGTTCTTAGTCGTTTAAGTAAGTAAAAAAAAAAATTGACAAACAGGCAGATATTTCCAAAGGTGTCAAAGGTTTGAATATAAATCTGCAAAAACCAGAGATTTGTATGTATAGATGAACATATAAATGGGCAGAAGGAGTAACGGGCGAGTGAATAGATGGATAAATGGATCAAAAGAAGGTTTGATGGAAGGACAAATGGATGGAAAGGCTGGAGCATGAATACAACATTTAGACAATAAAAACACATCTTTTTCCTTATTGCCATCCTATCCAGACATTAAAAACTTTTTAATCAAATTCCATAACTTTCCAGACTGTGTAGGAAACCTGAATATAGACCTCTGGTCAGCAGCAAGTTTTAGACTAACCGTAGAAACAGTAGCCATAAAAAAGGAGTCAGAATCTGGTTTCCAAACTCCAGTCTCTGTAAGATATCGATAACTACACCTACATCCTTTTTCTGTATGCTTTTTCTTTTCCCCTCAGGTGTTTTGGGTAACGGGTAGGATAAAAACTACATAGAAAACAACCCATCATCCACCAGAAGACATGGTTTCGGGACACAGTCAGTACTTTAATCTACCTTTCCCATGAGAGTCATCTGTTCCTCACGTCCTGACTCGAGGTCTTTGCAGTCCAGGGGGACTTCCACCTCTCCCAGAAAGGCGTTACGGCTGAGGCGGCCATTATGCCACACTGATATCAGCAGGGAGCGGTTGACCAGCTGAGAACGGCCGATGGAGTACTGGCAGTGGGACAGCAAAAATAAGATAATTGAAGGCTTTTCTCGTGGGGAGGTAATAACAGAGATCATGCATGAAAAAACATGAATTATGATTTTCTCAACTTGTACCTAAAATTCTAAATGATTGCCAATTCAACAGCAATTTCTATCAAATAATTCAGCCAGTTTCCCTGTAACCAGCTCTGTTTGTGTTTCAGCTGCCTCCACTGGAAGCTCGACCAAAAAAAAAAAAAAAAAATCAATATTTGACAATAGCTGTACTTATCTACAAAGTAAATATAGATTCTAAGGTCACAGTGGGTGCGGTCATTAGTTAGAGCAGGTACAGACTCAGAAGTGTTATTTAAGTTACAAGGTAAAGTTCACCTTTATAGTTTCATTGTAGATCGGGTTGGTGCTGTTTTTCTTGATGCTGGTTTTTCTCTTGCTCTGACGTGATTTGTCTGGGAGCAGATAACATTTCACATAACTGAAACGCAAAAACAGAGAAAGGATGACAGAAGTTTAGGTTTTTCTAGGGAACAACTGCTGGTCTTCTGCAGCATTTCCTGACTAAATGCTGAGGCGACTGTTGACATACAATTTCCTGTGTAGCTCAGCTAATCACTAGAGGGATGCAAGAATTGAGGCTGTGTAAACAGAGCAGCTTCTTATCTAAACTGATCAAAGCTGTGGAAACATAACTAAGGGGTGTGTGCACATCCAAAAATGTACAAAGACAATCAGTCTTGCTGCTCAACAAGTTTAGGATAATATTCCTTACATTTTTTTGTGTGTTGTAGCCACGCTGTACAGTTGGAAGAAGTTTAAACTCACGGGTTGGAAAGCAGCCGCGATGTGTCACCGTAGGCCAGACCGTTGCACTGCTTGATGAACACATTGAGGCTCTGTGTGTGTTCATCGTATTTCACAGAGAAGATGACGTCACCGCTCACCTCAACATTGTCAAAGTCTCCGAATTCACTGTAAATACTCATCATGCTCTGCACAAACAAAGAATCAGTCATAAAGTCTGCATTTACTCCAAGCCCATTTTAAAGCAAACATTTTTAGATAATCGTTGCTCAGACATTTCCTAAAGTCCTCATAATGTTTTCTCATTATCCAAATCCTGTTTAAACATGCAAGAATTTGCCATTTTCTTTAAGATTCTTTGTATCAAAACTGCTTAGGTTGACTTTCTACATCAGTTCAAGACTTTCTAACATGAGACAGGAAATCCTGAGGTTAAAGATGCTCATTTAGATTAGTTGACACCAGTTCTTCATGCTGTATGAAATGTCAGAGCATTGATACCTTTGAACTCTGCAGACTGGAGGTACTCATAGCCATCGACATTTTGTGAAAGTTAACCAGACTGTCAATATCTTCCTCCTCTTCTTCATCTTCCTGTGTGGTCATAAAAACATTCAAATAAACAACAGTCACTGTACTCTTGATTTCATTATATAATCAGTTGTAGCTTGTATAAATCAGCTTTAATTGTAAAAGTGATTTCATGATTTTACAGGACTGGCTGTGGTTAATAATTATTTTGATTTGAGAATAGGGGAGGAAGACTATTTTCACATAGGGTCAGCCATGTTGGTTTGTATAACTTTCTTCCCTTCTGAGGTTATCTTTGCCCAGCTTTAAAAACTGTTTGAGCTGCTGCATCCTAAGTGCACAAAGCAGCGTTACAGAAGATCCTTCCTCCCAGCAACTGTTAAGACTCAACAACCATCACTTCTGCAAACAGACTCAATAAGTGTTTTCATCCCTGCTGGTATTTGAACAGTTTTACTCATTCTAAATAACATTTCTGCTGGTAATGCACATCTGTTGCTGGGACAGTTTTTATTTTTCATATACTATTAACAGTCTGTTGTCTTTTAATGCACAAATATCTACTCACATTACGTACATTTTCAAAAAAAACATATCCTACTCAGTTGCACATTCCTTGGATCAGAGAACGCTATTGCTGATAACTGCACAGTATTTTTATGTTATAATCTTGTTCTTACTGCATAGTATACTATTCTTAATTTTGTTCTTTACGTATTTAATACTTTTTTTATCTGTGTGTGAACATGCATGCCTCGATGCTGCAGTTACTCCCACTGTGGGACAATAAAGGATATTTCTATTCTATCTAAAACATTTAAATATTACAAAAACAGCAAAAAAGAATAAATCTGTAAAGGGGTAAATACTTTTTAAGAGCACTGTAACATTATTGATGTATCAGATTGGGACTTGGTCGTGACAAACTACTGATCTTAAATGACGCCGACTGGCATCACAGAGAGAAATTCCTGATCAGAACAAGAAAAAAAATTAGATAATAATGATCCTATTAATAATGATAATATTCACCCCTTACCTTTAGGTCTAAGCCTGGCACTGAGCGGCTTCGCTTGCCCATTGATGCCACTGATTCGTCACCACCATCACGCAAGTCAAGTGTTGATGAACACTCTAATAGCATATAAACAGCAGTTAGATGGAAATAACAAAATCATCAATATTTCCTCTAAAAATAAAGAACCTGTGGGTTTTAGGGCTAGTCTGACGCTTTTCTTGAAGAGTCGGTCAACTTCCAGGTCTAAGCTTGTGTTGAGGGGTTTCACATCCACAGCCTCCAGGGACAAAAACGGTAAAGTATTATGAAAAAAAAAAAAACAAACAAAAAAAAAATAAAAGCATATGAAAACAAACAACATACAATTATCTAAGATTAAAAGAAATGTCCTTACAGAGCTGCTGCTTTCAGTTGTAACAGCATCTTTGACTGGCACCGTCAGACTGGAAGCAGTGGAAGCTGTTGGGCTGGAGGGAACGGTGTTGTGAGCTCTGGAGGAAAACAGAAATCTACTGAAAGAAAGACTTCTGAAATGTGCAACTTTATTTTATGATTCAAGCACATAAAAGAAAAATAAATGTCTGATCAATGATCCTGGACTTCAAACAATGAGGTTTATGAACTCCACATCTAGTTTAAAAATAAATTCCAGGCCTGAACCTTATTAACTTACCTAGACATTCCAGAAATGTAAGTCTTGCAGTAAAATTTTGGAAATGTCCTGTAGTTAAATTTGGCATTATTTTTACGATTTAGCTCCTGTTCACAGATTGACAAAATAGCTGTGGTTAATTTTCTCTATTCTTACATATCATTGGTCAAATATGATGCCATACAAAGAATTTGGCCACATATGCTTGAATTGCTAGTTAAATCTTATTATAGTCTTAGAATTGTATCATAAAAAGACAAGAATTTCAGGTAAACAGTATAAAGTGCATGCAAATAATAGAAGGTTTTAGTTTCTACTTCAGTTTTTATTTAGAGGCAAGTCTAAACAGTATCAAATTGTGAATTTACCTCTGTTGCTCAGGAGTTGCCCGACCGGATTCAGTCTCAGTTTTAGTGCTAATGATACTGATGTTTTCTGCAGACTCTGTGTCACTGTGGGGAGGCTTTGTAGAAACATTATCCTTTGGTTCAAGAGATTTTCTTGAAGCAATAGATCCTGAATTCTCACTTGACTGACTGTCAATGAAAATGTAAAATAACTGTGAAAATATTCTTTTCTCCGTGTTCTGAAAAACCTTTCACTACTTCTTCAAAAAACAACAATAGTTCTGATAAAGAATGAAGACTCACTCTGTGTTATCAGGCAAATTTTTCTGTCGGGGCAGAGGCACTGGTTTGGGAAGAGATGCCATTTTTTCAGTACTTCTCAAGAGCTTTTCTCCTGCTGTTTCACGCTTCCTCACTATAAGAATAAAATAAGCTGTTAAAATCAGAAACAGTCATGACCACTGAAGCTCGTGTCTACTTCCTGTTCTTCTACTAACCTGCTGGCCTCTTTCTCAGGGAGACCCTCACAAGGTCATGTCCTGGATTCATAGAGAAACGGTTAACTCTTTGATCGTAGAACCAATCACCCGTCCTTTTCTTTACGTCCCTGAAATTTATTACAAATACATTAAAAGAAGTGTGGAAAAAATCTTTTATACACACTTAGCAAGTTATTAAAGGAATAGCAGTACTGATTAACAAAGAAATGCAGCAATGTCACAATTAGAGAAGAGAAGGTAAAATATCTAGTTGGATACATGGCAGCAGGGGCTGGTGATACAACTCCCATCGCTCTTTTGGTCTGAATAAACACTGTGGTATCAATGCTGAGCTGCAGGTTATAGTTCTTTGTTGACAAATGGCAAGGAAAGTTTAAATTTTTGCACAAGAGTGTTTTCATTTTAATGTCTTTCGTTTAATTTGTGAATTACCTTGTGAATGAATGTGCTATAAAAATAAGCATGCCTTGCTGTGAGGCAAGGCATGCTTATTGAAAATGAACTTTATTTTTTTGTCACCACGATTATCGTCACTGGTTTAGTGTGTGTCATTTAGGGTTGTCAAAATGATCGATATCTCAATATAATCGATACAGAAAAAAATATAATTCAAAGATACTTATTTGCGTCAAAATAAATAAAAACTGATCCATTTAGAGTTATCAAAGTAGTCACATTTCTTCTGTCAACAGTGCTGCAGTAACAGACACTCAGGCCCTCCCCTCCCTAATGAGCTGCTGCTGCAAGTTTTAAACTCCACTAACATACAGAGCATAGCCAGAAAACAAACAAACAAAAAATAAATAACTAAACATATGCGACCCTCTTTAGCCAACAAAGCAAACACAACAGCATTGTTCGGAGGTACTTTACCTATGAGGCAAATAGACAGGAGAAAATGAAATACTGAAGGCTGCCACAGGCTAGCTGCACTACAAAAACAGCGTTTGAGAGCAACTTAAACAGGCCAGTAAAGCTCTTGTATCTGCAAAAGTCAAGGAGTAAACCTCCCGGTAGACTTAAGTTAACGCTGTCTGTTTAAATATTACCCCCATGAACATGAACAGCCCAGTGACTGGTTCTGTTGATCTGAGCTCCCCTGAAGGGAGTGGGGGGCATCTTGACAGGTTCAGAACTTCACAGCCAGGCGTAGCACTTTGTTCTACTATCAGCTGCAAGCTCAGTCTGGTAGTAAATAGTGAAGCAATGAAACAAACCAGTGCAACCCATTCCAAGTACAGAAATTATACAGGATTGCTGCGGAATACATTTGCATGGACCAGATCCTTGTTTACACTAATTTGTTAACATGTTTGAATGTGGCAGATCCTTGTTTGTTAGGAAACGAGGTTTACTTTAGTATAGAATGATCTCTTATTTGTCCCTCAGTAGCAACATTTTTTTTTTTTTTTTTTTTTTTTTCATAAACAGCAAATTGACAGGTTAAATTGAAACACACAAAGATAAAGATAA
This sequence comes from Anableps anableps, assembly GCA_014839685.1. Taxonomy (NCBI): domain Eukaryota; kingdom Metazoa; phylum Chordata; class Actinopteri; order Cyprinodontiformes; family Anablepidae; genus Anableps; species Anableps anableps. The sequence goes on along the minus strand of CM026074.1, from coordinate 29,562,976 downwards.
AACAATTATAATAAAAATAATGGAAAAACTGAATCAAACGTACATGGTTCCATAAAGGATATTAACATTTATATAAACTGTTATCTTGTCTTCCGTCTCACCAAACAGGGAAGTGACACCTTTAAATGTATATATTTTTGTAAATAAGGGCTGATTCTCCCCTACTCATTGGTTTGTCCTAATGATGGAAATTAAAGTTTTATCATATTGTAATTAATATTTTTTGCTCTTAACTAGAAAGAACCCTGTGCCCTCAAAAAATTGCTGCGGTAGCAAAAATGGTATTAAGTATTTATGATAATATTGGTATCAAGTTTTGAAGTTTAGTATCGTGACACCCGAAGTGTCAATGAGTCGATGGGTCAATTTCTTCCAGCTTAACACAGAAAAGATGGACATTCTTGCTTTCTGTCCCAAAAATGGACTTATAAGTCCACATTCCACTACACTCAATGAGGTTAAAGACCACAGAGCAAGAAAGAGACCTTGCTCATGGACTCAGACTTAACTTTTAACATTTTTAAAGTCAATTAATTAGTCAGCACTGTACCATGTTAAAACCATTACCTAAAATAAAGGGGTTTCTATCTAAACAGGACAGAAAACAATTCTGAAACACCAAGTTTTCAGAGAACAACCAGTATAAGCAGCCCTGCAAATGGCTGCTCATTCTGGTTTTGGTTCTACTGAAGGTTTCTTCCTGTTCAAAGGGAGTATTTCCATTCCACTGTCACCACATGCAAGCTTAGTATTAGAGATTAATGCCAAATTAACAAGTGAATGTAACAGGTTGGCCTTCCTCAGATGGAATACCTTTTACCAACTGGGAAACTGAATTTGACCCAGGGGCATCAGAAACATTTGTAATGTGGGGAAGGATTGTCTAACCCATGGCTTCTCTCTCCTGTGTGGCGACTTCACTGGTCTGTTGAGGATCTCAAAAAAAACAAAAAAAAACAAAACAACAAAAAAACAAACAAAAAAAAAACTTATTTTGAAAAATATCTGTTTCCGTCTCCATTTGTCTTCTTTCCAGCAAAGACGATTTACGTACATCTGCAGTTCAATCCCTGTTGCAGTTACTTTAACTGAACCACTAGCACAGTTCAACCAGAAAGTTCTATCACTTCACAAGCTAGACATTGTGGGATATCAATGGGACAGACAAAATTATTCTGACCTGAATCTGTTTATCTTACTTTGAGATGGCATGTGATGAACTAAAATAAAAACAAACTTAATACACTATGCTCTACATATCCAAATATGATCTCATATGTAATGAAATCTCCTGTCTACAATCATGTGTTTACACAGTTAATGACAGCTTTTTCCAAGTAAAGACTGATAACTGGTAGTGAACACTCATCACACTTCTAACATGTCGGACTTCATTCCTGTAAATCTTCCCCTACAGATGGAGGTATGCAGCAGGCATGTACTCGATGGACCAGACAGTGATCTCCCGAGTCACAGTAGCTCATGTGAAACTGATGGCATTTACTTCATGCACACCTATGCACGGACCTCCATCAATATCTACTAGTGGCAGAAAGGATTGAGGTGTTTTCACTGATCAAAGGCAAATTGGCAAAACCTACATATTCACTCAAGTCTTCAAAAAAAAAAAAACAAAAACAAAAAAACAAAAACAAACAAACAAAAAAAAAAACACGGAGTCGTTTTGAACAAATGCAGTAATCGTAATGATGGCAGATATGTAAAGATAAGGGGCACTATGACAAAAGTCTTACGTTTCTTTGGTACACACGCTGCATAGCCAGGACCCATTGGGCAGGAATGTTTGGCAGTTTCGGCACACATAGTGATTGCATATTTTACACTTGTTGGAGAAAACCGGCAGGCGACTCAGAGGCTCCTGGCATCGGCCACAACTCCGCTCACTGTAATTTTCACCACCACGCTTGGCCCCTTTCCGTTTGACTTCCAGTAATTCCGTCTTCAGCTTCCTGAGATAAATAACCAAAAAACAACAACCATCACTTTAACTGAGTATTCAGGCATACAAGTAGCTCAGGCATATTGCGCGTGTGCTTTCAATAAAGAAAATGTAACTCGAACAGTAAAGAATTTTTAAAAAGTATTATATACCATATATATAAAAATGTGTTTCATGAACGTAAAAATAATCTCAACAGGTAAATCTCAAAAAAATAGAATATGCATGAAAAAATTCAATAATTTGTCAATTTCAGAAAGTAAAACTCATATTAAAGATTCATTACATAGTAAAACATTCCAAGCCTTTTTTTCTTAAACCCAAAATTTAGTGTCTCAGAAAGATTTTTCATTTTGTGAAAAAGTTAAATAGTGAAAACTCATGGTGTCACACCCTTATCAGCTAATTAAGTCAAAACACCTGCAATGGTTTCATGAGCTTCAAAATGGTCTCTCAGTCTGAGTCAGTAGGCTACACAATCACGGGGAAGACTGCTGACTAGACAGCAGCTGCGTTTCCATTACAAAGGTGCGCAAATTTTTGTTCACCCAATAAGTCATTAAAAACATGCCGCACCATGATCCTTCCACTACTTCCTGTTGTCATCTTCTTCATAGTTTGCACCAGTGGCAACATCCGGTTGTTGATCATGTGATGCGAAAAAAGTGTTTCCATTGCAGTTTTGCAAAATAAACCAATTTCGACACGACCAAAAAAAACCACCTCATCCTACTGCCAAAACTTTTTCTCAAAAAAGGAGAATTTTTTTGAAAATGGCACGTTTCCATGTCATCTGCTAGTTTTGGTCCACAATGTTTTCTGAAGTCCACAATCAAAACAGTCATCTATCAAGAGGTTTTGGAGCACACCATGCTTCCTTCTCCTGTCAAGCTTTTGGAGATGCTGATTTCATTTACCAGCAGGTCTTGGCACCTGCCCACATCGGCAAAGGTACCAAAGCTAGTTCAATAACCATGATCTTACTGTGCTTGACTGACCAGCCAACTGGCCTGACCTGAACCACAGAGAGAATCTATGGAGTATTGGGAGTATTGTCAAGAAGAAGATGAGAGACACCAGTCCCAACAATGCAGATGACGTGAAGGCCACTATCAAAGCAACCTGTGCTTCCTGAACACCTCAGCAGAACCACAAGCTGATCATCTCCATGACATGCCACACTGATGCATGTATGAGTTCCATTTTCTGAAATTAGTGACAAAATTTTTTCCCTTTTTCTAGCCGCTAGAATTGCATTTAACACTTGTGCAAAGATAAAATATGTCTGCATAGCAGGAGAGCACGCAAGAAGAATCAGCAATCATTTTCAACACACCACTGGAACCTAAAAAACCCAATTCACCAGGCCTTCAGTAAAGTTGGGAAACTCAAACCAAAAACATTTTAAGCTTACAAAAAACAAGAAATCCGCTCATGACTGGAATCAGGCAAATTTCAGCTTGACCCTCTGACCAGAAACTCAAAAGTCCAGTTTTTTTTCAGATCAGTAAAAGCACCATCCCAAATGCTACCAGCCAACACTCTTCAGTGTGACTGTTATTACTGAGTGAAGACAACTAAAATTTAGCTATTTAGTGATTAAAACTGGTGAACAAATGGATGGGTGGATGGAAAAATGAAATGACAGATTGCAAAATAGATAGGAAAATGCAGGGTAGGATGGATGGACAAATGAACAGATGGATAAATAATTTTTCATTTTACAAAATGCTTAAAAAAAACAAGACCATTGCGATTTAAATTTTTTATGTTTAACTTTCTGATGTTAAAATCCCTTCAGCATTGAATATTTTATTGTTTTCCCTAGCTAAAAATATTTTTGCATGTACTGTAAATCTACGAATTTGCATAAATAATCTTTGATCTTTTCTCACCGTACTCGTTGGTCTTCCACCATCCTCAGCTCCTCATCCCGTCGCAGCACTTCCAGGATAAGCTCCCGTTCCGAATCGGACAGAAAGCCCAAGTTAATCAAATCAGGAGCCTCTGGCATTGTGTCTTTAATTAAGAACAGTCAGCTCACGAGAACTGGGTTGACCCTATGGATTGTGCATCGACACGGGGAGCCTGCAGACAAAATATCGATAGGAAGTTTCTGCTGTGCTTGACAGAATCTGTAACTCAACTGAGCAGAATGTGGTTCATTAGTAAAAACTAGGAAAACAAAATTGATGGAGAGCTTCATGCTATGAAGATTAAATCCCATTTCCAATTATCAAAACAACTTGTCTGAGTAAATCTTAATATACCAAGGAACAGATTTTCCCACGGCACTGGTCAGAAATTCTGAAAATGGTCACAATAGGCAGACCCACCTCAAAAAACATTATAAATGTATAAAAAGAAGCAGGATGCAGGAGGATTTAAAGATCCCACAGACCTCCTCTGCTGAGGTTAAATGTTTTGATTAGTGAAGGCTAAAACAACATGAACTTGGCCATCATGAAGGGTTCCCGCCCTGTAGGGATACAGGGAGCAGGGTGGAGTTCAGCAGCTTAATCATTTGTTTAAATTCAACATCAGTTTTAACAGAGATAAACCAATTCACATGCCCATCAAAAATCGGAGCTTCGTTTAAATTCCAGGTTAAGTAAAAGGAAACATTACTGGAATAAAGCTGACGCCTTTTTCCTCATAGTTTGAATGCCAGCAGTTAAACAGTACCTGCAGGGCAACTTCTGGAGGATAAAAACACTTTCAGGAACTGGTGATAATGACAAAACACAAGGGGCACTGCTGCTAATAAGGTTTATCAAGGTCAACCATGATGTATATATAAAGTTAAATCTATTGGGAGTGGGTAATGCGAATAATAACAGATTTGAAGTCACAAGTGACTATAACGTTCGCACGGCCTTTAAAACTCGCCGGTTTAGGTTAAATATCTATGATTTTTTGCTATTAAAGCCCGTTTAATGAAGCCCACCATTAGCCGTTAACCCCACCAATGGCCGAACGTTGCTGTGCGTAACGCTAACAACTTCAAACCCAATTCAAGTTACAGTAACTGTCCGCATTAACGACAACTACAGCCTGGTTTGAGTCCCATAGAAACTGCTAAAAATTGAAAGTCGGCACAGTCAGACCACAACGTTGAAAAAGTGTCAATTAATTAGTGAGAATTACACACACCTGTTGGTAAAAGTCGATCTCAGTCCGCTGTCGGCGCTGACTCGGGTTACTATGGAAGACAACGTCAGGAAATAACAGAAAAAACGGTTAAGAGTTGCAAAAAGAGAGCAACAATCAGACGGTCCTGTAGCATAAACCAGTAACTTCACTCACCCTGTCTCACCGCCACGGTCATAACCGCACCTCCAGACTGATAAATATTCCTCTCTGCTCCAATGCCTGATGTTTTCTTCTTCTTCCTGTCCTGCGGGATCCCAACCACAGCCCGGAAGATAAAGGAAAGTTTGCAGCCTTCAGGTTGGAGCGCCTCTCCACATTTTCCATGACAGGTGCATTTCTTTTGCTCCGTTTACCACAGAATAAAAGGCTGAATGTGGAAAAATCAGCCCTATTACCATTTTCCCCATATCCCAGCTCTGCTACTTCCTTTTGGCTAGAAAACTTGAAACGGGTCGGAGAAGCGCTCCATTTTCCCTTCAATCCCAATTGCTCTTTTTGTTAAACGTTATCAAAGGAATTTTAATAACAAAGATAACCTATTTTAAATTTAAAAACACTTTATTTTCCCAAAAAGTTGATAAAATTTAACTCATATCACCCAAGTATCTTCAAAGAGCCGTTGTTATGGGCAGGAAGGGTCTCCAGCAGCAGTCAGTCTTGCAATAAATCTTAAAGGCCTCTGACTGAAGACTGTTGGTGTAAGACAGTGTCACATGACATGCTAACAGCTCCATTTCAAAGCAGCAGAGAAGATGCTCCACAGGAACATGTTCTGGATGACACCATCAGTTGCTGGCAAGCACTGCTAATCCACTTCATTTGCTTTTGCCACTCCTCTGTAAATCTCTGTCTGGCCTAATGGCGAGAAAGCCTGGCTAGTTAGGGATATGATCCTTGCCCAATATGATCAATGAAAGAGTTGGTTTGATCTTCCTCATCCTGCATCCATGAACCCTCCTTTTCAACTCCTCTGGGCTTTGGGGTCATAGTTCAGATATTATTTAAGCTTTTGAGACGCTAATCAGCAGCTCCCAACTGTAAAAGCAATACCTTGTTGCCATGGTAATGCATTATAGCATCGGTCTCAAAGTAAAAAAGTAACAGCAAACATATTTCCAGCTGCACAACATCCAAAACCAGAGGGAATAATTTTCCAAACATGCAATGCCGCAACCAAAAAATGAACTAAAGTCTAGAAAAAGAACAAATCAGAACTAACTCAACAGAGCTACTCCAACATGCTGCCATGAGCGGCGCTATTCTAGAATTAATAAGTACTTATAAAAAGTAGTTTACGCCCTTCTTAAATCAAGTTATTTATTATTAACCATGTTGTTTTTCAGTTCAGTTTCACTAGCAGGGCTTGATTACTGCAAGACTTGTACATTCAAGGTATTGCTTAAAAAAAGAACCTTTCTGACAACATGAAGTAGGCTTGAAGCTGTCAAAAATCAACACATCATGGTCTGATCTAAAAAATAAAGAACAGATGATAAACATAGTCATTAGCAGCAGTCATTGGGCAGCTATATTCATCTGTACAAAAAAAAAAAAAGTAGTCAATCACAACTCTTTGGATGTCGGAGCTTATGGACTTGGTTTTATGATGTGAAACTTTTAACTATGCCAAAAAAAACCAAAAGTAATCTGTAAAGGGGCAAATACTTTTTCACAAAGCCACAACCAAATGTCAAGCAAATATTCCCTGAAAATACCTCTTTGGTAGTTTTATGGACACTAAGAGGTAGGCTGTAATTTTAATTTTGCAAAAATCTTGAAATAAATAAAAACAAATATATTCTTTTTTTACACAACTATTATTTATTCAGGTACAAAATATTTAAAAACACAAAAAGTTAATCCATGTATTAAGCCTTTAAAAATTTCTTATTTCATTCTTTTGTGGTCAATTTATTAAAAATCAGTCATACACTGCATTTAAAAGAAAATAAGTCAAAAATCTAAATTTTGAAAATAAAATAAGCAATCCAAGAAAGGCAGCCTCAATTCGAAGTTGCACTAAAACATATTTTCACTTTATGTTCTCCTTTGTACCTGAATGTAGTGTTGAAGGGTGATACATCACTACCACCATTTTGGCATCAAATTTAAAATACGAAACAAACAAAACAATTCAGTTCAGTGAGGTCGACATAAAAACCTAATTTACATATTTATAAATGTGCATGGTTGCCTATTCATCATTTTCTCACTTTAAAGCCAAATCACACATCAGGCCATAAGTTTACAAACACTAATCATTGGCATGCACATCATGTACATTTTTCGGAACTGTTCTTCTCTTGGAGGTAAAACTGTTTTAGAGTTTAAAGTTATTTTGTTTTTAGTTTAGGATGGAGTTTAAAGTTATTAAAAAAAAAAACAGGAAATGGTTGCACGTCTCTTAGGAAGATGCAGGAAAAACCACAGGATTCATGTCGTCATCAACAAGCTTCTAGCACAATTTCACCACTCTTCCATACCAGAAATGACAAAACTCATTTGCAGCTTAGTAGAAAAAGTCTTTTCATATCAGAAATCAAGGTGAAGCTTTCAAACCAAATAACACTATACTGACCGCCAAGCATGGTAGTGGAGGCATCATGCTAAAGGTCTCATCACTTGTCATCCATATTTTTCCCACGCAAAATATGGATGAAATGGTCATATTCAATAAATTAGAATATGCATTCCAAAGAGTCATTTGTTAGATTAAAGCTTTTGAAAACAACCTTTAAGCAGCTAATAAACACTTTTCATCAATCCCACATTTCTTCATTAAAAATGTTTTTTTTTTAATGGTCTGGTGTAATATTATAACTTTAACTGTTGTGTTTTCATTAGCTGTCAGTGGAAAATCATCCTTATTAACAGAAATAAAGGCTTGAAAACATCAGTCTGTAGGTAATTAATCAATATGTTTTCTTACTCAGTGAACTGATTTATTGAAATAAATTAACCTTTCAGTAATATTCAAATGTACTGAATTGGTTTGTAATAAAAAAAAAAAAAATGAGGAAGATCTCTAGATTGGATAAAATAAAAGCTAGCAACAAAGCTTTGTTTTTCCTTTGAAACAACTTTTTGCTTTAGCAAACGAACTTTAATCAAGAAGAAAAATCCTTTTTTAGGGAGCAACTCTTTCCTTATCTACTCAACCAAGCTCAGATAGGATTGTTATGAATGTCGCATCATGTGATTCACATTATATCCACTCTAATAAAGGCATGCAGGAAGTCCTCTGTATGGAACCATCTCCACTGATTCTCCTTTCATTGCAGTGGGCCTCTCTTTGACTTGCTGTAGTTCAAACAGTGATACCTTAAATTAATTCAGATATTTGTGAACGAGAAATTTGTCTAAATAATTCAGTTGAGTTTTTAGCAGATCTTCATTTCTAGTTGTGGTTAAATATTTGAACTCGTATTTGTAGTTTTATTGGAAATTGGACAAAGACTGAAGGTTTCCCTGGAAGGAGCTCATTTTAGTCAGTCTGATGCAGCATTTGTGTTAAATCCACCTTCCCTATTAAATAAAATGGCTCTAAGCCCTGCAGAGTCTGGTTTGGTCAGTTTGTTTGCAATGGAAACTTTTATTTCTTCCTTGGAATAAAGGCAACAAGAACTTTTCAAACTGTTTCTTGTCACTGTGTTAATTCAGGACGGTCTGCAGTCCAGGTCCAGCACAACATGGTGCACATGAGGCGCATAAGACTTCACATGCTCTATGTGCTGGATATTTATTACCCATGGTGCACCAGTGATGTCGCTTAACAGAGACGTTATTTGGTTTGCAGTATCATTGGCCCAAGCCTGCCACACCTGTCTGTCGGCGTTCTTTGCTGAAACCTTCTGAGGAGCTCCCTCGCTAACAGCAGAGTTCTGTAATGGAGAGGTGACGTTCTGGTGAATGTGCAAAACGCCGCCGGTCGTCCTCTTCAGCAGCCGGCACGCAACGGGCCAGCCTTCCTCAGAGCTCGGGATGAGACCCAAGTTCACACGGTCGGCAATATTACACAGCTGAACCTGGGGGAAAAAAACAAAATTCAAGGCAAAAAAGCTTAATATTGTAAAGTAAAGAAGTTTTTTACCCAGATTAGAAAATAAGATTTATTTTATTATGCAATAAATGTCCAGCAGGCCAGAGAACTTTCCAGACAGCATTTCCGATGTAGACTAAATAATGGCAAACTGTAACTTGATTACTGTAAACATCTGTTCTAACTAAATGGGATACCTAAACATCAAACAGTACAAATAATTATTTATTTTTGGAACTAGTGGCCTTTATTTATAGTTCCCTGACAGAAAAAGAGCAGAGAGAGAAGAGAGGAAGACATGCAGCAAAGGTCTGAGGAACAGGAATCGAACCCAGGGCAGCCGTGTCGAGGACTGCAGCCTCTGTATATTGGGCGTCCGCTACACCACGGGATTCCCCACAAATATTTACATTTTCAAAAATTATTCTAAAAATAATACTAATAAAAAAAATCATAATAAATAAATAAATAAATAAATAAATAAATAAATAAATAAATTTTATTTAGACTTTAGCCCTGCAATTAAAATGATTTAGTGAAGCAGAAAAAAAACAATAAAAAAAATCTAATTTAGCAAAAAAGTTAACTATTCCATCTCACCAGTAACATTGGGAGTTTTCTAAATGTGCCATCAGAGGGTGTTACTGAGCTGTAAAGTTTTTCTGGACTTTGGAGACAAATGCGAAAGTACAAGAAATAAGACAGGCAGGCCGTCTGGGACTGAGCTTCTGGGTTCGGGGGCTGGTTGCCCATCTGGGGTATCGTTACCTGGACCTGGGAGTATACAGTGTGTAAAGCAGGGATGCTCAAGTCCAGTCCTGGAGAGCTACTATCCTCCAAATTATGGATGCATTCATCCTCCAACACACCTTAATCAAATGCATGGCTCATTCCCGGGCCTCTGGAGAGCTGCATGACTGCTGATGAGAGAATTCAGCCAATTGATTCTGGTGTGTTGGAGCAAGGATGCTCCAGCAGGACACGGTTTAAAAAACAAAAACAAAACCAAAACTGCCAAATGAAGACACATTACTTGACGGTTGTCTCCTTGATGGACGGTGCAGCGGTCTGACACCCCGTTTACTTCGAGGTTTTTTTGTAAAGCAGCAACAGCGTCAGGGTTCCATTCACAGGCGTGAACATGGCTGGCCTTCGCATGCACCAGATATGGGAGAGTGAAGTATCCAATACCTAAAAGAAGACAAAAATGGGACGATTACACAAGAGAATGTCAGAATATTAAATTTGAAGTGAAAAAAGAGAAACTTACATCAGAGGAAAAACAGTACTAAAAATAGTAGGTTTAACTTTAATTTGAACTGAGAAGGTTGTTAATACCAAGTCTTAAAAACTATTTTATATATGTGAAAGTCATACAGCGCACAAGAGTCAAATCTTTTTTTCAAATCAATTTTTTTTGGAAATCATCACAATAAAAACAACTAAAAACAATTAATGCATTTGATGCATTAATTGTTTTTATGTTGATACCAAAATATTTTGAGAACAAAAAGCTTCCAATGTTGTATTTTAAGCAATAACATTTTAAGTTGGTTCAAGTCATTACAATACTGTAGGGAATATTTATGTAACATTACGCATATAGTGTGTAATATCCATTTTTATCCCTTCCAAAAAAAAAAAAAAAAAAAAAAAAAAAAAATCTAAAATATAGTCTGTAAGTTTAGTTATTTATAAAGAATTGCTTCTAAAATTTCAAATAGTGAAAATAAATTTAACATTAAAAACACTTAACTTGACAAACTGTAGTTTAACAGAGCATATGAAAAAAACTCAAACGTTATTTGTGCAAATAAGTTAAGTTTATTTGTATAGCACATTTCAGCAGCAAGGCAGTTTAAAGTGCTTCGCATCATAAAAACATCACTCAAGTATGCAACAAATCATCAAAAACATCAAAATCATAAGTAATTATAGAAAATCCAACTAATTAAAGCACAGTTATATTTTGTGTTAATGTATAAAAACTTTTTATAACAAATTCATGAATTTTTGTTTCCCTCGGGTATAAATATAAGGTGATACACAGACCCATGTTTCAGCCACTCTTCAAAATAGAGAAGACAAGAGAACATGTCATCAAAGTAAGGCAGATGTTGATACTGACCCTTCAGAAAGACCCATCTTCCAGTCAGAGTAATAACGAAAAAGGTTTTAAACAAGTAGAAGTGTGATAAACAAGGCAGAACGAGGAACCAAGGCTTCCGTGATGTGGAGTGAAGAGGATGATATATAAAGATCTCGGGGTCTTGGGGTCACTAAGTCTCCATAATAATGATTTATTTAAAGGTTTTTACACACGTCTCTACCAGGGGTCCCAATATTTATGACAAATCTTGTCTCTAATTAATTCTTCCAAACTTTTTCAATTAAATACTGTGGAATGTGTTTTCAAAGTTGTTGACTTTTAAAATGTGATTATTTTCTTTCACTACATACCTATAGAAGAATTTAAACATGATTTAAAACCTCTGAGTGTGGGAAAATGACCTGACTTCATCTTAGTTGCAACATCTAATGTAGGCTCAGTCATGACCACTTCCCTTGTGCAAAACCGTCCTGTAATTATCTCACACTTCCTGTTTATCTCATGCCTGTTTTACTATTTTCTTCTTCTTCTGAAACACTTCAACAACCATCTACATATTTAAATAACTAAGATACACATGTTTGTTCTTGTATGAAGTTCTTCCACATTAGTATTATACTTTCCTTAAAATGAATCTAAAAAGCAAAGGGCAGATAAACAACACAACAAATAAAATCTCCACAGATAAACAAATTTCAGATTATTTGCAATAAATGAGATTAGCCTGAAAGCAACTTGTTTGCATCCATGCTGACATTAAAAAGTGCATGAAGGAACATTATTCTGAGCGGTCACAGCTTCACTTTAAGAGCTGCTACAAAAACTCGAGAACACAGATTATTTAAGGCGTTTTGTTATTTCAGGATTCCTTTTTTAATGTTCTCATGTCAACATTTCACTGTTTTTCCAGACTCAAATTTCCAGAGTTCTCTGTCCTTTTTCCAGATTTTAAAATATAAATCCTAAATTTCAAAATGGATTTATGGCAGATATTTTTACTGTGATTGGACTTTAAATATGGAACCGGAAAAAAAACTAAATGATGGATGGATGGATGGATGGATGGGTGGATGGTCAAACAGACAGATGATGGGCAACTGGACTGATCAATTGATGGATCAAACTTGTGGTCTATTGGGTTGGGAATAAAGTCTGGAAATAACCTTATTACACTCTGTTTTCTTCTTCCATACTTATCCTTTCACTGGAAAACACAAAATTCTACTTTACCATATTATTCCAGTCTGCTTAAGGACTCTGTAATTTCAAATCCAGGAGTGAAGTTCTTTAAAAACTTTAAGAAGATGGCATGCATTGAACAGACAGTGCAGTCTTCTGTAACCTAACGTTTGTGTTTTTACTGAAAGGCTGCTGAAATGCACATTGTGCTTTCATTACCTGCATACAAGTCGACCACAGTCTCTCCTCTGCAGTCAAATCCGGCCACACGGAGCTTCTCTGTGATGTTCCCGGCTGAGAACATGCACTTGGTAACGTCAAACTCATAGCTGAAATAAAGACAGATTATTTATTAAAGGGTGTGTTTATATAATATTTGGAAAGTAAACAAATTATTATATATGTATGCACCTGATGCCATTATCCACATGCTTGACCCAGCTGTTGTCACCTAACAGCATTGTTACCGCAGGAGACCTAAATCCATCCTTGGATATTCGGCTCATCTTTGCAAGCCGCTTTGCCCCCAGCTCTTTGGTAACTGCCCTCCATAACTGATCGCCTATATCAGTGACAGACAGAGAAATTAATGTCCTTCTGATATATTTTCTACAGTTTGCACTAAAGTGAAGAGGTGGTACCTATTTTATTCCATACTGGCTGGGTAAAACAGTTGTCACCCAGTAGGATGAGGTCTCCATGCCTCTGGAAGCTCCGAGGAAGATCTCTCCTCAGCTCCTCCTTCCATCTTTCACCTTGAGACTCCAACAGCTCCTGAATGGTTCTCTCCAGTTGATTTCCACCTGTCCTCCCCTTCTGCTTTTTTGACTGCAGTGGAGACTAAAGAGAGAAAAGGAGAGACAGCTTGAAGCAAAAACACCTTAAAGCAGCTGTTGTTACAGCCAAACGTTTTAGGACCAGCAGATATTTTGTTTTTCACAAACTTTACTGCTTCAGTGTTGTTAGATCTTTCAGCAGGATGTGGTGTAATGAGGTTCAATGATAAAAGTTTTAAGGGCATTTGTTGATAAATGCATCAAGATTCATCAAAAAAAACCAATAAAATTTTTACAGAGTTGATCTCTCTACATGCTGGATTTCAGTTTCTGGGTTAAATCCTGACTGATAGGGACCCATTCTTGCTTTATCAGTGCTTAAAGTTTATCACAACTTTTTTGTGTGTCCTCACTTTTTAAAACTGACCACAAGTCCTTAATAGGGTTGAAAATTTCTGGCCATGACGTGAAAATGCCTTTGTTTTTAATAACAAGGCTCCCTAGCTATCACTTCTAGCAAGACCTCAGATGCTCCCAAAGAATATTTTGATACATTTCTTTGCTCATGGCATGAGCTTCCTCCCTTGGAAGACAGGCAACCCAACATAGATACTGTCAGGATGCTTCGTTATTGTTTGAGGCAAGAGTTGTGTCTCTGCCTCACTGTGTACACCATCTCTGACACCTGCCTGCTGCTATTCCTAAGCAAGCTCTGCCCAGGGGGCAACCTGATCCCAGCTCTCACTTCAGAGCAGTGGAGGATCACTTCCTGAATATGCATGCTTCCATTTACCTTTAACTTGCTGCTGGTACACTGGAATATCCCCACTGTAGGGCAATAAAGGATATTTCTATTCTATTCTCAAAGTTCTGGATGGTTTTATAAGTGGCCGATTTGAATGTAGCATTACTAGCATCAATGGCCTTGCCTCTGAAGCCACTCTGATGCAGAGAGATGAGATTTCCTAAGAGGTAAGCATGGCATAGTCCATGGATGTCCAGCTCCAGTCCTCGAGCGACAGTATCCTGCCAGTTTTAGAAGCATCTCTGCTCCAGCAGAGCTACTTCAAATGGTCCAACTATCTCTTCAGTACGTCATAACTTCATAAATGTCTGCAGAAACCTGCTAATGAACCTTCATTTGACTCAGGTGTGATGAACCAGGGAAAGAACTAAAACATGCAGAATACTGGCCCTTGAGGACTGACTTTGGACACCGCTAGTAAAATGTAATGATGCCAGGCTGCATAACTGACAAAGTAGAGGGCCTCTGTTATTGCCTCTGCATCAAAGTAGTGGCTGACAGGAGAACTCTTACTTTCTAGAAGCATGGTAGAGAATCAAATGAATGCATCGTCTTTATAATAAACCACAGAGGTTAAAGTGTGATAATGCCTGCCTGCATCAACAGCACCATAAGGGTGTCTGTAAACCAAAATAGCAACACAAAGCTGAATGTATAATCTATAATAAATCACAGAGGTAGAAGTGTAATAATGTGAGGCTTGGGAACGGCACTATAAATGCTTTTGGATCTACCAAAAGTACTTGTATACAAGGCATAACAAAAGAAGAATGTTACTTTAAAAGCACCCATTCAGCTCCTTTTATTCAATCAGAATAACAAGAGTGATATTTAGTGCCCTGTTCTCTTTAACCTGCTCAATCTGTTGTGTTAGGCGTTATGCTTGCAGCCATAAGATCAATGAAATTAAGTTTGAAAATCATTTTGTAGCAGGTCAGAGAAATGTGCAAATGAGATTACGTTAAATTTAGATTTTTACAACTTAGTAATAAATAGTGAACATAAAATAAACAGAAATCCCAACAATTAGATGAGAGAATAAAGTTGGTGGTGGCTACCTGACTCCAGGTGAAGTCACAAACATCTGGAGCCAAAGTGTTTCTGAGAGACTGCAGATCCAGCTGTGAGAGGCAGGATGGTAAAATGGGAAGGAGGACTGTCCCGTCTGGTTGTTTAACCACGCTAAAACGCTGGTCGAACATCTCCCTGGACTGGAGATATCTCCTGTATAATAAAAAACGCGATTTAAAACACAGTCAACTACTGAATTTCTATCAGACTGGCTTACTAGTTCCTTCCTGCTACCTGCTAGCTCACCTAGCTAACAGTTGACGTTGTAAACAGGTCCTTACCTGAACTGCTGTGCCTGACAACAAGACACACAAAGACAAGGTACACCATCCATTTATGAACAACTAAATAAACCCTTTGGATTCACTTTAAAATATTATTATTCAGTTGAAAACTACATGCAGCCAATGGGGTAGCTTCCATTGAATAAGCTTTTGTTTCCAGTCGGACTGTTTTGAAGGACGGACAAACACCTTGCTGTTAGCCATTAGCTTAGCTGCTTAACCTAGGTTATATTTCTTCAGTTGAAGCTTTGTTTATCTACTTTTTGGGTTCGAGAGCAAAACTCAGGACAAATTACAAGAAGAAGTAGGAACAGCAAGAAAAATTTACAAAAATAGACAATTTCTCGCTGATGTCGATAGATGGCGATAAAGTGTTGCTTTAAAATCCAAAATGTTTCACGATCTGGTTCTAAACTGATTTAAAACTAAAGTATCCAGAAATTTTACTGAAGAGTAGCAATAATTCATAATAATATTACTCAAGTAAAAGTAAAACTATTCCTAAAAGTAAGTTTTTTTTTTCAAAAAGTTTCCCAGGTAACTAGTTACAACCAGAGGTGACAGAATATTTAAAAATTGTACTCAAGTAAGGGAAGCACTACTTCATGTAAAAGTAAAAACTAGCCGTTCAAGAAATTACTCGAGTAAGAGTAAAAAGGATTTTGTAAAAAGGCTACTCAAGAGTAGTTGATCAGAACGTTTATTATTTAGAAATCATGTCAGCCAGACAAAAAAAATATAGTTATGTGCAAATTCTGGTATTTTAAAGACTAAAATGAAGAAAAAAAAAAATAGCTCAAATAATAACAAAAAAGCAAATTCAGGCAGAAGAAGCACTTTTCCAAATAATGTTTTTGTTATGTAAAACTTTTGAAACTAATACTTAAAGTGGGTAATGTATAGGTGTTACAACAGGGTAAAATACTTCCAGGGACAATATATAGTTTTTAATGTATCTTCTTGATCTTCAAAACGTTCAGCAGATAGAAAATAGCATTAAAACAAAAACAACATATTGGTTTGTATCTGGTGCATTTTTGGCTAAAACATGTTCTGCATTCAGTGAAGTTACCCATAGTATTCAGAAATATTTGTAAAACTACTTCTAGAAGTATTTTTTTTTTCTAAAAAGTTATTCAAGGAAATGTAACTGAGTAAATGTGACTAGTTACAACCCAACTCTTGTGATGGCATTTTCAATCAATAAAAAGCAAGCCAAAATGAACAAGTTTTGAGTTGAAACTAAATGAGCCCTTGCTTACATTGGATTCCATGAGGTGGAGTGAACATCTCCATGAAAAGTAGGAGATTTGTCAGTTTGTGGGAGGATACAGTTGTGTTTTAACACAACGTCAGGAATGAAGGACATCAGCAATGACTTAGAGAAACAATTGTTGCATCACCGGACATAAAAAAAAAACCAAAAAATACCCACAATTTTTTTTGCTGGGTGTCAAGAACTCATACACCCATGTTACTTTCATGGGGTCTTAGATTGAAAATGTAAGTCCGGACTTTGACTGGACCATTTTAACAAGTGAATATCTTTTGATCAAAACCATTCCACTGTAGCTCTGTTGTATGTTTAGACTTTATGTCTTGGTAGAAGGTGAACCCCAGTGTCAAGTCTTTTCTCTAATGAAAAGCATCCACACAACATTGTGCTGCCACCACCATGTATCACAGGAGGGAGGGTGTGTTCAGGGTGATATGCAGTATTAGTCTATCTCCACAACATAAGGTTTTGATGTTGTCCAGATAGTTTAATTGTGGCCTCATCTCACCACATTTTTATTTGTTAAACATTTTAAAAAGTCATGTATCTTTTGCCTTTGACTGCACAGTTATGAGCTTCCTCAAACTAGGGGCCATAAAAGGTTTATGAAATAAAATCACAATAAAATATATTGAAGTTTGTGGTTGTAACAAAATATCAGAAAGTGGTATGAATATGTCTGGAAAGAACTGCAGATGCCTCAACACATCTATAAATGTCAGGTAACATGGAGCACAAACCAGATTGCTTCATCAAAGGTTGTTGTTTGTTACTTTTTTCTTGCCAAAGAGAAGAGGCAGTCCTCTGCAGCTTACAAACTACTGGATTGGGGTTATGGGTCTATATTTGGGGCCACTGAATTGACCTCCCTTACTGTGGGCAATTTAGCGGAGAACATTATTAATGGGTGTACATGATTGCTTGTATTTTATTCAGTTCAGTCATCTTTACTATCCCCAAGGGGCAATTGTTGTGCAGCACAGTAGGAAAACAAACCAACAGACAAACAAGCAAAACAAAAATCAGGCTTAGATAATCCCCTACCATGCATACATGAGACAGAAAGGCATATCTAATCATTTAAAATCATTAAGGAACATTAAAACTGGAGGGACAAATGATTTTTTGAATCTGTTTGTTCGACACCTTGGGAAAATATATCTCCGTCCAGAAGGAAGCACTTGGGATTCATTATTAAGAGGGTGGTCCTATTTCTCCAATATCTGATTTGCTTTTAGGATAGACCTGGTCTTGTACTGATGGGTAATGTCCCTCAAATTAATTCTCGCAATCTTTGAACATAATTTGATAATATTCAGAAGTCTATTCCTGTCTCTAACAGTTAAAACGCCAAACCAACAGACAATATTAAAAGTAAGAAGAGACTCAATAAAACAAGAACAAAACATATGCATAAAAGTAGAATAAACATTAAAACCGCAACGCTTATGATAAAAAAAAAAAAAAAAAAAAAAAAGAATCCTCTGATGAGCCTTTTTGCATACAGAGTCCACATGGAGTTCAAAGGTCAGCCTATCATTAATCACTGTCCCCAGGTACTTGTAATTATTTGTGACTTTCTTTACACCAGGCAGACACTCAAACAAATTAAGAAAGTATTTCTCAGCACAGAACAAACTGACTTTTTCCAACACCAAAATAAAGGTTAATATGAATACATGATCATCTCTTCACCCCCAATAAGTAATAAATAAATAAACAATTAAATGGTCTTCCTATTCAGTTCAGCTTATTTCCAAATATGGAACACTACATATTAATGAATATCAACATGTAAATACATAAGATTATAGCCAAGTGGCTCTAGTGTCTCTTGTCCTGCTGGCAGGTTGGTGTCAAAGACATAAAGCACAATAACAAGAAACAGGACAAGGAGATGTAGTACTACTTAGATACTACTTGATTTTTTTTTTGCATATAAGTGAACTGGATGGAATAAAGCTATTTTCCAGAGTTTGTAATTTGGAAATACAGCCTCTTCAGTGTACAGTCCTGGTCAGAGGTCTGCAACCTGTGACTCTGGAGCCGCATGTGGCTCTTTGGGCCCTCCACAGTGGCTCTTACTCATCTTGGTCAAAAACTGTAGAACTGAGCAGGGTCCTTAAACTAGAAATTATAGTAAAAGCAGATTTTCTGTGGTTTGGTTCAATATCTGCATCACATCACATCAAAATGGAACGAATGGGAAAACACATAAAAGTTATAATTTACCAAATCAATTGATTGTGATTTTGATGTTAAATTAAAACAAAAAAACAACAACGTTGTTTCACTTGGATCCTGGATTTAAGTGAACATAGAGACACCATAGATAAATAAAATATGCTTTGTATAAAACAAGCAAGGTCCACATTTCAAAATCTTGAGGCTGGTGCTTCGCAGAAGTCAGATGGATCTGCTTGTTGTAAAAGGTGAATTTTCATTGTTCTAAAACCACGAAATAGAAATACAACTTTGGTTCTTTAACTGTAAAACATACGGATGTTGTAGCAGTTATCTATAAAAATGGGTCATTTTCCGAAAGCTTTTATGGCTTTAAAGCAATTAATTTATTAGAAGTGAAGCTAAAAACTGCTCTTTGCACTGAAACGCTTGTTGATCCCTGGTCTAGCTCAGTATCAAATAAAAGTACTTAGAATCTAACTAATTAATTTCAGTAAATAATTAATATGAATAAAATAATAAATATTAGAATTCAACAAATTGTGTTAAGCCTACATATGTTTTAATTCTTTTTCTGTTGTTGATTTTACATAATTTCTACTCTGAATGTATAAAGAATGATAATAAAATACTTCTCAATCATTTGTCGTGTTAATGCCATTTATAAAGGGAGCTGAATCTGTTCCTTTGTTCCTCTGGTTCACCTGTGCTGTCCCTTTAAGACAAGACATTTCAATCTAGGCGTGTTTCCTGCTGCCATTGACTAAAACCGAGAGCTCATCCTGCAGGAAAAAAAGAGGAGCTCATCACAGCGCTACGCATTTCTGCCCAAAAAACCGATTATTCCTCCTTTTTTTTTTTTTTTTTTTTACGGTGATCTGGTTGATCTGCCTGTCTGTCTGGGCTGCAGCGTGCTCTCAGTCCGGGATCTGTGACTGCAGTGGGGCTGTTTCTGCAGCAGCAGCTCGTTTATGATTTTTTTTTTTTTTTTTATCGAGATGATATGAAAGTCAAGCAGTCAAGGTCCGCTCTGCCACAACCACGGGTGGATTTCCTTTGCTTACAGTGGGAAACATCTGTCGCAGTCGTTCGGATGGATTTCTAATCATCTGCAGCTCTGAGTGGACCGTGGAGGGATTAAAGACCTGCCTGAGGAGAAGGGGAGCATCGCTGTGGGAATAAAAACACGCTGCAGTCAGATGGAGCAGGAAGCAATAACGATGTGACAGGGACAACCCAAAAGGAAAAATGCAGCGGAAGTCTTTAATATCCGAGCAACCCGCCTGTTTTTGACCGAACATCACTGACCCGATCTTGTTTGTCCCAGTTTAAAGAAGTGAAGATATTGGAACAGGAGCCACCATGTCGGCGGTCATGATAACGCAAAAGGTGCGTAAATGGGAGAAGCTCCCCGGGAAGAACACCTTCTGCTGCGATGGAAGGGTGATGATGGCCCGACAGAAGGGGATCTTCTACCTGACCCTGTTCCTCATCGTCGGGACCTGCTCCCTCTTCTTCGCTTTCGAGTAAGTCGCAACAGTTCACCTCGGAGGTCACTGAATGAACCCAGACACCCTTTCCTTACAGCATATGTTCAGAGGTTCGCCATATCCAATCGTTGCCTTTTCCGGTTAATCGATTAGTCGATAGAAATCTTCGTTGATTGTGGATTATTCAGGGCCCATTTGAAGCCATACATCTGGATTTATTTGCAAAAGTTTGAAGACCCAAGTTAAACCGAGATTTGGGTCAACAAAACTTGCTTGATCTCCCTTTATTTGTTTTTTTTTTTTTTAAACTTACTGTAGTGCCAAATGTATTATTTTTGATAGACTATTTCAGACCTCTCTTTAAATTGCAATTGCCTCAAAAACCTGCTTTGTTGGATAAATATTTGGTTTAGTAGCCTATATTTGACCTATTCTTTCTAAAAATACTAAATTCTGGAAAAAAAAATCTTTGTAAAACTACTAAAAATAATAATTAAAAATATTAATTGTGCCATCAGGGCTGGTCCAAAGTTTTATGGGGCCTTAAGGAGAATTTGAAGTGGGGCCCCTCCTCCTATTAACAACATCACCACCATTAACAGCATTTCAACACAGATTTGGTCAAATCTGGGAGGGGGGAGAGGGGTCGTTTAATTGGCTGAGCCTAAAACCAATCAGATAATTGGTTATTATTTGTCCTGCTGAAATGTATTTGTGAACAAACCAAGTTCAAACACAAAGAAAAAATTAAATATTCTAGATTATAATTGGTTAACACACCAATTAAACAATGAATATTATTATTTGCACCTTTCCAAAGTAAACTTACTAATTCCTTTAAATCTTAAATTAAAATATTAAACTGTTAAAAATCTTTTAAGTTATCTATACTGAGATTGTCACATCAAATTTAATCGTATTCTCATCCTCAATAAACATATAAACATTTTAGACTTATGGTTTGTGTTAAAATTCAAGCATATATGGGAGCCTCCTGATGGTTTGTGGGGCCTAAGATGTGGCTTAGTTTGCTGGTGCCTTGGGCTGGCTCTGTGTGCCACTTTTTATATGGTGAAAGCCACAAATAGATATTTTATTTATATTTACATGACTGCAAAAGCCTGGTGGATCAATGATGATACAAAACATATCTAAAAACAAGCAGACTTTTAATATTTGTTTTGTTAATTGCACTTAATAAACAATGAAATTAAAACAAATTAATTTCCTGACATTTATTTCTTGCTTGAGGGTTTAAAAAGGTTAACCCTAATGCCAAACATATAATTTTTAATACACATATTTCTGAAACCTCTACCACTTTAACAAAGTTAGTATAATAACCAAAAACCTGCAGTAAAGAGTAAATACATCTCTAGGTAGCTGTCTTTGGCATATTCTTTGCAATATCGGTTTAAACATGGTAAAAATAAAATAGATGTTTATGTCAAGCATGTGGTTTTACAATGCACACAAAATATATCTTTCTTTATGTCTTCTTTCATTACAAGTACATTACAACAAGAGCCTAATGTATTATATTTCACATTTTTGTAAGAACAAAAATGTGAAAACCTAGCAATGACTTAATCCTTTTTGTTAGCATCAGCATTTTCTGACAGATATTTCTTGTATGAGGCTTTCAAGGATTTGCCCTTTTACAATAAACACACATTCAAAATATTTCTCAGACCTCAACCTCTTTAAAAAGGTTTCATTTGCCTCAAAAAACTCTGTTGTATTGAGTGAATATGTTGCTGTATTTACACATGCTCTATGAAAACTTGAAAAAAAAGATCTTTTGTGCCATGTGTTTTTTTTTTTTTTTTTTTTTTTTTTTTTTTTTTTTTTTTTTTTTTTTAATATTGCATCTATAAAGTATATTTTTGCTTTTAAAAATTACATGATAATCAGTGATTTTTGTAATAGTTAAATCAGGGTAAAGTCAGCAGATTTAATTCAGTAGCACATACTACTTTAGCCCCCGCAAGTGTCCATGCTTTTAAAACACTCTTCATTTTTAAGTCATACAATAGTATAATATCAAAGTTGAGTTTAGATTCTTTTAAATTAAATTTGTTATGACGTTAAACTTTTTAAATGGTTTAAAAGCTGACATACCTAGTAATGGGAATAACAATTACCCTCTTAGCTGAATGTAATACCAGACAGCCTGATAATGTCTTATTCATTTTCCTTCAACATGAAAGAGATTTCTGTTATGTTGCAATAACTTTTATGTCCATTTTGTTTGAACCATCAGATATTTGGTGTCTTGCATGGAAACTGAAATACTAACGATTGTGTAAAATCATTTAAATTCATATTTTAGAGTCATCTCAGTGATTTTAGTTATTTGTAATCAATCTATAAGGTGGGCAACAAATTTAGCAGTAATTGAGACACTTTTTGATATTATGCCATATCTTAGTGTTTAGCACACTGTAAAAAAAGTTTTGGAGTGTATTCAATATCTGCCATTAAAATTATTAAAATTGTAATGTTCAACAACATTATTTTATTTGGTAAAATATGCAATCTTAACATTTTTATTAGAGTTTAACTGAAGTTGTTGGTTAAGTCAACTGTTAGCTATAATATATAAGGCTAATATTTGGTTTGTGCTGCAATTTATGATTTAAAATATATGAGCTTGGTTTATGTTCAGAAAAGCTTTAAGACTTTCTGTTTTGAAAGCTTCTGTCTTGAAGCAGAAATTTAAGTTTGTTTCCAGCTTTATCTAGCTTAGCGAAGGAGCTAAAGCTAAAGAAAAAATTGCTAGCAATGGTAGCTTCTTAAGTCTGAACCAGTCATATCTGACTGACACATCTTGGCTATGATTGTCAGGGTAAATATTTACTTGTTATAGTAGATTTATAATTCTTTTTTTATATTTCAGCAACATTTATGCTTTAACTGCAATCCAATTTTATTTATTCTTTTTGTTTTCCTTTTACCCCAGAGGAAAACAAAACAGCTGAGTAAAATTATCTTCATAATTAGGCAGAATTTAACAAATTTATTTTATTGTATTTAAGCTGTTAAATTTACATAATTTATACTCCAGAAATGAAAATAAGATCTACCCAACTAAAATGTGTCAAAGTGTTACAACAATTCAATCGATTAATTCCAACAGTTTTTTAAGAGTGCACTCTCCTTTGTTGTTTCTCAGTGAAAGCAGTGGTTTCTATTTTTTTATTTTTTTTTTACCACTGAGTGCATGTTTTTGTGTCCCTAACTGACTCAAGGTTCACAGCTGATTAATATTTAATGTGTTGAGAGGCCCACCTTTACCTTGCTTTAGATAAAGCTCTTCAGCTTTCTTGTCTCAGCAGTTCTGCTCGTCAGCACTGAACTCTTTTCCTATCAGTTCAGGCTGCGTTTATGGCAGGATGAACATGAGGCTTGTTAATCGGTGTTGCTTCTACTTTTACATTGATTTTTTTTCCTGTTTCTTAATTATTCTGGTGAGATTTTAACCAACATACTCTGCTTGATGACTTGACACAAAATCCTGTGGTGCAACATTGTTTTCCTTCTTGACTGTGGGTGTGTATGCAGCCATCAGGCCAAATCCATTTGCTGTGTACAGCAGAGGTTAGCGCTCTCTTCCAGAGCCAGGCCCTTCCTATCTTCATGCCCAATCGTTTAATGGCCTCCTGCTCTCCTCTGAGTCTGCACCGAAGGAGCTCTTGTGCAAAAAGCTGATACTGCTTGCACAGATTGCTGAGCGCTCTGAGGAGGCATCTGGATAATGGCTGGAGGGTCGTTAGCTGGGGATGTTCATATTACAGAGGAACATAATTATCTTGTGTGGGTGGGGGCTGATATTGAAAATGAGATAAGGCTTAAACAACATGGTGGTGATTTAAGCTCGTCATTACAGTGGAAGTAGAATCCTCAGTAAATCTCAGATGCTTCTCTAAAGCTCCAGCATTTAGATGTTTGTGTTTAACATTGTGAATGTGCTTATTCCAAGATTGTTTTTCCCCATTTTGTGTTTTACAATCATTCAAGGAAACAGTTACTGTTCCATTTTATTTATTTCATTTTTTTAGTTTCTTTAATTACAGTTTCTAAAACCTAGGATTACTCATTTAGAATAGATTTGAATCTAGCTGGATGTTGAATTATTACTATTCGGCTGTAAAATTTTAAGCCTACACCAGTGGTCAACAAAAACCTTTTTGTAACTTAAAAAAAAAAAAAAAAAAAAAAGCTAAGAGGTATTTTTATAAATAATAAAGGCGGTCTTAAATTTGATTATTACAAGAACAGGTTTGAAAAACCTAATGGGTCTAAACCATTCATCAATGGAGGTTTTAATTTGAGGTTCCAAAATAAAGCTCATATAGTTACCGTGTTGGCCTTTCAAAATAAAACCTAAATAAATTCTTATCTCATGTATGGGAATATTAGATTATTATTAGGTTTTATATTCCTAGCACCAGTGATCAAGAGATAGATTTGGACTTTCAAAATAAAGCTAACAATTTTTTTTTTCTAATAATAATGTTAGTGAATGAATATGATTGATTTATACAAGAGAACGTTTCAAATACCTAATGGGCTCAAACCAGCAGGGACACGGTTTCTAATATGTACTTTTAAAACAAAGCTTACAGATACTATCAGATTTAGAAAGTCAGTCTTGAATATGATACAAAAACCAGTTTGAAATACCTAACGATCTTAAACCTGCGATCGAAAGGGTTAGTAATCTGGATTTTCAAAATAAAGCTCACTTTTCAAAATAAAATAACATTCAGATAGTAGAATAATGCAAAAGTAGATTTCACATTACTAATGGAAACTAGTGATGAAAAGGGCCTTTCAAGGTACGCCTCATGGTGACTCATCAAAATAAAAGCCTTGCTTTTTCATAGCTAAGTCATTACAAAGATTTAGCTATGTTTTTATATTGGCTTTAAATATATAGTGGGTCAAAAAGGGATTCTTAAGAAATTCTTTGATTACTTATTACCATTTTTAGAACATGAAATTACTTAGTAAATCTGTTCTGTCAAATTAATGGGATGAACCATAAAATGAAAAGCAGGCATTGGTTGAAGGGAAATGGAGCAAATTTTCACCATTTACATAAATTCAGTTTGTAATTACAGAAATATTTTTCCATTCCCCTTCTGAAAAAAAAGGAGATTTTATTTCCCCTTGAAATCTGAGATCCAGAAATTGTTGATGTGGGAATTGGGAGTTTTCCAAATGCAGAGAAAAGAAACCTGAAACCCCCATCATGGAGCGACTACAGAAAGTGACAGTTCGTATCGGTGCGCTGAAATTTATGAGCGAACCACTGATGCTGCGTCAGCTACTCCCGGTTACATGTCGTCACGCTATGCAGAAAGAGGAAAAGGGCAATATTCAAACCTAATTTATCCTAAATTATTCTGAATTATTAGACACAAAAGCATTTATGCATGATTTGAAAATATATCTGCAGGACTTTGTAGAATGACAAAATAGTCTAAGAAGCAGATACTTGCTTAATTTTGACTAAAAAAAAAAAAAATCTCTTTTCCTAAACAGCAAACTGTGTGGTCTTTATTTTTTTTCTGAGAGTATTCTATTAGTTTTAATTTAAAACATAATTCCTCCACATGCTGCAAATATATACAGAAGTTTATTCCTTGCAAGGTGAGCTTGAGGTTAAGCTGCAGTGATGGGAGAGCAGTGTCCTAAGCATGCCTCAGTTTTATCTCCAGGCGTTGGCAGTCCATGCAGGGAAACCTCGCTGCGCTTTAAACTGCAGATACGAGCAGAATACACAAACGGAAAGGAGACATTAGACATGTGTAAACAGATTAGTCAGTAAAGAGGTGGGGGATGCCTCGCTGTTGTCCTCATTTTTGCAGGTTTTATCCTCCCACTGAACATGCTGTTAAACGCACCTTCTCTGTAGAGGCTTTCTTGCTGCTCAATGCTTACTGGATTTTTGGAGAAATATTTGTGCAACATATGAGTGTGCGTGCACACAGCCCCCCTATAGAGCTTGGATGAAACTGGACCACAAGGACAGTGTGTCATCTGTTAATCCACCGCAGGAGTCAGAGCTGCATATGAGCATGCAGTGAGAGTTTTTCTTTGTGTCTTCTTCTGAAGTGCGGCGCAGGGCCGATCCTGCACAGCAAAGTGGCTGCAGTTGGAGAAGATCTTGTAACCGACCCGCTAGCCTCCCTCAGCACCCGACCCCACCCTGTCTCCCTTGCCAGCCAGTCAGGAGGCAGCATCCAGCTGAGGCTAAATGAGCAATAACATGATTTATGCCCTCTTCAGAGTACATGCTCCATTTAAAGTCACAGCGATCCGCAGGCTTTGTTCTCTGGAAGCTTCTGTACCAGGATGAGAGTGCTGCTTTTTTTTCGGATGAAGTGATGCATTTTTACCCACATCCTATTCTCAGACTGGGAGTTATCTTCTTCCATTTGAAGAAAATACTCCTATGAGAGAAATCTATTAAGGTGGATGGCTGTTTCATCATTTTTATATTCCCCACTGTCAGATTTTCTCGTTTGACTGAATATTCCATGATGCAACACCTGTGATCATAGCTTTAATCCCAGTAAAAGGTCCATGACCCTGCCTCTGATGTTTTTGTCCCTGTCATATAGTATTAAAATGTTGCGCAACCTACATCAGAGGGCAGATCATCAAAACTGTAGCTTCAGGTCCATAAAATATTTTCCTGTAAACAATGTAAGATGTTTTTTTTATCCTGCTCATTTGATAAACCTATGATCTTAAAAATGATTCAGGTTTCCTCTTAATGTACTGTAGGGTTTTGAATGCAGCAGAAAATTAAGAATTACAGTATTGTCCCCATTTAAGTGTCAAAGCATTTATCTCTAACCATTGACTGATTTCTACTAAACTTAGAGTTTGTATCAAAGTATATGTTTTTGGTTGACATGCTTATAGGCTGAAAACAGTAGGAGCACTCAGGTGTCAAACACTAAATTAAAAAAAACAACAAAAAAACAGTTTTCCTTAGCTGATCAAAGAAGAATAGTCCAGTTCTTAAGTCGATTGTTGTATTTCTAATAATCCTGCAGCTGAAATTAAGTAAGTGCATTTTTTTTGTTTCTAAAAGAGATCTGTCAGATTGAGGCTTGATCTCCTTTACTAAAAGCCGCCAAGCCATCTGCAACAGATCCTGTAAGCCCTGCAGCTTCTAAGGAGGAGCCTCAATTGATCAGACCTTCTGGAATAATTTATGTTTGGAACATAAAAACCATGCATTACTGCTCAGATTGAAGGAGTGTGAGGAAAAGCATATCAGTTGCTTGGAACCGCTGCTGCAGAGGGATGTATCAAAGCTCTTCACATATTGATTTTTCCCTCTATACTGTAAAAGACAAGAGGCTAGAATACTTTGTGATCTTACATTTTATCTTCAGTTCCCTAGAAACGTAATAATAGGATACCCAACAAGTGCATAATTCACTTCGAAGATTAATTCATGCAGGGCCACAACAGCTTACAGCTGTTAAGTATTAATAAGAAAAGAGCACGGGAGGTTCAATACAGGGAAAATGTCGTGAGTCTCCATGTGTGACACGAGCTTGACTGCAGCAACGTTCTTCCTGAGACGTTTGAAGGGATTTTAATTCCACGGTATCCAAACTGAAGGAGTTTTTCATCTGCAGGCTCATGTCATTCTGAATTTAACCGGTGAAGCATCAGGATGAACGTTTGCAGCAGACACACCATAAAACACTTCCCCACCTCACGTGCACACATGTCGAAGTAGGTTATCTGGATTGGATTTATAATGGGATGTAATTATTTTATGTGCTGTAATTTATAACCTGAAGGTTCTCCAATGTTGAGCAACAATCTCTGTCAAACATCCACAGTGTCAGCTCTTCAATGTTTCTATGCTAGCTGAGTGATTTGATACTGATTTTGAGGGAACTACTCGAGTAAAAAATTAAGAGACCTACGGTTTTGATATCAAACATTTCTCCTGAATAATACTTCTATTTTTTCATCTGCAGTAAATTTATACTTTAAAAAAAAAAACACATTTACTGGTTAGAAAATGTATTTCTTTGAATAAATGACATCCAGATATTCACACAGTCACACAGAGAATTGTGCTTTTTGAAGAAAAACGATAAGATGGAAGACAAATGACACCATCAATTAACCCCTTGCTTTAAAGCAACACTTCAAAACACACATTTGAAGAAATCAGGAAGAGAGTGGTAGACACCTCCACACGTCTGGGTCTTTGGGAACAATTTCCAGAAACCTGAAGGTGCCACGTTCATCTGTTCAAACATGTATAGGCGTAATATTTATGGGAATATCTCAACATCATATTATTTAAGAAGGGAAAGACCTTGTGAAGATGTAGGCTGAAGCTGGAAAGTGAGTGTCAGTGAAACGAGTCCTGTACCAACATGGCCTGAAAAGCCACACAGGGAGGAAGAATCAATTTTGTGAAAATCAGCATAAAAAGCTAGAATAAAGTTTGAAAATGCACTCATGGGTAAAGTTTTACATTTTTTACTTTGTTGTCTGATAAAACAAAATTTAATTTAGTGAATTTGAAGGAGAATACAGGATACATGCAAGCCTTCAAACACCCTCCCAAACTGCGAGGTATGGAGGTGGCAGCATGATGTTGTGGGGACGTGCTGCTGCAGGAGGGAATTGCTCCCGTTACTTTTTCACGAATATTCAAACCACATCTGAAGAGATCAATCTGTGTTAAAGACCATAAAGTCAGTGTTTTGGAGTATCCATCATAAAACCCTGATCTCAATCCTGTCGAACGTTTGTAGCAGAGCTAAAAAGCTGCGTCTGAGCGAGGAGGCCTGCAAACCTGACTCAGTTACACCGCTGCTGTCAGGAGGAATTGGTCATGTGACATTTGCTTTAGTCAGGTGATAGCTTAGAAGCGATGTCAGCAGAGTTGTCATTTTTAAAATGGTGTTAAAAGGGTAGTGAAATATAAATATGATATAAATAATATCAGTAAATATCGGTTATCTGAAAAAAACAGCAGTATTAATGATATCGGCCCAAATTTTTAGATCGGTTCATCCCTAAAAAAAATAACCACTAAAATATTCTCACTGTCTTTATTTTGGAAAATAGAAACAGGTTTGGTAATATGAACTGAAAAAAGGAAAGATTTAGTGTGATTTGTTGTCTGTAAGAGTAAAAAAAAAAAAAAAAAAAAAAAGGTAATGTGTATTTTTATTAGTGCTGTCAATCAATTGAAAAAATGTAATCAAATTAATCACACTCTAGCATGGTGATTAATCACGATTAATCACTATGCTACTTTGTAAGCTTGAAATGTAAAATTGCATGTTTTCAAAAAATGTTTAAGAAAATGTTTTATTGTTTCAAACCAAACATCTCAGTTTTCATATTCAGGAAGGTTTTAAAGAAGTCATTTTGTTTTAATCCAAATTTAGGAACGTTAACTACAAACTGGTTGTGATTCAGTGGAAGGATAAGTCACCGTTGCAATGAGTAGGCTACATGCTACCTTGGACCGGCTTAGAGGTTTGGATGGCCGCATCCAGGTCGATAGCCTCTGTATACGGGGCGCCCGCTCTAACCGCGTTGGTTTTTAAAGCGAAATTTGCCGCTGACTCTCGTTTATTTATTCACTTGAGTTTGCGACTCTGTTTAGTTGAAAGCAGTGCAAGGCTGTGTAAGGGGCTGCTTTAACCCTCCATGGGAGAGAGGCTTTTATGTCAAAATAGGTAACGCTATTAATCTGATTTTGTAATATTAATGTGTTAAACTTTTTAGATTAATCACATGCGTTAACGCTGCAGTTTGTAACTTTTACCATTGCTGTCTAAAGAAACGCACCACTTCCGACCACAACCGATCAGTCAGGAGGAAGGCTGTCAATCACCCTCAGGTACGCGCTGCTAAATGTGCTAATGGTGGAGAAAGAACTTACCGCTCCAGGAAAACCATTTATCCGCCGTCATCATGGCCATGCTAACTAGCCTTAGCATTAGCAGCAGGCTATGTTGTTATGATCCAGCTGTAGTGTAGCAGAGAGCTTGGGGGAGTGTGTGAGGGGTGCGTACATGAGGGTGATTGGTGATTGACAGCACTAAGACCCTCCTCCTGGTTCTGATTGGTTGTTTCTGTTTAGATCCTTCTAAAGTTGGACTTGCTGTTGTCTTTTAACCCACATGTGCTTTGTTTGGCTTGGAAATCTTCCACGGATTACATTGTTTGCAGAGTTTTATCATGGACACTGACCTTAAAGCTGCGGTATGTAACTTTTACTATTTCTGTCTAAAAAAAAAAAAAACAAACAAACAAACAAAAAAAAAAAAACGTACTGAACCGGAGCTAAAACAACCAATCAGAGCCAGGAGGAGGGTCTTAGTGCTGTCAATCACCCTTGAGTATGCGCTGCTAAATGTGCTAATGGTGGAGAAACAGCTTATGGTTCCAGGAAAACCATTTATCCGCCGTCATCGGTGGCCATGCTAACTAGCATTAGCACTAGCAGCAGGCTATGTTGTTGTGAACCAGCTGTAGCATAGCAGAGAGCACTAAGACCCTCCTGCTGGCTCTGATCGGTTGTTTCTGAGTGAGTGGTGTATTTCTACAGTTAGTACTGGGAACACTGGGAGAAGGCAGATTTTGATTGATTGATTTTTTTTTTTTTTTTCACAGATTATCTGTCTTATATTGTCACAACATAATGATAATTTTAATAAATATGTAAAAAACATTTTCATAAAACTTACGTACTGCAGCTTTAACACTGACAGCGCTAAAATTTATACAATAACTGTTAATATGGGGTTTCAGCTGTTTGTGTTAAGTTGCTTGTTAACTTGAGTCGAATCATTTCAGAAAACTGCAGACTCATTTTTGTTGAGATTCATATTTTAATAGAGTTTAATTAGAGGATGGATGAACGGACATCTTTTTCACATTGTGGCTGGATGTCACCCGTTGAAGTGGATTGTCTGTTTTGCAGACAAACTGGATCCTTCCTGCTTCAACAGGGCTGCTAATGGACACATACAGCTGTGTTTAATGAACAGTTTGAGTCAAGCTGTTGCTTCATTTCTCAGGCATTTCATGCTTTAAGTCTGCAGTCAAGTCGGAGAACAAGTTTTTGCCAGCAAAGGTTGGACCATAGCAACTTGTTTTATCCAGCCTATTCACTGCATGTTGAAGGAAGGTGATCTTTGCCTCCTTAAAACAGTCGTCTAGTGGTTTCAACCACATCTTAACCAAGATCTTAAAGCATAATAAAGAGATGGTTCAAAAGTTAGAGAGGTGAGAGAAAAAGAAGAGGGACATGAGGCTTTTAACAGAACAGAGACGAATATGAACCGAGTTTACTCTGAAGCTGAGTCACAGTAACTCTTCGTTATGTTTCTGAGTGTTTTATGATGACTGTGTAAAAATAAATCTTCATGTCACTCTGAAAAATGCCTGAAGCCCTGATAAGATTTAAAAATAACAGCTATTAAAAAGTGTTGGTTGTTTCAGGTTCTGTTCAGCTGCCAGGAAGGGGGAGGGCTTGTGAAGCTCTTCGTGTGAAATATGAAAATACATATTTCAAAGAAAATGATCCACTCATATTTACTATTTGTTAAAATGAAGCTTCCCACTCTCGAAGGGGTATAAATAAAAACTGTGATGTTGTTTGGTGTTGGAGCTTCACACGGCAGCAGGTTTGCTGTGCTTGGCACAATGGGTGGAAACCGGAAGAACCAGCTCACCTGGTTCAGCTGCAACTTGTGAAATTTACCCAACTGCTCATTTAAAAGCCGCCAACAAGAGTCCAACGCATCAAACTGTTAAGAGGACATAAATAAGCCAATTTTACATGTCCTGGTTGGTAGGGTTGACACAGAAAGAAGAGTATTAGTAGAGAGAGGGTGTTATCTGACTGATAAGGCAGTGTCTCTCCTTGTGGGTAAATAAACAGACTAAATCCAGTTTTTCTGGAGCTCCTGTGGTGGCCGATTAACACGCCATCACTCCTGCAGCACCACCCAGCTCCTCAGCTGCTGAAGGAAGCAGTCACACTCAAGAGTGGCACGACCATCGGGGGGAGGAGGGGTTGATGGGAAATGATAAGAGCGTGACTCAAATTCCTGACGGTCATTATTACAGGAATCACCCATTTGGACGCCGTGTTCGCAGCCTAACAGTGGAAATTTCTATTGATCTGAGCTCTGCTGCTGTTTTTCCATTAGCGGTGGGGAGATGGTGCAGAGAAACGGCTCAGACTGGTGGTGCTGGTGCTGTTGTAGCTGATTGTTTCTCAGGTGTGCTGACGTACCTGGTTCAAAGTGCAGCTGAACAGATGGACTCTGTTCTTCGTGGTGTTTTGCTGGCTGAGGTATTTCCTCTCAGCTAAGTTTGTCATGAAAATGGAAATCCTGGCCAAATGAGACAGGATTCTGGCCACTTTATTAGGTATGCCTTACTATTACCCAGCATGAAGAAGCAGCTTTCAGTTTTTACACACCACAAATCTGGAACAAACTCCCAAAAAACTGCAGAACAGCCGACACACTGAGTTTCTTTAAATCAAAGCTAAAAACCCTGGAAAGTCAGGAAAGAAGTAACCCAGAGTACAAAGTCATTAAGTTTATCTTTTAGGACACAGTATACCTGCTTAATGTTTAGTTTTTCTGACCTTAGCAGTAAATAGGCAAGTGGTTTCATATAGTCATCCAAAAAATGTGAAATTTACTAATATAAGCTGATGATTCTGTGTGAAGACAGATGCTGTACAAGCGTTTTCTTGTTCAGGAAGTATCTCCATCCTGTGGAGCATCATTAGCTTTGTGTTATGAATATATGATCACGTCTTCATCGAACAGAGATGAAGCCTCGTTTAACTATTAATAACTACATTCAGAAGGCTTTGTAGGTGCTGCTGCTCTGTTGCAGCACTTTTCTCTGCAGCTCCCATCTGTTACTAAGCAGCAGGCGGGTTCAGAGGAGTCCTGCTGGCTCTAAGCCCGCTAGGACTGACTGACGAAGATATGCTGATACTTCCCATATTTTCCGCCAGGAGAGAGGGGCGCAGCTTGTTTATGCACAGCTGTGAGATCCGCTTAAAAGTTCATGACCTCATGCTTAAAGCAGCAGCTCACAATGTTTCTGTCATGGTGTGACCTCTCTAAGAGGAGTCTGTTTGGTGTGTTTGTACGTAACCTCTCTCGGTGTGTTATGGACATACATTGCTTTCCAAAAGTGTTCATACCGCTTAAACTGCTTCACATTTTGTTACATTACAACCGTGAGCTTTAACATGTTTTATTGGGATTGTTTGTAAAAGACCAACACAAAGTAGTGCATATTTTTGTAGTGAAAGGAAAAATGATACATGGATTCCTTACAAATAAATTTTGAAATATATATACCTTGTATTTAGTCCCCATATCTGATATAGCTTAATAGACAAATGAAGACAGCTATTAGGGAGGGGTAAATCAGTATAAATGGATGAATGGATTATACAACAATTAAACCACTTGACATTGGTCAACGTGGTTGTTTAGGATTTTAATAGGACTCTTCAGATGTTTGAGAATAAAAAGGATTTAAATCCATTTAGAGCTGCTTTGATATTTAGACAAGCCAGTGAACAAGACGTTCTTGAATGTACCATTAAACTGCAGCTGTTAGGAAAATCCCATCTGGTCAGAGGTATGTTGTCACATCTCATATGCTGTGCAGTGTTTTGGACTGGTTGGCATTTTTTTTTTTTTTTTTTTTTGAAAGGAAGCCATAAGAAGTCTTGTTTTCAGTTTGCTACAAGTCATATAGGGAACGTTTTGAGGAAGATGCTCTTTTTGGCTGAGACAAAAAAATAAATAAATAAATAAAAAATATTGGGGTTTTTTTTTTTTTGGCCTACATTCATGTCGTGTGTTAGAAGACCAACACTACATCACCCTAAACACACACCATCCCTATGGTGAACCATGGTGGTGGCAGCGTTATGCTGTGGGTATGCGTTTGGATTCTGTGTGGACGGAGAAGCTGATCAGAGTTGATATGTTACATAAAACTGTAATAAAATGCATTGTAGTTTGTGGTTGTAACTTGGCTAACTATGGCTTTTAAATAAGCGGATTTGATCACATTATTGATGAAGGCAAAGAAATGATTTTATTAATTTGTCTTCGGGTTTGTGTCTTGACAGGTTTGTTTAGTTTTAGTGAAATCTGAATAATTAATGATTGGATGTGCATGTAATTAATCATTATACTGGCTTTCTATCAATTTTATAATCTGTAATATTACCTTTTGATGACATCGACCTGTCCAGGGACGACAGGTGGAAATTAGCATTCATTGCTATAACCTGGTACCATGCATCTCTCCTTTTAAAAAGGTTAATGAAATGTTGTACATTGTCTCTGTATAAATAAATAAACAGTATAAACGCATGTAATTGGGAACAAGTTAAGTCATGAATCTCTTCACAAGACACTATAAATTTTTCCTGTGATTTTATTTTTATTAAGAGTGAATCTTCCAAAGTATCTATATTTCCTAATCCAAAGTGTGGTTTTTCCAGCTAAAAGTTTAAAATCCTCAAACTCGGAGTCCATGAATGCACATATTGTGTCGATTTGGACTAGAGCAGTATTTCAACTAGTTCTTACTTTTTTCTCAACCTCCTACTCTGTGCAGATGTCCGTACCTGGCCGTCCACTTGTCTCCTGCCATCCCAGTTTTTGCCGTGTTGCTCTTCTTGTTCGTCATGGCCATGCTGCTGAGGACGAGCTTCAGCGACCCCGGGGTGTTGCCGCGGGCCCTTCCAGAGGAGGCCAACTTCATAGAAATGGAAATCGGTCAGTAGATACGTTTTTCATTCTCAGTGGGGAAACATGTAAAAGTAATTGAACCTGAAGCTTTGCTTAAATAACAGAGCTAATGGATTTTTAGTCATCCGACCTGTCTTGGTCATATGTCATCAGTAACACAGGATGGTTTTATCCCTCCATGTGTTTCCTGAAAAAGAAAAAAAATAATAATCTGCTGTAACTGACTAATATAAGCACCCAGATTAGCTTCTACTCATCATTAAGCTGCCGAAACTTCAAATTCAGAAACGTTTTAGTTATTTCAAAAACAAAACTCTATGTGGAGAGTTGAACCGACAAATGCCAAAATACTTCGTATTTTCATGTATAAAAACACCACGAGTCAAAAGTCTGGACACAACTTCCCTTTGAATTGGGTAAAAAGGTGTCCAAACTTTTCACTGGTAGTGGTTATACATTTACTCATGAGCTGTGGTTCCAGTTTGCTTTAGAACTGCATTCATAAGAGAGGCCACAAGATAAATAGAAAGGAGTATATGTCTGTGGCCTATGTTTAACAAGGCAAAACAAACACGACCAACTGATTAGTAATGTTACAGCTGGATGTGTGACCAGACACACAAGTCTGCTAATTATTAATTTTTAAAGGAAAAATATGCGGTGCAGAAACTTGTTCAAGTGTAAGAAAACGGCTATAAATTTACTGTAAAAAAAATCAATAGGCATGTTTAAAAACTTTTTCTTAGTGATTCGTGAGTCAAATATTAAACATTGATTCACAGTGTGAATCTGTATTATTGCCAAATCGTAACAGCTCTACTAAAACTAAGTAGATTCATCGATAAGACATTTTCACTAAGAACTGTAATATAAAAACACATTAGTCTATAATTCAAAATGGGGTTTTTTCTAGCATTCCCTAGTGATCATAATTTATTTACAAGAGGAACACAGGCGACTCCACATCAATGTATGTAAGAGAGGAATCTCTATAGATTTTTATTCATTTAAATGAAACTGAGCAAAGAGTTTACATTTCAAACTGTTTTAGTGTCTTATATTAGAAATTAGCACAACTAGCATTGCTAAAACATTGAGAATGATGAATTATGTTGTATGCGGCTTCACCTTTCTGCTTCCTTCTGAAAGTCTTGCTCTCTCTCGCTCTCTTGCAGCCCGAATGAACAGATATGTCACAGAAAACGCCATTTGCAGTGACTTATCTGACTTCATTTTTAAAAACCTTACTGATACTGAAAATATCAAACACTGTCTTCCCCAGAAGGGTAATTGCTCAGTCAAAAAAACCTCCAAAGTTAAATTAGATTACATCTAGTTTTTACATGACACACGTCTTTAAGTCATTCTGTGGTAGGCCAGTGTCTCTCCTGGAGGTTTTACTCCCTGTGTGCCGGCATTTAAAAGGCAGGACAGCTACAGGAGTGATGTCAGTGTGTTGTTACCTCATCTTCACCTGGAGAGCTGTCTGGACGGACATGGCAAGCAGAGATGTGGGTAAAAATGTGGACTAGTGGTTCAAACTAAAAGTATTTATGAGGAATAAATCTTTCAGATTGGTTCGTTTGGCAGCAGGCAGACCCATGTCCTTTCATTTATTCATGCCTGTTATGGCTGCATGTTAGAAGTGGTTTTTTTTTTTTTTTTTTTTTTTTTTTTTTACTTCCTTGCTATTAAAATATACTTCAAACTAAATATCTGCAGTGGATAAATGTATTTGACTTCATAGTATTTCTGGAGCATCCGTTCTGCCTCCACCTCTGTACCTGTGTGGCTCTGGTTTTCCCACCGTAGAGCAGAGAGCTGAGTTGAGTCTGGCCTCTGCTCACAAGGGCGGAGGGGCTGAGAAGAGTGAGCGGAGGCATGTACTCCTCTGAAGATGGATTTGCTGCTCTCTTTATGACCATGACTCACTCTGCGTGTGGGATGACAGCTGTTCTGTGGCCTTGATGACCCTTATGGAGAACCTACAGTTTGCTGCAGCCGGTTACCTGAAGGACTTCTGCAGGAATCCACACGGACACTAACCTGAAAACCACGTTG
Source organism: Anableps anableps (assembly GCA_014839685.1). NCBI lineage: Eukaryota > Metazoa > Chordata > Actinopteri > Cyprinodontiformes > Anablepidae > Anableps > Anableps anableps. The sequence continues at coordinate 29,525,766 of CM026074.1, read as the reverse complement.
AAGTTGGAACTGGAGCAAGTCAGATGATTCGATTCTGATTTAACTCAGATGCTGCTCTGAAGTTTTAATTTTGGATTTCGGGAAGTTTAATTAACTGTTTTTAATAATTCATCAGTTATTTATGGTGTTTTCAGGCAAGCGTTTAATCATTCCTTCTTTTTCTGGGATGTGAAACCTGAACTTTTTTAACCAAATGCGATAGCAAACATCAATATTTTTGGCTGGGGTTATTCCCTACATCACTGAAATGATATTTCTGCCTTGTTTGAGGTAATTTCATGAAACTGAAATATATTTTATTGAATAGAAAACATCAAATCCTTTGCTTCTTGTGTTGCAGCTTAAAGGGGACAAAAAATACATTTTTAGACTTGCCCAAAAAGTGAAAAATCTTTCTTTCTTTCTCCTTTTAATCACTAAAAGGATATTTCTGCCTTGAAAGGACTGTATTTTATTCCACCATATCATTTTTCTGCTAATTAGTGGACATCAGTTTCTATGCCATCTGCAGCAAAAATAAAAATTTTCACTGGTCAAAATATTATTTATCGTCCATGTTAACACTAAAGTGATATTTCTGCCTTAAAATGACTTTATCTTATAATAGATTTTGGTCCTTTACCCCTGTGTAATACCCTAAATGTGCCAAAAATACATTTTCCACCAGCAACAAAGGGACTATGCCTTCAATCTTATCACTGAAAGGGTATTTCTGTCTTCATATAACTTTATAATTTATTTCAACCAAATCATATTTATTGATTAGTAGAATAATAGGTCCTTTGCAATCTGTGGAAGTTATCCTTTATCTTAACACTATAAAAGTATTTATGCCTTCAAACTGCTACTTCCTGTCCTTTATTTATACATAGATTGTATGTATGTGAGACTATGTTCACACAGCAGGCAAATGCAACTCAAAACAGGTTTGTTTTTTTTTCTTGCCCATATGATTTCCATATCCGAGTTTGTCTTGGCAGTCTGAACAGCCCAATTCTGATCTTTTCACCCCTAAAAAAACCTGATTTGTGCTACATAAATCGGATAAATCGGATATATATATCCGATAGTTTTCAAAGTGTCTGCAGTCTGAACGGTCATATCACATTTCATCCAGCGTTTACGTCATTGATGGAAGACATCATAATTCTGCATCAGAAGAAGCCAGACGCTTGGGACATAAACGATGGCTGTAAATTATAATTATGAAATCATGAAAGAAGTCTTTGTCAGTGAAGCGCATCACATCACAATCCCACCACTCCTGGCTCTGACTTCACATCTAAACAGACTTCTCCACAGAAGCTGCAGTCGATGCTCCACAAAAGGCTGTTGCTATTAGTTGTGCTTTCGTTTCATTTGCTTTCTTCGTCTTATGGTCCTTTGACAATACTCTTGGCTCCCATTACTCAGTAACTTTAAAATCGATTCATAGATGGCAGCGTCCATTATCACTTCCCTAAGCAGTGCGCAGCTGTGTGACGTCTACGTTCTTCTCTGCACTAGGGTCGCTTTGGGGTCATAAGCCGTTCATACTGAAGTCTGATTGCGACAGCATTTAATTAGCAGTATGAATGACCACACAAAAAATTGGAATTGAGCATCAGGACCTGCTGTGTGAACGTAGCCTTGGAGACTCCATAGAAGACATCAGGCCCTTGGCTATTTGTATTTTTTTTCATTTCCCATAAATTGATTAGTTGCTTTTATCTCATTAAGGAAAGATATTGTTGCCTTGAAGTGGCTCTAATTTATTTTAGTAGTTTACATTGCAGTGATTGAAAGGCATCAGGCCCTTTGTACCCCTGTGGTATGCCTCAAACCCACAAAAAAATAAGTCTTTAAAGATGTTGAAAAGTGATTTGGACTTCCATGTTAACACTAAAAGAGTATTTCAGCCATGAAATTACTTCATTTTTAGCTATTAGTATTTATTTATTTGTTTAATCGTTTATTTATAAGTCTACATTCAGTTTAAATGCTAATGTTGCCATCTGAGTTGTCCCTCGGCAGGTCTTGAAGGTTTTGGATGAAACAAATTGGCAATAAAACACAGAACTAAAGGACAACAGTACAGCACATATTAACATATCCCAGAGGTATGTGCTTCTCCGTTGCAAAACAAAGCAGTAAGTGGGGATCTGAGGGTTTTCCAGCAGACCTTTTGAATTGAATTTTAAATGGTTATTAAAGTCTCATCCTCTCATAATAATGGGCCAGCTCTTCCAGTGGTTAGTGACTGTGCAGAGGAACTGTTGACTTCCTCAATAGAGCATGTCAGAATGTTTTGGTGGAGTTTGGTGCACCTGGTAGAATAATTAGAAGGTACTGAGCAAGTTACCTCAAACCTGTGCTGCAGATGAGGAAGGAGACTGTTTTGCAGTGACACTGAACAAAGGTGTGTTCATTAAACAGATCATATACAGAGTAAAGGCGGTAAGCAGCTGCTGTACAGTGGAGTAGTTGTTAGCACTTAGGGCCTGGGTTCAAATCCCGCCCTGGGGTCTTTCTGCATGAATTTGCTCTCTTTCCATGTATCTCTATTTAAAAAAGCTATTTGAAGAAGCCGGCAGACATTTTGATGAAGCCGCTGCGGCCTGGACGTTTCTGCCCCCTCAGCCTGGTGGTGGCAGTCCCGATCACTAATTCAAGGAAGATGCATCCTCTCTGAATACACAACGCCTCCAGAAGATTGAGCGAGGCCTCCCTAGAGAGTGGCATCAATCCCTGCGAGTTCATATTCACAAATTTATTCCCGGTTTCCGGGTTTATCCCGAAGGCTCCTGCTCCAGCTTTATTCGGATGATTAATATCAGTTATCTCCTACTGTCAGAAAAAATCTGTTCACCATTTTAATGCCTAATGGATGAGTTTGACTTATTTGTGTAAAAACCAATTTACTTGGCAGATACTCTCTATTGAAGGCTGTAAACAAATGGTAATAGGCTATTAGTTTAAATTAGAGTCACTTTTATTCTCTTGTCTGAACGCTTTTTCCAGCTGAGATAATTAAGTTCCCACAAAAATATATTTTTAATCTTAATGCATCCCCAGAAAATCAAGTGACCGTGCTCTTTCCCATCAAGTGCTAATTCTTGTCTGCTCATTGTAGCATGTTAATGGTCGATTCTCCACAGCGGTTTCTCTCCTGAGGGATCGGAGCTTGCAGCCTTGCGATCATTAGTCCACCTCCCGGCTTCTCCAGCATAACATAATCAGAAATATCAAAACTGTCAATCAAACATAAGATTTCCTCCCTTAGTTTTCCTCTAGTTTTGCTTTTGTGTCAAGCTTAAATGTTTCAGATCAAACAAACTCTAATATCAGACACAGCAGTTTTCAAATGATGATTTAATTTATTAGGGCAGAAAAGGTGTTCAGACCAACCTGGTCCTATGTGAAAATAAGACCCCCCCTTTAGTAAATCACAAAATAACTGTGATTAGCTTTAGTTTTACTGCAAGACCTTTAGAATCAATAAATTACTGAAATAGAACCTGCCTGACAACACGAGGTAGGCTGAAACATCTCAAAAAGCAACACATCAAGCCCTCATCTAAGGAAGCTCCAGGACAAACGAGAAACAAAGTCACTGAAATCAGTTTGGAAAACGTAATAAAGCCCTTTGTATGGTTTTTGGATTCAATTGAAAATAAATTTGTGGGAAAAAATAACATGGAGCACCAGTGAACCTTCCCAGGAGTGCCCTGCTTACCAAAATTACTCCAAGAGCATATCAACAACTCATCCAGGAAAGTCACAAAAGAGTCCAGAAGAACCTCTAAAACTCTGCAGGTCTCACTTGCCTCAGTGAAGATCAGGTTTTATGATCCAATAATGAGACAGGCCTCCATCCGAGAGTCCAAAACAACTGATGACCTCCTCAAAAAGCGCTCTTGTCTCACAGTTGCTAAAAAAAAAATCATCCTGTTAGTCCCTAACACTTTTTTGGAAAAATATTCTGGGGACTAGAAAGACAAAAGTGGAACTTTTTCAAAGGTGTTTATTCTGAAAAACTAACACATCATTTCAGACACAGAACATAATAGTAACAGTCAACATAGTGGTGGTAGTGTGAAGGGCAGGGTCAGCTTTACTGCTTCAAGACCAAGATGAGTTGCAGTGACTGATGAGACCACAGCTTCCTGGAATCAGTTTGTGAGCTAAAGCACAATTGCACTGGGTTATGCAGTTTAGTTTCACAATATATTGTCAGCTTAACATCAGTGTATGCAATACTCATATCGCAAAGGACTGTTTGGAGTGCAGTAATTATTGGATGCTAATATATTCCTGGTGTTATGAACTTTCTTTTTACATGCTGATGTGATGCCAATTGGACAGGGTCTCACGGCAGCAGGAGCTTACACCAAACATAAATGACGGTGCCCAAAATGCTAACGGTTGCAAGATTTTCTAATATCATGCAGCCCTACTATGCAGCAGGTTTTGGAGTAGCTTAGTCAAGGGTGATGTGTTGCCGATGTAAATTATCCATGTGTTCTTTACAAACTTTAATCTTATTGGCCTAGGCCAATAACAGAAGTGTGTGAATACCCAGTATGCTAAAACCTGGTATGTTACTCAGCGGTGAGTTTCCCCCACACCCTAAAACGGCCCAGATTTACTCTGTAAACAAACTGAATTCAAACATAAAGTTTACCATTTTAAAACCTCTGAAACTGCAATATAAGGCATGGGATGATTTCTTCATCACTTCAACTGGTATATAGTATTTGGCAAAAGGAAAATGAAAATCACAATTTTCTCTGAAATGTATGTTTTTCTCTGTTTCTGTTCTGGGGACTTGTTCTTACTTTTGCCATGGCGCATCAAATTTGTTACCAAGGGTGGCTCAACTAGTCATTACATTTAAAGGGGCAGTTGCATTGCCTTTTAGAGGCAGCTTGGTTTGGAAACTTTTTCCTCCAATAGATTAAATCATTTTAAGACAGAATATTGTATTTTTGATTAAAATTAAAATGAGTTGGAACTAACTAATGAAAAGCGACGTTCTCAGTTTACCAGTCGATCTACGTTTCTACCCTCATCTATGATTCCAAGCTCTCGGTTGTGACCGAAAGAATGAGATCACAGATACAAGCGATACAACAGATTATACATCAATAATGTATAATCTTTTTATTCCCTGACATCAAGGTTTCAGGATTAACGCCCCTTAGTTTTCTTTGTTCTGTGTTGACATCTTTTTTTTTTTTTTTTTTTTTTTTTTTTTTTAATCCACAGAGGCTGCTAACGGAAGCGTCCCTTCTGGGCAGCGACCTCCACCTCGAATCCGCAACGTCCAGATAAACAACCAGATCGTCAAGCTCAAGTACTGCTACACTTGCAAGATCTTCCGGCCTCCGAGAGCATCTCACTGCAGCATCTGTGACAACTGTGTTGGTACGTCATCATCTCAGCTGTGCTGCAGAAATGAGCTGCTTTAAATGACTGTAACGTTCAAAAACCAACCAGTCCCAATGGTTGTGAAATATTGAATCAATCTCATAATGTGTCAATGCTATTTCATCTATTTAAGCATGAATCACACCTGACAATTGAGCTAAAGATAAATAAATGAAGCCCATTATTAACCAATTGTCTAATTACTACTAATCTAGAAGATATTAAAAGTCTACCACTAAGCCAGTGGTGGCCACTGCTAGCTAAAACGTTAGCTGGGCTAACCCTAAAGTACTGATTATACACATTAGTCTGCTAATGCTAAAGCGGTATACCAACATAGTATGTAGCAGAAGCTAATGCTAAAGTTCTAAAGTGCTAAATTCAACCATGTTGATAGCCATCATGTGTCAATGACAAAACATATATTACAACATAGTATATCGCCCTCAACAGGGCCAAATTTGTTATTACACTCCTACTCATTAACCATGGAAGGGCTTCGGCCAGAAAACGTGCAGGACATAAGTAAATTTTAAACTGTTTACTATAGAACTACAGGGTGTCGTTTTATAGTGATGCATTCTGGGTACAGAATAAACATCATTTGCTGCACCTCTTCACAGGTGGAGAATGTTAGGAGAGGAAACGGAACTGCTGTGTAAACAGTCTTCATTCCCTTCAAAATAAGAGCATGAATATAAACGTCCAACTACTTGAAGAGTTAGTAACAGTCGATACAAAACTTCAACATAGATGTTGAATTTTTTTTCAACCGAAAATTAACAAAACAGCCAAGTAAAGTAGGATTTTTAAATTAATTTTGGTAAAGATAAGTGTGGTAAATGTTTTGTAAGATAGCAAAAGCGGTAAATGAAAAATTAGCTATGCTATTAGCGCATTAGCAGATTAGCGGAAGTGTGCCCACCACTGCTCTAAACTACACCCGTACTTGATACATTGAAAGGAACACTTAGTGTATCAGCGTACATTTCATACTCCCAACCTTGTGGGAACAGTTCGGAGATGGCCGCTTTCTGTTCCAACGTGACTACACAGCAGTACACTAAACAAGGTCAATAAAAACAGATGAGTGAGTTTGGTGTGCAAGAATTTGGCTGGCTTTCACAGTGACCTGAAATCAACCCAATGGCAAATTTGTTAGATTAATTACAGCAAAGACTGCAGGCTCATCCAACATCAATGTCTGACCTTACAAATGCACATCTGGAAGAGTGATCAAAAGTTCCCATAAGCATGCTTCTAAGTCATTTTGAAAATCCTTCTCAGAGGAACTGAAGCTGGATTTTATCCAAACAGAACGATATTTTCAGAAAGATGCTCCAAGATCATTTTGAGTAAATAATCAAACCCAGCAGGGTTGCTGAAGTGGGGAGGAGATCAGAGTCTCTGGAAATCAAAGATCAAAACTTAAAGGTTGGTTCAGACAGCAGCCGCAATGCAGTTTTAATAGAGCCAGTTGAAATGGATTTATTTGATTTAGAAGTAGTTTAAGGAAGAGAGATTTGGGAGAAAAAACTGCTTGCAGACATATCTAGTTGCATTTATAAAATAACTTCAAAAGCTTTTAAAATAAACGTAGAACTAAACAGGCAGGGGTGGAAGTATTCAGAGTTGCAGTATGTACTTTGAACGATGAAGGTGGTTTGAACCGTGAAACTGCCTGTGTTGAGTTCGTAGCTGTCAGAACGTGTCAGCTCGCGGCCTTGCAGAGTAAAAGTGATTTGGCTGCTGACGATTGAGGGATGTGTTTGAAGGAAGCCTTAGAGTCATGGGCGATATGAGAGGAGACAGTGGAGCCTCAGTGAGGGGAATAAATGCTCAGTCATTGTGAACACTGGTTCGTCTGTGTGCACCTGCTGTAGAAAGGCCTGGCATTACACAGCGACACGCCTCGGTCACTGTTACTGAAAGTATCAGCTTTATACTTCATGAATTTAGTTTTTGATTAACATTAAAAAGAAGCTACTGGGGACATGATCTAAAAAATACGTAAGGCTGAAATTGAACGAGTGACAGAAATAACATTTTAGTGTTATTGACCATAAATTAACTTGGAAACAACATATTAAAAGATTGTAAAAACAATAGCAATTCTGTATAGGTCTAGAAATATGTTAAATTACAAGACTTTAAATATAATCTACTGTATCATATTGTGTGGAAGTATGGGCACTCACACATAAAACGACCATAAATTATATAGTTCTTATATAAAAATGAGCCACATGGGTTACTAATCCACTGTTTATTAAATCTGCTATCATGAAATTTTATGATTTGGTTTATTATAAAATAATACAGATAATGTTTAGAGCAAAATTAAGTTTACAGTTAAGTTGGGGTGTAAATATTTTTTACATTATATGAAATCAAGTGTGATTTGCGACAAGTTTTGTAAATTTACAAAGCAACAAACTAAAAAAGATAAAAAGAAGTTATTTTGCTTAAATTATGAAATGAAGAAAGCATGGACTTACAAACGTTCATTGCGTGTTTTCAAAAAAAAAATTATGAGAGAGAAAATATTTGATGGCTACAAAGCTGAATATCTTCAGATTGTGTTGTATCTGTTTTGATCTTGGATTGTTTTCTTTCCTTTTATGTTTCTGTTTAGTGATTTATATACAAGAAGTGATATGTTTGGGGATTTTTGTACATTGTAATGATTTATAATGGGGTAATTTAGTTTAATTTGATGTTTAGGATACACATAAATATAAGCCCTGTGCTTCTGCCTGTACCTTTTCAGTCAAGTTGGTGAATCGTTGCAGTGTTGTGAAGTATGGATAATAAATACTTGATGACTGACTGAATACATACAAAAAAAAACAATCGATGTTTGTCCCAACCTATGAGGAGCAAATCTTGCTTTTGAGGTCCAGCACCGTCTGTTTGAAACCGAATAAATCTTTGGTTTAAGTGGACGCAGAGGAAATCACAGCTTGGTTTGATTGTTAAGGAAGTGCAGTGCTTGCAGCTCTAAAATCGCCTGAACTTTGCTGAAGAGTAAACGATTCCCTTCCTGCTGCTCTGCGTGTGCGTCTGTGTAACGCAGGCAGACGCGGCATCAATCAGCGGCCCTGTCAGCTGCTCTGTTGGGCTCGATCTTTAAATGACTGCTGTTGCCAGGAGCACTGGAAGATGGGTTTTTTTTCCAGGTGGAAGGGGCTCTGAGTAAATCAATATTAATGTGATACTAAATACATAAAATAGGTGTTAAGCATATGTTTCTGCGATGGAGCTGTTGCTCCAGCTTTACCCAGCCTTGCTGAGGTCCTGATTCCTCCAGCGTATGACTCGCAGCTACATTCATATTAATAGCTATTTGCTTAAATGGCAACAAAATAGCTTTAAAAAACTTTACTTTCTTTCCTTCCTAGTGTCCTCCTTTCTGTCTTGCATCCTTATGCCCTAATGTCCTACTTTTTTTCTCTCTAGTCTCCTACTTTTTCTCCTACCTTGTGGTCCTTCTTCCTTCTTTCCTTCCTTCTTTTTGTTCCTTCCTTCGTAGTTCTTCTCTTCCTTCCTTTGTTCCTTCATTCTTTCCTTCCTTCTTCCTTCTGTCCTGGGTTCTTTCTTTCATTCCTTTTGTCCTTTGTTCCTTCCTTCCTTCCTTTGTTCCTTCCTTTCTTAGTTTTTTCCTTCATTCCTTCCTTCCTAATTTCTTTCTTTCATTTCTTCCTTCCCTCCTTCCTTTCTTTCTTTCTTCCTTCCTTCCTTTCTTCCTTCCTAATTATATATTTAAATCCTGTTGTAAATAATTACAATTTTGTTGTGAACCTTACTATTTTACTTTTTAAAGGTGAATCTAAAGGACTGATAAGTCAGAAAAGTTAACTTGGAAAACTCTGGTCTTTTTTACATCATGTTTGTTGACAAATGTATCAAATCACCCTTGATCTACAAAAAAATAAAATAAAATAAACCCAAAACACACATTTTCCCTCAATGCTTGTGCTGTGTACCGAAGCATTGTTTGAAGTTCTGTGTAAATTTAAAGCCCTTTGCAGAACCCATAAGGTTAAAGATGCAGAATAAGTCCCTTCATTCATGTCTTAGAAAACAAATTATATCACAAGCAAAAGTTAAACTAGATCAAGAAAATAAATTAGATTTGGGTTTTACCAATATGTTTTATGTTCTGAAAACAATGAGGGGTCTAAACTAAATGCGTTTGCAGCATTTTGTTGTGAAACTGTGTCTGAGGAGCACATGTGCTGTACAGGAATGGTTTCCGCTGTTGTTCATGTTGACCCTGCCCTGCTTTCCTCTGGCTTCGCTCCCAAGATGGAGCAGGACAAGTGAAGAGGAAGTGAGCTCTATATTTAGACTCCAGATTTACAGAAACCCATCCTCAAAGCTGCTGTATTTTTCACACATTTGATTTCTGTAACAGCACCTATTAATAGAAAACACTGTGCTTCTTTTCACCAGACCGTTTCGACCACCACTGTCCGTGGGTGGGCAACTGTGTGGGCAAGAGGAACTACAGATACTTCTACCTGTTCACCCTGACCCTGTCCCTGCTCACCATCTACATCTTCGCCTTCAACATCGTCCACATCGTCATGCGTGAGTACGGCTGCAGGAATGCGGCACAGCTGGAAGGACGGCGTGTAACAGGAGCGTAACGGCAGCTCCCAGTTCATGCGCGCTTCAGCCTCGGAGGCAGCCCGAGACGATTCTGTCACTCTTGTTTTCCCAAAAGACGGCAGAGAGACAGTAGTTTTTTTTTTTTTTTTGTTTTGTTTTTTTGACAGGATGATTAGTGTTTGGCCCTCTTATTTTAATCGCGTGCACTCTGTAGGAGTTGCACCTTTTAGCATGTTAAGCTCACTGTTTTTCCTCTCTGTGTCTCTTTGTGCCCAGGCTCAGTGGATCAAGGCTTTCTGAACACCTTGAAGGAAACGCCTGGAACATATCCTTTTCAGTCTGAATACGTTTTGTGTGTGTGCCATAACACAAGGATATTAGGAACCACGCAGATAAAACATCTCGTCGTTACGGCTGCTGATACCACTGACTCATTGTGATGCAAGATGTTCCCAGTCGCTGTTAGTTACCTTATCAGTAACAAGCTACGTTGCTAAATGGTTATTCTGGGATTGATTCGTCCCTTTGTTTTTTGTTTTCCCATTACTGCCTTCTCATTTTTCCCATTCCATCGGTGCTGGAATTAAAAGATGCGCTCCGCCCTCAAGTAACTTAAAACCAAAGTTAACCTGATGACTTTTGAGTGACCAAACCAGTGCAGCTGCATCTAAATATATATGATTATCATAGAAAAACCCTTGAATTTCAGTTAAGTAAATCAAAAAGTGAAAATCATACTGTATACCTTCATCACACACATAGTGATACTATATCTCAGTTATTTATTTTTGTTAGATAAATTACTGATGTACATAATTTTACCAATCACAGCCAGGTGAACTCAGGGACATCATAAAGGACGGAGTTGAGTTTGTTAAAAGAGGGGGAAAAATGGCAGCTGTCTGGCTTGACCAGATGCAAGTAGTTCTTGCTCGTAGTTCCCCATATTTATTTATTCTTCCCAAATGTTGACCTATAGATCTAATTTAGGGCCCGATTCTGTATAGTTGAGGTCAGATCTTATTTGGACGTCGGAGGAAGTTGATTAGTTATTTTAGGGATTCTATGTTCTCAAAGTTGCAGCTTCCTCTTTTCATTAATCTGCTCCACGATTCATCCTCAGCCGCTTGCAGAGGTAGAAGATCCTCACTGCTTTTAATCTTGATGGAAAAAAGGTTCTGAAGGTTCAAATGTTCTCAATTCCTAGGATTTTTTTTTTAAGTTTTGTAGCTTAAAATCAAGGATCCATTCTTATTTTTAATCTGCTCTGAACTACATTTAGAAATTTTTCATTTGATCCATTTTCCTAAATCTATCCTGGCCTTGTTGAGAAGTAAAAGTTCGTCCTTTCACTGCTCCTCGTTTGTCCACTGATGTTGACCGGTTTTAATCACGTTGTATAACTTCCTGCTGTTTTAACATCACCTTCTGCTCACTGTTTAATCAGCGTCCATGAGTCAGACCCACTGTGGTTTTTCTTAACTGCAGCTCACTGTACTGGAAGTGCTGGTGTGCTTCTTCACCCTGTGGTCTATGGTGGGACTGACTGGTTTCCACACGTACCTTATCTCTCTTAACCAGACCACCAACGAGGATGTGAGTCTTTGTTTGTTTCTTTCTTTCTTTCGCTCTTTCTTTCTTTCATTCTTGCTTTCGTTCTTTCTTATTTCTATAGTAAAGAAAAACCGTAAGGAAAACAGTATCAAAGGGGATCTGAGTCGGTCAAGAAACAGTAATTTCTGGCATGCCGTGCAGCTTGGGTCCTGGGTCGAGTTTAGATCAGGCTGAAAAATCCAACCCAACCCTGCAGACATTGTGTCTGAGCCCGATCCGACCTGCCTGGTTAACTCAAATTAGAGGCCTGAGCCTGAAGTAAACCCAACATATTATTTAAAATTGTTACCAGTTTAAAATGCATCCAGACCTCTGACTTTGTTCCCTGAATGCTTATTACTGTAACTTCTCCCGTTTTTAGCTTTAGTTTAACATCTTCCAGCTCCATTTTGTCACTTGTTGCAACCGCAGGGTGAGTCGAGTGCTGATCTTCTGGGATGTGTGACTGATAGGAGCGGAGCAGGGCGGGCCCACGTGCACATGCAGTTCGCTTGTTACAGCCTGATTACCTTCTGCACCTTATTTTCTGTTTTTCCTCACCTGGGTGAACTACTTGCTCATCTACTTAGACTAGAATAAATAAATTAACACAGCTTTATATCGTGCATTCTCGTTTGGTTTTCTCTGTTCTGTATTTATTGTTGGCTTATTAAAAATGCGCCACAGAAACCAGACCTGACCCGACCATCAAGTGTATAATTTTGGCCCAACTTTCGGGTCGTGTTCAAGCTGTAGATCTAAACTCCTGTACTGGGTTCAAATACTGGCTTGGGGTCTTTTCTTTTCTCCTCATGCATACATGGATTCTCTCTGGGTACTCCAGTTTCCTCCCACAGTCCAAAAACATGGCTGTAATGACCCATTTCCACTAGCACCTAGCAGCGCGGCTCGACTCTACACAGTTCGCGTGATTTTTCTATTGCAACTGAGTCACAGCTCTAGTGAGTGTGGTCGTCATATATTTGGGCGGCCCCAGAGTCTGAAAAGTAGCTCGACATGATCTGTACACGTCGCAAACGCAACACAACAATGGAGGAAAAGGAGTTGTGAGTTTTCACAAATGGCAGGTGTGACTATTGTAATCGAGTCACTCTTGTGAAGCGACCAGTGACTCCACTCCCTTGCCAATCGGTCAAGGCGTCTCCAGCTCCTGTCCTCAAGAGCTCCTGTCCTGCATCTTTTGGATGCATCCCTGCTCAAACACACCTGAACCAGGGGTGTTGAGTGGCGTAGCGGGTAGAGAGGGCCCCCCACATGCGGAGGCTGTCGTCCTCTTTGCGGTTGTGCGGAGTTCGACTCCCGGCCTCGGAAGCTTTGCCACGTGTCACCTCCCCGCTTCTCTGCCCCTTTCCTGTCTACATACTGTCATAAAAATTGAAAAATGGCCACTAAGAAACATTTAAAACCCCCCCAAAAACCCACACACCTGACCCAAACGATTGAATTACCTCCTCAACATGCCATCAAGTTTGTCAGAGGCCTGGTAACGAGCCGTCCATTTGATTCAGGTGTGTTGGAACAGGGATGCATGGATCCAGCCCAAGGACAAGTGGGTCTAGATGGAACAAAGAAAACTCATAAAAACTGGCGATATCAGTCATTTACATGATGAAGGAGAATTAATGTATTCTTGTAAAACATCACAGCAAAGTTTATTAATAATTCAGGCTAATTAGGCAATATCAAATGGAGCTGTAGTTTATAATCTCCTCTCATAAATGTGTTATCCTGACAAGAAAGAGCAGCTGCTTTGTTTCGTAACAATTACTGAGCGTCCAGCACCCATCAGTCTCCTGCTGAAATGATTAACACGGGATAAATGTTAAATACTGTTCTGGGTTCTGGGTATCACAGGAGCTGTGAACTTTTGTGGTGTTTTGAAGGAATAGTTCCAGATTTTAATTTTTTTTTTATTTTATTTTTTTTATGAAGGATGTGGATCATATCTGTCTGCAACCTGTGAGAGAGTTTTATGCTGAGGACTGGCAGCGTTTCCAGAGATGACACCCAGTTCGCACAGAAATAAACAATAATTCACTGTCTGAACAGATGAGCCCGTAAAGACATGAGGGCCTCTGTGTTCCTGTGTTCTGTCTACAGAGCGGCCTTGTTTGGATGTGCGGTGAGCTCCGTTAGTGGGTCAGATATTAGACACTGTGCATCGTGCTCAGTACGTCTTTATATTGGTTAATAGAGACCTTTGGGTTGGCTATTGTTGCATGGCAAGAAAACTCATAGTAATAATAATAATAAGAAGAAGAATGATAATAAGAATGGTCATAATCATAAACAGAAGATTGATTTATTCTGCGTTATCCTGATAGGTTTAGAAACTATGTTTTTAAAAATTCTTATCCAGATGTAAATTTTTAAGTAGTTTTTACCGCCAGATGTTTTTTATTTTAATTTTTTTAGCCCGGCTGAAATGCTGGGACGGGGCATGTCCTGCTTTAATAAGTCAGAAATGTTTAACATTTGCTTTTGCTAACTGCTTGTGTTTGAAATAGAAAAATAATTATTCCAACTCCTACTAAAATATTGTAGCGTAATGTTTATTACAGTTATATTGTTATCTGCAACATATGTATACTGTTATTTTTATTTTGATGCATGGACTGGTGGAAAAATACTTGACGCAGTAAAGCAGAAGGGTTTTTTAAGGGCATATTGTGCAGAATATTATCACTCTGTGGTTCTGCTCTTTAGAATAAAAGATGTGTCAAACTCAAGGCCCGGGGACCAAATCCGGCCCTCCATAGCTTCTTATGTAGCCCCCTAAACTCCTGAGGGACACATAAATAGAACCTTCAAGATATTAGTTGTGTGCTTAAATATTATTTCATCAATCAAATCAAAGTGGTTTTTATCTGTTTGCTGCCAAATTACACCAACCAGTCCCTCCAGTTTTTCACAAAATCAACAGATCCTCACATTTTTTTGTGCTAATGCATAACTGCGTTTGTTGCAAATGTTCTGCAAAAATTGTTGAAAACATTGGGTTGAAGTGATTCTAACTCCCACCTGCAGGAGGCAGTGTTTCTTACTTGATGTCAAGTTATAGTCGATATGGTGAGTAACAAAACATCACATTTACCCTCATACATAGATGCAAATATGGCAAAATTTGTTGCAAATATTTACATTAGCAACACAAATCAGTGATTAGCTTTTGTGATTTTTAGAAAAAAAATTTGTGAAATCCTGGAGGGGCTGATCGATGTGAAAAGATATTCAGTATTATTTAATTTTAAAAGGTACTTATTGAATGCAGAGACTATTTAATAATATTTTAGCAGTTAGTTAATAGGTTTCATCAATACATTCAGGAACAACTGGCCCTTTGAAAACATCCATGATCTTGATGTGGCCCAAAAAGAAAATGAGTTTGACCCCCCTGGAATAAAAGCTGATATTAACGGGGCGATTAGTTTGCTGTTTTTCAATTTTCAAACAATATTTACTTAAAGAGTAACTAAAGCCACATTTTTATTTTTTTTTGGCAGGAGACAATCCTCAAATTGTGTCTCTCAATATTTTATATGAAAGAATAACAATTTGACGTGAAGACTCGTTTAATATTTGGTATTTAATGACAGTGATCAGAATCTATGCAGCTTGGAAGACTGGCGGGCATCATCGAGGTGTGAACTCTGCAGCATCTAAGAGCTGATAGCGGTTACTGTGACAACTGCAGCGCCTTGTTCACCCCTGAAGGACAGAGCTGCTTGTAAACTGTAGCTTGTTTAACAAGGCCACTGTGTTGTAAAATAAAGTCGACTGTGTTGTAAAAAATATACAATTTTTCCTCAGGACAGAACAAAAGGAGCTCCAGTTGAGATAATAACTTGAAGTAAAAACATCTTCGTTGTCTTGTATCTTTGCCCTTCTTTTAATAGTTTTATTTTGTGTCTGCACTCTGGTGCAGCGTCTGAGCCATTTCACGTATTTAAGTCAGCTTGAATCTAAAATGGCTGTTGGTGTCGACGTTATCTAATCATCCCAAAATACATATAAATAGCTTCTATTTTTAGTCAAACTGTTGACGCATCTGAGGGCAAAACAGAGTCATCTGTTTCTTTCCCAGAACCTCTCGGCTACATTTAGAAGAAGCTTCTGAGGCCCAAATAAGGTAAAAATAGAACCATTGATCGCTTTTATTGTTTTTGGTCATTAATTACACACAGAAATGGGGACAGACCTGCATTCAGGAGGATGTAAACCAGATTGGTGCTGCAGGTGAATTAAATATTCTAGTTTCTGTGCATGCCCGGGTGTTTTAAAGCCAACATCTGACTGCAGAACCTCTGAGGAGAAACAGGAATGATTATGTTAGCGGTTTGAGCTTTCATACTTTGTTATAATGATTAATTTATGGTACCCTTGCTTCTTTCCAGTGGGAAGACTGGCCTCATTTTTTCACTCATTTAATCAGTAATGAAGCATTGCGACCTGCACCCAGTGTGTGATTTTTTTTTTTTTTTTTTTTTTTTTTTTTTTTTTTTTTTTTTTGCTCCGGGAGATGAAGCGATGGCTGTCAGCCTGGTCATTTCAGTGTTTGTGATCAGCCTAATAATAGATGCATCGATACCTGCAGGCTGGGAGCGCAGCCAGAAGTACTGCTTGGGCAGAGAGGAGGGTGAGACCGAGCGAGGTTGAATGATGGAGGGCACCTTGAGTGGTGCAGCTTCTCTGGTTTCCCATAGATGACACACGCTGTCAGTCCTACAGATGCACAGAAGCATGAAGAGCTGAGGCGCCTTGTGCAGCCTGATGACCTACATGTTTACCACCCAAAGCATTTTTCTTTCTTCTCTGACTCCAGGAGGGTCAGTTGGTTCATATTGTGCTGTAAGAGTCATGCTACAAACTACAGATGCACTAATCAGTCGTTTAATCTGGTTCATCACAGTGTCCAGAAGTGTTACCCAACCTGTACAGTGCCTTAAAGTATTCATGCTCCTTGAACATTGTCATCTGGCACCTTTTATTGTATTATATCAGGGTTTTACATAATTTGCCAACACAAAGTAGTAAGTAATCATGACGTGGAATGAAAAGGATGCAGGGTTTCTAACTTTTTATTTTAATTTTTTTTTTACAAATACCAATCTGAAAATGGTGGTCTCTGTATAAATCCAGCTGTTCTGGGAAGGTTTGTTGGTGAACATTAGTGAACAAACAGCATCATGAAGACTAAGGAACACAACAGGTCAGGGAGAAATTTGAGGCTGAGATTAGTTCAGAAAAAAAAATGTGACTTTTTGGCATGAAAAACACAATATGTGGCATAAAACTGACATTACAAACACACCATCTCATGGGGAGGCTTTTCTTCTGCAGGGAACAGGAAACCAGTTAGAGTTAATGGGAAGATGGATTAATCCAGGGTTGTCCAAAGTGTGGTCTGGGGGCCATTAGTGGCCCTTGGACTGCAGT
This sequence comes from Anableps anableps, assembly GCA_014839685.1. Lineage (NCBI taxonomy): Eukaryota > Metazoa > Chordata > Actinopteri > Cyprinodontiformes > Anablepidae > Anableps > Anableps anableps. The sequence continues at coordinate 29,508,693 of CM026074.1, read as the reverse complement.
TCAAGAATGATACACATTTGGCCTGTCTTGCACAGGTGGTTAATGCAGATGAAGACTTTATATTTTTAATCAGGGTAAAATTATTAGTGGCTTAATTTTCTTACAATGGAATAAGTTATATACAACACAAAGTATTCATCTTTTTATAACCAAGCTTTTATAATGAGTAGAACCACGTCTATCTTTTACTAAAAAGCTGACTTTGCTGCACCCAAATCAGCTTTTATTTAATTTATTAAACTTTGCTAAATATAGCAACCATTTTGAAAGAAAGTGACCCAAATCCTGTTTTTATAACTGAGGAAAAAAATGTCCAATTGAGCCCAAAAGAATATGAAAACTCGATGCCTTTCTTTTAATACAGCAAACGTGCAAAATCCTTTTTAAGTTTTGGATCTACATGGAATAACATCATTTTCCTGCAAAAAACAAACAAAAAATCTGACTAATTTATTTACTTGATTTTAGCTTTATTTTTATTTTCTTGGCCCATGAGTACTTTTGACTCGACGATTTTGGCCTTCATGATAAAAAGTTTGGACACCCCTGGATTAAGCTAATAGTAGGAATCAAATCTGTTGGAGGTTGCGGTTTGGTTGTGCGTGACGTTAGGAAACCACAACATGACTTGAGATAAATAAATACTTAAACAGTGTTAAAATCCTTCTGCTTTGGGTTACAAAGATAGGCTACAGTTGCTGTTGTGGCAAAGAAACAACTTTAGTGGTAGCTTCTTAATGACTTTACCAGAACATGTTATCACCCCTAAAATATTTTTTTGTTGCATTAATCAGCGTGCATCATCATATACAATACTGGCACAGAGAGCCTGAATGCATAGCATTTGTGTAGTTGGCTAATAATTGTTGCAAGCAGTTTTTTGTGACATTGTGATCAGACCCCCAGTCTGTGCAGGAATTACGGGCCATGGCTACCCGCGAATAGCTAAAATCCATGAATACTTGACACCCCCTCTAAAAACTCATATAACTACCTGTTTTAATAGTTCTAACATCGAATATACTGTAATATGCACTATTACGTATAGTAGAAACAATCTTAGCTCATCTGCAGGCGCCACTATCTTCACCCTTCCGTCTCTCCAGAATGGCGTGTCAAGTAGCATTGCACCTTGGTACTTCAGCCCTCAAGACGCATTTTCTTTCGAATATTTTAGATATGCTCAATGAAAAAATACGGAAGAAAGCAAATTTTTCTGCAATTAATTTGGAGTTGCGTTCCACAGAAAAATCCGCGAATAGGTGAATCCACGAATACTGGACTGCAAATAGGCACCACTGTATAAATTATGCAACCCTTGTTGCAGTAGACTTGAGACTGGGCCAGAACTTTACCTTTCGGCAGCACAGCGGCTCTAAAAATACAGCAAGAGCTTCAAAGGAATGTTTATGTCAAAGCATGTGCTTGATTGGTCAAGTCTTAAATTCAATTCAGAATCTGTTGCGAGACTTGAAAGTTGATTTTCACAGATGCTTTCTGTCTATTGCTGAGCTTGAGATATTTTACAAAGAAGTATCAGCAAAAACTTCAGTCTCTGCAAGGCTTGTTGAGACAGAATCGAGAAGATATGCAGCTGTAATTGCTGCAAAAGGAGGTTCTACGAAACACCAAGTGATGAGTCTGAATAAAAATCTGTCACATCTTTCAGAATTTATCTTAAAAGAAATGTTGAAAACTATTTCACATAGCACTAATTAGTGCAGATCACAGAGCACTGATTTAATTACTGCTCTGTGATCTGCCACATAAAATCCCAAGAAAATTCATTGAAGTTTGTACTTATCTTTAAAATTAGTCAAACGTTTTTCACATCATAAACATTGCATGTCTGTATCCTGCATCAGTCAGTTATTTGCATCTTGAATAACGTCTCCTGAAATTAACTTGGGCCCAATTTTAAACCCCAATACGTAATTAGTGGAGACGCAGCAGTGATAATTTGGAAGTATTTCTGTCATTTTACCCGCAATTTCTCACCTAAAGAGCAAAGCTGGAACTAATGCGTCTCGCAAAGCATGTTCATCAATTAACTAAGTGTTTTTAATCTTTCGGCACTCTCCTTGTTTTTCCACGGTTGGCAAACAGAGTCACTGTTAAAGCAGGAATAATTTAATCCTGCAGGATGGATTTTAGTAGGTCAAACCAAAGCCGGTGGGAATAACATCTAAAAACAGAAGCATGCTTTTGAATAAGGTATAAGCACAAGGAGGGACTATGAGAGTGAACTGGTTGACTTTGTAGGATGTGTTTAGGGTGTTTTTTTGCTACTGCACTGATTGGTGTTGCTATGCGTTTTGTTGTTCTTAGATTAAAGGCTCTTGGTCTGGAAAGAACAGAGGCCAGAATCCTTACAGCCACAAGAACATCATCAAAAACTGCTGTGAGGTTCTGTGTGGGCCGACTTACCCAAGGTAAATACCTCTGCTGTTGTTTCTTTCTTTCACTTTTTATATGTAAAGCATTTCTCGATCTGTTTATCCATTTATTCATTGTTCGAATCAGTAATGAGCATCACATTCAGTTGCTGACCTACTTTCTGGCGTTACCTTCCAGCGTGTTGGACAGACGAGGGCTGATGCAGGAGGATTCGCCGGCTGTTGCAAGCAGTGAAGGTCCTTGCACCTTTGACAACCCATTGGCACAAACTACGGTGAGCGCATTAATTCACGCTGCAGCCCACGCAGTTGCACACACTCCTCTGCAGGAGTGCACTCCAATGCTGCAAGAGGCAAAAAAAAAAAAACCCAACTTATAGCAGATACTTAACTGTTTCTGCCAAATAGAGTAGTTAATTTGAGTTTTAATTGTTGAAAATCTGTTGGATGGGAAAAATAAGAGCCCAACATGTAACATGACGCACATTATTCCAGTAGCCTTTACCAGGATTTGCAGTATCCCTTTGGTAAATTACTTGCACATTGTTAATACAACTCAGGTTACCTGACGTTCCCCACCCAGTTTGTCTTCTTTCATCTTCTTGGAAAAATCAGTTTTGTCATGTGATCGGTAGTCGACATGACACATAAAAAGTCATTGCAGAGCAAAGAATCGACTACTTGGTGAAACTCCTCGTCGATACCTGTATCCGGTTAAGAATCTTTAGCACAACTGTAAAATGTTCAGATGCTCTACATCTAATTTGACTGAACTTGAGCTTTTTTGGAAGGAAGAATGATCAAAAGACTTGGTATCTAGATGTGCAAAGCTGGTAGAGACCTCCCCAAAGACTTGCAGTAGAATGTGGTTTTACAAAGAATAGAACAGAATGAATAGAATTATCCTTTATTGTCCCACGATGGGGAAATTTTTGTGCAACAGCAGCAAAGTGACGGGCAATAACAGCAAACAGACTCACACAAAGATAGAATATAAAATATATATATAAAAACAGAATAAAGAATAAAAATACTGTACAGTGAGGGCAAAATTTCAACATAAATACCGTGTAGTTATAAAAAAATACTCCAGTCCAGAGGAATGTGCAACTGAGTTGGTAAATTAAAAAATGTGTAAGATGTGCATGTCTCTGAGCATTAAAAATACAAACTATTTACAATTAGTGAGAATAAAAAAAGGTGCAACAGTAAAGTTTTACAGATACTAGCATAGATATAAACACTTATTTATTTTTTTTGGTAGTAATGATGGTTATAGAGTCTCACAGCTGCTGGGAGGAAGGATCTCCTATAACGCTCCTTAGTGCACCTAGGATGCAGCAGTCTGTCACTGAAGGAGCTCTCCAGCTCAGCAACAGCTTCATGGATGGGGTGGGAGACTTTGTCCGTCAGTGATGTTATTTTAGCTACAGTCCTTCCACACTATTCAGATTTGTAATTGTAAAGAAAACACAATTCCTTTTCCTTTAAACTCACTATTATGCAATACTTTGTGGTGTTCTATCTCATAAAATGCAAATAAAATACACTAAGGCTTGAAAAAGTTAAACAGGTATGAATACTTTTGCAGGGCTGTGTAAAATAATCCACCTTTTTATGCCACTCCTCTTAAATAGCTAACCGCTAACTGCTTTTACTGCATCTTTTCCACAGAAAACCACAGCTCCACTCATCCCCAACGAGCACACACCTGACGATGTCAAACCAAGCATTGCAGCCTCAGCAGATAAGAGCCCCTCCCCTAAAGAAGACCAGCCCCCGGCGCAAAAGCTACCACCTCTGGCTTCCCCTGAGACTGATGCAGAGACATCCATTGCCAAGAACCATTAGCTGGATGAAGTGGGCGGCCGCTCTTCCAGCATTCTGTCGACTCATGAACTGAAAAACACTAATAATCAACATCTGATCATTTAAGGGGTGACTCCATTAATCTTTGACTCTCACCCCCAACTTTCCCCAAAGGATTGGAGTGCAGGTTGCACCTCCCACTTCTCCTGGCAGTCACTGCAGAGAAGTTTGATTGACTCCTAGAAGAGGAGGACTGATTAGATGGAAAATCAGCAGCTTCCAGTCTCCTGATCACTGCATGGAAAAGACACGAAGGAGAGATGCTGCTTGGAGATCTTACGCTGATTGTTAGTCTATTTGTTCATCATTTGAAATTGTAAAATGAAATTTATTGTCAGAGGCCAGTTCAAATATACTCCTTGCAAGCATCAGAGATGAAGGGTCTGATTTCTGAACATCCGTTAAATCAATAGTCATCTTTGCTGTACATAAATTACATACCCTATGCAAACCATTATGAGGCTGGACAAGCAACTTTGTGAGACAATTGGTATAAGCGGTTAAACCCTCTGTGAGTACATGTGATGTCCAGGCAGGAGGAGGATGTGCAAATCCTCAACTGATCAGACTCCTTCCAGGCAAAGTCTACCTTGTCCTCTGATATTGCTGCATTCAGTACTGTTCACACGTATGTGCATTCGTGCATCTTTTTTTAAATCGATCTCAACTGCTGTATTTTTTTTTTTTCATATAACTAAGGATATAGTGTGATGTTGAGGCTTCTAAAAAGAAGAAAATTCCAGGTGTTGTTGAGCCCCTGAGTCTGAGAAAAGAAAGAAAAGGCCTAATGAGCGTTGACACTCGCAGTAACAGTGCCTTATCAATGCAGCTGCAACTCAAGTTAGTTAACAGGGAAGCTTCCCTAACAGTGTTAAATAAGAAATCATATATAAAGTGTAATTTGACTTTTTGGAAGAAAAGATAGCAACCATCTTACTGCAGGTTTTAAGGAGCCACTTAAAAACGGGGTGGGACATGCTAATTTCTTAGCTTATCTTAGCCTAGCTTAGCTTAGTTTACATTTGTGTGAAAATAAGTCCCTGCTTAGGAAAACTGCAACAAGACAATGACAATAATTTGTATTTCTGTAAATTTTTAAATGTTTGTTTATTATTTCTTGGGCCTGGGAGGTGTATTTTAAACAGAATAAGTTAAGCTTTTCTGTTTAAGCTAAGCTAACTAGCTGCTTATGCTGAATCGGGTTGAAGGACATGGATTTCTTTAACTGTGAGAACAACAGCAGTAAAGTAGAAAAAGGTACAATTAAAACTTTAATTTGTTTTAAAAATACATTTTGATTTATAATGCTTTTAAAAACACTGAAATTCCCACCAGAAGAATCGATTTTGGCTGTCTTAACTGAGATATAAGGCTAATTTTACAGATGATTAGATATTTTAAATATAATTTGGATTTTTTTTGGGGGGGGGAAAAAAAAACCCCATTTTATTAGGAGCTTTATTTATTCTGTTCACAGCTGATTGGAATCTAATTAAACCTTGATGGGTCAGCCAAGCATCCTGGCTTAAATGAGCTTAGCTTAGTTTATTTTAGGCTTTTCAGTTGATTGAAGCTACTAAAAAAAATTGGTGGCACAGGCTAGTTTCTCAGTTTAGCTTAACGTGGCCTAATTTGGTTTAGTTTACCTTTGTGTGAAAGTAAGCCCCGTCTAAAGACACCATGAAAATAATTGGATTTGGGTTTCTGTAAATTAAAAATGTCTAACATTTGGAGGTGTTGGAAGGTGTATCTTTTGTAAACCTTTTTAAAAAAAAATTCAAGATTTCTGTTGTCTGCTAAGTTTAAGCTAAGACAGCTAACTGCTAAGGTTGGATCTGTTTAGTCTTGCAGGGCTGATTCCTTGATTTAACTGTCAGAACAACAACAATATAGAAAAAGTACAAACTATAATTAACTCTGCATTAAAAATGGAACTGGTAAAATCTATTTTTCTTTATTATACTTTAAAAAAAAAAAAAAAAAACACACTCCAGTTTCTTTCAGATGTAAATTGAAAATTAATTTTTGACTATGTCAAATGAGATTAACCTAATGGTTTTTAGATATTCAAAAAACAATTGGGCTTTTTGGGGAAAAAAGACAACTGTATTGCTGCAAGTTTTTCAGTAAATTTAAACCAATTATGTATGAATAAGATTTTAATGAGACAGACTAGTTTAAACTTAAATGAGTTCAACTTTGTTTAGTTTAGTGTGAAAATAGGCCCCTGCTTAAGAAAACAGCTTATTATTGCATAATATATTTTTGGTTTTCTCTAAATTTTAAAAGTTTTTATTAACAATTGCAGGTGTTGGGATGTGTAGTTTAATCTTTAAACAGAATAAATCAAGCTCTTATGTTTTCTGCTAAGCTAACTAGCTGCTAATATCTGATGGGTCTGATGGGTCTAGGAAAACCAATTTCTTAATTTTACAGCCAAAGCACTTGAAAATAGTGACATCTAAATTTTCATCTTTATTAAACGGAAACTGCAAAAATATATTTTACCTTCTAATGCTTGAAAAACTTGAGTTTCCACCAGCAGTTAATTGAAAACTCTCTTATTAGAGATACTGTATTCCATCTCTGACATGTGATCTGCCTATCAGATCACAAAAAGATCTGATAGGCAGATGTTGCAATGTCTTGGAAAACTAAAATGGAGTTTGTGATGCAAAATACAAAGTAAAACAATTATTTATTGTATATTATTATGACAGGTAGAGCTGCAGTGAAACATCTTAAAGTAATGGATAAAGAAGCGTGGCTAGGGTTTATTATTCAGCACCTTCTGCAAATTATGGCAGAGGTAATTTTCCTTGCCATATTCTCTCTTTTCATTCCCTGCTTCAAAAGTCAACTCTGTCTCTCATGTTTTGATCTTTGCTGTGATGGTTGCTCCTGCAGCTTGCCTTCGGCTGAAGCACCTCACACAGCAGACAGCTTTGACGGGCTTGTTAACTCTGAGGAAAGCGGGAAGATCTTTTCACACGTTGGTATTTAGAAGGTGTTAGCTGATAGCAAGAATCTGTAGTAGTGACTGTGTTGTATGCAAGACAGAATTTGTGTTTGTGAATCTTACTTGTGTAGACATAAAGTTTTTTTTATCGGACAAATCTGCCCAAAAAGATTTAGGAGTCAAAAGGGGTTTAGTTTTTTTTCCCCTAATCTCCTGGAAATGTTAAAGGCAACACTCAAGAGAAAGAAAACTAATTTTAGGAATCTTAAGGATGGAAATTTGTGTAAAACCTGAGACAAATTTAAATAAGGCACTTATTGATAAAAGATCAGGCCGACGTGTAAGATAACAAAATTTCTTTATTTTTGTTGATGGTTTAAAATAAAGTTGGCCACTACTTATTGGCGAATACAACACTAATACACAAAAAACTGAAAAAGTTTACATTTCAAACGCAAACTTGCAACATGCAAATTTTGTGTAGCGCCAAAATGTTGCCATGATACAGCTGCATTTCTGTACTCCAGTAAATGTTAAATTGCCAGTAAAAAAAGTGCTAAAGCTGAACTTGTTTACTTTGTGGAAGGTATTTTAAGACGGTTTGGTGTTATAACTGAGAAGCACGAATGTATGTAGTTGATATTTGAGAAAAGGGATGTTTGTTTTGAAAGCACATTTTAAAGGGACCGATGAATTTTTTTTGTTTTGTTTTGTTTTGTTTTGCTGACAGTTTGAAGACCAGTCTTAGCTCTTGTATTTATAATTCCTGTGTTGAAAAAGATCAGATCTGAATGCTCTGATCAGCCAATTACACCGCATCATATATACAGATACTTTGATGGAATTATTATTTATGTTTTCTTTGTTTGGTATAAACACTGTGATTCTATGTATTTCATTCAAATTGCTTCACTTCTTTTTACTTGATCTGTGTGTCCATTAAATAAACAATGTTGTCTTACTATAAAGAGACCTTTTTAAAGACTTTTTGTCTTGTGCAATTTGAATGTGGTTTTGTATCCAGATGAGTTTGCATTAGTCCCTTGCTGTGTCGAAAAGGTCTCTGGTTTTCTGCTGAATGTATTCTGTGTGGAGTTTGCACTTTCTTTGTGGTTATTCTCTGGGTACTCTAGCTTCCTCCTCATAGTGCCTGCCTCTTTCCTCTCTGAACTGGATCAAGTGAACAGAGAACGAAGAAGGAAGATTGTTACCTCCTCAGTGTAGCAACAAATATTGCCCAGGTCCAAGCAGGACCTGGTGTCTGTAGGCTTTAGAGGCTGCACCAGACAGGACCTCTGTGCCTTGTGTAACCAGTAACTGTATACTGGCCTAGTAATAAGACTTGCCCTGGCTTATTTAAATTTCTTCATAATGAATCTAATTATAGATTCCCCAAAATACGTCACCACTGCTCAGGATGTCCGGAGGATGCCTACCCCAGTCCAGGCCGATACTGCTAAATGCTGCTGTCACCGCAGCATTTATAGCCAAACCAAACCTATTGCTGCACAGCAACGTTGCTACATAACTACATAACTACATAAGCAATACCAGTGCAAAAGATATTTCTTGGCCTGTGCTGTGCCACCCACTGTTTAATACTACTTTCTAGGATCCCTTTGGTAATTTCTATCAGCCATTTAGAGCTGTTTGCTGCAACTTGTAGAGTTTTTTTCTTGGTGTCCAATTATAAATTTTATACATAGAGGTTGTTTGTGGTCTCTGCTTAAAATGTCTGTATTTTATATAACTTAGTATCATCCTGCCATCCAGATATAAACACCTGCATGCAGAGACCAAAGGTCTGGGTCTATTTCAGACAAGAAGCAGATTGACTGACTCAAATACAAATTACTCTTCTACCCATTACCCTACACCCCTAAATTACAATAATCAATCTCAGTATAAATCTAGATGTTTTGTGAAGGCCTTAAAGGTTTACTAGAAGGCATTTCTGAAAAAAAATATAATGGAGACCAAGAAACACAGCAAACATGCAGGGGGGAAGTTTTAGAGAAGTTAAAAGCAGGACTGCACAGCTCACGGAGTCCTGTTCAATCCATCATCTGAACATGGAAAAGTATAGCACAGCTGCAAACAAGCTGACAATTTACAAAACCATGTATCCCTTTAATTCCACTTACAGAAAAAAGATTTATGGAAAACAGTGAAAATGTTATCCTGAAAGTTTAACCAAATACCCGTTAATTTGAATGCAGACCTAAAAACCACATAAAACCATTTTAAATTAGGGATTTAAAAAAAAACAAAAAAACCCCCAAAAACCTGACCAACATTAGTAACACTCCACTGATTAAAATTTATTTAATTTATTTACAGTTACAGAAAACATAATACCAATGATATATTCAAGATACATGACAAATGTGAAGACAGTTTACATTCATACACCAAAGCATGAAAACATAAAGGACAGACAGAGTAGAGCCCAGAGTAAAATCCATGAATGCTTTAGTTGAAACATTATCATACACCACAACATGCCTGAAGTAAAATTACATCATATTTTACAACGTAACAAGTTCATTTAAAACAATGCTGCCACCTGTGGCAGCTGATAACAGTTTGTTTTGTTGGATTGCTTGTGTAAGCAAGCTGTGAGATCATTGTCATCATGCACATTCAGTATATCAGCCTTCAACTAATGGACTGCAGGCTTGTTCAGTATTTTAGCATTAAAGTGGCACTGTCTGCTCTCTTTTGATAAAGAAAGACTTTAAATGGCATTCACAGTCTCAGAAATGAGAGGGAAAATGTTTGAGCAAGTTTTCCATCACCTATCACTGTCCTTCATCCACTGTGAGCTCCTGCAGCTGCTCCTGGACAGCCTCCAGTTCCTGGGCCTCATGTGTCTCCTCTGACTTTTCTTCTTGTTTCTCAGTTTCCTGTTTTGACTCCTCCTCCTCTTCCTCCTCCTCCGTCTTTGGCTCCTCGCGGCCGCTCTCCAGGTTCTCTGAGCTCTCAAAGCAACCCGAGTCCCTTGGCTCCTTGGTGTTTTCAGCTGATCTCTCCTCCTCCTCTTCCTCCCCCTCTGGTTCAGGCTCGTCTTCAGCTAAAACAGGGAAAAATCAGCATTTCAAATAAATCCTCGTGTATTTGGCGTAGCTTCAGAAAGAGATGCTGTCATCATATCGTGTGCACATCTAGCACTTACTGACTATTTTAAAAGCTTTCCAGTTTCACAGTATTAGCTGTTATTTTTATTACATATTTTTATGTCAAAAGATACAGACAGGATTAGGCAGGTATAACAAGTGGATGAATGGATCAGGCTAAGATTGACACAAGGGGCCGATAAGGGTTGAAAATACCAGATGGTATTTCTACTGGGTTTCTTAAAGGGGCAATATTATATATTTTCTATTATGTATTATGTATTTTAAAGCACAATCAAGTAACTATGTTACCTTCAGTTGTTCTAAAAATGCTGTATATATCAAATATGACTTAAAAGAAGTTTGACTTTGTAATTTAATACCTTTAAATTAGGCCTCTGTCTCTTTAAAACCTCCTGCTCTTTCTGAAACGTCTCCTTCAGAAAGTCAACACAACAACGCTCCTCTATTAACCCTTTAACAATGTTTTTACTGGCGTTGCACTTAAAAGTAGCATGTAAAATGAGCTCAGGAGATGCGCAGTTCCAACAGGTGTTGGTGTAATTGCTGCTGGCTAGTCTAAAGGACCCGAATGGGGAAGCAAACGCTTGGAAGTCTTGGAAACTGCAGCTCTTGAGGAGGAGCTGCACCTCGGTCCCTGCCGAAGTGTTTTGCACAGCTGCCACTAAAGGATTTCTCAAACATCCATGAAAGAATCAAGGCAACACTATGGGACCATGCCCTATTAATACTCTTCCAGTTTCAGTGAAATGCAAAGTAAGCCCTATTTATCCCCAGAAATTATAGCGAGTTTAATCCTTTTTTTTCCACAATTTTAGCATCAGTACACACTATCCATACTCAAAAATCACTGTTTCATCTTTAAAAGGTACACATTAAGGTTTACATGTCAGTACTCTGGTGGTGTAGTTATTAAACCTCTCGCAATATCTCTTTGAATCCGGGAGTACAATTAGGGTTTTCAGAAGGTTGAACTGAACAAGGTTTACCTTTTTGCTGATGATCTTTTACTTTTTATTTCAAATTCCCAAATTTCTTTACTGTTTATATTATGATTGGTTATCCAATTTTGCTCACTTTTAAGGTCATAAATTTATTTGCTTTTCTTCTGTAAAGCTCTCTTTTATAATAAATAAGTACTTCCTAAACTATGATTATTTTTAGTCAGTGTCTGTTTTTAACTTGGAGGTCCATTAGGTTTCATGATTTCCTCCTCATTTAAAAATACCTATGATTTTAAAAGCTGGAACAGGAAAGCGGAAAAAGTGTTCCTCTAACACTTTATATTTTAATGGCATTTAGTTGACTACATCTAAATTTAAATAACTAAATCATGAAGAAACTAAAATATAATTTGAACATAAATTTATCACAGGAGACGATGAAATGTTGATTTGAAATGTACTGGGCCAAATTATTATTCAGCAAAATTAGATTGGACCAGTTTTTTTCTGCAAAGCTCTCTGCTGTAATGTTAGTTTATCTTATGTGGTCTTGGTGTTTGTGAAATATCACTGTATATTAATTAAAATGAATTAAATCTGACAGGATTAGTTTTACCTCCAATTCTCTTTAACTGTGAAGTTTTCCCCTGAATAAAAACATTGCTTAAAAATGTATCTACAGCTCATGTTATAATGGGGTTTAGCAGTTCTTAGACCTACAGTCTCTCAGCAGGTCAGCTGCGTTCAGGATCTTGGAGCGATGATCCGGGTTTGTGATGTTCAGCTCGTTCAGGTGAGACTCCTTCAGTCCTGTGAAGTCCTCCAGGCTCTGGAAGCCATGCATGGACAGTAAGGAACTCAGCTCCTGAAACGCAAACACAATGAAAGCCTCAGGAGTCTGTGATTAATGTGTGGACAGGAACCAGTGAGGAAAGCGCTCAGTCCTATTCGTCTTACTGTCAGGCCGATGCGCTCCAGGACTTCCTCCAAGGTTTTGGGCTTGGATTTGGATCGGTTGCCCTTGCTGTGGCAGCGTTTCCTCCTGGTTGGAGGGGTCTCATCAGGGAGAAGGTTGACATAGATGAACTTGAAGGAACCTAATTTGTTGTTGAGCTTTCCTGTCCAGGTTCCCACAGGAGGCTTGTCGATGATGTGGATAATGTCGCCTTTCTGTGACAAAAAGGCAAAGCATCAAAATGAGGGGTTTTTATCATAAAAACTCTAAAACCTTCATTAAAAACTCTCTTTTCCACGTTTTGCTTTGACTGAATCAGAGTGTGTTTAAACATGCAGAAAGCGATGAGCCCAGCAGACTCTCCCTTTGCAGAATAATAATCAGACTGAGCCGCCTTGTTTCATAGAGCTAACAAGCTCCCAGGACGACGACACAACCAGACGGCAGACACAGCTAAAGGCCAGATCGCAACAATGAAGACCTTCTTCTTCGAGACTCACTTGGAGTTTCAGCGACTCCACATCATAGGGGCTGGGAGTGAAGTCAGTGTGGACCACCGCACGGCCGCAAAAAGGCCCGTTGTAAGAGCTGTCCTCCAGCCTCATGCTGTCCCGCTGGCAGTACCCACTGTCCAAGCTCTGCCTGTCGCTGCCTGAGGGGGAAAGACACGAAGCAGGGTAAGATCCTGACACACAGTCCCTTTGTACAGACACAGTTAGAACCAGATATTTAAATTTACTGTGTGACGGCACATTTTTTTTCCTCACTGTCTGACACTAAATCCGTTTTAGATCAATTAGGATTGCGTAAATTATTTGTGTTCCCTAAATGCCAGAATAATGAGAGGAATTTTTAACAAATAACTGTTTTATTTTCTTTAAAGTCAGATGTTTTTTGATTACTATGCCTTTAACAATGTGACAATTTAACAATCCGAGGAAGAGAAGAACGGACCTCCACAGGTCTGGTTCATCTTTTGGTACAATTTCCAGATACCTAAAGGTGCCTCTTTCATCTGTTCAAACAATTATACACAAGTATAAACACCCTGGTAATGTCCAGCCATCACATTGTCCAAGAAGAAGGCAGGTGACAGCATGTTTAGACACAAAATGTGTGTGTCCAGCACAAAACAAAAGCAAAAGACCCCTTGAAACAAGTCCTGTACTGACATGGAGCTGAAAGGTCAATCTGTGACGAAGAAGCCATTATTTCAAAGCAACATAAATAGCCAAACTGCAGTCTGCAAATGCACCCAGGGACAAAGATCTTAACTTTAGAGACTGGGTCTGTGGTCTGATGAAACTAAAATGGACATATTTGGCCACAGTGATTATTGTTCAAAAGTGGGAAGCTTGTAAATCTGAGAACACCATCGCTTTGGCATTTTGTAAATAGAAATAATGTTGGTAATCCAAACTGACCAAAAGCAGGAAAGGTTTAGCTTTTAGTCAGAATGTGAAAGAAAAAAAAGGTTTTCCGCTGCTTTATATAGTGAATGTAAATATAAGGTTTCAACCACATGCAGCATAAACTTTATTACAAACAGAAGGCAAAAGTTACATCTAAACGGTTTGTTGTGTTTGCTGAAAATGTTTCATTTAAGAAACGAAAAGAAGATTTCTGGGTTTTTCATACGAGGTGGAAAACATTATTGGCATTTAATGCATGTTTACTGAGGAAACTTAGCGCACTGTTCCCTCCTTTTTTAATTTTTTCCAATATCATAAACTATCTTTTTAACCATCTGTCAGCAGATGTCAATTATTTTTTTAATGTAAACATTGGTCATGACTCTAACCTTTATCCAGCTTATGGGGTTCAGATTTGTCTTGTTAGCTCCAATTATTTTTGAGCACAGACTGTATCTTAAAAGCAGTGAAAAGTTGCCCAGGCATAAAAACTGTGACACAGTCACATTGAATTAAACATTTTCTCTGAGCAATTAAACTTGACCATATTAGGGCACAAAGTTTGTTTGCCTCTGGATTTTCTGTCATGGCTTTTAAAGTTCACAGACTTACTGGCAGAGAGCTGGCGGCTCACTGGGCTGGGAGTTGTGTCCTCTGAGCCCGTGGAGCAGACAGACGTCCTCTGTCCCGCACTCAGATCTGGAAGAAAGTCGGAGGAGACAGGGGACAGCTCCTCCCCGCTCTCCGCCTGCAGAAATAACATGAAATAACATCAGAGAATGGTTCCCTTTTAGTTAAACCGAATGATAATAGGGATGTAACACTAAAACTAATGTTTAATAAACAACCTGACAAGTTGAAATATATAAACTATTCCTGTTTTCCTTGTATGAACAGGAATGATTTTAGAGCAAGACAATGAGAAAATAAATCTATTTAATGACTTATTCTTGCAAAATATTATTCGTTATCACCTAACTGAACTTTTGATCCAATTTACCAATTCATGAATACACTTAGAGTTATTTGCATATTTATAAAGAATGATTAATTAAAAAAACATATCCAAACAGAGAAGTAGATTCTCAAAAGGTTAAGTCAAAATTTAACTTAATCAATCATCAGCGGTTTTGCCAGAAATCCCTTTAAGAGCCATACTTTAAAACCATTACTGGCAAAAAAGAAAATTTTATCTATTTTACTTTTTAATTTTATGTTGAAAGCAACAGTAGTGCAGATGTTATTTTTCCAAATGCAAATATATTTTTCAAACACTTATATGAAATGTAGCTGTAATTTTATTTTTTGTGGCTAAAACAAAATTTTAGTTATCTTCTTGATACATGAAAATCAAGGTACATCTTCCTTTAGCTTCTAACTTACTTTAATGGTATGTTCCCTGATTTTTCCCATTTTGAAAAAAGCAACAGGCCTCTGCCTCACCTCATATCTATACCACAGGGAAACAGGAAGTGATGGATTACAAAATAAAAGCTCTAAGACAATTTGATCAGCTGGGAAAAATATGTTACTGGAATTAAAGATTAATTTATTTGAAGGCTTTTTACACCTGGGGAGCCAATGATTGTAGAGGGCACTGTATAATGTTTGTAGAAGCAGTGCATTATTTATTTTTAAAGGCAGAGTAGAATAGAAATGTTTTATTAAATGTAATAAATATAAAATCTTAAAAACAGTGGCCATATTTTAATGTTCTGCACTGTTAGATGATCTGAACACATAATTTTATTAAAAATATCCTTCTTTAAAAATCTAATCTAAGATGAAATAGTTAAATTATTAATCTGTAAACCCTTTCTATATTTTATTTGGGAGTTAAAAGAAAATAATAATGAAAACTTATTGCACAAATAATTTATTTGAAAAAATGTAGTACCTTTCTTGCCCACAAGAGGGGGACAAATAGCCATCTGCGTGGAATCAGCTTCTGAGTTGAAGGAGTTGGTCTCACTTTATTCTTTTAAGGGCATTTTAAAAGACCTTGCAGAAACACAGTCTGTGTGTCATCGCTTTTAAACTGATTTTGGACTTATGTTTTCAATTTTTAATGATGATATTGTTACTGATGGGTGAAAGTGTGTCGATCTCTAAGTGACGACTTGTAACTATGCAGCTGCCACTTGTCAGGACCCTCTTGTAAAAGAGATTTCCAATCTCAAGGAGATTTTTTTATCCTGGCTAAATAAAAATTGATGATGAGCTCATAATAACAAGCTGGGAGTCTTTTTAAATATGGTTTACGTAGAACGGCAATTATGGGCTGTATTTTAGGGGCGTAAATATATTGCTATTAAAATTGGTAAGGATTTTATTTGTTAGGTTGTGCCATGCTTACCCCCTCCTCAGCCAGGGCCTTCTGCACCATCTTGGATGTTTTCCGGGTCATCGTACGGGAGATGACGTTGCGCCATTTTTTCCCAAGTTTGCTGCCACTTTTCACTGCTTCTTCTTCTATCATAGTGTCTCCCACCTGATATGAGAGAGAAAGCCACCAGAGCTCTATCAACACCTGCTAGGCTGCGGGAAGACAGATCATAAAAGGTATAAAACAGTGACCCATTCCTTTCTAATGTGACAAAGACATAGTTATCATGATGGCTTACAACTGAAACCAAAAAAGGTTTAATTCTCACGAACTAGAAACCCTGCAGGTTTGTGGTCTTGGTGTTTGAATACCCGCAAGGACACACACAAACACACCTGCAGCCTGGTGCTTCAAAGAAACTGAGGTTCACACTGTTTCTACAAGGCAGTTACCCAACAGCTTTGATTACGTACACACACAACATATAAATACATCACAACGGGTGCACATGCACAAGGAGCACAAGATTAAGTGATGAATTTTTCAGTCCAGATTTAAACACTATATTTTATTGTAGTTTTCACAGTCTGAGGCAGTCCAAATGTCAACAAAGGCTCCCGGTTAATTTTCTATTTTGACAAACTAAAGTAGCCCTGTCTCCTATCCAGGCGATCCCATTTCACCCCTTCCTACATTCATTTTGTACCAGTAAACAAACCACTCCATGCTGTGTATCAGTTTATTTCCATGTGTTGGGTTTACTAGTTGAGTATTTTTAGAAATTAAGTTGCAGAGCTGTAATAAAAATGATCCAGTTTCACAGATAATTTCATTTCATTGAACACTGTTTCATAAAACGTTTGTATAACACCTTGTTTGTGTTTATTTTTGTTCTCAGTCCATCAATACTTTTGATGAATGACAGATTATGACACAAAACATCCCTGAGCAATATTTTGCTGGTAGATGCTATCTGGAGCAAGCCATATCTTTTTACAGTTCTCTATAAATTGTGTATAGAATTGCTTGAAAGTCAGGTTCAAAACGACCAAAAACAACAAACGTATGAAACAGCAACGTGGACAAGCAAGTTTATTCTTTTTACAAACTGTTTAGGGGTTTTTTTTAAATTTCAAACTGGATTTTATTTTATTTTTTTAATTTTTTAAATAATTGTTTTAAAATTATTTTTTAAAAATAAGATAAAATAATAATAAAAAAAATTAAAAATATTTTAATAATAATAATAATAATAATAATAATAATAATAATAATAATAATAAAACAAACTGGGTTTTAAAGAATCTCTGGTTTAGAATAATCCAGTTCACTTTCTACCAGTCTAATTAAATAAAATTATGAACTAGAGATGATCCAGTTCAGTCCTGATTCCTCCAAACTGTGAAACTGTCCTTCAGTTTTTCACCTCGTTGGAAGCTCCAAATTAGATAACTTTGAGCTTCATAACCCAGCTGCCGTCTACAGCCATACTTTCTCACAGTGTTTACACTGTGAACAATAGAGCTTTTTTCTCTCCAACTTCTCATGCAGGTTGTTGTCAAGTCTCCCTTTATTCTGTCGTATTTGTTGGATGTTTCCTACATAAAAAAAACTCAGTTATCGAGATGTCAATGGAAATGTTCTAAATTTTCAGAAAGTTTAACACAATTATGTAAAATGATACATTTCTATTATTATTCAGTTCTATAATTCATGAAAATACTTAAAGCAGCAGTACATAATTTTTACAAAAATATGTTTTTTGCATATTTTTAAAAACTGTCACCATGTCATGACAGTATGGTATGAGTCAGAAAATCTGTGAAAAGAAAGAGCCCCTCCACCTCCTCCCTGAGCCACTATTGCCAAAATGCACCTCCTGGCCTAAAACAACCAATCAGAGCCAGGAGGAAGGTATTAGTGCTGTCAATCACCCTGGTGTACGCGCTGCTAAATGTGCTAATGGTGGAGAAACAACTTATCGTTTCAAAAAAACTGTTTTTCTGCCGTAATCGGTGGCCATGCTAATTAGCCTTAGCATTAGCAGCAGGCTATGTTGTTGTGAACCAGCTGTAGCATAGCGGAAAGCAACGGTGAGAGTGTGAGCAGTGTGTACATGAGGGTGATTGACAGCGCTAAGACCCGCCTCTTGTCTCTGATTGGTTGTTTCTGACTGAGTGGTGTATTTCTGAAGTTAGTACTGGGAACACTGGGAGAAGGCAGAGGAACTTGATTTTTTTTTTTTTTTTTAACATTTTCTGTCTTATTGTGACGACATTTAACTGTAACGACGTAATGATAATTTTAACAAATATGTAAAAAAATGTTTTTTTCTTACTGTAGCTTTAACTACAATGGAAATAAAATGGAAACGGTACTTTTTAGGAACATGGGTAACAAAATGGTTTGTACAAACTGGGGCAAGTTGACCGTGAACCACTTGTACGACCCCTTAAAGGATGGCGCCCCAGGTGTTGAGCCATATCACCTCTACTGAAAACGACCACTATCTGCTATTGGTATGACTGTGGGTGTTACAGACACGTTTAGTTCTTCATGGCTTGTTGTTATATTATTATTGTTTGCATTTTTACCATTATTATTTCTGTTTGTCCCTGGTTACCCTTGTTGTCACTGGTTAAGATTTTGGAGGCACTCGTGGCCTTTATTATATGTGCTTCAGACAGGAAATGGGAAGAGAGAAAAGGAGGGAAAATCATGCAGCAAAAGCCTTGAGGTTGGATATAAAACCCCAGACGACATCATTGGGGACTGACGGCCTCTGTACCCAGCGTGCCAACTCTACTGCTACTCTGTGCGACGCCCCATGTCAGCCTCTGTAATTCTCACAGCCGATCAAAACCTGATACAGCATTTAGAGCCATTCATTTAATTAAGTCGCTTATGCAACAGGAGGAGTATCTAATGCTCCCCATTTTGAAGAGTAAATTGGCGACACTTTAAGGCAACCAGGCCCACAACACCGTTTATCTAAGCTCCCTGGTCAGGAAACAAATGGAGTGGTTCTGAACGACGTGATACAGTTCGTCATTGAAGAGACTCGAGTGTTTCGTCGCTGTACTAAGATGAACTGCTGCAGAGACAGAGAACGTGTAAAACTTTGTTTCTCGCCCGGCCTGGGTTAATTTGTCGGATTAAAAACTGATAACGCTGAGTCTTAAATGCAGCATAATCTCGAGGGAAAGGCCCATCAGACTCCTGGGTTAATGCTTTTTGCTTCTGCTCAGCCTGTCTGACGCAAAGGCTCTCTGCTTGACTAGCTGTCACCAGAGGACATCCTGTCTGCTCGGTGCTGTCATCTGCACCGCACTGCTTCTCTCTTTTACTTCCTCTCCGTTTCTGTACTTCTGCACTCCTTTGTCGTCCAACTTCTACTCGCTCAGTGCTGCTGAGAACTGATTAACCTGTTCTGTGAGCTTCACATCAAATGTAGAGCAGCTGTCTTTCAAAAAAGGGAAGATCAAATGTAGATATTTTTTTCTAACAGGCACAACTGGCAGCATGGGAGGCTCTTTCTGGAATGCAGTGTGATTTTTAAGGGCTGGATGAAATTCAAGAAAGATGAGGAACACTGCAAAAACAATACCTGTAGGAACAACCAGTCAGGAACTTAAATAGACAAAGATAAAAACATCTACTTCTACTTTTCCAGACTTTTGTTTCATACTAGTTTTTGGTGTGTGAGAGGAACAACTCACATGCTCCTCTAAGGTGAACTCCTTATCTGGCACACTGGGGGAGGTGGGTTTGTGCTTCATGAAATCCTTGAAGCTGCTGGACCTCTGCAAGGTGAGCTGCAAAACATGAAAAAGCGATGAAGAAAAAGCACAAACCTAAACAACAAAAGACGAAACAGGGAGGCACGAACTCACATAAAAGCACCAGTTAAGCGATTGCTGGTGGACGATGGCTGTTGATGGGTGTTTTTGTGTTACAGCACTGATAACACTTTTGCTCTTATCTTGTACGAGTCAACACAATGATTCCACAGATGGATTTCTCGTCATGAAAACATTTTTTTTGGTTTGTTTTTGCAAATACAGCCAGAAATCTGAGTCTTGAAATGACTGCAAGCTGCAGCTCTACCTGTAACTTATGTCTGTGTAAATATAGCACAGAAAGGAAGCGAGGGAGGCTGGTTAACAGATGTCCCTGAAATAAACTGGTTTACTCATAAGAACGAACTTAAACACACTAAACACACATATGTAGAGTGCTTTGCGAAAGTAATAATGTCTTTGGGACTTCTTCACATTTTGTTAAAAGGAGAAACTATTTTATCGGAATATGTCTTGATCGAAGTGGAACGAAAATTATACACAGTTTTCAAATTATTTTACAAAAACCATCTTAAAATGAGGCGTCTGAAAGGTATTCAGCCCTCTGAGTCAGTTTGCCAACTTTATAAATCACTTTTAGCTCAAATGAGTTCGTTGGGGGGGGTCGATCTACCAGCTTTGCACATCTAGAGGTTGAATTGAAGTGTACGCCCATTCTTCTCAAGATCAAGCTCCACTGCAAAACACAAAATGCTTTTGCAAGGCGCTATAAGTGATGAAAGGAATGAGACAACCTCAGGCTTCCATGTGGAATCTTTTCTTGGTATGATTTCACCATATGGTAATTAGGATGTCAGAAAATGGGAAATACCAGTCTTCATACTACTTCTCATCATTGGTGTTTGACATTTTGTGTTCAAGTCCTGAAAACATCTTTTTTTTTTTTTTTTTTTTTTTTTTGTAAAAATAAACATTTTTTGCACACAACCTAAAATTAGGAACTCTTGTGAACCAAAACAGTTGCGATTTTAACTCCTTTGCATAACTATCAACAAGCAGAGTTTTCCTCTAGTTGTAGCGGAAACTCTTTGACTAATTTTCCATCGAACTGTGTCGCAGCGCAAAAATCTTATCGCAGCTCATCCTTCTGTCTCTCTTTGCTGAAACCACAGGAAACGGGCAAAGCTTAAGCAACCGTTGCCAGCCAATCATTGCAGACGTGCACTCAGTGTCGGCAGAGTTAGAAACCTGAAAAATTAAAACCACCGGTGAAGTCAGACAAACCCACTGACCTTTAACACCTCGGGTTTTGCTGCAACGCGATCAAATAAACTGAACTGCTCTGAAAACTGAAGCCACAGCGACGAGGTTCTCCAGCCTCGATGGCTCCCTGTGATAGCTGAGTGCATAAAAATGTTTTCCGAGAACAAAAGCGAGGAGATGTGTCATGACAAGATGTCAATCAGACCGCAGGAGTAGGGCTGAGGATGGAAAATATGGGCACTGGTGTCGAGCGTGGGAGGCTTGCTGAGCTGGTGACAGCTGGAGACGAAGCCGGCAAAAAGCCACGGTCTTTTCTGACTCAATCTGCATCTGCAATGAATCACCAGGCCAGAATAGAGGAACTCGCAAAGCATAAGCTGCGGCTGATAGTTAGAAAATACAGAAAAAGGACCCATTTTAATTAAACATATGGGAGGTTTTAAAAGGTCTGCGTTTGTGGGGGGTTTCAGGTTGACCGCAGAGCTCTG
Organism: Anableps anableps; assembly: GCA_014839685.1. Classification (NCBI taxonomy): domain Eukaryota; kingdom Metazoa; phylum Chordata; class Actinopteri; order Cyprinodontiformes; family Anablepidae; genus Anableps; species Anableps anableps. The sequence goes on along the minus strand of CM026074.1, from coordinate 29,487,144 downwards.
CACTAACTTGAGCTGACATCCTGTGTTTAAAAGACATGTAGACAAAATCTGCTGAGTGTGATGGTGTTCACTGGTGTTTCACAAGAAGAGAGTAAAAAACCTAAAGCTCAATTTTGTGCACACCAGCCTTGCTTTCTTGTTATGTTCCCCAAAGCAAAGTCAGAACCAGAAACTCACCTTCTTCTTCTGCGTCTGCTCCTTCTCTGAGGCATTTGATGGCCTTCGCCTCAGCATCTTCTTCCTTTTCGACTGTGATCCACTTATCGCTCCAGACAAGAAGGCTGCACAGCGTCTAATCACCCAGGGATGTCTGTCACTGCGCTGTCACAAGCCGGAGCGAGGTGAGGAGAAAGAGAAGAGGACTGAGGTGCACTGTGTTGCAGAAGAGCGAAGTGCACAAGTCAGGAAGTCACATGGGCGCATTGAAACCAAAAAGGCAAACCCTGTTTCTGCTGCTCAGGACCTCAAATCGGCTTCTGGGTTAGTTACACGCATTACTCATGATTGCGAGTTTCCTTGAAAATGAATTTACGCTCAACAGCTCTTAGGCGCCATTATGGCGAGATTTAAAAATGGATCCAGCTCATCAGAGAAGGTTTTCAAAGTGCAAGTTGCTCAAAATCAATGTGTTTCGTCAGATAAAAGCTCCATGTCTTTGTTTTGAAGGTGGTGTATTTCTTTAAGTAAACAAAACAAAACAAAACAAAAAAAAAAAAAAAAAAAAAAAAAAAAAAAAAAAAAAAAAACACCTGATTATTCCTACCATTCAGACCAAATGACAGTTTCAGGTCAGCAGTCAAGATGTCGAAATGTATTCATAGTGAGCACATGCGAAGTGTGGAAGTGAAAGATGTACAAAAGTGACATATTTGGAAACTGCAACGACTCTGCAGCTGCTAACCGCTGCAGCTACGGGACACCACTCCAAAAATCTCCAAGTCAGGCCAAAAGCAGCGGGAAATGTTCATGCACCAAATAATTTATGAGATAAAGTTTTTTGGGAAAGTCGGTCACAAGTTGATATGCTGAAATGTTCCATAAGAGACGTCCGTTGAACAAAAATACCGCGGTGACACAGAAAAACGTGTGCAGATTTTTTTTTTTTTTTTAAATACAGTCAGCCTGCAGGACAGGGAGGCAAAAAAACCGATCTGGTAGTGAGTGCAGAGAGGGAAGTTCAGAGCTAGGCAACTTCAGCTTGTTATTTCAGTGGTGTGAAAACCACATGAGAAGAGGATGCCCTGTTTGAGTTTCCTGTCACTTGACTGTAGGTTGGCAGCAAACTCATCTGTCTTTAAGATCGCAAAGGTATGAAAACAACAAACAGGACCTGAGTGGAGTTAAGATGACAAATTCACCATTTTAAATATCAAAAGAATGACAGGTTACATGTAATGCTCTTCAATCAAATGTAAAACATCTTGTTATAAAAATTTACTTAATGTATCAAACGTAAAAGTGTATAATACATAAATTATTAATAAATGTAATAAATATTTGGCCACTAGTTGTGCTGTGGAGCAATATTTTCTCCCATGCTGTTTCCTCACTTTGTTTACGATCTAGATGTAAACATTGATGCAGTTATAAAATCAACTATTTACAACTGGATGAAGTTTCTCTTTGTGAAAACGGATTTCTACAAAATATTGACAGTTAAATAGAAATATGTAACCTAAAATAAGTGATTGCATGAATATCCACCCCTTTCAAATCAGTATTTAGTAGATGCACCTTTGGCTGCAATCACAGCATGGAGTCTCAACCAGACTTGCACATCTGGACGCTGCAGCTTTACTCTATTCATTCTTGCAAAACTGTTCAAGTTCGGTCAGGGTCTACGGAGATTAGCTGTGAACAGAGCTTTTCAAGTCCAGACACAAATTCTCTCTTGGATTGACGTCTGAATTCCCAAATATTAATCAAAACCACCCATTTCAGAGTTAGGAAAACAAAGCCATCAAAACCTTATTTAAACCTTACGTAGTGAATGAATGAGTGAACCATAAGAAGACAGGGATTAATAGGTGTTAACTTAGTCATTACAAAGATGAAAAAAAAGCTATGGTGTACTGTTTGTGAAATTACACAACAGTAATTCGGGTTATTTAGCTTGACATTAGAAAAAAATTAGGGTTTCATTTTTCAAAGTCATATTTTCACCATGTTATTCATTCTTTTATAAACGTCTTATAAGTAAGGAAGGTCGTCACAGATATTTTACTAAATATTTAATTAGCAAACTAAATATCTAGCTTTAAACTAAATATCTACCGTGCTAAACAAATATTTAGCTTATATTTAGCATATTTAGCTAATATGCGTGTGCTGATAACCGGAAGTGGACAACCAAAAGTAAAAGCTGGGTCAAAGTTTTATGTGAACTCCTGCTGGCTCGCCGGCGCAGCTGCTGTTGCTGCTACATTTGTAAACATCTGTGTTGCCATTAAAATGATGTTTTAAGCTGAAAAGTTGTTGAGAGGAAAATAAACATTGATGAAGAGGTGACAGGAGCAACAACTTAAGGAGATAAGACCTAGATTTTATTTTGGTAGTCTACTTCCGGTTATCGGAACATTACTTTGCATGTTCGCTAAATATTTACCGTAGCTTGAAGCAAAAAATATTTAGGTTACTAGCTAAATATTTAGCTTGAAACAAAAAATAGAACTATAGTTTGTAAGCTAAATATTTAGATTGTTAACTAAATATTTAGTTTGTAAACTAAATACATAGATTGCAAACAAAATATGTAGCTAGTTAATTAAATATTTAGTTTGAAAATGTGACATTTTTAAATGAATAAATAACATGGTTAAAATATGACTTTGAAAAATGAACACCCATTTTTTTTCTCTTATGACAGGCTAAATAACCTAAATTATTGCTGTTAATTTTATGACTGTGTAACTTTACAAATGGCACCCTATAAAAAGCACTTTTCAGGTTCAGGTTTTCAGGTTTCAGGTTTAGAAATTCAACATTGACAGGTTTTGATATCTATCATTTTTTAGAGCATAAATGTGTATTAGATCTCAACAACAATATCTTGTGACTTTGGTATGATTCCACATGTGCATCTAAAAATGTCCTTCACTTCCACACAGAGGACACATGTTAAATGGACACCAGAAGAATGCATGATCAGAAGATGCTTTTATTTATAGAAAAGCATCATCTCATGCTGGTATTTCCTTTTTTCCCCATTTAAAAAAAAAAAAAAAAAAAAAAAAAAAAAGAAGAAGGAAAGAACAGAAAATAAATAGGCAACCCCTTTTTAAGAGCTGTCCATGGCAGTTTAAAGGTTTTCAGTCACACATAGTGTGTTAAAGCAGGGTGGGGGGTGTTGCATATTTACACCTTTAAGATGCAGTAGTTTCAGGAAATGAACCAACTAGAGCTTTGCAAAGTTCCTACATGATGATTAAATGTATCTGGCAGAGCAGTGAGAAAATAAACTGTGAACCATAAATAAATTTATTGATGTCAGAAATAAAAAAAAACTGAACTGAACTGAATGCAAAACATATAATTTCAGTTTGCTGAAACATACTGAAACAAAGGTTGTGTGCAATGTGGACAACTGAAAAAGAGGATTTTGTGGCATTTAAAGGAAATGAGATTAGAGTTTGGGGAAAGGAACTTATTTACTTTTCTTATAAATACTCAGGGTGGAGTGACTTACTCAACAATGTCATCTTGAATAAAAAACTCATAAGACTTTTGATGATGTTTAAATGTGGCACAAAATTTGGTCAAAGGAGGCAGAGGGAGCTTATTAGACAGTAGGTGATAAATATTGTCTGGGAAGCAGTTTAATATTGACTAACCATAATCTCATACTGAACATTGTAGAAAGATCTAATCTTTAATTTTCCACAGCTATTAAGACAAAAATTATTGCTGTCTCTTGCAGATTTAGGTTTAAAGCGAGGTTTTGATTTTCTCTGCATGTTCCTTCTGACTGGACGCACTATTTATGGTGAATGATTAGTGAAATCATCCATAAAGGTATCAGATTCAGTACGGTTCCTGTTAAAACTTGATACTCTTGCTTTTTGCCAATAGAACAACAATTGAGCTTCTTTTCAAGGTTCCACAAGATTCAGGCTTTCACATAGACGGTCCTGGGACCATTCATCTTTGAAAAGTCTCCTCGGATCATCTGCAGTTGTAAGTCCTGCTACTTTCTCTTCAGCTCAACCCAGTAGTTGGCCACAGGATTTAGACCTGGTGACTAAGATAGCAATTTAGGATTAGGTTTCGGATTCATTTTAAGATCCTTTTATTTGTTTTTAAATGTTTAAATGATCTGGCCCCATGCTACCTCTCTGAGCTTTTAGAATTACATCACCCTTTCCGTTCTCTCAGGCCAGCAGACAAGCTTCTCCTGGATGTGCCAAGGAACTTACTGCCAATACACATTAGACAGGCCTCTTCATCTTCTATTTTTAAAGCTGCTCTGAAAACCCATCTCTTTTCATTGGCTTTTGAGCATGAGAGAGATCATTTTATTTGTCAAGTTGTGTATAACATCTTTGATGTCTTTGCTTGTATTTGTGTTTGATATTTTTATATGATGTCTGTTTAGCACCTTGGTTAGTCTTGCTGTTTTAACGTGCTTATAAATAAGTTGGGTTGGCAATTAAAGGGGCGGTATTATGTATTTTCAAGGCCCATTGTGATATTTTATACCACAATTACGTAACTTTGTTACCTGCAGTTATCAAAATGTTCTATATATCAAACATAAAAAAATTTGACTTCACAATTTGACTCCTTGAAATTGGCCTCTGTCTCTTTAAGAAGCTCACGCTCTTTCTGACACTCTGCCTTCAACACGTCATCACAACAGTGTTTCTCCATTATGCCGCTTACAACCATTCTCAGGACCGTTGGACAGAGAAGTAGTTCGTATGATGAGCTCAGCAGACTCACAGTTCTACCAGGGTTTGCTAATCGCTGCTACCACTAGTCTGGAGGAGCTGAGTGGGGGAGGCGCGGGGGAGGGGTGCTCTGTGAGACAGAGCTCTGTGAGTCTCGGCTGGAGACTGCAGCTCTGAGGAGGAGCTTTGGGAGAGCACCTCAAATGGTTGCCACGGGAGATTAAAGGATTTCTCAAACATGCATGAAAGAATCAAAGCAGCACTCCAGGTATGTTTCTGATGAGGGAATAACATTATCACATGATATGAAGCTCAAAAAAGGCGATTTTATATAATAGCCCCCCGACCCCCTTTTAAAGAAGTATAATTTTTTGTGCCTGATTTGTTGAATGTTGTCCAATTACTTATTTTCAGCTTTCCTGTACAGTCCACCAGAGTTTTACTTTAAAGGTCCTGGTATTTCAAAGAGTCTCCAAAAAAGATTCCCAGAGCCCTTAGGATGGGAAAACAAGCCCACAGCATAATAGATCCTCCACCATGCTTCACAATGGGCAGGAGGTGCTTTTTTGACATGTGTACCTCACATTTCATACCAAACCCTCCTGGAGTGTTGTTGCTAAAACAGCTTCTTCTTAGTCTGATTTTATAACAGCTCACAAGTAGGGTTTAGCAAACTGGTAGGACAGATAAAAGGCTCCTTGTTGCCATGCCTCCTAATGACTGTAGATAAATAAAATGTAGATACTGTAGTATAAATAGTTTTATGGTGACGTTTTGAGTCCAAGATATCTCTCTTTGCTGCCGTTCTCTTATACTGGAAATAACTTGGAGATTTTTCTTACCTCCCTCTTCCTTCCAGTCCTGAGAGATCTACATGGATGCTCATGGTGGCCAGTGGGTAAAGTATGGGCCTTGATGTAATTTCATGTTAGAAACAAATCATAAATTACAAGAAAAGGTTTTAACATAAGAATGTTCGCCCATCCATCCATTGGTTAAACAATCAGCAACAACTTTAGCACACATCATTGTTTCAAAGTGTGACACTTTATTAAAATATACAATAATTTAGCTGGTCATACAAATGCCCAGTTTAAAACCTCATAAACTATAACATCAAAAATCACACAAAGTATAATTTTAAACATTGAAAAAATGCAAAATCATATATTTATCCACATATTTTAAATTATTAAATATATCTTACAATTTTAAATTAAAAAATTATAAATTTCTGTGCATCTGTCAACCTGGTGTAGCTGCTCAGTAGAGACTGCATAGGGGTAATTTTTGAGTGCAAGTCTGAATAGAAGTGCGATGGGAGGAGACCCTCAGATGATGTTGTGCATAGCGAAGACCAGAGCGACGAGGGTCAGAGAGGAGGAACAGACGGAGGCGGAGGATCCAGCCTCGGTGAAAGGTTGGGTGTTTCTGAGCATCCAGTCCTTCTCCTCAAGCAGCCCCTGTTTGTCCAGCTCAGGACCCACCAGCCGACGAATTGTCTCATAGTAATTATTCAGCCACTGCAGCTGGAGACAGAAATGCACGCATATATTGAAATGCTGAACTTCACTTGCAAATACACTCAAAATGTGCTCTTAGCATGTTTTTACTGACATAAAAATCTAATGTGTAACATTTTGCTTCACACCATTGTAACATAAGAACTCGGTAAAACAAAAAATCTCGTAAAAATATGTGCTATTGTTGCAAAAACAACACAGGAACTACTGAAATATCAAATTCACTGAATTCTGATGTAGAGAGTTTGCTTCTTGCTCTTCTTTCTTAAATATGAAAAATACTGCTGGATGCTAACATCTGCATAATATCTAACATCTTTGATAAGAGTATCCTAACGATAGCAGTGAGCATGTCTGTCGGACTGTGGGTAACAGTAAAGTTGCTGTCACACTGTTTCTGATCTTTCCTCTTATGATGGTTTTTAAAATACTTCCTACATGGATCAAAACTTTGTATTTTGTAAAACAACAAATCTTGTCATGCATTGAAAGTATGCATATAATGTTTATAATAATGCATCGTTACATTTTATTTTTGCTGTGACATCTCAAGTTGTTTTTTACAACCTTTACGATTGTCTGACCATCTTGGGATGAAAGTCCAATTCAGTTCAGTTCAGTTTGTTTCCCATCTCAAGGCACTTTACCAAAAAAATATCCAATTTATACATAGAAATAAATAAAGTCAAATCAATACAGTCATATAATTGTATCATATACAACTGAATTTCTCCACTGAGGTACTATGGAGGATATTTCTATTCTATTCTATAGACAGATCCAAAATCAGTGTTTCAAGCACAATCTCCTGTTATGCCAGCCACTCTAAGTATTTGGCATGCTGAGGTGAGTGAATCCTCATAATTGCAGAAAAAGTGTCAGCACAGTATAAGAGTAAGAAATGTTATCATGTCATCCATATGTTTGCGTAGTCCTTATGTAAATACTGGAGCAGTGATGCATGTGGGTTGTGTGCTGTTTCTGAATATCGATGCTCCTGCCACTAAATTTTCTTTGACATGCATTACATGACTTAGCTGATTGTGCTTGTATTCGTGTGAAGAAACATAAAAGTGGAGCATTATTGACAAAAAAACAAACAAACAAACAAACAAATAAAGATCAAATGGTTATGACCCACATCTGAGAACTTTTAAATGAGACTTTTAAATGTTTATGGTGGTGTTTTCATAACTGGGACAAACTAAAGTTGTTATGCTAACTCTGTTAAAGAGCTAAAGTATCCTACCACGAATCAGGTGACTCTGTAACTCGCAGTTGTTTTTTTTTTGCCAAGAAAAAGTATAGCAACAACTTTTGCACTCACAGCATGACTTTAGAGGAACGTGTAAACACCTGGCTGTTGTATAAGTGATAAAGTACATGAAGATATCAATTATTTGAATATCAAGGAATGTTTAAAAGGAATGTTTAAAAACTAAGTTTCAAATTGGGATGATTAATTAGATCCTTTTAATAAGCTTGGTTCAACTATGTGAACTTATCAATGATTCCTAAAACTGTGGACACTCAAACCACGGCCATACTGCAGGTAAGATACCCCACTTCAAAACTTCTCTCTATTTGAGTTCAAAATTTGACATGTTTGATCTAATCGTATGAAATATCTAAAGCAATTAATGGCCATTATGATATGTTTATGATTAAACATACAAAAAAATATTGAAACAGTTTAAAAATACGTTTAACAAAAACTAAAATATGGGATTTAAGGTATCTAATAATATTTTTGTAAAAACATAAATCTGTTAAAACAATACATTTAACAATACATTAAAGCTTTAAAAATATCTTCAAAAGAAAAGAAGAAGAAACAAAACATAGAAGTTTGTTTCACACGTGGTTTTGTTTTCTTTTGCTTTTTGATCTCAGCGCCGCACAGAAGCTTCAACCACAAGAGTGAGAGGGGGATTTTAGGAGGAAGCGACAACCCGAGTTTCAGGAAGAGGGAAGACAGGGTCCATGTCACACTATCGAATATCCCCAAGGTATTTACAAATTAAAACAGGAAACTGATGGCAGCGCGTTATAGCTTATGAATCTGCATCTGCTTGATGTTTTGTAATTTAGAGATCACTTCTGCAAAAGCTTTCTCACCTGCTTTGCACTGAGGAGTGAGGTGTCGATGAGCTTCCTGTCGTATGGGACCAGTGACACAGTGTCAAATGTAAGGAAGTTATGTCCGAACTGAGAGACAGAAAGATACATGAATGGACTTATGAAAAAGTTACCATGAAAAACATGTGATGCTCTTGAATCGCCAACATTTTCCAAATGTTGAAAAGTTAAAAGTTAAAAGTTAAAAAAAGTCTAGAAAGTTCTGTTTTCTCTCTACCTTCGTATGAACCGGTATGGTCACGGCTATGTCTTCAATCCGTATGCCAAAGTCATTCTCTTTGTAATATCCAGGTTCTGCAGCAAACAAGGAAACAAATACACATACACAGATCTTTTCTGGTTTTGCTTTTTAGTCACACTTAAATGTTTCAAATTAAAGAAATTTCAACATCAAATTCAGACAAAGATAAGCTTAGTTAATGCAAAAAGCAGTTTTCAGATACTGATTTCATTTGTTATGGGTCAAATCTACCCAAACCAACCTGAACCAGTGTGAAAAAGTAATTGCCCCCGAAACCTAATAACTGGTTGAGCTACCCTTGAGAGCAACAAGTGCCATCAAGTGGTGGTGAGAACTGGTAATGAGCCTTTTTTGTTTGTTTGTTTTACATCCCTCTAGATGAATTTTGATCCACTCTTCTTTGGACCATTGTTTGGATTCAGGTTCCCCAGTCTGTCCTGTTGCAAAGCCCAATTCAGCTGGAGTTTAAAGTCATCAACTGAGCAGAGAGTGGACGGTTCTACCCATTACGACAAACTGTCCAGGTCCTGAAAACCTGCCCCAACCATCGCACTAACACCCCCATGTTTGACAGTCGGTAAAATATTCTAAACCACATGTAACAGGACACAAACTTTCCAGTCCACAGAATGTTTTCCCAAAAGTCTTGCTGATCGTCCAGATGTTTCTCTGCTTCTTTTGGTCAGCAGTGGTTTTCACCTTGGAGCTCTTTCATAGATGCCATTTTGAGTGAAGCCTGTTGTACTTTAGATGTTGCTCTTCAATGACCTCCTGGATAAGTTGTCAATGCGCTCTTGCTGTAATTTTGGTCACTCCTGGAAAGGCGGATAATGGCTCTCACTAGTGTTCTCTGGAGTCCAAAAGCCTTATATATTACTTTATAACCTTTTCCCGTCAAACTGATCTCAGTAACCTTGTTCTTGAATTTATTTTGATCGGGATATAATGTGCTGCTTTTTCGGATCTTTTACTCTGCGAGACAGGTCGCCTTAACATAATATTTTCCGTATTTGACAGTTTTGTTTTTTTTTTAAATGGTGACGGATTTCCATCATTTTGACAAATTACAATTCACACACCTGACCACTTGGTGCAGACCTGCAGACATTTTCAACTTTACGCATAAAGAACATTACGGAGGTAACTAAATCAATAATAATAGTAAAAACAAAAATTAAATCCCATCTGAGTATCATCTTTGACCTGGACTCAATGCATCTCAATGCATCTCACAGGAGCTGACAGAGGGTTGTGGACGCTTTGGAGCAGGTCTGGTTTGGAGATGCAGTCAGAACTTTGGCTGAAGTAGTGCTTGTAATTCCAGTCTCCAGAGTGGCAGCAGAGCACGGATTAGAGTTTAGCTCTATAGCCCAACCCAAACTATTTAGTTGATGGTCGCTCAGTTTTCTGTGGCATGTTTAATAAGTCTACAATACACACAGCACAGAGAAAATTCATGTCGATGCCGACCAGTAGGGAGCTATGAGACAGCACAGCAGGCAAAATGTTTATAATTTAAGTGCTTTTGTTTATTTCATTGTTTATATGTCGTTACTGGGGCCACAGTCTAGAGCTGCAACAACGAATCGTTATAATCGATAAAAATCGACAATTAAAATAGTTGGCAACGAATTTCATGATCGATTCGTTGTGTTGAGCGATTAATGCCTCATTCACCAAGTCGCGGGCCTGTTTTCTTCACCAGCAGAGCTTTGTCAATGCCGGCTGACTGAATTAAAGTTAAAAGAAGAAAAAAACTCAGCCTACTGAGGGAGTTGAACGTGTTTTCAAAGGGAATTAGGTAAATTTTTTAGAAATGACCGACGCAGAAAAAATGGATCAAAAGTGTGGGAGCGCTTCAGGAGCTAAAAAAAAACGCGTCATACGCAATCTTTGCTAAAGTGATTTGACCTGGCATGGAAACGGAAACATGTTGGAGTGATCGATGAGGATGGAGGGAATCAGCGTTTCCCCTCCCATTATCCAAGGGGGGCGCCCCCCCCCGTCGCCAACAAGGTTTATTGATGACGCATTGAACGAAGCGCGACGGCGCGCGCCAAGCCACACCGCTTGCTCGGCTTGCACGAGCTCATCGCGCACTTTCAAAAGCGCCAAAGCTGACAAAAGCTGAACGAAAACACGCGCTTCGACTCTGTCACCGACGCTCACACGCGCTGAGTCAGGTGCGCGAGCACACGGGTGGACACGCGCTCCCGCCATCAGACAGAGCGCGCGCAGAGAAACAGTCGCGTGGTGGCGAAGGTGCAATCAGAAATAACCTCAGTTCTTCATGCCCTGCCCCTGACACGCAGCAAAAATCCAGTCATAAAAGGTGATGGCTGTATATGAGGGAGGGAGAGAAAGATACAGTAGATAAATATATTTTTATTTAAGAGATATATAAATACAGTTTATGGAAGGTAAATAGAGAACATTTTCATTCCCCCCCCTTTGGAGTGTTTTGTTGAATATGTAGAGGTATTCAAGACATGTTTAATAGCTGTTATGTATATTTTGTTTGTATTAATGGTCATTGCATATATTACACCAATCAACTGTTCTACAGACTGATTGCTGTTGTTAAAAGAAAGTAGAGGTGGGGCGACTGCAGTTTTCTGGATGATCACCGATATTTAAAAAGTCTGACTGATTTTGGCCTATCCTGATTTTTTTTCTGTACTAAATATAGCAGAAAAGTTACAAAGTTGGCAACAGTAGGCCGACTATTGTTAAACACAGCCCACTCTCAGACCTTGGTGGTGGTAGAAAAAGATCAGTGGATAAAATCAGTTTCACATGTAAGTATCCACCGATCATCAGTCACCAACAGTTAAAGAAATCACACCCCTAAAAGGAAGTAATGAAAACCACAGTCAGAGGTTTTTGTTAACTGTGGAAAAAACGTTACATTAAATTTATTTGCCTGATGTGTAATGGCACCATGTGGGTTTTCAGCTTGTTGAATATTAATTTAAAGCTCAATGAAAATTAAATGCAGTTGAATTATTATCATTGCTAAAAATTGACAGGTAAAAATAAATTATGAGGGAATTTTTTTGACCGCAGCAGTCAAAATGAAGGACAACAAAAAAGTCTAGTTAATCACTTTTAATTCATTCATCAGCAATCTTGTCTTTGCACGTGTTCAGATTATCTTTGTCTGATATTAAAATGTGTTTGTTGATCTGAAATTAAGTTAATTTCCCTTAAACCTCTCAAGTTTCATTTCGATTTTAGTTTAATTCATTGGTGTCCAGAACTGGACCCCACTGTTTGCACACAAATTGATTTTGCATTATTCTGAGAGGAGATGACTTTACAAAGAGCTCACCAATAGATGTAAACATGCCAGCTTTAAAGGGGATGTTGTTGCTCTGAAATCCAACTGGCCCTGGAAACACATCAGAACAGAAATATTACAAAGCAGGAAAACAATGCAAACCTACAAACATATTTGACATGACACCCCTGTAATTCTGTGTTCTCATGATAAAGAAGAACTTTAATATGCATTTTATAACATCCTGGCATAGTTTAAAATGCTTTTCAAAGGTGTGGCTGAAATATGACAGAAAAAACAACATTCCTTATAAAAAAGGTTCTGCTCAGAGCTGTTTTTAGGGTGTTCCTATTTTTGTGTGGAGCTCAGAAAAAGGGTTCAAGCAGAAGCTGGAGAAAAACAAACAAGAGAGCTGGATAGTTTTCCTCCATGCTGTGTCTGTGACAGAATAACCATCTTGAAATGTTACAGGGTTGGGTTGTATTAGACTTTTTGCTATAAAAAAAGAAAATATTGCTTTGATTAAGATGAAAACACAGACAAAAAGATTTACATCCAATCAGTTTGTTTTGCGGTGTGTAATTTAGGCCAGGGTTTAGGTTTGTGACAAAGTTAAAAATAAATACAAATATAATAAAGTTTTTTAGGGGATGATTTGCAAAAATCAGCTCCTGGTCATTTCACCAGTTTCACCCACACATTGCCAAATTTTATAGCCTTTCATACTCATAAAACATGACTCATGAGTTTATTTTTCAGCAATGATTTCAAGATGAATGGTCATAAAATACTCAGATCTCACATTTAATTTAATTCAGTCATGATTTTAAAACTCTTTATTACTCTCAATTCCCATTTCCTTTGGTTCTGATCCCTGTTTTAACCAAGTCACAGTAACTCTAAGTTATATCTCTTCATCTAATGCCTATAACTCCCTGCAGGACAAGCACTTACAGGCGGAGGGTGCTGGTGCCCAACAGGTCACCAGTCCATCACATACGCACACATGCTCTTACCTAAGGGTAATTTAAAATAACCAGATGACCAAATAGTTGAGTTTTTGGGCTGTGGGAGGAAGCTGGAGTACCCTGAGAAAACCTACACATGCAGGTGGAGAGCTGCATGTAATATACTGGAGTCATATAACCACAGTAGAATATAAAGCACAAACATTTTCTCTCTGGGAGAAACAAACTGATAGATGATCAGTGTGAAATATCAAATGTCAGATTACACTGTTTCGTACCTGGAAATTTCTTTTTTTCCGTTAACTCATTTTGTTTTTATAACTTATATGTTTGTGTCCATTTATTGCCTAAAATTCATTTTCTACATTTTGAAAATCTTGTAACTCGTGTTACAACATAATATTTAAAAGATGTTATACGTATCTTCTGTTACTATCATGATTGAGAGTATAATTTTTTGATAGGATTTTATGAATGAACCAATAAAGTTTATTTAAAGTAATCAGCGATACAGAACAGCTGTAACACAGACTGCTACAGGAGATCCTTTCTGCCCACAGCCATCAGCATCTACAGAAACTCATTAAAGAAAATTACATAAGTTATAACAATATTTAATTTTCCTCTGGGATTAATAAAACATTTTTTAAATTGAACTGAATTATGAGGTAGGACAACTAATGGAAGAACATCAACAAATCCCCCACCAAATGGCTCCAAAATGCCCCCCAAAAAGGTTTCAGAATGGTACAACCAAAGTCAAGCGTTATATCCAATTACAGTTTTTTTTGTGCAAGACCAACACTACTTTTCATATACTTTTCATGTACTTTTCATATAAGACCAAGTTGGTTTAAATAGCTTTTTTTCTTAATATAAATGAAATCTTTATTTCTCAGCTGCATTTTTTATTTACTTTGGTTATCTTTCTTTTATAATATAATTGACTTAATGCAGCAGTATGTAACAAAAATATGTTTTTTTTTGCATATTTGTTAAAACTGTCACCATGTTGTGACAGGATGTTATGAGACAGATAATCTGTGGAAACATCGAACTCCTCCACCTCCTCCCTGAGTTACTATTGCCTTCTAAAGAAATGCACCACTCCCGACGTAAAACAACCAGTCAGAGCCAGGAGGAGGGTCTTAGTGCTGTCAATCACCCTCGTGTACGCGCTGCTAAATGTGCTGATGGTGGAGAAACAACTCACCGTTCCAGGAAAACTGTTTATCCGCTGTCATCAGTGGCCGTGCTAACTAGCCTTAGCATTAGCAGCAGGCTATGTTGTGGTGAACCAGCTGTAGCGTAGCAGAGAGCAACGGGGAGCGGTGCTGACATGAGGATGAGTGAGAGCGCTAAGACCCTCCTCCTGGCTCTGATTGCTTGTTTCTGAGTGAGTGGTGTATTTCTGCAGTTAGTACTGGGTGCACTGTCTTATATTAAACTGCCATGACATAATGATAAACAAATATGTAAAAAAAAAAAACATATTTTTCAAAAAAGTTACATACTGCAGCTTTAATTATCTAAAATATTAACCTGTAACAAATAAAGCAAAAACAGAAGAAACCTATAGGGGGGTAAATACTTTGTCACAGCACAATAATAATCTCCTTGCTTACTGTCACACTGTGGCTTATTTGGGTATTGAGTGATGTAACCACATCGCAAGTGGTTGCATTACAAACTGAAATGTTTGTTCACACATGTGCATTGTTTATCAGGTTTTGTAATGCTCAACTGAACCACCAGCTATGTTAGAGACACTCTCAGAATATTGGTAATTAACTTTAAAATGTTTATATACACTGCTCAAAATAATAAAGGGAACGCCCAAACAAAACAATGCAACTCCAAATCAGTCGCACCTTTGTGGAATCAGTGTCACCAGTTAGGTAGCAACACTTATTGTGACTCCAGTTCACCTGCTGTGCAAATGCAACATACAACAGGTGGAAATGAGGAGCAATTAGCAAGACAACCCCGATAAAAGAGTGATTCTGCAGGTGGTGACCACAGATCATTTCTCTGTTCTCACCTTTCTGGTTGAACTTTTAGTCACTTTTTCATTTTGTCAGTGCTGTCGTGCATAGAGGCATCATGAGGCGGTTTTTTTACAGCCCAATGAAGTTGCTCAAGTTGTGCAGTTAATCCAAGATGGAACATCAATGCGAGCGGCGGCAAGAAGATTTGCTGAGTTCAATGTTTCTGTTTCAGCACAGCATCTAGAGCATGGAATAGGTACCAGGAGACACGGAGGGGGCCGTAGAAAGGCTACAACCCAGCAGCAGGACCGCTACCTCGTCCTTTGTGCAAGGAGGAACAGGAGGTCCACTGCCAAGGCCCTAGAAAATGACCTCCAGCAGGCCACTAAGTGATCAATCCACCAACACCATGTCGCACCAGACTGTTCAGGAGCTAACTGATGCTCTGATCCAGGTCTGGGAAGAGATCCCTCAGGAGAACATCCGCCGTCTCATCAGGAGCATGTCCAGGCGTTGTCGGGAGGTTATACAGGAACACGTGAAGGCCACACACACTGCTGAGCCTCATTTAGACTCGTCTTGAGGAAGATTCACTGATGTTGAATCAGCCTGTCATGTTGTTTTCCACTTTCATATTGAGTATGAATCCAAATCCAGATCTCCATGGGGTAATAATTTGGATTTACATTGATAATTTTTGTGTTATTTTTTTTCTCATGATGAAGTTTTTCAATGAGAGTATTTCATGAATTGAAACCTAAGATGTGTTATTTTGGTGTTCCCTTTCATTTTGTGAGCAGTGTATATATAAATCAATCTTTCTGAAACTCCGATTCAAAACAACGAATCAAGAACCTTACACTCATGAACTCCAAAGTAGTTTCCCACCCCATGACCGGTGCCGTGGCCGTAGTTCAGGCCCACCTCCCACAGAGCCCGGCGGCCCAGCATCTCTATGCGCACACCTGTTGAGACACAAAAGGCCTCTTACAGACATCCTGCAGCAGGAACACGAGTGCAATCGTCTCAAAATGATGTGGAGGAACAGAGCTCTCTAGTGGTGACATAAAGGCACCTTTCAGGGCTGGGGAAGAGTAAATCGAACTCAAAAATGTGCTTCGTTGTTTTCCACTCACCACTTGTCCCTGAGGGAAAAACAGTTTGTGATATTTCAATGTTCCCCATGAGCACTCGAGTGAAGGCCTCCTGTGAGTGGAAAAGCATGTTTGACATGTGTGATTCAGTGCATGACTTAAAATAAAAAGCTATTTAATGTAAATATCACCTTTTGCATGTCTGTGGGCGTCCCCCAGTGAACCGTGCGAGTGATGTCAGTGGTCCCATCTCTAAAAGTAGTGAGAAACATCGTGACTCATTTTGTGAGCACGAGACCTGAAGTGAAACTGGGAGACAGTGGTTTTACTCACAGATACTGGCCCCCAGAGTCAACCAAGTACATCTCATCAACTGTCAGCCTCCTGCTGGTTTCTTCTGATGGGCTGCAAGGACATAAAAAAAAAAAAAAAAAAAAACAGGAAATGATACTGGCAATATACGATAGTGTTTACCGTTAAAATACGATAGAAATGTTTTTAAAAATCTGACAGTGTTAAAAAAAATAGGAAAATACATCAGAGCTCATTGTTTTCTCTAGAATCTCCTGCACATTCATGCCTGTGTCATGTTTTGAAATGAACAAGAAAAAGTTTAAACAAAGAAACTTTTTATTTTTCACATCAGAGCAGCAGGTTGTTTGTCGGTTATACTTTCAGGTGGTTTAACAGACAAGATAAATTTAGCAGCGAGAAAAAATGTTTGATCTTATTCCTGACAGAGCTGTGACACTGTCCATGGTGAAATAACTCAAACACCATGAAAATGTGAAATCCCTTGATTCCTCCCCCCCCCCCCATTTTAATAAGACCAGCTGTACATTTTCCCAATTTGTCAAATTGCAACCACAGACTTCAATGTATTTAAGCAGTATTTATGTGATGGACCAACACAAAGTAGTGCATAATTGTGAAGTGAAAGAAAAATGATTTACGTTTTTAAACTTTTTTTCTTAATGAATAAAAATAATTTTGTGGAACCACAGTTTGCAGCAATATAGGATTGACTGCCAGCTTTGCACACCTAGAAACTGGCATTTTTGTCTATTCTTCTTTGCAAAATAGCTTAGAGCAAGTCAAATTGGATGGAGCGAATCTGTGAACATCAGTTTTTAAGTCCCAGCACAGATTGTGAGACATTCTAATACATAGATATTCTTTGATTCAAGCCATTATATTGTTGCTCTGGCTGCATGTTTCGAGTCCTGCAGGAGAGTGAATCTCTGTCTGGTGCTGAGTCTTCTGCTGCCTCCAACAGGTTTTCTTCCAGGTATGAAATTAATTCAGCTTCATCCATCTCCCTATGAACTCTGACCACTTTCCCTGTCCCCACAACACGATCATGCTTCCCCACAGCGGAGATGGGAAGTGTTGGTTTGCTGCCACAGTTTGTGTTTTACACATCAGCAAAAAGTTAAACCAGAGCACCTTCTTTTACATGTTTGCTGTGTTGTCTGCATGGCTTGTGTTCATCGAACATTTTATGGATGTCTTTCCACCATTGCTACTCTTTTGTTAAGGCAGATCAGTGGAGTGTAGAAATAATAGTTATTCTGTGGACAGATTCTCCAGCTTTGAACCGAACTCCTTCCATTGGCAGATAGATTGATGGTTAACTCTACTTTAAATTTCTCCACCACTTCAACTCTGACCAGTTTGCTTTGTTCCTTCATGATGACGTTTGTTCTCTGAATAACTCAAATCAGTGTATGAGGCCTTTACAGAACAGCTTTATTTATGCTTATGCTGAGATTAAACTACACACCAAGGCAGCACTGGATCTTATTTAGGTATGTGAGCAAAAAACAAGCCACATTTTTGGATTTTTATTTAAAATAAAATTGTTATTTTTGTTCAGCTTCACAGCTATGTCTTCTGTTCTAATGTATAAATTATCTATCAGCTATATGGAGGTCTATGGTCCTAATGTGACAACATGCTTAAAAGTGCAAGGAATATGAACACTTTGACTAAGACCTGTAGCTGACAGACCTGTGACCAACAGTGCCACGAGTGTAATTACTCAAACAGTGCATGTGAATTACTTGGGGAATTAAAAAGTAGTGGGTATTTCCCCTGTTTTAGGGTTAAAAGATAAATAAATGTTGGCTGTGCATTCAGGGATTACAAAACAGCATTGCTGCATAAAATCAGGCTTTCTAAATGTCTTTTACTTTGAAAAGCTTAGAAGAATTAATCAGGTGTTGTAACAAACATCAGGGATTATTTGGTCCATTTATCTCCTGTTGAATAATGCTTTGAATTCTTGGTAAGAATTGTAAATGATGCTTTAAAAAACCTCACCTGGATTTTACAAAGCACTTTCCAGCAGTTGGACTTACTTCCATTATGATTTATGTAATATGCACATAAAGTACAGCTACACTACAAACTGAGATATATCATAGCTAAAAAATATAAGCATGTTGGACACGATTGAAAAAGTACTGACAGACGACAAAAGTGACGCGAGCAGAAAGTTTTTCATGTGATTTGCTCAAAAGTATCAGTTTTAACTCTCTGTGTCTGGGGTTTCCACTATGTTGATTTCTGTAATGTTTGTGTTTGTTTGTGTGAGTTTGGCTGGTGGCCTTTGAACTTTCATACGGGCATCTCCTATCCTCTGAAGAAATGGTGCCACCCTTTATTTATACGATTTGATGAATGCATTTACAGTTTCCTTCATAAACAACATGTCTAAAAATCCCCCCAAATCTGGTTGCCTTTGTGTTGCTTTTTGACTTTAACAGTGATCCCAACAATGCATCGCTGAGATTCTGAGCAATGCGGCTACATTTGAATTAATTAAGTAAAAAGCTGCCAGCCAAACATAAAATATAGCTTTTAAGTTTAACAAAATCTGTTAACTTTTGTTCTCATGACATTTATTAAATATAGGTATACAGAAACATTCATGGTATAGTAAGTATTAGCAAGGTACCCAGGTTATACACCTGAAAAATAAACCCAGACTGGTACCCCTCCACCAACGTACAGTTGGTTTAGGCTACTTGTTCTGGCATGCAGTGTTTTCATCCTGCATTATGTTAAAACATGTCCAGTTTGGTTTCATCTGTCCAGTGGATAGTTTTCCCGTCACCTTGTGGCTGATTCAGATGCAACAAGCCAAAGCCATGCAGCCGTACTCTTTTTATGGAGAAGATGCTTTCTTCTGGCAGCCCTTTCATGCAAGTCATACATCATTATACACAAAATGCTAAAGTCTGACATGGAGCTCTCGAGAGTTTTACAGTTTATTTGATTATTGTGTTATGATATTAGGACAGATTTGCTGGGATATCCACCTTTGGGAAGATTGGCAACTATCTTAAACTTTTACAAATCTTTTTAAAATGTAAATTTTAAAAGGGTCTTGAACCCTTACAATATCAATCTACAGCAACAAATGTAAGACACTTTTCTAAGTGTCACTGCAGACGTCTTTACGCAATGTGTTACACTAACACACACCTGAATGGTCAGAGCCAGCAAACCAGTACAAAAATCTGAAAAATCAAGTTTTATCAACATGGTCACACTTGCTGATTATCGGTCAAAATAGCACTTAATTAGCTACTCTTGGCTGCTGCTTTCTCTCTTAAATCATATGAAAGTAAAAATGATGTACTTTGTTTTTCAGTCACATCATTTTCATTTTGGCCTTGGCTTTGCTTAATAATTATCCATCTATTGTTTATACCCTTATTCACGCAGGATCGGAGGGGTGGGAGGACGGACGGTTGCTTGGGGGTGCTGGCGACCTGTCCGAAGACGCACAGGACAAACAACCATGCACACACAAATTCACACGTAAGGGCAATTTAGAAAGACTAATTAGCATAACAGTCATGTTTTTGGACTTTGAGAGGAAGCTGGAGTACCCAGAGAAAACCCACACATGCACGAGGAGAACGTGCAAACTGTATGCATACTCTTGAGGTTAGATTTAAATCATTTAAGAAAATGTAAAGATGTGCTCTACTGATACCGTGATTGTATGTAAATGGAGTTTTTATAGAAATAGCTTTAAACATCATGTACCAGTAAAGAAATCTCCACTGCCAGTTTATCTGTTGTATTTTGATGTTTTCAGTGTTTCCTCCCTACTTAAAGAACTTGTTTTTTGACATTCAAAACTGTCTGTCTAAAAAGTAGAGCATCAAAAAGAGGTTTCCATGAGTTCATCTCACCTGTAGTGGGCGAGAGCAGCATTTGGTCCACTTGCAGAGATCGTTTCAAAGCTCGGGCCTCTGCTGTCCTTCTGTTTGCTGCAACGTTTATATTAGCTGTGACATCCAACTCCAAGGTTATTGTATATAATAATACTTTGTTCATACGACAGAGCAAAGTGGTGCATGTTAGTCCTTCGCAACTTTGTGTGTACACAGTTCAAAGAAGGTGTTTACATACACTGAATAAAAAGATTTCATTCTTTTCCATCTGTTTGACTTTAAATCAAACTAAATCTTTTCTGTTTTGGTCAAATAAGGTTAAGAAGATGATTTCAA
The DNA here is from genome assembly GCA_014839685.1 of Anableps anableps. NCBI lineage: Eukaryota > Metazoa > Chordata > Actinopteri > Cyprinodontiformes > Anablepidae > Anableps > Anableps anableps. The sequence goes on along the minus strand of CM026074.1, from coordinate 29,466,499 downwards.
CTTGTTAAATCCCAGAATAAAGAGAAAGTTTTTCAGATATAGTATGCTTTTCACTTTCATCAAACCTGGGTTCATGCCTCATTCTAAATGGTTATGTTATCCTGAGCTCTCTCTGCAGTTATGCTGCTACAGGTTTAGGAGGACAAATTGACCATTTCTCCCCACTTTCTTCTTCTACTACTCTCCAACTTGCATTATTTGCTGTTATTTCAACTATTAACTTTATGTTTTCTGTGTTTTATTTCTCTTCATAGAAGCTACACCTAGTCTGGCGTTCCATTTTGGCTGAGATGCCTTCCTGGAGGAGGGCATCGACTGAGATACTGCTGCCAAAAACTAAACGTTTTTCCTCTCCTGCTGTTAACTTCTTCCTTTTCATTTACATAGAAAGTACTCCTATATCTGTTCTAATGTTTCTTTTTTGTATTTGCTCTGTATTCTTAAACCCCCAGTCAGTTGTGGCAGATGGCCGCTCATACCGAGCCTGGTTCTGGTTCTGCTAGAGGTTTCTTCCTGTTAAAGGGAAGGTTTTCCTCTCCTCTGTCGCTACATGCGTGCTCGCTATGAGGGATTGCTGTAGAGTCAATGACACAATGCAAGCGACTGTCTGCTGTTGGTACGTGCTCGTCCAGGAGGAGTGAATGCAGCAAGTCAATGATTTGATGAAATCTGCTGGGTTTCCTTAGACAGAATTTTTTTTAAATAATTTGAATAATTAGTTGAGCTACTGTACTGTTTCATGACTAGGACTTTTTATAAAGTGCCTTGAGACATTTGTTGAATGGGCGCTATATAAATAAACCAAATTGAATGGAAAAGTTTGCGCTGATTTAGTCTCAGACAGCGAGAAAGTATATAGTTACGACTCTTTTTACACAGCGTATGTAAACATCTGGTTCTAACTCAATCTGCTGACTCACCTGCGACAGTGATTGACATATTCTGCAGCTCTCAGCTCGGTCACATTCCCCTTTGGGACAGCTGTTTCCAGCCACATCAGCAGCTGGATAACAGCAACTGCGTCCCTCACCTTTACAACATTTAAGTAAAAGTTTGAGCTCATTTTTTAAATTCAGGTGGTAAAAAAATTCTGTATAACTTCTGTCTGCATTTGGGACGTACATGAGCTTCCCTCAGAATTCGTTCCTCAGTCTCGTCTTTCACTGCTTTAGTTGTCAACACAGGAGAATAGGAGGATGTCATTAGTTTCTCCTATATTAGATAAACAAACAGTAGTTAACATAAAGTACATACTTCTTACAAGGTAAATGAACTGAACTTTTTTGAAATAATCTGCATACCTGAGGTGTTATGAGCTCATAAAGTGCGTAGTTCGTGTATTCTGTACCTATCCACACTTTAACCTCGGGCTGAGCCACGTAGGCGATCAGATTCTCACGAACAGAGTCGTAACTTTTCAGCTGCACACAGAGGGATCCGGTACAGGATGCACTCAGATACACCTTCAAATCCTCAGTCACTCTGTCTGTGTGGACAAACAGCCTGCAGAAGCCATGAAGGACAAAAAGCAACATGTTCACATGCGTCATAGCAGGGTATTTTGTGGATTTGTGGTGGAATACTTGAAAATATTCTATTCCAGTCACAATAAATAATTAGTTGCTCAATAAATAGATATAAACAGTGAATGACTGACCAGATTTCATCTAATGTTAGAAGTGTGTAGGAGTAGAAGAAGGGGTTGTAGGGAATGTCATTTCCACGTAAATTAAAGAGCCCTACAAAACAAAAACAAACATCATCACTGACTCTCATTTCTTTCCAAATTGTTATCACGATTAATTAGTTTGACAAAGCATCATGGGTATTTTTCCTCACAGGCTGTTTCATCCAGAGCTGAGAGCAGAAGAGCTGTGGGCTGGTATGGATTGCTCGTCATCAGACTCCGTATCTGCTCTACCTTCATCTGCCATGTCCTTTCTGAGGGATGAAACAGTTTCGTTTTCTGAGTCTACCGCCACGCTATCACCAAACAGCGATGTATTTCATTTAGATTTTATGTCAAAGATACAACAAAAACATAAGCGGAAGGAAATTGACACATGATTTTCTAAATTTTAATAAATAAAAATCTGAAAAGCATGCAATACATATGTGTTTAGACTTCTTGACTCTGATACCCTTAAATAAAATCCAGAGCAACCAGCAGCTTTAAAGACATCACCTCATTGGTTAATACTGTAAAGTCCGCCTGTGCATGATTTAATCTCAGAATAAATCCAGCTGTTCTGTGAAGGCTTCAAAGGTTTGTTGGAGGAGATTAGTGAATAAACAGCATCATGAAGACCAAGGAACACAGCAAACGGGCTGGGAATGTTTTTCCTAATTAGGTTCAGGGAAGTTGGTTGGAGTTAATTAAAACATGGATGAATTGAAAGACTAGACACTTTTAGAAACACAGTGAAGCATATTCATGTGTTAGAGTGGTCCAGTCAAAGTCCAGACTTAAATCAAACTAAGAATCTTTGATAATACTAAAAAATGACTGGACTAAAAAAGAGATGCAGTTAATCCAGTTGTATTGAGTTTTGCAAAGTAGAACGGACTGCTTCATTCTCTAGATGTGCAAAGACATCCCACAAAAGATGTGCAGCTGTGATTGTGTTGGATACATAGTCATGCCACACTTTTTAGGAAATATTTTTACAGATCAAGCCCATTAAAATATATTGAAGTTTATGGCTGTAAAATGTGAAAACCCTGAAGAAGTATGGTTCATATTACAACACAATGTTTGTGCCAATTAATAACTAAAATAATCTTTGCCAAAGAAAAAGAACTGGTTCAATTTGATCCACTTTATTTTAGTGAAATCCATCTAAATGTATTTTTCTTATATAATTTAATTGTAATATATAAATGTATCATATTAATTTATCTTGAGTGTAAAAACACACTTGTCCTTTTTCTTTGCCTGCTTGACATTCAAGTCATCTTCTTATTCTTCATTACTTAATGGACTCCATCCAGTCTGCCAAGAATATAAGAGCAACCTTTCTTATCCTGACTGTCAGACATGCTCTTAAAGCCATGCACAGAATGATTTTATTCCAGTAAAATATACAGACCATTAGGTTTATGGTGCTCTCTATTGGGTCCATTTTTCTAATCTGCAGTCATAAAGTCTAATAAGACCAATACTGAGACAACTTCCTTATCTGCTGGCTTCTCTACTCCTTCTGAGTTAGTGTTTGATCTGCCAGCCAACCATGAAAAACACAAACAGGCTCTTTGGTTGTTTGCAAAGCTGCTTAATGCTCTCTTTCCAATTTGCAGGTATTTCAGGTTGACTGCTCGGCTGCAGTGCATGTGTATTTGTGAGTGGAAGAGGACTTACGTATGACTCTATCAGGCAGACGGGTGAGGCTGTCAGCTGGGACATGAGGTCTATCCTTCCACACTTGGTCGACCAGCTTAACAGGAATGGACTTGAGGATGCGATTGCTGGACTCCAGACTCATAGCGTAGTTCTCCTGGGTCTCTAATGGAGCAAATTGCAGAAGAATACAGCCATTAAACAGAATCAATCTCAAGTAAACAGTCTGGATGGCGTCTGGTGTCCCTTTCAATATTTCCCATCTACTTGGTACTTTATTGATGTTAAACTGGACTAACAGCTGAGGTAAATAGGGTAAAAACTCACTGAGGGAGAAGAGGAAGGGATCAAAGCCAATGTTGCCTCCTGGTGGTACCTCTGAGATGAGCCACTCCGCCACACTGATGATGGACACTAAAACAACCAAGCTCGCATTTGTATATGGAAAAAACCTTTGGAGATTATTGCAAAGAGTCCTCATACAATGAAATTCTGCAGATTAGTCTTAAAGTAAATCAAATCACTGCTTAGTAAGTAGATGTGTATTAAAATAATTAACCTTCTTTCTTTAAATCCGCGGTAAAACTAAATGTAGAAACTAAATTTAGAAATATTACCTGACTCCACGAGGTAGCTATATGCTTAACTGCATATTCTTAGGTTACAAAATTCAAGTCTATTATGTTCTCTTGTGTTTTTCTTAAATCCTGGCATTTTATTTTGTAATTTCTGCCACATTAGTGCACTAATTTGATATGCTGGTATTGACTGGTTCTTTTTCATCCAAGGAATACTCAGATTGGAAAAAAAGGTTTTTCATTTACAAACACTTTAAGCTGTGATTCGAGTTGTTTGCAAGTTAACGGGCTTTGCGTGTGAAAGAAATTAAGTTTTGTGCGTTTTTGGTCCTCTTGGCGTTCAATACACGAGGCGCAGGAGCGTCAGAGTGGAGCACGTGGGGCTGCAGCGACAGAGCTGGCAAGCAAGAGTTTGTCAGATTTGAGCGCCTGCCAGAATACTGGATCATTGCCGACATATAGTGTAAATTTTATTTCGGTGGCCAGTGTGTTGATAATGGTCATTGTGATGAAGCTAGGTATTAGTAATACCAACTAGTTGTTAGCAAAAATGGTTACTAGCTATTAGTAATGCTAACTGTCTGTTAGCAAAATTGGTGACTACGACTAGTAATGCTATTTGTGCATTAGCATAAGAGGTGATGCTAACTATTCATTAGCAAAAATGAGGACTAGCCATTAGATAATGCTAGTTATCTTTTAGCAATAATGGTTACTAGCCATCAGCAGTGCTAATTAGCCATAAGTATTATTCCTGCATTACAACTTCACCACTTTCTCCAAACTCAGTTTACTGTGACTTTTTGGTAAGTTTTTTAAAAATGTGAAAAATAACCCTTTTATTACTAATATTACTTCTTGACACAAAATAAAGGTCATAAGTGACATCTCCCAGCCATGGAATATTTTGTTCATGAATAGCCTAATTTCCTAACACAAATTGTAGTTTACAGCAATTTTTTTATGAAAAGGAAGTAAATGTACATTTATCAGGGATTCTATTTATTGCCACAATATTGGTTTTGTTTCAGTTTTTTGGCTGATGGATGTGTGATGACAGTGGCCATTGATTGTGGCACAGATATTGAAAAATGATCAGAGTTTAAAAACCTGCTGTTGACTCATGTTTCAATAGGTGTTGTAATCATAATTTATTTTTTCAAAATACGAAAAGCTGAATTTCATGAACCTTGTCCTCTCAAAAAAATTAAGAAATTATTAAATATTTGATCTCTCTTTGATGAAGTTTTTGAAAAACAAGTACACCAAAAAAATGTGCAAAAGCAATGTTGCATGAGAAAAAAAAGCTTTGTTTCTGTGAGCTTTTTCATCGTAAAACTCCCGTAATGACATGTTGAGTCTTTAAAAGGCTATTTTTGAAAACGTAAATAAAAAACATCCCACAACAATTTAAAAGGAATGCATGTGTGCAGCGTTGCCATCACAACAAGGCGCAGCACAATCATCCATACCATCTTTTTCCAGCTCCCAGTTGCAGTCCATCTGTCTCTCAGCTTGGACCCAGTAGCGGCTGTCTGTCCACAGAGCTGCCTTGGTCTGAGTGACAACAGCAGTGCCTGGAAAAAAGTAGGACAACAGCTGCACTAAGAAGTGGCTGGTGTTTGATTACCAAAAACTATAAATATCAGACTTTATACAGTGCTGTGAAAAAGTTTTAAACCACCCATAAGTTCTTTTTATATAAAACTTTCAATGCCCAAGAGGTCATGTAATCTTCGGAAATGGTATTAATCACCTTTCTATTTGTTGTCTCCTGCTAATCATCAAAGGTTGGGTTGTGAAGATAAGAGGGTTTAGGATGGAACAACAATCTCAAGTATTTCTTATCTTTAAATGTAAGTCTGTTCAATTTCAGTGCCACATCTTACAACTATTGCTCATCTTAGAAAGGTAGCTGTATTGATAGCTTTGCCTTTTGGCTCAACCACGAGAGACAAGATGAGTGCCCTCATCGCTGCAAACAAAGCCGCAATACAGTCTGTCTGTCTGCTTGTGATCCATCTTACCATCACTTTTTTACAAGATCTTGTTGTAGATTCTGTTTTCCAGGCCGTGAAAAGCCCAAGTGTTTAACAGAAGGTGACTTAACTTAAAGATATTTAACCTTTCATCCAAGACAGTTCAGTTTTGTGTTGAACACAACACCAAGATACTCGAACTACTCTGCCTGAGGCAGCAGATTGTGTCTATAAAGTGGAGAACTAAAGAAATGTCATCTTCAGCAGATGAACATTTTTTAAAGAGATGCAATATCCCTTTGGTGATCATTTACTGTATGGCACCTTTTCACTTAATAGCTCTTTGGGAATCACCTTATTGGAGCTAAAACACTATTTTATGGCCTTTAAACTGTGCTATCTTTAGGAGTTTGCAAGAAATTAGCAAAGGACGTGGGTAGACTTTGACATCTAAACTGATGTGCAGCGATGACAGTGGTTAAACTACTTTTTTATGCCATAATTATTAGTGTTACGTAGCTTTGGAAACAAAACAAAATGGAAATAGGAAATATAAGTGAGCAAAACAGCCAAAGTTAATAGAAAAACTCTAAAAGAAAGAATAAGAAAAGATGAATCTTCAAATATGGATATGTGGAACCTAAAAAAACATAGAAAAGAAGTATGGCAAAGGACTTTTCATTCTTGTTCCACTCTTGCAGCCTCACACACAACTTTATTTGAGTAGACATTATTACTACCAGGTTGGATAACCATTTTGCCTTCAGAACTACATTAAATCTTTAAGGAATGTACTCAACAAGGTGTTGAAAACATTTATGTGAGTTTTTGTCTGTATTGACACGTCAGCTTCATGGAATTGTTGCAGAATTATTGATCGCACAACCACAAAGCAAACCTACTGTTGCACCACATCCTGAAGTTTGCCCTACCCGGTGATTTGAGCTTTGTGATATGGTGTAATATCCTTCCGGAAGTGGCCATGAGATGACGGGAACACCGGGGTCTGCACAAAAGCTCAAAGTGTGCCAAGAAAAGCCAAACACCATTACGAAAACCGTGATCCGATCCATTGATACATGGAGCGATAAATATATGCTCGTTGATCATGCTGCAACAAAAATCCAGACCCACTGGACCAGGCAACCTTTTCACCAATCCTCGCAGTTTCAGCAAGCCTCATGTTTCCTTTATATCTTTTGAAATCATTCAGCTCATTCTCCTTTGACAATTGACATCAACAAGGCATTTTTGTCCAAAAAACTGAGATATTTTCTCTGTTTCAGACATTTCTCTGTAAGTCTGAGAGATGCTTGTGCTTGAACATCCCCCAGTATATCAGCAGTTTCTGACATACTCAAACAAGCCCATCTGGCACCAACAGCCATGCTGCAATTTGTGATAGAAAGCAACTGAACAGATGTATCAAATATAGTGGTTAGTGAGAGTAGATTTAATTTGCAACCAACAGCTGCGTAGACCCTTGAAACAGAGCCATTTTCGTTACAGTTTGTACAGCTTTGCAGAGGCCTGTTCAGGTATAAACCTCTATTTACTGACATTTCTTTCCCCATAGCCTCCTATGATCAGCTACTCTGTCTGCTCTCATGGTAAATCAGCAGTCGGGTTACTCTGCGAGGACAGTCACCATGAATGAGAGGATGCAATTAAACAGTGGGCGAAAGCGCTGAAAACAAATGAACAACGAGTCGGTGAGGATGTGGGATGAAAGTAGAGGAGCTCAGATGTGGGGGTTGACTCATGATGAGGATGAAGAGGAGGAGAGGATTGTACCTGCAGAGCCTGTAAAACCAGTCATAAAGGCCATCCTTGCGTCACGTGGGGCGATGTATTCACTCTGACAGAAAAAAAAAAAACATACAGCAAATTAAAATCACACACACACACAAACAAGGTCTTTAAACCCGGATGGATTAATTATGACAGCCGGCAGATGTACCAGGTGAGCATCAGTGCCAGGAATGATGTAGGCGGAGATATTCAGGGGAAGCATTTCCTCTCGCAGCTCCTGCAGCTGGAGAGAGGTATTTACTGCTGTGCTGGGGAGATACTGCAACAAACACAGACAGGAAGAAAGATGAGACGCACAGCGATGAAGGCAAAAGTCTCCACATTTCCTTAAAACCCAGGAAACTGCTGAATTATCTCCTTCTCTATCATTCTCTGTAATCATTAACGCTGGATGAATCCACTGAGGGCAAAGTTGCCCTTTAGCTGTTGACGGTTTTATGGAAAACTGTGGTTTATTGTTTTGGGTGTTAAAGTCGTTCACAGCTGAGTTTTACCGGTGGAGTCAGAGAGCAGTTCCTCTCGGTTCGCTCATATGCAGCAGCACTGAAAAGGTGTCCTGGAAGAACATGAAGACAGAGCTAAAAGACCAAATAATTACAGACTGGAGCACAGATCAGTGTGGCCTGATGTTCTCCTGTAACTTATTCTACTGAATCGTTTTGTTTTTTTTAGCTCTCTGAAACATCTGTGCACTCAGTGAGTCAAAGCTGAAGATTCATAAGGACAAAAAGTCGGAGTAAAAGGATGTTCAAGCAGAAATCAAGCCAAGAAAATAATCCAATCTAGGTGCAAAATTTTACAAGACAACTCAAACGCTTTGGCTGTTTCTTTTTTAAATAAATGCAATCAAACTGCTTTTTCTGTCAACTATAAATCTGTTTTAATAGCCACAGTTCCAGCGCTCATTACAGCACAAGCAGTGGTCATCAATAAAGAGAGCAGAGACAGAAAACAGCAAGAGGACAAACTCTTTACCCGTCAGTACGACCACAGAAACAGCCCACAGCCACACAGCGGAAGGCATCTTCAGGCGGCTGCAAACAGATCCTGCTCTCAGACTGCCGGCTGAGCTGATGTGCATCCAGGTTATGTGACAAGGAGTGCCCGGCAATGTTGTGAGCAACTGTGTGAGTGTGTGGGGGAGTGCCGTCCTCTCTCTCCCTCCTCCTCCTCCTGCTCCTCCTCTTCCTCGCCACCACTCACTATCTCCTCTGCCTGTGGCCCTTCCTGGTAGGAATCCTGAACAGAGGCCTTCAGAGTGGATTTTAAGACTAATAACCATTTTGCTTCCTGACCTAAAACATGTGTTTTATGTGTTCGTCTCTTTTTCAAACATATCCTTCATCAAACACTACTTATAACCAGATGAATCCAGCAATGTACGAACAGAAATACACACAATTTCTTCTTCAGCTGTTTCAGGTCAGTTCGGAGAACCGAGGTTATATATTTTCTGATAATTGTCTGAATAATGAGCAACAGATTTTTTTATTTCTTCAACTTAAGAAGATTACGATGCCTTTACACCATGTGGGAAAAACAAGATGATGATGCGATGGCTTTGGACAACATTTACTCAAATGGTAAAACTGATGTGGATGCATTTTAAGGCAGCTCCTTCCTTTTGTGCTATTTTGTGAAATAAAATCATAAAATATATCCTGAAGAGAGTTGGGGACCATCACGATGCTTGTTCATCCCTATGTCCACTCTCCAGTGCCTCGAGGTACCATTTATATGTTAATGCAGCTCATAAATATAAAACTTGTGGAGATGGTGGCTGTGCTGGAGAGAGAGCGCGTCTTTATCCACAGTGAAACGGTTCCTGTACCACATGGGCTGAAAGGCCGCTCAGCAAGGAAGAAGCCATTACACTAAAATAACATAAAGCTGTCAAATTACAGCTTACAAATGTACACAGGGACAAAACATCTTGATTTCTGGAGACATGGACAGTGTGTCTGGGAGGGGTTTCCATGCAGCTGCAGCTCATCAAAGCTGATCAGGAGGAGAACAAAGAGGAGCTGATTCCCGGAGGCAGATGCCAGATTGTTTTGCTCTCATACGTGGAACCAGTTCCCTGGTTTCCTTGGCTCTGCTTCCTTGTGACTCTTGGAGAAATCCTCTCCCTGCTCCTCTGCATCCAGATGTGGTAAAGTCGACTTGCTGAGGCTCAAACCAAGCATCAGACTGAGGAAGAAAGGAGATTTGAGTGACTTTGAAAGTGGCATAGTTGTTGGTTCCAGAAGGGCTGTAGTGAGTGTTTGTGATTTTTTTTTTCACTTTTTCAGATCCGTTCTCTGTAAATAACATGTGAAATCTTAGCAGATGACGACAGGGGTCACTGCTGTCGGCTAAGATCAGCAAACAGAGGCTACAATTAACACAGGCTCACAAATATTGTTCCATGAGAGATTAGAAAACTGTCGCCTGGTCTGATGAATCTATTTCAGCTGCAACATTCAGATGGTTGCATCAAAGCTTGACTCAAACAACTAAGGTATTTGACCATCATTTAAACACCACCGCATACAATCATCTTAAAGTAGCAAAAAATGCTTTGAGATTTTTGTTTTTGATGATTTTTTTGGGGGATTTTAGAGACTTTATTTATTAAAACTACCAATAAAGGGCAACAAAAATCAGAAAATGCATCAAGGTTTGCAGTATTTCATTTTTGTATGTCGAGTGGTCCCAGCCAGAGTAATATATTAATTCATTTAAAAACAACTTTGCACAAAAAGTTAAAATCAATCAGAAACAATTTTGTTCAAATTTGTAACTTTTCCAAGCTTGGATAAAACACCTAAAAAATTACCAATTTAAAATGATGGGATTGGGGAAAAAACAAATCAAATTTGTGACTTTTAAATCCCAAAAATATTTTATTGTGTTTATTGATGCAATAAAACATTAAAACAGATACATTTTGTTGTGCAAAGTTTCTGATAAATATTTTTACGTTTGTTTTTGAAAACATTTTGGTCTAAATTTGATCTTTTTCAATTTACTCAGTTAGTCTTTTACAGTTACTTCTGATTATAGTTTGGTCGTGTGTGAAATGCCAAAACGAAGTTTATTATTCTGATTGTTATTTAAAGTGACATAAAGCAAATACAATCAGTTGTCCAATTAGCCGCAGAGCTTCTGTTATTGCTGGTTTATTAATGTGGAGCTCCAGATTTATGCTCCTACTGTACCACATGTGACTGAATCAACCCGCTGTTGTTATTTATTAGGCGACACCTCTCTGTTGCTCTGAGACCCACCAGTTTTGAAGATGACTTCAAAACCTGGCAGAGCTACAGACCAAACAGGCTGTTGACTTTTTTCAGGGATAACAACTCTTCCCGACTGTTTTCTCTGTTTGAACTGAGGTAATCTAATAAAAAAAAAAAATGAAAGAAACCTCCAGGTTTGTGTTGTCAGACTCAAAGCACCTTCTTGTTTCTTCTCATGGGACTATTTTTAGCCATCATGAGACCCAGACACTGAAGTTGGACATCTTATTATCTGGAAAGACACCAAAACATCTGATTATAATCTGCATGCGTGTCACACAACTCTAAGTTTGTAAGGCTTCATCTAATCAGATGCAGCTCAGCTTGGATTATTTTTTAAACCTCCAGAAGGAGAACAAGTGTCAGTGAATTGAGAAGAGAATAAAAGGCCAAGTAGAGTTTGAGAGAAACCAGAGGGAGTCAGGCTGAAAGGTTTCAGGCAGAACCTTTAAAAAGGGAGGGATGGGAGTCCATTATTGGCAACAAATCCTGCTTTTAGCTCTTGCAAAATGTGACCTTGATGTGTATCCACGCTGGTGTTTTTAGGTTGTTTTTGTTTAAAAACCTCAGTCCAGCTTAAAACAACCACAAAGCAAACATCTTCATCACCAATGAACTCAAAAATGCAATCACATAAAACAATACCTTTAAATGAATGCAGATTAATGAAAAGAACTGCTGAAATAAAGGCCCCAGTGACGTGTACACGATTACAGTCTGTAAGAGTGGCTGAAAAAGAGAAAACATGACATGACATGAATCTCTTCATATCTGAACAGAACAAAGTGGGATGATAAAGTTCAAATCAAATCGCTGCTTAATCAGGGGTTTATGAACAAAACTGGAGACGAAGCTGAAGATTGTTATCCTCTGTCCTAAAGCACAAACAAGTTAAGACTCGTGGTCAAGTCAGTTTTCTTTTTCAGATTATTCATTTGCATTTGCAGAAAGTTTACCCTGCATGGTTTGGTCCTCCTTCAGAGAATCTGAATGGGGGACTGGTCACGCTCACCTGATACCAACCTGGAGACCGAGAAGTTACCGCTGTTGTTTCCTCCTTCACAGCCAGGCTGAAACTGATGGTAAAGAGATAGAGACCTCCCAAGTGTGTGTTGGCAATTTCCACAGATTAGGAAAAAAACACTGCAGATGTAATAACTGAGGGTGTATCACTGTGATAGCATGGCCATAAATCTACAGGGAGAGAAAATGACAAGTGCTATGAGAGCAGTAGGGTCATCCTTTCCTTCACGCTGAACAACAACGTGAACGAAAAAACAAATGTATGAAACTGTGACAAAATCGAATAAAAAAAACACAAGAGCAAACTGTGTAAATAAATATCCAGCTAAAATCTGAAACAGCTCAAGCTTTGACTGTACAGCTGGCAGATTTTGACATGGATCTTGAGGAGTTTATCATCTGGATAGATGTTGTTCCTCAGTGTTGAGCTTCTGAATCTCAACCTGCAGAGACTGATGTAGCAAAACATCCTGAGCGCTATGTACAAACCATAGTCCTGGGCTCCCAAGATCCCTTGATCAGTATCTCTCCAGCATATTTTTACTATGGAACAATAAAAATATATTCAAATGATCTTAGTTTGGCCTTTATGTTTATGAAATCACCAGCATAATAAAGCCCAATTGCTTGACTTCCTTCACCTTTATTTTTATTTGTTTGAAATGGTTAAAATAAATGGCCGCTGATAAAACTTCATGTTTGCAATACTTCTGATGAGGGCTTCAAAATCCATTTTTTAATCTAACTGGCTTGATCACAGTTTTTCTCAGTCGCTTTGGTGCAGTTCTCGAATCATTTTTGACATTTGCAGAACAGTTAAGTGCATTTCTCAAAACAATTCATACAAACAGCAAAACGCCATGAATTAAATGCAAAATCCAGTCTCTTTCTCAAAATCCTTAGTTCATCTCAAAATTAAACAGCTGTGTCAATGAACATGTCAGAGCCTCAGAATGACAAGTTTGTGTGTCAGTGTGTTCGGATAAGACAGTCAAATCGATTAGTCATGTTGTCAACATAACAGTTTACTCTGAAGGGATGATCTGTTGTAAACTATGGCTAAAGTTTTGATGACAAGTATTGTTAAATGTAATTGTGGAAGATCAATGGCAAGAGATTGGACAAGATTCACATTTACGCTTTTACCATAATTTGACAAACGATGTCATTATGATACAGAAAGGAAAATACAGCACTGGAGAGCACAAAGAAAAAAAAAAGTAGAAATGGAAACATAAGACAATCTCCTTAAAGAAAACTGTACATGCAGTGCTGTAGGAATTACTGTGCAGTCTTCCTGCATCTCCTCATGTTTATGTCTGTTGGGCCACAAACTCTCATCCCCATCGACGACGATCTGGTGATGCAGCGTGGGAAGAATCTTTTAGGAATGAGGAGTAAGGTGAGGGGAACTCAATCAGCATCATGTTGAGGGCTGCAAACCATTGCCTGAAGATGTTGGAGGAAAACCGTTTATCTAACCTACTGTTAAAATAAAGCTCAAATGAAATGCTTTTCTTTCTTTGGCCTGATTCCCCTTTCTTGGAGAAACACATGATTTTTCTCTGCCTCCTGCTGCTCTCCCTGTCAGATCACTCTACACGTAACTAAACTGAACTGACCAGATGCACTCCCCTATCCTGCACGTTTTTAAACAGGGAATAGAGAACATCCATTATTATTGTTTATAGAGAATATAGTCAGTTGTGTTCCTTGGTCTTCATGATGCTGTTTGTTGACTAATGTTCACCAACAAACCTCTTTATGCCTTCACAGAAAAGCTGGCTTTATACTGAGAATAACTTTACTCATAAATGGACTTTTAAAAAAAAACAAAAAAACAAAAACTTTTTGAACAGTAAAACATTTCCACTTCACAATTATATATTACCTTTTTTTGTCATCAACAACATGGAATAAAATATACCAACGTTTGTAGATATAACATGACCAAATGTGACAAAAATGAATGAGAAGAGTATCAATACTTTAAGGCACTGGATGTATTTTGTTGTCTTCTGCGAAAATAGAGTAAAATATTCTCTAAAATTACATAAATATGCAAGATAGTGCCAGATATTACCAATGTTGACACACTGAAAGCATCTGTATTCTGCTTGTAGCGCTGCGCATCTGCAGTACTGTAAATAATCTTTTTGAAAAGCCTCTTATGTGTAGCTGTGTGGTGCAGACATTTATCATCAACACAGGGATGAACTGCACCTCCCAGACCTTCTTTACAGACACTTTCTGCTGTCGGTGTTAGGAAGACCTTCAGAAGCCTGCAAACTGATGAAAAGACCTCTTGAACTTGGATGAAAAGAGTGAAAAATAAAAACATCTGGAGAATTTTAATTGATGAAATAATTGAGACAGAAATGCATTAGAAACACCAAAGTCAGCACTAAATGTCTGTCACTGTGATGGGTGAATTATTACAACATTACAACACAAATGCAAATGAAAGCATATTTATAACCACATACAAAATGAAGATTGTAAATAAACTGGCTTATTAAGAAAATATTAAATATTTATCAACAATCGGAGGCAGATCTTTTACAATCAATGTGATCCTGCATCTTACTTTTCAGATTCATTCAAGTTCAAGTGTTTATAAATGGGGCAAAACATGCGCTTCAAAAACAAGCTGCAGGAAATGAGATCACTGAAAATGAACAGTTTTGATGCAAAACTTGTATTCATTTTGTAACAATTGTGTAACATTAATAAGATTGAAACATTCACTTGTATATATTTCATATTTAGGACAACATAGTTTTTTTAATCATTACAAAAAGATAAAAACTGGTGGAAATATGTTGTCTTTCACCCTGACCTGACTGCATTAGTAGGTTTTTTAAAATGATTTGTTTTCTTTGGTGTCACAACTTGGACACACACTCCTCTATGAAAGCTCACACACTGAATATGAGAACATAAGCATACAGTTCTGCTCCGAGGTTTATATACTGCTGTAATGAAGAAGAATGACATCATGTTTTGGGGATTACACTTGTTTATTTGGATGTTTTTTTTAAACAGGTTATAATGATTAAACATCAAACTATTATCCTCACTCAGTAAAAATTACTCATACATTCTTCAATACTGCATATCTCACCAAGGTTTAGACTAAGCAAAGCAGTGAAAACAGTTTAAAAGTGGTCTAAATCTTTATTTTATTATCCTATGTTTTATTATTTAAAATTTTGCACTGTCCACAAAAATGTCTGTTAACCATGAAAAAAAGCAAAACCAACACTCAGCTTTGCTTGATTTAGTGTTACAAATTAATTTCATCTCTTTATATTTGTGATTTAGAGCTAATAAAATAGATGTGCAGAAAATATTGTATTTCTTTATATGTGGGGGAGTAACACAGATAATAATGGTAATTGTTGAGATTTAGCCTGTGTTGTCCCTGTATAGATGGACTGAAACTGCAAAATGTCATTAACCATGGGGTTACATTGGACGCTTCTTTTGTATCAGAGTCCAAGTTCATCACTTTTAATTTCCAACAGAACTCCTCCCAGAGACACGCTGACAAAATGTCAGGCGACAAACGAGTTTAATTTGGATGAAATACAAAAATGTAAAAAACCCAAAATGTGTTAAAAGCCTCTGGGTTTTTATATTATAGTGGACCCCTGGTATTCACGGGAATCAGGGCCCATCTCCATGTGCTTCCTGTATAAAGGAAAGGCAGCTGTTTTTCCTATGGCTGCCTCTGCTGCAGCGTCTCTTTCTTTCACAAGTATCACAAAAGCCCAGACTTTGGACGACAGTAACATGCAGTACAGCCGTTAATGTTTGGCCAAATCTGTCCCAGTACAAAGAAAACTCCATATAAGCCTATAAAATTACACAATTCATTGATAACACAAGAAGATGGAAGATGGAGACACAAAGGCGAGCAGTAAAAGAGATAACACAATCTAAACACAATGGTTTAAAGTTTGCAGCGGGGAATCTGATCGTAAAGACGTGATTGTTTATGATATGATACCCTAGAAAACTCTGAGTTACAAAGCTCAGCATTTTTGAAAACATCTCAAGTTTAACACTTTAAGTGCAACAGTCCGTCTTCTACCATTTGCTTTGGAGGCCCAGATATGGGTAATATTTTGGTTGAGTAGAGTGGATTATTGCAATAAAATCTGTTGCTAATGCTGTTATAAACATACAATCGGCTGGCCTTTACTGTGCATCGAGGGTAACATACAACGATGGCTTGGTAAGGACAGAGTGAAAAAAAACAAAAAAGCTGTACCCCCAATGGTTATTGAAGGATTTAAAAAACCCCAATAACCATCTCTTTGTAGCTCTGTATAAGAAAAGCAGCAGAAACTTCTTTATTGCTTGCACAAACTTGTGTTTTATGTCTTTATGCTGCAGGAGAGAGATATTAGCTTAGAATAATATTTGTGCATACAGTGGCTCTCAAATGCACACCTCCATTAAAATCCTAAATTTTCCTAACGTTTTTCACCCTCTATGAGACCTATATCCTGTACAATTAATTTTTAAACAAACGAGCCTGTTAGAGCATAAATGTAAAAAAATAAAGAAAGCACACCCTTTGTTGCTCCCTGTAGGAGTCTGCCAGCATCCCACAACTCAAGTTTGCAATAATTATTTACTCTACTTAGCCATAGTTCTCCAGATCTGCCAGATGGTAACGTGATCTCACGCCCACAGATTTTTTTTCTCAGATTTAGTTCTGGTCTTTGACTAGGCCAATTCAAAACTTGAACTTTCTTCCATTAACGTCATTCTTTTGTAGATTTAGGCTTGTGCTTAAAACTTTAGTGTTCTAGCAAACTCCTACAGATTTTCGATAAAACTGACTGACATTTAGACTTGTTCATAATTTCATCTGCAGACCCCAGAGCATGATGCACCCACCATGTTTTACCATGAATATGATGATGCACAGTGGAGTTTCTGTGCCATGGACAGATTTTTTTTTTTTTTGTCCACTCTACTTGTCCCATTTCAGCCCCTACTTTTAAGGCTTGCTTTGTGTGCTGCTGGGTTTTTACGGTTTCTTTGTTCTCTCGTTAGGCATCTCAGATGTTGAGAAAGATCGTTCCATAATGGTTTAGGAAGCAAAAATACAGATTTTAAGTTTCCTAGTGAGAGAAAATTTGGAATATTCAGCAAACCTGCTTTACTGTTTTCACTATAGTGAATAGATTCCTAATGAAAAGAAGATAGAATAGAATAGGATTAGCCTTTATTGTCCCACAGAGAGGAAAGTCAGGTGTTGCAGCAGCATCAGATATATAGGTTCACACAAAAATTTCTAAGTGTTAAAAAAAAAAATTATAAAAAAAAACAATAGCAACAATAATAGGAATAATAATATTCTGTGCAAGATTATAACATAAAGATACTGTTCATAATATTGTATTCACGATCCAAGATAAGTGCAACTCGAGTAGGATAATGACAGTGTGCAGAAAAAGATTTTCCTACATTTTGATCAATAAATGAATGCTTCATTTGTTAAAGAGTGATGGCAGACAAGGAGCTCAGCTGAACTGTAGTCTTAGGGATGTCATCGGCTTTAGTTGAGGGAAAAAGTAGCGTTTGAGCCAAAAGTTATCGAATTTAAACAGTAAAAGATAGTAAAATTGAGTATGCTATGAATAGCCTGTTTAAACTTTGTATTTTGTTTTTAACTGAGAGTAGGGGGAGCTAATTATCCTTGAAAGGGCACAAGGTGGTCAGTACTATGGGACTAAAATGTATTTAATGATGTAAATATTTTAAAAGGTATAAAAGTTACTTTTGAATCTCAAATGAGTCAAAAATAAATAAAAAGATTGCAGTTTTAGATAGAAAAACATGCAGAAAAACTAAACAGCATGAATTGTTTATAGGCAGCACAAGATAAGTCAAGAGTTTTGTGTTATTAAATGACTGATCAAGTACATTTAAAATAAAAAAATGATTTAATATTTGTTTAGTATCTAATAATTACAACAGAAAACACAACACAGGTTTGGCTGCTTGTGTTGTTTGTGCTTTGTTCAACACAGAATCTAACAAACATCCAGCTGATGAAACGTCAGGCTCACCTTTTTTACTTCTAATCTAAAAACATTAATAAACTCATGCAGATCTGTTACATATATTAATCATAGTTGAGGAGCCTAAGATGGTCACAGTTTATGCAGGTTATTTATAATCAACTTTCAACTCCCTGAGTTTAATAGCTGCTGCTCTCGCTTCCTTAAACATATTTGGCACTTGGTGAAATACTGGTGTCAGCTGAAGGTGTCTCTTCTGCATGCTGCTGATACCATGTGTTATTTCAGTGCAGCACTTATGCAAATTGCTGACATTAAGTAAAACTCATCCCCAACAAGCACAACTCAGCTTGTTTTAAGCTAAACACTTCTGAGGAAAAATCAAACAGTTCTCTGTATTTCCATGTTGAAAACGTTTCATGAGTAAAAACAGAGAAACTCGTCCAAATTAACACCATAGGACAGCTCTTTTGTCGATTTGAATTAACTACATACATAAGGAGCAATAAAAAATAGCACTAAAATCTTTATGTCTTATATACACTGAATGTGAACAACCAGAAATGAATGAAGAAATCAAAGCATTTATTTTTGCGTAGTTTAGGAAAAAGGGAATAAATATTTTACTAAACATCCGCAAAAAGAAAATATGACCAAACAATCTCTGGACATGCTTGCT
Source organism: Anableps anableps (assembly GCA_014839685.1). Taxonomy (NCBI): domain Eukaryota; kingdom Metazoa; phylum Chordata; class Actinopteri; order Cyprinodontiformes; family Anablepidae; genus Anableps; species Anableps anableps. The sequence goes on along the minus strand of CM026074.1, from coordinate 29,447,769 downwards.
GTTAAGGTGAGTTACAGGAAAAGGAGACACTTTGTGTTTCCATTTTTACTACATGAAGTGGCAGTAAACCTAAATGGCCACTGGAGGGAGGAAGTGTACCACGAGTATTTATTTTATTTTATTTTATTTTATTTTATTTTATTTTCCACAGTAAAAGCATTTTCCAGGTTACTGCACTCCCTGGAGCAACAATCACATTTTAATGCTGATGGAAAGATGCAGCTACAGAATTTCATTCTGTGATTTGAACACAAGACAACAATAAGTGCCCTGTTGACTTACAGTGCTTCCACAAGTGTAAACACCACTGTTAAAATGGCAGGTATTTGTCGTGAAAAAAACAACATTAATAAGACCATGATGAGGGAACACAACACTTTTTGCAAATGCAGTTTTGCATTTACTTTCTTCACCTTGACTGAAACACGCACACACTAAATAGCAAAATATAAAACATGCAAAACATAGGCTTGATAAGTGTGCACCGAGTTAAAGGGAAACTTTTTTGAAGTACCTTTTAATGCACTTTGAACACGCAGTTTGCTTCAGTCGGAATCAGCATCAGTCTGTCGAGATCTGCCATTTTTTTTCCCCACTCTGCCTTGCTGAGCTCCTCACAACAAAAATAAATATATATTTTAAGGAAAAAACAATTATTTATTTGGTGAAATGAACTTTAGTGCTTAACCATAAACAAGTCTATATCATAATTATTTACATTTCCTTGTCAGCTGTGTTCATTTCCATGTCCAGAGTCATGAAGTATGTACATAAATGTTAAAGAAAGAAAACAGGCCACCGAGTAGCCAGCTAAAAAATGCCATAGATTGATGATGAATTTTAAATCAACCATTGTTTGTGTTTGGATTCAGGTGTTCACAGATACATTCTTTCTTGGGCTGCAGTTGCCCCGAAATACATCTTGTATCAATTAATAATAATATTAATAATATTAATAATAATAATAATAATAATAATAATAATAATAATAATAATAATAATACATTTTATTTATAATGCACTTTACATGTAAATCCCAAAGTGCTACAACCATGTGCTTTTCAGTGATGTTATTGTTAAATATCCATATGTTGCTTGTCGCTGTGGTTTCTTGGTTCTCTGTTTTTTCCCCTCCCGTCTTTCTGCAGGTGTAGAAACAGACTTCTAGGGTGTTTTATTGTATTCTCTTTATCCTTCTTTCTCTCCTCTTATCTCCTTCATTCCCTTTTAACTTTTTCAACACCTCTCTTCCATTCTTTCCCCCCTTTCTTTTTCACCCCCATGTCCATTGCATTTGAGGTGGGCCTGCAGCAATTTCTCGTAATTTTTTTTTTTTTTCATATTCACACGAAGTGCAGCATCATAGCGAAAGCTGTAATGCAGTAAATCTGTTAGGCTTCTCCTTGACACTCAGACAATAATCCTGAGTGCTATACTACCAGATAGGACAAAGTAAAATAAATAAATAAATACATACATGAATAAATAAATAATTCAGCCATTGCACTGTATGCAGGTGGAGAGGATGCAGTGCAACTATCCGCGTCCCATGGTCGGGTTGTCCAAACAAGTTAACCCTGAAAACAAACCGCAGGATGCTGATAGAGGTCTCCACAAACCCTGAAATGTTATCACAGGTTTCTACTGATGGTATTTTATTAGTTTCATGCCTGTACAATACGATAGAGACAACACATATTAAATATTCATGCAAACTATTGTTCCACTATTGAAACACATGAGGACCAGACTAAAGCTTGCCAGAGAGAATAAACAGAAATTACGGCTTCTGAAATAATGTCCTTCACACAGTTCAAAATATATTATTTTGGGCAGAAGAACCTACGACCTGTTTGGCATAAACTAAATACAGCATTGCAGAACCCCCCCCAAAAAAACTTCATACCAACTGTGAAGGACGGAGGTGGAAGTGTGATGGTTTGAGGATACTGACCATCTCACCTTCATGGAGTCCAGCATGAATTTGTGTATCTGAGGGTGTTTGAGGAAAATGTGAGATCATCTGTCCAAAAAACAACAACAATCTGAGGTAGAACTGGACCCTGCAACCTGACAATGACCCAAAACATACCAGGACATCTTCTGACGGGCTGAGAATCAGGAAATGGAAAGTCCTTGTCCTAGTCAAAGCCCAGATCTTGATCTCATAGATGCTGTGGAGAACTTGAACATAGAAGAAACTCCTCAAACATCTCACAGCTAAAAGATAGGAGCTGGACCATCTTCCCTAAGGCAGCAACAAGAAGCATCTTACTGACATTACATCAACCAAAGGGGGTGACACTTGCTGTTTGGTGTCCTAACTTTTTCCTCAGTTAAAAAAATGCATATTTTAATTACTTTTTCACATGACTGTTTTCTTATTGCAGATTCTATTTTGTGAAGGCCCACCTCTGAGGGACTTCTTTGTACCTAAAAGTGCATTTATCATTACTTATTTGCTTTAAAGACAAGCGTAAAGGTCTATTTTCCAGATTTTTAGGATTTTTGTTTCTAAAATATGATGAAATATGCTCTTTAAAAGACATGTGAAGCTCTAAAACAAACCAAAATCAAAGGAAATATGTTCCTCTTCACTGAAAGAAAAAAATATCAGCCCATACATTCACCTAATTATTTTTTTTATGACACAATTTGTATGAGGTAAACATATTTTATATCCAAATATTTTATATATTTATATTTTATATTTTATATCCATCTTGCTCTCTAATAGGTCAAGAAGGGACCTGACCACCAGGGGGCACAAGTGTCCAATGAATGGTACTTCTATCTCCAGGCCCAGTGAACATCCTGTTCTTCAGAAATCTTGCTCCATCATTGTTGCCCCCATTCAGAGTCTCCATCAGTCAAACAAAAACTCATCTTCTCTGCGTGTGGGTTTGTGTCAGAGCGATTCATTGCCGGTGTCAGCCGCCAGACCATGCAGCAGCCTGAAGATGAGGCTCAAAGTTGAGGGCCAGGGTTAATAAATGGTAGCCCTGGCAACAGTGTTGAACGTGTGAGTCAGAGCAGCTCAGGCAGGGGTTGCTGTGGCCGAACAGTGACGTCTGGCTGCCGCCCAGAGTCACATCTGTGCCGAACAACAGTCGGAGGTCGAGCAGAATCACAAGCACATCAACACAATGAGCCGTTCCGGCAGAGGAACCCTTTCCACATTCAGAGGTTTGTTTTGTTTTTGCTCCACTGTAAACCACAGCAGATACAGTAGATGACAACTGCAGCGCTGTTTGAATGGTTTCAACAACATGAAGGATTAAAATGCAGTAAACAATGAGGGAGGAACAACATGGGTGTTCCTGCTGCTGCAGCTCTGGGATTGTTGAGACGTACTGTGGTTGCGATTCTTCCAGATCTCTAAAGGGTGGATGTTATTTTTAAAGCTTCCACAATGGCTGCTGGGATCTTTTTGCTTCAAACTGGACATAAATTAGATTAACTGTAGCAGACATTGCACCAGTACCAACCCTGAGAGCCTCGAAGACCTGCAGATAGATAACAGTTTGCAATAAACTGACAGATAATAGCAAGTTTTGTGTAAAATTAAAACGACTAGCAGCTGTTCTGCCCTGTTTTGCAGTTACATGAAAGGTTTCTGACTTTGGTCACGTTTACACGATGCAGTCCTGTATGCAGACGTTGATCTCTGTAATAAAGTAAACATCAACCCACCAAGCTGGGGTCACTCACTTCCAATCTTTGAGCAGCTTTTGTTTGCTGTCCCACTGCACAGACCGAGGAAGCTGATTACAAATCGCTGCACTTCCCCAAGATAGCACCTTCATAACAGCGAAACGTTTTTGCTCAGCTTTGCACATGTTGACCTGCTTCACATGAACGCTGGTAATTAAACACCAAGGCTTTTAAAAACTAAAATGTAATGCTGACTGGATCTATTTACTGGGTTTTATTTAGATTTGCAACTTACAAGAATAATTTGTAAAAGACAAACATATATAACAGTTTCAAAACCCCTTTTAATGTCTTCCAGTCAGGATTTTAAGTTTTAAAATTGTTCTTCAAGCTTTTTTGAAGGTTTTGCAACACTTCTCTGTGGACTTTGGCAACTTTGTGACTTATTTCCAGTTCTGGTCATGACAGCATTCTGTGCCGTCAGCGTGTGCTTAAAGAAACGAGGAAACAAGACGAGTGAAGGAGAAAGAAAAAGAGTGTCAGGGCTAAAGCAGCAGGTGAACCACATCTGAACTGTTTCGCTACCAAGATTATTTATTTGTTTTTATTTTGGTTTTGCCTTAATGAGATAAAACACCAGCTGTTGATGGACATGAAAACCTAAGTTATGTTTTGTGTTGTTCTGCTGCATTTATGGGAACATGGAACATGCTCTTCATCAGACGAAGAAGGCAATACAGTGACCACACAGTCGTAGTTAAGAAATTTATTGCAGTAAAATATATAAGGAAATAAAAAAATTCTGCAGCTAAGAGACTTTTTAAGACCCTAAGAGTCCAAACTAAAACTCCAGAGCAGATGAAGAAACCTCCAGATGAGCACCTCCACTCTGGTTTCACTCTTCCTGAAAAGAAGATTAGAGCACCAACAGGGGGAAGTTAAAATAAAAAGAACTGACTTCTCAAATTAAAACTGGCTAAAATTTACTTTTCTAGGTTCTCACATTGAGGTTGTGTCTCAGTACAAATATCTAGGTTAGATAATTGATGATTCCCTGGGTTTTGATCCTCATATTCAACAGATGAAGCTGAGTTTTTATTTTAGCGTTAGCTCTTATTTATCATTTGAGGCTAGGAAACGTGTTGTTGCGGCAACTTTTTTGCTCATTTTAGACTATGGTGACATAATTTATATGCATGCTTGTTCACTAGCTTACGTTTCATCACTGGTCTAGGAGCCCTAACTCACCATTGTCTTCTGTATACCCGTGTTAGTTGGACTTCCCTGTCCACCTGCAGATTTTGCCACTGGTACCATTTTATTTACAAAGCCATCTTGGGTTTACTCTCCCCGTATCTGTTGTCTCTTATTGTTAGAAAACTTCCAGGTGGTTATTTTCTGTGCTCGGAAAACTTCATTTTATTGTCTGTTCCTAAGGTTCGTACTGAGAACAGCAAAAGATCCTTCCAGTTTGCTGCTTCCTCAGATCAGAATCAATTGCAGAATAACTTAAAGTTGAAGGAAATTGTTTCCTTTAATGTATTTAAGGTCACTCTTAATCAGTTTGTACACAAGGTATTCTTTTGCAAATGCTTTGATTAATATTAAGTTGTATTTTAGTCCTATTTTTTACTTTCATGGCTATGTTTGTTTTTATTTTCTTTATTATTTATATTGAATATTAACAGGTTTTGATGTCTGTTGTTTTGATTTGTAATTGTCGGTATGTTGCTGTCAGGCTTGCCCAGGTCTCTCTTGTAAAAGAGATTTGTAATCTCAATGAGACATACCTGGTTAAGTAATGGTTACATACATACATACATACATACAGAAGCGTGTGAATAAAGCCAGATTTAAAAAAACAAAAGAAAATGTGCAACAAACCACCCAATTTCACCCTGGTGCTCATTCAACACATTTATCCCAATCATGTGGGATTTAAAATAAGGAAATACTTGGTAAAATAGGATGAGAGCTTAGCATTGATATGACATCTTTTGATATCATTTCTGTACATTGGATATTGTTAGTCTAATCAGTTGGTAGCACTATTGCCTTGCAGAAAGGAGATCCCAGGTTGATTTGGAAACTCATCCTTCAAAATCATCATTATTATCATATTTTTATTATTTTATTTTATTTTTATTGATTTATCCTTATTAATTTATTTGGTCTTATTTATTTATTTTTTTTGCCTTCTGTTCTTTCTCAGGTTATTTTCTTCATCTTAAAAAGTATTTGATGATCTGAAACCAATAGTTGAGAGAAAAAGCAGAACTCTGTAAGGGAGGCAAACACCCATTAATGTTTCCACTGCAGAAACATCAAGTAGAACATATATCACGTTTCTGAGGTATAGTTTCTGAAAATCTGTTTCCGCTATAATAATCATTCTATAGCGAGTTCAACAGCTGTCCAATAAAAACATGCTTTATTGGAGATGAGTAGTAATTGCAAACAGAGAGCATGCTACAGTTGGAAAACTGTAACTTCTTTTCATCTGCATCATAAACATCCCAACATCTTGAAGACATTTGGACATTTCAACACCAGCCATACATAATATCTCTGCCTCTTTTTCTTTACAACACAATGCATAATTTGAGATTGTTTAGCCAGGAAGAAAATCTCCTCCTCTCATTGTGTTGACGAAGCGCTCTTAAATAGAGCTGGGAGCCCAAGTGAAACCAGATTGCCCAGAGAGATAGAGGAAAGCTGGCGATAAAGGGCGGTAAATCAGATGCTGCGGAGACAAGTTTCTGCTGTTTCAGGCTGCATTCACACCTTTTTTGTGTGTAATGTTGTAACTCCTGTAAAAACCAATTTTGTGAAGCTGTGACATTTTCAATTTCCCTGACATTTGCATTTTAAAAACACTGCAGGACTTTTAAAGAAAACTGCAGCAACTGTTAAATTCACATGAAAACAAGATCACCAGTTTACAGGCAGACCTGTAAAGAGGTAGAGACTCAATATCAGACTTTTTATGATTCATTTTAATTTATTTGCAAGAACCAAAGAAGTAGTTTTTATTTGTCTTCACCCTGTTTGTCATGTTAGATTATTTAATCAGCATTAAACACACAGTAGGCCTTCATTTTAAACCCTCTCTGCATCGATAAACAGCTTTTTAAGCTCTCCAACACTGTGCTATAAACTATTTATCAACCTTTCTTCCACTCTGGAGGTTTTTCGCTCTGACAAGGCCAATGCTGATGTAAAAACATAGATTTCCTCCACTGGCTTGAAAGCATGAAGGATTTTGTTGTGCATCATTTCAGTTTCATTAAATATATGCGATTTGCTGTCCAGAACCGTCAGTAACATCTGTGACTCATGTTGAAATTCTGTTATCGCTTGATCTACGGGTTTTTTTATTAGGCGAAAAATAAAGACGTCACATTTTGGAGAGATTTTAATGCCTCACTCTGGTCTAAAGCCAAAAATAAGACGACTTGTTTTACTTTAAAAATCTCCAGAGTGTCTCTTATCTGCACAGCTCAGTGCTGTTTGTTCATTTTGGGCCTCATAGTTTAGCAGCTGCTACTGACTGAATTTAAGGGTTGTTTTAGGTGGTAATTTAAATAAATAGCCCTCAGGCTTAGAGGATGAAATGTTTCAGTTCTACACATGAAGACTAAATACAGGGGATAATTTGAGTTTTATTTGCTTTCTTGGTGTTTGGCCGCAAAGTGGGACTGAATAAAATGATTTTTTTTTACTAATAGAGGATTAAATGACACCAGATCATTGAAATTATAACAATTTGTCCTAAACCTGATATGAATGTCTGGATCAGATTTCATGCTAACTCAAGCGATTGTTATTCAAGGCTGTTTCCATCCCTGAGGTGTCTGGTCCCACCATTTTCTGGGGTTAGAAGCATATTTGAAATATTGTATAAGCAGGTTGAAATTAATATTCTATAAGCACTGAATTGATTAAGTTTGGAGAAACTTAGTTGTTTAACATCAAATTCTCAGCATGAAAATTATGAAAATGTCATAATCAATAAGCGCATCTGCAAGTTTCCTTGCAGAAAGTAGTAGTGATGGTGCCACTTGCAGGCCTAATAAGAACTTATAATGCTTTTTGTCTGGAGAGAAGGAGACAGTCATGATAAATGAGTTAGAATCACGAGCTTGGAGACATTAAAAACATGTTTTCTAATCCATAATCTCTTACGTGTCAATGCACCTGCAAAACAAACAGATAAATCTCAAAGTTAAACTGTTTGTCATGGTAAACAGAAAAACAGAACATTAAAACAGTCTGCACAGCTTCATTAAACTGAAACAGCTTAATACTAGTAAGATGCTGTCTTTGCTGTTTCAATAAAATCATTCACACCCTAATTGTTCAGAAGTCCAGCATCTGCAAATGAGTTAGATTAGGCAAACTTTGCATACCCATGATCACTGGATGTCTGCTGAGTGCTTCCAGGATAATTCCTTGGTATGTGCTGAATATGCATCAACAGGCATTAGTGGCATATATATGCCATATTGGCTCTGTGGTGGCCTTCCCTTCCTACGCAGTTCTGTTTGATTCTCATCTCCCTTCAGTGCTCCATCTCGGATTTCTCCCACTGAGCTGGATTTCTCCAGTAGAATTTCAACCAGGCCAACCAGCGAACAGAGGGAGAAGTGGTGAACAATGACATTGTTGACAACGCTGTCTCAGAATTGTTGTCTGCCTGTGGTTGTAGTTTGGCATTGGGAATGGAGGAAGTGAATGAAGCCATTCAGTCCGTGTTGGCCACACTTCCAAATATTGAGCAATTAAAGTCGGAGCAAGAGGAATGCTTAAGACATTTTATGACGTTTATAGCGCACACAATTTCCAGTAAGCTTCATAGCATAGCTTCCTTCACAGTCAAACTGGCACATTAGATACACCACAGGCAAACATTAGTGATTGGGTAAAATTTAAAACTTCAGAGTCCACACCATCAAGCAATCGTTTCTCACTAGCCGAGGGTCCAGACCCTCTATATGAAGCAAAGCGTAGAACAAGGAGCTGGTTTTTACCAGGCGACCTCTATGGTGGCTTGAAGCAAAATCACAGTAGTCGAGGTGGTTAAAAATCAATTATTTTAAAAAGTTGAAAAGCCTGTTATCATTTTTTTTTTTTAGTGTTAAAAGGAGGCATTAAGGAAGCAAAAGAGGACTAGAAGAAAAAGCTGATACAGCTGACTGGTTGAGCAACTAAATCACTTAATATCCATGTCTGAGGTCAACATGAAGACCACCATGGCTCAGATGCAACATTCCTCTCCATAAAAGAATGTGATTTCAGGTGTCTGCACAGGTTGGTCAGTCTAAGAGAGGATGTAGGAACCAACAGGACTACAGGTTAATTACTCCCAACACATGCCAGTCATCTTGAAAAAGTATTTTCCAATATAGTTTCAACATATTTATTGCAAAACCCAGGATGCTGAAAGTTTGCTGTAGTTGTTCAGGTCCCCACGGAATCAGTTTCTAAAGACTAAATAGAAACAGACCAGGTGTACTAACAGCTTTAACAATGAAATGTTTTGCTAGAAGCTGGTCATCCATCACAGAAAAGCCCACCTCCCATCCTCCTTTAATCCATATCAGCAGAGCCAATAGGTCAGCTGAGGTACAGTGGAGTCACATGATCTTCTTCACTGAATATAGTTTCACATTTTTTGCAGTTATTCCAGTGGTTTTAAAATGAAAATGTTCTGAATCTAAACCAGATGTTTGCCACTTTTCTGCATCCAGTACATCATCATGGCAAGCAGAGAGTTAAACTTCAGCCCCACATCGCTTCTATCCCTACTCTCAGCACCAGCTTCCCACATTGCGGTCTGTACACCTACGCCTGCTCACCAACTCATTCAAATAACACCATCATTAAATTTGAAAAGACACAATCATTTCTGGGCTGATCTTGGGGAGTATGAGTCAGGATGCAAGGAAAAGGAACAAAGACTGTCAAAAAATAACAGTAACAAAGGAGATAACAGAAGATTTCAGAAGAATCAATCTCACAAAACCACCCTCCCATGTAAACATGGAGTAAGCATAAGTTAGATGCCGACTTTTACAGTTCTGGGGGTCCATGTAGACCCCCACCGGTCCTGTAGTATCACAGTGACTTTAAAGCTACATCCAGTGGTAGTCCCCTTAGATCCTGCATTTTATTAAGCACTGTCATAAAACTATTCAAGCTTTTTTTATTACATTTAATCTCACTATAACCACAAACTTTGGTGAATTTTATTGGAATTTTGTTGTACACCATCACAAAGTAGTGATAAGTAGAAAGAAAATAATCCAAGGTTTAAAAATCTTTTACAAATAAAAATTTTGAAAAAGGTGTTCAGGAAATGGACTGAATTTATATTGCGCTTTCTAGTCATGCTTACCACGCAAAGCGCTTTACACAAGCGCTTTACCGCATTCACCCAATCACACTCACATTCATACACAACAGGGTTAGGTGCCTTGCCCAGGGGCACATCAATGTTTGACGGGTGGAAGCTGGACTTGAACACACAACTACTACACCGACTGATCCACAGGATCAGTTCTTTGAATCAGAATTAGCTTGATTGGAAAAGTTTGTCTACAAACAAGGAATTTGATGCCCACTTTGCTCTCAATGTGCAGACTTTTTAAATATAAATACATAAATTTGCTGCAAAACCAAAAGAACTTTTTTGTAAAGAGACATTTGTATTTTTACAGTAATTGTATATACAGTATTAAATAGTATCATTTGTTGAACAAACGTCTCTAAAAGGTTTGAACATCAAGGGAATAAAGCGTTTGCCCATTCTTCTTTGCAAAATAACTCGAACTCTGTCAGATTGGATGGTGAGCTCGTGAGACCATACATCTTTAAGTCTTAAGATATTGACTGAGCTATTCTAAGACTTTACTTCAAACTAAACCATTGTGTGGAGCTCTGGCTGTATGTTTAAGGCTGCTGTTCTACATGAAGGTAAACCAGGGTCTTAAGTCTCTTGCAGCTTCTGACAGGTTTTCCAGGATTCCCCTGTAAATAGCTTCGTTCATCAGTTCTGAGCAGCTTCCCTGTCCCTGCTGAAGAAAACCATGCCCATAGCATGATACCTCCACTCCCGTATTTGACTGGATGGGGTGTTCACGTCTCATCTGACCAGAACATCTTCCTACATGGTTTGTAGCAAACTGCAAACAGGACTTTAATGACTTCCTCTCAACGATGGCCTCCTGATTGTGCTCTCTTTGCCTGGCTTCTCAGTCAAGGTGGTCAGCCATGTCTTGGTAGTTTGGATGTACAAACTTTGGAGTATTGCTTGATTCTTATTTCAGGTAGAAACTTCTCCACAACTTTCTCCCTGACCTATCTGCAGTGTTCCTCAGTCTTCATGATGCCGTTTATTCTCTAATCTCTAACAGCTGGATTTACTCTGAGATTAAATTAGAGTGTATTCACACCAGGAAAGTCCTTTGGTCCGCTTGTTTGGTCCAGACCAAAAGCGGACTTTATTTATTTATTTTTTTGTTTGGTGCAGTTTGCTTTCACATTGTGCTTATTTGCAAGCAGACTATAATTTGTAAACAAAGCCACGCCCGTGATGATCATTGCTCCGATTCGTCAGAAATGATGGGGGCGGGACAGATCACAGACCCAGAAAAAAACAAACATGGAAGTCCTGCTTGCTGCATTTGTGCTGTTATGACAACTACAATACCATTTTGAATGTCAAGAGCAGGTCATTAAACACAGGTTTCACGATGGGATATTTTTCATTTTGGAACGCGTCAGCAAATGCTTGTTGCAACATTCAGCTTGTTGCATCTCGTCTCATTCAGCGTGACGAGATGCTCTGTGCCCTGACCCACCCATCTTGCAAATGAGATCTGGATCTCAATGAAATTTTACCTGGTCAAATAAAGGAAATAAAAAATTAAAAAAAGCATTGCTAACGGCAGATCAGGTATGATTTCATCACAACCAGTACAACAGCAGTAGTGTTAACGACACTGAAGGACTCATTTTTACCATAATGCCCAGTAACGGTGACTCATGGAGTCCAAAAAGACATATTTCCTGTAGCTGGTTCGCATCGAGGCCTGTCTGTATTCACATCATAAGTGAACCGTACCAGAGCTCGTTTGGAAGCAACTGAGACCACCTCGAAAAGTGGGTTTCGGTCCAGTTGCTTGGTCTGCACCAGGATTCTTGTGGGTGTGTTCACACCTGCACAAAAAGGCCCGGACCAACGGCGGAAACGAACTCTGGTCTGTTTAAAGTGCATCAAATGTGTCAGGTGTGAATACACCCTGAGACACAGGTAAGACCCCTAGTCCTTCTGTTTTTGTTATATGTTGTAGTTTGCGACCTTGTGATCTTCCTTGTTTGTTCCCACAAACTTGCTGAATAAAGTTCATTCTGATTCTTTACAAACTACTCAGGTGACTTCTAAATGCGATTGGTTCCATTGAATTTAACTTTGAGGTATCAGTGTAAATGGGAATAAATGTAAACATACATATGTTTTTAGAAAAACCTTTCCTTCCACTTTGCAACTATGCACTCATTTGTGTTAGTCTATCACCTAAAATCCCAATAAAATAAACTGAAGCTTGTAACTGATATGGGATAAAATATAAAACGGTTCTAATGGTATGAAAATTTTTTGTAAATCGCTCAAGGCGATGCACAGCTGCAGACTGAAAAGCCCTGTTGAGATCGACCAGGACACTGATTGCTCCCTTCCCCAGCCCAGAAAGAAAAACTGGCCCACATCAAGCTACCAAAGGAGAGCCAAAAGCATGATTTCAGAGCCCTCTCACCCAGCCCACATTGGCTTTGAACTGCTGCCCTCTGGCAGACACCACAGAGCTGCCAAAACATGAACCAGCAGAATCAGAGATACCTACAAATGTTTTTCGCCAGTGCCACACTTTGTTCCTTTCAAAATCGCACTTAAGCCCGAAATTATTGCTGTCCCTGTCAGAGCATCTTTGTATTTCACCAGCATGTTTCTTTTGACATGCAGTAATATTATAGAGTAATGACCTGAAGCTGGTGGAGAATCTGAGGGCTTGGGCCAAAAAAAAAAATTGATTCACATAAGAATCGCGATACTCATTTACTACGATTCAGAATCAATAAAAAAAAACAAAAAAAAAAAGTCTCAAAATCGATTTTAAAAATGAATAGAAACAAAAAACAAATCCAAGGCAAGCATTTGGACTCATTTTGGTTTTTACCGAAGACTAAGCCTGACATGAACTTCGCCGTGTGCAATGTTTGCAAAATGAAGTGAAGATTGAGCACTTCAGGAACACAGAGGTTTGAGGCTGTGTTTTATGCAGAAACGAGCTGAGACAGCAATGTCAGTATTTCGCTTCAACTTCCACGATCCAGTTTTTGTACCCAGATACTTTTAAGGGGCATTTATCAGACTTTGTGAGGAATTGCATACATTTGTGCGATTCTTCACTAAATAATTAAAAAGTGACTAAAAACTCCTGCATGGAAATTGCGACGTCGTTGTCCACAGAGGAGGCTGTCTGTAGAGACGTGTGGTGCTCTGTCTGCGACCGCTTCGTGAAAGGAAAACAGAGGAAGCAGGGAGGGAGTGGGAACCCCAGCCAGAAGAAAGCTGTGCCAATATTCGGATGAAGTATGAGAGCCTGAAGTTTTTCACTGAGACAGCTGTGCCACAGCTTTAACAAGTGACTAAAAGAAAGGTCGCCAATGCCTTAAACTAACAAAATACTTATGTTAGTTTATAAATCACTGAACGGCTTAGCACCAAAATACATTAAAGACCTGTTGTCGTTGTATCAACCTTCCAGACCACTCAGGTGTTCTGGTTCTGGTTTACTCTGCATCCCCAGAACCAAAACCAAACATGGAGAAGCAGCCTTCAGTTTTTATGCAGCGCTAATCTGGAACAAACTTCCAGAAAACTGTAAAACAGTCGAAACACTAAATTCCTTTAAATCAAGGCTGAAAACCCACCTGTTTAGAGCTGCCTTTGATTAGTAGTCTGGACCATAAATCTGCAAATAAATCCGGGTAAGAAAAGCAATATTTTTTAACTATATTTGCTTGATGATCCCTATGATTTTGATGCACCAATATTTTCCCAATGATTTTGATTTTCATGTGTATTTGCTAAATAATTTTGCTTGATGTTTTTGCTGTATACTTGATTGATGTTTTACGATGTACTTTGAACTACCTTGCTGCTGAAAGGTGTTATATAAATAAACTGGACCAAAACAACCAAAATGGCACTAACATGTGATGCAACTTGCAACAATTCTATCTAAGCATAGATTAATGGTCAAAACTTAATAAATGTGAAAAAAGACACTTTAGAGTGATTGTGTAAACTATTCTAATCTTCATTCAGCTCTAAGTTTACTTGATGGTAACATAGTTCAGTTTAACCCCTTCCCTTTGTGAAAAGAGTTTGGAGGCTTATTTTTGACGCAATGTGGAAGGGTGCCGATATAAGACACTCTAGCAGGGGTGTAATAATAAATTCAGCTAAGATACACAGAGTTTGCAATATTTTTGAGGAAACTGAAAATCATCTGTATAGAATGAACTTTTGATGTGTTCCCAAATTAAAGTTCTGATGATCTGAAGCTGCATTTTATTCAAATATTAAGGAAATGTGTGTACAGTTGACTTTAAAAGACCTCTCTCAGTATTCGGTATATTAGCAAATGGAAATAATTATATTAATCCAAATGGACCCAAAAGAGCAAAAGTACAGTTTGATTTAATAGACAGCGAGGAAAAAAGATTTAAGAGCATTTTTGTAAACATCTGGTTTCACCTGCTTGTCCATTTGTAACAAAGTGATGAACCTGCTGACAGTAAGAAAGACAAATCTCTGGAGGAGCGCTACGGCCTTAACTCAGGGAAAGGAAATCCCTACAGAAATCTGACCCCACAACAATCATGGTGGAGTCCCTGCTTTCACCGCCGACTCAAGACAAATGACAACTCCTCCAAATCAGGTTGGATGAGATGATACAACAGGACTCCACAGATTAAAGCAGGAATGCAGAATGAATGACTGCAGACCGTCAGTAGCTGATGTCAGGAGTCTTGAGTGTGACTGCACGTCAAGGCGGCCGTAGATCAAGGCTAACTTTGATGCTGCAGAGGGTGGCATGCTTTCCGTCCATGTGTGAGCCAGCAGGGAGTGAGATAGTGAGCAGTCCTGGGATTACTGGAAGGTCGGGAGCTGTCAGGTGAGATGGATGCAAGACTTCTCTGCTGCCGGCTCAGATCACACACAAGCGCCGTAAGAGGTGGAGGGGTTCGAGTCCCAAGGCGCAAATGTTTCACTCACCGTCCACAGGCACACACGTGTTTAGATGCAAATGCACACATGTACTCACAACAAAACAGATGTATATATGCATAGATCCACACACACTCACGGTTCAGCAGTGCAGTCAGCTCGCAAACTGCACACGTCCTACTGGGCTGCGCTCCAATCAGCAGGATTAATGAAGAGGTATCAGATTTTACAGTACAGCAGCATGTGGTGCTCTGGGGGATAAATGGTGAGAGGCTGCAATTCATCAAGTCTGTCTTTAATAATGTAATCGGCTTTTAAGTTTGGAGTATGGCAAAGGCAGCTTGCAGAACTTTGAACGGTTGACTTATGTGCATAACAAGTTTTTCCACATGCAATGCGCTTCTTTACATGGACAATAGAGCTTCATGAATACCTTATGTGTGAAAAACACTTCGCCTACATTAGGTACAGTGACGTCATAAAGTATCTGAAGAATGAATCATTTCAGATTTTTGAAAACATTTTAGTCCATAACAATGTTTAATTTGATGATTCCACTTCAAGTCAACTTTGATTTGAAAAAGAAGAACTGAGGCTGGAATAACTAAAAACTGATGCCCAAAAGCAGCATCTGGTCAAGCTCATATTAAAGATAGAACCTCAGTCCTATGCTGGACACCAGTCAATAAGGACAAATGTTATTTGGCATCTATTGTCTTTAAAAGATTTTCACACCTTGAACATGTGTTTTATCAAGTTGATATATGACAACCAACACAAAGTAGAACATAAGTGTTTGTTGATAGGGCAGTGATGGTTGATTCCTAAACATTTCTTACAAGTAAAAGTCTGAAGAGTGTGGCATAAGTTTGTATCCATCCCTTTTTATTTAAAAACCCTGAATACATTCCAGAGCAAACAGTTGCAACCAAAAGACATCTAAATAGTAAATAGAATCCATGTGTGTCTAATTTAACCTCAGTATCTTCTGTGAAGGCCTTAGAGGTTTGGTGGAGAACATTAGTGACCAAACACCATCATGAAGACCACGGGGAAACAGCAGAGAGGTCAGGGAAGAAATGGTGAAGTTGTGTTTTAGAACAAAAGCCTGTAAAACTGTAATTGTTAAACAACATCCAAGGGTTTGAATATCTCACTGAGCACTGTTCACTCCAAAAATCAAGAAAAAAGGAAGAATATGACACAACTGCAACTCTAGCATGACATGGTCGTCCATCTTCACTACAAAGTTGTGATGCAAATTTCATCTTTTGTAACTGGCCACTTTGGTCCACTTATGGCCTCTGGAGATGCACCCCTGCTTTTTGTGCTGACAGGGACAATAATAAACTCAGTCAGAGGGTGGCGCCAAACAGAACGGATAGTAAGATAGTAAGTAAGTCGGCGCATAAGTAGAAGAAGAAAAAACAACAATGATGCTTGTTTTAAAGGAATATAGCAAAGATCTGCTGCTTGTCCAGTCTGGATAATATTTCTTCCAGGAACAACAAGGATGCAAAAACTGCATTGATATTCCCATTAGAAATCCCTTTGTTCTTGATTTCTTCTTCTGCTCTTCTGAATAGATGGTACATAAACCAGAGCATTATCCCGCCTGCAAGGCTGTAGTAAAAACTGTATATCCCTGAGCTGTTCAGTGGAGCTAAAAATAGCATCCACTAGTTGCCTGCAGCATGTCAGTCCTTTCAATCAGAGAAGCAATCATGAGGTTCATGGTAACTCTGGGGGAGCAGCAGAGCTCCACAGCTCAGGTAGGGAAACCTAAAGTGTGCACACCTCAAATCTGGCCTTCATGGATGAGTGGCTTGAATAAAACAAACCACTGCAAATCATGGTCGCAGTTTACCACAAGCCACATACAGCAAACATGCAGTAGAAGGTGCTCTGATCAGATGCGATCAAAACCAAACGGTTTGGTCAACATGCAAAACATTGTGTGGCAGAAAACAAAAACTGCGAGTCTCCCATGGGGAAATACTGTGATGGCAGCATCGGGCTGCTGAGAAGCTGGTTAGACCTAAAAAGAAACCAATCCTGGATGAAAAAATATGTTTGCGTTTGGGCCATATTTTGCAAAAAAGTTCATCTCTCGATGTCCAAAGTCAGTAGAAAAAGACCCAAAAAGACTCACAGCTGGTTCAGTACAAATTTCCCTTTCTTCACACAATTATGTGGTTATTTCTGTTGGTCTTTTGCAAACAAACCCAAAATATGCAAATGTTTTTCTTATTAAAAAATGTGATAGACTGATTTGAGCACTTTTACAAGACAAAAATAAATAAATGAAAACCCCTAGCTGTTCCACTTCAGGAAGTTTTCCTGTCTGAGAATATTTCACCGAAGTAGCTGTTGTCTTTCAGGCTGCTGTCATCATCAGTGCAGCTGTGGAGGTGTTTTGGCAGAGAGCGGTATGATAAGAGCATGCAGTTGGTGTGAGGCGACAGGTTCTTGCTGCAATACTGGTCACTCACCAGGGAGACTTGTGAGGCCTCCATTTGTCTGTTCGAGTGTCAGATTCCAAACCCCTGAGGGAATAACCCGACTAGGTGCAGCAGAGAGAGAAAACATGTCGGGGAGAGTTCAGTAGATGAGTCCTGGAGTGGCAGGTGTCAGAAGATAAAGGTCTGAGGAAGCTTGAAGAGAATATATGATACAGTAAGAGTCAGCAGGGTGGTTCTGCAAAGCGCTGTCTGATCCGGCATTATCAACTAGTCTTGCGTTGGCATGAAGTCATCAGAGCTTTGGGATGTGTGAGCAAACACAATCAGAGTTGCCTGTTTTTATTTGTGGGCATGGGACTTGTGGAGCTTTTGGTCTGTTCTGTCCTATTTAATGTGTCAAAGAAAACCTTCTGTGGTAAAATGAACAACCAGTGCCTCATTACTGGATTTCTGGCAGAACTAAATCTTTGAATCTAGGTAGTTCCTATCTGCAGCGGTCAATGGGTGGAAGGAGGGGTACATCAGAAGTTTTACTCGTTGGCACAGCTTCTACTTTAACTAAACCTCACAGTTTCTCCACTGATATTGAAAACTCCCATGTTCATCCTTCCCCTCAGGTAGAGTCTGTGTGTCATACTTGATAGTACTCTCCAATTTCATTCTCATATTAGTTATATCACCCGGTCTGCATACTTTCACTTACGCAACATTAACCAACTTTTTCCCTTCCTTACTCCCCATGCCCATTGCTGGCTCTCTTTATATCACCAATATACTTGTTTAATTACACATATTCTACATATTTTGATGTTGCATAGTGTGTCTAATATATTTAATGAATGTGAGTGACATATTTAGTCTTTCTGATTGGCCATAAATGCGCACTGAAAATGCACAAGGTGAGGCAGAAAGTACCGTGCCTCACTGATAGAGGGCAGTGCTGAGCCCCACAGGCACAACAGACAACAGGTGCTCTTCTTCTACACATTGAAAAGACTGAAGACAATCGAAAACTGCAAAAACACAATAGAATCGTTTAAAGCCACTCTCTTCCTTGGTGATCATCCCCACTAAAGCTGCAAGACTTAAAAATGAAAGCAAAAGAAGAGACAAGGAGGTTTTTATACGGTGAAAGAGATTTGTGGAGAAGGACTTCATATAAAAATAAAGGTAAGATCATACACAATTTTCAAATTTAATCAGAGAAAAGAGGTCAAGAGCCAGCCAAAGACAACATTCAAATAATTAAAAAAAAATCAAATTTAACCTTGTATTAAATATTCTTTTACTTTTCTTGAAATAATTGTTTGTTTGTATGTAATTGATTAAAGCATAATTAGAAGCTTTAATCAGTTAAGGTCAAAACTGAAATATAAGCTTTTATACTGGATTTGTACATCCAACTCCTGGGGAGTCGGTGCCTCACCGGTTATGAATCTAAGATGGTTTTATACCCGAACCGGGTGTGACGTCGTGTACTGGCTGCACCGCTGTAACCAACAGGAAAATTCAACTCCCCCAGCAACGTTTGACCGAAGGAGGCCAGCACTGAGACGGTTTTAGGCAAACTATCTCAAAACTAAACAAATTTACACGACAATGTCAAAATTCGCACATATACATAAAGATGGAACCCTAAATAACCAATTTAGACAGTTTATCAGCAAAAAAAAAAAGTTGATTTAGGAGTTAGTTACACTTCAAAGTATTTTCTTTTTGTCAAAACTGATACTGCTTCTACATTATATTATTATCTATTGAGAGATGCACGTCTCTCTTCTTCTTAACAAACTTGGTTGCCTGGACATATATTTTAAAGCCAGATGCATAATCCAGGAATATACAACTGTCCTTATGCACTACAATGTGTTGGTGTATCTCATAAGTTCCCAATGTACAAAATGTTTGTAGGTGGAACAAGAAAAAAGGTGAAAAGATTTAAGAGGTGCTTCAAAGTTGCTTTTAGGATATTAAGGAAATTGTTTTATGTAGTTAATTAAATAAATATATGTATATAATTAGTAAGTAATTATTTTGCATCAAAATAATAAAAAACATTGTTACTTTTGTGAAATTCTTGTCAAACAGGCCTACACAAAGTTAAAAAGCCACAGTTTGTATGAAAAAATAAACTTGTCACCCCACTGGGAGGAAATTAGCATTCTTAAAGGAAGTCCTTGGAAAAGTCATTGTTATATTTGGCATTGAAGGCATTAACAGACCATAAGGCCTTCTAACGGCTGAACACGGCCAGTGTGCAGGAGGCTGATCCGATGCTCTAGAAATAGCAGAACCTCAAACCAGCATGGTTTCAAAACAATGCATTGCAGCGGCGACTCAAGCAGTCTTCCCTTGGCTGATATTCTGAGCAGTTTTAATGACATCCGGTGGCCAGAAAAGACCGGTGAAGTCAGGCGGGCGGTACCTGGTCCACAGGAAGATATTGACTTCAGGGACCAGAAGTAAGCACCCAAACAAGGAGGCGGCCAAGTCTGTAAACAGGAAAATCCACAGAGGAAGGCACCTGGTTTGAGTGTGCAGAGCCTTCAGGGACGACGGACACACTCCTGCTCGTGCTCTGTTGTTTCCTATTGACACACAGCTTCTTTACATTTGGACATCCTGTATGTGCGAGTGTACGTTTGTGAGTCAGTAAGCCTGTCATTGTGTCAGCTTGTTTGTTTAGCAATTCATATCGCGAGTGTAATTAATTTCACTTTGGAATGTGCTCTTTACTGATTACATAGGATGTTACTGTGTTTGCAGGAATGCTATTGTTTTAATTGGTATGGACGGTTGAGTGATCACACTGAAACACCTTCTCCTGGAGCCCAAACAGACACCGTGCAGCTCAGATGTTGCAGCTTGATTAGAGCTGGATGCTTTCCATAAATACAATCATGTAAAAGTTTCAAGTAAATGAAAGAAAGCAGGTTGGAAGAAGAGAAGGCAAAGAATAATAAGAAACTAGAGGAAGCAGTCGGTGTCCAGCCTAATTAGCACAAGTCTGCACTAATCAGTATTTTTGTAATAACAAGAGGATGAAATTGCACTGCGTAATGTCACCTGTTTCAATAAACCCGAGTTGATTATTCAACTTTGAGGCTTTATTCACATTCCTAAGAAGTTCGGTGTCTGTTCATTTTTATAGCTTTCGTTGGCACCATTTTCTTCTACAGCAGGGAAATCTTATCATTACATGGACACCAATCCAAGAAATCAACCCTAGAGCATTTGCGTGTGTTGTCTGATACCTCGAAATAAAATCTAGTGTAAACCGTTTCTGTTAGAAATCACCTAATTAGTGGACAAACAACCGTAAAGACAAATAACAGCATACAGGGCAGGGATAAAGCTGGGGAGAGATTTAAAGCAGGGTTATATTATAAAACAATATACCGGACTTTGAACATATCATAAAGCACTGCTCAATGCATCATGTAAACATGGGGAGAGTATGATCAGCTGTAAGCCCCCCCCCCCAAGGAGAGACTGTCCATCTAAACTGACAAGACAGGTAAGGAGAAACAGCCAAGAGGCCCATTGAAGGAGCTGCAGAGATCAGATGGGAGGATCTGACAGCAACTATTAGTCATGTGCTCAACTAATGTCTGCCTTTTGTTTTGGAAGAGTGGCAAGTAAAAACCTAATGAAAGGCTTGAAAAGGCCTTCTTGCAGTTTACTGTAAACCACTTCAGCAGGGTAGGAAGGTTGGTCAAAGTTGATGTGAGGATGGAAGGAGCTAAATACAAGGCGGTGGGTGGATGGGACCAGCTAAAGGCAGCAAAAACCTGAGACTGAGGTGGAAGTCAGAGCTACAGTCATGTTTATGAGGTAGCATGGCCCAGTCAAGCGCCAGACATAAATCCAATTGGGAGCACATATTTTAAAATGGAAATCAATATTCCCACACACACACACACACACACACACACACACACACACACACACACTATCTACTCTAAGTGATCGTGCAATGGAGTGATTTTGCAAAGAAGAATGGGCAGAAATTTCAGAGCAAAGTTGGAAACAAACCCCTAAAGATTTTCAGCTGGAGCTGCAGCTAATGGTGATTTTACATAGCTCTGATGTTAACTGGGCTATGTCACACTTTTTTTGTTATTTGCAAAGTCAAGCATGCAGGCTGCAGGATGGTGCAGTTCATAGCACTGCTGCCTTGAAGCAAAGACGTCCTGGATCTGAATCCCACGCAGGGTCTTTCTGCATGGAGTTTGCATGTTCTCCCTCAGATACAGCATAGGAGTAAAATATCGGCCCTCTTGTCAAGAAATAACGTATGCTGACACTGTTCTTGCAGTTTCAAAGTACACAGGTAGCAGATGTTTTAACTTACATTTAAGTGTTTCTGGTTCATAAAGAATGAAAAATGACAACTTATTTTCCCAAAGACTGGTCTGAACTATAAGAAGTCAATCTGAGGAGAACAGAACCATCTGCAGCTGATTTCCTCTACGTTTATTCACGTTGCATAATTATAAAAATAAAGAACCACGTCTGGTGCTGTAAGAAAAAGCAGGAGCATAAGAAATCTTGACACATTTTTGGAGTAAATTTCTCCAAAATGAAAAACCATGTTGCAAAATCCTCTTCTGAGAATCACGAACATATATGTTGGCCTCCTCAATCCAAAACAAGAGAAATCAGGAAATTCTAGCAGCACATTAAGCTTACATGGTGTCTGCAATAGGTTAAACAGAAGCGTTGCAATGATTTGAAGTATTGCACAGCTCTTGTCCACACATTCAGGAGCTTATAAGTGGCTTCTGAAAGGATTAGTGTGGTGCTAGCTTGACCAGTTGACCCATCAGAGTAAGGTTTTTTCACCACTGGGAACTGGGCAGCAGCTGGGAAAAGGCATGCACCTCTCAGTTTCAGTGGCCTTTTTGCCTCGTCTCCACAAATTCCTCTTCCCCTCTGACACTTGTAAACCGCTCCACCATGGCAGACTCTGACCCCCATTACAAAGCTAGGGCCGCATGTCAAACGTCGGCCAGTCAAGTTGGACCATTGTTTTCACTGGTTGGGGGGGTTAGGTTCTGGCAAACTTTGAAAGGAAACTGCAGTCACAAGAGGATTTAAGCCCATTAACTGTTTTTTATTCAAATATTCCACATTTGGAAAAGAGGATAAAACTTCACGAAGAAACACATTACCAAATCTAATTTTTGCTTGTGTGATAAAATGCAAAAATGTCATTACTACTCTGCAGGCTGCTGTTTTAAAAATATAATGTGCCCCAATGAAACTTGGAAAAGATGCCAAAAAAGTATGAATAAAATCTTACTGATGAATCACTTTTCTTGGAAACTTTTTATTTATTTATTTCAGAATAAGTGAAAGCAGCCAAATGTGTCTATTTGATATTTCATATGCACATAAAACCCCAAACCATGAATCTGATATGGAGTCCTGACATACAGAAACTTTACTCAGATTGAGTATTTTTCTATACTTGTCAGTCTGAAAGTATTTACATAAAATCCATGTAAAACTGAATGGATATTGTTTAAAACCTCTCTAGGAGGTTAAAATAAAAAGCAAGTGTTCGATGGGACCCAGAGGCTGCACCCCCCCGTCATGTGCAGGACTTTTACAGGCATCAGCAGTGACCAGTGGAAAAAATGGAGCTGCTGTTGTCGGCATGCACTGTCTGACCTCGGTCCACATATCGTCAAGAGCGCCTGGTTGCTCAAACACCTTCTTCATCGAGCTCTGATGGCAAATGCTATTTATAGCTGTGGTATTACCTTACACTGTAGCCTTATCTAATATTTTAAAGTTAATAAGCTGGCCCACATTTTGAAATGCTCTCTCACTCTGAAGAAATGTTATACTAGCCTTTAGAAATGTCAACCCCCGAGGGTCTGATAAGCCGAGCATTACTCCGAATACCTACGATACATTTCTTTTTACTGATGATGCACAACTTGGATTTCTGAGGGTGAAAGAAAAGCAGTGAATTAAACAAGGCACTGAAAGTCTAAAAGTGATTATTGATGGTATAAATAAAGCATGACGACAGTGTCTGTGTGTGATTATAACTAGGTTTAGTCAGTGCTGGACAAGGACATGTCATTTTATGTTTTCTCTTCCAGATGTTTTAGTGATCCTCCTTTTGTTCTGGTGTAATCTTTAGGGTTACAGAGCAGCCATGCAGTTTAACATCAGAGATCACAGTCTTGTTAACAATATAAAGAGATCGCTTTACATTAGGAGTGTAATGAGATCTTAAATTGTGACTAAACCTGTATTAATGATGAAGCGCTATCAGGCTACCCCAACCACTAAAAAAGCTTTTCATGGCTGCCGTTTTTAAATACAGTTAGGTCACCCTGGCCCACATGGCTCTTGAGGTGATTCTTTGTCGTCCCAAAGACTTAAAGAATGATTTTCTAACGCATTCCAGACTGATAGATGTCAACGATTTTGTTTTTCCACCTTTAGATTGGGGCAGGATGGGATGCTCTTTGAGATCTTTCAGCCTTCTTCGTGTTGTTATACAGGTCCTATTTAGGTGATTTCTGAATTATTTATCACAGTTAATTCATGGTTTAACAAGGGCTGGGGGTAGGGTGTTTGTTGGATGATGTTTTCTCTTAATGTATGAAATCCATCCATCTATTGTCAAGACACGCGTATCCCTGCAGGGTCTGGTTGTTGGTGCCAATCTCCAGAAGTCATCGGACGAAAGGCAGGGTACACCCTGGACAGGTCATCAGAGAACAAGCAATTAAGTATGCAAACACTCACACCTAAGGACAATTTAGAGAGTCTAATTTACATAAAAATAACAGTGACGTTTTTGGACTATAGGAGGAAGCTGGAGTACCTGGAGAGAACCCACGCACATACCGGGAGAACATGCAAACTCCAGACCCAAGGCCAGGATTTGAATTCAGGACCTTCTTGCCGCAAAGCAACAAGTTTACCAACAGTGCAACCATAAATAAAATCAGAATATATATTTTTTTTTCCTTTGTCTAATATAAACATTTTGTTATTCTCTGAAATACTGAGGTGTAACAAAAAAAGTGGCTCCATAATTTCACAGCACTGCAGGTATTTGTCAAAAAAGATAAACCATAACAAATAACATACAAAGAGTTTTTTAGAAAATAGCAAGAAAATATGGCCATACACCACAGTTGACTAATTCACAGCATTAAACTGAGCTGTTTAAATGGCAGTTTTGCTCTTCATTTAATGAATCGGGACATTTGATCATTTCAATAATACTTAGATCAAACATGAATGAGATATTTCTTCAATCAGTTCAATTACACAGCACCAACTCATAACAAATGTCGTCTCGAGACACTTAAAAAAAAGTTTTTAAGGAAACTCAGCAGATTACACCGAGTCACCGACTTGCAGGATTCACTCCTCCTGGACGAGCTCGTAGCGACAGCAGAAAATTGCTTGCATTATGTCATTGACTTTACAGAAATCCCTCATACCGAGCATGCATGTAGTGACAGTGGAGAGGGAAATCTCCCCTTTAACAGGAAGAAACTTCCAGCAGAACCAGAACCAGGCTCAAGTGGCCATCTGCCTTGACCGACTGGGGGTTTGAGAAGACAGAGCAGAATGCACAAGAAATCAATTATGACAAAACACAGTCTGAGAACCATGAAACCTTTATTCTGTTAGTGAAAACGAAAAAAAGCCAAACTCTATGCTTTTTTGGTATTAGGCCCAATATACATTGAGACAAGCACAAAAACAGGAACTAATGTATCGTTGCAGCCCTGTTTAATATCACCAGTCTAATTTTAGACAACAGTTGGTGCCTGTGAATGCAGTTTACAGTGCCCACATGAATTTCCGACAAGTAACTGTATTTATAGACGTTGCTTTAAACAGAAGGCACATCCACTGTTCTGGATTGACCTATAAACATCAGTGGGTGATATGAAGGAGCCAACAGTGTTTATAAACACAGTCTCAAACTGAAGCCAGCTGAAAACTGTGATTGTGAACAGCAATCAGCACTAATTCATAATGGTGGCTCTTAGTGGCTTTGTTGGTTTTCTTATTTTAAATTAGGCTGACTAAAAGCAAAACTGATTCTAGATAAGGAAACAAGATCATAACTGTACCAACAACTCCTGCTGTTTTGACCAAGAACACGGATAAAAACAAGGACACTGGTATTACTAACATCGCGAACCTCTAATAAAGATAAGCTGGTTGTAGTTCCAGACTTACTGATATCTTTTAAAATGTGATTATGCACATCATCGAGTCACAAAATCATACCAGCCAGTGAACAGACTTTGACTAGGCCACTCCACAACCTTATTTGAGCTCAAAAAAAAAAAAAGAAAAGAAAAGTTCAAATAAACAACAAAAAGGCCCAAAATCATATGACACTCCAGCTGATGATGACTGGATGTAAACATTAGCTGTAGAAATGGCATATTTGAAGCGTTCCTTTGCCTTGACTCCTGTAGTCACTCATGCTTAAGTGGATTTTTAGATAGTTTAAAGCAGAAATCTTTATATATTTAATACTTTAGTCCTCAAGTTTAGTTGCATTTTAATTTTTTTTATCAGGACCGAACCAAATACCCTGGGATTAATTTATTCTGGTTAACAGGTTGTTATTGCTTCTGTGTTTTCTTCCTTTAGACACTGTCAGTTTACGTTTATCAATATTTTTCCAGATATTACTTGTATCCAATGTTGTCTCAGTGTTTAGTTTGGCAAACTTTTATAATACATTCTTTCTCATTGTTTTAATAAACAATAATAAATCATTAACCTGCTCTCATACAAGAGCCGTCTGACCTTTGCCTCCACATCCTTGTCCAAACGAGGACAACAACAACACCACAATGGGGCTTGAAAGTATATTAAGTGTACAGGTGCTCAATATCAGAGATGAAGAGCCCATTTTCAGTAAACAATAGCTGCATTCTTGGCCGTCGAGGTGGATGTAGAGGTGATGCCCAAATCGGCATTCCTCACCGTTTCCTCGACGCATGCTGTGGCCAGACCTTAGATGAGCGACTCGCACTTTTTCCGAGCTGCACATCCTCGGCAGAGATGGAGCTGAGATTCCAGCAGGTGTGAGGCCGAGGCGGACTTTCCAAGGATGTTAAGTCAATGGACGACTCATTTTTGTCCTTCCCCTGCCTGAACAAACAAAAGGACTGGAATGCAGGAGGATGCCTGCCGACATGCCACAGATGGAGGAGATACGGCACCTCTGAATAGGATCCTGATCACTGGTTGAGGGTGGTTTATACACTGGGGGGCCAAATGGGACTTTTTCATCTGGTCTTAATGAAAATCAAAACTCCAGACTGGAGGAATCACTTGTCAAAGGGGCTGCAGGGTTTCAACGTTTGTCTCAAACAGAAAACGATCATTTAAAGCCATTCATCTGTCACTGCCGATTCTTCTGTGCAGTCAAGGAAAAGAATAATTTAAACACGTCAAATGGATTTGAGGGGGGATGAATTTGTTTGTAAAGTGGTTAAACAACAAGAGAACAAAAAGTAGCCAGCAGGAAAGAAATATAATACCACCTACGGCTTCTGTGTTGCCTGACACAAATACATTTTAAATATCGCCATGGTGATTGCTGGAGATGGGCTTGAGAGCTGAAATTGCACATAATTGCTTCGTCTCAGCATGAGTGAATCTTTAGAGGACTGAAAGTGCAGGGAACAAACGATAATCCTTTTCAACAGCAACAAGAACATGAAAAGGCAGTTTCTGCCAGTAACATATGTGAGTTCCTGTTGCTAAACCCAAGTATTTGATTGCTGATTTTGTTTCTCTGCTTCAACACAGGATTGTCTGCTTCCATATGTTGAAAGAGGGGACCAATGCGATCAAACTCAGAAAAAAATCTTATCAGTAATCATCTCTTTACCTGGTTTAGCATAAAAGAGAATGGATAATTATTTAACGAAGTCAATTTTGCTTTGCTGGAGAGAAATAAAGCCATGCTGATAAGAACTTGAATACTGAGCAGTTTGCAAAAAAAAAAGAAAAAAGAAAGAGCTAAAATATTAATCCCATGCACAATAACCATACTAAATAAGTATTAATCATTTAAATCTTCATAAAAATGTCAGGCAGAACTTGGGGGCAAACACTGTGCACGAGTCTCAGACCACCCTTATTCAATGTTGTTTGGGAATTCACAATTTAGTAGATCTTTAGTTCAGTTCACACAGGTTAAAACTTAACTCCACAGTCCACACCTGAGCTAAATTTACAGTCCCATCACGAACAAGTTCATTTATGCATATTTTTGGGAAATAAAAAGTGAAAAAGTAACACATTTATTTGCTGAAATGAAAAAAAATTGTGAAATTTTGATATAAAGGGGCCTATTAAGAGTACATTTTCATTTCTGTCCACTTTTAGGTTGCAGTACCTCTCTGTTAAAATCCATGTTTGGTCAGCTGACAGAATTGACATTTACATTAATTAAAAACCTCTGCCATTTTACATTATGCCTGTGCAGCAATGAAACCACATTCCCTAAGCTCTTGTCCTTTAGGCATCTTATCTAATGAAAAGTATATAATGATGTTCAAAAAGTCACTTGGTTTACGGAGCTCTATTGATGTATAGAGTTGTTGTTACAACCGTGCAGTCCGGTGTTTAAACAGTAAAAAAATAAAAACAATTAAAAAGAAAAAACATGGTTGTGTGGTTAAACTGGTTACCTGTGCAGCAACCGTCCACAAAAACATTAAAATAAAAAAATGACAGAAGATCAACTATTTATTGGAAGAGATGTTTATAGAGATGTAATAACATAGCGACCCCCGAGGTCCCTGGTTAGGAAATCCAGGACAGGACTTTCATAAAAGCAGTTTTGGACTGGTTCCAGTACCTACCCTGGCTTAGCACTGGAACTATTATGGTGGGAAAACTCTGACTGAGCTTCCTCCAAGACTGCAGTATTTTAACACTGCATACAATCTACACCCTTTAACCTTTCGAGCTCCACTTGGGTGACTCTGTCCTGAAAACAAAAAAAACTGTGCTAAACGATACAAGCCTTCCAGTGAACTACTGTAAATTTATGTCTTCCTTAAGTGATTCTACAGCTCCGTTTGAGTCCATGTGTGACTTACAGCCTCATTCTTTAACCTCAATATTATTCTAACCTCAACCACAACCATCTCTAACCAGGATGTGGCATTTCTGGTAAACAGAGGGAGCAATTTTCCCATTTTCAAATGATTATTTGGGGCCATTATGGAGGGTACTGACACAAGACCTGCTTAATACTGAATCTGTTAACTCTATCGCCTGTCTATTAACAACAGTTTTGTCTTATTTGTCTTATTACCTTTAACAACTGACGCATAAAATACATGGAATAAACACAGACACATACCAAATTTCTCTCTTTTTGTCATGTCTTAAGCTCCATGTCTTTTTGAGTGCTGACATCCCCCTATTTAAAGACGCACCATTACATTTTATACTGGAATTATGCTTTTGTAAACAGTAACTGGAAACATAGTTTTAGCAATGTGTTGCGCTGTTGATAGTTACCATATAAGATCCAGAGAAGTTTCTCTATTTTTAAATGTAATTTTCTCAGAAAATTGAGTGTAAATTTCTTTAAAATTCTTGCAACCAGAATCTGTTTTATGCAGTTTTTTTAACGAAAGTATTCATAGTCCTCAAGGTCTCTAACATTTTATCTCATAACCACAAATGTCAATTTAATTTATTTTGACTATGTGATAGCTCAACAGAAGCAGTAAAGTGGAATGAAAAAGTTACACGGCTATTAAAATAGAAACAATAAAATAAAATAGAAATCTGAACAAATGGCATGCAGTTGTATTCAACCACCTGTGCTCCGAAGCAAGTCTACTGGTGTTTCATGTTTAAGAGGTTTAAACATCTAAAGAATGACAGTTTTCATTATTCTTTGCATAATCACTCAGCCTGTCAGGTCCTGGGTTCCTTTGGGGTTTGAATATTTGATTCTAGTTTTGATTACTGTTCTGTGTTTGCCTTAGTTTCTTATTTTGATTAAATCAGCCTAATTTCTGTTTCACTTTAGTTCAGTCCTTTCTTAGATATTCTAGTTTAATTATGTTTATTTATTCTTTGTGTTTAGTTATTATTTCCTGCAGTTAGATTATTTTTGTAGTTCCCGTGTTTACTCTGCCTCGCCCCCTTCTGCCATTCTCTCTCTCCTCAGTCTCCCTTCTGATCTCTCCTCTCACACCTGCAAACCATTAACCAATCAGCCCTGGTCTATAGTTCCAGCATTTACTCTCTCAGTATTTAAACCCTCTTTCTCTTCTCACTTTCCTCCTGCAACTTCTCTGTCAAACCCTGATGTCTTTAGCTCTTGGATTCCTGTGTTTTTGTTCTGCTCTGGCTCCCTGGATTCCCTGTGGTTTTTGTAAGTGTTTTGTCATTCTATTTTTTTTAATAAACTACCAAAATCTACTTGACATCTCTGCCTCTCTGCATTTGGGTCCACCATCAACACCACGCAATCATGACACTCTTAGTCAGACTGGATGGATACTGCCTGCTAACATTAATTTTTAAGACTTCAAGACAGATTCTCAACTGGATTTAGGTATGGACTTTGACTAGACCATTCTAACACATGAACATGCTTTGATGTTGACCATTCCTTTCAAGCCGTGGCTCAAGGTTTTAAATCATTGCCCTACTGGAAGGTGAACCTCCGTCTTCGCATCAAACCCTAATCAGCTTCCCCATCACTCCTGAATAAAGGCATCCCTACAGCATGATGATGCCACCACCTGTGTCACAGTAGGGTTTATGTATTCTGGAGGATGTGTACTGGTAGTTATACCACAGCACAAAGCATTTTGCATGTAGGCTTAAAAGCTAGATTTGGACCAGGGCACCTTCAACCAAACTTGTCTCCTACATGACTTGTGGAACTTTCTTTGGCTTTCTTTCAACAAACAACAAAAAATGATGTCTCTGCTGAAGAAAAACATCCCCACACCATGATGCTGCCTCCACAGTTAGCTTTGGTCTCTTGATTCTTTCTGTGATTAATGGTCTCCTTCCTTGGCCTAACAGTTTAAGTCGTGGTGCGAGTTTGTAAAGGAGCCAAGTGCAGACGTATCTTTGAAAAGTGAATTATTATGTTGACAAAATGAAAGAACTTACAGAAAAATCCAGCATGGACAGAGACACAAGGATACACAGATGTGCAACAGAAGAATCTAGAGAGGAATGACTGCAAATAAGAGGCTTAAATACTGCGGAGTAGATTACTGACAAGACACAGGTGAGTAATTACAAACAAGGTGCAGCTGGAATAGGAGGCAAACAGGCTGAATCAAAGGAGATTAATAAACAAGAGGAGCTGAGGAGGCTATAAGCAAAAACCAGGGGGATGAATGTTAAATTTAGTCAAATATCTTGAGACTTAGGAACTTGGTTAATTTAAAAATGCTATAAGTTATGTTTAAAACCAGAAAGAGATTATTGTCAATTAATTTACAAAAGTTCTTTGTCTTAAGATCAAGTGATAGAAATAACAGAAGGAAGTACAATTTCAAAACTAAAACATACTGCTTTAAAACAAATGTGTGCTTCAGTGCGTGGAGTAAAACTATGGAACAGTTTGGATGAGCAGCTGAAAAAATGCTCTACTATAAACCAATTCAAAACCCTTTTAAAGAAAAAATGATCAGGTCTTATACACTTCTGAGTTAATAATGAGGAGAATGATATATTATTTGCAACTTGTATTGTTAATTTAATGTATATGGTCATGAAAATTGATTTCATAATTATTGGGAAAAGGGCAGTTTTATACAAGATTTTTTCTTCTTCCTGCTCCCTTTTCACTTGTGTGCAATAAGTGTTGTAAGAGAATGTGTTTGTGAAATAATGATGAAATCTGTTGTGAATAAGCTGACTGATTGATTGATAAACATAATCTAAAAGAAATGTGGAAATAAAACACAAGAATGAACTAAATACAAGGAATAAACTAACGCACCAAGGTGTAAGCAGAAAATAAAAATACAACCCAAAACCCCCAAACAACCAATAATCATGATATTAAGTGGACGGGCATGTCTTGAAAGCTTTTCAGCTGAGCCATACTTTTCCATTTTTGGACTTATCAGTGCTCTGTGAGGTCTGTAAAGCTTGAGATGTTAGCCAAACCCAGCTTTAAACTTCTCCATAACTTTCTCTCTGACCTCTCTGCTGTGTTTGTTGGTCTTCATGATGCTGTTTCTTCTCTAATGTTCTCTAAAAAGCCCTCTGAGGCCTTAAGAGAATGGCAGGGAACACAGGAGGACTCTATTTACTAACCAGATGGATGCTGAAGGCAAATGGTTGCACTGAATGCGATTTAGGGGTCTCGGAGTAAAGCGGGGGAGGGGTGAATGCAAATGCATGTCATACTTTGTGTTGCTTTGCTTTGTTTGGTCCAACAAATCAAACCCCAATAAGATACTTTAAAGTTTGGGACTGTAATGTAAGAAAATAACCTTTACAAGACGCTGTTTGTGAAGACAGCAAAAAGAAAACAGATATTCCCTGATCAGTATTATCTGTCTAAAATTATATCAAACAATAAAGAGACGAAACAAATCAACAGATTTCTCTTATAGCCGCACCTTAGGAACAAACACCAGCCTTTAACCTCGTCACTAAGGCCTCTGGAGTGGCCCCAGCTGGCTTGTCATGATGCTTTAATGGGGCTTGTTGATGGATGATTCCATTACTGTACCACAGCTTGCTGTGTCACCTCCAGCAGCACACTGAGCTGGCAGACTTTCCTTCCTATTAGAGGATGTTGTTTCACTGCATGGGCTAAAGGAGACAAATATGATTTAAAAAAAAAAAAACAGCAAATAAACAAAATATATCTCCTGGAGAAAAACTTCCTGTAGGCTGGGGACAAGCTTGATTAGAGCAAATGTCCAGCAGATAAGGCAAGCCATGCTGGCGACAGTGATAACAGTCCAACATCCTTTAACGGAGAGAGTCGACATGATGCTCTGTCTTCAGGAACCAGACCACAGCAGCCAGGCTTTTTTGATTCGACTGAACCATCAAGGTACAACCTAGATCAAGGTGTTCCCCTACTGCCATCACCTGCGGTATCTGAACCATATCAATCAAGCTTCAAACTCCAATGGTTCTCCCTGAAGACGGATGAGCAGCAGGATGGCAGATGAAATGCAGGTGAAGGAGAACAAGAAGAAACAGACAGAGAATAAAAGTAAAACCACATCGGCTGCAGCTTCCTAATAAATCCCATGTGTTCGTGTCTGTGAGATGTTAAATCTGAAGGGTCCTGCCCTTTGTGGCCTCAGGGCAGATCTGTGCAGGGAGGAGGACTCCAGAGGCCTGACTGCACTGCCACACAGCATCACATGTTGAATTTACTCCGTTTTCTTCAGCATCCATTTCATCCTAATACAAATTGCTGCTCTTTATAGATAATTGAATTCAGTGTGTTAAAGTGTGCACCATGAAAATGCTTCTGGGGGGGGGCATTCACACCCAGATTGATACAGCTCCACAGCCCACCATCAGGGGTCCTCTGAAATGGGCTGATAAAAAATTTAGGGCGTTACAATAAATTTTTCACCGACAAAAAAAAACTTCTACTGAGCCAGAGAGTGAGGTGTAGCAAAGAGGAGGATGGGCTCGTTGACATCTAAAAATCTCAAGCTGATGATGCTTTATTAAATATTATCTGCCAAAATCTTTACAGTCGTGCATGAATTCTTATCACTCCTTGATTGACTGCATGTATGTGTTGCCATTTCCAGAAGAAGAAGAAAAATAGAACATGACTTCAGGGAGCAAACATCATTCAGTTTGCTAATTGCATTGCCAGTGAACCAGGATATGAAGCCTGAAAGAATGTGGTCAGGAGGCTTCCAAATTACCTCTCCATTCAGCGCTGAGGCTTACAATAACACACTTTTAACTCGTTCCTTTAGGCCAATCCAACAACGCAAACATGTAAATTAGGATGAGAGACCAATTTCCTTTTCCAATTATGCCTCACGTTTGGTTTTACTACAGCTTGCCAAAAAAGTGTCGCTCCAACTCAAACAGAAATCACACAGAAATCAGGCCTCAGAGCTGTTCTTCTGCGGCTGCAGGAGAGGAGACAAACATCTGCTTCAGACCACAAACTGTTTCAGTTTCACAGTGAAGGAATGAGTCACTTATATCTACAGGTTTTTTTACATCCTGATGCAAGAGGTTCTAGTCATGTACGGGGCTATATGACTTCTATTAATAAACCTTTAACTTTTATTTGGATCTTATGTGACAGAGCAATAAAAATGAGTGCATAATTGTGAGGTAGAAGAAAATGATTTGTTGCTTTTCTTTTTCTTTTTTTTTTTTTCTTTTTTTTTTTTTTTTAATAACGTGTTCTGTCCAGCAGTGTGGCACTCAGAATTGTCGTCTGAATGTCAAGATGAGGCTTTGCTTTCACAAGCAGGGCATTACAGCTTTCGCCGGGTTTGTTACAAATGTAATGGACACAAAAAATGAAAAAAAAGGGGGGAAAGGACAGAGAGAAAGATGGAGGAAAGGTTTAAAGAGAAAAAAGGAGATAGAAGCAGAGGAGAGAAAAAAAGCATTGAGATAAAACAAGTCAACACCCTTGAAGTCTGCCTCTAGACCTGCAGAAAGAGAGAAAACAAAAACAACAAACAACATATGCACATACAATAATAACAGTTATAACTTCAATGGAAAGTACACAGTACAAGGTAGTACAAGGTGTATTTAGTGGCAACCGCAGCCCGACTGAGAATGTATATAACAAACCCACTTTTCAATGTCACTCCAAAAAAAAAAATCCAGTGCAACCAATTGCTTTCACTAATCAATTAGTAAATAGAGTTTACTTCTTCTAAAAAAGTAATCTCAGTATAAATCCAGCTTCCTGTGAAAGCCTCAGAGATTCATGAGAGAACTTTAGAGAACAAACAGAATCATGAAGACCGAGGAACACAGCAGGCAGGTCAGAGACAAAGTTGTAGGGAAGTTTAAAGCAGGATAAATAATATACCAAGTTTTTAACATCTCATAGAGTTCTGCTTAATCCATCATTTGAAAATGGAGAGTATGGCAAAACTGCAAACCTACCAGAGAAACAGTCGAGAGGCTCAAGGTAACTCTGGAGGAGCTGCAGAGATCCACAGCACCGGTGGGAGAATCTGCTAACAGAACAACTCATTCATGCACTCTACAAGTTTGGTATTTATGGAACAGTGGAAAAAAGAAGGTTATTGTTGAAAACAGCAGAAGAAGTTCAATTTAAGTTCATGTAGGGGACACAATAAACATGTGGAAGAAGACTCTCTGGTCAGATGAGACAGTACTTCTTGGCCAACAAGCAAAACAGCATATGGGATACCTTAAACACTCCTTCTCCACCATGACATATGGTGGTGGCAGCATCATGCTGTGGGGATGCCACCCTTTAGCAGGGAAAAGGAAGCTATGGGAAATGTGGATGGAGCTAAATACAGGGCAATACTGGAAGAAAAGCTATTCAAGGCTGTGGAGGACTTAAAACTGGAGGGAGGTTGAGCTCCCAGCAGGACAAAAAAACATAAATATACAGCCAGAGCTACAATGAAATAGTCCAGATCAAGCAATATTAAGTGGTTAGAATGGCCTAGTCAAAGTCCAAATGGAAATCTGTGGCAAGACGCTCTCCATTGATTTTGAGCTTGAGTTATTTAGCAGAAGAATGGAGCGAAGAAGTTTGAAAACCATGTATCATTTTCATTCTACTTTACAAACATTTGCCACTTTTGTTGGTCACATAAACTCTCAAAATATTTTGATGACCATGGTTGAAAAGGCGAATTATGGTGAAAAAGATCAAGGATTATTTGTTGCAGACAGAAACATGAGAAATGGATTCCTCTGAGCTGTCTGGAGCACCTGTTTTCTGCAAATGCCAAAAAGCTCCTGCACGTCTTCCACCTCTTCCCCCTCACTCCACCAGTCAAATCTTATCCCTCGAGGGATTTTGACTCCTCTTATCACAATTCCACGGATCCCCTTTTGTGGATTATTCCCATCCTGCACAGTGACTAGTGGATGCCAGCAGGCCACAACTGTGATGGCTTCCATATGTCACATCCCTCCTCTGAATCTGTGTTAAAAAAGTTTTCTTTCCATCTCTCATCTCTTTCTCTGTTTTTCTCTTTAAAGCATCCTGGGTGGGGATATGTGATTGGATAAGGTCAAACATGATGCCAATTAATACATTTATCTTAAAGTGGGCTCTCAGCTGAAGCATTTGGGTCTACTTTTTGCAGAATGATTACTGAATGATTAAAATGGTCACATTTGTCAGCCAACATGCCACCAGGAGATAAACTGCACATTTCAGAGTTCCCTCTGTATCTACTGGAGATTTCCCACCATAAATCCTTCCCCTGTTCATCTGTCACAGGTTCAAGGCATCCTATAGTCACCCATGCATGATGAATTTGAAGCAAGCGGAAGCTGAAAATCCCACTCTGGCACTGCAGCGCTGAGGTTCTCACATATTGACTGACACATGAGAACTCTAATATTCCCTGCCTGATTATAATCCCTGCAGTCGACCTCATTAGCCAGGCATCCGCGCTGAACCCTGGCTGAGTAGGGTCTTGGAGCTCAGCTGTCAGTCAACACCTTTTTCTTCAAAAAAAAAGAGCATCTTGGAGAAATAATCCAGCCCCACCCCCTCCAGAGCTCACAAGCAGACTGTTTTGAGATTTGGCAAGATTTTTGCACATACAGCACCTTGCAAAAGTATTCCTACACATTGAAATGTTTTTATGTTTGGTCATCTAACAACCTCCTACAAATTTGTTCTGTTTTTGCGATGCTGTTACATTGAAATGTTTATCAGACAAATTTTAAAAACAAGGATTAGCAGAGTAAATGCAAAATGCAGTTTTGAAATGATGATTTCATTCATTAAGGGAAAAAAAACAACCTAACCCAATGCAAAAAGAGTTAATGACCCCGTTAAAGCTGCAGTATGTAACTTTACAGAAATATATTTGTTGCTTATTTGTTGAAACTGTCACCGTGTCATGAGAGGATGTTATGAGACAGATAATCTGTGAAGACATCGAGCTCCTCCACCTCCTCCCTGAGTTACTATTGCTGTCTAAAGAAATGCCCCACTCCTGACCTAAAACAGTCAATCAGAGCCAGGAGGAGGGACTTAGTGCTGTCAATCACCCTTGTGTACGCACCGCTAAATCTGGTTCAGGAAAACTGTTTAACTGCCGTCATTGTTGGCTATGCTAACTAGCCTGAGCATTAGCAGCAGGCTATGTTGTGGTGAACCAGCTGTAGCGTAGCAGAGAGCAAGGGGGAGTGTGTGAGCAGCACATAGCAGCACTAAGACCCTCCTCCTGGCTCTGATTGGCTGTTTCTGACTTGAGTGGTGTATTTCTGCAGTAAATACTGGGAACACTGGGAGAAACAGATAGGCTTGATTATCTGTCTTATATTATACTGCCACGGCATAATGATAATTTTTAACAAATATGTAAAAAACATATTTTTCATAACAGTTACATACTGCCAGTTTAAATGAAGAATTAACTGAATTACAGAGGACGTCCTCTTCAAAGTTCAGTATTTGTGGAATCACCTAGTCACTGATTTTTCTGTGGAACACAACGCCAAATTATTCATGGAAAAGTTGTTCATTTTGCAGATTTTTTCATAGATCATATCTAAAATATTGGAGAGAACTTCACAATACTTAGGGACAATGCTACTTGACACGCTACTGGCTGGTGTTCGGAAACCAACCAAGGAGTGGCATCCATTTTCCTTGGTGCTGAGTGGTTGTACACGCAAGAGCGGAGATAAGGAAGACTGTAGACATTAGCTTCTGCAGTAGTGACAAGAAGGTTTCCACTGTGCGTATTAATGCATATTAAGGTAAATTTGATGTTTGAACCATTAGAATAGGCAGTTATGAGTGTTTTTTTTAGAGGGGATCTCAAGTATTTGATCCCTAACTCCAGCAAATACCAGCGGGGGTGTCCACTGTAATCAAATTTTTTGGATAGTGGAGTTCACCAAGGCTTGATAAATGCCTGAAAGAAACCACTTAATAGAACCTGTCTGGCAACATGAAGTAGGCTAACAGATCTCCCATCCTGCCCCAATCTAAGAAGCCAAGTCATTGATATCTATCAGTGTAGAGTTACAAACTTATTTTTAAGGCTATGAGACTCCTCTAACCATCAATGAGACCTGTTATCCAAAAATGATGAAAACATGGAACAGCAATGAACCTTCATAGAAGTGGTCACGAAAGAACCTAGAACAACATCTACCAAGGAAAAAAAAAAAACACGCCTTACCAAGAAAAACACAAAAGGTCTCAAATTTTCAAAAATCATCATGATTCCCCAAGACCATTGGCAAAATATTCTGTGGACTGATGAAACAAAAGTGTAACTTTTTGGTAAGGTGTAACTCTTGTAACATTTGACCCAAGGAACAAGGAATCAAACATGGTGGTGGCGGGCTAATGGTCGGGTCCTGCTTTGCTGATTTAGGACCTGTACAACTTGCTTTAAGTTATGGGACGATGAATTCAGCTCCCTACCAGAAAATCCTGAAGGAGAAAGTCCAGCCATCCCTTCAGGAACCTGGTTTTGAAGCAGGACCTACGAAGCAGTAAGTCCACCTCTGAACGTCTCATGAAAAATAAAGAAAGGTTTTGAAGTGGCTTTTGGCCAAAGTCAGGACCTGAAACAGGCTGTTCATGCTTGAAAACCCTCAAATGTGGCTGAATTAAAACAATTATACAAAGGAGGTCAAAATACCTTCACAGCACGCAGAAGACCCACGTTCATTTTCCACACCGCCTGGTTTAGAGGGAAACCAGTTCATTGTCCATACAGCTCATGTTAAAGCATGTTAACTTGTTTGTTGCATTTTTTTAAGGATGTGAACCTGACAAACTCTCCACTTTGCATACCAAAAGACCAAACTGAATCCCTTAAAGTTCAAATTTTGAACAAAGGTTGGGTTGAGGTTCCTCGATGAACTTTGAACCATGCTGCCTCCGCGTTCATCCTCGCTTTGGTCCACCACTTCGAGTAAACATCAACACTTGGAGCTGAATGATTTCAGAAGACTTCTCTTTCTTCTCCCCACAACTCAGAGTGAAATAACAAACTATAAAATGACACTGGTGTGACGCTCTGAAACACGGAGCTGCCAGCGTGATTTACGGCGCCCTCACTTTTCCTGAGGGTGACAGCAGAGACAGAGAGGAAGACTGATTCAAGCCTTTGTGGGGTCTTCTCATAGAAGAACTGAGCGATGAGACCCCTGCTGCTCTCATAACATTCCTCTGCTGTTTAGGTAACATACCAAAACAGAAAATGATACAGCATGCATGCCATTTGTCACCAAATACTGATGCCGAGCATACGATGGCTATTCATGGGTACCAAGCGCGGACCAACAGCTTAGCTCAATATCAGAGAAAATAAATACCTGGACTGATGCAAGAAGCTAACATTTCAGCTTGTTGTTGAAATATTTTTAAAAGTTTTAGATCAGCAATGAGAACCAGATTTTCCCTGTTACTTAAGCAAGAAAGCAGTTTTTATATATGCATAACCAGACCTCAGCGGCTGACCCCTAGTTATGTAAATGTGATGCTGCAATGCCAGTCGTGTAGCCTGGAGGGCTGTACTTTGCTCCCTCGTGCCTGTGCGTTCAACATAGCACTCCTGGACCGCCGCCTGGGAAACAGATGGCAGAGAATAACACTGTCACCCACCCTGAACACTGACATCCTGGGGTAGTCCTTCACTGAGCACTTTGCTAGCTGTCTGTTGCCTCTGAAATCCCCCCGTCATTCTCACAGACTTGTCTCCACATTAGGAGATGCACATGAGTGAAACTGACCGGACAGCTGAACCTCATTAGCCAAACATAAGCTCCCATTTTACAATAACTCTGTCTGTTGGAGGCTGTAATACTGGTGCGGGTGGGTCCGTTGGATGGGTATGTTGTGGGTTTAGGACAATGGGACTAATGACCAGGGAGCCAGCCCTCATGTGAACACTTTAGAAGAGGACTGACATCCCTTTATTCTCTGATCTGGATTCAAACAATTAAGACAATTAACTTGTTAAGAGGTCCAAGGATTAGGACCCACAGAGTGCACTGAATTTCTTTAGATTAGAGATTAGAAAAGGGAATTTTGTGTCCTAAACCCACTCAGGAAATTAAATAAGCCTTCTTACCCCAACATCAGAATCACATTTGTAAATGAAGATCAAAATCAAGCTGTTAGACAAACTTTAGACAATATGGGAAGGTTTACAACCTAAATCCTGCATAGTCTCTCAAATATAAAAAGGCCAGCTGGAATAAGGTTCTTACTGAAAGGCAACCTTGAGTATAGGTACCACTGTTTCACAGTATATTCTGGAATTTACATTTTCATTTTATACAGATACCACACTAAACATTTAAAACAAAAATGATCTAATCATATTTATTTGAAAAACATAATATCAACAATCATTCCTGCCGAAACAATATATCATGTTGATTATTACACTTATAATATTGTTATTGGACTTTTGGATTTAAATGTCAGCGATGAGACTGAAAATATATATATTGTTTTGTCAATGGTAATACATATCTTATCCATTTAGTTCCTAAACATATGGTGCTCTTTGCAAAAAATGAATAAGTAAAAGAGATTAACAAGTCTAAGATGTGCATGCTTGAGTCCAATTTTTAAGGCGAAAGCATCTCAAGCATTCCTATAATATTTGCTTTGCACAATGATTCTTTTTCTACCTACTGGATAATAGTTAAAACAACGGGTCAAATCCAAACAATTTAAATTTGCTTTTAAATGCTGGTATGGGTACATAAAGGACTGAACCTATGTAAGAATGCATTTACACACACTGTTAAAGGTAAAGTGT
The DNA here is from genome assembly GCA_014839685.1 of Anableps anableps. Lineage (NCBI taxonomy): Eukaryota > Metazoa > Chordata > Actinopteri > Cyprinodontiformes > Anablepidae > Anableps > Anableps anableps. The sequence goes on along the minus strand of CM026074.1, from coordinate 29,407,363 downwards.
GAAATGGATAAATGTTATGGGGTCATGATGACCCACAAAACTGATTTTTTTTTTTTTTTTTTTTTTTTTTTTAATGGAAAAAAAGCAAAAAAACCCATCATTTCATATTCAGGTACTGTAACTTGAGGAGGGGCAGCATTTTTAGGCAGTTTACATTTCAGAGGCGCTAAATTACATATATGAAAACTCAAAGAATAAATAAATATTTTATGAAATAAATATTATTATGTAACAAATTGTTTAAAATGGTTGAAAATGTGTAGACAGATGGACAGAGACTAGGTCATTCACTCGTTCACATACTGATGATGGTGAGCTACATTGTAGCTACAGCTGCCCTGAGGCAGACTGATAGACTGAGGTTGCCATACAATCGGAACGCACATAGCGAGTCGGAAGGAGCGGGGGTCCGAACCGGCAACCCACCGGTTACAGGACGAACCGTAGGCAGATTTAAAAAGAAGTGGTTGTAACTAGGGCTGGACGATATGGATGAAAAACGTATAAGTGTTTCATATCGATCGATATAGCTAATTATTGATTAGTTTTGTTGTTGTTGTTGTTGTTTTAAATATCTGAAATGCTGCCAAACTGACGTTTGGCAAAACTTTCCCGTTTTATCCACAGTTTCTCGAGCTGCTGCACTCATTTTCTCCCTTTACTCCACGCCGTTGTTGCCTGTTTTTAAGCAGTTATGAGGCCCGGTGGTAAAACATGAAACTGCTGCTGCGCAAGTTAATCAACAGGCTGTTGCTAGGTAACCAAAGAGCGAGCGACTCAGTTGATGCCACCAACCTAGCTTAGCTGAGCTATGAGAGGTTGAGCGGCTTAAGTCTTTCCTCAGCCTACATCCCCCAGAATGCCGTGCGGTTCTGGGTCGGAGTTCACTGAAACTATTCAACTTTCGATCGCACGTATTTTCTATTGATACTGATCACGTGTCTATCGCAATATATTTTGCTACTGATTTATTGCCCAGTCCAACTTGGAACTCTGATTTGCATCATTTGTCTTACATAATTACCTTGATGGACCAAAGAAAATTATTGACTTGACTTTGGATCATATTAAGCACCAATTTGAGAAAAATAGAAATGCAAATCTCTTCACATATTGGTCCACCTGCTCTTGGCTCCTCTGTCATTTACAGACAAATGTTTTTGGTTTTTAAATGTCAATATTTACTGGGCACAGATTTATTTAACAATATTTTCACTCTAAAGCACTGATATGGAAGATATTAGGTTTTACTATGCGGAGCTGTCAGCTCATTTTCAAGTCTTACTTTGAAATTATGACGTACTTTTTTCTAGCCTGTGGATGGATGTGTCTGCTGCTGCATCTCTACTTGAAACTTTTTTTCAAATACAAAGAGACAGCATATATATTACTTTTTATCCAGCTGGGGGTTTTGACTGACACACAAAGTGAGCAGTCAAACAAACAAAAAGCAGAAAACTTTAACTAGAATCTTAAATCTGTCTTATCAGATTGTCTTCTGTTTTCAGAGTGGTTGAGCGTGACAGCTGTTTTTCCTTCTAGACTGAGCATGGTCGACTATGACCAAATATTTTGGAGGTTACATTTTTTTTAAGCAACACAGTAGCAAGCTCTACTGTTGATAGGTCTGGTTGATTTTAATCTGTCTTTATTTCTCCCATCCGTGTTGAGTTTATTTAAAATATGACTGTCTTGACAGTACATGTTACATGAGATCTTTCACTTCTCACTGCCAAACCGCCAACCATCAAAAATACAGAGACAACTGTCACAGCAAACCAACTGTCTTGAGACCTTTAAAACAAATAAAAATATAAAGTTTCAGAAAATTGTATGTTTAAGCAGAGTAGAGAGGTGGTACATGGACAGGGAGCATGACTAAGAAAGCAACACACATGAAATGTATGTGAGTTAACTCAATAGACCTTTCAAAAAACTTTAAAACAAAAGTAAAAATAATGCAAACATGAGCAGATCTCAAACTTTAAGATGATTTTCTTAAATTAAAGTTCGTAAACTATACATTTCTAGCCTTGTGACTGACATTTAACAAGTTTAAACAAACATGTCCTCTTAATATGCTGAAAGTTAAACCACCTCAGCTACATTCCAGTTTGTGGACTCAACTGCATATATATTAACACCGCTAAAGAATTAAAAGTAGGGTAACATGTTTTCACATGCTCCCGACTCATATTCATAGCTGCTGCTTTCACTTCTTTGCTGTTGTTTGAACCTTTTCAGAATCACCTGTGGGGTAAAATGTTAGAATGCCCCAGTGACATTCTCCACGCTCCACTCTTCCTCTGGACCTTGACCGGAGACCCCACTGTGTAAACTGTCACGCCATCAAACGAGGCTGCCCTCACCTGAAAATCATAGCCTACTCAGACCACCAAAGGTGCCCTCCCCCCCAAAAAAAACATGTTTTTCCTTGTATACAAATCATCAGGGGAGCTTCAAGTCAAGAGCTATTTTTCAGAAGAAATCATATCTGCATCTGTGGCAGGAAACCACCATCCCATTTTTCCTCAGGTGGGTCCACATCTGGAGGTTTCAGCTGCAGGAGGTTGCAGATCCGCAAGGCCAGACAGATGGATGCACTAGCTGGTGGAAGTCCTCGTTACCCATCCACATCCTCCCAGAGAGGTTTTTGCCTATTGAGGCAATTAATCCTTGGCTGCTTCAGGGGTCATGTGTCACTTCTAGTCCATCACCTCCTTGTCAGCCACGCCATCTTTCACACAAACGCACACACTCTCAAACACACACAGGCAGAGAATAATGTGTGGCAGTCCCAGAGAGATGGACTTGTTGTGATGGAGTTGGCCATGCGTGAAGAGCCGAAAGGATGTTTTCATCCCTGAGAGAAGCACGCTGATAACAGACAGAGTGCTGCTATCAACAGGTCAGTTAAACTCGCGTCCAAAACCTAAAGTGTCGCCTCAAATCAGTAACTGACATGTTACACTGAGGTTTTGATTCCTATTTTTTTTAAGTAAATACCTTAATTCGCCACAAAATTTGTTTTCAACCTTCAATAAGGCAAGATAAAAAAATGCAACATTAAATGGAATATTTAATTTACGTGGTGCTTTTCTAGTCTTCAAAGGATTTTTACACTGAAGCCACTTTCACCCACTTGCAGAAGGATGTGCAGATGAGAAAGCAATTTCAGATTAAATGCCTTGTGCAAGGGATCATTGTGGGAAGCTGGAATCAAACCCACAACTTTTTGACCTTTTCAATCAAATCCTGTTTTGTTTTGTTTTTTTTAGTATATTCAGTGAGCTAAATATCTCTCAAATCATAAACTGCACTTTAAAGAATTTGTCATCAGTGTACAATATTCCAGTCCAGTTTAGAAAAGTCTATTTATTCTGTTTTTTTGTTCTTGTATAGAGCATATAAAAAAGGCATTGAACATGTCAACATTTCCCTCCAGTAAAGGTATTTCCAATATCTTTGTTGTTATGAAAATGTACCAAACTGTCACAAAATAGTGACAGTTTTAACAAATATGTAAAAAAAACATATTTTTATAAATTTACATACTGCACCTTTAAATCATTTTGACGTTACAAACTTTTGTTTTGTTTTGTTTTTTTTTAGATCCATAAAGGAAGCTAATTCTATCTGAACTGGCAAGCTGTCAAGAGGTTACAAATGTTTTTCTTACATTTAAAGTAAAGAAGATACTGCTTTGAAATTAAGTGAGGGTGATCAAATTTGTTTCAGAAATCCCTGGAGAAATAATTTACATCTTTAAAATATGATGATATTCTAACAGTTTGATACATTTTCTCAATCGTACCTTGTTATTATTTTAACATCAGAAACAATACCTCTCTGGAGATTTTAATGGTTGACGACACAGTAACACAGATGAGTCAGCCGTTTCTGTCTCTGTTCATCTGCCCTCCCAAATGTTCAGGCTGACATCTTGGAAAACCCAATGTCACATACAATAAAAACAACCGTACAAAAATAAGTTAAGAACTGTCTGGGACATCTTCAATGTGCTCGGTGGCAAAAAGATGATAGTCTCCTGATTTTTGTTTACAGCAGCCAGCTCCTTGTTTGAAAAGGCGGTAAACATTTCTTTTTCAGAGCTGGGGTTTAATACTTCACCACAACAGATTGACTCCCAGGCAACACATTGCAAACATATGAGGACTTTTAACAGGCTGGAAGTATTATCTCCGAGTCTCCTCACTCTTGGCCCAGCAGCATGTCATGTCCAGATCTGCACGTAGTCAATGAGTGAAATCTTAAACTCACTTCCTCCAGTTGTTAAAACAGCAGCAGCAGAGCTTGATGAAAACTAACGTTTGACTCATTTCTGGGTAAGAGAATAAAAACAGTTTTGCCACATCTGTCAACCACTTTATATACAGTGCCTTACAAAAGTATTCATACGCATTTTATTTGTTCACATTTTTTTTACATTACAACTAATACCTAAATTCATAGTAATGGGGTTTTATTTGACAGACCAACACAAAGTGCTGCATAATGGTTAGGGGAACGGGAAATAAAACATGGTTTTTGGGAAAGAAAAATCCTATGAAAATCTGAAAAGTGTGGCATGCATTTGTTTTCAGCCTCCTTTCCTCTGAAACCCCTAAATAAAATGGAGTGTTTTCATGGGTCACTCAATCAGTAAAAAGCATCCACCACTGTATAATTCAGGGTGTTTTAACACCTGATTGTCTGTTTTTCTCGGTTTGGATTTGGGACCAAACTTGCAACATTTGTTACATTTTCAGCCAATGTGGTTCGCTTTCACACTGCACTATGTTAAATGAACCAAACCTTTTGAGCAACTTGTTTACCCTGTCGCCTGTGGTGGCACTGCAGCAAGAACCACTGAAGGAAACGACGCAAAAACCTCTGAAGAAGACACTGAGCACAACTTCCTTCTTCATGAAATGTAAACCAAACTGCAGTGGCATCAGATTTTAGTCGTTGTAGGATTTTTCTTTTGTCTTTGACAAATGTGCCAAACAAACACTCTTCAATGATGGGTTCAACATGAGCCATTTCTCCTGCTAGCTCTAAACATTGGTTTGTTTTGGTTGTATTTCCCCCCTTCAACCAAGCCAGGACCTTGGTTTTTAGATGAACTAGAGTTGGCTGCTGTGGTCCACATCTGAGATGCACTAATTGAACGTCCGGTTGAAAGGCTGGTTTGTTTGGGGATGTGTGAATGGGTGAGCGTACTCTGATGTGGACCAAAAAAGCGAACTCTGGTCCACCTAAAAACCTAGTTCTTGGCTCGGTTGAAGTGCACTCTCATGCGGTTCGAATGCATATGTGAATGCCAAGTGGACCGGAGACCGCTCCAAGGTTTTTCAAAGCGTTTGGTTCATTTGACATGGGGCAGTGTGAAAGCGAACTGCACTAGCTGAAAATGTAACAAATGCTTCAACTTTGGTCCCCAGTCGAACCGAGTTTACCTGACTTTCACACCTGAAAGGAGGTTTGTTTGAGAACATTACCAGTCTATACCTGTCAGTGGATTACCAGCTTCCTGACTGACCAGCTGTGGCATTTCCCCCTTGCAGGAACCATCAGCACTGGCGACGGTCTAGCACCGGTACCCCCCAGGGGTGTGTTCTCTTCCCACTCCTCTTCTCCTTATACAAATGACTGCACCACAATGGGCCTATTTGTGAAACTCCTAAAGTTAAAAATAACACCACTGTCATTGGTCTGATGCTAGACACTCATGAGTCTGCACAGAGACAGGAGGTGGATTGGCTGGTCCACCAGTGTGGTCAGAACCACCTGGAGCTTAGCCCGCTCAAGACTGTGGAGATGATGGTGGATCTCTCTGAAGAAGACCCCCCACACTGGCTCCCCTTACCATCCTCAACAATACTTTATCCACTGTGGATCACTTTTGGTTCGTGGAAACCACCCTTCCTCGGGACATGAGATCATTCACTCACATAGACACTGTTCGGAAGAAGGTCCAGAAGAGACTGTAAGTTCTCCGGGAACTCAATGAGTATGACTTACCAAAGGAGGTGCGGGCCATCTTCTACACTGCCATTATTCAGTCCGCTCTGTGCACATCCATCACTGTCTGGTTTGGATCAGCCACAAAACAGGACATGGCCAGATTGCAATGAACAATCAGGTCTGCAGAACAAATCATCAGGACTGACCTTCCCTCCACCCAGGACTTCTGCAACATCTTGTCAAATGAAAACCATTTTTGGGTCATCAGACTATTTTTTTTTTTTTTTTTTTTTTTTTTTTTTTTTTTTTTTTTTTTTTTTTTTTTTTTTTTTTTTTTTTTTTTGTTGCAACATTGCATGTGACTGTGAACATGAGACAACCTAACAACAAAGCTAAGTCTCCTTTTCAGCTTTCTTAACACACCTCTGGTCTCCAGGGGCCAGCTTAACCTGCTTAGCATTTATATATTCTATCTGCAGGTATATTTTTAGTCCTTTTTGTCAGCAGGACAAATGGAAAACCAACACTGAAACTACAGTGGGGAGCTGAAGTATGGGGGGAAGGAAGAATGTTAACATCACTGCCTTTAAAGCATAAGATTGACTCTATAAGTCTACTTATTTTAAATGAACTGTTTGTTTTTGTCAGTTTTTGCCAAATTAGAAGGATTGCAAATCACAAATAAGTCAACCTTGAAACTTTTCTCAGCTGTCATCTCTCAGGTCCAGTTGCTGCAAACAAAAAAGATGCTAACTATTAAATACCACTGCAACTGGGAAGAATAATCAGCCCAGATGTCAATATAATGGAGCTTCTGACATAAACTCACACTTCCCTGTTTGCATTCATAACTTTGATATAAAAACATCTAAGAACTTTGAAAAATACTAATATGCAGCGTGCTATATATATAAAACACTATAATAAATATATGCATATAATATATCACTATAAATATAACCAAACATTTCAGGCCGCAAAAGCAGAAATGGCTTAAAACATAAATGGCATGCATTTTCTTTAATTAATTTGCAGGAATTAAATACAATTACTGCTGCCCCTGGTAAAAAAAAAGAAAACTTCATTTTCTTTTGTTACACTACAGTAGTACAATCCAAAAAATGCTAACATTTAAATTTTGTACATTCATAGAGAGAGAGGGAAGGAATACCATGCTAAAAAATGTCATTTGCAAAATCATTTCCTGATATGCCCTGAGTTGCCTCTACCCTCCATCTCCCTCACAGCTGTAGTCATTCTGTAATCACTCACCTGTTTCACATCCAGTAATCACTCATCTCTGTATTTAGACTCCTGACTCTATAAATCATTGTGGGATTATCCTGTTATGCTCCAAATCCTTTGCCGGTTGGCTCCTGATTTCGCCTCCTGATGTATTCACGCTTTCTTTGTGACTTTTTAGTTGTCACCACTCCACAAACTATAACTGAACTTGCCCTTATCTATGGTGAGAGTAGTAATTAAAAACTTTAAAACAACTGTATCAAACAAAGAACCAGGTTTATCTTGCTGTGGTGCAAAGTGAGCAGAATGGTAAGCTAAGTAAAGAGAAATCTCCAAAGAGCTGCAGCAAACTCTTCAGTGTGTTTATGCTTCTGCAATAAAACATCACATGTAAAGATCAAATTACTACTTCAGGACTGGTTACACATCTTTCCGGGTGCCAATAATGTGGAAGGGACTTTGTGAGGAGGTCCTACTTGTAGGATCATGGGTTCCCAAGGCGGGTCTATTATCCCGAGCATTTTGATGTTTCTCTGCTCCAAAACACTTTATTCAAAGGTTTGAATTACCACGACAGCAGGCCATCAAGATCGGTAGAAGGCGTTTTATCAGCCATTTGTTTAAATCAGGTGTGTTGAAAACATCCAAAGCATCCAGTCGAGATGTGTCCCTGAGGACAAGGTTTGGAGAGACGATCATTCATCATTCAAAAGCTGAAGTGTAATGGTCATAAAGTAAAGTTGCTGAAAGTTTGGCCTCCTTTGATCTTTAATGTCTGGATTCTGTTTGAAAAGAAATGACGAGGATTTAGATGTACAGCGTCTTGCAAAACTATTCATACCCTTTAAACTTTTCCACTACTATTTCAGTATAAGAGATAGATGCTATTTTACTGAGGATAGTTAAAGTATTTCTTCAGGAATTTCGGAGACAGCATTATTGCTGGCCGTACATCAGCTGTTTGCTGCTGGATTATAAAGAACATCCGATAAAGGGGACAGCTGGAGCGTGACCAACACGTCAACAAAGAGCAGCCTATCCTTCTCACTGTTTAAAAAATGCCTCTTCTTATCCCACCAGGCCCATAAACTTTGGTTTTGCCTTTTAAAATGGGATTCTCCATGTTTTCTCTTTGCTGGTCACACCGAGAAACCAGCCAACGGGGACTCGGTCAGTAATTGGAGTCTCTTCAGCGGTTGCCTACAGCACAGATCCAAGCCATGCACTCGGAAAGGCTTCCTGGGGAAAACTAAATAAGCTCTTCACACTCAAGTGGAGTCATCATTAGGAATTTTCCACTTTACTGAACAGAGCACAAGTTGTTGGCAGTAGAAAAAACACAAGCATTGTTTCTTCTAAGGTGTATTTCCTTCATCCCGTTTCTATTTTAAATAATGCATCTATCATTTCCCTGGGCACAGCTTTGTTGTTTTAAGGTCAAGGTTCTTTTTGTCCACAATACTGTGTGTTTCCAGTCTATCAGGAGTCTAAAATGCTTAAGTAGATTTTTTTTTAAAAAATCATTAAAAGCAGTGTCTCACTCTCCAACTCAAGACAAAGAATCTCATGGCTATTGAGTTTCATTCCCATGTGACGCTATGATTGAGCTCTTTTGTTGTACCTGTTACATTTGAGGTGTTATTAACTAAACTTCATTATGAAAGCAATGAACTGGGATGCCAGTTGTCTATCATTTTTCTAGCAAACAGCCTCTGCCTTTATAATAACACACCTGAGCAGTTACCACTTAACCTATTTGTTGCACAATTACAGCCCTTTGTTTGTCCGTCAAACTGAACGTTTCAGTCCAAATACAGTCTCAGTATTTGGGCCACTGCTGTTTATGTCATATCACAGCTGTCCAACAGAAACCTTGTATCTCCAAAAATGTAGCTTTTCAAGGAATACAAGAAACATTTTGCTGCATGCTGTTTGGTTAAAGTTACATGCTCTTTTTTTATTCTTTGCACCGTAAGGGTTTTTTCACACTTGATAGTCCGGTCGACTCAGTTCAATTGGGGACCAAAATTGCAACATTTGTTACATTTTCAGCTGGTGCTGTTCATTTTCACACTGCGCTGTGTCAAATGAACCAAACCCTTAAAAAAAAAAAACCTGTTCCCCTCCATGCCTGTGGTGGCGCTGCACCAAGAACCACTTAAGGAAACGACATGAAAACCTCTGAAGATATGAGTGCAAAACTTCCTTCTTCACAAAATGTAAACAAAAATGGAGTGGCGTCAGATTTTAGCCGTTGTAGGATCTCTTCTGCAAAAACTCATGTGTTTCTCCTCACTTTAGATAACTTTGAATAGATTTGTATGGTAAATGAGCAGAAATAAGATAGTAAAAAAAACTACAAAATTTCTGAACAAATTTAGAAGGGGCCTGCCAAAGTGTGCGTATCGATGCTAAAATAATGTACAAGGAAGTTGGGAGGATGTGGAACATCACTGACACGTTGACTAGCTGTGACTTTGTCCACTCAGGGGGCAAAAAGTAGTGCATAAGCTAAAACTAGCCAAAATGCTAACGCTAGCTTAAATGCTATCAGTAGTATGTGGGGTATCAGTAACATGTGGAATTACATTGACTTACTTCATTCAGTAGTCGACTCAGGGTGCAAAAAGAAGTGTATGAGCTAAAATTAGCCAAAATGCTAATGCTAGCTGAAATGCTATCAGTAGCACGTGGGGTGTCACCAACCTGTTTAAAAACATCGACTCACTCCATTTTGTATGCTAAACCTAATTATTATTTCAAAATATGGCTAAAATGCTCATTTTAGGCATAAGGCTAAAGTTAGCATGACGGCTATCGGTAGCATGTAGAGCGGCTTGCGTGTTGACACTACCAGTAGAAAGTATGTTATCACAGTAATGTTGATAATAATGGACTTACTTCATTTAGTAAGTCAATATAATGCTTTTATATTCAACTAAGCTTACATGCTAATATTAGCTTAAATGCTACCATTGGTCTGTGTGCTATGACTAGCATGTTGTCCCACTAGCATCTTGACACCACCATAAGAATGAGGGCTGTAACGCACTTCTGAACACAGCACGGGCGTATCTACAAACTGAGATTTAAATGGTGTTTCTAGGCCATACCATGATGACACAGTAAATCCTCAAAAATAGTGGTTTTTTAGGATGTCTTCGGGATGTCGCTCCATTGACTTCAATGGGATTTTTGGGGTCGGTTTTTTTGCGAATTACGTCGCCATGGTAACTTGAATCGGAAAGTCGAGTAATAGCACACATCTCGAGATCGAGCCGCACGTTTTGATGTATATATTGTGGGGGTGCACGCCACGGTTCGGGCTGCATTAACGCAGACGGAATATTAACGAAACCCCCTTTGCTACAACACAAAACCACCTGAAATGTGTTTTTGTTGACCTGCACTTGTTGACCTGTACATGGAGGAATGTGCTTCGGGATGGATGTTTGTGAGTGTGAGATTGTGTAAGTGGGTGCCAAACTGGTTTTTCTTGCATTTAAATAGCTTTCTATGGGCAGGCAGAAAGGAGAGACTGGGAGTTGGTACAGTTTTGCATGACAGCTATCGGTAGCATGTAGAGCGGCTTGCGTGTTGACACTACCAGTAGAAAGTGTGTTATCACAGTAATGTTGATAATAATGGACTTACTTCATTTAGTAAGTCAATATAATGCTTTTATATTCAACTAAGCTTACATGCTAATATTAGCTTAAATGCTACCATTGGTCTGTGTGCTATGACTAGCATGTTGTCCCACTAGCATCTTGACACCACCATAAGAATGAGGGCTGTAACGCACTTCTGAACACAGCACGGGCGTATCTACAAACTGAGATTTAAATGGTGTTTCTAGGCCATACCATGATGACACAGTAAATCCTCAAAAATAGTGGTTTTTTAGGATGTCTTCGGGATGTCGCTCCATTGACTTCAATGGGATTTTGGGGGTCGGTTTTTTTGCGAATTACGTCGCCATGGTAACTTGAATCGGAAAGTCGAGTAATAGCACACATCTCGAGATCGAGCCGCACGTTTTGATGTATATATTGTAGGGGTGCACGCCACGGTTCGGGCCGCATTAACGCAGACGGAATATTAACGAAACCCCCTTTGTTACAACACAAAACCACCTGAAATGTGTTTTTGTTGACCTGCACTTGTTGACCTGTACATGGAGGAATGTGCTTCGGGATGGATGTTTGTGAGTGTGAGATTGTGTAAGTGGGTGCCAAACTGGTTTTTCTTGCATTTAAATAGCTTTCTATGGGCAGGCAGAAAGGAGAGACTGGGAGTTGGTATAGTTTTGCATGACAGCTATCGGTAGCATGTAGAGCGGCTTGCGTGTTGACACTACCAGTAGAAAGTGTGTTATCACAGTAATGTTGATAATAATGGACTTACTTCATTTAGTAAGTCAATATAATGCTTTTATATTCAAATAAGCTTACATGCTAATATTAGCTTAAATGCTACCATTGGTCTGTGTGCTATGACTAGCATGTTGTCCCACTAGCATCTTGACACCACCATAAGAATGAGGGCTGTAACGCACTTCTGAACACAGCACGGGCGTATCTACAAACTGAGATTTAAATGGTGTTTCTAGGCCATACCATGATGACACAGTAAATCCTCAAAAATAGTGGTTTTTTTAGGATGTCTTCGGGATGTCGCTCCATTGACTTCAATGGGACTTTGGGGGTCGGTTTTTTTGCGAATTACGTCGCCATGGTAACTTGAATTGGAAAGTCGAGTAATAGCACACATCTCGAGATCGAGCCGCACGTTTTGATGTATATATTGTGGGGGTGCACGCCACGGTTCGGGCCGCATTAACGCAGACGGAATATTAACGAAACCCCCTTTGCTACAACACAAAACCACCTGAAATGTGTTTTTGTTGACCTGCACTTGTTGACCTGTACATGGAGGAATGTGCTTCGGGATGGATGTTTGTGAGTGTGAGATTGTGTAAGTGGGTGCCAAACTGGTTTTTCTTGCATTTAAATAGCTTTCTATGGGCAGGCAGAAAGGAGAGACTGGGAGTTGGTATAGTTTTGCATGACGGCTATCGGTAGCATGTAGAGCGGCTTGCGTGTTGACACTACCAGTAGAAAGTGTGTTATCACAGTAATGTTGATAATAATGGACTTACTTCATTTAGTAAGTCAATATAATGCTTTTATATTCAACTAAGCTTACATGCTAATATTAGCTTAAATGCTACCATTGGTCTGTGTGCTATGACTAGCATGTTGTCCCACTAGCATCTTGACACCACCATAAGAATGAGGGCTGTAACGCACTTCTGAACACAGCACGGGCGTATCTACAAACTGAGATTTAAATGGTGTTTCTAGGCCATACCATGATGACACAGTAAATCCTCAAAAATAGTGGTTTTTTAGGATGTCTTCGGGATGTCGCTCCATTGACTTCAATGGGATTTTGGGGGTCGGTTTTTTTGCGAATTACGTCGCCATGGTAACTTGAATCGGAAAGTCGAGTAATAGCACACATCTCGAGATCGAGCCGCACGTTTTGATGTATATATTGTGGGGGTGCACGCCACGGTTCGGGCCGCATTAACGCAGACGGAATATTAACGAAACCCCCTTTGTTACAACACAAAACCACCTGAAATGTGTTTTTGTTGACCTGCACTTGTTGACCTGTACATGGAGGAATGTGCTTCAGGATGGATGTTTGTGAGTGTGAGATTGTGTAAGTGGGTGCCAAACTGGTTTTTCTTGCATTTAAATAGCTTTCTATGGGCAGGCAGAAAGGAGAGACTGGGAGTTGGTACAGTTTTGCATGACGGCTATCGGTAGCATGTAGAGCGGCTTGCGTGTTGACACTACCAGTAGAAAGTGTGTTATCACAGTAATGTTGATAATAATGGACTTACTTCATTAAGTAAGTCAATATAATGCTTTTATATTCAGCTAAGCTTACATGCTAATATTAGCTTAAATGCTACCATTGGTCTGTGTGCTATGACTAGCATGTTGTCCCACTAGCTTCTTGACACTACCATAAGAATGAGGCCTTTCACACGCATGGATCCTTGGTCCTAATCCAACATCCCGATATACTGTTTTGTCAGCTTAAAACATAGTGTATGGAAGGGACTATGAGGCTTTTATTTTGAAATTTTTAGTGAGCGTCATTTTCCAAGGCCAGACCAATCCCATGTGTAACAGAGCTTGGGTCAAATCTGTCATATTTTGCCCAAAGCTGCAGTTATGTGCTGTATAAAATGTGAAGGTTTTTATTTTGTATGGTACATGTAGCTCTTATTTTGAAAGTCCAATGTGGTTGTCAGTTTAGGCTGGTCAGGTCTCATCACTGAAGTCGGCCAAGCCTCTTAGGAGAGCAGCCATGTTGCTTGTAGCCCTGTTCTGCTCCCCATCTGCAGCCATCATAGGTCAAAGCTGTGGCTGCCCCACTAAGTGATTTGTTGCCATGGTAGTTAATGTCCCTCTGCCAACTGACACTGTCAGTGTCACTCACTTTGGTGCAGAGACAAGCTCTATATGTCAGAGGCAGGCAGCCTGACTGAAAAAACCTCTCCGAACAGCTCCTTCCCATTCGGGAACCGTAACAGGTATCTGAAAAATTCTTGAAGCATGAGCGAAGGCCGTCTTTCGTCTTCCTTAGTCCCGCGTTTCACATCTGTACCTCATTCAGAGCCAGAGCAGGGACGAGTGAAAGATGGTGTGGGAAAGGTGCCCAGCTCATGAAAAAGGCATGAAAATGAATGGCTGAGACTCCGCTTTACCGTTACGCGAGTGTTTGCTCTGAAGCACTGTGACAGAAAACCGTCAGGCCTACAGGAAATTCGAAAGCATTTTATGAGAGCCAACGAGCGGTTCTATGTCATGACCGAAAATCATGCCGTTTGAGCAATATTTGTAGGCGTGACGGCGAGTTGAAAATAAATCTGGGGTCTGAAATCCTCCTTCTCCCACACTCTAACGGAGCAGCAGTTAATTGGTGTTATACTCTAAAATCATGATTTTTCCTAAAACTTTGGGTCGCTTAGAGGCACATAGAGGGAAAACCGTAAGAGGTATCAACATCCCGTCTTCACTGCTGAACACAGCACGGGCGTATCTACAAACTGAGATTAAGTGGTGTTTCTAGGCCATACCATGATGACACAGTAAATCCTCAAAATAGTGGTTTTTTAGGATGTCTTTGGGATGTCGCTCCATTGACTTCAATGGGATTTTGGGGGTCGGTTTTTTTGCGAATTACGTCGCCATGGTAACTTGAATCGGAAAGTCGAGTAATAGCACACATCTCGAGATCGAGCCGCACGTTTTGATGTATATATTGTGGGGGTGCACGCCACGGTTCGGGCCGCATTAACGCAGACGGAATATTAACGAAACCCCCTTTGTTACAACACAAAACCACCTGAAATGTGTTTTTGTTGACCTGCACTTGTTGACCTGTACATGGAGGAATGTGCTTCAGGATGGATGTTTGTGAGTGTGAGATTGTGTAAGTGGGTGCCAAACTGGTTTTTCTTGCATTTAAATAGCTTTCTATGGGCAGGCAGAAAGGAGAGACTGGGAGTTGGTACAGTTTTGCATGACGGCTATCGGTAGCATGTAGAGCGGCTTGCGTGTTGACACTACCAGTAGAAAGTGTGTTATCACAGTAATGTTGATAATAATGGACTTACTTCATTTAGTAAGTCAATATAATGCTTTTATATTCAGCTAAGCTTACATGCTAATATTAGCTTAAATGCTACCATTGGTCTGTGTGCTATGACTAGCATGTTGTCCCACTAGCTTCTTGACACTACCATAAGAATGAGGCCTTTCACACGCATGGATCCTTGGTCCTAATCCAACATCCCGATATACTGTTTTGTCAGCTTAAAACATAGTGTATGGAAGGGACTATGAGGCTTTTATTTTGAAATTTTTAGTGAGCGTCATTTTCCAAGGCCAGACCAATCCCATGTGTAACAGAGCTTGGGTCAAATCTGTCATATTTTGCCCAAAGCTGCAGTTATGTGCTGTATAAAATGTGAAGGTTTTTATTTTGTATGGTACATGTAGCTCTTATTTTGAAAGTCCAATGTGGTTGTCAGTTTAGGCTGGTCAGGTCTCATCACTGAAGTCGGCCAAGCCTCTTAGGAGAGCAGCCATGTTGCTTGTAGCCCTGTTCTGCTCCCCATCTGCAGCCATCATAGGTCAAAGCTGTGGCTGCCCCACTAAGTGATTTGTTGCCATGGTAGTTAATGTCCCTCTGCCAACTGACACTGTCAGTGTCACTCACTTTGGTGCAGAGACAAGCTCTATATGTCAGAGGCAGGCAGCCTGACTGAAAAAACCTCTCCGAACAGCTCCTTCCCATTCGGGAACCGTAACAGGTATCTGAAAAATTCTTGAAGCATGAGCGAAGGCCGTCTTTCGTCTTCCTTAGTCCCGCGTTTCACATCTGTACCTCATTCAGAGCCAGAGCAGGGACGAGTGAAAGATGGTGTGGGAAAGGTGCCCAGCTCATGAAAAAGGCATGAAAATGAATGGCTGAGACTCCGCTTTACCGTTACGCGAGTGTTTGCTCTGAAGCACTGTGACAGAAAACCGTCAGGCCTACAGGAAATTCGAAAGCATTTTATGAGAGCCAACGAGCGGTTCTATGTCATGACCGAAAATCATGCCGTTTGAGCAATATTTGTAGGCGTGACGGCGAGTTGAAAATAAATCTGGGGTCTGAAATCCTCCTTCTCCCACACTCTAACGGAGCAGCAGTTAATTGGTGTTATACTCTAAAATCATGATTTTTCCTAAAACTTTGGGTCGCTTAGAGGCACATAGAGGGAAAACCGTAAGAGGTATCAACATCCCGTCTTCACTGCTGAACACAGCACGGGCGTATCTACAAACTGAGATTAAGTGGTGTTTCTAGGCCATACCATGATGACACAGTAAATCCTCAAAATAGTGGTTTTTTAGGATGTCTTTGGGATGTCGCTCCATTGACTTCAATGGGATTTTGGGGGTCGGTTTTTTTTGCGAATTACGTCGCCATGGTAACTTGAATCGGAAAGTCGAGTAATAGCACACATCTCGAGATCGAGCCGCACGTTTTGATGTATATATTGTGGGGGTGCACGCCACGGTTCGGGCCGCATTAACGCAGACGGAATATTAACGAAACCCCCTTTGTTACAACACAAAACCACCTGAAATGTGTTTTTGTTGACCTGCACTTGTTGACCTGTACATGGAGGAATGTGCTTCGGGATGGATGTTTGTGAGTGTGAGATTGTGTAAGTGGGTGCCAAACTGGTTTTTCTTGCATTTAAATAGCTTTCTATGGGCAGGCAGAAAGGAGAGACTGGGAGTTGGTACAGTTTTGCATGATGGCTATCGGTAGCATGTAGAGCGGCTTGCGTGTTGACACTACCAGTAGAAAGTGTGTTATCACAGTAATGTTGATAATAATGGACTTACTTCATTTAGTAAGTCAATATAATGCTTTTATATTCAGCTAAGCTTACATGCTAATATTAGCTTAAATGCTACCATTGGTCTGTGTGCTATGACTAGCATGTTGTCCCACTAGCATCTTGACACTACCATAAGATTGAGGGCTGTCACGCGCATGGATCCTTGGTACTAATCCAACATGCCGATATACTGTTTTGTCAGCTTAAAACATAGTGTATGGAAGGGACTATGAGGCTTTTATTTTGAAATTTTTAGTGAGCGTCATTTTCCAAGGCCAGACCAATCCCATGTGTAACAGAGCTTGGGTCAAATCTGTCATATTTTGCCCAAAGCTGCAGTTATGTGCTGTATAAAATGTGAAGGTTTTTATTTTGTATGGTACATGTAGCTCTTATTTTGAAAGTCCAATGTGGTTGTCAGTTTAGGCTGGTCAGGTCTCATCACTGAAGTCGGCCAAGCCTCTTAGGAGAGCAGCCATGTTGCTTGTAGCCCTGTTCTGCTCCCCATCTGCAGCCATCATAGGTCAAAGCTGTGGCTGCCCCACTAAGTGATTTGTTGCCATGGTAGTTAATGTCCCTCTGCCAACTGACACTGTCAGTGTCACTCACTTTGGTGCAGAGACAAGCTCTATATGTCAGAGGCAGGCAGCCTGACTGAAAAAACCTCTCCGAACAGCTCCTTCCCATTCGGGAACCGTAACAGGTATCTGAAAAATTCTTGAAGCATGAGCGAAGGCCGTCTTTCGTCTTCCTTAGTCCCGCGTTTCACATCTGTACCTCATTCAGAGCCAGAGCAGGGACGAGTGAAAGATGGTGTGGGAAAGGTGCCCAGCTCATGAAAAAGGCATGAAAATGAATGGCTGAGACTCCGCTTTACCGTTACGCGAGTGTTTGCTCTGAAGCACTGTGACAGAAAACCGTCAGGCCTACAGGAAATTCGAAAGCATTTTATGAGAGCCAACGAGCGGTTCTATGTCATGACCGAAAATCATGCCGTTTGAGCAATATTTGTAGGCGTGACGGCGAGTTGAAAATAAATCTGGGGTCTGAAATCCTCCTTCTCCCACACTCTAACGGAGCAGCAGTTAATTGGTGTTATACTCTAAAATCATGATTTTTCCTAAAACTTTGGGTCGCTTAGAGGCACATAGAGGGAAAACCGTAAGAGGTATCAACATCCCGTCTTCACTGCTGAACACAGCACGGGCGTATCTACAAACTGAGATTAAGTGGTGTTTCTAGGCCATACCATGATGACACAGTAAATCCTCAAAATAGTGGTTTTTTA
The DNA here is from genome assembly GCA_014839685.1 of Anableps anableps. Lineage (NCBI taxonomy): Eukaryota > Metazoa > Chordata > Actinopteri > Cyprinodontiformes > Anablepidae > Anableps > Anableps anableps. Next base: position 29,389,382 of record CM026074.1, on the reverse strand, counting down.
GGATGTCTTTGGGATGTCGCTCCATTGACTTCAATGGGATTTTGGGGGTCGGTTTTTTTTGCGAATTACGTCGCCATGGTAACTTGAATCGGAAAGTCGAGTAATAGCACACATCTCGAGATCGAGCCGCACGTTTTGATGTATATATTGTGGGGGTGCACGCCACGGTTCGGGCCGCATTAACGCAGACGGAATATTAACGAAACCCCCTTTGTTACAACACAAAACCACCTGAAATGTGTTTTTGTTGACCTGCACTTGTTGACCTGTACATGGAGGAATGTGCTTCAGGATGGATGTTTGTGAGTGTGAGATTGTGTAAGTGGGTGCCAAACTGGTTTTTCTTGCATTTAAATAGCTTTCTATGGGCAGGCAGAAAGGAGAGACTGGGAGTTGGTACAGTTTTGCATGACGGCTATCGGTAGCATGTAGAGCGGCTTGCGTGTTGACACTACCAGTAGAAAGTGTGTTATCACAGTAATGTTGATAATAATGGACTTACTTCATTTAGTAAGTCAATATAATGCTTTTATATTCAGCTAAGCTTACATGCTAATATTAGCTTAAATGCTACCATTGGTCTGTGTGCTATGACTAGCATGTTGTCCCACTAGCTTCTTGACACTACCATAAGAATGAGGCCTTTCACACGCATGGATCCTTGGTCCTAATCCAACATCCCGATATACTGTTTTGTCAGCTTAAAACATAGTGTATGGAAGGGACTATGAGGCTTTTATTTTGAAATTTTTAGTGAGCGTCATTTTCCAAGGCCAGACCAATCCCATGTGTAACAGAGCTTGGGTCAAATCTGTCATATTTTGCCCAAAGCTGCAGTTATGTGCTGTATAAAATGTGAAGGTTTTTATTTTGTATGGTACATGTAGCTCTTATTTTGAAAGTCCAATGTGGTTGTCAGTTTAGGCTGGTCAGGTCTCATCACTGAAGTCGGCCAAGCCTCTTAGGAGAGCAGCCATGTTGCTTGTAGCCCTGTTCTGCTCCCCATCTGCAGCCATCATAGGTCAAAGCTGTGGCTGCCCCACTAAGTGATTTGTTGCCATGGTAGTTAATGTCCCTCTGCCAACTGACACTGTCAGTGTCACTCACTTTGGTGCAGAGACAAGCTCTATATGTCAGAGGCAGGCAGCCTGACTGAAAAAACCTCTCCGAACAGCTCCTTCCCATTCGGGAACCGTAACAGGTATCTGAAAAATTCTTGAAGCATGAGCGAAGGCCGTCTTTCGTCTTCCTTAGTCCCGCGTTTCACATCTGTACCTCATTCAGAGCCAGAGCAGGGACGAGTGAAAGATGGTGTGGGAAAGGTGCCCAGCTCATGAAAAAGGCATGAAAATGAATGGCTGAGACTCCGCTTTACCGTTACGCGAGTGTTTGCTCTGAAGCACTGTGACAGAAAACCGTCAGGCCTACAGGAAATTCGAAAGCATTTTATGAGAGCCAACGAGCGGTTCTATGTCATGACCGAAAATCATGCCGTTTGAGCAATATTTGTAGGCGTGACGGCGAGTTGAAAATAAATCTGGGGTCTGAAATCCTCCTTCTCCCACACTCTAACGGAGCAGCAGTTAATTGGTGTTATACTCTAAAATCATGATTTTTCCTAAAACTTTGGGTCGCTTAGAGGCACATAGAGGGAAAACCGTAAGAGGTATCAACATCCCGTCTTCACTGCTGAACACAGCACGGGCGTATCTACAAACTGAGATTAAGTGGTGTTTCTAGGCCATACCATGATGACACAGTAAATCCTCAAAATAGTGGTTTTTTAGGATGTCTTTGGGATGTCGCTCCATTGACTTCAATGGGATTTTGGGGGTCGGTTTTTTTTGCGAATTACGTCGCCATGGTAACTTGAATCGGAAAGTCGAGTAATAGCACACATCTCGAGATCGAGCCGCACGTTTTGATGTATATATTGTGGGGGTGCACGCCACGGTTCGGGCCGCATTAACGCAGACGGAATATTAACGAAACCCCCTTTGTTACAACACAAAACCACCTGAAATGTGTTTTTGTTGACCTGCACTTGTTGACCTGTACATGGAGGAATGTGCTTCGGGATGGATGTTTGTGAGTGTGAGATTGTGTAAGTGGGTGCCAAACTGGTTTTTCTTGCATTTAAATAGCTTTCTATGGGCAGGCAGAAAGGAGAGACTGGGAGTTGGTACAGTTTTGCATGATGGCTATCGGTAGCATGTAGAGCGGCTTGCGTGTTGACACTACCAGTAGAAAGTGTGTTATCACAGTAATGTTGATAATAATGGACTTACTTCATTTAGTAAGTCAATATAATGCTTTTATATTCAGCTAAGCTTACATGCTAATATTAGCTTAAATGCTACCATTGGTCTGTGTGCTATGACTAGCATGTTGTCCCACTAGCATCTTGACACTACCATAAGATTGAGGGCTGTCACACGCATGGATCCTTGGTACTAATCCAACATGCCGATATACTGTTTTGTCAGCTTAAAACATAGTGTATGGAAGGGACTATGAGGCTTTTATTTTGAAATTTTCAGTGAGCGTCATTTTCCAAGGCCAGACCAATCCCATGTGTAACAGAGCTTGGGTCAAATCTGTCATATTTTGCCCAAAGCTGCAGTTATGTGCTGTATAAAATGTGAAGGCTTTTATTTTGTAGGGTACATGTGGCTCTTATTTTGAAAGTCCAGTGTGGTTGTCAGTTTAGGCTGGTCAGGTCTCATCACTGAAGTTGGCCAAGCCTCTTAGGAGAGCAGCCATGTTGCTTGTAGCCCTGTTCTGCTCCCCATCTGTAGCCATCATAGGTCAAAGCTGTGGCTGCCCCACTAAGTGATTTGTTGCCATGGTAGTTAATGTCCCTCTGCCAACTGACACTGTCAGTGTCACTCACTTTCAGACTAAATAATAATAATAAAGAGACACTTTATTTAGTGTAGAGTAATAGGTGCCTGCCCATAGTAATTGCACTGCCTCCTATGCATTTGCTATGGGCAGGCCCCAACAAACAAACAAAAAAACAGAAATAATTTGCACAGAAATAGAAGATAGGAGAGTTCAATCTGGTGATTTGGTAAGTAAATGTTTAAAAGTCCTAACTAATGTGATATGCACTAATGTGTAATCATCCATCCATTCATCTTCTTATCATATTTTGTGGCGTTCTGGACCAAAATGCAGACAGGAATTCGGAAGGAACACTGAATGCATGTTTAATGCAACTAAAGGCAGACTTACAAGAAAAACCTCTTGGCAGATAGAACCAATAAACAGCCATGCTGGGAGTGAAGGAGAGAGAGAGAAGCTTAAGTACTGAGGGAGAGGTGGATTTGACAAAGGGACCAGAGAAGCTAAATAACAGGTGAGTGGATGGAGCTGGGGAGAGGAGGAGGCAGAGGCAAATGAGGAAATGATAAACAGCCGGGAAAGGGAGCAAAATGGCAGGCTGAGGTGAAACAAAGCAGAGAGAACTTAAGGGAAAACCTGAAACTGACATAAACAGTAAACAGAAATAAACACTAAGAGTTTAAAGCAGAAATGATGAGAATGAACTACTAATACAAGGAATAACCTAAAATGACAAGATATCAGCCACTAAACATTAAAGAAATGATCAAAAACAGAACACAAATGAAACTAAGATGCCAAAACAACCCAGGATCATGACACTTCTATACACACTTAACCCTGTCGCATGAGGACTAATGGTTATTTAATCAGTACACTCTATGACGTTTTTAATTAACTACAGTAAATTAGGTCAGCTAAACTATAATAAGATTTAATCAACTAAAATTGCATTTAAACTAAGGTGACATCACACAGCAGCGCCCTGTTTACAGAAGTAATAACTGATGGAGCCATTTATGGATCTATTTTAAAGTTACTGAGCAATGGGAGCCGACAGTATTGTCACAAGATCGTAAGATGAAGGACGCTAAGAAAAAGGAAAGTTAAGTGTTGACACTGTTTGCTTCAGCCATTGTTTACATCCAGATTTACTGGCATCTTCTGGCGAAGAATAATGACTCACGTCTCACATCAGTGACGTAAAAGTCAGACAAAACGCAACATGATTGTTCAAACTGCAGATGCATTGAAAACTATTGGATACGTATTCGATTTAGTACCACAAGTGAGGCTCAAATCAGATCTTTTTTGTTTTTTTATGGTAAAAAGATTGGAATTGGGCCTTTCAGACTGCCATGGAAAAGGGTCACATTTATGCAAAAAAAAAAAAAAAAAAAAAAAAAAAAAAAAAAAAAAAAAAAAAAAAAAAAAAAAAAAAAAAAAAAAAGAGGAATTTGGGACACATTTGCCTGCTGTTTGAACATGGCCTTTGTTGTTCACATTTTGACCAAGCAGAGATTAAAGCTGGATCCAAACACTGCCAATTATCTCTTTGTTAGGAAATAACCATGTTAATTTGTAAATGTGTATGTGCTTCTTTTCCTTTAAAAGAAACCACATATTGAGAATCACTACATTGAAGGAAACAGTTGAGTTATTTATTCTGTTAATTTAAGTGGTTGTTTCACTAATTTATGCCCGGGGTGTCTACCATCAGCTGCATTTTTTGTCAGACATCCTCTGCTGTGACAGGAATATCAGCTGAGCTGCACTTGAGTAATAAAGGGCATTAAACAGCAATGCCCCTTCCCACTTTAAGGATTATGAGCTTATCTCAGAGCCCACTGGGCACCAAAGTGAGAGCACAGACAAACTGTTAATTGCATGAACTGAATTAACTGCCTAGTCAGCAGTATGGCAGGGCTGCTGCTCCTCCACGAAGGTCTAACCCCTTCTGACACTGAAAACAGTCTGCAGGTTTCGTGCAAAGGTAAGAAGATGAAAGGAAGCCTTTCAAACATCTAAATTGCTCTGCCTCCCTGGATCTGTCAAAGCTCTGGAAAATGAGATCCGGTCTCCATTCTGCTGGGGCCACTGATCCCAGTGGAGCAGGTACAGCTCCCAGGAGTGGGAATATGAATTTCAACCTTCAGATGGTTGCTTCTGCAGTTGAACACGGCTGGTATGACAACCAGACCGCACCATGAATCATTGCTGGATGCGATCATTTCCTGATTAAGAGCCTCTAAAATTCAGACTGCTCTCACACCTGATAAAGCACGCTGAGAGTCTGGACACGCAGGCACTTAAGCGACACTGTGATAAATGTGAAAGTGATGAAACCCAGAAGCTTTGAGAACCCGCAGGAATGGAGCTGCTGGCCTCTCAGGAGAACAGAGAATATAATATTCACAGCCTTTGGCCTTGGAAACATGTCAGAGACAGCGCTGCACATTCTCCAATAAAGTCTTCCCCATTCTACTACTCACAGTTTCAGTTTTTTAATAAGATATTTGGTATGACATTGAAACCATGTGCAAGAAAATTCAGCTGAGCTGATGCAAGTCAGGACAACTTTCACTGCCTGAAGTGAGGCATCCGAAAGGCCCATGTTGCCTAATTAGGCAGGAAGAGTGATGACTCGACTCATCTTCACTGACTTATCATTTTCTGAATGTTCCACCACGAAATGACTCAGCTCTTTTTTACGTCTTCCTCCAGATAGTGGGACTGTGGCTCAGGCTTCCTGAAACGACAGATCCTGGCATGTTCACTGAGGCGTCACCTCTACAACAAACACGCACCGCACATCATCGTCAAGACGCCACGGAGCACAGCTTGTTATGAAACAGTCATGATGATGCAACATTGTGAGCCTCCAAGAGTGTAAACAAAACATTTGACTGTGGAGTAGTGGATTCTTCAATGTGAGTCCATCAGAGGATGATTTACTGATCTCTGCAGGAAGCAGTGGGTGACTGTTAGGATTTTTGAGGTGTAAAAAGAATGCTGCTGGCTGTAATTTACTCACTATTTCAGGACTGCATTCATGGAGCTTAAAGGGCATATTTATATCATAGTTTATCCAGATTTTCCATTTTAACTGTGGTTGGGCATGTAGCCTATGATAGCTGTGTTCATTTCCATGTCTAAAATAACAAAATATGTATGAAAGAAAAGAAAATGTCGTCGAAAGTTGCAGAAAAGTGAGGATAATGTTTGGAGTACCAAACTAGGGCATCAGCGCATGACACAAATTGGTCCCGAATTAAAGGTAGTGATAGCAAAGTTCTTAAAGTCAAGATTTGTATGGGATTTTTTCCAGTGAGGAGAAGGAAGCCAGGAGAAGTGCTGTTTGAGAACAGTGGCTACGACGCCTAACCAATTGGCATCCTACACAGGGATTTAAAAGCTAACTGTGGTGAAGCTAGTCTTTCTGTAATTACCTTATTGATGAATGACTTCATGTGACTAAAACTGTATTTCAAAAAACATTTCTGGTAATATTCAGTTTGACATTTTTGCCAGAATAGCTTTCTTTATATTACAAACTATGCAGAGCTTGTGCAAGTATCACTTTTCTCCACATAACCAGTTCTTCTTTTACTCATGAGGGCAAAACTACATCATATTAGCTGTCAAAATGTTATTCTGATGACAGTGTCTGCCACACTACTCAAACTCTATCATTATGTCTGCAGTCGGTTTTGTCTCAACAAGCTGTTGATTGGCTCTAAAAAGTCACTTGAAGCAAGTGCAACAGATGTGGATGAAAAGGAAATTTAAATATGGCATCTATGGCCAGATACTAGCTGCGTTTCCATTAACCTTGAAATTGCACACGTTGATATAACGAAAATAAATCTGCTGAATGGAAACATGGCATTTTCAAAAAAAAATCTCCTTTTTTGAGAAAATGTTTTGGTGCTAGGATGAGGTGGTTTTTTGGCCATATGGAAATTGGTTTATTTTTGCAAAAATGCAATGGAAACACTTTTTTTTTTTTTTTTTTTTTTTTGCATCACAAGAGTCACATGATCGACAACCGGATGTTGCCACTGGTGCAAAACAACAAAGAAGATGACAACAGGAAATAGCTGGAGGATCATGGCGTGGCATGTGTTTTTAATGACTTATCGCATGAACAAGCTTATTCACATGTGTTTTTAATTTAATTTCTTATTTAATGGAAACACTGCAATTGCAAAATTGTGTGTTTTCAACATTACCAGAAAATCGAGAGAGATTTTTGCACCTTTGTAATGGAAACGCAGCTAATGTGTTCTTCATTTGGCTCAGACACGTAAAAAAAAACAAAAAAAAAGCTAATAAACAAATAGCATGGGCAGCAAATTGAAGTTGGTAAGCAAACTCTAAAACACCAATGGGTGAGAGTGATCAATGTTTTGTTCTTTAAAGTTATCAGTTGACATAGAAATAACATGGTAAACAGTGAATTTCCTTACCTAATAAACACCTATAGTTTCCTTGGTGGTCTGGCTGTTTACTCCCTGATTGAGCTTTTGGTCGTTGCCTTGTTGTGAGATGTGTTGTGTCCTCTTCCCTCTGCTTTGTGTTGTTCCGTCCTTTAGCTCTATGATTCTAGGTTCTGGTATAAAATTATGTGGCAAAAGCACGTTCAATAAATACGTTGTTTTGGTGGGGGAGCAAAACTGTGTCTCCATACCTTTTCTCATAGGGAGCTCTCCCACATTTCCCGCAGAGGTGATTTTTTTTTTTTTTTTTTTTTTTTTTTTTTTTTTTTTTTTTTAAATAGCAAAAGTGTTCACTAAGTCCCTTTTGTTTGCTGGCAATAAGTGGCTACACATCTATTCATGGTAAAAAGGTCTTTTTAGAAAACAATTAGTGTTTTTGTACGGCCATAGGCACTGATGAGCTTCCAGGGAGTGCAGTTACAGATGCTGCTATGTCGACATCCATATTGTGAAGTGCATGTCCAGTTTTGAGGACTGACTCAAAAAGGCTTTTTTGAGACAATTTAAAAAAATAAAATAACATCAATTTAATTGACAGAAAAATAGACAGGAAGATTGGGATTATAAGCTTTTGTTGCTCTGAAAACATGATGATATTTGGACTTACTGGAGATGGGTCAACCGAGTCACATTGATGCAGTCCACTGGCGTAGCACTGAACCGCGAAACCTGACATTAATCCTGAGGGTAATGTGGTTCTTCCTGTAGCTAATGAAATCTGAAGCTTTTAAATGGCTGCACCTAATGACACTGGCTGACAGTTTTTGAATTAAGCAGCCGTGACTGCCAGGACTGGACTAAATAGCACACAGATGGCCCACACAAAAGTTTTGTCCAGCCACGTCCACCTCCCTGTCATTTCTTGCCCTTGGGCTGTGGCATGTGTTTCCATACCTGCTTGACCATTAATGGAGCTAAAGATTTAGTCAGCAGAGGGAGATCAGTTGTGGGTTGTATCACATGGATCAATGTAAGATCGGTTTAAATATGGATTCTTGAAGAATTTTATGGATATGAGCATAACTGGAAAGCATTAAAACCTGTGAACAACAAACATGAGCCTCATTTCAGAAAAGTATTTAGTACCTTTAGCCCAAGGAGACATTTTTCATTGAGCTAGATAATCACTCTAGATCACAACTGTTAGTGTTTGCAGAGGGATCTAGGGTACCACAAAGATTAGGCAAATTATTCTAATGTCAACATCAGACTGATGGGCCTTAAACTGAGCAGCTGCTCTGATCTGAACATTCGGAGAGCAATGAAGCTGCAGGAAAACAGAGGAGAAAACTGCCCATTTATGGCACCTTTTTACAGTGATACACTGGTGTTTTCGAACAGATAGAAAGTCAAGTGGAGCTTTATTCTAGAAAGCACTGTTCTGAGCAATAAAATGTCCTCACGGTGCCTTGTAGACACCTGGTTATGGTTACACAATTTACACTTTACAATTTACACATACTCTTGCACATGGGGCTGCACAGTACTTTGCAAGGCACTGCATATCTCTTACATAAGAACATAGACAGATGAGTTTAAGTTTGCTTGTGTTAAAAAAAACTGAAGGGATGAACCGCTGTTCTGCTGACACAAAAGACAACCTTTCCAAGGCACAGGCCATCAAAAAGTTCAAATTTGTTCCCATTTCTTCATTTGAATCTAGAGCTCCTTTCACACAACATTTTAAGGCTGGATTAAGGCGGCTTTTTGCCTTCTGCATGTGTTTTGTGAAAGGACACATGCGGCAAGGGGTAAAAAGTCTCGCCGCCTCAGTTATGCCCCCTGACTCGCCGGGTGAGGTAACCCCAGACCCCATCAGGTGAGTTGTATGAGGCAAGTCAGCTTGTTGATGAGTGATGTCGTGATGACTTACGGTTTGTGCGACCAGCCAGTGAACAAGACTCAGACATCCTCTCTGAAAGAAAGGCAAGAAGTTGAGATACTGTTTGAATTTTCGGCCAACAACAGGACTGCTACACTGAGGTCATCCACCTTTATTGTTTTTGAAAAAAAAAAAAAAAATAAAAAAAAATGGTATGTTGGGGAGACTTGTGACAATATTTTTGGAACAGTGCTGATGTCAATGCTGCAGGATGCCTCCTGGCTGAGCCAGAGGGAGCTCAGAGGCGGCCTGTCTTTTCCGGTCTGACAAAGAGGCTTATGATAAGTTTCGATGTCCCTGTTTCCCTGGTTGGTTTTTGGTGTTATTAGCTAAACTGGAATGGACAAAAATGAGTAGAAAGCAGTCATAAAAATAAAAACTAAAAGGGATTTTCAAACAGGTGTTGATCAAGAGCACTTTAAAAATGTATAAAAAAGTCTGGATCTTTGGAAGCAAAATTTAAAAAACAAGTAGTTCTCCATTTCATGGATGGGTTCTGTCATATGTAATGGTGTTGCCATTTAAAATAGACATTAAATTCAGCCAGACTTGTCCAATGATAGCTGAGGCTGTCAAAGCTGGACCCAAACATGAAATTTGAAACCACATAATTACTGATTTGGTTGCTCCAAATATGTGATGCGTGCAATCTTCCCAAACCAAATAAATCAATTAATTTACAAACTGCCAACCACAGGGAAATAGTCTTTCTGAAGCTGTGCCAGGAAGAATAAACAACTGCAGAAACAGCTCACACCAATTTTTCTTTCATGCACAACAAACAAGCCATTCCAGCAGCCCACAGAGCCACACTGTGACTGCTGCCTCGGGAGACAGAGTGTGAAAATGACTTTATACAGGCTGAAAGCACTTCACAAAACCAGAAAACAGAGGGGGGTTTTTTTTTTGGTTTTTTTTACACATTTGAGCAAGACTTTTTCTCAAAAATCAATTTAAACCATTAATTGTGTAATTTAGCTCATGAAGCTGCGTCTCTTTTTGTGGTTTAAAAACTCAAGAAGCTGCAGAAATTTTCCACTAGAGGAGGAAAACCATTTATCTTCAGACTGTTGACTCTTCATGGTCAGTTTTACTAACATCGTCAAAAGTCAAAAGGCTTTTAGGCGACAGCAGCATCGTCTTCACCGCACTGTATGCTTTAAACTGACACCTCAAATGGAGCATACCAGGCTTATCTGAGCTGAAGAGCCTCCCACGGCGCAATGCAGGCTCAGTGTCCAGATAATGAGCGAGCACCGAGGGGCCCGACCGCTCATATGATCACTAACACATCAGGACATTTTGTGGCAGAATCCTTCAGCTGCACTGCTCTCATTTAAACCAGCTGGAGAGGTGATCAGAGGAGGAAACATAAAGCCATCTACGCTTCCCCTGTGGAGCCTGAGTCACCTCACCTCCTCAGAAAGCTGCAGGGCTGGTGCTGAAACCCAGGCGTCCAGATACTGAAACACTCAGCTGCTCAGAATGTGAAATAAATAAGACAGGAAATGCAGCTGAAACCAGATATTTACATACTCTCCATAAAAAGACATTTATTTTCTCTCTTGTCTGACATTTTTAGAAATTTTATTATTTTCTTCAAACTACAGAGTTTTACCTTCACTGAGATGATTGTCTTTAAATAATTTATGACAGCCTGGATGATGATGTCATGACTTTTCTAAGCTTCTGATTGTTAAATTCATAAGATTTGAGTTGACTGGAGGCACACCTGTGGATGACGCAACACCTCAAGCGCACCGCTTCATTGTCTGATATCATGATAAAACGTAATAAAGGAGTTGCACAACCAACAGAGCCTTTGGTGAAATCATTTAAAGTTTTGACTGAAGTGAGGTGAAAATATTTTTTAAATTATTTAGCGTTAGAAAAGTGAGAAACCTTTTGCACCTATTGCACTTGTTCACGCTCGCCCACTTTTTTAATAAACCATTCTCTTTCTCCAGATATTTCTTCCTTAAGAAACAAACTGAATGCATATGCATTTGTGGAATAGCGATTCAGGTTTGTTCTCAAAAAGTGGAAGAAAATAAAACAAAGCTTATCATATGAGATAAAGCCTGAAGTACATGTTGGTACATGTCTGCAGAGTTCGCTGTGTGCCTTAATGCTTTGACAGGAAAGTTACGTCCCCGACAGCTGAAAGATGATGCAGGAAGAACAGGCGCCAATATACAGTGGAGCACTGCCAAATACATACAATATCAGCCTGTTCACAAGTGCAACGCTTAGATATGCACAGCTGGATGTCCATCCAACAAGCATGGGGTTCAATTTTTTACACTAACTTCCTGTGTGCAACAGTGTGTCACAAAATTAATAACATTTAAATAACTTCCTTCTTTCACAAATTCTAAAGTATGTTATTAGTATTTTAATAAATAGATTAATTTAAAATAGTGCATCATTGTTAAAAGGATATTTTTTCACAAATACCAATCTTTTGGGCATGTGTGGTTTGTTGTAGAACATCAGCAAACAAACTGGATCATGAAGACCAAGGAGCACACCAGACAAGTCAGGGAGAAGTTGTGAAGAAGAGGAAAGCAGAGTGAAGGCTCCCACATGCTTCGTCCGAAATCGGCTCTCATTGACTTCATTTTGTCTACGTGCCGAACTCAACACCAGGCCCGGGTCGAACTATTTCAACAGAGCTCTGTGTGAAGTGTTGTGTAATTGGTCAAAAGTTGGATAGCAGTGTTGATATTTCGCTTCCACTAGTCCACTTCCACTATCCAGTTTTTGTGTCTGCAGGAGACATGAATACTTTTGAGGAACGTTTGTCTAACGTAAAACACTTCCAAGTTCTGCTGGAGATTTCCTCCTGTTAAATGGGAGTTTTTTCTCTCCACCGTCTCTGTATGCATGCTCAGAATGAGGGATTGCTGTAAAGTCAACAACTCAACGCAAGCGATTGTCTGCTATTGCTACGTGCTCTTCCAGGAGGAGTGAATGCTGCTAGTCAATGACTCGATTCAATCTACTGGGTTTGCTTCGATAGAAACTTTTTAAAGGGGCAGTATTATGTGTTTTCTAGCAACATAGAATCATTTTAAAGCACAATCAAGTAACGATGTTACCTTCAGTTGTTATAAAAATGCTGTATATAACAAAGATGACTTAAAAGAAGTCTGACTTTGTAATTTAACAGCTTGAAATTGGGCCTCTGTCTCTTTAAGAAAGTCCTGCTCTTTCCAACACTTCACCTTCAGGAAGTCATCACAACATTGCTCCTCTATTAACCCTTTAACAATGTTTCTACCAGCGTTGCTCTGGAAAGTAGCGTGTATAATGAGCTCAGCAGATGCGCAGTTCCACCAGGTGTTTGCTAATCACTCCTGGCTAGTCTGAAGGAGCTGAGTGAGGAAGCCGTGGAGAAGGGTTGCTCAGTGAGGCGGAAGCTTAGAAACTGCAGCTCCAAGGAGGAGCTGCATCTCAAAGCTGCAGCTGAATGGTTGCCATGGGAGATTAAAGGATTTCTCAAACATGCATGAAAAAATTAAGGCAACACTCCAGGTATGTTTCTGATGAGGCAATAACATTATAACATGATGTAAAGCTAAAAAAGAAGTCGATTTTACATACTGCCCCTTGAATAATTAATTGAGCTTACTGTACCATTTGATAACTGGAGCCAATTGGAATGTATGTATGATTAAATTAAAAGGATTTGTTGTGAACTGAAATAAACTGAACTGAATTGAATTAAAAGCAAAAGAGAGGATGCAGGGAAGGGTGGGGAACCCTGGTGGGTATGGGCGTGACAAATACTGAAGCGGGAGGGGTGTCCCCCAGGTGGACTGCACCGTTATATGAAAGGCGTGTGCAAAAATGAATGGCAACTGCACGTCAGACTGTTGGGCTTTAGATGGAGTATGTGGGAGCCTTCAGGCTGTAAAACAACATCCCAAGCTTTTAACATCTCATAAAGCTCTGTTCAGTGTAAAAATGGAAAGAGTATGGCAGGAATACTGACAGGTTGGGCAAGAAAAGCATTAATCAGAGAAGCATCCAAGAGGCTCATGATAACTCTAGAGGAGCTGTAGAGATCCACAGCTCAGGTGGGAGAACAGGACAACTATTAGTTGGGCAGGAAGAGTGGCAAGAAGAAAGATGTAAAAAGTCCTGTTCTCCACAAGTCATGAGGAATCAGATGCTCCACCATAAACAGAACTTAATCACAGCTATTGGCCTACATGCAAACCTCTATATGTGGTGGAAAAGTAACACACCATCTGTACAGTGAAACACAAAAATGGCATCATCATGCTATGGCGATGTGTTACTTCATGGAAATTGGTCAGAGTTGATGGGAAGATGGATTGAGCTGCATATGGGAAAATTTTGGCCAAAAAGCTGCTTGAGATTTCAAAAAATTTTAAACCGGGAGGGAGATTCACCTTCCAGCAGGGCAACGACCCTAAACATACAGCAAGAGCTTGAAAAAGAGCTTTGAAAGGTCAAAAAATGTAAAACTGTCCCATTAAAATAAATCGTTGTTGTTGTTTAAATATATGAAAAAGGAAAAAGTTCAAGGGGTGTTCATTCTTTAGGAAGAAACTCACTTTATGACATGAACACAAGGACCAATATACAGGATCACTACATGTTAAACCATTTAAAAAAAGAACACAAATGTAATACTAACGTCTAAATAGGGCTTTTAAAGTCCTTTTTAAAATAAGGACTCCAAACTGCAGCCATCATGTGAAAATCCACAATCTGCAAACTTCATATTTTTCACAAAATACAGCATCAACAATCATGTTGGAGATTTGCGATGGTGAAAATGTGCTAATTGTGTCGGCATCACAGTGCTAAAAGGCTTGGCTCTGGTGTGAAAGACTCCAGCCTCCCTCTGTAAATATGTCCGAGTGCTTGTGTGTGTTTTTCATGTTTTTCTGTGTCTGTGGAGGGAGTTTGTACTGACGCATTGGCCATTTGTGGGGCTCTTGTTAGATCTAATGCCAGAAAAAAAAAAAAAAAAAAAAAAAAAAACCTTCGGCACTTAGTGAACCCAAATCAAAGGAACTTTTCAATTGACCTCAAACATAAACCCAAGAGTTAAAACAGAAAGAAAAAGGGGAAATTAATGTTACACCTCTTTAACGGGACGCATGCCGGGTTAAAATTTATGGCCGTGTGCATTCGTAGATAAAAATGATGTGAAATACGACTCCTTGCTCCAAAGTCTAGTTGCTACGTAACTGAGAGAGGTCAGGCGTTCCCTGTGAAGAGATGCAGTTTCTTCAGAGACATCCATTCATCAAGTGCTGCCAGCTTGCGAAAAGCACAAAAGGACAGCATATCCTTTGCCGGCTCCCTTTCTGTCTTTGTTTATCTTTCCCGTCTCCATTCTTCTTTTTAAAATCCATTCACAGTCATATTAAACTTCTTTAAAATAGACCCAGCACAAAGAAAAGCGCTATATTTCTTATTTTCTGAATACTGAGTAGACTTTGTCATTCAGTTCCACTAAATTTCTGGATGCCGCCCATAAATATAGTTTCTTGCATTTGGTCACGTAAGTAACCCAGAAAAAAAGGGAACATAATAGAGAAATGAAGGGAAGTAATCTGAGTTTCATTCAAGTGTCAGGTGCTCTCCATCTGCATTTCATTGAGCTACATGTAAAAAAAGTCTGTTTAATGGGTCTCTAAGCTCATGTCGAGAAATGCCCCTTCTATACCCCTGCAGAGGCAGGTGGGGACTGGGTGACTCACATAAAACAGAAACAAATTCAGATCAGGGTGCTTTAACTTCTGAGTATACCATAAAATATACCGTTTCATTAACAACCTTTCCTTTTCTTGCTCTATTTCCTTTTTTGCAGCTGGGGAAGTACTCTCAAGATCTGCTAAAATTTTATTGTGTTGGTGACCATGAATATTTTATTTCAATTGTACAGAAAAAAAGGAACCTTTTAAACAAAAAGGGCTGCGGTTTTTCTGCTGGGAAAGAGCAAAGAGAATTCATAATAGAGGAAGGTGACAAGACATCAAAGGGAAATTTTACAGACAGATAAGAGACAAAAGAACAGCGACTTCAAAAACACTTCCAGAGTTTCCCCTCTTTTGGCCTTTATAACATGCTTTTTTTCTTTATCTGCTGGTTATTTTATATCACGTTTACGTGCAACCGCACCTGAAACTGTACATAAAAAATGACCAACACTTGGAGCAAAGGCGGTCTGAGATTGAGCATACCTTCTTTCATAGCTGTATTACTGAAGAGGATGAAGTTTCACCAGATTTGAGGTGTTTTACCTTCAATCTGCACTAGTCTCCTTACAACTTTCCTACACAGGCCAATAGCTACAAGTATATGGGAGATTTCTTCACCTCCACCATCAATTTCAGCCTTACTGTAGAGGAAGAAACAGCGTTTCAATAGCCTTATATCAGTATGAGAGGATGCAGGTTTTTCTGCATGGAGAGCTGCGCACTTATGCAATAAATTCGACAAATAAATTTGTCAGTAAACAGAATCTAAAATCTCTGCTTTTCACTGATCGTTTGATGCTGATCAAACAGAAGCTTAAAGTTCATTTTTATAATTCAGATTCAGTCCATTTAAAGCTTTTCAGTAGAGGTGTGCGATACTGCATATTTTGGTATCGATCCGATACCAAGTAAACACAGGGCCAATTATAGCCGATACCGATACCAATACCGATACTTGTTATTTAAGTATGCTATATCATCAGACTTCTGACCTTTAGCCATTTTTGTAGTTTTTCTTTTGAATTATTTTGTTAAAACCCAGGACAAAATTTAGATAAAGTTTATAGGTATCTTCAAAACACTTCAAAATAGAAAAAAAAATGTGTGCATTTTTTTCTAAATATGCAAAAAAATATATAATTTGAAAGGAGATCAAAGCAAAATCTTTTTTTATGGTGGAGTTGAGAAACTGCAATACAAAAATAAAATAAAATTTCAAAAGGGAATCTGAAACTAAAGTATCGATCTTGCAATGCTACTATCGATCCAATATTGATACCGACTTGGTATCGATATTATCGATATTTTGGCTCGATCTGCCCACCTCTACTTTCCAGACCATAGATTTACTTCTTACATGTATCTTCAAACCAAAACCATTGTGTCCAGAAAGGGCTGAGAGCTGATTTGGGCATCTGATCAGGATACTTTCCACTGGAGGTTTTCTGGATCTTTCTCTGGATGGAGATCCAGCTGGAAGGACTTTGTTTCGCTTCTTACCCGGGAAAAACGTTGGGATCTCCAAACTGGAGAGTGTGGCTGCGGAGATGGATGTCTAGGTTTTACTTCTAGGATGAATGAATGGATGGATGGTGCAGTCTTAATCAAGTTTTAAGGGAAGGGGCTAGGATCTGACAAAAAAAACTAAAGAAACCATGTGGTATGAATTTTGAAGTAGTAGCATGTATGCTAATTTAGCAAACAGCATAACAGGTGTGTGTAGCTGAAAATGCTTCTGAAATGTTCACACACAGAATTTCACCTCATTCTTTTCTTTCGTTTTTCACAACAAACCCTTGAATATATATACTGTTTAGATTTGAGAATTTATCTCATTATTGCAAATATAGCAAATATTTTCCTAGTAATCCTCCAGCTAGCATTGAGGAGAAAACAAATAGTTCACCTCATTTGGAACAATAAAGTGAAGGAGCCAGCAAAATGGACAACATTTGGTCTTCAAAACTGAGAAAACAGAAGAGAGGGAGTAGTACTGTGAAATTTGTCTAAGAAACTTTAAAAATGTATTGATTTTTGGAAACTTAAACTCTAAACTACAGTCAATTAAAGACTTGACAGAGCTTATATATAAACACATTTGGTTAAAATGGTGCCAAATACAGCAAAAATAAACAGTGTTTGCACAAAATACTATCTTATTCAACCAGAAATGTCACCATTGAGAATAAGGGAGGGAAAAATATAAAAACATTTTATATTAATTCTTTTTTTGGAGAAATGGTTATGCAATCAAATAACTAAACTTATAATATGGAGGTGATACCTCTCACAGCGAACCGAAAGCTGCATGGTGCCAACAGTTCTGATATTTAAGAGCAGTAATGTATTGAGAGAGTAAGAGAATAAATAAAACAGTGACATGGCAATCTTAAAGTAAAAGCAATGTCAGATAATGGTATCAGATGGGAGGGCCAGGGGCTGCCGGTGGCCTTGATAAAGAAACAATTACTCTACCGAGCCTCTTCTGCTTGTTTGAACAGGCCTGTTAACTCGCTTCTGATAACCTGCATTAAAACCAGGTGGTTTGTTTAAGAAAGAACCACTAAGGAGAGACAAAAATATGTCAGCAGGTTCAGAGAATTTATATAAAAGTAAAAATTTATCTCTTGTAGCTGTCTGCAAACTATTTCCTCTTTCAGATTGGCGTTCATGCTCTGACTTACGAAAGATAAAATAAGAGGAGGATCAGTCTTTTTTTCTCACAGTGGTCAAAGTTTATAAAAAGGCATACAAGGTATGGCCCGTACAAAAACTGAACATGGATTTGGAAGCAAAAGCAGCAGCCAGGTGTAGCTCAAATGAATTTGGTACTTTTATTCTAGGCAAGTTGGACCCCCTCTATAAAACCAGGAGTGCAGACAGTTTGCTGATTTGAAACATAAGTGCGATTGTCAACACATATCAAGAAGGAAAGTCGCCAGTAATACCCTTACAGACACTGCTGTTGTTGTTAGAACGGGTTATGAAGCCATTTCCAAATGATCTAAAGTGAAAATCCTACTAATAAAAAGTGAGAAAGATTAATATCAAGTGGAAAACATTAAAAACAGACCCATTCTTCCCAGGAGTAGACTTCATCCCATAGTCAGAGCAAGCAAAGGAACTCCATCTCAGACTTTAGCATGTTAGCATGTTAAATGGTAAAGTTCATGAGAAGATAATTAGAAACAGACTGAATGGCTTGTTTGGACGAGTTGTCAGGAGGAAGTCTCTTCGATCTAAAAAGCACAACAGAGGTTCTCTCTCAATGAACCAAATCACTTCTGGAAAAATGGTCCTGACCCAGTTCTCGCACTACACCCTACGCCGCTCTATGAAACGTGTACATGGTCGAAGTGCACATAAGGGTTCGAGGTTACAACTATACAAGAGTGAAGCTGGGAAATGAAACTCCAGTTGTATTTTCTGTTCGAACAATCAATAGCAACGCACTGAACCATTGTTGCATCTGTATTCATCCACTCTGTTGAAATGCTGAATGGCGGCACCTTTTACGTCACTCGAGGGAGGGTCGCGGAAAACGCCGAAAACATCCGAGTGTTTTTTTTCAATATACGGTGTAAGGGTGGGCGATATGGACTTAAACTTTTATCACGATATTTTGTTGCGCTATTGCGATAACAATAAAAGTGCCGATAAGAACTATTTAATTGCTTCTTTTTTAGGTAACTGTATGGCTGTGACTGTGTGTCACAGCAATTATAGCCCCACAAACACAAATACTGCTTTTAAAAAACATTCCCATTTGTAATGCGCTTCTTTAGGACACCAATCACATAAAGAAGTGGAGTTTGTATCACTAAACTGCAGACAGTAACTGCATTCAGTCTTATGTTCAAATGTAATAACATTTATAACGCTGGAGAAAAAAGCAAAACTAACAATCCCGACAATACGGACAGTTTTGGAGGGTTTTAAACATCATTAATTGGAATTTATTGCAACAACAATGAATCAAAATTCTTATAACAAATTTCTAACGATAAATGATAAACGATACGATAAATGCCCACCCCTAATACAGTATTTAAAAAAAATAAATAAATATATATATATATATATATATATATATATATATATATATATATATATATATATATATATATATATATAAAATTCCCTTCTCACCCTCCACGGGTGGTCTTTCTCAACCTCTGAGCTCGGGTCCTCTACCAGAGGCCTGGGAGCTTGAGGGTTCTGCGTAGTATCTTGGCTGTGCCGAGAACTGCGCATTTCTGGACTGAGATGTCTGACGTTGTTCCTGGGATCTGTTTTAGCCACTGCTCCAGTTTAGGGGTGACTGCCCCGAGGGCCCCGATGACCACAGGCACCACTGTGGTCCTCACCTTCCAGGCCTTCTCCAGTTCCTCTCTGAGGCCCTGGTATTTCTCCAGTTTCTCTTGTTCCTTTTTCCTGATGTTGCAATCGCTTGGTATTGCTACATCCACCACAACGGCTTTCCTCTGTTGTTTATCCACCACCACGATGTCCGGTTGGTTCGCCATTACCATTTTGTCTGTCTGGATCTGGAAGTCCCACAGGATCTTAGCTCGGTCATTCTCCACCACCTTTGGGGGTGTGCCCCACTTTGATCTCGGGGCTTCCAGTCCATATCCTGCACAGATGTTTCTGTACACTATGCCCGCCACTTGGTTATGACATTCCATGTATGCTTTCCCTGCCAGCATCTTGCACCCTGCTGTTATGTGTTGGACTGTCTCAGGGGCCTCCTTGCACAATCTACACCTTGGATCTTATCTGGTGTGGTAGATCTGTGCCTCTATCGCTCTGGTGTTTAGGGCCTGTTCCTGTGCAGCCAGGATGAGTGCCTCTGTGCTGTCCTTGAGTCCAGCTTTTTCCAGCCATTGGTAGGATTTCCTGATATCAGCCACTTCAGTTATTTGTCGGTGGTACATCCCATGTAGGGGCTTATCCTCCCATGATGGTTCCTCCAGCACCTCATCCTCTGGTCCCCATTGTTTGAGACATTCGCTGAGCACATCGTCGGTTGAGGCTTTGACCTTGATGTATTTATGGATCTTGGATGTTTCATCCTGGACAGTGGCTCTCACACTCGCTAGTCCTCTGCCTCCGTCCTTACGCCTCGCGTATAGTCTCAGGATGCTGGATTTAGGGTGGAACCCTCCATGCATGGTTAGTAGTTTCCGAGTTTTAACATCCATGGTCTTTATCTCTTCCTTTGGCCAGCTTATTATTCCTGCAGGGTATCTGATTACCGACAAGGCATAGCTGTTTATCGCACGGATCTTGTTCTTGCCATTGAGCTGGCTTCTCAGGACTTGCCTTACTCGTTGGAGGTATTTGGCTGTGGCTCCTTTCCTTGTGACCTCATCGAGGCTGCCATTTGCTTGTGGTATTCCCAGGTACTTGTAACTGTCCTCAATGTCTGCTATTGTTCCCTCTGGGAGTGAGACCCCTTCTGTGTGGATGACCTTCCCTCTCTGTGTAACCATCCGACCACACTTCTCTAGTCCGAATGACATCCCAATGTCAGTGCTGTAGATCCTGGTGGTGTGGATCAGTGAGTCAATGTCTCATTTGCTCTTAGCGTACAGCTTGATGTCATCCATGTAAAGGAGGTGACTGATGGTGGCTCCGTTCTTGAGTCGGTATCCGTAGCCAGTCTTGTTGATGACTTGGCTGAGGGGGTTCAGACCTATGCAGAACAGCAGTGGGGACAGAGCTTCTCCTTGGTATATGCCACATTTGATGGACACTTGTGCAATTGGCTTGTAGTTGGCTTCAAGGGTGGTTTTCCACATCCCCATCGAGGCTGCAATGAAGGCTCTTAGAGTCCTGTTGATGTTGTACATCTCTAAGCATTCAATGATCCAAGTGTGTGGCATTGAGTCATAGGCTTTCTTGTAATCAATCCAAGCCGTGCACAGGTTGGTGTGTCGGGTTTTGCAGTCTCGGGCGACTGTTTGGTCTACCAGGAGTTGGTGTTTGGCTCCTCTGGTATTTATGCCGATGCCCTTCTGTGCTGTACTCATGTATTTATCCATGTGCCCACTCATCTTAGCTGCTATGATGCCTGACATGAGCTTCCATGTTGTAGAGAGACAGGTTTTTGGCCGATAGTTGGATGGGACCGAACCCTTTGAGGGATCCTTCTGGATCAGGATTGTGCGCCCTTCAGTTAACCATTCAGGGTGAGTCCCACTTTGTAGCAGCTGGTTCATTTGAGCTGCCAGTCGCTCATGGAGGGCAGTGAGTTTCTTTAGCCAGTAGGCATGGATCATGTCAGGACCTGGTGCTGTCCAGTTTTTCATACCTGAGACTCTTTCTTGGACATCTGCCACTGTGATAGTTACTGGGGCTTGCTCAGGGAGGTTGCTGTGGTCATCTCGTAGAGAGATTAGCCACTGTGCATTGCTGTTGTGGGTCGCCTCCCTTTCCCATATGCCTTTCCAGTACTGTTGGGTCTCCAGCCTTGGTGGGTCTGCTCTGTTGTTATTACCCTGCCATTGAGAGTACACTTTAGCTGGTTGGGTGGAGAAGAGCCGGTTAATCCTCCTGGGTTCATTTTCTCTCGTGTACCTCTTTAGGCGACTGGCCAAGGCTTGGAGCCTTTGTTTGGCAGTTTCGAGCGCTTCAGGTATGGGCATCTGGCTGTACCGCTTGGGTACTGGTCTTTTGATTGCACCTCTTTGGAGCTCTGACAATTCCCTCCTTGTTACCTTGATTTTAGCCTCTAACCGTCTTTTCCATGGTGGGTATTGAATCTCATGGTTGCTCCTATAGCCGAGCATCTCAAGGATCACTGATGCTGAGTTGTACACCAGCTCATTGGTTTCCGTTATGGTGTTGGTAGGGATCGTTCTCAATGCTGCATTCACATCTTCGTGATGTGATCTTCGTCTTTGTGATGGTACTTCACTCAGCCGTTGTAATTGGCATCGGGATTCCCTGGTGTTCATTCGGGCCACGATCCTACCTCTCAGGTCAGTTGCTGCCTCGTTCAGCTGTGATGGTTCGTTCATTATTGGGGCTGCTAACCCAATCTCCGGGTGGGGAGTTGAAGCTAACTCCCCTCTGACCTGGCGTCCTGGCTCCCCCTTGCCGTAGCATTTGTGTTGTACCTCGTCTATCTCAAGTTGTGACAGCATTTGCCGTTTGCGGATGTTGGAACACTGAGCTACTAGTTGTTTGGCAGTTAGTGTTGAATGGGGATGTCGACGTAACCATTCCTCCCGCATTCTTTGCATGTAACCCCTCTGACTAGGGTTACTTGAGTAGTAGCATTCCAACAGATCCAAGTTTTCACCTCTCGCCCAATTCCGTCTTGTTCCAGTAACCCATTTTTTATTCATTCATTTATTTCACAAGCAAATGTTATGATTTTCTTCCACCTGATGTTAGCTTAAAAACACATTTCAGTTCTTCAAGATTCAAAAAAGTTGTTTTTTTTAAAGGTTTTTCTGGCATTAGTGGCCGTTTGCAGTAAATTAGACAGAAAATGGGGGGATGACATGCTGCAAAGGTCCTTAGGTCAGGAATTGAACCCCAGACGGCTAATAGCCTCCGTATATGGGGCGGTCACTCTACCTCTACACTGTGCACCGCCCTCAGATTTGTAGATGCTTTTAAGAGAACCAGGGTAGAAAGGTTCATGAGGTGGATTAATTTGTTTATGGAAATCATAGGTGCTTGAGTAAGAGGAAGCTGAATCTTGCTCCTCGGTTCCTGAAGATGTTTTATCTTCAAGAAAAGGTTTTGGTTTGGCGTTAAGTTTCAGTTCAGACAGAATCAAAAGAAACAGCAAATACACAAAAGAAGCCACATCTACAGGTCCTGTTTGAAATAACAGTGGTATCTTTAGTAAAGATGCACTGCTTTCTCTAAAATATCGCCTCATGTATCAAGGTGAAAAATGAAATTTAGCAAAAGCTTCACTGAAATGATGTCGGCAATGATCTTTAGCTCCGCTGGTTTGCAGCTCAGACTAAGCTTTTGTGAGCATTCAAAGTCTGTCTTTCTTCTCCCCCAGAAAACATTTCCTTATCTCTCACCAGTCAATTCACATTTCTCTATCTTGCTGTATGTCATCAAGACCAAGCTGCAGCATGCTTCGTCCCTGGCAAAAAAAAAAAAAAAAAAAAAAAAAGAGAGAGAGTGGGGGAAGGTGGGGGCTGCATTCATAGGAAACAAATCATCCATTTTTAAACTTTAACTTCTAAGGCGAAAACTGCAGCTTCCCATTTTGGATAAAACATCCTCTTCATTTAGCTTGTTTTGACTCTGGTTGATTGTTTGCTACTGTAAAAGAAGGGTGGATGATCGCTATGTCAAACAGTAGCGGTCATAATAGTGATGGTATAATGGGACGTGATGACTGGTATCATTAGGAGCATGGGAGCGGATAAAAGCCTGGATATCTGTCATTCATTTCCCTTTCAATGGAACACATCAGTATACATCACCACCAAATATGTATAATAAAAGTAATGGGGAGGAGTCCGACTTCAGGAAATGTCTTCGTGTTGTAGGGACATTCAACATAAGCACTGAAACACAGAGGGTGATGTCAGAGACGCTGATATCACCTGGCACCTGGAGACGAGCTCTCAGTTGATTCTTCTTACTGATTAGACATGCAGACATTGGAAAGGCTCCCCCGTATTTATAGTTAAAAAATATCAGAGGAGAAGCTGGGCTTGACAGGGAGATGAGGGTGCAAAGCTGGTCTGCATGCCACGAGTTTGATCACGCTGCTGATGGAAACAGAACAATTTCTGAATCTGATGAAGTAGATCATAAAGCAGCTTCAGTACTGTAAAATAAAAAATCTACCTACCAAGCATGCAGGTACCTGAAGACTTTATAGTAAAAATAAAGCTGCTTTGGAAAAGGGCTCATTTTAGGGCTACAAAGCACCTCAGTGCTATACATCCCAACAAACTCAATAAATACATCCCTGCTGGTATTTGCAGCTATTTAAACAGTTTTACTCATTTTAAATAACTTCTCTGCTGGTAATGCACATCTCTATTTTTCTGCACAGTTTTTATTTTTCATATATTGTAAATAATCTGTTTTTTTATGCACATTATGTACATTTAATAAAAAGAATAAGTGATCCTACACAGTTGCACATCCTTTGGATCGGAGTTCGTTGTTTCTGATCTTTATTATCTATCTTTATGTGAACCTACATATCTCAATACTACTGTTACACCTGAATTTCTCAAACTTTGGTACAATAAAGAATATTTTTATTGTATTCTATTCTATTCTGTGCTTTTAAATTAGGCTGTTTTCCAGTTCTTTAAAAATATTTCATTCTTTAGATTTGTTGTCTTTGATATAATCCTCTTTCATATGAACAATGATGGTTGGAAATAAAATGAAAAGGCTGTTTTCGGTTCGTTTCAGTACCTGCTGAAAGGGCTGTGATTTAATTCCTCCTTAGGATTTCCAATTCTATTCGATTTATATCAATTAAGAAACTTAAGCCTGGTTTAAACTGGATTAAAGCTGCCCTGTAGTCACCAGAATCTCAGAGACTGTTGGATTGTTGCTGGATTGGGGCAACTTTGAAAACCCTTATTTCTCATCCTGTCATTTCTGCCATGTGTGAACAACACTTGGCAATAAAGCTACCAATATTGATACCAGGGTCCTCCACTCAGCATCCAGAACCCAGATTTGCTACTACCAGGATAATGAACCATCGCAATCTTACTACAAAGGTTTTGCTAAGGAAAAGTCAGGAAATGCTTCTCTTTATGAAACAGGAAGCAACCCAGAAGACCTCTGCAACACTCCACAGAGACCATCCACATTGTTGCTGATTTTTAATGTCACTGTGCCATCCAAAAGCAGTGGTAAAGAGGCCTTACTCAGTCTGCAGTTATTTCTGCTCCTCATCATGTTGGAATATCAAACTACTACTCATAATTACATCTAAAATTTTCGCTTTAACTTGTTGCAGTCATGAAGGCCCACATCATCACACTCCCACCTCTATGATTTGCTGTCAGAAGCATAAAGTTCATGCAGAATTTGCTGGACCCTCAGCTGAGCCTGAATAATTTGTCTTTAGTTGAAGCTAACAGAAGAATGTGCTTCCAACATCCATCAGTAAAGCAATGTTTTTTTCTTTGATGTCCTCAGATAAACTGACATGATGCAGATAGTCTTAGTGTCTTAGTAGTGATAAAACCTCCCCAGATTTCCCCTGATAACCTCTTTGCCAAGTGCTGCCAATCATTTTCCCCTTTGTTCTTAGAATCTGATTGTGCAAGTCGCGCTCTGTCCAAGGGGTCATTTTAACAGGAAAAAAACAAACAAATTGAGATTTAATTTAACTACCAGCACATTTTTTCACAGTTCTTGCCTTTTATTAGTCAAGTATTTTATTGTGTCACCCATAAAGCTGTGAAGCCTAACAAACAGATGTTTTTAGTTTGATATTTAGTACAGTTTGACTTATAACATGGATTTCAGTGATTACAAAGTGTTTAATTAATCCTTTTTCAACATCATCACCACGTTTGTGTCAGGATCCCTAGGTGTTTGTGTTTTTGTGTTAGGATCATTCCTTTACTTTTGCACCTTAGATCTTGCCATTTGTTTACTCCTCTGTTAGTTGCTTTCTGCTTTTATTACCATTTGTGCATTAAGGTTTAGACCCAAAACACACCGGATCTGTTTTGGCATCTGATCTGATGGAAAATCAGGTCAGATGCAATTAGAAGATGTTAAAGTCAATGGGGCCTCGTAGACTCCCTCAGACTGCTTCTCTGACTGCCCGACCAAGATAGACTATTATTGATAGACCTGAGGTCTGTTTTGTTCAGAGCTGTGCAGCAATTTGATGGAAATGTCATGAGTGAGACAGGAAGTGAGACATGGTGGAAAAGCGGTGTGTTTTGGGCCTTAGCCTGCTTCCCTTCCCAGCTGTTTTCCATCTTCTCATCTCTCCTCTGCCTGCACACTTCCTCAGCTGCTTCCACTTCCCTCTGATTAGTTCTTCTGGCTCTTTTGTCACTTCTGCCTCTCGCTCAAAATTTAAGCTCTCCAGTTTGTTTTGTTCCCCACTGGCTCCTCTGTGATGCTCCTTGATTATCTATTATCAACTCCATGATTACTCTGTTCTCTTCCCAGTTTTTTGTCTTGGTTTTTGTTCCAGATTTCTGAGCCTATTTGTAAGTTTGTTCCCAGTTTCATTTATAATTAAATATCCTGCACTTAACCTGCCACCTCCAGTTGCTTGCAATTAGGTCCTACTTAAATCAGTTATGACAGTTTTTTTATAGAAAAGAAAAACTTATGCCAGTTTAAAAATAATGGTTATATTAAGAGAGGAAAACTTTTTTTTAAAATCATCTGAAATTCAAAGAAATCTCCACAGAGTTTGGACTTAAAATATATTTGTGAAGTGGAAATCAAAGGGTAGATGGTTTTCTAAACTGTCTACACTAAATTATCTTAAATTTATTCAAGGATCTCCAAAAAATGCACACCTTTTTTAGATTTTTATTTGTAAAAAAGATTAAATTATTGCTCATTTCTTTAGCAATATTTTGGTCTGTGACATAAAATCCCAATGAAATACACTGAAGATTGCGGTTACAATAGAAGAAAAAAAGTGGAAAAGTTCAAAAAGTGTGAGTATTTATGTGTTGCTCTAAATTTCATTTATTTCCAAAGAATGAACCAAACTAGATTCACAGCAGTTCATGAGTCACCAATTTATGTTGTCCCAGCGGGGAACATTTATGCGGTCAGTTCCAGGGAAACATTTGTGCATACGAAGATGATAAAACATGTAATAATTAAACAATTTTTTAACCTCAGCCAGAAATTTCACACCAGAGGTAAAAAGGAAGAAATTAATTTCTGTGACTCATGCTGTGAAAATTTTTTTCCTCTCTGGACCAGGAGCAATTTGATTTCCGAGGAATGACAGCTAATGTCTCAGGTTCAAAGTCTGAATCAGAGGAGAAAAAAAACCACAAACTGTTTTTACAACTGATTTTACAAACAGACTTCCTGTCTGCTTCTTTAAAATTATGTCTCAACATTGTGCAACATGCATGTAATGATGTTCAGCGGAGGCCTATATGGATAACTGCTATCCCTTACTTTTCAGGAAAAAAACCCTTTGTTTTTTAATTAATATGAGGAACCCGATTCATGCATGAAATTACTAAGAATGTGTTTATGTCTGAGTTTTTCCTTTTTTGGCCTGAGAGAGGAATAGCAAGCAAAGGCTGTGAGAAAGTCTTCTTTCAGGCTTTACAGAAAATGGATTGTCACAGATAAAGGCAGAATAGTTAATCCACCTCGCCTCTGATTCTTGACATTTAATGATATGAAGCGGTTGCTGTGCTTGTTTAATGCTTCGCAATATTCTAACAACATCAGACCTTCTTTGTTTTATCGCCGATTGCTCAGCTCGTTGCCGATCCGGCATTCAGGATTCAGCCGAGCTGATGAAGCGGTCTCCTGTAGAGACGGATGTTTGATTTGTTTTCTATTTTAATCAAAGCTCCTGTACCTGATAGATGCTAAACCCATGGAAGCGGATGCGGAAGTGTTTAGACAAACAACAACACTGGTAACCTGACACTGTTCATTTAATCATCCAAACAGCAAACAAACATCCGCACATTTCATTAGCATCTGACGGCTTTATTTAGAAGCGGATGATAAACAGGAAACCCAATAATTTTGAATGCTGCTTTTTTTACATTTTTCCACAGCTTAAGGACCACCTGTTGGTGATTTGTGCATTTAAATCAATGGAAAACACAAGAAAAAAATGGAGGGAAATCCAGATATACCTTTTCAATCATTAGGAATTCCTCCCTGTTATTAAAACCTCAGGAATGAGGAAAAGTCGTCATCAGTGACCACATCTAACATCTACGGCATTCCTTCATCAAACGCTTCCTGTAAACAGCCAAGTGTTTCCTGTGTTGAGATGTATGTGGCTGTATTGCTGCCCTCTGACTGCTGCTGCTGCCTGTGTCATGCTGCCAGGTATCTCCCCACATCCCTGAGCGTAAAAACCCCCCAATCCCCCACTGTCTTACGAACACAATCCACTGACACACACACACAGGAAACGCCATCTGTTAGGTTTTCATTACAGGCTTTGCTTCGAGCTACTTAAAGCTAATGGGGTGCTAATGTTTAAGCCCTCAATGCCAACTTTACCAAGACTCACATTTTACCAAGACCCTACATTTTAACAGCTAATCAGTCCACAGCTATAAAACAACACTGGGAACATCTGGACTCAGTGCATTCTGGATACTTGCTTTAATTTGACTTCATATATCTTGACTGCTTTGCAAACATTCATTTCCCTGTAGCTGTTTTTTTTACATTTTTGTCGCGTTACAACCACAAACTAAAGACATTGTGTTTTTATGTGGAAAAACCAACACAAAGTGGTGCATAATTGTGAAGTTAAAGAAAAATGGTCTTTACATTTTTTCTCCATAGACCTGAGAAGTGTGGTATGCATTTGCATTCAGCCCCTGTACACCTGAGATCCGGAATAAAATCCAGTGCAACCAATTGTCCTAAGAAGCTGCCAAATAAATAAACCGAGCATGTATGTAATGTAATTTCAGTTTAATATAGATGTATGCCACAACTGTAAACCTGTGTGACACATTCAAGAGGGTCACGGTAAGTTGAGGAGCTGCAGACTCCTAGAGCTCAGATGAGATAATTTGTTGACTATTAGCTGTGCGCTCCACGAATCTGGCCTTTCTGGAAGAGTGGCGAGAAGAAAGCCATTGTTGAAAGAAAGCAATAACAGCAAGCATGTGAAAGAAGGTGATCTTTACAGATGAGAATGACCTCTGACCTTTCGACCAACATCTATAATAGTCTGCATGGAAAAAAACTAACTCTAAGCTAACCCTGAACAAACCATATCTATAGTGAAGCATGGTGGTGGCAGCATGAAGATGTGGGCATGCTTTTTTACTGGTGACGGTTGCTGGAAAGACAGATTGAGCTAATTACAGATATATCCTAACAGAAAACCCATAAGAAGCTGCGAATAACATGAGACTGGGATGGAGGTTCACTTGGCCTAATCAAAGTCTAGAAAGGGACTTCTATAGAGATGGGAATCGAGATCCGGTTCTTAGTAGTTCAATTCCTTGGAATCGTTAACCTGCCTGCTCAATGGTTCCGCTTGTCAGCTCCAGTAACGTGTGATGTATTTGCGTGATGACATATTTTTACACGCTCCGTATTTTGATTTAGAAAATATCCAAGAACGCGTCGCGGCAGAAGCGCTCCAAAGTACGTCTACACTTCACAAAAAAACAAAACTAAGGCCGGTTGCAACATGTGCAGAGCTTTAATCACCATAAAAGGATGAAATACCTCCAGCATCTTCAAACAGCTGACCACACAGCAGGAAACTGATTTGGAGGATTGTAAAGTGTTTAATACGTTGCTTAGCAACAACTCTCGAGGGGCGGAGCTTCCAGCACAGCGTCTCCTGCCATGAATGTCCCAGGTAACCTTAAACTCCTCCAGGTCCTGGTTATTTTATTAATGTTAGTGCCATGCTGTATGAATAATATCCAGCTCATAACATTTATAGTCATGTTCAGTAAACTAGAACATGGGCTCCGATGAGGCTCGTTTGTCAGATTAAAAGCACTTTTTGAAAACAACCATTAAGTCTTGAAGGATCCTTCCTGAAAAGGCAAACATGCAGATTTGTCTCACAAAACTGTTGATCTGCAAAAAGTTGTATTTCATGTTAAAAAGTTAATTTGACAGAGGGATTCTTATTTTTTAAGACAGCTTTAATCTAGTTTGAATCGAATACAACATGGTGCGTATTTTGAATTAAAGAGTTTATTTCCTAACTCAATGAGAATTGGTAAGAGAACCAATAAGTGAGATCGATAATGGAACTGGTATCGATAATCTCTTATAAATTCTCATCCCTAGGCTTCTATAAAGATGCCCCCCCCAAAAAAAATCATTGTAAACACAATAATATAATACTGTTAAATAAAAACACAACTCAAGCGATGCAAGTTATAAACATAAAATGTGTTTCTTAATCACTGAAAGATCAAACAGCACCAATGTATAAAAGCCTGTAAGTCTTTTATCACAGCAATTGTTCAATGAGTAAAAGGTTGTAACATGTAACATGTGACATTTCTCTTTGTCCAAAATCAGCCGCTTTTCATCAGCTCCCTAGGTAAGCTAATAACCTAGCTTATGATAGTTAACAAGCTCAAACAAGTGATATAGCAGCAGAGTACAGAGGAGGACAAAAGAGAGATCACTGAGGACTGAGAGGAAAATAGATGAAGGAAGAGAGGAGAGGAAATAAAGAGAGGTTTTTCAAAAACATGTCAGGATGAATGGCTTGATAAATTGATGGTTAAAACTATTTATTTATAGGCTGTCGTATTTTGTGGCACTGATGTAATATCTTGTTGAATTTTTGTTTATTGACACTACAGTAAATGTATATTTTTGAAGAGTAGTTTGATGTTGTTGGATTATTCTTGAAGGTTTTTCCTTTATAGTTCAGGAACTTTGAGCTTCAATTTCTGGTGAAGCTACTTTGATGGACTATAGTGGAAATTAGAGCAGGGAATAAATTCTGTTAGATGTAATCATAAGTGTGAACCACTGCCACCTTTCACCTAATACCATTGTTGCATGTTAAACATTATTTAACATGCTGAGGGCTCAACCCTACGAAACAAGTTGCAAAGAAGTAGGAAAAAAAGAGGGGAGAGCTTTGTGTGTGTCCAGGAATTACTCTCTGAATTTTTTCTGTTTATTGTTCCCCCCCAAAAATGAAATTGGATTTTCACTCCTTGCTGTGGGCAACACTTGCAAGCTGATGTTCCCAGACACTGAGTTTAAGTTATTTGTCAAAGAAATATCAGCCAAACTTTCAGTTGGTTTAGATGCTGTGGCGTGACATTAAACTGTGAAATCATGCTTTAAAGACCTTCAATGTGAGAGGATTAAAACAATTCTGCAAAGAAGAGAGGCCAACAGTCCTCCACAGTGATGAAAAACTAAACACTTGCTAACAATGACCTTACCACATAGAGTCAGGCTGGTTTGAATAGTTTTTCTCTCATAAAAAAATTTAATAATCATTGAAAAACTGCTTTTTGCTTTTGGTCAGGTTGTCTTTGCCTGATATTAAAATTTGCTGAGCTTTAATTGAGAAGAAAAGTCTGGAAGGAGGCAAACACTTTTTGGCAGCACTGTGTTGGTGTGTTTCATAAAACCCAAATGGAAGACATTGAAGTTTTTGATTATTTTTATGAAGAAATGTGAAAAGGTTCAGGGGGTGTGTATGCTTGTAAGGCAGCGTAACATTAACTGTTAATCTGAAACAACCTTGCAGGCACATCGCTTTGAGACTGTTTCTGAACGTTGTATGAAAATGAATTTTAAATTAACTACTCGTGACTACTAAATGAGTCTGTAATGGAACTATAACTCCCTGTATTGCTCATTATGTGCCATTGGAAATAATTACTCTGGGTTTCTGTGAGTGATCAGTGAGCACCTCTGAGAAAATGTGGGGAACAGACTCTTTCGAAGGCACTTGGACGAGTTATCTTCGTGCTAAAAAAAGGTCAGGGTTGGATAAGCATCTTTAGCCTCCGGGTCTTTTAGTCACCCTGGAGGTGTGAGGGGTTGCTTCACATGAAGTGAAAGCTTCAAGTGCCGCATGTAAAAATGGAAGGTGCTCTCGTTATTGGATCTCAAGTGGGTGGCAGACGCCCTGGCCTCTCGGACCCAGAGGTCTTGTGAAGACAATACTCGAGCTGTGCGAAGCGGGAGTTGCAGAGTCGAGGGTCACAGGGCCTCTCCTCTCAGATCCACGCCACTAAAGAGACTGTTTAGTGACAACACATAAAGAAGAGGTTGAGTGGAGGAGGACCAATATGGGGGGGGGGGGTTAAGGCTGTGACCGAAAGCACTCCATCCATCATGTGTCACTGAAGTCCTTTGGGGACTCAGATCTTTGGACTCACAGTAAATTGACCCCATGTAAACAGTTCATCACTTAGACATAAATAATTTAGATTAATCAGTCGTTTAAGTGTCTTATTTATTTTCTTTCTTTGCTGAGTTTTACCTTTGTGGTTTGCAGTCTGATTAAGTGCTTTTGGACAAGATCTTTCAACTCCAGACTGAAGCATAGAATGATGTAACAGGGTGGAGTTCACTGTTTCTTTTACATATTCTGCATGCTTATGGTAAACAATACAAAATTTATAACCCTTCCTGAAAAATGGGAGAAACTTTGCCTTCTTTGGCCAAAGGCGATAAGGAAGGTTGTACTTCTCACAATTCACAGCAACCTTTCCTGTTTATTGTCCGGTAAACACATGAAATAAGAAATAACTAGACTTATTTCGCAGGGTGGGGTTTCACTAGCGGCTTTTGTTCAGGGAAAGAATATAATCTGTGTAGTGAAATAAAACAAATGACTTCGGGTGGGCAGTGGGGGGGTTGAAACAAGCAGTGTGAGCAGAGGAGTCAGGCCCACTCTGATGAGTTTTTTCCTGCTGTTACTCGGAGGGTCACTAACTTCAAACAGTGCGAATGATTTAGTGGCGCACCTTCAGAATAGCATGTAGAAGAAAGGATGGTGTAGACACAAAAGCTGGAAACCTCATCTCGCACCTTCCTTTCTTTTATCTGCCCCCCTCATAAGCTGGTGTTTAGATTTTTGGATCTCTGGCACAACGCCCCGTTTGATTCAAAGACTTTTCAACAAGGGTTTTATCATAAAACTGCATGCACCACCTCCTCCCCCTTTCCAAATGCCACCCCTTTCCCCCCTGTTTCCTCAGCCGCGTGCACTTGCGTGTTTGCAGGAAAGGGGTGGAGATGTTGGGTGATGGTGGGGCAGGAGGGCTTGTCCGTGACCCACAGAGTCAGTGATACATAAGCCACATGACCAAGTAGGCTCCTTATCCGAGGCAAGCGGGGGCTCACATGCGCGCCGGCACGCTGACAGACGGACAGACCTGAAGGCTGACTTCCAGCTCACTCGCAGCTCCTCTGAACTTGCTGCCGATCCTCTGACAGAAGAAAAGAAGACACACTCTCAGACCTCCGTGGGGGAGCTTATATAAAGACGTGCCTTCAATCTTAGAAAGGGAGCTGTCACACACTGATATACAAACACACACATTCCTAGAAACTGACACACACGCACAGAAGCAAACAGTCTCTCTCTCTTTACTGCTCGCTCAGCTGCTCTCTCCCCCTCCCATCCACACACACACACACACACACACACACACACACACACACACACACACATACACACACACACACCACTACAGTATATCAGCGAGTGACTAGCGGAGAGCCAGAGGGGAGTGCAGAAATGAATGTGAAGATCCTGACGCTGGTGATTGTGCTCTTGGTGTCTCTGCTGTGTTCTGCCGGTGCTGGTGAGTACACGAGAGGCCAGCCCTGTCGCTCGTCCTCTCCCTCCTCTCTTGTTTTTGCTGATATTTCTTCCTCTGTTTGCGTGCAGGCAGCTGTAGTTGATCAGTTACCCAGCATGGTTAGCCTTGTGTGGGCTCTAAAAGGCAGGGATCTCAGCACCTGGTTGTGTACAGTACTGCACTGCAGTGGTTGTACTGCCACTGCTTTCACACTCAACTTCTACATTTGATTTAGCATTTTGCCTCCCTGCTTCACCTGGACGCATGATTGCAATACCTGGAGATGAAATGTAAGGAGAGGGTTTATTGATGTGCTGAGCCTGTTTTGGCTGTTATGAAAGATAGGATTTGCAGTGCACATGTTGTCTGAGGTGAATCTGGCTTATTTGCAGCTTGATTTGTTATTACATGCTTCTGATTGTGCAGCAAGACTAAACAGCACCTATAGATGTGTGCATGCCTCCTGTGGAGAAGGTAAAGAACAATGTAACTGCTGAATGCATCGATGAGGAGAGAACACACATCCCGGATGATTAAACACAAACAATTTACTGTTAGGTGCTGCTTTTCATTTGGAGTCGCTGAAGGACCTGAAATGTCTGTTATGTGAAAGAAAAACATGAACTTAGGTCAATCATGCAGAGATGGGGCTGGCTGAGGGGAGGGAATTAGTTCAGCGGTGAGTTTGGAGGCTGATAGGGGATCTGCGGATGCGATGCAGGTAGCATTGAGGTGTGAAGAAACAACAGTTAGGCCTGTGTAAATGTCTGGACTATTCTTGGGATTGTCACCTAACCAAAAGCACACACACAAGCTGTGTTTACGTTCAGTATATGTTAAAGCGCCTCCCCAGACTATACAAGCTGGCATATGGAGCATTTCTTGCATGATTTAGCTTGAAGTATGTTGCTAGGTGGTGTAGAGATGCTGTGAAGACTTTATGCTTGAAAATACTGTCCACTTTGTGCATCAATCCACGGCCACTGCAATCATAGCTCCCATGCTCCACCGGCAACATTCGTTACAGAGACATGCTATTTTTGTCTGAGGACACGGGTAAATGGGAAGCAATTATCTAGCATCATAGCCAGTGTCGCTTTTCACGCCCTGCGTGTGGCTGAGCATGTTCCACGCCTGAAAAATCCCACCGTGCCACACCGAACGATGTGGGGGGAAAACAAGGCGGCTGCGCCTTGGGCTTTTAATGGAAGCTCATCCCTCTCGACAGTCGAGTCCTCCTGCTTCTCCACCTTTTCTGTTCCCCTCCCGGCTCCTGCTGTAGCACGAGGATTCTGCTGGCGGGAGGAGAAGAGGGAGAAATGGAGTGAACGAGAGGCAGGCGGGGATGCAAGCGTGTTGCGGTGCCGATGGGTGTGGGGAGGGATGCTAGCTCGAGTGTGTCTGCGTAGCACAAGCCTCTGCTACAGTATGCGCTGTCTCTGGAAGGTGTCGGAAGAGACTCTGCATGTAGGCAGTGGGTGTGAAGCCTTTCATCTTCAGGCAAATGCTTTTCACGTTTCGTGGGCTTTCGCTCTCTTCCAGGCATCTGTGTTTGTACATGTGGCTCTAAGAAACAACAGATTCATTAAAAGAAAGTGTGTGTGTGCCGGATGCAATGAACGTAGAACTGGATCTCAATGACCCAGGGTGGGGAGGTGTGCATGTGTGATTGTATTTATGATGCAGATGCATATTAACAAAAAATGTAGAGCAACAGGCAATTTATTCAACAACCTAAAGCTGTTTCTAATACTCATTCAGCATCCTAAATGAGGCCTTCTCTGTGGAATATTAGCATCTTTTAGCAGCACACCTCAATTACCCATCCTTGAAAAGCACTCTGGTTGAAGAGTGGCCTCCAGCTTCAGACATGTGGTATCCATAATTCATCCTGAGGCCGAACACTCTTCCTCCCTCTGTGAAAGTCTCGGGGCTGGCATGTAAACAGTCCCTATTCACAAAACACGTCTGCCACAGCCTCTTACAAGAAATCAAAGCTTCACTTTTCTCTGCCGTGGAAACATCCTGTCAGTCTCTACCAGGAGACTTCACAAGATAAAAAAAAAACCCCACCAGCAGCTGGCTCAGGCATGCACGCATGTACGCAGGTGCAATTTAGCAGCTCGGGCGGAACAGGTGAGGCTGAGCGGGGCATGGGGCCCAGATCACAAAGATTATCTGAGGGAGAAATCGTCTGCTCGGGAAGAGGGCATCTTTATGAGAGCTGTCAGCAGTGCTATTATTCTGTATTAAACTTTGATGTATTGTAAAGGCTAGCAGGCTCTGTAGCACCAGCATATATCCGTACGGTAGCTCTGACAGGCCTGCTCTGATGCTCAGAGATGCATTCGGTAATAAAGCAGTCTTGTTATGTCTTAATCAGGCACGGGCCAGTTAAAAGTATCAAGGTTTTTAAAGTTACGGTGTCAATACTGCTTAATTTTCTGGATTTACAGTCCTTCTATGAAGATACCAGAGAAAGTGCCAACTATATGGAACACCGCTGCCCCTCCTCTACCTGTTGCTATGCATTCCAGGTTAGCTGGGTAAAAGAAGGCTGCTAAACCTTGAAAGATTAATCTGGAGCCGAGTCATTCTTCCCAATCCCGCCCACCTCTACCTTCACCTGTTTTTGCCCACTGCTGGCCAGCTGGCTGAAAGAGAGCCAAAAACACACCTTTTCAGATCAGATGGTCTAGCTATTTCAAACATGTAATATTCTTTGCTGAAGTTTTTGTACTAATATAAATACTTTTTTTAAAATCTTATTATAATAATTCTAATGCTCTGTATGTTATCTTAGCTTCAAAATTACTGTTTATCTGTTTTCAATAAAAACAATCATGTTATATATGCTTTTTAGTTTTAAATTTTAGCATTAAAACCATGAAATTATAAAATCATGCTATTTCTACACAAAGTTACTCTAATGGCCCATGACTAATGTTCTTTCTGCAACAGAATCAGATGTAAGCAGGATGCTTTAACTCAAATTCAGCTTTGTCTAACGTAAAGAAGATGTTTGAGGCTGTGGATGTGATTATGGACAGTGTGTGGAAAAGTGAAGCGGCTAAATTTTTCCAGATGTGCAGCGGATAACTTGGTAACAGCGGGCAAACAGTTGGGTCAAAGGGGGGGAGCAGCAGAAAGGTTATTACAAGATTACAATAAAATCAAAGCGACAGGTTTTTTTTTTTTTTAGGCACAGGAGCCTGTGAGAGGACCAGCTGGGTTTATATTACTCACACTACGCAACACACCCACAGCGTCAGATGGAATCTGTTGCATGAAGACCCTGGATTTCCACCTCATGCAGCATCGCAGGGAAACAGAGCCAATAATCTACAGCTTCAAACACAAATACAGGTTCTACATATCAGCAAAGAATCATTTAGTGTAAATCAGGTTTTAAAAATGCCACACAACATGCAGGATTCTGGTGTAAGCCAACATGACTGAGTTTAGAGAACTGATTGTCACTGCCCATCAGTCTATGAAGGGTTATGAGGCCATATCTAAACAGCTTTTACTCCAACATTCAACACTGAAAAAGCTTATTCCTGTATGGAAACAAAAGCTAGGCAGTTGCCAGTTTTCCCAGGAGTAGATATCTAAACAGTCCCCCCCACCCCCTCAATGCCAAACATCTAAGGGCTAAAAGAAATTGTTGAAGACAGAACTACACCTCAGACTCTACACCTCCAGACCCCAGTGACCCAGTTACAGTCTGAAAAAAGACTAAACAAGTACAGCATGTTTAGAAAGTTTGCCAGGAGAAAGCCGCTTCTTGTTGATGTTGCAGCAAGACTTAGATTAGCAAAGTTGATTTGAAGCAAACTGCAGATTTTCAAAACAAAGTCTTCTGGACAGAAATGACTAAAGTAGAGATGTTTTGCTTTCGTGCATAACACTACCTACATGAAAATCCAAACTTATCATCTCAAACATGTCACACTAGCTGCCAAACACAAGGTTGGAGCGTTAAACAGTTTGGGTTTGTTTTCCAACTACCAGATCTCGCCAACCTACAGCTTGACAGTGAGTCAAATTATGGTGTTTCCGTATAAACAATCAGCTACTTTAAAATGAAATGTGGGAATGATATAAACAAGAGTGGGTGAAAAGATTTCCTCATCAGTGTGAAAAACTGACATGTTCATTCAGAAGATATTAAGTTCAAGTTAAGACAGATGAAGGTTGACCTACAGCCACTGAAATTAAATTATAGTTCAAATTGTCAGCTGCATGTTTTCATTCTTCAGTGGGAAATATGACAGCTATATGACCTAAGAACTAAATTAACTTGCTGTTTTGATCTGTAAAACTTCCCATTTCTATCTTCATTTGATTTGTTTATGCTAATATATATAGTATATCCCTATTGTAACCCATTTCACTGTTTCTAATTGCTTTATTATTTCAGTTTATAGTCAAGCTGTATGGTTAACATTTACACCATCAATTTCTAACACCTACTTTTTCAGCTACAAACGTCTTTTTTAATGCATTGCTTATAAAACTATGACCCCAAACAGTGAGTTTAACTACTTACAATTAAGAAATGTCCTGTTGTGTTTAATTTTGTGTAGAAACGGCTTCAAATTTATTATGCAGTCAGAATTAAGTGGCTCTTTTTATAAAGCCTTGACCTGTCAATATGTATTTTAGCTGATTTGTCTTTAAGAACTTCAATCTAAGTAGATATAAGAACAGCTCAGAAAATATTTAATATTTTGTAATTGAAGTTCACATTTTCAGTAACAGGCACAGGTTTAAAGCTTAAAAGGATAAAACAATGTTGCTCTACTCCATCCAGCCTTCCTGTTATCCACTGAAAGTCTTGCTCTCTCTCACTCCTTCGCAGCCTGAATGAACCGTTGAATTATCCCACCATTTTGCAGAAAACACAACTTTCTAAATACTTTCTTATGTCTCTTTCCTTTCAGATGCTAAAAACATCAAAATAGCTAGCTTTGAGTCCCAGCCACACTGAAGAGGGCACGTGTGCACCATGCGACATGCACGTCATATTTTTCAGTCAGTTTTGCAGTCACAACAAAACTTAAAATCTGAGAAGTTAAGTACTTTCTTTGGGTTAAAATTTTGTCCATTCTTGTCCTGTTTAATCTCATGAAATTGGGGTCATATCATCTAAACTAAGGGTGCCCAAGTCCAGTCCTGGAGCTCTACCATCCTGGAACTTTTAGATGTATTCCTGCTCCAACACCAGAAACAAAAAGCTAAATTCCCTCATCCGCAGTCATGCAGCTCTGCAGAGCTCTGGTAACGAGCCATTCATTTGATTCAGGTGTGCTGGAGAAGGACTGCATCTAAAAGTTGCAGGATGGTAGATCTCTAGGACTGGACTTGGGCACCCCTGATCTAAAGCAAAGAATCATTAAATGTTAGAGACTGCAGAAAAGTGATCTTTCAAAATGTGTTGGGTGATGAACTCCTTCCCATCTGTATATTATCACTCGTCACGCATTTTGGGAAAGACACCCACTAATAAGTGCCTTGGGGTGGAAGTTAATGAAGAGATTTAGTGAAAAATCATAGCTCATTTGGAAGGGATATAAGACTAACCTTTGGGATGACAGTCTCAGGAGAGCTCGGCAGCTGAAGACTTTGGCATATGCAACTGCTGTAATGTAATTCACAGCCTTTAAAATGAATAAATCTACTCACTTACTCTTACTCTTACTCTACTCACCCATGAGAGCAAATCCAGTAAAGCAGAAAAAAAGCAAAGGGGGAAAGTAAAAGATGGTCCAAAGGGGGCAGAAAAGGAAAAGGACAAACAGGAAGGGAGCTGAGAGGTTGTGTCAGATTTCCAGCAAAGGAGTTGAATTTTTTTTTTGAAGACATATTTAATCAAGGGACTAATGAACCTGCTCTACTTCCTCTTTTAGTGTCCAGTATAGCTTAGACCCCCCTTTCAGCTTTCAGGGCGCAACCCTTCAGGTTTGGACAAGTGGTGGTGCGGAAGGGGTCCTGTGTTAACCAGGCCTCATGTGATCAACTCATGTGAAAACTTAATTAGACCCAGATATTTTTCAGAAAGAGCTCCGTTTTGCACCAGAGTCCAATAAGAAAAATGATTTATGACTCTTTTTTTCCAACATCAAGTGTTACATTTAGAGCCGTTGTACCGGCAGATCGGATTCCTGATCGCGACCTGAGTGGACGTTTTTATTAACGGACTGCCAGACCACAGAATAAATACTGCGGTCTTTAAGAATGCAGGTGCTCTAATTACTTT
Organism: Anableps anableps; assembly: GCA_014839685.1. Taxonomy (NCBI): domain Eukaryota; kingdom Metazoa; phylum Chordata; class Actinopteri; order Cyprinodontiformes; family Anablepidae; genus Anableps; species Anableps anableps. The sequence goes on along the minus strand of CM026074.1, from coordinate 29,349,666 downwards.
CAGGCTCCATTTGTTGGAGTCCAGAATGTGAAAATGTGACACTTTTATATTGCTTTGCAGATACCATTTGTTGTAAAAAATCATTTTTCAGCAGCTGTGTGGAAGAAACGGAAATCAGTCTGACAGACTGAATAAATGTGGACACTGATGCAACAGTAAACCTCTACGGGGGCCATTATGGATCACTGTAATTTGCTTTATGATTAAAAATGCTGCAAATATTCTATTTATCTGAATAAGAGAATAAATTTTAGTGTTGGTGGATTTGTGCCTAGTGGACACACTGCCTCACAGAAGTATTCAAATCTCTTGAACCTTTTCACATTTTGAAATGTTACAAATTACAAGCTTTAATATATATCTTAGGATGTTTAGACAAAATTGTGCATATTTGTGAAGTGGATGAAAAAGGAATACATGGAAAATCATTCACCAATCAATATCTAAAAAGTGTTGCATGTATTCAGCACCGAACCTGATCCAGCTGTTCTAGGAAGGGCTTGGAGGTTTGCTAGAGAACTTTAGTGGACAAACAGCACCATGAAGACCAAGAACAAGTTTAAAGCAGGATAAAATGATTATCTCAAGCTTTGAATATACCACAGAGAACAGCTCAATCTGTAAACGCATGGTCAGCTACAGACCTACAACTAAAGCAGCTCAGGTGGGAGAATCTGTCGACAGCAGAGCTACTAGTCATACACTTCACAAATTTGGCAACTTTAAAATCTTTATGCACGAGACTAATGCTGCAAATCACCCTGATGACACCATCTCCACTGTAAAACATGGTGGTGGGAGCATCATGCTTTTCTTCTGAAGAAGCAGGAAAGCTGCTCAGAGCTGATTGGGAAGATGGATGGAGCATGTTCATCTGTCAGAAAGACCCAGTTTAACTACAAACCTAAATCCAAAAACACTGTTCAAATATACTCTCCATCTAATATGAATGAGCTTGAGCTATTTTGTAGAAAGGGCAAACAATTTCAGTCTCTAGATGTCCAAAGCTGGTGGGGACATACATCAAACGACTTCCAGCTGGAATCACAGTAAAAGTTTGTCCTACAAAATATTGAGTCAGAGGGTCTGAGCACAAAAGCAAACCACTCAGATTTTTATTGTAAAAAATGGTAAAACTAAGTATTATTTTACCTCCACTTTACCATTATGTGTAAATTTGTGTTGGTCCATCACACAAATTCCCCAAAAAATGACATTTTCTGGTGGTAAACGACATAATGTGGAAAAATTAAATGTTTATTAACACGTTTGTAAAGGATCGTATATTTTTGGCTTATTCAGCAACATCCTCCACTGGTTTCTTTTTAAACCCAAACCCTTACACAGGATGTGCATATCTATATTAGCGTCAGAGAACTATGGGTTGGTGCTCATCATCTGGTTTTAAAATATGCCATTCACCTCTGTTCTTATGTTCCTCTGCACATCTACCTCATCTTCCTCACTCCTGGGTCCCTTCGGTGACATCAGAAATCATTCATCGATGAAATCATACATTATTCATCCAAATCACTCTGGCTTTGATCATAAATATTATTACCCTTTGGAGATTATTTCACACACACATTTAGGCTCTGGTCAAATCGAACTATCTGTCTCTAAATAATAGCATGGATCTACCCATATACCATTTCCTGGATCAGGATGGGGGCCCCACGCTGAGTCCCTCTGTCTCATTCTCCAAGGAGGAGACCACTCAGGTCCCTGAACACAAACAGATGTTTGTAAAAATAGAGCTAAACAATATATGGAATTCATAAACATGCCTCCGGATCAAGAAAACAGTTTATCCTCTCTCTCTGGTCCAATAAAAAAAACTGAACTTCAGTTCACCTGCAGCTCAACCCGTCAGTGAAAGACTTCACAATTTTTATTTCCTCTCTAAGTATGTGCGACGAATTTGGTTATCATGTTTCATTGCACTAGATCGACCTAGAAACCCCCCCCCCACCAAAAAAAAATGTGTTGCACATGTTTTTTGTGTGCAACACTTGCTAAAGGAAAACAGTGCAATGCAAGGCAAGTGTGTCATTAAAAAAAAGGTAAAATCCTGTACATTTGTTTAAAAAATGAGAGGAAAAAAATAAAAATAATTTAAATTAAATATAATAAACAAAACACGAATAATTTAAGAAAAATTGCCATTTTCTTTCTCAGTTTATCTTTATCCAAGCATCAGATAACAGTTTTTTTTTGTTTTTTTTTGTTTTTTTTTTGTTGTTCCTTTTCCATTAAATGACATTTAGCTTCTTATTTGCTAATAGTTTTGTCTCACAAATAAGCTGCTGTAAACTCTCCAAATTAATTTGTTACAGTTTTACTTATTTTTGGGGCAATTTTATGTGTTAGAAAAACTTTTTAAATCAGTACGTTGTAATGAGCAAAAATAAGACAACAATTACATGATATCTTAAAATATGTGGCTGCAGATTACATGAACTTTCCTGGGGTTAATTTTTCCATCTTTTTCCTCGCGAGTTTCTCTTTTTTAAGAAACATAGAGACTGACGCAATGCAGGTAGCCTCTTTCCTTTAAATATACTGTCTTCTTTAGGGAGAACTGTTTGTTTCCTCGTGTTTTTAAAAGCTGCAGAACCCTGCACAGCTATGGCTTTCAGTTTCTCTCTTTTTCCCCCCCACATGTCTAATGGTGGAAGACATGCAGATTCACAGCATGGGGGGGGAGTAGTGATGACACAGGTGAAGGAGGAGCCTGGTTTGCACATCTGAATTGTGTGACCATGGAAACGGATGGTTGGAGGATCCCTTTGCCCTTGACGTTGCGGTCTCTGGAGATCAGGGCAACGGTTGGTATCGTTACCTACCTCCTGCATTGTAAGGGTAACTTCGCTGCTGTTATCGGAAACAGCAGACCCAGCATCTCCCCCTGCTCCTATACCCTCTGCTGTTTGGCACATCTAGTGGAAAGTTGGGAGCAAAAATCTCCCTGCGGAGTCATTTTATGTTTGTGTCTTAGCTTGTTCAAAGGGTGACCAGATTCCAACCCAGTTCTTTAAGGCAGCCCAAAAACTGAAAAAAATATTTATGAATGTATTATATATCTCAGATTTAAATCAAGTAACATACAGTCTAACTTAGTCTTAATTATATGACAATAGAGTCAAATTCAGTTGATCAAGTAACGCTAATCTGTTTTTTATCCAAGGAAGCCCAGTTGATTACATTAGGTCGTTACCTTTGAGTAAGCATGTGGCGACAGTGGAGAGGCACCGCTCACTTTTAGCAGGACACCGGAGAGGACCCAAAGCAGACAGGAAAGAAACAAAATATCACTGGTCCAAGAGTATATTTCATAGAAAAGAAAAGAAAAGAGGACTCCAGAGTTTATGGCAGCAGTAGCTTCGTCCGGGAGAGAAGAAATCTAAATTACAGAAGCCTTTATGTGGAGAAACATTGATCGAAAGGTTTGTGGATGGTTATGTATTCTGGTTTCGGTACAACTCTGATCTCTGAGGATTAAGTTGTGTTACTTTTAATCTTAAAAAACTAGAAATTTCTTCTCTTAAAAATCAAGAAAAACGTTTAAAAAAGACATTCTATGTGATGAATTAAGCAATAAACATTTGGTAGTACAACTGATGATGATGATATCAATAATTGTATGCTTATTTAATCCATTTATTTCTACTTAAAAATAATACTATTTGTAACATTAGGGTGAAATTAGTGAGAATATAGTGGAGTTGTGGTGAGGAATAGTGCTGCAGTTGAAATGTTAATGAACGTTGACATGTTCATTAACAATAAATACATCCTCTATGATGCCAGCCCCTCCCCTGCTTTTTCAAATCCTAATACACTCATCACACTGTTGCGTGTTTCCCTTGCATTTCATTGAAGAGCAAGATATGCTGCCATAGGTCAATAACACTCCAGCATTGCCTTCCTGTGCATCTGACACTGTAGCATTCAGCATTTGGTCTCCAGATAAAGCAAGGTGCCAGGAATTATTTGGACAAGTAAGAAAATCCCACAACTTGATGCCAAATCTCTTACATGCTATGTATACTAGTGCATTACTGGAACAGCATTTGCACATCTGCTACTCAAACATCACAGCAATGACACACAAATATTACTTAAACCCACACAACACCATGCAAGCACTTTGTCTGCACTCATGAAGACTGACTTAGCGGTGCCTGATGCTTAATAGTGGAAGTGAAACCGACTGCTTGACTTACTTTTTTATCAATTTGGCTAATAATTATGAGCATGTGGGCCACTCAAAGCAGAAGAACGCTGTGAATTAATCATTCTTGATCCCGTTGCACATGTACTATTCAAACTGAGAGCGTGACACACACACTTCAAAGACATGACAGGTCTTGATTTTCAACTAAACCAATTTCATTCATTGTTTTTCAACACATCAACAGATAGCAACGTAGGAAAAACAGAGGCAACTTTAAAAAGTGCCTGCTTTGCACATCTAAAGTCTGAAAAACACAGCTTTTGAAAATGTAAGACTTTTCAACATGTCTGATGATGGATTAGGGGTGAAAATGTTGTGGTTTCCCACTCAGAGGGATACATCGTCCTCCTTTTTTTGGTAACAACCCACAGTAACCCTGTAGCCACAAATTCACCTCTTCAGCTGGAGTGAGATTGTGAATAAACCAAGAGGCAGTCAAGTGGTGAGGGGAGTCGCTGGCTTCATTAACTGCTGCAGGCAGGCCCTTTGAACTCACAGTGCTCTGATCATGGCAGAGTATGCTGTCTCACACCTCATCATTTCATACAGTCTCTAATTCAGAGCCATACAGCAGTGCACTTCACAGACTCCGAAGGACATCTGTAGAAAGTCAGAAGCCTCAGGGCTGCCCGTTTGTTTTTAATTAGTTTCGAACCTTCAGAGAGTGCGGGGGGTAACTTTCAGAGTGGGGTTTGGAAGGGGTTAAGCTTAAAAGCCTCAGTAATGGGAGTAACTTTTCATGCACTTTGGTTTTCTCACTGGATTTTGGTGTAGACAAAGCCAGCCTTCAGCCTAACCACAGGCCTAGCATTATCACGCAACAACAATGCTGCATATCAAACAGTCCCCAGCAGGAATAAAAAGAAAAGTGCTTGTGACCAAAATAACCCCCCCTCCCCTCCCCTTCTTCCCTCCCCCTGCCTATCCCCTCCTTCTCCCCACGAGGAGCACTCAGATGTAAAGTGAGGTGGCCCGCAGAGGAGCCTGAAGACATCACAGAGCACAGAAGGCTGATCACAGATTCAGGCTGTGTGCAGAGGAAATATTGTAAACTGAGAACCTGGTCGATATCAGCTGACACTGTCAGACTCTTTGCTCCAAACTGAGCACCATTCACAATGGCTGCCATGGTAACCAGGCCTGAAAGTCAGCAAGCGATCAGTACCGGTTTCTACCGAGGCCCAGACTTGCTGGTGGGAGAGCAATATGCGGCGTTTCCGACACTAAACGTTGGATTGTAAAGGATGAACAACAAAGCAGAGCTTCCTTGGCACAAACTGGTCCATATGTGCAGGATGAATGTGTGGGGAGGCTGTCAGGCACCAAACAAATCCACTGTGTGATGCTGTAGCACTAATGGGGCTTATGCTATGTTAAAAGAATGTTTGGCTCTGTTTCTGGCACATTTTACACACTTCATCCTTGGCTTAATAACCCTGATCCCTTAATGTGCTTATGCAGCACGAGCATCTCCGCTCTTGACACGATTCTGTCTGGATGTGTGGGTTAGTATGTCTGAGATAATGCTGTGCTAAAGCAATGCATTAGCTGAAGCTACTCCTCTCCTTTTGGTGAATGAAGGAGGAAGGCACATGACAGCAAGCCTGCATCTCCAACGTCATGGCAAAACACCTTAGCTACACTCACCAGGGCATTAACTTTTCCTCTCTTCCACTGAGGAGTTCACATGCACACCATCAGCTACAGCTCCTCCATACAGACACAGCTATTAGTAAATTATTACTGTATTACTATTGACTTTGTATAATTCTGTGCAACAAGAATATTTGGAGCTTTAATATGGGGGGGGGGCAAGGAGAAAAAAAGCTTTATAAAGGGATAGTTTAAGATTTTTGTATTGCGGTTATAAGCAGTTAATATCTAGACGATGTTCTTCATTCAGTAAAAATCTAATTGGGTTTGTCCAGAAGGGTGAGACTAACAGCTCGTCAGAGAGGGACTAAGACAAAAGCAGCCTTCTATCGTCATAAAACAACTCTAAATGCAAAAAAAAAAAAAAAAAAAAAAAAATCATGTCGGTTTTTGCTAATACGACTTAATGAAACCTTTACCTGCCTTAGTTTAGTGTTTGGAGTTTATTTCTACAGAAGGCAGTAATTATTTACATGGGTAATGGAGGCATGAAGTGGTCCACCACTAATGATTTTCCTGTGGGAAACATGTACTGAAAACTGAGGCCATAAAAGTATTTCCTGTCAGAGTAACAACCTGATAGCAAAGAAAGGCATTGTAAAAATGAATAAAAGCTAAAAGCTTTACTTAAAATAACTTTTGTATCAGACTTTTACTCTGACAAGAAACCCAAGGAAGATATTTTTGGCTTATAAACTTTTGACAGAAGCTCACTTAAAAAACTTGGGACGATTCCTTGAATAAAAACAGGGATTTAAGCAAAAACTATCCAAAACAATAAGACAGTTGGTTAAAACACCTGTGATTTGTCCACGTTCAACAGGCTTTCATCCAGCATACTCATTTCACATATTTAACATGATATTTAACATTTTTGTTATGTCTGAGGTATGTTTATTATCTTTATTATAAAAAAAGACATCATAGACTGTTGGGGGTATTTTTATTTAACCATCAAAGTGCTTTTTTTAGGTAAGCAGTCAGTATGTTACCTGCAGCAGAAAACAATCTCACTGAACTTAGTTTGTTGTAAGAATAGCGAGTTAAAAATGGCCAATTCCAAAGTGCATTTCTGCCACTAAACCTCTCTTTTGATTAGGAGGGTTATTTCAATATGTGCTAAACATCTAGCTGTGTTGTGCTTTCAGTGATTACTGATATTGTTCCATGTAAAATATGCATTTAAAAAAACAGCAAAATAGGAAAGAGAAATTAAGCAGTGTCTTAATCAATAAAAAAAACATGTACATGAGTTTTTAGAGTGAGGAACATTTAAATATGGCAGAAATCATTCTGATTAGCTTTTGAACATGTTAATATATTTGCCTTGAAATTAGAGCTGGTGAAATGTTAAAAATAACCAAGATTGTTTAATTTCATTCTGGTTTGTTTTCAATATATCGGGGCGATGTAATGGTGCTGTGTGACAGAGCAGGGTTTTACTAATAATTTAAAATAAAAACGAAATGACTACAGATGAACGGTCTTTAGTAATATAATACCTATTATCCTGGCTAGCATTACAAAAACAGCACTATCCAAATGTACATTCAAGAGAATATAGATCCTTCCTTTAACTTTGTGATTTATAAAACATTTCAAAATAATACATGTTCCATGGCAAAGATTGAGAACAGAACACATTTAAAGTACTCTGTTCAGCCTTCCTGTTTTCTGTTGACAGTCTTGATCTCTCTGACTGAACATGTCTGACCTCAGCTTCTACACTGAAGAGTGTTGTTGGTTCCCACACATTTTTTTGGAGCATCTGTACCTTTAACTGCTGCAGATAACAACCAGCTCTCCTGAATGTACTGAGCAGCTTTAAAGAGTGCATGGATTGATGTGTTACACTAACAGAATTGGTGCTTGTATAGGTTAAGAATCTACTTATCCACTCTGGTTTTCAGTTTTTGTATTTTGATGGCTTATAAAGTAAAACAAATCACGTGTATTTCTATTCTTCTGGGGTTTTTACAGCTTAGTGAACATCCGTACAAAATGCAGCAAGAAGCAGAACGAAGAGGTGTCAGATAAGAGATATAACAACTGTGAAAAAGACCCACAGAGGAGAGATTAGATTTGAAAAGCTCAGCCAACCATGAAAGTGAACTATGAGATTGCACGCAACACGTTCATGATGAGTTTGATGAAAGATGAGCAATAAGAGAAAACAAACGAGGAAAATCCCGAAGAGCAACAAATCAATTTGCACTGACAAAGAAAATTAAACCAAGTGGGGGTGAAATCTTTGTTGGTCATTCTTCAAACTGTGCATGTTTGACACTTGATGTTTTCTAATTAATGTTCCCTCTTGTTGCTGTAGTTAGACTTCCAGACCAGGATGGTTTAATCTGTTAGGCCTTAGTGATAGAAAACCCATTATCCTGCAGCTCCATTTACGCACATTTGTTATGGCGGCGGTTTTGGCAGCCAATACTTACAAATCAGCTTTGCAGCTATCAATAAGCAGCTCCCGCTCATTTGATGTGCTGTGTTTCCATATCGACACACTGCCGTGATATATATTTCACTCTCGGCAGCCATCAGGGCAGCTGATGAACTTGGCGTTGAACCAAACGACCGTCGACTCTCTTCTCTCATCTGGCTGGATGGACAAGCAGAAGATGTTTATCTCTCTAGGCTCCTGTGATGGGCGGATACAGCAGCTTCAGGGATAAGATGCTCGTATTCCTATTTTTACAAGGCCACGATAAGACAGAGAGAGGGGCCATTTAAAAAAGACATCATAACAGATATCACCTCAGGAGTTGGCAAAAGTAGGACGAGGAAATGGGGAGCAGCCATTCATCATTAGCATGGGGAACGGCCAGTTTCTGACATTATCAACTAATCGTCTTTACCTCTCCACACATGCCCACGCCAACTCTTCTTATTTTCAAAGCAGCAGCGGTAACAAAGCATTCCTGAAATTCCCCCCGTTATTAAACTTTAATTAGAGAATTGCCAAGCAAGGGAAGATGTGTTGAGTTTTGATAGAAAGGGGGCAAACGGGGGCTTGAAGGTCACCGGAGATGGTGGTGAGATGCTTATTGCGGTGGCACACGTGTTATCCAGCCATTTTACTGTTTGATCTTTCCCCATGACAGATTTCCATGTTTGTGTTCCTTTGGTCAGACACGATAGCACAGAGACCGGATCTTATTTCAGATTGTGAAGATGTTTATGGAGACTTTACCGGGAGATAAACGAGATCTTATTCATGCCGCCACGTTCAGTTTATACATACTCCACCACAGATGAGTCGGGACAAAAAGCTACCTGTCAACGTACGCGTCACACTGATATACTCTCCCCACGGGCTGCAAGAGTTAATCTATACCACTGGTGTTATCGCGGAGGCTGGCTTATTTTTAGAAGCTTTCATTACACTTTTCCCTCCCGTAGCTGGGTAGGACAGGCTGAGATTTGTCAGGAGAATCGCGAGATGCTCTCCCTTGAAACCCCCGGTGAGGAGCTTTGGCTGACAGCTTGCAATGACAGGAGACATCTAAATTGTCTCATTATGGACCCGGACTGTGACAGGCTGAGCCACCCGGAGAGGAGAAACAGGCGAGATTGTGTGAGCCGGGGCACAATTACTTCTACAAACTCGCACCATGGTGTGTATGTGTGGCCGTCTTTAAAGCAGAAAGTAACCTAAACACCAGCAGCAGTCTACATGCAGTAGTGTGTATGTGTGTGTTTTTAAATAAATTGCTTTCCTGAATGGTCGAACAATGTCTGGAACCTCGTCTGCAACACGTTACATTCAAAGCTATACACGTAATTTCCCATTTTAATGCATTTCACACAGGATTTGAATGGGTTGTTTTTTGAATGGAATCGCTTTTTCCTCAAACGCAATATTTTGAGTAAAATTATGCATACAGGGCTTTCAGAGGTTTATTTATGATCCCTGTAGACAAGAATTAAATACTAATTTTGAGCTTTGAAATATACATTTCAACTCTTCTCATTCAAGGATAGAATGATGATATAAAAAAATAACTTCAAATTATTTTAACAACAACAACAATTAGATGCAAAAATTTGAATTTTGTGTGAATTTTCTATACATACAAGCTCAGATTGATGCATACACCCACACCAGTATTTGGATAACCTTTCCAATTTGCAGAGAAACTGTGCAGTTCTTTGAGTCATGAACAAACATCTGGGATCATTCTAGCTTGATATTCAACTTCTGCTCCTATCAGAAATTGTAAAACTTATTTAAATCGCATGCCTACCCGGCACAGACCTCTCTTTAAGCATAGTCAATGCATAGAGATGAGGTTGAGGCTATTCCTGAAGCTCAGAGTTAACCAGTTTTGACGTGTTTGGGATCACTGTCATCTTGGAATACCCAGTTGTGTTCAAGTTTTAAACCATCTGCCCAAACTGTCTCAGAGGAGCCATTATTCTTTCAGCCTATCATAAAGTACCAGATGCTGGAACACATTCGGGAAGGAATAACAAGAACAAACCCCCTCCTCTAAAATCAGCACCTTCAGGTTTGATTCAAACTTGAACCTCTCACAGAAGAAAAGGTTTTTGCTCAGATGACACAAATATTTGGTCACAATGTTAATGTATGTTTGGTGGAGTCTTGGTAAAGCTTTTTAACCTATAAACACTTTACCAGCTATCAAGCATGGTGGTGGTAGCTTCATGCTGAGGGTCTGTTTTGCTGCTGGTGCATTGCACAAAGTGAATGGAAGAATGAAGATTACATGCAAAATGTTCAACCTTCTGCTGAAACATGAACAGAACTGAGAGCTGCAGCTGGATAATGATGGATCTAAACTGGGCTTTGAATGGATAAAGCAAGCTAACATTAACTTTCTGGGATGACAGCTTCATACCTAAGAAAATATATGGACTATTAAAAAAAACCAGATCTATTCCAAGAAACCAACCATTTTGAATGAGCTCCAGCCTTTTAGAGCCAGAAAGTTACCAGAAACTTGTCCATGGCAACAAAAAGTGGTTTCTATGCAACTTGGCTGGGGGACGTTTAGCCAGATATTAATGGGGTAAATGTATATATTTGGGCCTCTATGTAGTATTTTGACTCCTTGTGGATTAAAGAAGTACCATAGCTAATTCAGACATTTGGACCAAGTTCAAAGTTAACAAGACATTGAAGTTCTTTTAAATAACAATCCTCCAGTATTTCTCCAATCCTTGCATATTCCAGTTTCAATTGCTTAAAGAAATGCTAAAGGTCCCATCTTTACATGTGATTCCTTGCATCAGCTTAAACAACTTCTGCAGGTTGACATTTTTAAACACACTAGCTTGTGTTCAGGCCTGTCGGCATCCTTGTGTTTCTGTGTGCTCTGCATCTGAATGAAGAGGGCGTTTTTATGGGCAAATCAGGAGAAATACGACCCGACAATGATACGTCTCTTAGCTTTAAAAAAAAAAAGAGTTTTACTATTCAGGCTCCAGGATCTGAAAGAATTGAGCTGAATTCTTTCAGGATGTGTGAACGTCCCTCTTTCACTGCATATGTGGAACAATAACAAGAGGATAATGCAAAGATTAGTGCTCCAAGGGTCAAAGATGTCCTTTAGATGTGGAAATATGCTGCAAATGAATTAGTCCACTGTTGGCCCACAACTATAGCTGTGTAATATGGTGGCGGAAGAAGATTAGTGTGGAAATGGAACTTAAGATGTCTGACATTTTAGGGATATAAGCTGAAAATATTCAGCTGGCAGTCTGACTCAATCATTATCTTTTAACTCCTGAGGCTTGAACTGCTTCTCTCCTTTCAAAGAGTTGAATAAAACCCCTCATGGAGCCAAAGCTGGATGTCATTAATTAATAAAAACTCCAGAAAAACTATTGACTTTCTTCGAGCCATCGTTTGAATTCTGCTCTTAAAGAAAGTTGCTTTTTGTTTAAGTGAACTGATCTGATATTCCAGTAAAAAAAAAGATCCTCAGAGTCCCTGCTGCACCCTGTTCTTTTAACAGCATTTAATATCAAAACTCTGCCTCGGCTCACACCACGTCATGACAAAACCCTTAAGGAAAGTGCAAACCTAGCACCATTTTGGCTTTTCTAAGCTCCTCGGCTGCCTCGCTCAGTAAACTTTTTCAACTTTTAGAAGTCTCTGCAGTCGACCGGCGGACTTATCTTAAGCTGTGTCCTCACGCAGGCTGTTGTAAAGCCAAAGAAGGTCATTCCTTGGGGAATTCTGAAAATGGCGCCCGCCGCTCCGAGGGGAGGAATGTCATGACCTCGTGAATAGTGTCAATCAGCTTTATGATTGGAGATGCAGGAAGAAAAGGAAGAAGACGATCACGTGGCTCCGAGGGGATAATTGTCTCCAAAACTTAAACAGATTCATCCAAAAGAACAAAAATACATTTTTCTGTTCTCTCGTTCAGGTGGCATCCTTCTTAAGTTTGAAATAAATTGTTTAAAATATATAAACTAAATCTGGATGTAAGGAAGTGAAGTAAAAGAAAATGTTTCCTATAAATAGGAATCCAAAATGTCTGTTATGCATTCATTAAACCCTCTGAACTCTGCCGCTACAAAATAAAATCAAGTGCAACCAAATACCTTCAGATATCATCTAATTGGTAACACAGTTCATCTGCATGTTTAATCTCAGTATAAATACTGAGATGTTCTGTAAAGGCTTTAGAAATTTGTCTGAGAATGTTAGTAAATAAAAAGCATCCAGAAGACCAGGAACCCAGCAGACAATAAGGGATGAAGCTGTGAAGTTTAAAGCAGGTTTAGATTATAAAAACAACATCCCAATCCTTGAACATCTCCACAGTTAAGGTGGGAAAACTTGTTGACATTATGGGTTGAGTGCTCCACAAATCTAGCGTTTGTAGAAGAGCATCAAGATGAAAGTCGTTGTTGGTGAAAAACAAGCTCTACACATCAACCTGAATCCACCATCCCCAACGTAAAACACGATGGTGGCAGCATCATGTCAAGGGGATGCATTTTTTTCAGACTTAACAGGGAGACACATCAAAGTTGATGAGAAGGTAGATGGAGCTAAAAACAGGACTCCAAACGACCAGGAAGGTTTTTACCTTCGAGCAGGACAGCAACCGTATCAAAGCATATGTATGTGATGGAATGACCTAGTCAAAGTCCAGACCTAAATAAAACTTAGAGTCAGTAGCAAGACTAGATGATCTCCATTTAATCTGACTGAGCTTTAGTTAGTTCTGCAAAAAAGAAGAAAGCTGGTGGAGGTTCTACAGAGTGTTGAGTCTGAGAAGCTAAATACAAATTCCTGCAACACCCTTCAGATTTTAAGTTGTTAAAACTTTTGAAAACATTTCTGCTGAAGTTCTTGGTGACAAAATGTGAAAACAAAAAACTGTAGCTCAACTTTAGCAACTACTGAAGACACATATTCATCACTGTGCACATAATATTCAATGTTTTTCTAAGGGTGAGAGGTAAAGTAATGAAGTGAAAATGAAATGAACTCCTCCGCTGCCTTGACTCAAATTTCACTCGACTTATAAAATGGATGTAACATTAAAGATCACAGATATACGCTGGAAAATAAGCTGCAACACGTTGAACAAATAGAAGGGAAGTGTGTCAGTTTGCAGAGGGTTTAGAGGTCGTGGAGGCATTTTGGGTGGACCAAACCTGGGGGAAAGGAAGGAGCTTAAGGGGATCAGGCCGCACTTGTAGAGAGATGACTGAGAACATCTGGGATCACTCTCAAAACGTGAAAACTTGAGAAATCAACACTGTTTCTGTGCGATTAAACTCATCCCTGAGCTCACATGAAGTCCAGCAGGACGATGCTCCTCGGTGGGGTTTGGTGTCTCGAGGATTTTGTAAACTCTAGGGAGAGTGACGGTGACATGAAACATGAGGGGTTTAGGTTTCTCGCCTTGGTATCTGCTGCACTTTGTGTCGGAGACCACACTGACCTGATGAGCCTGCAGTGCTGATGGGTGGGCTCCAAGGGGCCCACACACACACACTCTGACATACGTCCATTCATTCTTGTCTCTTGTTTCCTCATCCATTACCAGTATGATCCCTTTTAGGGTCTTGCTTCAAGCACCGATGGCTCATGATCCCATTGTAATGCCCTTGCTGTCAAAAAGTTCTGTAACTACCTTTTTTGGTTGTCTAATTGATCCCTTGGTCTGTGTGCGTCCTCCAGGTCCCATGGCCTCCACGGAGCATGGCAGAGGGCTGGAAGAGGCAGTTACAGTGAGAAAAATGGCCCAGAAAAACCCAGTGAGAGGCGGTCAGAGCCACAGACCAGTCAAGAGAAGACGCACACGGCCCCATCTTTCCCACAAGGGGCCCATGCCGTTCTAGAGCAAGGTGAGTTTCTCCATCAATAGAAAGCCAATAAAACAGTGTCACATAGAAGAAAAAGGCTCTTTTTACCCTCTGTAGAGTCTTCTAAAAACACAATAAGCCTGCTGTTGCTGCGTTTACCCAGAAGACCCGTATTCTGTAAAATCTGACTCAGATATTTCTCTAGAGGACGTCAAAAGAAACACTTCCAGAAATATTAAGCTATAACTGCTGACTATGTCGGCGAGGAAACAACTTGCAGCAGGGAACTGTGAAAACAATATGACTTAAAGTGCTGAAACACTTGGTCAGCAGAATCAGGTCAAACTCAAATCAAACCTCTTCTGCAGGATGTTATTGTTGGCTCTCGACGATAGACTACTGGACCCAACCTACCAGCCTCAACACCTGCCCAGAACAACTACAACTGTTTTTAAATCTTGGTTTTTCTTATAAACCTTACCTCCAAGTCAGTTTGGCAGGGATAAATCTGTACTCTAGATCTGATTAAGTAAATTAAAGTATTTTATCCAAAAATAATAATTTTGTAGAGTTAGGTTTCCTGGCAGCAAACATGTTCTTGGACTTGCTGTCAGCTAAAACAAAGTTTTTGTGTGAAATCTCTCCCGTAATGAGGCTTAATGTCTTACCTGTCAATTTTTCACATTTTTATTCTTTAATAATTAACATAAACCAATTAGCAATGGGTCAATCACAAGAAATCAAGTTTCACTGTGAAAATAACCTCAACCAGTACCTAATACCTCAACCAAATGCAAAGAAATTTAGGTTCAAATGTCTAAAGTCGCTGTGAAAATCAACACCAGCATGTCCACACATCTCTTTCAGACAATACTAGAGACAGGCAAACGTGACGAGACATAATATCCCTGCAGGAGGTGCCGACCACTCAACGCTGACCTGCAGAGGTCCACCATAAATTCAATTAGTGAGAGGAGTCTGCAACCCAAAGGTTGTTAATCAGTTTGAAGAAAACGGGGATCAAAGCAAAGCACCCAGAGGTGTTTTACAATCTATAACAAATTATGAATAATCAATTGTTACCATAGTTTTTTAAGACTCTTTTGAAATCACTCTGGCTTTAAAGACAAGACTCCAGGGACTCATAACAAAGATGAAAACAATGAAGGCTAAAGCAGGGTAGTAGCACTTGAAGGACTTGCCTCTGCCAGTGAAAAGTGAGAATCCTCTCAGCGAGTTGAGTGTTTAGAGTTAGACTCGGTGCCAGAATGCTGAGCACATAATAAAAGGGAGCTTCAGAAAGCTGCGAAGCTCTGTAAAACTGAACGGCTCAGTGAGTCACAGTGCTGTCTCTGCAAACAGCACTTAAACCACAACACACTGGAGATTTTTGTTGTTGACTTCACTGGCTCTGCTCTTCATACTTTGGTTTATAGTTCACCTGAATCGTGGGGTTCATTGCGACATGCATAGAAAATAAGCTGATTTCTGCTTTGTGTCAGAATCAGGTGGTGCACAGAAATACAAATATTTTCCACAGTTGCACAAACCTTACTTTTTTGGGGTATTTTATAACTATAGAACCATAGATTTACTGTACAAGTAAAACATATTTCTGGAACAAATATGTGCACAACCTTAAAATTCAGCACAAAAACACTTTTTTTTTGTCCTAGTTTACAGGTCTGCAACTTGCAGCTCCAGAGCATCAAACGACTCTTTGATGGCCTTTTAATAATTTTGGCTAAAAACAATAATGAACAAACAAATGTTTTGAAATATACAGATATAATAACAAATGCAGGTTTTAGCAGTTTTTGCAGAAAAATTCAATTGCACTGATTTTTTCACAACAGAATGACAGTAAAAGTACCAGTAATATCTTTTTGATCTATTTGTCTTGTCAACCCCATAGAAGAGAAAGTATCCATCCTCTTTTTTCAAAACTTTAATCTTTTCCTTCAATTTAAAACCTGAAAATAAAAGTGTATTTAAAATGACAACAAATTTTTCAATTGAGTGTATTTATCAAAAACAGTAAGTTGTCTTTTTTCAAAAGGCCATGTAACGTTTGTGACTCTAAACAAGTTTTATTTAGCTGGACTGATGGCAAAAATGTCTCTTTGGATTGTAAAGGTTGCAAACTGAGAATATAAAGTCTTCACAAGGCCAGACAGCTAGCATCAATTTGTCTCCCTTTCTGCAACATCAACTTGAAAGGCTCTGTTCTTCCTCATGCTTTTCCCTCTTTTCTTCTTCGATTTGTGCCGATGGTGGGAAAAGAACCGCCTCTGGGAACAGCCGTGGATGCAGTTCGTTTGATCAAAGCGAGACTTCAGCAGATACGTCGCACAGAGACAGAACTGTGCCGTCACTGACCTAAACATAATTACAACACTGTTTACATGAAGATAAAAAACAATGATTCCCCTGACGTTGTCCATCCTCCAGCCTTGTGCTATTTAGCACCATCACCCCATTTTAGATTCAAAGACAGCTCATCTTTTATTCTCTATGACACCTGAGGCAAAGTCAGATTTTTTTATCATTACACTTTCCAGATGTGAGCAGCTCTAAGAAGAAATACTTCGACCCAGGTCAGCCTCTTTAAGCATCCAAGTAGACTTGGATTAAACCAATTGGCTCTTAAGACATGCCAGTGATAGTGCATAAGACAACAGGATATTACAGACTTAAAGCCAGAGTAATTTATGGAAACCCCCAGTGGCCTCAAGTGTGAGAAAACTCTGTAAGTGACTCTTTCAAGGAGTTTCCCATCAAAACAAAGGAGAGCCGGTCTGCATCTCCTTCCAAACGCTCACTTTGTGATGTCGTAAGCCTACGTCCCATCATAGATCTAAAAGCACAAAGAGTAACAACAAATGACAACACAGCTGGGCTGAGATATGTTATAGATCCGTTTATGTAGCATTGCAACATGTCAACAAAATAATGTTGCCTTGAAAGAACAAAAGGCTGTTATCAGCAAAACAATCATCCTGTTTGAATCTTCTGAAGGAGAGGAGGAGATAAAATACAACAGAACAGAACAGATTTCTGTTTTCTGGTCATGGTCCTCCCTCCAGAGTGTATTATAATGGCTGGCTTGTGTTTCACAGCACGATATACAATTGTTTTTCTTACTCCCTGCTGCAATTTCCAATCAAAGACTGGGAAATCTGGTAGGGACATGTCTAAGGTAGTCTTCTAGATGTGCAAGATAACGTCAGAAACAACACAGAGGGAGCTTTGGCAGAAACCCACAGAGAGTCAGGCCTATTTGAGAGGATATTGAATGTCTGCAAAATGTGGTTGGAAACACAGAGCTGATGATTTCACATACTCTGATAGATGCAGTCTCCTTTATCTGTTGTCACTTTGTCAATATGACTTATTGTGGCACAAAACAAGCATCACCAGAGACCAGCCCTGAATCAAACAACTTTCAATACATTCAACACCGTTCAGTAACAACGGCAAATACATGGTTCTGTAGTAGAAACGCATTGTACTGCTTGATATGTATTATACCCAGGCACAGAGTCAGGGTGCAGAGACTGCAGAAACAGTCGAATTAGATATGGAGAGTCTGGTTAAAATAAAAACATGAACATGTATTCAAAAATTAAAAACGATTTCAGG
This sequence comes from Anableps anableps, assembly GCA_014839685.1. Taxonomy (NCBI): domain Eukaryota; kingdom Metazoa; phylum Chordata; class Actinopteri; order Cyprinodontiformes; family Anablepidae; genus Anableps; species Anableps anableps. Next base: position 29,331,833 of record CM026074.1, on the reverse strand, counting down.
CATTTTGTTGTCGGCTAAAAGATTGAGCTATTTAGCTGCAATGACAAAATGCATGTTTAGAGCTATCAAGGCGACCCTGTAAAACCCTAAGAACGTGTTAACTATATAGCATGGTGATGGCAGCATTATGCTGTGGGGCTGCTTCACCAACAGTTCTTTTAGTTCATTGCAAAAAGCAGATAAGTTTCCCCACATCCAGATATAAATATTAAAAAAAAATATAAAGAAAATACGTGACATTTTTTGGGGCGTTTTTACACCTGTGGTGTTTAGCCTGTTTACAGTTAACTCTGGTTCTTTTTTTTAGATATGAACATATGAATCACACGAAGATGTGGACCAAAACCACCATACTGAGACCAGCTCCTTCAAATGGTCTCAGTATGGTTCCAAACAAACTTTAGAGCGGTTCATTTATGGTGTGAACATGATCCGACCTCAGTCCGACGCAGCTCGCAGGTAAACGTTGCAAACTTGAACCAAATGCCTTCCCGCAGCCAGAGTAAACAAACTAATAAACAATGGCCACACTTGTGCACTACTTCAATAGCATTTACACATCTTCTATTCAAGTGTTGTAGCAATGACCCTTAAATATTGTTTAATCTCACACAACACCATGCAAACAGCAACTGCTTCCTGTGTTTACGTTTGGTGTTCCCGACTCTCGGACACATCTGACCGGTAAAAAGACAAAACGTTCTCGTGGTTTGCAGTGGCAGGTTCTGGTCTGAAAAGAAACCAAACCACTAAAAAAATTGCAAGTGAAAAAAAACTCACCAACTGATTTGGGCCAAAGAAAACTAACTATAGGTGTAGAAAATCCGATCCAAAAGCATGTTAATCCTGTATGCGCTAAAAGCTCGCCTATTTAGCCACAGTTATGAGAAGCGTGTTTTGAGCAGTCAGAGTTCAGCTTTAAACCCTAAGAACACTGTGCCAACTGTTTAGCATGGCGTTGGCAGCATTAGGCTGCGGGGCTGTTTCACCGCCACTGATTTTAATTTATTACATAAACTATTGTGGTCGCACCTCAACTTTGGAATCAGCTTCCACTAGATCTCCGATCTATAGCTGAACTCGGCCCTTTCACTGCAAAAACACAAAATCTCACCAAGTATTTCTGGTCTAGTTTCGAGTACAGGTATCTTGAATACACTTGAAATAAGACAAAACTAACTTAAAAGTAACCTTTCAGCACAATATAGGATCTTAAGTCAATAATTCCTTACTATTGATCAAAGTACTTGTTATAAGTGAAATAATCTGCCAGTGGAACCAAACTTATAATATGGGAAAAATGTCTTGTTCCACTGGCAGATTATTTTACTTCTAACTAGTACTTTGTCACCAATGTTAAAGAATTATTGATTTAAAACAAGCTCCTTTATCGTGCTGAAAAGTTATTTGTAGGTTATTTTGGCTAGTTTTAAATCTATTCAAGATATCTGAACTAGAAACATGGACCAAGAATACTTGGTAAGATTTTGTGTTTTTGCAGTGTTTAAATCAAAACTCAGGACTTTTTTATTCCGACAGGCTTTTAATAATTAAATATGTGGTGACACTTCTGGTTTTATCTTGTCTATGCTATTTTCTTGCTTTCTTTCATGCTTTTGACCTGCTGTCATGTTTTCTTTATATGATTTTGTGAAGCACTTTAGTCACCAATACTGTGGTTGTGTAAAGCTCTATACAAATAAATGATTGACTGATTGATAAAGTCAATTAGGTGTCACAGAATAAACACATTGTTTATTGTCAAAAAAAAAAAAAAAAAAAAAAACGTTCAAAAAATATGAATGAAAAATTATCTTAAGACATATCAAATTTTTAGGCGCTAAACATTAAGCTATTTATTCACAATCATATGTTGTAATGGGAGGAGTCAGGTGGAGGTTTTTAAATCTAAAAACAAGATACCAACTATCAGACATGGTGGTAGCAGTGTCATGCTGTGGGGCTGTTTCAGCCAGACATTTAAAACACAGCAGGGTGTAGCAACATGATACAAATGTACATAAACCTGTTGTGAAATGGATAAATCAGGCAGACGTTAACGCTCTGTTGTGGCCTCACAGTTATTGACCCAAAACTTTTGATAGTCTTAATTCTTAACGGCAGTGTTTTTTAAGTTCTTTCAAAAACGAAGGTTTCTGATTTATTTTCCTGTCTTTTGTTTCCCTGTGTTGCAGGCACTGCCTTGAGCGCCCTCCCCCAGGTTCTGATTTCTATGCTCTTCCTTTGCCTTGGGGGGCCTTGCAATGAAGGGCCTACGCTTGCCCAGCCTGAAGAGTGATGTCCATAGCACCTGCTGGTTCTCCAAGCAACTCTGTCCACCTAAAAATCAGGACAAGCCGCTCACCCTCAGCTCCAGGAGGAAAAGGGGGGCATTGAAAAGGGGGTGGGGGTATTGAGCCTGAGCTACCAGACTCTATTTCTCTGTCTCTTTATCTTACTCCCTCCGTACTGATATATCTCTGTCTTTCTTTCAATTTGCTTAATAGAGACCAATCATAGCAATCTTTCTGAGTGTCTCACACTCTTTTGCATGACATGTGGTGGAGAGGGAGCCCCGTCAAATGAGTCTTAAAGCTTCTGTCACTTCTCCAGGACGTGGTTTTCGCATGTCTCAGATCCAAAGTCCCATCAGCCGCTGATTTCATTGCTGTGTAGCTACTTAAACGAGCAGATGAGGGGGTCTGACCGTGCAGAGGAAATAACCTAATTTTTGTTGTGAACTCCGGATGTCTGCTGCAAAAAGGAGCTAAAAGTTTAGCGTTGAGAGGAGTTATGATCATCACTTAGTTATGATTATAAATGGTGCTTTGTATCTTTTGATGTTAGTCTGTCCACATGCACAGTGAAATTAAAACAAGAGCACATGCCATTAAGACAACTTAGCATTCCTTCGTTCAGGAGATTCTTCATTCCAAAGCTGATAAGGTGTTTCTGAGTTCATTAACACCTCAGGGGGAATGGAGGGGCTTTCAGGCTTGCTCAAGGTTACTGTAACTTGTCCCACCTTGAAGGAGTCCTCTTACCCTTCTGAAACCCCAATCCTGTCCCTGATCCCCAGCCCTCCTCGTCACACCGCTGCCCCCACGCAGCTGCTCTTCACGACTGTTAACTGGCGGTGGCAGTTTGCTCCAATCGACAGGCCGCCTCGCCCTTAAAGGAAGTGCCAAATAACAACCTTCTCCACAATGCTGCCAGGAATGGAGGAGCGAAAAATTCAGAGAGAAACGTGAAACGCATTACCTCTTGTTTGAAGTCTCGATACACTGACATGTTTATGCTTTTTTTTTGGTTGATTTTACGCGAACAGATATCCCGTTTCAGGAGAACGCCATTTCACAGCAAACATCAGCTCTTTGTTAATTAGCCACCGCGATCAGCCTACCACTAGTGCTCCGGCTGCTTTAATATTCAGCATATGGCGGGTTTGACCCTTTGAACGATGTCGTACATTGAAATAAAAAACAAAAAAAGCTATGCCTTTCCATCTTACTGGAATACATTTATGTTTTTATCTGTGTTTTAGTTTTATTTCCTTTTTTCTCAGGGTGCTGTGATAGAAGCTTGTACTAAAGCAGGCTGTTTTGTGCATTTACTCAAGACAAACATACAAACTCATACGAGCATATTTTCATATACTGTATCTTTACTCTCCCTGTATGTATACTCTAATTAAATCACTATGTTAATGGAGAGTTACTCACTTCTTTTCATGATCTCCCTGCATTATATTGGGTGCAGTTGCCTTTCTAATCAGCCCTTCCACAGCACAGGTGGTCGTGGCTTTGATCATCATGCTCATTAAATCCAAAAGTTAATCTTTCTTAGATCGATCTCCACATTTAGTCAGAGCTCATTGTTAAATTGGCTCAGGCTGCAAGCACATCTCCCACACCCACCATTTTAACTTCAGTTCCCCCTGCTGATTCAGGCTGTAATCATATCGCATATTGGGAACTTGACCTCCTTGCATCTTCTTGGTGCGTTTTGGACATGCAGAAATCTCACTTAGTTAGTCGACTGTAGTCCAGTTAAATCAGTTTCAAGCACATAATCTAATTAACCTACAGTGAGTGTAAAAAGTGTGCACACCTCTGTTGCACTGCCTGGTTTCCACCTTTACTGTGATATATATTCTAATCTGTTGAGTGAAACAAAAATAATATGTATTTTAATTTATTTGGCACACTTTTAAACTAATACTTTGTTGATACTTTGTCCAAATCTCCCAGAATGTAAAGATATATCTTGCCTCTATCTGGCTCAGTCACAACAAGTCTTTAATTTTCTCCCCGTGAACTATTTTTTGTGCTTTGGACTCACTGAGATGTTCCAAAAATCATACTCTTCAAAGTTTTTGAAAATAAAAAGTCTAGTTTCAAAAAGTCTAGTTCCATCTGTAAAAAACAATTAAAGGCCACAGCCTGACGCTGCCACCACCATGTTTCACTGTAGATATGGTGCTCTTTTCAAGATGTGCAGTTCTTTTTGGCCCAAACGTACATTGTGGTACAAAGACTTTCTCCCACAAGGTTTTGGGATGTTTAAGTCAGACCCAAATGTTTTCTTTGGAAGAAAAAACTTCTGTGAGAAGGGAAAGCTAAATTTTCCTGTAGCTGTTGGTCTCTTGTTAGCCTCGTCAACTGGTTTGTATCCAGACAAGACAGAAGCATCCAGTTTTTTCATGTTACTGTTGTTCCATATTTTCTGCAATTACTGACAATGTTGAAATTGTTTGCCCTTCTCTTGACTGAGACCTTTGTACAAAGAGACCCTATGGATCTTTTTGGGTCAACTGGGTCAGCTGAATGATTTAAATGAAAAGCTATTAGAAAAGTCCAAAACAGGAAACTTGGACTTCATTTCAGGTCAGTCAGATTCCCTAAAATTATTTGGCAAATATGAGGTCAAACACAGCGAATGCTAAAAACGAATCACACTTTTGGAAACAGATTATTTTTTACTTCCCCCTCCCAACAGATTTGATTGTTTTTAGCAGTAAAATTGTGCAGAATATACATCACAATAAAGGTGGAAGAAACGAATGTTAAAAGGATTTATTATGGTCTATTTTTTAATTACTTTACAAAAACCCAGCATGTTAAACAGGGGTGTGGGGACTTTTATAAAGTCGCATTAAATTTCCAGCACTTTTTCCCTCTCGCCATGTCTCATGCAAATATTAAAAAAGAAAATGCAGAATCTTCTCAGCCTCAGCATGAGAAGCTTTTATTAAGAGAGCATCTAAAAGCACAGTGGTATCCCAGACAAGCTTACCTTGATTAAAAATGCATTAAAACCTAGGGCACTGTGAAGTGTAATAATTTCAGTTCTGCCATCATTTTTTCATACCCTCACAGACAGAGATGTAGATTTCATGAATGCTCCTCGAGAGTGAGACGCCTTTGCTCAGGAGGTCTCGTGTGTTACTGGGGGAAGAATACAGGAAGTATATGAGCTGGGGATGAAGGTTCAAAGCCGCAGGAGTTGGGATGGCTGGAAGTAGACTGGGTCATGGCAAAGGGGCTCGAGTCAATATCCCTCTTCTCTCCCTCCCCATCTCAGAAATTATTGTTACTGAGCCGAGCAACGTCTGTATCCGCACTGTTCTTCATGAATGTATCCTCTCCATCTGCACCAGCCATGCTGCCCTCTCAGAGACAGGAGCAAACCGATGTTTATGTAAGGACCCCCCTTTTAATCTCAGTCTGCTCATCAGTTGAATCCAACAAAACCAAAAGCCAAATATCCCACAGATCCAAAGCTTCTGGTGTCAACTAGTCCCAACAAATAGACGTGGCTTTGCTCAAAGACTTCTCTGTATGGGTTTGCAAGGCTGCACTTTTTGCAATTCCATGATGCTGCTGGGAAAAATACACCCTGAAAAGAGTCTCTCGCTATGGAATGGTTTTCCAGTGTGTTGTGACAATTTCCTTTTGTCTGATTCTTGTCTAGCTGGTTGTCCAAAGCTTACTTTTATGAATACAGTGTGAGAAGCTGTATCTTTTGTGGATGTAACAAAATAGAAAAGTAGTCTGCAGCACAATATGTCGTGGACACGTGAAAGCTTTCAGGCATTCTTTTCTCGTAGATCATAGCTCACAGCCCTCCCCTGCACATCGGGTTTAATGGGCCTGGTGGTGTAGAAGGACAAGCATGTCCAGGCTAAAACTGAAACGCTAAACCAATACATTATGCTCGGGGAGCAAAAACCATTTTCCTTAATGGTCTTTTCCAGCAAGGCTTACACAAGAGAAACTATTCCTATCCTCTCAATGTTCCCCTCTCCGATTCCTCTCTCTGTGACCATCACAAGGCCTGAGTAATGTTTTCTATGCACTTGTTAGCATGTTTTCCTGGTAGAAAAACCCCTATTCTGTTCCGTTTATGTTTATTTTTGTCCCAATGCATTTGGCAGGGAGTGTGTAAGGATGAGATGTAGATATGTGTTGCAGGTGGAGAAAAGAAATGGATGGAAAGCAGGTTTTAAATGTCAGCGTAGTCACTGAGGTAGTTGCGGACATAAAAGCCCCCCCCCAAAAAATTTAAAAAAATAAAAAATTATATATATATATATATATATATATATATATATATATATATATATATATATATATATATATATATATATATATATATTTTATTTTTTTTATTTTTTTTTTTTATTTTTTAATCCTTCTTGTACTGAGTTCTCTACCAGATGAAATTCCTTTTATATTCATCATTGACTACAGAAATGGAAGCAAAGCTACCACGCTAAACATTCCGTGATTTTCCCTTCTGAACCCCTTATCCCGTCAAACTGCATCATGTTGGCCTTCAAAGTGGGTGTCTGCAGGATCGAGTGGCTGATATTTAATCCAACGAATAGAGACTTTTCCACTGGCTGGGCAATCCAAACGATAACTAGATTCCAAGTCCCATGAGGAAAGACAATGATCAGTCATTATCTCGAAGCCTCAAAATGAGACTTCCTACACCCAGAATAGCACAGGCCCCTCCTGCCTCGATGGCGACACATTCTCCATCCGTGCACCTGCAGTGTCCGAGAGCAGTCAGTCACATTCAGAACAATCTTAGGAGAAATGCAGTCTGTAGGCTTTTCACAACAGTGTTACTAGATCTCAAGCAGATACCGTTTGAAAGACAATGTATTACTCCTTAAACTTATATTCTGTTTATGGTGTGTGCTCATATTACTCACCAGGCCAAATGTACAGTCCCTGTCTCTGTTTTGATGTTGAACTGGGCAAAAATAAATGACATGAATAAATAAATAAAACAAGTGTATCAGAAATGGTTGAATACTGTGTACATATTTGAACTTTTGGTTTCTAATTTATAAAAGATAAGCTTTAGCTCTTGGAGTACTTATTTTATTTTTTCCTTTCATGCGTAGCTTTGTGTTTTTATTTTCTATTTCTGTAAAGTGTGTAAATATATCTTTATGATAATAAGTAATATTAAAAATCTTATTTTAAGAAAAGAGGAGTGTCTTGTGTCTTCTTTTTCCATTTAGAATTTTTCTAAGAGCCATTTTTCAAAATCTGAACTGTTTGGATTTTGATCTCTGTTTTAAGAAAAAAGCTAAAAACACCAGTGTTTAACATTAACAAATGTCAGACTAGCATCAGAAATATACAAGCTCACTGTCTCTTCTGCAACCTTTTATTGTGAAATCATCCATCACCGGGTTTAGAGCTGTGCACAGTCGAACATCTTCACCAAACATACATACAGATTCATGCATAAATTTCATTTCCGACTCAGTTCTTAAACACTGTCTGCTTTTATTTATTATCAGGCAGAGTTCATGAGTCTTGTTGTAGATGTGTTTAACTTAGTTGTAAATGGTTTTTTCGGTGCAGCTGGTGGTGATGACATTGGTTTATTGAAGTAGTGAAGTGTTCACAAGTACCTCTTAATGTTTAAAACAGCATTCATAAATGAGGTTGGCAACATTGGGACATCTGTTTGCTGGAATACTGTAATAAGTAATATGATTTGAGGAGTTAAACTCTTGTAATATACTATGATTCTCCACAAAAATGCACATTAAAATGCACAATAAAAGAAATGTAGGGCAAAGAATTTACAGAATGACACATTTCAAGTGACCTAATGATATAGCTATGAGAAGGCGCTATGATTGTGGAAAACCAAACTGGTTCTTTCTAAGAACTAGGTGTAGCACAGTTATGTTTAGGCAAAATAGCAAAACACAGATGGCTAAAATAAACTACTAGTAGCAAAATACAGGTGACTAAAATAAGCTAGCTGTAGCAAAATACAGATGATGGCTAAAATAAACGAGTTGTAGCAAAATACAGATGGCTAAAAAAAAAGCTAGCTGTAGCACTACACAGTTGGCTACCACAAACGACTATAGCATGACGTGAGCCTCGAGTAGAGGGAGTTGAAGGAAAACCATATATGATTTTTTTAAAAGAACAACATTTTCTTGAATAGCATGGGGAACTAATAAGAATAAAACATATGAAAATGAATCTCCTCTAAGTACTGTTAGCACTGCAGCACAGCTAGCTGTTACTGTGTGGGCTGTCAGAAAAGATGCAGTTTCTGATGACCCTTAGCTCCAAAATTATGGGATTACTTATAATCTGTTTATTGGTTTATTATAGGGGTTTAAAGTTCTGTGGTTTTGGGTTCACTTCAATCAAGAGAAGCAAATAAAAAGTGCCCCCCATAGAACTGACTGAAGATTTGTTATGATATTTTTATATCCATAAATAAAGGATAAACGGGTATAGCCATGGATAGATGGATGGATGGATGGATGATACAACGATAAAGCCACTTGAGAATGGTCAGTGTTATTGTTTATGATTTTATAAATAAGACTGTGCAAACATTTGAGAATAAAAAAAAGACTTAAATTACTTTGGAGTTGTTTTGAGACGTACTTGAATGCATCATAAAAGGGCAGCTGTATGAAAATCCCCTCTTCTCAGAGGGATAGTCAAGACAGTATCAGTGTGTTATCAAATCTCATGGTATGTACCGTTTTGGACTGGTGGAATGCTGCAAACAGCCGGATTTGGACATCAGCTGATTTTTTTCTCCCGCACCAGTGATGTTTGCACTCAGCTTGGTGTTGCTTCAGGTGAATAATTCAGTCAAGTGCAAAGTGAAAAATCTATGTGCTGACAAAGTTTTGTTCATTCCACCTTTCTCTCTACACTACAGCTGCATGATTAACCTTAATGTTCCTAAATAGTAGCGTTTTGGGATAACTAGCTAAAATTTATTTGAAGCATTTTGTGCTGGTGTTTAATTTGGGAAACATCACTGCTACATTTTCTCTGCCCTCCCCTGCACCTGAATGAAAAGTTAAAGCTAAGTTGTTTTCCTGGGATCCTACCTCAACTGATACACTTTTTCAGTTCTGTTCTTAAGATGGTTTCCAAGAAATTAAGATAATGCCTTTTTATTACGTACCAATAGAGCAAAATAGATGTAATCAAGTACTATATGAAACGCCATTACTGGAAAGAGAGAGACTTGTCTGCATGACAGCACTAACTTGTACATAGATCCATCAGCTAGGCGGGGGGTGGAATCTGGCAAACAAATCCTATAGCATGTAACAGCCTGCCACAGATTGCCTGTGTAGCGAAAGCCAACAACGGCTTCAAAGCTCTCAGTTTAAACCTCTGGCTAAGAACACATTTATGTATCAATGTGGTTTTGGTAGACAGAGAAACAAACTGTAACTTTGGGAACATTTTTGAGGAACAAATGTCAAAATATGCCATAGATATGCAAGTTGATCTACTGATGTTACATTCATACATATGGAAAAGATCTATTGTATGAGTTTTTTATGATCGTTGTGTTTTATACATGTTTTGCGTATTATTTTACGTTATTTTCTCTTCTTTTAAATTTATTCGACAGTATTCAGTGCTCTCTTGCCTTTATCTTTGAGTCCATGCTGTAAGAGATTTTGGCCTACACACAGCTGGCTGCAGTTTGACCCTTACAGACCAGTGGACATGACAAAATTTATGTCACAAAGGATCCTGAGTACCAGCAGATGCCAAAGTCCTGAATAGGCTTACTAAAATGAGCTACATTGGTAAGAAGTGAGCAACCAGCGTGACACAAAAAAAGCCCTGGGTTAAACCTGGGTTGTTTTACTAAGCCCCAAATCCTTCCTCTGGCATTAAACAGGCAAAAACAGCAACATGTTTACTTGACACACCATTAACCTTTATGTCTGGCTAATTCTTGTCTGGAAATTGATTTATAGTTGTCTGGCTATGGAACTGTAAATCAGCTTTTCGTCCGTTTTGGATGTTTTCAACAGCGACACCCAGCTTTTTCCAAAGTTTTCAGGGCGTAAAAAGCATCCATCCATCCATCCATCCATTTCTTAGACCTTTTTAATCCTTGCAGAGTCAAGGGAGGCCTGGTGCTTGCCTCCAGCACTCAATAGCACACGCTGAATAGGTTGCATACTAGGCGTGATGCATATTAGCTGCTGAGCGTGATTGTATTTTGCCGATATGTCTTCATGCAGTAAACACTTATTTCATACAGAATCATCAATCACTTCATTGGGTAAACCTAGCTTGTTCCAGGTTGGACCTCTTTTGACTTTAGAACTGCCTTAATTATTGGAAACTGTTCCACCATACCCCAAAGATGCTGTATTGGATTGAGATTCCTTACTGGGGAAGCCACTAGAAAACAGTGAGCTCATTTTATGTCCTAGAAACCAGTTTGAGATGATTTGAACTTTGTGACATGGTATATTATCCTGCTGGAACTAGACAAAAAAGATGGATACTCTGTTGTCATAAAGAGATGGAAGGATACCATTACCAACAACAATCAGCTAAAGTGTGGCGATCAGATTATGTTCAAAATATACTAAGGGGCCTAAAGTGTGCCAAAAAAATATCCCCAACACCAGCAACCACACGCGTTGATGCAAAACAGGATGGATCCATGCTTTCATCAGATTCTGACCCTACCAGCTGAATGTCACAGCTGAAGATGAGATTTATCTGACCAGGCAATAATTTTCTAATCTCTTATTTTGTCATTTTAGGAAGCCTAGCTTAAGTTTCCTTAGCTGACCGCAGCTGCTGTAGCCCATCTGCTTCAACATTTGATAATATTTGCATTTAATGATCGTGATCTCAAACCAGTCTCGCCATTCACCTTTGACCTTAAACATGAACAATACATTTTCACCAATACAACTATCACTCGCTGCTCTTTTTCGGACCATATTCTGTAAAGCAGAGAGGCGGCTGTGCATGAAAATCCCAGAAGATGACCAGTTTCAGCCCGTCTGCAACCAACGATCATATCATACTCAAAGCCAAGTAAGTCAGTTTTTTTTATGGGCTAACGTAGTGTCTGTGTTAACATGCAATTGAACAGGTTTTCCGTCATAAACATATGAACAGAGAATATGCATTACTTTCTGAAGATGTATTAGGAAAAAGACAAAGAAAGCAGTTGGTGCACAGAGACCAAACAGCTAATTTCGGGGTTTTTTTCTTCTGTACTTCCAATTGAATACAAAGGGGTTTTTTTTTTGTTTTAAATCAAAACACAGAGTTATTTTCTGATATTGTTTGGACTGAAAAAGAGCTTCATTCTTCAGTCAGTATGATGAAATCCACAGGGTTTTTCATGGGAGCCACTATCCCTCGTTGGGACCACTCAGAGGAAGTGTCTGGTTAACGCACAGTGCTGACATGTCATGACAGACACGACGTCCCACTCCTGAGCACTGACAGACCCCAAAAGACGCCCAAGGTTATGTCATCAAGCCTGGGTCAGCTGTGTAATTGGGCCTGAGGTCATTGGGAGGATATGGAGCGTGGCAATGAGGCTATAGAGTTACTGTTTGTGGCTGGGCAGCAAGAACTGCTAGTAGGGCATTACTGTGAGGCCAGACGTCCCCTTCTTAAGAGTTCAAGGTCCATCTGTGAAAGTGGCTCTATTACTGCTTAGCAGGTCCCTGCAGGGAAAGCGAGTAGCTGAAGGAGACATTGTATGTTAAGTTTTAGTTTGTTATGGGGAAAAAATATCCTTTAAACTGTTAACAACATTCTCTTAGCTTCTAGTAAAGCGGTGGGGATTTGTAGATTGGAAGAGCTGCTTGCTTGCATCTGCACAGCAATGTATGCATGTACTATATGGATTCCGACTGTGGGAGTCACATCTGTATCGCTCTTAGCACAAAGGCCCTGAACCAACTTCTGCCACATCATAAAAGCCTTTATTGCAGCTGGCTCCCCCACATTACCACCAACAAAGCCCACAGAAGGTGCCGACAAACCCACACTGATGGATATTACCCAGCTCCCTGCTGTCACTTTACCACCTGGAATCTACGGCCTCAAATCACAGAATATACAGGCTGTGACTGAAAATCAACCACACATGTGGAGATATTTTTGATTATGATCTGTTTTTATGTTTTATGAATGTTATTCTGTCATTATGTTGCAAAAGGGAGAAGATTAACAGTGGCTGTCTGTGGTGTTTTGGCCAAATCTGCCATAAAGATGTAAAAACAATACTTTTAGATATGTCACTTTGTAAGTGTACCATTCCATTCAATTTGTCTCCTGCTCAAACTAAGATCTTGATGCCACATTCTTGCCGATTGCCTTCAAACTGGAATTAAGAAAAACAGAGATTTTGAAATTGTTGTGATGCTAACTACAATTAGCAATGCAATCTAATAACATGTGACTTTCTTCCCTATGCATTAAAACAGTGTTCACAATCAGATGTTGCACAATGCTGTCTGCTGCTGGTTTAATGAGATAAATATTGTCAGAGCCAGGAGTGGTGGGATTGTGATATGATGCACTTCACTGACACAGGCTTCTTTCATAAGTTCACAATCATAGTTTTCAGCCACTGTTCAAGTCCGTTTTTACCGCTTCTGGCTTTTTCGGGTGCAGAATTATGACGCATGTCTCACATCAATGACATAAAAATCATTGGATAAAACATCACCGTTCAGACTGCAGACGTTTTGAAAACAATCGGATATGTATCCAAATTAGTACCACATATGGAAGTGACACAAATCTGATTTTTTTTTTTTTTGGGGGGGGGGGGTGAAAAGATCGGAATCAGGCCATTCAGACTGCTGTGAAAAAGTCAGATATATGAGTCGCATATGGGCAAAAAAAGCGGATTTGGGTCGCATTCACCTGCTGTGTGAACGTAACCAATGATTTCCCATATCAGAATGAGTTCCATTTAATTTTTTTCCTACTTGGAACATGAATTGGATGCACCATAATCATTGCTGTTTAAAGGTCAATTATTCAGGTAATCTAAAAGCGTAACCCCTCCACCCTGTCCAGGGTGTACTCCACCTCTCGTCCGATGACCGCTGCAGATAGGCACCAGCCCCCCTCGCATAACTGCAAGGATAAGCGAGATGGATAATGGATGGATGTAAAGTTTATAAAGCACATTTCAGCAAGAAGGCAGTTCAAAGTACTTTTAAGATGACTGAAGGGAACCTATTATGCAAAATTCACATTTTGCATGTCTAAGTTCTTCCATTTGGATCTTAACTACTTCTAAAAACAGCCCAAGCACCTAAAAAAAAAAAAAAAAACAAAAAAAAAAAAACCACCCAGCATTTTTATTAATAAGTTAATGTTTTTTGGTGTCTGGAAAACGACCCGTTTCAAAAACCTTCTGTATGAAATGTCACACTGCCCCGTCGCCTAGCAACCCCAGCCAATCTCAGCCTCTCAACTAGCAGCCCAAGCAGAGCTCCAGCACGATTGTTCAGCTGGTTTTACCGCTGTATGCGCTGCACAATGGCTGCTGGAAAAGACAGATGTTTTGTTGCTGACTTACCATTCAGAAACCACTGTCTGCATTCTTGTTGGTTGTGCAGGAGGCTCTACTTCTGCTTTGCAAAGATGAACGGTTGTATAATTGCACATCTGTTTGCAGCCATTTTCACATGTGAATGTAAACGAGTTGGGGGGCGTGGCCAGCAGCAGCTTATTTGGATTTAAAGTGACAAGAGTCCCTAAAGCAGCTCATTCTGAAAGGAGCTCAAAATAGGCAGAACTGACCAGACTGAAATCTCATTGCCTAAGAATGATTTCGAGCAAAAAATGTAATGAACGTGTTTTTATAGCCCAAAGACCGATCCTAACCTGTTCAAGGAAGCATAATTCTGATGCCTTTGTGGAAGAGTGAGAGACGGAAAGTCATTGTCGAAAGAAAGCCATAAGGAGTCCCATTTGCAGTTTGCCACAAGGTTTGTAGGGGGAATGCAAAATGCTATTTGTGGAGGGAAAATATCACTGCACATCATTCGCAAGGCAAAAAAATTGTAGTGGCAGCATTATGCTGTGGGAATGCTTTTCTTCAGCAAAGACGGAGAAGCTGGTTAGAGAAGAATGGGCGAACAATTCAGTTGCTGCAAAGCTTTTAAGAGACATGCATCCAAAGACTTGAAGCTGTAACTGCAGCAAGAAGTGCATCATGCTTTTCAGATGTTTTTTATTTTATTATTGTTATTTTCAAAGAGCATGTGTGGGTTTTCTTCCACTGCACAGCAATGCAATACTGCAAATCACTGTTTTATTTATAAGTTTAAACACTGAACTACAGACTTTTTTTTTTTTTTTAGCTTTTAATGCCAACATCTGTACGAACTAAATGTTTGCTCATGTCCTAAAAGGCGTTCTGGTTGACAGCTAAGCCTAGCTAAGTGACAGGATGCAGATGGGGCAGCCGCTATGTTCCATAAGAGAAAAGTCAGACACAGATCTACATTTAATGTGAATAGCAAAAACTTCCTGCATGCAAGAGACCCTGGAGCCATGCAGGTAAGAGGCAGGAACAACAGCCTGAGTAATTCCCTACAGCTGTGTTAACACCAATAACTCTGCAGGGGTGACGGATCACTGAAGTGGTCATAAAAACAAAGAAAACATAAACACGGGACAAGAGGCAGCTGATGGTGAAGGTAAAGCTGGGGTGGTGGAAGAGGCTAAGATAAGACACCGTGGGAGCTGAAAAACACTTGTATGCTATAGTCTGTTGTGTTTGAGATTTACTGTTGCTTTTTAACCTTCCCTGCATTTTAAAACCTTTCACTGGAAAACACTGTGGCAGCTTCCAGTAGATCTGCATCTCTCTCAGCCGCAGTGCCGTGTTGATGAGCCAACACTTCCCTGAGGATTTCTCTACAAACTGTACAGCTCAGCCACTTCAGCTTTATCTCACAGGCCAGGAACAAAGCGAGTGCAGCAGCCCGTAGGCTAATATCATCAGGGTCATAACTTTCCCATCATTGGACCATTACACTTTGATGAAGGGGAGACCCTGGATATGAACTATTAGCTTCCTTAAGCCCTTCTTAAAGTGTTGGTGTTTAGGATGGGAAGACATTTCCTTTCTTGTGTCAGCACAAAGAGAAAAAGCTCCCTTTTAACTCTGCGTTTGTGCTGAAACAAAGGTTAAATGATCATGGAGCTGTACATGTGAGCTTGTAGAAATCTGCAGTCTTACAAAGTATTCATACCCTGTGAACCTTGCAACATGACAAAACGTAAAAAACACAAACCTAATTGTATGATATTGCATTTTTTTTCTGTGATGGATGAACTTTCCGTTCATCCTAGAGAATAACAGAAGTGGAATAAAAATGATTAAAAAAAAAAAAAAAAACATCTTTTTTTACAAAAGAAAAATCTGAAAAGTTTGGTGTGGAGCTGAATTCAACCTTCTCTGAGTCAAGTGAGCGCTCTTTTATCTCTGACCTCCTTCCCTGTTGCAGCTGTAGAGCAGCATCCCCGCAGCATGATGCTGTCAACACCATGTTTCACTGTGGGAATTGTGCGTGGAGGATGAGGCGCAGGGTTCACCACACGTTCAAAAAAGTTTTATTTTAGTCTCATCTAACCAGACCATCTTCTTCAACATGCTGGCTGTCTCTTGTATGACTTGTGCCAAACTGAACTTTTTATTTCTTCATTTCAACGAGGGCTTTCTTCATGTAAAGACCTGACTTGAGCTGCAATTTGAGCTGTTGTTTTAAGCTTCTGCACAACTTTCTCCCTGACCTGCCAGTTGTGTTCCTTGGTCTTCATTATGTTGTTTGTTCACTGATGTTTTCCAACAAACCTCTGAGACCCTCAATAAACAGCTGCAGCTATACTGAGATTAACTTACACACACGTAGACTCAGTTAGCAGTTTGTGGGGGTACCAGAAGAAAGGGGGCTCAATGAAGATGCAAGGTACAGTTTTCAGATGTTTTTTTTTGTAAAAACAGCTGAAAAACTGTCACTTTTCTTATGCTTTACAATTGTTTTCTACTTTGTGTCGTTCTCACACGTAAGTCAATGTGTTGTCCTCTGAAATTAAAGTGAACTTACTCAGCAATGATGTTTAACAGGAATCTTTTCTATTGTTTACATGTCTGCAACAAGAAAACATCCTACTTCCTACTGAGGAACAACTTGAAATGAAATCTGAAGCAGGCAGTCATCCTTGAGGGTTTCCAGTAGCCCAATCTGTTAAACAGAGAGCAGACACTTACACACGCACACAACCAGGAAGGGAGCAAAAAGATCAAATGAATTTCAAAACAAAAACATGTTTATCAGCTTTTTGTGTCACATGGATTTATCTACATACACATCCTGGACCTCAGGGATTGAAGATGAATTCTCTGTTCACTTTATGTCAGAAAAGCCTGCTCCTCTCTTTACCCAAACGATCTGAGCTGTATTATCAGCTTGCTAGGGACGTTTAGGAGGCCATGTCTCTTACGACTGTGCTGACCCTTTCAGGAAGGTCTCATCCTACTTCTGTAAGCCACTGAATAGTCAGAGAGACGTTGTCCTCCCTTCCAGATGCACACTCAGAGGGATAAACACACCTCCAAAGATATAGACAGATCCTCATCTGCCAGGAGGTTCAAAGAAGACAAATCTACAGACAGGAAATCCTGGATGTTGCAGTCGAATCCTGCAGGCAATGCTCTTAAAATTGCATACAGTGCAAAAGTCTTGCATCATTCCTCATTTTTATTACGTTGCTTCCAAGAAGTCAGACGTTTTGACTGAAAAGCAGTGGTCCTTTATGTTCATCAGGTTGCACAGGACTGTATCTTTATGAACCCAAAACGTTAGTTGTCACAATTAAGCTTCAGTTTTAATTGCAGCTCATTGCATCAGCGACATGTGATTTTTAAAATGACTGAAACGGAATATAAGAGAGGACCTGCAGCAGGATACAGTTAAACTTAAAAAGGGGATTTATGTTCAAAGCTGTCTATGATCTATCACACAACAAAGAAAGAAACCTGCATTTCACATAGAAGGACATTTGATTCATCTCATTGTACAATTTGTAATAAAAAAATATAAGATCAAATCTGTGTTAATCCAGTTTATTATTATCTAATATGGAATTTAATTTTTAATCTTCATCAATAAAACCTCCTCAGCTGTAATGTCAACGCTTGACTACCCATGTAGTTACCATTGATGAATAAATGAGTACTCATCAGTAATAACCCTGCATTGATTTCAGGATAGAAATATGCAGCCAAAACCAATTATGAATAAATTTGTGTGGCAGTGTGTTAAATAATCAATAGCCTTGACACAGCGGGGAAATAAACAAAGGGAGCATTTAATAAAGTTTCGATTATCTCCAAGAAAATAGTTTTTTCTCCAACCAAAACAAAGAGAAGCACTGTAAGATGCTGCATCAGGTAACATGTTTGTTTTTTTTTGTGTCTATGACATTAAAATTAAAGTAGTAGTACACACCACAATTTTACAATACAGTTAGTACCCCTAATCCTTAGTATGAAATAAATCAAACTTTTAAAACATATATATTTTTAAATTTTTGATGTTGATCAGGAAGTTTTAATTAATAATCCATGGTTTCTTAATTCCCTTAATATGTAAATATGGTAATATTTATGTATTATAATACAAAAAAATATGGTAAATAGGTAAATATGTGACAGACTCACTATTTATATAGGAAAGATAAGCAGTGGTGGTTCTTGCATGAAAGCCACCCCAGGCAAGCCTCTTTATTCGAGCTGTAAATTGTGTGTTTAAATGAGGGGAAAACGAAGTTTCTTAACAGGCTTCAGAAACCTAAACTGTGTTTCTGTGATTAGTTTAGAATAATTCAGTCCACGTCAGATGTGTCTGTATATCAATGAATCACGCTTGTTTCAGTCTCAGGATGTCTTGATGCCAAAAAAAAAAAAAAAAAAAAAAAAAAAAAAAAAAAAAAAAAAAGCAAAAAGAAGTTTGTGTTTTCACAAAAAGAATAAAGACTTCATGAATTTCTTTTTCAATAATAAAGGTATGAACTACTAATGAAATTCAGTCCAGAGTCTTTAAAAAAAAGAAGTGAAATTACTTTATTTTAAAAGTTGAAACAGATACCAACTTCTGCATCATTAGCCAGCTATAGTGTTCACCTATTTTCTTAAAATGCTTGAATTATGCACAACGCAGGTGTGTGTCCATTCTCCTTTGTGTCACTGCACATGCCACTAAGCAACAGAAAACATGTTTGTTTTGGTGGTTTGATAAATTACCTTTGTGAGCCCTTGTGGCGTCTCCCTGAAACAGTGGCACCCTGGGTAAAGTTCCATATCAAGATCAGCAGAAACAGCTTCTGAGAACAGAAGAAGGAGCCATTCAGGTGAAACAGATGTGTTTTGGGAATGCATACAAGCAAAATGCAACTCAACTAAACTTTGATATATCAAGACTCAGAGTATTAATTATTGGTAAGGAAGGTTATGGAGCTAAAAATGTCCGAAGCTCATTGTGAGAGAACTGCAGCAAAGAGGGGAATCTTGGGGTCAGCAAGAAACCACAGTGACCATTAGATACTATCTACATGCCCACCAGCTGTGTGGGAGGCATGAGAGGAAAAAGGTTTGCTGTCCTACCATCACAAACATAAATATAAAAAAGGGTTTAATTGGAACCTTGTGACTAAGATTGAGTTTTTTAGGCAACAAACACACTAGGTGGGTTTCTTAAAAAAAATTAACTCTTCAGGAAATTAAAAAAATAATATTTTCTAAATGTAAATTCATACGGTTTGGTCCAAATTATGCTCTATTTTTAAATCTAATTTGTCAGAAAAACAAAAAGTACAAAAGAGTGGAGATACAAGGTTTTTGCCAGACAGTGGCAATATGTGAAAAGCACCTCAGGCACACTGTTCATTTATCCTGACGCATGTGATGCTGTGAGCCCATTTTACTTCCAAAGGCCATGGGAACCTTTTTTTAAAGCATGTGGCATTGTGGACTCTTTAAAATACCAAGAAGTTTTCTCCAAAAAATATGAAATCTGGTGGATTCTGTGAGAAAATTGGCCAAAATGGAGTCTTTCAGCAGGATATTGTTCCAAAACACATGGCTAAATCAATACAGAAATGGTTTACTAGTGACAAAAATAGCCTTCATCCATCAACTCAGTCTGGACACCTAAGCCCTATAAAAAACCTGTGGGGTGATCTGAGGAGATGATAACATAAGAGAGGATCAAGGTCTCTGGATGATCTACAGATTATGCAAAGAGAAATGGACAAAGATCCAGTGTTTAGTACAGTCAAAATATCTTAATGTAATCTTAAACATTCAGAATATTATAAGTGTGCAAAAGTAAGGAACTGACATGGAAAAATACACCGAGAGCAACTAAAACAAAAATCGTTTGAATACAAACGGTACCTTTACCAGGGCTTAGAGTCGTTTTAAACTAGAACGAGATATTATAACCGAAGCAAACCATGGCACCGAGCCATATACAGGGAAGATGATGATGATGATGCTGTGACACTCTGACCTGTATCTGCCAACAGCAGTAGCAGTGATTTACTGCTCTTTAAGGCCTTGTGCAGTCATCACGCAGTTGCACTAAACCAGCAAATCACTGTCAGATGCAACAATCTGATGCAAACCAAGCCAAAGACAATTTCTAGAACTAAAAAATGTAATAGTTTGCCATAAAAAGGAAAAAAGATTTTGCAAATGTTGGCTTGAGTTTAATGCAATCAGTTGAAGAGAAAGAAGGGATTTTTTTTGCCCATGTCTAACAAACACAGTGATGAGGATGAGACACCATTTAGAAAAAGAGGTATCTGAAAGATGTCCAAGCATTTCTAATTTGCCAGCACAGATTAGGTGAAGTCTATTTAAATCGTAATGGCACATTTCCTTAAATCATTGCCAAAACTTCCACAGCTTTGAAAACTGTTCCCATTAGCCCATCAGGCATTTTCTGATGTCTTAATGCAGGTCAGCTCTCAGACATCCAGCTGCAAAGAGAAAGACAGACCATGAAGAGAGCGAGGGGATGGAATAAACCCAGAATCAGCGGCTCTTCCTCTGCCTCCTCTTATCTGCTCGCACAGCCAGTCGAGAGGCACACAGACACAGCACTCTCGGATGCAGCCAGGCTTTCCTGGCATCTCCTCCTCCTCCGCTGGAGAGGTGAGTTTGTCCTCCCATCTACACCTCTGTGTGAAGCCCAGCACATGTCAAGCAGCAGCAGAGCACATTTAATTGGCCAGCTGTTGGAGCGGTCAGAGGTATTCACTGCTTCAGAGGCGCCACGGTTCACTTTGTAGAAGCATATAGGAGAATACATTACAAGATGTACAGTGCCTTGCTAAAGCACTGAAACCAGCTTGAATATTTTTTTCTCATGTTGACATTTGACGTCCACAAACTAAAATTTATTTTATTGGGAATTTGTGTGACAAAACCACTCAAGTGAGTGCTTAATTGTAAAGCAGAAACAAACTTTTTTTCAAATAAAAATATGAAAAGCCTGTTATGCCTTCGCTTTTAGCTCCTCTGAGTCACTTTGTACAACCACTAAGACTTTTGGAGTTTGTCTCCACCAGCTTTGCACATCTAGATGTTGATGTTAGCTCATTATTCTTTGCAAAATAGCTCACAGTTGAATTCCAATTATCAAGCATTGTTCCATATTTTCAATTGGACTTCGTCTAAGCCATTCCAACACATGAATATACTTTGATCTGGACCATTTATTTATAGCTCCGGCTGTATGTGAAAGGTTCTTGTCCGGATGAAAGGTGAAGCTCCGCCCCAGTCTCAAATCTTTTGCAGAAGCTTTCTTCCCTTTATTTATCTCCATCCGTGTTCCCATCGGCTCTGACAGTACTGGTTTTCCACCACTTACTACTTTGCTTGTGGACCAGAGCACATTCTTCCGCGTTTGCTGTGCCCTCACAGTGTTTGCGACAAACTGCAAATGAGACTTCATGTGGGGTTTTTTTTATTTTTCAGAGAAGATTTTCTTTTTGCCACTTACCAAAACCTGAGCGGTGGAGCTATGCAGCTGCTCCAGAGTTGCCACCAGTTTTTCCAGGTTCAGCTGGAAAAAACAGCTTTGGGCAGGTTGCTGAAATTTGGGCTACTTTTCACAATTTTTGGTTTTTACGAAGTGTTAATTGTAAAATTCTATCGAAATAGTTGTCATTGCACAAAACATTTTAATAAAATGCCTTTAATAAAATGTGTCCTTGCACTGATTTTACTCGTTCGTTTATTTTGAAATGTCTACAATCTGTCGAACATGACATCATCAATGAATAATAGTCATTGTTAATCAAGTGTCCCTATGTAGTACTATTGTAAAACAGAAACTCCAGTACAACTTCAGGATTTAAAAGGACATAGCGCCATAAAATCAAACAAAAAAAAAGCACAAGTCTTGTTGGATTCCAAGAGTCAAGTCCTCCACAGTCCCAATGGGATTCGGTTCTGGTCAGAAAACAACAAAGGACAACAAAAAACGTTGAGAATTGAGGATTATAACGTATATCGCTTGTTACACAGCTATAGATAGATAGATAGATAGATAGATAGATAGATAGATAGTCATTTTTTTAACCTTTCCATACATCTGTCAAATGAGAAGAAAAAAAACCCACATAAACGCTGAATAAAAAAAAAAATAAAAAAAAAGCGAAATCGAAAACAGACAAAACTAGTACAGAAATAGATAAACAATATTTAAATTCCTGTCAATGGCAAGAACAGAAAGTGTAAACCAAAAAAAGTGCAGGTAGAAGCATCAGCTTATTATAGCTTCACTTATTTATGCATACAGCATCATCAAAATCAAAAACAGCAGAACCTGTCCTATATATTTTTCTAAAACATATTTCCAAGCAATTCCAGCTGAGTCTGAAGACAAACTTGTAAAAGAAAATAAACAATCATAATCAGACCTTACTGTATTTGTTTAACAAATAATTTTTATACATTTCTTTTTTTATTTAAAGCACAGTTTCAACTCCTCACAACAATTATTCCACACCTGAATTCCTCTAATTGAAGTACAATTGTTTTTTTAATATTCGTCCTGACCTTTAATTTTTTTTAACAATCCCTTCTCTCTCAATTCACAGTTTGTTTCTTTAATTTGAAACCACTTCTGTTTCAAATTAAAGAGTTTATCATAGGCTTTTGTACATAATCAGTCCTGTTCTGAGCTCTACTAAATCATAAAGTTTTAAAGTATGCAATGTAAGAAATATTTTATTAGTTGGATGAAAACAATCTGATGCAGTTACAATTCGGAGAGCTTTCTTCTGAAGCACGTAGACAGGTTTTGTGTTGGTTTTATAAGAATTTCCCCAGATCTCAACACAGTAATTCATGTATGTAAGAATTAAGCAACAGTATAACATGTAAAGGGATTTTTTTTTTTTTTTTATTTAGAAAATATTTTTATTTTATTCAATACTGCAATAGTTTTTGACATTTTAGCTTTTACACTGTCAATATGAGCCTTCCAGTGCAATTTAGATAGATATTTGTAAAATATTTCAACAGCCATGTATGCGTTTTCTTCCTCTTCACAATTATATACCATTTCATTTTGATCTACTAATGTGGTGTAATAACATGTGAACAGGTTCATTGAGTCTGAATACTTTTGTGAACAGCAAGTGCGTTTAAATATCAGGAATCTGTCCTTGCTGATAAACCCCCTCTGGACCAAACAGCATAGCAATTCATTAATTATTCAACATATGATAATACCATGTATGCGAATGAAACTTAGCTTGCAGGCAAAAATGTTATTGAGCTCAAGCATTAAATTAAAATGACGTCTTATAAGCTAATTATTTCTGCTTTTTTGTTTATCAGTTCCTTAGCCTAACCCCGAAGACTTTCCTCTCTTTTGCTGCTGCATTGTTGGTATTTCACTGCATTTGTGTGCATGTACTGCATGTGAATTTGTTGTGTGTGCATTCTTCGAATTTGTGAGGTAGGTGACATCTCTGGTTCTTAAACAGCAGCATCAGCAATACACTGAGTACATTAACCGTAGATCCCACGGAGAGTCACAGTAAAGATGAGTCAGGATGGCCAGAGGGTGGAAATAATGATGAAGAGCCAGCATAATGGACATATTACTTTTAAATGAGATGCACTTAGATTGTTTTAATGCACTCCAAGTGGATAAACAATGATAATTCCATAAATATGTAATAACTGTTGTACTTTAGGAAGGGAGCATAATTTATTTTCCAATTAAAAACAGATTAAACTTACACCTCTTGTTTCAGGACACCAGATTGTTGTCTGAGTTTCGATCTCTTAGTTATTTTGTGACGAACTGAAGGAATCATGGCTGAGCTCTTTGAGTAGTTTCGTTAAACCCCTCTTGGGAAAGTTTTCCACTGTTCCATGTTTTCTCCATTTGCAACCCTTTCTAGACGGACAGACATCAGTGACTGTGCTTCTAATCAGTTTTCCAGTTCCTTTAGATTGTTGCAGGATGTGTAGCTTTTTGAGACCTTTTAGCCTGCTTCGTGTTGTTGGACTGGTCCTATTTCAGTGGTTTCTTGATTTTACAGTTCTGGGTGTAATTAGTCCTTATTTAAAAACTACATTCTGAATTTAAAGTGATTATCTTAGACTGATATTGAAACAGCACTGTAAATGTAGTTAAGTGCCACATCTTATCCGATACTGTTTACAGTGATTTCCTTTATTAAATTGCAACAAATAAAATACTGACTGCTTCTGAGCTGCTTCCCCCCAATTTATTTTGTGTACTTACATAAGGATTAGCCAAATAGCATTTAAACGGCTCAAAGAGTGGTCATTGTGTCTCCAAACTTCCAGATGGCAATCCAAAGAGATCTGATGACATTTGACCCCCTAATCATCCTTATCCATCCTCACTGACTGATCACAGTGGGTTGTACCATAGGAGGCCGCTTGCTCAGGGGATTATCATTATGCAATCATTGATTGGAGAAATAGCATATTGCTATTAACTGCTTTAGATGTGAAGAGAGGCTAAGCCTTGAGGAACTGGTGTTGGCAAACTAAGGCATTGGTCACACAGCAGGAAAATACGACCCAAATCCGATTTTTTTTTGCCCATATGCGAAGCATGTCCAACTATTTCATGGCAGTCTGAACGGCCTAATTCGGATCTTTTCTCCCTAAAAAACATCCAATTTGTGCCACTTCCATACACTGTACTAAATCAGATACATATCTGATAATTGTAAAAGCGTTATAACACTTTTTTTTTTTTTTTTTTTTTTTTTTTTTTTTTTTTTTTTTTTACAATTTTTCCATGCTCTGGACACTGTGCTGAGACACACAGCAAATCTTCTTGCCGCCGCTCACATTGATGTTCCATCTTGGATTAGTTGCACGACTTGAGCAACTTCATTGGGCTGTAAAAAAAAAAACGCCTCATGATGCCTCTATGCACGACAGCACTGACAAAATGAAAAAGTGGCTAAAAGTTCAACCAGAAAGGTGAGAACAGAGAAATGATCTGTGGTCAGGACCTGCAGAATCACTCTTTTATCGGGGTTGTCTTGCTAATTGCCTCTCATTTCCACCTGCTGTATGTTGCATTTGCACAGCAGCAGGTGAACTGGAGTCACAATAAGTGTTGCTACCTAACTGGTGACATTGATTCCACAAAGGTGTGACTGATTTGGAGTTACATTGTTTTGTTTGGTGTTCCCTTTATTTTATTTTATTTTATTTTTTTTTTTTTAGCAGTGTATGAATATTAACCAAGGAGCAACAAGCAAGACGCAAACCAAGAAGAATGGAGCTCAGCGTGACCGTCCTCATCCTCTCTCCCGCTGCATGAAGCCTTCATCAGTGTAGCAACCAGGTAGAGCACTGAGCTACGTCTGCCACCATGAGAGGTGACGAAAACAGAGAGCAATGAGCATGCGCTCTGTGTGCTTTTACGCTCTTATATTTTATTTATTCACCAATTAAATAAATATAATTTTAAATTAAATAGAATAATAATAGTTACTGCAGTGTGTGCAGAGCATTACAAAAACAAAGAGCGACTCTCACTGAGAATCGAGTCATAGTAAGGAGCCGTTCAAAAGAATCAGATTGTACATTACTATATCGCAGACTTTGGTCACAGTGCTGTCGGACATGTGCGACACATCCGGTAAACACGTCCACATATAATAATTCAGCGCAGAGACTGTTCTTTAACATCACTTCCACGTTGCTTACCTTTCTTTGTGTTTCTTTTCTAAGTGATGATAAAAGCTGGACGTAGCCTCCGACGTCTCTGAAAGTGAAGCGCTGCAGAATTTACATGTTTTACATATCTTCTGGATGTTGTTTTACAGATATAGTCTTTATGATTTATGTAGCTGAATTTTATTACTGACTACATGTCCTCCTTCCAGACAACCACAGCTCAAAGCAAGGATGTTAACAAATAAACTGGACAATATTCTGGCAATTTAGTGATATTTCCACAGTTGTGGTCTTCACTGGTCTTGAAAAAAAATCCAGAGTCCTCGATGTCCGAGACCGAGACAAGACCGAGTACAAATACGGTCGAGTCCGAGAGGAGAGACAAAGACCGGTCTCAAGTGCTCCAGCACTGATCACGATTTTCATTTACTGCAGTTCAGAATCGATATAAAATGTCCCAGAAATGAATTTTTAAAAATTAAACAATCCGCTGTCTGTTGGCCACTATTTTGTAACCTCGTGGGATGATGTGGTGTCACTGGAAGGTATGCATGCAAGGAAAGCACCAAAACAAAGGTAACTACAAAAATGAAAGAAAAAAAATATAAATATTAAAAACGACCCTCCTTGTTCATCAGTCTTCATTTTAAACTATAGAAACTCCTGATCAGACCTTCCTGGGTCCTCTTCCACAGAAGAGAATCCAGTTTGCTTTTCAAATTTAATGGTTCTGTTTGTCATTAAATGGTTTTGGACAATATGAGGTTGTTTTTTTTAATTTCATCTAGGGCAAAGGACTCAGAGTTAAAGTGTAGAAAAGAGAGGAGAAAATCTAAAACACTGGTTTTAAAAACTGATCTTAAAAAGGTGCCAAAACCTGCAAGAATGCCTCACAAGAGTTGCGAAAGAAGAGACCCAGGTCAGATGAATCTATCACAGTTTTAATACCAACTTAAACAACCTTCCTGCAGGAAAAACACAGGAGTCCTGAACATAAACTCTGGTAGTTTACTTCACCACTAAACACCTCAGACAACTAAGCTAACAAACCCAGCGTTTAGTTTATAAGAAGGGTTTAAGAAGTTCAACTACTGTCCTACGGAATAATGAATATCAATAGCCACAGGTTGGGATCTTGTACTTCTGCAGAATATCACCTCATAACTAGGATAAGAAACAAATCATAGAAAACAAATGGCATATTCTGAAACTATCCAGTGTGCTTGCAGACTGATAAGGATGTCACAGGTTGGTACCAGATTATGTTCATAAAACCCAAACGCTAGCACCATTACGTTTTTACTTACTGAATGTTTTATGTTTGATCTTAACTATTATATCAAAATTATTGTCGAATATGGGAATTTAATCACTAATGTCTGTGACTGAAGTAACTAGTAGATTATTTTAACCATTTAAGGCCCAGAATTCAGCGTTAACCCACATTTGACTGTGGCATCAGTTTCTCCTCCACTTATGTAAACATGACCTCTGTTAGACTAACAACAGCCTGAAAAAATGTAATCTCATTCCAGGGGGACTCGCCACAAACCAGACCATGCACCGAGTATGCATGTGCCAAACACATGGCTTAGCTGAGGCAGAGACAGAAATCAGGTGACACATTCTTAGCTTTGGTGTAAGGATAAATCATAAGTCAGTGCAGCTCAGCAGGCTAAGGGTAAGCAACATGCACTAATGTCATCACTGGGTAAGAACCAGCTCACAACTCTGCAAGACATCATCTGTTTCCTTCCCAAATTTCCTGTCATGTCCACTCTTGGACTATCTACTGCAGCAGAGGCTTTCTTAACAGATGATGATCACGTCTGGACTCCCCTTTAATGCTGGCATTCCTCACAAAGCAGACATCTGCTATTATTCATTTTTGTGCAGCGTGACAAACAGCCATGACGTCCCGCTGACCAAACATCTCTAACACAGTAATCCATCACACAGAGAATAAGGTGCACTCTCGCCAGTGGAGATGATTAAGCGAGTCGCATCAATATGTGGAGGTGCATGTGCAAGATGAGCGTGCATCGGTAGAGCAGCTGTGAAAAGGTGCAGTTTCTGGGATTGAATCTAGATGCATCAATTTTCACGTCTTTGCACTGATGCAACTTGATCCATTTAATAATGAAAATAGTCTTGGCTTTTAAACAGAAACATGTTCTACCCAGGTGTTTGATTTTGGGGCTTACATCTCTTGCTGATATATACTGTTTATCAGAAAGCAGACGAGGAGGTGGAGCCTAAGTGAGTAATTTACATGAATTGAAGTAAAGACGGCGGAGGCAATAAAAATGCACACACCAGCTAACTATATTAGCACAATTTTCCTTATTACACACTTTAGAGAGGAACATGATGTGAATGTCTGCCTGTAGCTTTACCAGCCTCAGTTCCAGAGTTGTCTTGAACGAGGAATCTTCTCCTTTCCTCTCTCCTTAACCACAACTCTGCTAATTTTCAAGATAGTTACAGATGGCATCATCTTTTCAAAGATATCCACCCTTGCGGTGTTACTGACAACGGGGCTTTCAATACCCCCTTCCATGCTTTGCTATTATTTTTCACTACCTCCTCCATGTCTCAGAACAGCCGAGGAGCTCTGTCATCATAAGTAATCCTGGTGCTGGTTTGAAGCAGCAATGAAGGTTTAATAAATTACAAAGCAAAAAGCTTTTTTTTTTTTTTTTTTTTTTTTTTTTTACAGGGTGTCGATGCATCATAGAAAAGTCTTCAAAGGTCTTGAATTAATTTTAAAAAAGTAAATTGGCCTTACGTACTTTAATCACAGGTCTTAATTTTGCAAGCAGGACTATTTAATGTTGCTGCTAATATTGACTCTTTGCAACTACGGCTAGTTAGGTAGGCTACAGAATGGTGGGGCATTTTCTCCATGGTTACAAATGGTTAGACGCGTACCTTATCCATAATGCAATGTTTAATTGCATCTTACTAAACTTACTTACTGATAATGTTTATGAGCATTTATCTTCTTACTTTGTAAAAAGTGTTCGCTGTAAATCTGCAAATACACCGAGGGCTGCAGGTCCTTATGATTGACGGCTGCTATCCATTGCCGTCATATTTCCTCATTAAAAGTTATACAGTAAAATGACAAGTCTGGTTTGCATCCTTGTCTGTTTGTGCAGCCGACAGCGCAGAACCCTATGGTCATTTTTTAAAAAGAAATCAGGTAAATAAAAGCAATATTAGGCTACCAGCTGTGTGATTTTTGACAAGCTTTACAGGAGCACATAGGTTGTTTTGACAGCCGTCATGGCGGAGTGGGCCGCTCTCTGAAGACCGTGACGTCACGTGTAAAGGGTCAATAGTCTAGTTAGGGTTTTTTTGTTTATTTTTTTTTGTTTGTTTTTGTTGTTTTGTTTGGCATCTATTATGGGTAAGCGCAAATTTATCTCAATATTTTTTTTTGTCATCACCAGTTGGCTGGATGACGTTCGTTTTTGCCAACACATACCAGGCTAGACGCATTCTGTGCAAAAAAAAAAAAAACTTTTAAGCTTGCCATTATGGGGGTTAAGGCTGTAGAGAGCCATATGCAGTGTGAGAAGCACAAATAAATCCTTCAAAAGCACAAAATTGATATAATATTAATTACTGTGATGAGAGTTTGTTCTGTTTTTTTCCACAGAATTGTATTTGCTGCACGTCAGAATCTCTCAACAGAACCTAACATCCATCATCTAGAGTATCCCTTTATGAGATACTTAAAGATAAATATTCTTGTCCACCCATATTACAAATACAGACATCCTTGTTCAGTTTCTTGTCCATGTGGTCAGATATAAAAACCACTGAGCCAAAGACAGATCAAAGCCAGAGCTATTATTCACCACACACTTTCTAAAGCAAGGTAAGGAGATAACCAGCCACTGTGTGCAGCCCCTAAAGTCATAGCTGCAGACAGCTCTATTGCTTCTTGAGGATGGTTTTCTGAGACAAGGAGCTGGAGCTTGTATTAAAGGGGAAGACATCTCCAGGAAAGATGTGGAGCAATCATGCAATCAGACCTGTTACAGACTGCAAAAACCCAGGATGGGGAAAATGGTTTCAGTCCGGGAACTGCGTGGATATGAAAGCTCATGTTTCATTTGCTCTGCAGAATACAGGCGGCTCCATCTTGTAAAAACTGACATTAAATAGGATGATGGTCTGAGTGATTTATCTAATATTAGGCAGGTTCCAATAAAACTGTACCCAGGGGGTATATCAAATCAAAATGTGTTAAATATTTATTTTTGTATTGGGTTAATCCAACTCCCAACCATGAGCAGATTTATGTCTCCTCAATAGAAACACAGATTGTACTTTTTTCATTTGTAAATTTGCTTCATCAGTGTCATGTTTTGTGAAGGTGCCAAGCGCAGAGAGCCACAAGAGATGAGCTTTGAAGTTTTAATGAAAAAGTGACTTACAATTCATCAGAGGTATGGGGAAAAAGCATGGGAACATGAGGGAGACAATAGTGGAAAATGAAATGAGGGGCTTAAATACTGGGGAGCTTAATTACTGGACAGAGAACAGGTGGCTGATTGGAAACAGGGTGCAGCTGAGACCAGGCAGGCAGGCTGAGGGAGCTAGAGAGAGGGATGGCAGTAAACATAAACCAGGAGACAGGCACAAATAAACTAACAGTGATAAAGAATAAACTAAATACAAAAGAATGACTAACCAAAGCAAACAGTTAGGGAAGACTGATCTTAAATAAAGCAAGAGTGGCTAAAACAGAAATCAAATAATAACTAAGGTAGAGCAAAAAATAAATAAGTGATCAAAAATGCAAACCCAGAAAAGACCCAAAACTCAAACAACCCAGGAGCCTGACACTCAGATTGGACCAAAGCCAACATGCATGCAAACAACTTTAAAAAAATGGGTTTGTGCAAAACTTGAAAAATCCTGTATTTAACAGTATAATTTCAATCAAGCCATGCTTTGCAAGAATATTTATAACTTCTAACTTTTTCACATTTTGTCACAGTACAACCAACAACAAAGTTCAACGTGTTTTATTACGATTCTAAGTGATAAACCAACAAAATGTGGAGCATGATTGTGAAGCGTAAGGAAAATGATACATGATTTTCAACAAGGTTGGTGTGCATCATTCATCCCCTCTGAGTCAACACTTTGTAGATTCATCTTTTGCTGCAGGTACAACTTTAGTCTTTTGTCTCTACCAGTTTTCTAGAGGCTCAAATTAATGTCCTTTCTTCTTTGCAAAACAGCTAAACCTCTGTAAGATTAGATGAAAAGTGTCTGTAAGCATACATTTTCAAGTCCTGCCCCAAATTCTTAGTTGTATTTGGGTCTGGACTTTGACTGGACCATTCTAACACATGATTGTGCTTTGATCTAACAACGCAATGCTCCTTGAGCTTCATGATGCTGTTTGTTCACTCATGAGTCCCTCCAGTTTTTTGAGATTCTGTGATCGTGGAAATTCATGCAAAAATCAACAGAATCAAAACTGTTTCGCATTAAAGGATGATTGTGATTTCATTGCAAATTTTCCAAAGAAATGGACAAAAAAATTGGGTTTTAGCAGTGATGCTAATTCCCACCTGATGGTGGCAGTATTTCTTACTCCTCCCACACTGCTGCTTCAGCCTTACTTGATCTCAAGTTATGGTCCGTGATCGATGTGGCGAGTAACAAAAAGTCACAATCACTGTCATACATAAGCGCAAATATCACAAAATTCCTTGCAAATATTTCTAAAGTAGCGCCACAAAAATCTGGAAATTTTGGAAGGACTGACGAATCTTCTCTAACAATCCACTGAAGACTTGAAAGAACAGCAGGATTTATACTGAGATTAAATCACTTACAAAGGGACTCTGTATAATTAGATGGTTTCTGAAGGCAATTGTTGCACTAGATTCTATTTAGGGGTCACAGAGTAAAGGGGTAGGAACTCAACTGTATTTTCTAGGATGGTTGTCATAAAAATGAAATCCACACATCTCTTTTCTTTCACTTAACAATTATGAGCAACTTTGTGTTGGTCTGTCGGCCAAAATCCTGGTAAAAATTCTTCAAGTTTGACAAAATGTAACAAAGTTTAAGAGGTGTAATTACTTTCACAGAGGACTTAAAATTAGATATTTTAGTCATTTAGTTTTTGCTGATTTCACTATTTGCACTGTTGTCGCTGTGTCAAAGAACAGGACAAAACAGTTTTTGTAGATACAGCTTTTAAAGGTCATTAATAAGACAAACTCAAACATGCACTGGATGCTCGGTCACACTGTTTGTCTGCTGCGTCTGATTCAGAGAAAATAACTGTTGTGTAACTGTTGTCACAGTTTTACCAGAGCCTTGCGCTTCAGTGATCCCAGAAACCTGGCAGGCCTCCACAGACCTTTCACCGCACGCCAACGGCACAACTCAAAAGGCAACAAAAGAGACCCCTAAACAAACCTCTGGCTTTTTGACACACTCACACTCTGCACTGGAAAACAGAGCGGCTCTGTGCTCGAGCTGGAAACCCGACAGATTATTTTCCCATTAGATATGCTTCATTTACAGACCAGACAATATATGAAAGCCAAGCACAAATCAGGTTTACAGATTGAAGTCCAGGCTGTAGCTTTAACCTCTCCGTGTTTGGTTTTCATTCTACAAATGGTCACGTATAACCAATCTGAAAGTTTGCTGTATAAATAGACAATTAAAGTGAGGTTAAGTTGAAAGAACCCTGATTTCTTTTAACCAGTTTGCCTTTATCTAATATTTTGCCATCAAAAGATCAATTAGTGGTTCTACAATATTATTATTTCAACATTTTCCCCATCGACTTTGCAGCACAAAATAGCTTTAAAAATGCTTTATAAAATGCGTTAAATCAAGACGCTTAAACAGTTAACAGCTTAACCACAAATCATTTTGTTGCAAATCAATTAAAAACCTTTAAAAAAAAATAAGGTCACTGGATACATTTCCATTACCCCCAGGACATTTTAAATTTCAGCGTGAGCTAAATATTCCTTCTTCAGTGAAAGTTTAGGGATTCTGTCATCATCGGGGTAATTGCTCCACTGTGTAAAATATGTGTTAGCCATGAGGCGGGAATGTAAAACAAGTCAAAGAGCGAGGATGGCTTTGGATGCCGTCTATCAACAGTTTGCAGAGATGTGTTTTGACAGTACTCCAGCATGGGGGAAAAACTCAGAATCCTGAATGTTACATGAGGGTGGAAAAGTGTCTGCAGGGCCTTAATACCAGGTCAGCAGACTGAAACATGTCAACATGTGGGCGATGAAAGTGACAAAATATACATCTGTTGTGTTGTGTGGCAGCTTCCAATAAAACATGTTTTATGAAGTGATAACGGGTCACAACTTACAGCTTTCTGAGCAAATTCTTTACTGCATCTTTACCAGTGAGTTATGAACCTTTAAAATGTTACGTTGACACTTAATTCAGCTGTTGAGTGTTTTAAAACCTTTTCTTTTAATAACAAACAAGAATGTTAAAATATTTTATCACACTAATAATAATTATTACTAAATTATGCATTTATATGCAAAAAAAATACCTTTGGAATAAAAAGAATATATTGTTTTCCAAATAATGAGGGTTGTTGTCATAGCACCAGTCCACTTTATAAATGCTGATTCAAACAACTGTCAGTGTTTGCAAACACTATTTTACAATGTTCACTGACAAATGTGACCTCAACGAGGTAGCACAGCAAATGGGAGTTACACACTCCATTTCAAGCAGGATATTTGTCAACTACCAACTTCAAATCGATATTTATAAATACGGACTCACTGGCGTTACATTCACCGTTGCAAGCAGAACTTAAACCGTAATCAGTGTTTATGAACAACTATAATGCTTGTTGGCATTTTGTACCTCTGACAGGTATTTATAAATACAGCCTCAAGTTGGAGTAACACACACTGTTTCAAGAAGGATTTATAAAGGTTGTTTTAAATCGTAATCAGTGTTTATGAACACCATTTAGAATGCTAACTTGTATTTCCTACCTCTGACAGGTACTTAAGAATAGTGTTATAAATTGAAGTTACTCACATGGTTCCATGTAGGATTTATAAAGCCTATTTCAAATGTTTATGAACATTATTTTTGATGCTAACTTCTATTTCCTACCTCTGATAGGTATTTAAAAACACAGTCTCAAACTGGAGTTACAAACACTGTTGCAAGCAGAACTTATAAAGGCTATTTTAAACAATAGTGTCTATTTAGAATGCTAAATGGTATTCCCTACCTCTGACGAGTACTTATAGTGTTGTAGATGGGAGCTGCACGCACACTTCCAAGCTGGAATAATGAATAATGTCTGATACCTGGAAAGGATGAAAGCATTATAATAAATTAAGCTGAAAATAGCGTCTCTCGATTTGGCTGAAAAGAGCAATTGTGACAGCCGTTATTTCCTGAGAGGTAATATTGAAACAAATAGTGGGAAAATTAAACACCATAAGCTCATGATGTTCAGCTGGAAAGTGTTTATGCGTGTTATTGTCTTAAGTAAAACTGACTGAAATAAAAAGACTAAACAAATAAAGCATTATAATAAATTATAACGTCTCTGCAACGTCTTCCCCTGCCTCTGGTGAATGTTGTTTTATGTTCTGGTTTGGTAAAAATCTGAACCAATAGAAGAGCCAGCTTCCCAGTGTTAAATCTAGTACTTCTACAAAGGATCAACCGAGTATCAAATGATTAATATATTTAGGTATTTGGATGATGCAGTTTTGGGGTTGGCCAGCGGTATACCAGTCACAATGTAGGTTTTTGAACCCTGTTTTCTTCCAGTCTTTTTACCAAAGTGTGCTTTACTGCTAAAGGTTGTATAATACTATTTTTTTCTTCCAAGTCTGACCGAAGTAATGAATGAAACTATCCTCACGGGTGTCTGATCAATCAAAAGGGAGTATTATTCTCTCTACATTACAAACAACATGTCCTCCAGGCAGCAGAGGAAAGGAAGAAGCCTGCTAGTTATTAGCTCACAGTTTAAATAACATTACGAGCACATCTGTTATAAGCTGCACGTCTGCAAACATGCACATGGATTTTACTGGTAAACAGTACATACATGTTTCAGAACAGCATAGCTGCCACCCAGTAAGACAAACCACACTGTGTGTGTCTTACAAGAGCAGAGCTTTGAGTAACAATGTCCAGGTGCTACACTGGCCTGCCTGCAGACCAGGTTTGTCCCCCAGTGGAAATAATTGTTTTTTTTATGAATCAAAAATACAACAATGGAGGTTCCTTAGCAGCCTAAAGCTTGTACTAAACAAGAGGGAACGTAGTAAACTCATCGTGACTTTTATAATCTCTTTAATGGTGTTTTATGTCCATTAGTTTGCTCCTGTGATCAAATTTTATACAAGATATCAAGCACACCTCTTTGAACTGTGTGTTTGTCTCATTAAGCAGCTCCACCAAAACACAAGCCTAAGATAATATAAAGAAAAAAACCCAGGAAAAATGCAGCCTGAAAGTTTATTCAGCTCCCTTTAGTCCCTTCAGAAGTTACTCAGAAGTTAGTTTAATTCATCAATTTAATTTGATTTCAGTGTAAACAGAGCTGTGTACATGTAAAGGTAACGTGTTTAGGGAAACTAACACTGCACATCACCTTGAATCCAGCAATCCAGCGATGAAACATGGTGGTGGCAACATTATGCTGTGAAGACGCGAAGATGGATGGAAGTAAAAAGAGGGCAAACCTGACGGGGGAGAAGGCTCACCTTCTAGGAGGACAACAAGTCAGAGACACAATCAGAGGCACAATTTAGATCGAAGACCAAAGTTTGGATTCAAATCTGATTTGGAAAAATATCCATCTCTCGATGGACAAAGCTGGTGGCGGCAAATCCCAAATTACCTGCATTAAAAAGTTGCTCTCCATGTACTGACTTGTCTCAGTACAGATGTGATTTTCAGATATTCCCTTAAGAAAGAAAAAGTTGAAACCATGTTTCATTTTTTTCTTCCTCTTTCCATATTTGCACTCTGAAAAATCCAAATGAGGTTACTTTGAATGGAGAATGAGATATTTGTGTGTGCACCCTTTCTAACATCCCCCAGTTGAGTCATCTGCATTGCCCCACCAGGGTGGCCGCAGTCATTTGGGAAAGAGGAAACACAATTCAAAATATAGTTTTAATTTATTTTCACATAAAGGCCATTTCACCCCAAAACAAGCAGAGAACATTTGATAGTCCCTTGACATGAGGGAAAAACAAATAGTCCCATAAATGAGGGATGTCTTGTTTTTAAAAAAATACTGTTAAATGTCATCATTTTAGATTCAGTGTATTATTTCCAACCTATGCTTTACTTCTGTCCAGGGTATTACATTTCCTCAAATATAAACATATTCCCATAGATATAAGCATGAACAAATAAACTAAAACAAGGAGGAAGACAGAGGTTTCCAGTTTCCTCCGTTTCTAAAGTTAGCAGTGTCTGGGATATATCCCAAAAAATTCACAAGGACATTGTGTGGCCATGTTTAAGGAGGCCAAGGCTCTAATTATCAATTAACTGGGTTATTATTTTCTCCTAGCTCAGCCATGTGGCACATATGTGCAGCTATGTGTGCAGGATGCATTGATTAAAGCTAATAAAATACTTTACTTTCACCATTCACAAGCAATTTCCTGCAAAAGTAGTAATGTATCCGGTTTATTGTTCATTTCATGGTGCAAAAACTAATTTTAAGACACCCACATGAAAACAATTAAAACATAACTGATGTACTGTATGTTTCAATGGTAAAACTTGCTCGAGGCTACTGGCTAAATTAGAAGAAAGAATGCACCTTTGACACCTCATGCTTACAGTCGGCCGATAAAATGAACAGTTTGAGCGGTCTGAAATCCTCGGGGTGCAGATCTGATGCTGCTGATGCTTTGCATGCTCCCCTCTTTACACATTTATCTTCATCTTCTGAATGGCTGCTGGCTCTGGCCTTGACGCCAGCTCCTTTTTGCTTGTTTGATGATTAAATACGTTTTGATTTGTCAGGCCATGTTGTAAACTTCCTGTGTGGTTGCACCATCAGTTCTGTGTTCTACACCAGCGCTCCCCAAAGGAGCTGCATGAACACCATTATTATCCCTGCAAATTAGCCCAGTTAACCTGCCCCTGCTCCAGCTCACTCTTTGTTAACCCCTCATTTTTCACCATGCCTGGATTCAAGACCAAAGGATAGTATGACCCTCCGCTCTACCCCCTCCCCTGCAGATCCTAACCTCTGTGAATATTAAACAGCACAGAGTGAAGGAATGCCGTGGCTAAATTGGCAGCAGATGTTGTTGAGGGGATTTGGTTTTGAGGTGTTTTGTCTGCAAGCTGAGCTGTAAAACATCGAAGGCCTGACAGGTCTTCTGGTGAGTCTCTGAGGTGAAATGGCACACAGTTAATATGGAGCTTTAGCAAGTCGATGGAGAGTCAACTGTCTGTTGGTCTCTCTAATGGTCATTTTTGCAGGAAGGTTGTTCAGAAGTTGCAATGTTTCAAAAATGAAAGGTATCTGAGGCCTTGGTGTCTGCTGAAGTGATCCACAATCACAGCGCAGTGAAAGAGTATTTGAACCTTTCCAGATTTCTAGATTTTTATTTATTTTTTGCCATCCTTACA
The DNA here is from genome assembly GCA_014839685.1 of Anableps anableps. NCBI lineage: Eukaryota > Metazoa > Chordata > Actinopteri > Cyprinodontiformes > Anablepidae > Anableps > Anableps anableps. The sequence continues at coordinate 29,294,585 of CM026074.1, read as the reverse complement.
TTTCTCAAATCATCAGACAATTGTATGAGACAAAGATAAGCTAGAAATAGATAAGAAAAAGTAATTTCCTCACTTGAAGGTTTTTTTGGCTTTTGTGAAAGAGTTAATATGCTAAAGGGGACGTGGAAACAGATTTGCCAAACAAGTTCTGCCGAAACGAACATTTACCTCACATGACTGATCAGCTGTTTCCACTGTCGATATCCATTAGAATTGCATTTCTTTCTCTACGTCTCTGGACAGCATGTAACATTGGCAATACGAGTTGGCATGACAGAACAATTACAACTTGCCTGATAGCAACACATTCCTGAAAACGTCTCTCCATTTTTCTGAGATGTGCGGTCCATGCTAGTTTGCGATCTCTACTTCTTGTTTATTACAGCCATACGTAGTGTCAACATCTGATGAAATTACGTTTTGTGTAGCGTGGTAGATCAGCTCCAACCCAGTAGATGGAAACATGCCTAATTTTCTTTTTCTTTTTTTGCAACATTTTAAAAGGTCTCTCAAAATTTGCATGACAATTGAATGGAAACATACTACCTTTGCCTCTCATCTGTTCTTGAATTTCTTTCGATCTGGGCAGGATATGCTGTTCTTGAATTATTGTAACCTATTTAAGTGATTTTTTTTTTTTTTTTTTTTTAATTTTTTTCAGATCTAAAGAAATGTGGTTAATAACACTTGGTTCAGTCAAAGGGCACAATTACTTTTTCCATAGATGAGCAGGTTGGTTTAGACAGATCTTTTTATTAAGTGAAGTCATAATTTGAAAATGACACTTTTTGCAAACCTAAATCATCTTTGTCAGATATGTGAATCTGTTTGATAATCTGTAGCAGGTAAATGTGGCAAAAAGAAAGTAAAAACAGAAATCTGTTAAGAGGAAAATATTTTTTCACACAGTACTGGCCCATGTTGCTGTCCTTTACATGACACTATAAGATTTCCCTCAATAATTCATACAGCGTGGTTTAAAATTTGGAAAACATGCTAACTTCTAATTAGATTATACATTGATGGTGTTAAAATATACTTTAAAAAAAACTACATCTGGGCCATGAATGGAAAATGTTGCTTACCTGCCAGTCATGTCAGTTTGAGCTGAAGCAGACCTGAGATGTCTGAGTGTCTGGGTGGAAAAAGATGAATGACTGGTGCAAAAAGAAAATGATTTCGTATTTACTTCCAAAGTCTAAACCAGCTATTGCTCCAGGCCACGACTCCCGACATAAACTGTGACACATGTGATTTTTTTAAATTCCCAGCCCCTGTTATGAAAGTTTGGACTACTGGTGTTCTGGCTCCAAGTCCTCAGAGGCAAAGTGAGAGGAACTGGTTGAGGGCCAGAATGAATCAAAAGATCGTTGCAGGAAAGAATGTTTTGATTAGCCTTGTCTTGATATATTTGTTGAATGAGTTTAAAGCAAACCTTTGAAAGAAAAATTTAAATGGGGTACTTTTTGTGGCAAAGCAAATAAACTAAAAGTGTATGGTAGCAGTAAACCAGTGTTTTCCAAGGCTGTAATAAATGTGCATCAAAAAAGAACCATTGACTACAAAGAGCATAAAAGGCTTTTGATATTCTTGTTTTCCCCGTAGTTGTACCACAACTATGAGCCTTTTGGCTACTTTTTGCTTGATGCTTTGAATTCTCCATCCATAGCGGTTTGTCTTTGGATTAGTCTCATTGTCTAACAAATTATTTTGACCTCTCAACAAAAAAACAATGTACAATTTGTAGGACCAAACAGCAATTAGCAACATGCTGAGCAAAGCTAGCAAAAAGGTAGCAGACACTAGCTTGCTAAAACTAAAAATAGCAGCATTATGAGGAACATTTTAAAACACTGTCATATCTTCTGAAATATGCCGATGTTCATCAACATTCACTGTGCCACTATAGCTTGAAATATTAGTGTATTTGCAGGGGTTAGGAACCACAGCTGCCCGTGAATAGCTAAAATACTTAAGATCCCTCTAAATACGCCTATTTTAAAGGGTCAAACACCAAATTGACCTGCATTAATACACAAAGTGGAAACCATCTTGGCACTACCACAGAAGCGAACATCTACAGTCTTCCTTATCTCTGCTCTTGGGGGGGTACAGCTAATCAGCGCCAAGGAAAATAAATGGGGCTCCTGGATTAGCTACTTTGCTAATGCCAGCCATTAGCGGTTCAAGTAGCATTTGTCTTTGGTATTTCATCTTCCCAAACTGCATTTTCTTTTAAATATTTTACATTTGCGCTACAAAAAAAATCTGCATATTGCCAGGGTTCCACTATATTTCTTTAAATAAGCAACCCCCGCCCCACCTGCATGGATAAGCAGGTGTAGACAGTAGATGGATGGATGGACTTTGAGAAAAGAAAACATTCACTGGGTACAAATGAGGCAGAGAGATACAAAAGTTTACAAATTGTGAAAAAGCTAATGAGTTATTGAGCATTCTTTACAAGCTGCTGAAGGCATGCAACTTTTAGGCCATTCTGTAAACAAAGAGCACCATAAATGTAAAGATATATATTATTTCTGATAAATCAAAGTATAATACAGATAAACATTTGTTTAACTTGCCATGAACCATGAAGAACTACAGACATTGCATGTCTTCCTGCTTGTAGCTCGCCACTGCAATGCTTCTACGGTAACCCAGAGAGGGCAAACCAAAGACATGGACAACAACAGGCCTTTCACATTTTATGTGGACCACATAGTTTGTGCTTCACATTTTAAAGGAGAAGATAAGGGAAGGGAGGAAGGAGGGCTTCAGGTTTTTGCAAAGTCTAATGTCACCACTAGAGGGCAATGCACTTTTCTCATAATACAGGTTTATTAAACAAACAACTTCTCTATTAGATTAAGAAAATGAGAGTGTAAATACGTTTTCCCAGCTTTCCCTCTGTAAGTATTATACATTTCACATTTGAAATACATTCCCACACAAAACCGGATGCAATCTATCAACAGAAAAACCTCAGAGATTCAATCTGTTTAAGTGCTTTGCAGGAATATAATTTTTTCCCTTCCTGATAAGAAACCATTACATTCCCAGGAGATATGTCTCTATATATAAGTAAAGGCTGAGAGCAGCCCATTTACAGACAAGGTGAAGCTTAACATGAGCACTACATCCAAGGGTGGCCAAGATCCATGCAGGCCATCTGCCAAGAATCCAATTCAGCAAATGGTTGGATCTGTGTAAGCCTTAAGCTGAAAATAGAGTCACTGTGCTTAAAAAGATGCTAACATCCCTTAATGAGTATGAAAGCCACTGCAGGAGAATACAAATCCTGCCTGTTTTCTCCTGCCTCCCAGACTTTTATCCCCCTCCATCCAGCGTGTCCTGTGAAGTTGATTAATTGAACTCTTTGGGACAAAGGGGGAAACTTTTAACAACTCTGATGCGACTATTCCACCGTGCTGGACGTACGGGAACTTAAAATAAATATATATTATTTTAAACGTATTTTCCTTTATCTCCTGATCGTAAGTCAGCCCAAAAAAAAAAAATTATGTCAGAGAAGTAGCATAGATGAGGGCTCAAGATGAGGAGCCTTGTGTTGGTGGTGTCTGCCACCTGCTCGGGGACAGAGGTGAGAGGAGTTTGGGGTAAACGTGAGGTCGTTGCTGTCAGCAGTCTCTCAGTTATACAGGCCAAGTGGGAGATATGAGGAGGGCAGAAACTGAAGCAGGGAGATGATGAGGGATATGAGGGCAACGCAGGCACTGCCACTACTTTCATTCAACCTCGCATGGCTTATAAACTCTGTGTGAGCTGTGGTATGTGTGTTTGTGTGTGTAAACATTCCTTGGAACAGTTTTCTCTCAGGACTCGTCTTATGTGGGGCTCCCACAGTGGAAGGCTGTCCATGACCCCTATAAAGGGAGAGAGATGCCCACTTCCTTCCACCCTCAGGCATGCCAGTCCATCCACAGGGGAATAGGGGCCCCTTAATTTATTATTTGTTCCCCTCTTGTTAAGGAAATACTTTCTCAATAGCTCATTCTCCTTTGTATATTTTTACTGTTCTTATTTCTTCCTTGATCCGATCCTGTCCTCTCTTATTTATTTGCTTTCTAAGCACCGGCTTGGTTCGCTACACGCAAGCTGCCAAGAAGAGACTTTAAAAAATGGCTTTTGTCCTCTCTGAGGACAATGTTTATTTGCCTGAGTGAACCTGAAGGGCTGCAAGATCTTTTTTAGGGATACCTATGTGTAAGTGACAACATGCTAGCTGACCTTGCTTAGCATTACCTCAGGCCTTAATCAGATTTCTGTGCTGCAGATTGAAGATATGCTGACCGATACAACGAGCTCACATGTCATAATTTATCAGCCTGGCCCTGTCACTCTTAATGTAAAGCCATTCCTGCACCATGTGAACTTAACTGAATGTTATGAACACAGCACGTGTTGTGTGAAATGGCCTCTTTAAGCAAAATCACGCCGACACATTCAATCTTTTTCCAATCCAAAGCACTCGCTTCAGTGTTTGTTGGTATTAGTCAGGTTTTGTCGTCTTCTCAACCCTCCCCCTCCTGAAAAAGAACATTTGAAAAAGCAAAACTCGAGGCTGACCACTGATCAGCCTCTCAGCTTTGAAAGTCTCGGTCTTCCACTCGAGCTGTGATTCTTCAAGGAGAGGAGGCGCTGAACCCCTGCCCCGGGTCACTCAGTGTCACCGACCATCTTTTAGGGGTTAATACGCATTTTCCTCTGTTATCACAGATGTTTGATGTCAGCAAAAGAAAATGAGGGGCACAGGGGTCACTGCATACATAGAAAAATAAAAGTTTTCCAAACCAATATTTTAAAACTTTGATATTTTTACTTCCATTAAAGTACATTTAGGCCCAATTTTTCTCCCTTGCCATCATCTCTCACAAACACAGCTACATTTTTCATCTTGTTCTGTGTAGAAGATTCACTTAGTTGTTCACATTGTCAATTTTTGGACTCATAGAACAATAATAATGGTGCTCACATCTCTCAGATTCACTCATTTCTACAGGTTACCACTACTTTTTTAAAATCAGACATTTTTGCTGTTCAAAAATGTAATCAACCACACCTTGCTGTTTCACTTTATCTCTGGTGCCACCATGAGGTTTGAGCGGAAAAAAAAATTAATGCTGCACATGAATTACAGCAAGTTCTGATCTGTGAACAAACTGCAATAAATTGCATTTGTGATTAACCGCTTCCCAGTGAATTATGTGCTAACAACTGAATAAACCTTTTATTACATTTTAGCATAAAGATTTTGTCAAGTATGTCATTTTTTCTCAGCCAGTTATGCTTCCTAAATGCATCCAGGGGCCTCTTCAAATGTTCCACCTCTCATTACAGCAAAAAACACAAGGGAGAACAACTGAGGCAGAATTTATAACATGAGAAAAAAATGTTTTGCATGTAGAAAAATTTCCACATGGCACAGGTGGAAACAAATTATTTAACCTTAACTGGTGTAGTGAATAGCTTCTCATTTCTTAATTCAGGATTTCTGCAGATTTCACCAACTCAAATTTAAGACCTTTTAAGAATTTTTTTGAGACCATTGTGAATGAAATGTAAGACTTGTATCACGACAGAAATGGACAAAAGAAAACTGCATATTTTATATAGTAGTAATTCCAGGCTTTTTTGCTCAGAATGCACGTTACATCATATGGGTTGGAGTACCCCAAGGTTCAGTCCTGGGACCCCTCCTATTTAATATCTACATGCACCCACTAGGTAATAAGATTAGTTACCATAACTACACAGATGATACACAGCTCTATATTACAATGTCACCAGGTGACTCCGAACTCATCCAAGCATTGAACAGATGCTTAGAACAAATCAATGTGTGGAGGTGCCAAAACTTTCTCCAGCTGAACAGAAATAAAACTGAAGTTATTATCTTTGGACCCAAAGAGGAACGATCTAGAGTCAGCGCGCAGCTTCACTTATTACAGCTAGAAACTAGTGATCAGGCCCAAAATCTGGGTGTAGTGATGAACTCAGACCTGAATCTTCAGAAACAAATAAAGACAGTTACAAAGTCAGCCTTCTATCACCTGAAGAAACATTTCCAGGATTAAAGGACTAATGTCTCAGAAAGGTCTAGAGAAACTCATCTATACATTTATCTTTAGTTGCATTGATTACTGCAACAGTGTCTTTGCAGGTCTGCCTAAAAATAATCAATCAGACAGCTGCAGCTGATCCAGAACGCTGCTGCTCGTGTTCTCACTAAGACCAGGAAAATAGAGCACATAACTCCAGTTCTAAAGTCCTTACACTGGCTCCCTGTAGCTCAGAGAATAGACTAAAATACTTCTGTTAGTTTATAAATCACTGAATGGCTTAGCACCAAAATACATAAAAGACCTGTTGTCGTCGTATCAACCTTTCAGATCACTCAGGTCTTCTGGTTCTGGTCTGCTCTGCATCCCCAGAACCAAACATGGAGAAGCAGCTTTCAGTTTTTATGCACCACAAATCTGGAACAAGCTTCCAGAAAACTGCAAAACAGCCAAAACACTGCGTTCCTTTAAATCAAGGCTAAAAACCCACCTGTTTAGAGCTGCCTTTGATTAGTAGTAAGTAGAACATTCAACCATGATTTTGATGCGTTGATATTTGCTTGATGATTTTGATAAGACGTCATGGAATGCATGAAGCAAAGAAAATTGCAGAAGCTACAAAAATTGAGTTTGGAATAGTCCAAGGCATTATTAAAACCTTTTTCTTTGTGGAAAAAAGGTGATCTGAAAAATATTTTGAAAGACCGTGATCTGCGATCACCTAAGCATTTGGTGAAATGAACCCATTGATAAAACAACAGCAGGACTCAGAGCTATTTTTGATGGTGAAAGTAAAACCATTTCCACATGCACAATGAGACGGGGAATCAAGGTGGCGGGACTTAAACAGCTGTGTAGAAAACCAGTGATCTATAAAGATAATCAGGAAAAAAAAAATCTTTAACTAGGGAGCATAAAGGTCGGACACTGGAGCACTGGAAGAAGGTCATGTAGTCTGACGAGTTCAGTCTCATTACCACATGTGATACACATGAGGGAAAAACATGAAAAATGTTTCACACATGGGTTAGTTCTCATATGAGTTGCACATGATTCTAAACATAATTTGAAACACGTTTCCCATTGTACTACATGCTATAATTTCCACATGAAACGTATTCACGTGTTACTATATATACAATTCCAACTTGTGAGCAAACATTTCACATGTAGAAGGTTTTCACACAAGGTTTTACCACATGCTAATGCGGAATATATGTGAAACGTTTTGCTACACATTACAATTTCCACATTTGTTCACGTTTTTCTTACACAATGTGCACATGTGACACACGCGCTCTCCGTTTTACTACATAACACCCAGAAATGAAACACATGAGAAAACATTTCACATATGGGTTAGTTCTCATATGTGTTGCACATGGTTCTAAACATTGTAATTTCCAAATGTGAAACACACGTGTTCACATGTTATTGGACAATGTAATTTCCACATGTTCACATTTTGCTACACAATGTCCACATTTGAAACCATCCTCCCCGTTTTACTACACCATATAATTTCCACATGTGAAATATGTGGGCAAACATTTCACATGCAGAAAACTTTACCACAAGTTACCACATGCTAATGCAGAACATAATTCCCACGTGTGAAACATGTTGCTATGCATTACAATTTCTACATTTGTTCACATTTTACGAATGTTCACATGTGAAACACGTGTTTTCCATGTTGTTATACAATATAATTTTGAAATGTGAAACATGTCCTGTAACTACACAAAATGATCTTTATGTGTGTTCACATGTAACTGCATGGTATACTTCGCACATTTGAACCATATAGAAGTATATTCCACATGTGGAAAGGTTTCCTACAGACAATCAGACGTCACCATGAATCCACTCCACAGAATGATTTGTAAATGTGAAAAACGTGGGGGAACCTCCCATGTGTGTAATTAAAAAACACACATTTTTTTGTAGTTCTATCAGTTTCACATGAGAGTTTACATGTTTTTCACACGCGCCAACACGCAACTAATCACATTCACATACGGCTATGTTTTCACATGTTAATTTCACGTGTATTTTTTTCTGGAGTGGAGGTGGGGCGTGCACTACAATTTGTTTTGCAGGCAGCAAACAACAAATTCAGAAAAATTACAAACACAATTGACAGAAATAGAAAAATAGCGACAACATTCATGATACCGCCAGGAAAAAAGCTACTACAGTTTCTATTGGGCCTATCAGGTCAAATTATTGATGAGGCCGACACTAACAGGGAGAAATGAACACCTGTGCCTTTTGTATTGGATTTTTTTTACCATGCATTTGAGACCAGTTAGCAGCAACCTATAATGCTGATCATTTGTAATTCTGTAGTTTGGTCTTCCTTGTGACTCCAGTTGTGTAGAGGTAGTAGAGCTCATAAGCTTGATCCCTAAAATTTTGCTGCAGATTTTTACAAGTGATACAATCTCTGCTGCTGCGGTTGCCCTGAGCAGCGCCACATCATCCAAAGGTAAGGTTTTAATATGCTGTCATCTTATAGTAGTAGTTGGGGCGGGGGTCAGAAATTAGTAAAAGATTAAAAGAAAAAATTTAATAAATTTTGAATAAACAAAAAACAATCCGTCACTTTGATTAAGGTTTTTGTATATCATTAAAAGTTTGTCTGCTGATCTCTTCCTTCAGTAAATGCCTTGAGTCAGAGCTGAAAGTGTCTGCCTTCAGTTTGATATTTGGGAGTTTAATCCTAAAATCCTAAAACGGTGACATGTGTTGGGGTGGGGGGGTTCTTGGCTAAGATCATAAAACTATTAGAGGTTCAGACAGGCTTTGTGTGGCAAGCAAAAATAAATACTCAGTTCTGGTGAGAGTTGGAAAATGGACTCGACTAATTCACAGGTACACAAAGGAAAACACTACATGGGTGTTTGTGTGAATTAATAGATGGAAAGAAAAAATAATAATTAAAAACACAGCTTTGGTGATATCATGTTACATTTAATAAAAGCACTTAATAGCGTTGCCAGCTGGGTTTGTGCTTTTCTTTGATCTGGGGCTCATTGACTTGTAGCTTGTTAGATTTTGGGTGGTGGAGGTAATTTAACAGCCATTTTTCTGGGTCTTTTTCTTTTTTGTGTGTGAATTACCTTGAGAATATTTTTGCGAATCATCATTTTATATAAACAATCTACATCGGACTGAATCAAGGAAAAACCTGATGATGCTGGGATGAGCGGAAAACATTGAAGCTTAAGTTTCCTCATGAATAATGCATGACCAACACTAATCATCAGCTTGAACCTCTGTTTTTGCACTAACCTCGGCTGTTAGAGTGACAGACACCTGGGTGCTCACCTCAGCATGCAACTGAAGCTGTCAACAACCTACTGAATCCAGCTAGCTGAAATATCAACTTATTCAGTGACCTGGGGTCAGGTCGGCATTTGGCAACTCAGAGTTGTGCCTATGCGCCAATATTTACACAGGAGCACCACACGAAACTTGGTGAGGGACATTTAGCCTAACATTAGTGGGTCTCTGTGGACATATTTGAGGCTGCATTCATAGTTTGGACTGTGTGGATTAGAGAAAATCTGCAATAAATTAAAACTTGTGCGATTCCTGTTTTAAAGGTTGTTTGCTGCTTTATTTTTCCCATATAAAACATTAGAAGCCCCAAATTAATTTGGTATTAAAGAGTTTATGTAAATTCCTGACCAGGGTTAAGAGTAATGTGGTCACAAGTTTCTTTTAATCTTTATAAATATCATCCCGTTTACAGTGGAGGTAAAAAAAAATGTTTGCTCCCTTCCTGATTTCCTTTTTTCTGTATATTCATCACACCTGTAGGTTCAGATTTTTTTCTCCCTTAATAATAAACACCTTCATTTAAAAACTGAATTTTGTGTTTACCTGTGTTGTCTGACTAATGTTTGATGTTCTGAAACACTTAAATGTGGAAAAACATGCAAAAAAATAGGAACTCAGGAAGTGGGTAACACTTTTTCACACCACTGACTGTGTGTCTGGAACAAAGACAAAAACACTGACTGGACAAAAGATGCAAAATAAAACATGAAAAAGTTTACAGCCTCTTTATTTGCTCTAAGACAACAAATCTTCCTTTTTTTTTAACTAATATTTTTACTTTAGGACAATTAAAGAAGTCACCAGAGCCACAGGGCCTCTTCATCAGAAAGGTTCACCAGCCGTCTCTAATCCAATCTGATCTGTTATTAGCAGCTTTCAGCTTTACGCCAGCGCTAACAAGCCTTTGAGAAGCTGGGAATGTTAAAATCTCATGATGAAGATGAAGATCAATGAAAGCTGGAGCGCTCCACATAAATCATTCTGCTCTCCTCGATGTTTTACATCACTCCGAAGGTCTTATGTACGAGCAGTTCTCATGAAACCAAGAGTTTTTATAGAATAAGTCACACAGCATGTGGTGATTTTTCAAGCAATTGGTTTTATTTAACCTAAATCTCAAGTACATTTTAATGCTTGTGCAGAGGCGGCAACCCCCAAAAAAGGATGATTGATAGCAGGCAGCTTTGATGTAATGTTGACAATAAGGAAAAGATTAGTGAGGAATGCTTTGCCGAACACTTATTCGTCAAATGACATCAAATTGGGACACTGGTTTTCAAAGAGGAAACAATGAATCACTCAGAGTTTTCTTGTGCAAAGATCCAGGTGCTCATTTAGAGAAAGTTGCACAAAAACAACTTCACGAGCCATTGGCAAAGCAAACATGGCGTGCTGCACAGTGGACTCTCGAAAGCAGCATGAAGACATGACTGTAAAAACAAAAGCAAGGTGGGATGCTTTCAGTGACGGAGGAGGAGCCTGTCTGTGTGTTTGATTACAGCGAGGGGGTCAAAGGTTAAGAGGCGGTAATCAGAAGGAGTTTGAGTGACAGACAAGGTGGGATCAGAGCAGGAGTGGTTCTGTGGAGCCAACATGATGTGTGTCTGCATTTAAATGTGAACCTTGTTTTACAAAGAGGGAACAAAACATATATGAATCAGAGAGCTGGAGGAGATAAACCCACTTAGGAAAATATCAGTGCCAGACACTGGAGCCCTGAGCCTCCCACAAGTTTCAGACAGCTCCATCTTTCCTGGGAGTCTCCAGGTCATCTGCATGCGACCTGTTATCAGCAGCATGGCTCAGGCCTCCAGACGGCATTAATCTGTCATGATAAGCTTGCAGCGGCTAGAACTGGTACGCTGGTGCCTTAAGCTTCATCAGAGTGCTCATTTTGGGTCTGTTTGTCATGTTTTTCGGTCTGTTTTCTAATCCATGTGTCAGAGGAAAATCCAGCTGAAGTTCATCGGATCAGGCCGAGTCACAGGCTGCAAAGTCTCACCTCCTCTTCCTCCACCAGACCCCTGAATAGTAGCAATAGAATAAAAAATGTCATGTAAATAAAACAGATAACATGCAGACAACTGGCACAGGTTGCAAAAATGAGCGAACTCACATGATGTTCAGATACATGATGATATTTTTTATTTAACTTCACTCACAAATCAGTTACAAATCTGAGCATCAGTGTCCAAATAAATCCAGTATTTGTTTGCTTATTTATGTATTTGTATTGTTAAACATTTTCTATGAATGCATTTTTTTAATATTCTGATTTTTCAGTCCGTTTATTATTTATTTCCTTAGTTTGAATTTAAAAGCTTGTTATGAATTTATGACAAATACTTCTCGAGTGGCCTGTCTGTCTGTCCGTCTATCCATCCATAGACAGACAGACAGACAGACAGACAGACAGACAGACAGACAGACAGACAGACAGACAGACAGATAGATAGATAGATAGATAGCCTGACCACTGTAGAAGTATTTGTCATAAATTCATAACAAGCTTTTAAATTCAAACTAAGGAAATAAATAATAAACTGACTGAAAAATCAGAAAATGAAAATTTTGAAAAAGCCGGAATATTTTAATAAAAACCAAATGTATTCATAGACAACGGATGAACCAAGCCCAGCTCTTACTTGGTCTTCAACGTGTTAAATCATCTAAATAACATCACTGATGCAGAAACAGCAGAAAGCTGAACTAACGTAAAAGATGTCAATTTAAAAGAGGAAACCAAGAATGATCCACAGAGATTCAGATGTTTTGCCTTCAAGTTTCGACTGCTGCAGTTAATTTTACAGCCTACTAGAATATAAGGTGCATCACTTGTTTTCTGGAGTTTTCTGTAAATAGGTCTCATGTTTTTGTGTCATGCACATTTGCTCACTTCAGGTTATTTTTACCTCCTATTTAAGAAAAAGTAAAAACTGATTAAGGCAAGTAAAACCAGATGTTTTATTATTATGTCCTGATATGTGAACCTGAGTTCTCAAAGTGGAGCGTGACATAAATCAGGAAGGATCACTGTGTGACGCAGCAGCAGAAGAACGACTGCAGAATGAGTTACAGCCTAATGCTGTTCACATTTGCAGCAAACTAAAGCACCGAGCATCTGCAGGAACTGCTCTGAAATACTTTCACAGGCCATAAGCCGCCCAGTAATGGCAAACTGGGGTATTTAGTGTTTGTGGTGGAGACAATTTGAACAAAAAAATAAATAAAATAATTTCCTATTTATGGATCTAATTAAGGATAACAAAACATTCAGTAAATAAAGAAAAGTAGGAAAAACATTGGGTGGGCCTGTGAGGCTTTACTGTGTGCGAGTCTCTGCTGGGCAATGAGAGGGAACTAGAACTGTGGCGAATTAGTAAATGTGTCTAATGGGGGTGTGTGCTGACATTAAAAGGCTGGCACAGAGAGCAGCTGACATTAAGAGGGCTTTTAAATCTCATGAGTCTCTCAGCTCAGATCTGCAGCAGGGCCCCCTGTAGGTCAGAGGCGGTGGGACAGGCAGCAGAGAGGGTAAGAGGATGTCTGTGGCAACGACATGGGATGGCAGAAGTGCGTCACTTCACATAGCAGGATAGCAGATGGTTGAACAACCTCAGTGAACCGAGGGAAATGACAAGAAAGCTTCAAGGCCATATGCAGGAAGCTGCATCACATCCAGGAGCTGTTTCCTGTGACCCCGGCAGACGCGGATGTCAACCCTGACTGCAGGAACATCTTAAAAAGAAACTGCGGATTTCCAGGCAAAACTATGTGAGGTGGACCACGAAATAACCTTTACATTTCTCCCGCTGATGATTTTCAGAGGTATACGAAAGAGAGCAAAAGTCTTATATTTCTGCTTCCTATGAGAGGCTGGGCAGCACTGAACATCCATAGAAAAACAAAAATACATTCAGAAACCTGGGGTGGAGCCTCGCATTATAATAATCACTGAAACTGAACATTTCCAGCTGACATTACAACCACAAACTTCCCCTGTTAGTTAAACAAGCGATAAATTTGGCTTTTATGGAAGAAACTTAAGAAGAAATCCACAAGAAGCCCAATTTACTGTTGCCACAAACCTTGTAGAACCATGAAGAAGCTGCTCTGACACCCTGAGCACATCTTCATAATGAAACACATGGGTGGCAGAATAATGCTGTGGGGACGTACTGGTATATTGAAGCTGGTCAGAGTTGGTGATAAGAGGGGAGGAGCTTTTCAATGTGCCATCTCTGTTGCATGTTTCTCTGTTCTACGTCTGTATCAATAAGAAACGTCCATTTCAGATCATAGGGCAGCTGTGGTCTAACTCTAACACAAAGGGCCAAAATTGTCAAGTCAAAAGCACTTGTGAGCCAAAAACTTTAAAAAAAAAAAAAAAAAAAAAAAAAAAAAAAAAAAAAAAAAAAAAAAAAAAAAAAAAAAAAAAAAAATTACAAAAAAATATGTTGTGATTTTTTTTTTTACCTGTACAACAATAAACTAAGCATGAAATATTTTAAATAAACAAATGAAGTAGTAAAGACTGTGTTAATCATTTTAGATCCCGAACTATTAAAGGTTTTCACATGTTTGCCTTATTGAAAGAAAGCCATCCAGTTTGCAAACTCTTTTGAGCTTGGTTGGGAAAGAAATACAATAAGAAAGAAGGATTTGGGTCACTATTTGTTTGAAAATGCTTGTTTTATTTAGCCAAGTTTATTAAATTAATGAAAAGCAGATTTGGGTGCAAAAAAGTCTGCTTTTGAGTAAAAGTGACTGGGTAGAGGTTGTCCTATTTACTATAAAATTAAACAGAATGCAAAAAGTGTGGTTATTAAAACATTTTATTTCTAATGTTTTCCACTGAAATCAGATTTTAATTGGTCAGTAATCATTTTTCCTTTAATTTTAGTTAAAAACAAAAAGCCTCCAGGGCCCAAATCTTTTTTTATGTTATTAGTTCTGTTTTGGGCTAATTGTCTTAAATCAGACTCTTTGAGTTTGAATGGCTTTTGTTTCTTTTTTTGCATTTTGAAATTCAACTTACAACCTTGTTACAATCCTGCAGCATAAATTGTGAATATTTGTAAATTTTTCTAGTCTTAAAGGGATCCACGTTTAGTTGTAACAGCAGACTTTATTTGAGAAACATTCGTTTCAAATTTAAAAACAAAACACTAACAATACTGTAGGCTGTTTAGTTGTAATAAATTTAAATAAAATATTGTCACATGGATGTCGCCATCTTGTTTACGCTGCAATGCATCCTGGGTAGATGAGGCATGCTAGGTGCTACAACGCTAGCTCTCTCCAGCCAGAAGAGTAATTTTTGTGCAATGAGTAACATTCAGCCCTTGAACTGGAGCGCATTGAAATAGAACGCAATGCAGAAATGACATGAGGAAATAAAAACGAGGAGAAGCAAACAGATGAAGAGGAGAGATTCAGCAAAAAAAAATGTTGGTCTTTGTGCTGCTGCTGCTGCTTGGAAATGCAAACCCAGAAGGAGAGCGTATGCAAAGAGCTCCAGTTTCTAACTCAAGCTGTTTGCGGTAAGCACCAGGATCAAAACATTTTCTCAAATATATTTGAATGTCGTGTTACAAAAACTTAAAGATGCTTCATTGTCACTTTCAACATTTCATTTTCTTCCAATTGGCTTTGATTTTGCGGTAGCTCCTGCTAATGGTGTTAGCTCCTGCTAATGGTGTTAGCTCCTGCTAATGGTGTTAGCTCTAGCTAATATAGTAAACAGTAGATCACAAATCTGTAATGTTTGTTTGTTTCAGCAGATACTTTGTGTATAATGGCACATAGAAACTTTGAGAAAAAAATGGTGACTTCCACAGGCGAAAAATATAATAAAGACATACAATTTTTGAGGTAATTACAAGTTATGTATCACAAACAACAACTTTTAGGTACATAGGAAAATTATGACATATTGAGGCCAACATGCTCAACTAGTCGTGGATCACTTTAAGATTCTCATCATGAGTGGGGGGTGGAGGGGGGGTTGGCAAAAATGTAAAAAATCATGTCTTGTGTTCCCTCTTCTTCTCGTGTGTTGGTCTATGACATAAAATACCAAAAATTACGGTGAAGTTTGTGATTTTAAACTGGTAAAATCTGAAAATGTTCACGGGGTGTGAAATGTCCATTTTTTCTGATATAGAACAAACATTAAGCTCAGCATCCAGTAGATTAAAATCTAACATAAACATCCCAGGACCACCATGTGCTGTTCTTCAAGCCCACCAGAAGACACTTCCTAAAGGGGAACATTGTGGAGCACCATCTGTTTTCATCTGACCCCATATAAGGGAGAAACAAATTTCCAAAAGATGTCAGAATCTGTGGGTTATAACTGCAACCAGACTTAATGAGAACATCTTAGAGGATGACAAACTTATCAGTGAAATCATTTTGTGCAGTGTTTTTCTTTTACTAAAAATCTCACCATGCCTTCCCTTTGACTGACAGCCACACTAACAATCAAACCTAACTTTCCCGAAATCTTCTCAACTCTCTACTGTAAACCCTTGCGGCAATGGCACAATGAGTGTGCTAAAATATTTTTACTGTGTTTGAAAAATTATGATCCACAGCTTCACTCTGAGGGTTGAGAGGAGGACAACAGTGAGCTTTGAATTTATGATCAAGACATAGTCCTTGGCAGTGGTATCCTGCCAGGAGGAAGAAGCTGCAAAGATCTGGGAAGAGGAGGCAAGTTTAACATTGTGTTCACAACCAACCACGGGAAAAAAAGCTGTACCTTGCTGCTAGTTACAGTCAGTTGGAATTTGCATTAAATATTTTCTCAGTTTAAACGACTTAAGAGACTGAAATTATTAAATTAGCTTTAAGCTACAACATAAAAACAGTGGCATGGCCATTTTTACCTAATTATCTCTTTATTTAAAATAACAAATCAATAAAAATATTTTGTGTATGACTGTCAGCAGTGGCGGGCACCGCTAACTAAAAACTTAGTTGCGCTAACACAAAAGCACTAGTCATAAACATTAGTTCTGCTAACACACTATACCAACATGGTATCTAACTGAAGCTAATGCTAAAGCGCTAAATTATATCTGCCCTTGAATATACAACTCTCAAGCACCAATTTAATTTTGAGATTATAACTTACATGTTCTATAATGTCCTTAGATGTTGTATTTATGTTGATATCTTATTCTCTACTGTTTGTTCATGTATGTTTCTTGTTTGAAATAAAATTATTGAGGGAAAAAAAGGAGAGAAAGAAGTGAGGAGAGGAAATGGTACTGCTACGTTAATGGTCTTCACGGGCTTCAAAATGAATATATGAATATAAACGTTGAACTTCTTGAAGAATTATTAACAGTCGAGAACCAAAACTTCAGCACAGATGTTGAACTTTATTCAGTCGAAAGTTTGCAAAACAACCCAGTTAGTTTGCACTTTAGAATTTATACGGAAAAATAAATGTAGGGGAAGCTAAGTGCGCTAAACGTTTTCAAAGTTAGCAAAAGTGCTAAGCGAAAAATTAGCTCCACTATTAGAACATCAGTAGATTAGAGGAACTATGGCCACCACTGACTGTCAACATAAATATCAAATGATTTACAGGTGTTGCATTTATCAACCTGTACTGTTTGAATCCATGTTATCTTTGGGACCTGGGGTCAACAGTGGACCATAAACAATCACAAAGTGCATTAATACTTTGGGCCAGCCCTAGTTGGAGTGCACACCCACTGAGTGCATGCTGAACCAGGCAGACAAAAACAGTTGTGATATTAGTCAGAGTTTTTATAAGTAAAAAGAGGAATAAACCATGTGTTTAACTTGACCAATAGATCTACTCTCAAGAGAAAATTGTTGACTCTTCTTTAGGAAGTAACTATTTTCCTGAAAGCCTCCTAAAAATTTACATCTGCTAACCCTCAATCAGAACATTGTCTGCTGCTCGGTTCATTTTCATACACAGGTATGTTCACGGCAGTGGGCATCATCCTCTCTTACCTGTAGGCCACAATCTCCATGTCTCTTGCCATCTTCTCACTCAGCAGCTCCTTGTACTCCTCACACTGCTCTTTCATCTGGGATTTGAAGTCAACCTCCTGCTGCTTTATTTCTGCTATAGTAAGCTGAGTAACAGAAAAACACAGGTTTTGGGGTGTTTAAAAAGTAGGTAGATTACATTAGAAAATCAGTTCAAAGTCTTGCAGGTTGTGACTCTGCATTAATCGTCCCAATCCCATACCTCTAACTCCTCAACCTCATCCATGTATGCAGCCCTTTTCACCTCAACTTCATCCAACAGCCCCTCGTTTCTCTTCTCAAGCTCATCGAGGTCCTTCTGCAGCTCCGAAATCTGCAGAAAAACATCCAACACCAGCCATTCATTTACAACATGGCTGCAAAGCATTTTATGCTACCAATCTGTTTTTTAAGAACTTCCTAAAAGATTCAGCAGCTTAACTTTATTTACAATGAAGATCATAAGAATGAGTGAACATTTATGCATTAAATAATAACAGCATACCAGCGCCTGGCATAAAAACATTCAGCTTGTAATTGTTTAAACGCAGTAATGCAATGATTGTTGAATGTATTCTGTATTTAGTCATGTTTCTGACCACCTGATGACCACAAATCCCAAATTTTCTTGTCGTTCAGCTCTGATTTGGCCTTATTAGAGACGTTTAACAATGCTTGCAGCCATGTCAGTACAATGCCCCACCAATGTGATCCAGATGGGAATATCTAGATGTATGCTTAATGGATTGCCATCAAAATTCATGCAGACATTCATTGTTTCCAGATGACGACTCCCACTGACTTTAGTGATCCCCCTGACAATTCATCCAGTGCTACCACAAGGATCACATTTGTGGTTTTAGGGTGAAATTCTTCAGCAATAAATGGATAATTTGCAATGGCCAGCATGACTATAAGACTTTTATGCCTTCTATCACTGCAAAGAGTGAAGAAGAGAGATCAATTTGCAAATTGTAAAACCACAGCAATGAGCTACAATGGGTTGGTTACCTAAAACTAACACTTGTAAAACATTATAATACTGTGCAAAAGAGCTGAAGTACTTATGTTTTACTTGAAAGCAGCCTTCTTTTAAAGTGGTTTTGATCTACATTTCTTGAATCCTGTAAAGTTTTCCTTTGAACTCAGGTTGCTTTTCTACCACTTTTTCAGTCCAGAAGCCATTTTGTAACAAATGTTTTGTTTTTGTTTCTTTAAGTCACTTAAGATTGATTAAACTTATTCAGGATTGCCAACTAATCAGATGAAGCAGTGTTGCATCTGCACATGTGGTCTTTTTTTAGGGTGCTATTTATTAGAAGCATATATAAAAAACAAACAAAAAAAAAAAAAAACATGAGGTGTTCCTGTATCTTTATATCAAAATGACAAAGGCAACAATTTTGCAAATGGGAGTATCTGTTAATAACTGGACAAATCTGGCCTTCATGGAAGAGTGGCAGGAGGAAATACTGAAAGAAAGCCACAACAAGTCTTGCTTCCACTTTGCCACAAGCCATGTAGAGGTCAAACCAAACGTGTAAGAGGGGGCTCCAGTCAGACACTACATGTAGAGGAAAAATAAAACCGGACACCACCTTGAACACACCACCAACACAGTGAAACATGGTGGTGGCAGAATCATACCATGGGAATTCAGGGCAATGGATCATAATTTAATACAGGCCAATCCTGGGAGTTATAGGCTGCAGAAGACTTGAGATTGGAATAGTTTATATCAAACCATGTATCCTCTTCCTTGCGGAAAACCAACATGTATCACTTTGTGTTGATCTATCACATAAAATCCCAATAAAGCTTAACAGGTTTGAGGTTGTAAAGTGACAAAATATGAGAAAAATCAACATTATTTTAAGATGACAACAATGACTAACTGAAGGAAGATTTATCTAAAACACCACTGGGATTGTAAAATGGGTCAATAAGAAACTGCACCTTTCTAAGGTAAGTGAAACAAACATGTCTCCCTACCAGCATCCTCACACATTCTGCAGATCTACCTCAGAGATGCTGTGGGTGCCTGCAACGCAGCATGGTACTCCAGCTGCAATATATCAGACAAGAGGGCCCTGCAGAGGATAGGGAGGGGAGCTGAAGGGGTAATTGGACTGGAGAGGATTATTTTCAGAGCTGCTGCTGGCAGAGCGGGGACTCCTCATGCCCTCTCATCAGGTAAGGTAAGAAAACATCAAAAGCAGAGCCACCAGACTCCTACACAGCTTTCTACTTCAAGGTGTGAAAATGAACTGCTGTAAAATTGTGCTCTTTAAATTAACACTCGTATTTGTACTCGTCTATTTTTGTGTTTTTTGTGTATTTAATAATTTTTCACACTAATGTGTTCCCTAAAGAAGCACTGTGTAAATTATTTACACACTATAAGCTATACCATGGGGCCATTCGTGGCATTGTGAAGCTCCTTGACCACAACTCAATATGATACAAATTCTGCACACCAGCAAAGACAAATGTACTTTTTACATTTTCTAAGGGAAGGATTTTAACTGAGAAATTTGAATCTTAAGCTTTTAATTTAAATCTTAAACTGTTAATGCAGCTTCAGTTATTACAACTACAAACTAGTGATCAGGCCCGAAATCTGGGTGTAGTGATGGACCCAGACTTGAACCTTCAGAAACACATAAAGACAGTTACAAAGTCAGTCTTCTATCACCTGAAGAACATTTCCAGGATTAAAGGACTATTGTTTCAACAAGATCTAGAGAAACTAATCCATGTGTTTATCTTTAGCCACATTGATTACTGCAATAGTGTCTTCACAGGTCTAACTAAAAAGTCAGTCAGACAGCTGCAGCAGATCCAGAATGCTGCTACTTGTGTTCTCACTAAGACCAGGAAAATAGAGCACGTCACCCCAGTTCTAAAATCCTTACACTGGCTCCCTGTAGCTGAGAGAATAGACTTTAAAATACTTCTGTTAGTTTATAAATTACTGAACGGCTTAGCACCAAAATACATGAAAGACCTGTTGTCGTCGTATCAACCTTCCAGACCACTCAGGTCTTCAGGTTCTAGGCTGCTCTGTATCCCCAGAACCAGAACCAAACATGGAGAGGCAGCTTTCAGTTTCTTTGCTTCACTAATCTGGAACAAACTCCCAGAAAACAGCAAAACAGCTGAAACACAGAGTTCCTTTGAATTAAATCTAAAAAACCCACCTGTTTAGAGCTGCCTTTGATTAGTAGTAAGTGGAACTTTGACCAACATATTTGCTGTATACTTGCCTGATGTTTTTATGCTGTAAAGCACTTTGAACTGCCTTGCTGCTGAAATGTGCTATACAAATAAAACATAGCAACAAGTGTTGGTGTGGTTCATTAACAATTTTAATTTTCAAGTAAATAGGACCTCAAACTTGAAACAACTTTTTCTCAGAAGCAGACTTAGGGTCATTCTTTCCAAAGGAGAATGACACATACGGTGTTCTTGTTGCTGAGAATACACTTAAAGATTTGTCAAGTCCAAGAAAATATAAACCACTCATCCAAAAAATTAAGGAAATAGTATGTTTTTGTTTTAATAAGACTCTTATGTTTTGGATCTGTGATTGACAGACCTCTTTTCTACAAAAGACTACTTGTTTAATTGACATATTGTGAGTTTAGTTTGTTGTTTAACAGGTCAAATTTTACTGTAAAGTTATTGTGGTGCTTTTAATTTTAAAAAATTGAGGCCCACAAGTACTTTCAACTTGACAAATTTGAAAAAAACTTTGGACACAACTTATGTAGAAAAGCTTTCAGAAAGTGTAAGAAAATGCAGATTTAGACCACTTTAAAAGATTACTAGAAAGTTTGGCTCCTTGGAAGAATAAATGTTTTTGCACTTTACTGTACACAGTAACCTGATTCATTTCTGTCCTAAAAATGATAAAACAATAGTGAGCTGAAGCGACTAAGAATAAAGTCAACAAACACAAAAAGGCAAGGTTAGTTTATAGGAGCATCTCTCCCTTGATGTCTGTCTGTGATGTCCTGTCATGAGTAATTGCAGCAATCACAGAAGTTCAACAATTATCTGTCCCAACCAGATGGGGATCGGGGTCGCATTTCAGAGAAACCGTCTGAGCAGAAGACAACCTACGCGCCAGATGACATCCCAAACTAGCCGAGCCAAGTGCAAGTCGTCTCCTTCTTTTCCCCTGGCATGATAAGTGGAGTGGAGTCATGTATGTATATGCGAGCAGTGGCATTAGACGCCATCACTGCCTGCTCTATTATATACAGTCCTGAGTCAAGGCTGATTTCACTGCAATATGTTTGTTTGGTCATGTTGTGTCTCAGTGAGAAACCAGACCCTGAGCATCCATCAGAGGCGACAGAGGAAACAGAGCAGATCGAGCCGAGCTGTCCATCCGTCAGGCGGCGCTGACCCGAGTGGGGCTCGTGTTGGAGAGATGTAGATGATGTTGGAGGAGCTCCGCTGTGGTTTCAGAGGCTCTGTGTTTATTTAGAGAGCTGGAAGTGGAGCCGCAGCCTCGGTAATGAGAAGCAAACCACCAGGTTTGTTACAGATGTGGTCAGCTGTGGTGAGACCGCTGACGGATGATAAAGAGAACAAGACGAGCTGAGAAGATGGTGGTTTCCATCTGGTGACTTCACCTGAGTCACATTATCTTTCTGTAATGTCCTAAAGGCTTCTTTTGGAATCTTTCCTATCAAGATGGGTTAAAAAAAATGGTTGATCAAGATTTATTTCTACTTTTCAAATTGAAACAGATGTTTTGAGGCGGTGAGTGTATAAACTTTTAAGACTTTTATGACTCTGGAGCCAATCTGAGAGCCTGTGCTTAATAACCGAGGCCACTGAGGGAGATAAATCCTGTCTGGGCTGCAGGCGAGCCCTTCACATCTCCTGCTGAAAGTGTCCTCAGAGTAAACACTCAGGATCTCCCAAACTGCTGCTTCCCTGTCACTCAGATGCTCTTCACTCCCTTCGCCTGCTGGGAAACCATTCTTTTCCAGCCTATTATATGAACCCAGTTGTGGAGTTTAAGTCATATCTGATCTTTTGTTGTTAAAGAAGCTCAAACTATATCCTTAGAGGATGTGGACCAGTGTGTCGTAACAAAAGGAGGCAAATTATGAGTCAGACATTAAGGTTTCTTCCTGTAGTGGCTGTTGCCTTTACAAATGATGTCTTATCAGCAAATTACAGGTGACAAAAATGTCAAAACCCTTGAAAAATAACCAACCTTGTAAAAAAAAGAAAAAAAAAACCAAACGTATTTGATTAGTCTATATCAAGATGGCAACCACAAAGAACATTTTGAAGTTTAAACCGAAAAACAGCTTTTTAGAAAGTTTTCAATTATTAAATGAAGATAAGGCTGTTTAAGTATGGCAGGCTGTTTTAACATATAATCGGTTTCGTCTGACTATCTGTAATTACAGTTTTTGACGGGACACAACTACATTTTGACAATCCTGAATGATAATTTAAGTTATCTGCTTTCACATTCTGATGAGTAAGAAGAAGAATTCAAGATATCTTCAATTACATTTTGAAGGTTCAAAATGCCTTTCAAGATATTTCAAATGACGTCACTGGATTCGTCATTTGAAGGGTCACACATCCCTAATTACAATTCAAGATATCTCAGATTTAATTATGACTACTAAAAAATTACATTTCTAGATATCTGAATTAAGAAATTGCACGCTGGCCCCCTTGTGCTACCACTGAGCTGTCCAAACAGTTGCCTGCTGAATTTTGGGTTTCCTGCACAAAATACTTAGAAAATGTCACAGTGTAGAAAGAGTTCAGCAGTATGGGATATGCGGAGAACAAAAACTTTGTGAACTTGAAGACTGCTTCAGAAATCTGCAAAGAATTTAAATTTATTTTCTTCTGACAGATACATTCAACTTAAAAACGGCTTTGGAGACCAAAAAGTGCAACCCATTTCCAAGCTGAAAATGGAGCATTTTCAAAAATCCTTTCATTTTTCTTTCATTTTTTCCCTTTAATTTTCAAAATAACAAACATCTTTGTTATTACAAATGGAGCCCCGACTCAATTAAGATCTCTGGAAAATGATATGTAAGGTTCATTAATTTATCTAAAACTTGTATAAAAACATCATGGATTCTTTGGATGAAAAAAAAATTATCTGACAAGGCCCAGAAAATCTTTAAAAACGTCTTCACATCCACATTTTTTTGTAATTTGGATGACTTTCCCTTTTAATGAAGTTAATAAGAGGAGGAAGCCCACTCACCAGAGTTTTCATCTCGTCCACATCAGTTATTTCTGTTGGGTCTTTGACCATTGACTCATCAGTTCCTCCCGCTTCCAGTTTCTTTCCATCACCTTTGCCAGAGGAGAACGCCCCAAACTCCAGCTGAAGAAATAAACGATTAGGACATGACGCAGTTGTACAAAAAAAATCGGAGAGATCACAGTGGCATCTCATTGAGGCAGGTAAGTGCACTTTGACAGACGGAGCAAAAAGCCTCTTCAGAAGGTTGGGTTGGATGAGCAAAGCTCTCTCTTCATGCACCTGATTTGTAATTACATTGGGGGGTGGGGGGGAACAGCCGAAATAAGCAACATGAGGGCGCACAGGTGTGTGGGACACAGCCAACAATCACCATTCCTGTTCAAATCCAACAGCAATCATTTTAACATCGAGACAATCGTGTCTCATAATTGAGGCCAGGCGCAGACAGGACGCCGTCCAGCTGGCAAAGGAAGACGCTGAGTGGGAGGGAGAGAGTAAATAGATGGGATTTAGTCAGAAAAAAACAGAACGCACTCACTTCTAGTCAGACACACAGATAATTCATATATAAATGGGTCAGATATTCTTCTCTAATGCCTCTAAAAACGTCCACTCCAGAGCTGAGAGGGAGCCTGGGAAGGCGGCCTGCAGTCTGATTACAACCCTGACCTCTGAACCGGTAGACATCCTCACCCCAGATGGGGTCAGACCCACCGGAGCTCCAGCATGACCCCGATGCCGTACCTTTAAGCAGCACTGCAGCTACAGAGGTGGACGAAAGGCATTCTGTCCGGGTCCAGAACTACAACCCTGTTTCTCAGGTTCTCCTCCTCTGTTGTGCTAAGAGGTAAAGAAAACAAGTAGGGGTGTCGCAGCATGATTTGTGAAAGCGGAGACTTATGTGGAGACCCAAGCGGGCTCTTACGGGGGGGAGGAGAGAAGAGGAGGTGATCAGCTAGGAGCATGAGGAGCAGCTGTCTGAAGACCTTAATTAAATAAGAATCAATGCAATAATAAGGAATATAACATTCTTTTAAGCAACAAGGCTTGCAATTAAAGGTTCATAAATGCCCAGTTGTTGGTATAAAAATAAATTACAGGCATTAAAAATGCAGGAAACAGAACATCTTGTTTTATGAGGTTTCTCTGCAGATATTCTTGAGTCTACAGCCAGAAGGAGAGCTGTGAATATTAAACTTCCTTGTGGCATGTTTTGTGTCTTATGTTTCTCTGTTTTGTACCTGGAGGCTCTCGCCCAGCTGGCAGTGGTACTCCTTTACATCCAGGGCTGGAGTGATGTCAGGGCTGCCAAACCTAATCGCAGCTGCACCCAGAGTCCTTTCATCTGGCTGCAGCAGGCTCTCCACTTCCTGCATAGACATCCAACACATACATAAACACACTGATGATCCTCTATAAAGCAGCAATTACATTCAGCAATTACTGCTATTCAATACGTTATACACTATTAGAAGCAAAAGCGCTGTCAAGGCCTATTGAAAATCCACTGTTTATTGTTTTTTGACTTTCTATTTGCCTTTTTTCATATTAAAAAAAAGTTACAAATTTTTGCAGAAACATGAAGCTGAACGAATATTTGGGTTTTCCAACTTTATGCGAAGCAGGCTTGGCAAAATGCCTCAAGAGAGCCCCTTGGACTGCAGACCTCTGTGGATTGCATGCCAGAGTAAACGGAGAGAACCAACATGCAGGTGGAGAACAAACAAGCTCAACGCAGAAAGAGCCCATGCCGGGATGTGCTGCAAGGCATTAACAACTAGATTATCTCAACTTGACAAATCCCACAAATACATAATCAGAGCCACACCAAACTTTCTGCTTTTAATTCCTTAAAGCCTTAAACTCCTCATGTCAATGAATGCAATTATGTACTTAACGAAATCCTGAAAAACAACTGAAAATGTTCCCACTATTTCCATGAATTGCTTCTGTTTGAATGGCTTATATATTATTTGTATATAAATTGAAATATTTCATGAAGTGAAATTGTTAGAACAGCTTGAAATGCAACTTTTTGGGTCAGAATAATTTTGTTTTCTATAAAAGAAGCTGGACATAAAATTCTTTCCTTTAGCGCCAACTATGAAGTATTGACATTAAACTGACTGAGATTTCCATGAGCCTTTTTGATTAGTGTTTATTATACCACAGAAAACTAATTAAAATATCCAGTGGTGGGCACACATCCACTAATAGCGGGGCTAATTTTTTTGTTTAGCTCTTTTGCTAACTTTGAAAACATTTAGCGCCCTTAATTTCCCCCAAATTAGTTTTTCCATATAAATTCTGAAGTGCAAATTAACTGGGTTGTTTTGTAAACTTTCGGTTGAATAAAGTTCGACATCTGTGTTGAAGTTTTGGTTCTCGGCTGTTAATAATTCTTCAAGAAGTTAGACGTTTATATTCATGCTCTTATTTTGAAGGGGGGTGAAGACTGTTTACGCAGCAGTTCCGTTTCCTCACGTTCTCTCTCTTTTCCCCCCCTAATAACTTTATTTCAAACAAGAAACATACAAGAACAAAATAAAACACGGACCGTAGAGAACAAGATATAAACGTAAATGCAACATCTAAGTGCATTATAGAACTTGTAAATTATAATGTGCTTGAGGGTTGTAGTGTTTTAAGGGCAGATATAATTTGAGCTAAAGTTAGCACTTTAGCATTAGCTTCCGTTAAAAACCAGTGCAGGGCGTTAGCGGAAGTGATTATTATTAGCGCTTTAGAGTTAGCGCAAATAACTTTTTAGTTAGCGGTGCCCACCCTGAACATATCTAATAGTGGAAAGACGAGTAAAATTGTACAATGCAAAGAAAAGTGGATGACGAAATAGGAACCTGAAGCACCCTGAGATAAGGTAAAATAGTCTGAGTGAGGAGGAGATTGTCCTGTGGTCTGAAGGAGCTGTTAGAGCTGAATAACGCCTCCAGCCCAGTAACAACCTCTGCATGGATTTCTTCAACTTTCAGTACATAAGAGTTGCACATTCATTATTCAGAGACCAACATTTTTCAGCTTCGCGTTGCACCCGAATGCACTCCTGATTTGTCAGGAGAAATTGGACGTCCATAAAACAAGATAATTTCTGTTTTCATGTGAGATTTAGCCACATTTCCCACACTGTGAGTTAAGGAGGTCGGTCCAGAGGGAGTGGGTGGGTTTAAGTGGCGGGCAACAGAGGAAAACAGAGCGATGGAGTTTCGGCTGTGAAGCTGGGCTGTGTCTGTCATCTTCTGGTGAGGTGGTGGATAGCCGTGCTAGGTGCAGAGAGGCAGAGTGTGCGCAGCGATGATACATGGTTGCAAACAAAGTTATTTTAAAGGACCACGTCAGGATTTTGGCAAAAGAACAACCAAACAATTAATACTCCTGCATTGTGTGTTAGGTAAATATAAAGACTGCACAGATGTTGGCTGTAAACTAGCTGTCACCACATGCATTAACGTTTAGGTTTCTCTGTGTTTTGAGCTCAAATAGAAACTAAAATGCTCAGTGGGTAGAATATCTTTAAATAGCCACACAAACTCCTGAAAGTTTCTTTCAAATAAAACAAAATCGCTCAGATTTTCAGGTCATTATAGTCAAAAAAAGGTAAAGGCAGGCCCTGTAATTAATTTGTGACAGGTTATATTGAAAATTACTGGGATCTGAAGCCTTAAAAGTAGTTTTATTATCTCCCAGGTGAGCTGATGGACAGCTCTGATTAAATGTTGCGTTGCTTGCTTCTCTTTCTGAACCTTCAAGGGACTTTTAGAGCATCTGCTGAAAGGTTAAATAGGGATTTTTTTGACACAGATGATCAGCTCAAGTAGGTATTTGTAAGATAAAAAGAAACAAACATACCTCTAATAAAGTAGTTTGTTAGATTTCTTGTATCTACATAATCTAACTCTTATTTAGAGCTTTAACATATATTTTTAGGCCTCTACAGCTAATATATTCATGCTCCAAGATTTAAATATTTCTTCATACTGAAAATTGCTGTAGCATTTTCTTGTCATCATTGCTTAACAGGTTACTCCTAAAAATGTGACTTTTTTCAGTTTAAGGTGTGTCAGACATACTTTGAGGCATGAAAATTGACAAAACAAAGCACATGAATGAAAAGCAAAACACGTTTTTGTGCAAACTTATGGCATTATCGCTTTGCTGAAAAAAATGCATAATTGCTATGCAAAACAGAAATTTGAAAAAGAAACCTAACATAAATAAATAGCTAAAAGTGGAAACCCCCAGAAAGAAGGCCTGGTTACACCTGGATATAAAACTAATCTGTTATTTAACTCTGGCTCATCGTTTACTCTCTCATTTTTTTTTTCTTTTCCACCCTCTCCTTTAAACTGCAGGATGTTGATTCATAATGAAAGGAAACGATCCAATTGGTTCCTCTAAGAAGAAAGTTACGCTTCCACAGAGGCTTTATTTTGATTCTTGTCTTTTAATTTATCTTTATTGACAGTTTTTCCAGCAGTTGACCCAATAACTCCCTAAACTGACTTAGAACAAACCCTTTGAGGGGGTATTACTTTAAAGCTGCGGTATGTAACGTTTATAAAAAATATATTTTTCTACATATTTGTTGAAACTTTGACTCTGTCATGACAGAATGGTATGAGACAGATAATCTTTGAGAAAAAAAAAAAAAAAAATTGAGCTCCTCTGTCTTCTCCCAGTGCTATCTTGCTTCCAAGCAGCCAGAATTGCAGCAAAAAGTGACTCCATGAAGTAATGATTCAAGAGGGCTGAACAAAACATCATGGCTCACTTGTTGAGACTATAATTTCCAATCTCTACTGCTTGTTGGTCTATCACACACCATCCCAATAAATTACAATGCAGTTTGTGGCTGCAAGGTGACAAAATGTGAATACCTTTGCAAGGCACTTTCGTCAGAACAAAGAGCTACATTTCAAGTATTTTTTTTGTTGTTGCTGCTGCTTCATCAGAGAGATTTTTCTCACCGTCTTGTGGTGGGTCTCCATGTTGGCCAGCTGTTCCTCATAGACAGCCACTCGCTCCCTCAGTGCCAAACACTCTGCAGTCACAGCATCTACCGCCTGCAGAGACAATCAAGTTAGCAGAGAAAACTAGAACAGAAAGATCAGAATTCCTTTACTGACATTGTGCAAGAAAGCGCAACGAAATTTGAAAAATAGCAACTCTCAAAGGCAGTGCAAATAAACAAGTATATTTAAATAATTACAAAAAAAATGTCATAGAAACAAACAGAAACAACCGGGATGTGAAGAAAAATGATGATTGGGGTTTGGATGAAGCTGCGGTGTTCAGGGCAACAACAGCTCTTGGTTAGAAACCGTTTTTTAGTTTGTTCTTGTCTTTACTGCCCTGAAATGCCTCCCTGAAGGTAAGACTTTGAAGAGATGGTGGTCGGGGTGTGAGGGGTCCCTGATGATGCTGCGGGCTCTCCGGAGAGGAGAAGTAGATACGTTTGAGTCTACAGTTTATTAAAGCACAAAAAGACTGTTTTCCTGTCATGTTTTTGTTTCAGCATCGCATGTATTTGCCCAGGTTCACTGAACAGGAAGTAGACGCCGCACTGCAGAGGAAAAAAGAGACCGACTAGACACAAGAGCCCTGTTGCCCAATACATTTACCAGCGGGGGGGTGTCAGCTCACACACTTCCTTTTAAGATTAATCTGTGTTGGATGCAGTCGGAGTGGCTGCTTTTTTTATTTTCACACAAGAATTGGTGGCAGACACAGGAATCCTCTCTGGAAGGATGGAATGATACAGTTTTCAGCCATACGTATTTTGTGCTTTGTAAACATGTGACAAAATCAGTGTCCCCTTAAAAATTAAGGTTTGTGCATCATCTGTCAAAAGGTTTGTTTTTGTAAATGTGTGTAAAACTCCCACGCTGTCCCCTGCTTGAGCTCAAGTTACAACCACAAAACTCGTGTGAATTTTGGCAGACTATTTCTACTTTTCAGTGCCTAAACCTGACTAGACAGTGACGCCCAAAGGGGGACAAGCAGAACAGAGATCGTTGCCTTTCATTTAAAGTCCCCCAGGAGGGGTAGGAATTAAAGTATGACCTAGGATGGAGAAAATGAATGCTCCTAGATGCATATTTCTAGAAATATTACCTATGATCTAAAACAAAATGTATTTTTAAGGTGAAAATAAAGATGTTGAGAGGACAAAGATGCTGTCGGTTCGTCCAGAGTTGCCTTTTAAATTTACTCTGATGTTTTTGGAGCAGTTGAGCCCCTCAGGGCGCAGTTTGGTAAAGTGATGAGGACGCTCTTCAGCGTTTCCATTTTTGCATCTATAGTTTATGTTCTGCCACCAACATAAACCAAAACATCCCATCCCTCCCATATGGCCGCTACAGCCTTATAACAGGGAGCACCGAATTGTAGATTGGTTCCCTGAGATGAGGCTCTGCTCAGAGGAGCCTGCCAGGGAAATGCAGCTGCTCTATAGTCACTCAAATGTTGTTTTTTTTAAAAAACTGATTTAAGAAACTAATAACAAATGTAAATAATTTTATACATGCACAAACAAACTACAAATTATGTGTACCCATAGTGATGTGACAGTCATCCAGTCCTGCTTCACATCTATAATTAAGTCACTAAATATTCCTTTGTGCTCGTTATCTTAACTCAACGTAATTGCTGTGAATGCTAAGAGTGAAGAAATAATAAGCATCACTTTGGGTGATGTTTGGGTTCATCACTGCATCGAACCGAACAAATTCAGACGATTTATGCATTTTAAAATACTCATTGGTTCAGTCTTGCTCTGTTTTCAAGTTGGTTTAATCCGAGAAGGGAACGCTTCAAGGCTGGAACGGGGACATTTTTACAAAGTGTGTTTTCACAGAGGAAATTAGAAGGGCAAATTTGTGAGTTATGACACAAAACAGGTGCAAAAAATTAAAACCGGTCATGTTTTTTCTTGTGGTGTTGAGAGAAGTACAGCTTGTTGTGGGTTAATCTGTGCAATGTTCCCTCCTCTCCTCCACATCTCTGCTCTTCATCTACTTCCCTGCCAGTTTTCCCACCAGATATTGTTGCCCTGCAGCTGCAACCAATTCAGAACCAAGAACTGAGCCAGCAGCAACATCACAGCACTGTACTATGAAAAGCGTTACATCTGTAAGGGAGAAATTAAAGCCTCTCTCACATCTGGTCCAGCTGTGGACAGATTAGTTCGGGCTTGTGTGAGGAAGGGGTGGAGTTGCGGTGGGGAGCCTTGGTGATTTGGTTGCTGATCAACAACTACGGGTTGCTCCCACGGAAGAGGTAAACTGTTTCACAGAGGCTCAAACCCTTGACAGCGCTGCCACCTAGTGGCCAAACTACATTATTACAATAGGTAATAAAAATGACCCTTTTGTTAGTGACATTTCTTTTTCATTATAAAAACCATAATAATACTCTTATAAATTAGGCATCTACTATGGAAACTCACACCACTTTATTATGATTTTTGTTTTGATTGAAGAATTCAGGCTTGTCAGTCCTAATAAGGTGATAAAAATGAATATTTAGTTTTTTTCTGCAACGGTGAGGTTGAATAAAGATGCAAGTATTTGTATGTAAATACAAGGAATCTACGCTTAAGTTTCGCTGCGACTGCCTTAAATTTAGCACCACTTTATAAACTGATCAGTAACTAAAAATTAAAGTATGTAACCTTGACAAAGTCCTCAATCAAAAAAAAAAATCAAAAATGCATATAACAGACTATTAGTTACATAATCATTTTTCCTGACACTTTCCATACTATCCTCACTTTTATGATATTCTATGTGTTTGTCTGCTTGCAGATTTCTTCTGTTTTTGCTTTTTGTACAATTAAATGTTTTAGATGATCAAGAAAATGTTGATATCAGACAAATAAGACTTTATTGTCCCGAAGGGGAAATTCTTTTCCACAGACCAGAACCTGTACTCTCATCACCAAGTAAAAAACGCAGTTTTCATATACAGTAGAGGAATTTTGATCCGCTCTTCTTTGCACAATTATTTTATTTCAGCCACAGTGGAGGGTTTTTGATCATGAACTACCTGTTTAAGGTCATGCCACAACATATCAACTGGATGTAAGTTCAGGCTTTGACTAGGCCACTCTAAACTCCTCTTTTTTTCTTCCTGGTGAGTTCTGGATCATTGTCCTGCTGCATGAAGTAAAAAATGGGAAATATGGGCCACATTATATCCCAGTGAGACAAGAAGTCTTGGATTACCAATTGAAACTTCTTTAACGCTCTAATGAACTAAAGGAAATTACAATAAAAAACTGCATTTGTATTTATTTTATAGGAAGGGTATATAGGTAATCTTAGTTGAAAAACTTTTAACTAAGATTATTAATAGTCTAGGTTTTATTCCAACTGAATAAATTCACTAAGATTTAAAGGTTTTAGATTTTTTTTTTCAGTGTGAGATAATGCTTCATGAACTTTACCGACCGTTACCAATAAGTGCTGTAGGTTTTATTTGAGCCAAGATGTCTTTGCAAACATGTTGCTTATCATTTTGGACTTAATTTGGTGACTTGAGCTTTTTATTTCATTTGTAAGATGTTTTTGCAGGCATGTAGTAACCCCTGATACCAGGGACGTTTATGTCTTTTTTTAGTTTTAAAATTTAGCCAATAAAAAGCTGATGAAAAGTGCTTTTTGTTTTTTGGGGGGTTTTTTTATATATAAAACAGTGGTCACATTTTACCTCTGCAACATCTTGTTGTCCCTGCTGGACGAGCATCCTCTGATGTGCAGCCTTCTCGTACTCTTTCTGGAGACATTCAAGCTCTTCCTTCAGCTCCTCTGTGTCACAAACAATCTCATCCTGCAGATGGTGAGAACAGAAATGGATTCTGACAGGTTTGTAGTGCTCAGTGTGCAAACTGAAGTGGATGAGAGGGACTAGAAGTTGCTCTTGTATGGAGATAACCCTTGTCATGGATGCCAACTCTGAAAAACATGCATCGGACACACCCAGCAGCACCCCTACCCTCTGCTTGCGCAGTCTTTCCACCACTGCTTCCAAACTGTACTCAGGCTGAAGCCTGAGTACAGCGGAGGTGATGTTGGGGGAGGCGTGTTGACCGTTCAGATTTTCCTCCAGATCAGCGATCTGGCATTCAAGAGAGTCATTCTCTTCTTCCAAACGACGAGCCTGAAGGGAGCGGACACATCAGTAAAAAGGCAGAAAAGTGAAGAATATAAAAGGCGTTTAAATTAGCGTCTGTCCACACCAACTCAATCAGTTTGACCAAGCGGTCGTTCAGGGCGGCGATGGTGGTCCGCTCCTGGACAAAGCGGTCCAGACCCTCTTTGTTCAGAGCTTTCGCTGCAACAAAGTCTATTTTATCACAGCCACATTTGTCAGCATCGGCACACCTGCAGGAAAAGCAAAAAACACAAAAACTGGACTGAAGAAGATGGAGGATTTTAGGAAAAATGTAACTCTGGCATTTGGTATATGTGGAAACCTTAACTAATAATGTAGTAAAATCTTTAATTGTACCAGCTTTAATAAATAGCTTGGTGCAATAATACTCTAAATGTCACCGCACACATAAGCTACTTTTTTCTGTTGGAATAAAAGGGATTTGTTTTCACCACCTTATTGTAGCTTCCTGTCAAGTATTTATGCACCGAGCTTGACATCATATATATTCTTTAATACATTGTTCTAAACACACATTCAGATATTTTAAGTCTCATCTAATGCAGGACTACATGTAAATACAGGAACATCTCAACAAAATATATGTATATATTCAATTCAAATATTCTTTATTTATCCCAAAGGGAATTAAGTGTTGGTGTAACTTTAATTAAGGAGTCATAGATGGTGATGGCTGTGGGCAGGAAAGAGCTCCTGTAGCGGTCTGTTTTTACAACTAACTATATATCTTTATATATAATTTTTATCTATCTATACACAATTTTGTTTTTTGGTTGTTTTTTTTTTTTGTTTTTTTTTGTCAAAACTGATTGAACATCCTGAAAAGAGCGACAACATATTTTCGGTTAAGAGTTGCACCGCTTTTGTTAATAATTAATAGTAACTGAAAAACAAATTTAGATATGCAGAGATTTTATTCCATCAACACGTCATTCAAACACGTTTATAAATGCATGTCTCCAGTTCAAATAACATCCAGAACAATAAACTGCCCTCAGACGGACTGTTTTCCTCAAAATAATCTTAATATTAATAAATGTATCGCGTGTGAGGAACCCTGACCTGGCAGAGGGCCGGTACTGCCCCGCACGCTGCAGCCTCAACCCTGCGTTTGGACTCCACCTGTCGTCCTCAAACAGCCTGCGGTAGGAAGACACTCTGAGCATGGCCATGACTCCGGATCGGTTCGCGATTAAAACACAACAAGCAAATGGTGTCAGCAGCACCAAACCGGGTTTTATAATCACAGGGATCGTGAATGTGGCATCGAGGTGAAGCTCACTACTTATAGCATGAACGTCATTCAGTGGGGACTTCACATGTACCTGAGGAGTAAACTACTAAATCAAACTGGACAGTTGTTGGGGGTTTTGCTCCCCTCCCACCAGGAACAAATGGAGCAAATATCAGCTCAAGTACATCAACGATCGGTCTCAGTCAGTCTCATAATGTGTCATGAACCAGTTTGGGAGGAAACAACTTTTCTGAAAAATAAAAAGGAACAAAGTGAATTCAGTTAAAATAAAAGAAAACTGGAGCATCGCATAAAAAGAAAATGATGAAACTGCTCGTTTTAAATATATAAAACAGCCAGAAGAGGGTAGAATACCAAAGAATTGTACTCAAGTAAGAGTTGCACTACTTCAGCATATCTTTTACTCAAGTAATAAGTAACCATTCAAGAAACTACTCAAGAGCAAAAAAGCATTTGATTAAAAAAAAAAAAAAAAAAAAAAAAAAAAAAAAAAAAAAAAAAAAAGGCTAATTCAGCACTGAGTAACTGAGCGCATCATCTGGTTTAATAGCTTAAAATGAAGGTAATCTGACAAAACAGAGTTATGTGCAAACTGGTATTTTAAGGACTGAAATGAAAGAAACACAAATAATTAAGGGGAAAAAAGAAGCTAAATTAGATATAGAGCTCTCTCTCTCTCTCTCTCTCTCTCTCTCTCTCTCTCTCTCTCTCTCTCTATATATATATATATATATATAAAATTTATCTATAATCTATACCTATCTATAGATGGATAACTGTCTCTACAGGACCTCATTACTGCTAGCATCCATTCGACTCTTCCAACAAAAATAACACCGATATCATTCACTATTTATTATTATATATATTATATACAAGAAAATGGAGCATCTGTCTTTCTTGCAAAGACTATCATAAATGTGTAAATGTGTCTTGCCTGCAGTGACAAAATAAAGTATCTATATTACTCATTTATTAATTACCAAAATTTCTGCTTTGGGTTTATTGCATAGACCTCAGAGTAAGTATTTTATCCAGTGACTGAGAAGTTTCCATTTCAACATTCTGGTTTATTCAGAAAACTGCATCTGGCTTCATCTGATGGAAAATAATTGCAGTTTCTTAACTTTACTAAAACATTTTCTGCTGCATTGAGCAGGCATCGTCACATAACGCAGATAATTAAAGCCTGCATGCATGACACTTCAACAATCAGCTCATATTTATTGCAGCTCCAGCAGTTCTTTGCAATAATACTGTGTACAGTCATAATGCAACAAGCTTGCAATTCATTTTATATGGTCAAGGCATCGTTAAGGGTAATATTGTTGTATTTTACACTGCCATGAGATAAGAGGCTTTCATCACCAGCTAATTGGAAGCCAACAAACCCACGTTCAAGGTAGTTAAGCGTGTGGAAGGTCAGATTTAGGGTGTTTGTGGTCACAACAGAAATTAGTTAAAAACATGACAACAATAGATTTCATGTAGTTTTATTCTTCTTAAATAAATTAAAAAGTACCCAAAAACATTAAAGTTGCTGTTAAATGTACCTTAATTTTATGAAACAACAACAACAAAAAAGCGACATCAGTTGACGGCGTTGCATCCAAAATTGAGATTTCCGATCACGTTTTCTCGCTAATGATGATGGTTCGTCTTTCTACAGAAAAGGTCAAACTTTCTCCTTGAGCAAAAGCCACCGTTTGGCAAAACTCACATTAATGTTTGAATCATATCTGTCAGCTTTTTCACCCTAAAGTGTGTGTTCACATCTATGTAGCTTAATGTGCTCCGTTTTCTGGTAACCTCTTATTGGGTCTGAACGGCGTCAGTGCAGTTACGCAAGACGCCGACTGGAGGAGATGAGTGTCATGATTGTGAAAACTAAATCTGACGTGTGTCGAGAGAAACCATTGAAGAGGAAACATTCAACAAACTGAGGGGAAAAGTTCCTTATTTCTACAACCACATGTTTTGCAAGAGTAGGAACCGGAAATCGAGTATCCTCAGTGGCGAGGCTGGGACCGGGGTGCAAAAACGTAGAGAAATGAGCAGTTAAATCTTGGTATATCTGCTCCCAGAAAACACTGCAGCACTTAGAAGAGCTTTTACTCTGCAAACAATCAATACAACTACTGTAAGAGACATGTGGGGGGGGACACACATGTAAACAAACACAGATATAAACAGTACCACTGTAATGGCTGACAGGAGACAACGTCACACAATCTCACCATCGGACACTCGTGAAACACAAAACGTTCACTATTTACACCGTTTCAAGACGTCAAAACCCTCGGAGAGCGGGCCTCCGCTCGGCCGGGAGGTTAGTGTGAAAAACTTGTCCTGTAACACTGACAGGACTGAAGGTGTGGAGGACAGCAGTGGTACAGGTACAAAAGTAAACCAGACTGAAGTAAAAAGCAAAAAAAAAAAAATAAAAAATAATAATAATAATAATAATAACAAATCAAATGGTGCAAACTCAGAGGAAAAAATATATAAATAACAGTTAAAATACAAGATATGTTAGCTATTAAATTCTATTGTCTCCTCAGATAAAATGCAGCAACAAATGATTGTCGTTACTTATCTTAAGCATAAACATTCGCAGTAACTGAATACTATAATTATCCCATTCCAAACTAAATGATACAACAGTATGCTTAGAAAAGCAGTATTTACTACCACTCCAGGAAGAAGCATTCCTGTCTTTAGTGTGGGTCTGTCTGTATAGTGTTTCCATTCACTCCACTCACTGATTTTGGCATGAGCATCTTCTCTAAGAGTCAGCAGACAGCGAGGACCAGGCTCCATCCTTTAGGTCGTTAAAAAGTGCATCGCTTCAAACTTTTCCCAGAAAGCTTCCGCATCCTGTAACGGGTGCTTGGCGAAGACGCGGCGCCTTGCTGGAGTCATCAAAACGGACGACTCTGATGCCTCTAATAACAGAGATGGTGAGAGCTGAGGTGCAGCGAGGCCGCGCTGGTCTCCGACGGATGACAGAGATTAAATAGTGGATCAGAAACACGCTGGGATGCAGGTCGGGGTCGATTCGCATGGAGGAAGTAGAGCTGAGGGAGTTAGTCCTCGTCTCCTGACATGAGGAAACCCAGGATGAAGTTGATGGCTTTCTGTCGGTCCTGTCCCGACTGCCTGCTGGCCATGTTGGGCGGCGGTCGGATGAGGAGGCTGGCAAAGAGCGTAGCTAAAAAACACAAAATCCACCCATTATTACTGCTTATTATCATTCCAGTAAATGTCGTCTATTAGCTCCTTTGCATTCATTATTTCTTTGTTCACTCACTTTTGTAATTTTCCTCATTCTTTTCCATTCATTCTCAATATTTATTCTTTATCCTACATTAATTTGTACGTCCGGAAGCCGAGGTGCGGCTCGAGAAAACGAAAACAAAGAGATCACGAGATGACTGGCGCGTGTTAAACCTGATCCCATCATTCAAATGCCAGCGGGAGACGGCTTAGAAGTGCAAGTCGTGGACATCCACGTGTAATTCTGTGAATAAATGACGGTAAACCATAATGACACCACGTCGCTGGTCTGATGATTAAACCATCGGGAAATTAACTCGTTATCTTGAGAAAATGGTCATCGTTATTACGTGATAACGACAAATATCTCGAGTACGATCGCTCTCGGCTTCCATATCTACGGGTCCTGATTTGTTTATTCGGTTAAATCTCGTTATTATCGCTTATTTATCAGCGATATTTAATAAATTGTTCGTACTGAATCCTTTTCATTCATTTAGTTACTTTATTTAAATTAATTCCTTAGTTCGTATTGCTTTTCGTTCGTTGCCGTTCATTCTCGTCGACTTCCACTCATTCATGCATTTTCATTCCTTTTATCTCGTTCTCAATTTTTAAATTAATTTCTTTATTGGTTCTTTGATTCTCACAAAATAAAGTGTCATTATTTTTCATTAAGCCATTCATTTTCATTCATTCTTGGTCATAATCATTTACGTTCATTAGTTTGTTTTTCTCCATTCAAGCTAATTCTCCTTTCATTCAATCATTTCTATTCCTTCATTCAGTCATTTTTTTATTTATTTCATTTGTTCATTTCAATTCATTCTTGGTCATTTTGGTTAATTTGTAGATTTCTGGTGGTTTTCCGTTTTCATTCACTTGTTAACTTGTTAGTTTCCCTTCATGTTTTTGTCAACTGACTGATTCTTGTTGATTTTCATTCATTCAAATATGTTTGTATGTTTTTGTTCATTTTTTTCCTCCATTTTCACAAACGTGGGACTCAGTTATTCATTCATGTTGGTTCATTCTTGTTCTATAGTTTATTTTCATTTACTGGTTTTGATTTACTTAGTTCATTTTCGTCTATTTGTTCATTTTTGTTTCATTTTTAATTTTTCACCCATTCATTTTCATTTTTGCGTATTAATTCATTTGCTAATTTTCACCATTCATTAGTTCTTTTAGTTCATTCGTTTTTGGTTGATTTGCTCATTCATTCAACATACCCTGGACAACCTCTGCAGTGTGGTACATACAAACACAGTATGTAACTATTACTGTTGTTAATCTTGTTTTTTAAAAATTGGGGGGGGGTTTCCACTTTAAGACCTTTTTGTGTGAAACTTTAAATGTGTTGTTGCTGCTACACCTGAATTTCCCCTTTGTTGGAAAATAAAGGCTGTTTCTATTCCACTAGACGCTCAGTCTCTTACCTATGAGGTTAGCTGTTAGGTTGTTGTTGTTTGAGTGCTTCAGCAGTTCTTTAAGAAAAGACATCAGGTAGCGAAACACGTTTCGATGAGCCCGGGGCAGCTGGGAGATCAGCTACAAACATCAGAGACGGAGCTTAATCATTTCACTGCAGACCTCTATCCATCATCACATCCACTTTATGTTTGCAGGAACAGCGAAGATCTGGGATCTGCGTACCTGCTTGCAGAGGCGGCTGTCGTGAGAGCTGTCAAGGCACCGTTGGTAGAGTTCATAGCACACCACCGGCTCCGGCAAGGCCTCCAAAAAGATCAGCAGAGCTTCAGCTACAGAGTGGTTGCAACCAGCTGGATGAGAAGTTAGGGAGAAACTGGAGTTTAGGGAGTCCAGTGGAGGCCATGAAGAAGAACTGAGCTTTAAAAATGTTTCCCTTTTCTGTCAATAGAAACCAGGGTCCCTCTTAGAAGTTAAGGTTCTTCTCAAACTGCACCCAGAACTTTATCAACATGGCTGCATTTCAGTCGAGGGTTAACATGAGGTGTCAATTTGGGACAGTAATCTAAAGTGCTTTCTTGCTAATTGCTTTCCTGCTGTGGTTCATTCTACAAACATGAACCACAGCAGGAAATGCACAAAAAGCTGTAGTGCTGCTAAAAAGACTCACTGTTACACAATTAATCCAGATGAAACAAGGCGAATTATTGTCCCAAACGGCAGCTTCACTCCTCCGAGTTGACAGACTGCCTCGGTATGATGTAAACCACCATGTGTTTCGTGTTCAGTTAGCAAACCGTGTGTGTTTCTACTGCCAGAGAAGAGCTTCCTTATAGCAAATTGAAACCGATGCAAGGTTAATTTCACAGCAACATCCCCGATTTGAACGCCAGGTTTCCACTTAGCATTTTCTCCGTTTTCAACAGTTTATCTCCATCTTGTTCAGGAATAACTCCACCTCTAGCCGAGCCACAAATTCTCCTGCATCTCAGTGACTAAATGCCTGAAGGGATAAACTCTCACCATGATGAAGGCAACTTTATCCTTTAACATCTGAACCATGCTGTAGATTTGTTAAATCTCATCACTGCAGCTTTTAAAAATAAACATGGGATTCAACAAAAATCATTTTGAGGATACGTAGAGACTGTGGGATGCTGGTGTCCAGGCAGTCAATGATGCTCTGAAGCTCCTCCTGTAGACCTGGGGTCTGGAACAAATCCTCCTGGGGGGGGGGCAAAAATATCACAGCTCAAACACCAGTTCATCTAGTACGAGTGAGCATTAGACCCAGGCTACGAAAAAAAAAAAAAAAAAAAACGAACTATTACCAGATAAAGTCATCATATAATGAGAACAAAGTTGTAATGATTTAAGAATAAAGTCATAATATTAGTAGAATGACGTAGTCATTTTATAACTCCTACAGGAAAAATAACACAAAATTGAAATGAAGATTTGAGATTTATCGGTTTTATAAATAGGACCTGCTTAATCTTTTAACACATCAGCACCAAATTATTATCAGTAGCGGGACTTTGAAGCATTTGTGCAAACGACGGACTCCATTTTGAAGAAAGAATCATAAATTAGACGAACTGGTCACATCAGATCTTGATAACCATCGAAGCTTTGCGCTCATTAAAATTACTTTTTTCTTTTAATTTTACGACTTTTTCTGGTAATATTGTGTTTTTATTCTGCTAATATTATGACTTCATTCTCGAAATTAAAAAAACACTTTGTCTGGCCCCAACACTCCTTCATAATTTATCTCTCAGCTACAACAAAACTCCATTTATATGGGTGATGATTGATGAACTTCATCTTAAAAGCTCAGCTCTCACCTGAGAGAGCTAGCAGAAAAAAAAGTATAACTTTAGATGCCAC
This sequence comes from Anableps anableps, assembly GCA_014839685.1. NCBI lineage: Eukaryota > Metazoa > Chordata > Actinopteri > Cyprinodontiformes > Anablepidae > Anableps > Anableps anableps. Next base: position 29,253,832 of record CM026074.1, on the reverse strand, counting down.
TTAAATGAAATACAGATCATTTGATTTCACTTAAACTAATCTGGTGTAACCCAGGTCATGTGACTGAACTGAAACTTCCTGTCCACACCTCAAAAGTTTCCTTTGGTTCACAGAAACCATCACCGTTTCTTTACCATGCAACAACTGGAAGTCCTTTCATAAAGTTGGTCTAAAGTAAATTATAAATACTAACAGCCCAACATGATTTTTAATCTGAATTTAAAAAAAATAAAACACCCATTCATTTTAATTAGCTTGACCTTTCCTACCTGATCGCAGGACTTGGTGAAGAGATGGTTGACCAGGATCCACACCTCCTTGGGGATCTTCAGAGGTATGTCTTCAGAACTTCCTCCATCCACCAACAGAAAGTGCACCATTGACTTTTCCTGAGAAGCAGAAAATTTAACAATTTCAATCAAGAAAAAACACAGTTTTTATTTTTAAAATTTAATTTCAGAGCAATATTTACATTAAAAAAATGTTTATCAGTTAGTGCTGGAGGAAGAGTAAGGGGAAGATTATCTCTAAGATTTGAAGACGAGCCATTTCACTGAGCTGGATATCATTTTCTTTTTGTCTCTGCAAATGGATCCCTGGGACCCAGGAGAGAGGTCCAAAAATAACCACAACCACTGAGGCTGCTCACGAAGGAGGGGAAAACAGGAGAGGACAATAAGGAGCGATTAAACTCATGAAGAACAGAAATCTGTAAGACTTTAGGATCGCTTCTTTAAATTATTCATTCCAAAGCTGTGTCGGAGCTTTGAAATAAGATTTAATGTGTTTAACTGGATGCATTTCCCCCATTTCTTCTATAGGACACAGGGTATTTAATGGCGAAGTGATCCACATCGCCTCATATATAACCTGGGCTGGGTCCAGTCTTTCACAGGTGACGTAAGATCTTAGAAACTGAAACAAATTACGAACAACTTTCACTAAAAAGCTACTTGTTATGTTTATTAACAGCACTGAATAATAACAATAATAATAATAATAATAATACAAGGTTCACTAGAAGTGATGATTAAACCATGCAATGGTTTATCTAGTTTTATTACAGAATATATAAGGTTTGGGTTACAGGTTTGAATATTAAACAAAATTTAAATCTGTAATTTCTTAAATAACTTGAACCCTTTTTTTTATTTTTTTGTTTTTTTTCAAGCACAAAAGAAAATACATTTTCAACTCAACTTCACTGAATTTGGAACATTTTAATCCATAATTTGGAGCCAGAAACAGAAAAAACTGAGCTCACTCAATATTTAACCAGATGTCCTTAAAACTAAAAAAGCCCACCATCCCTGCAGACATGATCTACCTGCTGCTGAAGAGTTTTAGGAAATCTCATTAACATGCCTGTTCCTGAAAGTACTTCAAAACACAATAAAGGCCAAAAGTTGGTGTAACAATGGTAGCGAAGTGAATATATTTTGCTTTTTAAATAAATGTTTGTATAGTTATAGCCAGACATTTACATCCACTTACTGTAGACTTAAAAAAAAACAATAAAAATAAAAAAAATAAAAAAAATTTAAGGCATTCAATGATTTATTTGAACCTTTTCCAGGGTGGAATAATCATGCAAACAGCTGCAATGATTTTTAAAAACAATGTGAATTCCTTCTTCAGAGGATCATAAACTAAACTCAGCAAAGACGTAGGGAAATCTGTGAAAGGCCTGCTTGTTTCCACCTTAAATGGTGCAAACATTTGTAAGAAAAATGTTGAATATGTGGTTTACACCCATAAAAAAACCTGTTGATGCCAAACAGCTTTTGGTGGTGGCAGTGGGATGGTGTGGGGTGGCAGAGGAAAAACAAGGCTCAACATCATTGGCAGCAATCTCAATGCAAATGCACATCTCCACTCCCCGACAGAGCAGGCTTTATCAGAGACCACCACTGAAAACTTGTGGGATCAGCTTGTGACCATTCCTACCCAACACTCGCTGCGTTTCCATTAACCTTGAAACGGCGTAATTTGAAAAAAAAAAAAAAAAAAAAATGAAAATAAATTTGCTGAATGGAAACATTGAGAAAAAAATTCTTCTTTTTCTAGAAAAAGTTTTGGGAACAGGATGAGGTGGTCTTCTGGCCGTATCGAAATTGGTTTATTTCGCAAAACTGCAATGGAAACACTTTTTTCGCATCACACAAGTCACATGATCAACAACCGGATGTTGCCACTGGCGCAAACCACGAAGAAGATGACAACAGGAAGTAGTTGGAGGATCATGGCGCGGCATGTTTTTAATGACTTATCGTGTGAACAACCTTATTCATGTGTGATTTTAATTTTATTTCTTATCTAATGGAAACAGCAATTGCGAAATTGTGTTTTTTCCACATTAGCAGAAAAATCGACAGATTTGCGCATATTTGTAATGGAAACGCAGCTAATGTACCAGCGATTAAACATGGTGATGGTGGCATCATGCTGTGGGTCGCAACGACTGCTTCATTGCTAGTCATAACATCTGGTATTGAATAAAGTACACAGCATTACCTCCAAATCCTTCAACTAAAATCAACAGCGAGCTGAGTAACCCTTGGTCATAGTTCAGAGCCATCAGGACAATTAACCCAAAGAGCTGGTTTTGATATGAATAACACACACAAACATGCAGCTTCTTGAGTCCACCCCTTCAGAAAATTTATGGATTTTGCTTTAAAGGTGGGTCTTTGCCAAAGAAACCTACAATTTTTAATTAACTGTGGGCATTTTGCTAATAACAGCCTTGTGAAAGGCTTCCAAAAAGGAAAAGGGAGGGGTTTCTCTGTAACTTGACATGGGCTGTTTGATTACATATTAGTAGAGGTGGATTTGAACCTGTAATATATGACCTTTGCACCCAGGTTCTAGATTTAAAACATCTTTGAAGTTGTTTTTTTTTTTTTTTTCCACCATTCTACTCCATAAAATGAACAGCTCAAACAAATCACCACAAGCCCAAAATGAGTGACGTTCATGCATGTGGACTTCCGACCAAAACTGTAGATCTGCGTCTTTGCTGACGTCACGACTGATTATAAAATTACTTGACAGCATTCATTGTTTCGACAAGGATGGCGAATGAAGGTCGATAACATGGCATAAAGAAAATAAATGACGGCCGGCTCCTATCTGCCGACCTCGTTGTGCCTGATAGCAGATTGGTTCCTGTAAATTATTTACCTTTTCTGTACCGTTGTCCTCTCCCTGAGCAAGAAGTCAGCCCGCCACCACAGCAAAGAAATGAGCAAGAGGAGAAGGCAGAGAATGGAGAAAAGAGATGTATAAAAGCAGAAAAATCTGAAGAAAATATAACAATCTTGCATAAATATGATCAGATAAGGTGGAAAATATACAGAAAGAGATAATTGTGTGAAGTTGAGAGAACAGAGTCAATGTTTTTTTGTTTTTAGGAGGTCCTGTCTGATGTTTCTGCTACTTCCTTGTTCGACTGGCCCCCCCACAGCCAGAAATACACAAGCTGACACATTTTATGCTTTCTAAATATAGACTGATTGGTGACTGAGTTTACCCTGAGGGAAAAATGAGCCCTCACATGTTCACATGCAGCTCTCAGCAAGTAGAGCAACTTCTGCTCACAGCTTCCTAATTATAAATAAGTTCCAAACAAAAAAATTAAATAAGTTTGTTAAGCCAGCTGCTATTAAATCGATGCAACAGCATCCCTCTTGTTACGTTTTTCCTTACCAGATCAATGAGATTGGTGACCTCTCTGACTGGCTTCTTTATACGACACAGAGTCTCCAGTGAAGTGCCAAAGCAGCTGGACAGGTAGTTCCCGGAGATGGTGATGAAGTAGTCTTTGCCGCGGTCCAAATGGAGCACCAGGATATCATAGATAGAGTCTTGTCCAGAGTTTAGCAGGGTAACGGAGTCTTTACTTACATACACCTCTAGATAGATTTCCAGGGTCTCACCTGTTCAGAGAACAGAAAAAGTCCAAAGGAAAACATTCATTTTTTTTTTTAGGAAACATGTAAAGTGTTCCTGGGGTTATCTATTATACTGTTCTGGTTTTTGCTTTTTAAAATAATTTTGATAAGAATATTTACAGGGTGTCTGCAGGTTTCACCAACTCAAATTTAGGACTTTTAAAGACCTTTTTAAAGCCATTATGAATTAAATTTAAGACCTATGTCACCACAGAAATGTACAAAAGAAAATCGCATATTTTGTATAGTAGTGCCAAAGACTTTTTTTGCCCGAATCGCACGTAGCATCGTACAAGTTGGCCAACGGCAAAGACCAACGTCGTCCAGTCGACTGGCGATAATTTACACATACCAATGATAGACGCTATAAAGCTAGCTAGCAAGGGTCTATTAGCAGCTAGTTAGCGGTAGCCTCAACCGCCTCGAGTCACAGAACGTAATGAAGATGTCTACAGGCGACTCAAACTATTGCCTGACAGAAAAGTCTCCCAAGAAAAATAAATTACATAGAATATACGAGGGGAAATAGTCCTGGCACGACAAAATTTAAAACCTGTGATCAACATATTTAAGGCAGAATTACTTTTTTAAAATTAATCTAAGACATTAATTAAATGGCCTCAGTTTTAGATGCATGAATTTAAGACTTTTAAAGGATGCGCGGACATCCTGTGTTTAACGCATAAATTCTGGTTTAAGAACAGGAAGAATTTCATTAAGATCATTCAAAAGAAAAGGGGAAAAAAAAGAAACTAACTTGGCTCCAAGAATCCGTCGCTCGGTTCAGCACGCAGCCACGACTTGCAATAGCTTGGATCGTTTGGTTTGGGGATGAAGGCAAAGTGACACGGTACCTGCCCATCGTTTTTAATTAGGAAGCGCTCCTTCTGAAGCTGCCGGAATTTGACATCCTTAAACGTAAACTGCAAAACAAGGAGGAAAAATACAGCAAACAGCACATTAATCTAAACCTCGCAGAGGACCTTAGTTGCAATTTGTAGCTCCTTTTCTCTGATTCTGAGAAAATTTACAGATTTATTGGTAAAAATGAGCACTCATCAGAAAAATGATTAGCATTATTACATCTATCCTGCTGAGAGACACAGAAGGAAGGAAGTCGTTCTCCATTCGGTCCATGGCTCGAACGATGTCCTCAAACACCCTTTTTTGCCGCTGCTCATCGACAACTTTCACCTGTTAAACAAACAGACATTAGGATTAATTTACATTAAACAAATTCCATCTCATTGTTTGCTGGTGTTTATATTCTCAGCTTAACCAGGGTGAAATGATACAGCTGAAAATTAATAGTTCCCTAAAAACAACGATGCTAAAAGTTCGAACAACGAACCGGTTCAGGAACAATCTAACCTTCATTTTTAGGGCAACAGCTGATATTCAGTCAAACAGCTGTGTGGGACAGACCTAAACACACCGCAGCCCTGCTCCTGTCACACCAGCCATTAATAAATACAATGCTCAAAGCAAAGTGTGCACAGAAAATATATAAATTGACTTTTAAAGACAAATTATATCAAAACAGAGAAGAAGAGAGCTAACATTAGCCTAGCACCCTAATAAAGATTCTCAGCAGAGTGAGATGTAGGCTAACGTTTTATAGCTGTATATGCCAAAACAGATGGTTCTTTGAAAATAAACAAAGCTGATTATGTTTTAGAAAAAGGGAAGTGTGGTCAGAACATTATAGCAGCTTCCTAAAACACAGGTAACAATGGAGCAAAGAAGGCTGTCCAGAAACTCAAAGAGGACAAAATATTAATGTTTTTTTATTAAAAAAAAAAAAAACAAAAAAAAAAAAAAAAAAAAAAAAAAAAAACAAAGGGGGGTGGTGTTCCCCAGTGTATTATAAGCCTGGCAGCCCACCAGTCACATGTTTATTTATTTTACATAGATTTCTTTTTATAAACCAGAAACAGTTATACCAAAGACGGGTTAAGCCAGGTTTATAGTTGATGCATTGAACTGGGCACGAGGGGACGCACACCAATCACGCCATCCCCACCCCTGGTGTTGATCTCCAGGGCTGACGCGGCTCCTGGTCGCTCACCTCAAAGTTCTTGTAACTCGGCACACATTGTGCACGCCACCTTGTTACTCAAACCAGATGATTTGGAAGGTGCTCTTGCAGACACAGACAGGCCTTTTTCCATTCAAATTATTTCTTGAATTCAATTTGATAAAAAAAATAAATAAATAAATAAAAAAAAAAATACAACCTGCAAATCAAAACACTGCACCAAGCTGCAGACTTTATGACTGATTGTCTGGTTGCCTTTTTTAAAACTCTATCGCTGGTGTTTAAGTATTGTCAATAATGTCTTCCAATAACATCATTACCTAGCCATATTTTATTAAAATTTCTTGTCAACTTTTAACATTTTTTAACAAAAAAATACAGTGGACCACTGGTGAACTGCCCTAGCACCCCAGCCACTGGGCTTAACAAGTTTTCTGGGGGAAACCCTGAAAAAAAGAATCTTGAAAATGATTGTAAAGTAGTGGGAATTTTAAAGTCATATCTAAGGAGGTTTTGTTTGACATGAAGGATTTTTTTTTCTTTACTTCCACATGAAACTAATTTGCTACTTGTTAATTTAAAAAAAAAAAAAAAAAAAAAAACAGTTACAGATACAGGCAGCTTGATTTTAAGAGAGTTTTACTAAAACATTACATCCCAAAACAGTTTTGGCAATTTTTCTACACAACAGCTTCTGACATTATTTGATTACCCTCTTTTAAGAAAAAAATGTGTTTATTTTAGTAAAAGATGGGTTTCTAAAAATTAAAAACAAAACAAATGGTGTTTGGTAAAAAACAAAACATAAATAAAACAGAATTTTGAAAAAATAAAATAAAATCAAATTTCCTAAAACTCTAGAGTTAGGCAGCTAAATGGAGGAAGACGATACCATCTCCTCCACTAGGTTACTGTGTATTCTTACTGTGTTTTGATATCTGCAAGTTTTATCTCAGTTGTTTTGATCTTAAAGAGAGTTTTCTGCACTTTAGGTGCAATTTACATATTTTTTTTAAAGACCTGTTTGTAAAAAAAAAAAAGAAAGTCCCTTGTTAGTTGTGGTATAAATGAATTAATTGTTGATCAGGTTAGCGTGCTCCTTAATGTCTGCTCAGGGTCACAAAGAAAAAAAACAAAACAAACAGTGCCATTTCTTTTGCTTGCAAATTTTCAGAAAGTTTTTTGCTCATCACGACTTGTTCTGGACCTTAGGCATTACATACAGCTCAAATTTGGACCTTTAAACATGATGTTTGACAACTCCTGCACTTAAGGAGATAGTTGATTCGCTGTTGTTTGACCTCTTACCCCAATTCTGAAGAGAGAGCTGACAGGCTTGTGGTCACTCGTTTTCATTTCCATGTGACTTCTGTATTTAAGCTGCTGGACGTTGCTGCCCCTCCAAAGAATCCTATCACACCATGCAGGGATTCTGCACTTCCCGCTGCAGGAAGCAGATAAAGTTTCAGAGGAAAATGCGAGTGGAAAATACATTAAGCACTCAAGTAAAGAACTGCTGACGCTGCATTAGTGGAACGACGGGGCGGTAAAATGTTTCATCCGGTGAAAAGTGAACTATGAGGCCAATTTGCAGCAATGAAATCAGGAAGAAAAGTGAAAACTTAAGTGTAATCTGCCATCTGTCTGGTTCAAGTTTACAGGGATCCAACTAATCTCGTGTGTCAACAGTAAAAATCCTATATGTTAGCTTTTATTCCTACTTTTTTTCACATATATTTGCATAGATTGTATAGCTATATCTATATATTAAACTGCACTCAAAGTGTGGAAATCAAAAATTAAAAGATGGGCTCCTATTTCATAAAAGACAATTAGAGGTGCATTAGCTGTTGTTTTTTTTAAGCTTGACCAGCCCTGACTGATTTGTAAACACGCCATACTGCAAGCTCTCCGAGGTTAGGCTTATAACACTCTTTATTGTTATAAGCTCAATTGCCTCGTTTCCACTGAGCGGCACGGGACTCGTTGATGCAGAGTCCATAAGGTGTTTGAAAATAAGTTCAAGGAACCACAGAATCTTAGGACGTTTTTGAAAAGGAAACAGTATTTTCCATGGCATGAATGCAGTTCATGCATGCTGCAGAAAAGCAAGAGAGAACAAGACTGCCATGAGATAACAGAAAGGCTTAACTATGGCAGAGGTGCTGTTTTCCCGTTATACAGCATTTTGAAAACTCAGAGGTAAGACAAGGATTCTCTTGAATTTGCACATAGAAAAATAGAGTGAAATCCAAGAAGTAAATACATATTCTAAATTGCATTTGTGTTCGAGACACAAAGGTGAGAAAAATAAATCTGTAATGCTGTTTTTAATCCTATTTGAACTATAAGCCTTAAACCAGGAGTGTCCAAACCTTTTGTTATGGGGGCCAAAATCGTCATGTTGGATGTACACATGAGCCTAAATAAACAATGTAATAATTTGAAAAACTAAAAAAAAAAGTTATATTGTGATTTTTTTTTTTAACCTACTCAACAAAAAGCTAAGCAGGCAATATTTTAATTCAATAAAAGTTGTAGGATTTAAAATCATCATTCATCTAAAGCTTAAAGAGTTTTGCATGTCTGCCTTATAAAAAGAAAGAAACTGGTTAAGAAAAATATCACAAAAAAAAAGCATTTAGTCTATTCTAATCAATTAGGCCTAGATTTAGGTCACTCTTTCTTTGAAAAAGCTTGCTATATAAATTAATAAATTCACTAAAAGCTGATTTGCTAGAACCAGAATCTGCTTCTGAGTAAAAGTCACTCCATTGTTGGGGTCTTATTTAGTATGAAATCAAAAAGAATGTAAAAAGCCTGGTTATTTATAATTTATCAGGAATAATTTTGCCCTTAGTAACAATAAAAAGTCTCCATCTGCATCAACCACCTGTGGATTTGGTGAGACAATTCTCTAATATTCTTGAATTGCAGTCGGGGGGCAATGTAGAAAATATGGTTTTACCTCGAGTCCCATCGATCCGTTTTAGTGTCATACTTGTATGTGGGAATGAAGTTAATCTCTCCCTCCATGAAGTCCGTGAAGGCTCTTTTGGTTTGCCTCTGAATGTTCAGCTGCACACGGAAACAATTTTATTCAATTTGAGAAACAAAATTCTTCTTCCATAATTAAAAAACTCAAAAAAATAAAACCTACAGAAATGTAATTATTCTGATAATTAATTTCCACTCACTTCATATAACTCCTGTAAAACTGATATATTCTACAACATCCTATTGAGCCTATTCTGTTCAAGAGAAGCTTAGAAACTCCATCCACAGAGTTTCTAAATTGCCTTAATTATTGCCTTGCATACATAATTAATTTAATCTAACAGACATACAGGTAGGGGTGTCTTTTCTTTCTTTCCAGCTATTATTCATGCTGACTGAGATCAATACCTGATCAAACTCCTGCAGCTTCTTTAGTGCATTCTCTGCAATGAGATATTTGACTTCTGCTGCATCGTACAGGAAGAGGCGGTAGTTTAGGTCTCCAAGCCAGATCACCACACTGAAACACACAAAACCAACAGAGCAGGTTTCAAACAGGAGAAATGGTTAACTTGATGATAAATATATGATCGTTCTCACAGTCTGCCTGTTACGCTTAAAGGTGACCTATTACACTCCCTTGAACAGCTCCTTGGGCTATACAAAACATGTTCATAACAGTTTTTGCACAAAATCATTCTCAGATAATGAGATTTCAGTCTGGTCAGTTCTGCTTATTTTGAGCTCCTTTCAGAATGAGCTGTTTTAGAGCTTCTTGTCCCTTTAAAGCCAAATAAGCTGCTGCTGGCCATGCCCCCCAATGCAACGTTTACACTGGCACGTGAAAATGGCTGCAAAGAGATGCACAATTATACAACCATACGTCTTTGAAAAGCAGAAGTAGAGCCTCCTGCACAACCAACAAGGACGCTGCTGTGGTTTCTGAACGGTAAGTCAACAACAAAACAATTGTCTTTTGCACCAGCTATTGTACAGCGCATAGAGCTGTAAAACCAGCAGACCATACATGCTGGAGCTCTGCTTGGGTTGCTAGGTGAGGGGATAGGGTTGCTAGGTAACGGTGCAGCGTGACCCAACAATCAGGAGGTTTTTGAAACAGCTGGTTTTCCAGACAACAAAAAACAAACTTATTGCCATAAAACTGCTGGGTGTTTTTTTTTTTTTTTAAGCACTTGGGCTGTTTTGAGAAGCAGTTGACACTTGGAAGCATAAAAACGTGCGAAATGTGAATTCTGCATAATAGGTCCTCTTTAAGTAAAACTATGCTGTAAAATCAAAACTGAAACAAAATGAGGACGTGTTGGAGGACTCACTCGTGTTTGACGATGCTCAGAGGAGGGTAGTCCAGTAAGTGGAACGTCATACGGGCACAGATGTCTCTGTAGTCCTGATTGCGGCGCTCAAAGTCTTCAACGTGGGCCGCCAGATGGCAGTTGACGATGCAGAAGCTGGTGTTGTGGAAAACAAACCTGACAGCGACGCCTCCTTTGTTCCCCTAAAACAAAAATTACAAATGCTTTCAAGCTGGTGAAGGAAATCAAATGCACACCCAACAATTTTAAAAATTCAGTAGATCCCCTTTCAATTATTAGGAGGCTGCAGATTCAGTGTAAACAAACCATTTTCCCCATGATTCCCGTCCCCACGTGCTCTGCAGCCAATTCCTTGATGTGTTTCTTGTGTTTCTTCTTGACGAAGACCACAAGCATCATCCCAACAAGTCGAATCACCCGAATCTGCAGATATTAAAAAAAAAAAAAAAAAAATTATACAAATTTTTGAGAACGAGCTTAGATTTTTGTGTTTTTGTTTAACAATAAGGTTAAATTTTAAAGGCTTTTGTAAGCTTTGCAGCCATTTTTTAAAGCAAAAAAACACAATAACTCTTGACTCAATGATTCTGATAATACCTAGGCTTTAGATATAATATGAAAAACAATCCGCTCATCTGATTTTGTTGTACAAAATTCATTTTTTTTTAATCTTTCTAAACAGAAAAATAAGAATAAAGTTTGGTCACTCTAACCACTTCTCCAGATGCCGATCTTAATTCAACGCTGAGTATGAACCCTTTACTCACCCTTTTGTAGTCGGCTTTCCTATGCAAGTTCCTCTCCACGGCTTCGATCCAGACCTGCTCTTTGGATGAGTCCATGTAGAAAAACGCCTCAGTGCTCAGGTCCAATTCTTGAAAACTACAGTCAAAAATAGTCATTAATATTCCAGTTATGAGCATTACCTAATCGGGTTTACAGTCGTGTCATTTCATGGCCAGAAAAGAGCTCAATTGTTGCTTACTGACCCAACAGCGTAAATATCAGGAGGATCAGGGTCACAGCAGAGCCATGGCTCAAGACTGCTGTCTGGAGACTGTCCGTTCACGTTCCAGGTACCTATGAAGAAGCTAAAAACAACATGTTTGTTTGATAAATTGAAGCATGAACAGCTCCTGCTTTTTTTTCTTCAAACAAAATTTAACATTTCAAGTGTTTTACAAATACTTGTTGCTACTCAGATAAAAATAGTTTTCAATAACTGTATTTTGACTTTTAAATTAAAAAAAAAAAAAAAAAAAAAAAATCCACTGAACGACTACTTTTATATGTAGAATGGCTTGTTAATACAAACAGCAACTCGGCCAATCACAGACATCTGCACTTAAGCCCCAACTTTTTCTCCAACACCTGACAGATTTACTTTTAAAGTTTTATTTTAACCAACATGTTCCTTCTAACGGGAGGTAATATTAATGTTTTGAAGCGGCCCAGCTAGAGCGCCAACTTAAACCTGATGGAGCAGGGATGCTCCAGTCCTCGAGAGCTACCGTCCTGCTTTTCACAGAATTTAATTCAAAGAAATACTTTATCCGAAATGGAAATTAATGTTATCGTATCTCATATCATCCACGTATCTTCAAAGAGTCATTTGGATGGTGATGCAGTGGCAGGAAGGATCTCTGGTAGAAGTCAGTCTTGCAGTTATTCTGATGAGGCTTCTGACTGAAGACTGCTGTTGTACGACAGCCTCATGACATGATAAAATCACTATCACGATCATGTGACTGTGACAGCGATGCCGCACAGGATTATGGGATGTTTAACTGAAGCAGAGAAGCGAAGTCGGCGGTTTGGTAATTTCTTCATGGTGTCGAAACGGTAGGGAAATATTGGTTATCAGCCATAACAGCTATAATAATACTGAATATCAATCTTGGACCAAATTCTCATATCAGTTCATCCCTAATTTTTTTTTTAATTTTCATTTTTCTCAAAAATATTGCATGTTGAATTCGATAAATATTGTTGAAGTTGGCGCAGCAGAAAACTTATCAGAGCTCCTCAGAGTTACAGAACACTGCATCCCAAGTGTTTGGTTACTCTCTGTATCTCGTTGCATCCTGATTAGATCTGGAGGAAACCAACGGCTACTCGGCATGTCTGACCTGCAGACGTTTTCTGAGGCTACACGTACGTACAAGCATGTTTTTATCAGAAGGCTGTAAGAATGATAACCGCTACACTGAGACTGAATCCATTCCCATTTCAACTCCCAGTACGAAGGAGCTCTTCTCACCTGAAAGGCTGGATGTCCACATACTCCTTCTCCTTTTTCCCTAGGCGGTGTTTAATGAGGTTTTCTCTTTGCCCTGCCTCGCTGGAGTACATGCCCGGTCTCATACTGTTGGTAGCTGGACTGTCACACCAGGACGCCGGCCTGTCCATGTAGTCAAACTCGGACCTAAAACTACTGGATTGGAAAGAGTTGAAATCCTTAAGAGACAGAAATATTTCAGACAAATTACACTCTGGCCCTCAAAGTCTGTTCCAGACTGACTTACTCTGGCTTGGTGTTCGGTATAACAGAGCTGCCTCTGGCCTGAAAAGGTGCCGCTGAATCTTTTGGGACTGGTGCAGGAGGAAGAGGGTTTGATGGAGGGAAGGAGGCTTTGCGGGGAGGCAGAGTGGGAACAGGAGGTGGCTCTCTGGAGGCAACAATGCGATTCTGCTGGTTCTTCTTCTCTTCTACTTTAACGGTGTTCTTTAAACTCTCCCCAAATCCATATTCTGAAGCAATAAATTGGCCCAAATGATCAGGAACGATTAAAAACAGGATTTAAAAATATAATCCGATTTAGTTTCAGAAGGCAGAGCCTAATATTTCAAATTGTAAACAAGTTGATCTTTACATTACCTGTGGCATTATGATTCGCTGCTGTGTTGTTGATGTTGGACACCGGAGTGTTGAAGGTTTTGGCTTGGTTGTCTCCACCAACCAGACTGGTCACGGTCTTGGTCGCTCTTTGTGGTGGAACGGGGACGGGACCTCTGAACGCTGCTGGTGTGAGGGGCTCCATCGCTTTGGGTTTACTTGGTTTGATTGCAACTGGAGAGATCAAATCGGCTTGTCAGCAGAAAATAAAATAACCAACATAAGCATGTCAAATATTTACCTCTTAAAATATTCATTTAGAGCACGTCAAAGTCGAGGCCTGCGGGCCAAATCCGGCCCGCCGTAGCTATTTATGTGGCCCTCTAGAATCTAAAGGGAACCGTCAAGACGAGTTGTGTGCTTCAATATTTTTATATCATTCAAATCTGTTTTTATTTGTATAGTGCCAAATTACATCAGTGAGAAAAGATTTAGAGGTATTCACTGAATGCAGAAACAACCATTCATTAATGTTTTAACAGTTTATTAATGGATAGTTTTATCAACACGTTCTGCCACAACTTGCCCTTTGAGGGCATTCATGATCTTGATGTGGCCCGAAATGAAAAGAAGTCCGACACCCCTGATTTAGAATATAAAAAAGCAAATTTCCTCAAGAAATGCAAATAACACCAAAGTAGCCAACTCTTCTGTAAATGACCCCCACTTAAAAGAAATTTAAAAAATAAATTCATCATCATCGTTAGCAAAAAAAAAAAAAAAAAAAAAGAGAACAAGGAACTTAAAGGAACAAAGGTATAAATGTTAGAAACTATTGGTGTCTATCTTAATGATAAAAAGACGGAGGTCATTTCATTTGGTGAATCAGATCTGCTGACAGGACGCAGCAGGACCGCTGGACTCTTCTGGCTGCGTCTCTATCGAGAATCTTGGAGTGATTTTTGACCCTGATTTTAAATTGAACAGGTCAGCGCAGTAATCCAGTCTAGCTTTTATCACCTGCATCTTATAAATGAAGGATTATCTCCCTCATAATGTTCTTGAGAGGGTTATTTATGCTTTTATTGGTTCTAGACTGGACTGCAACCCCCTTGTTGTGGGACTGACCATTGTTCATCGTCTACAGCTGGTTCAAAATTCAGCTGCCCGACTGCTCACGGGGACAAGAAGACGTGAACATATCACCCCCGATTTTGTCTTCCCATCAATGGCTGCCTGTTTCTTTTAGAGCTGTTTTTAAGATTTTGCTTTTAGCTTTTAAAAAAGTCTAAATGGTTGGGCGTCAGAGCTTTTTCAGTCTCAGGTCCGAGGTTCTGGAACAATCTCCCTTTGCCTGTGAGATCTGCTGGATCTTTAAATGATTTTAAGCCTCTTTTAAAAACTCATCTTTATAAACAGGCGCATAATTCCAGAGAGCGCAAACATTAGGCCAGCCGTTGTTTTATGAATTCGTCGCCAATTATGTCAATCTCGTACTTTTCTAATTGTTTTGTATTAATATTATTATTTTCTTTCCTTTTAGTTTTGATATACCTGTATAGCACTTTGGTTTTTAAAGCGCTCTATAAATAAACGACGACAATGATGCAGAAAAACAGAACAAGGAAGCTTTCCGCTTGCTCACAAGAATTAAAACACACCATCCAGTGTTGCATCCTGCTTCGATAAACCCAAACCAGCTGGGTGATAGTATTAATGAATAAAGTATTAATTTTCTCCTCAGAAAACCACAAAACAACATTTTTAAAGAGTGGAGTTGATAAAAACAGCTAATTCAATGTATTTGTGTTAATGACGTCACAACAGGTGTAAGAACTGAGCTGACATCAGTTGGCAGAAATAAAAAACTATGGCAAACGAGTCTCTTCTGGCTTTCAACGAACATGCTGACTATCCGGCAGTAATAATTGTCAGGACTTCAAACCATCCTCAGCAGAGGTATCAATTAAGATATTGTTGTTTGTTCTGCAGGTAAAAACAAGGAAGTTTTGTGTGTTTTACTAAAAGAAAAACATCAAAATTAACTACTTTTGTGGCTCTCAAGCACTTTCAAATGGAATATCTTGGTCCACAATGCAAAAAGTCAAGGCGTCACTGAGCTAAAAGCAATGCATTAAATAGATCACCTGGTTTTTGCAACAAATTGGTAAAAAAGTATCATGGAAGCTCTTTCATAATGAATTCTGGCCATTCAGACTCAGCCCTCGTTGTCAGAAACAGCTTCTATTTGTTTTATTGTTAATTTTTTCCTGAAATCCATGCAGTGTTCTCGGATACGGCTTAAATGTTTTGGTGCAGCTGTACAAAATGCAAGTCACCATGTTTGGAGGAAAAAAAAAAAAAGCATGAAAAGAAAAATGAGGAAACAAGACAAGAAAAACTTAAAATGGATGCTCTGATCAGTTGTCTTAAGCTCAGTGTGATGACCCTATGGAAGCATGTTTTTGAGACTGCAGACTTTATCTTAAGAACAAATGAATCAAAACTAATAAACCAGATTATGCCATGCTGTTCTGAAGGTGACCTCATGTAAAGTGAGTTTCACTGTCTTAAGAATAGTCTGGAGAGGAGCTTTATTTAGCAGCACACACAGTAAAGATAATTGTCAAACTGGATGAACAGGTTAAAGTAGGAAATTAAAGTCTGTTCTCCAGTACAACCCTTCTCCAGGAAGTTGGTCACATAGGCAGCAACCAGGATGGGAATTTAAAAATCCTGTTGATTGAGGGGATGGGGAACACCCAAGTCATCGTTTAGTCAACCACACTGATTGTCATTTTGCTCTTGCTATCTCTATTATGCTCTGAGATCGTCTGAGACGACTGGAAATAAAAAGCTAACCAAAGAAATTCATGGTTCAGAATCGATATTTTTGCAGTGATCTGTCCAGTTCTCAGTTCTGATTTCGCTACAATTATATGTTTGTGATATATTGTGCATGTGTGGCAGTCGCTATTTGCATGGCAATTTTTGTTTTAAAACAAACAACCCATTTCTTGTGCATGGCCTGCAAAACCGCTTTAAATCTGTAAACATCATTTTGCTACTCGAACAAACTTGGGTTTTTCTTCAACCTGAGTGCTGTTCACCCTCATTTAATTAACTTTAAATAGCTTTTAATTCAGAGGAGAGTGCAACTGAAGTGCTCCTCACTACTGTCGCTACATGTATGCTCAGTACGAGGGATTGCTGCAAAGTCAACAACTCAATGCAATTAATTCTCCACAGTCGCTACATGGCGGTACAGGACGAGTGAATGCTGCAGGTCAGTGAGGTTTCCTCTGATAGATTTTTATTCAAGTTATTTTATTAATAAACTGAACAGCACTGCCTTGTTTGATAATTAGGATCGATTTGGAACGTATGTAATTGAATTTGCCTGGATAACTGAACTGAATTGACTTTCTTTGTAAGATGCGTTGTTGAGACATGCCTTGCTGTGAATCAGTGCAATAAAAATCAACTGAATTAAAACTGAATTGATAGATTTACATGAATAAATCAGAAATAAATTGCCTCTACCGATTTAATATAAAACTGAAAAAAGAAAATATCAACACGAAATATATGCAAATATTTTTCTTCCGTAAACTGCTTAACTCAAAGAAAAGAAAAAAAAAAAACATAAAGCAGTTTAAATATTCCTTCTCAAAAGTTAATGGAAACATTCAACTCCAGCATAAATCATACGTCATAGGAGTGATTTCTCATTAGATTTTCTGTTTTTTATTTTTATTATGAAAATAAACATAATAGGACAGATCTCTGCATTGTGACGTTCATGTCACAGTAAGTTTAAGCAATGCAAAAATCACAGAAAATGCATTAAAATGCACTGTTCTTATACAAAACACACTGGTATGTTCCTCCTTGTATGGGTAGCTGTGAATGAAGCATCTCATCTCTGCCACTGACTCATCACATATTCCAGCATGCTGGAACAAGGCATTTTTTCACTGCTGTTCTGTAAAGACACTAAATAAAAGAAACTAAATACATGCATCTTCATACAACAATCTCCTTTTGGTCTAACTAATACTTCTAATGGCACCCTCAGCTGGAAAACCTGAATCATTATGATGGCATATATTGATGTGTCGTTCTGGTTTGAGTGCATGAACAGAAGCAGAAAACTCCACTTTAAAAGTCGCAATCACAGGTGTGTTTCTTCATGTGCACAGAAAGTGAGAACAGAGATCAGAGCGTGGCGAAATCCACCCTTAGTAAATAAATGTTAGATGAGTGACTCAATAATTAATCGCCTCACTGCTTCAAGAAGCAGACAGCCTGTGCAGGCTTACCTTGCTCTTGAGCGCTTTTCACCTGGGTTAAGAACGTCTGAGTCCGCTCATCGTCCTGCAGCTCCAGCATCAGCTCTGGAGACTTTTCTCCTTTGATTCGTATTGTAATACAAGCTTGAGAAGAAGGGGGAAAGAAAGAAAAAAAAACAAAACACATGCATGTCAGACACCTTCGGATTTCACAAACGCATTAGAAACACAAAGTGGCTGGGAAACAAAAGAAACGGGACGACAGTGACCTAAATCAGCGTTCCTTCAGCGAGTCCTGGTAACGTATGACCCAACTCTGCAGCTAAATAAAGGCACTTAGGCTGCAGGCATGCTCTAAAAAGGCTATAAATCTGAAACTGGTAACAAGCTGACTGGATGCATAAAGTTTAACTCAAAGAGACGAAAAGTACTCACAATCGTCAGAAAAGTCAATAAGGAGAGCCTCTTCAGCTTCTGGAGAGAAATGAGAAAGAAAAAAAAAACGGTTAAGTTCAAAGGTCTGTGGTGGGCGTGAACCTGCAGATTTTTCTGAGGAAAACGGCCCGGGCTTATTTCCAAATTTCTCTTTGAAGTTGAAATTAAAAATGCTACCAACCCAGATTTTTACAATGCAGAAACGTGACCTTGTCACCAGAAGTTTTCTCATTTTGTCACATATACAACCAGGAACTTCCAAACCACAACAACACAACCAAAATAACAAAAGAAAAAGATCAAATGTGACAAACAAAGTAGTTTAAAACAGTGAAGATAAAGACAAGAACCACATCGAAACCTTAATAGCATGGCATGTATTTATAGTCATCCCCCATCACTCTTATACCCCAAAGATAAAATCCTGCGTATTATCTTTAAAAAATAACCTAATTAGTAACTTAATCTTCGAATGATTACAGCAGAGGTTTGCTAGAGGACATTTGTGAACCAATGGCATCATGAAGAAGAAGGCTGTAAAAGTTGTGGAGAAGTTTAAAGCAGAGTCAGGATATAAAACTGCCTAAAAAGTTAATCAGGCAGCTGCAGCAGATCCAGAACGCTGCTTCTCACTTTTTCACCAAAAAAAACCAGGAAAATGGAGCCCATCACCCCAGTTCGAAAGTCCTTCCACTGGCTCCCTGTAGCTCAGATCATAGACTTTAAAATACTTCTGTTAGTTTATAAATCACTGAACGGCTTAGCACCAAAATACATAAAAGACCTGTTGTCATTCTATCAACCTTCCAGACCACTCAGGTCTTCTGGTTCCGGTCTGCTCTGCATCCCCACAACCAGAACCAAACATGGAGAAGCAGCTTTCAGTGTTTATGCTCCACTAATCTGGAACAAACTCCCAGAAAACTGCAAAACAGCTGAAACGCTAAGTTCCTTTAAATCAAGGCTAAAACCCACCTGTTTAGAGCTGCCTTTCATTAATAATAATAATAATAATAATAATAATAATAATAATAATAATAATAATAATAAAACAGATTAGTTTTAGTCTGGATTGAATGTTTCAGTACTTCTCTTTATTTTACCACTGCAATGCGTTTTTTTTTTTTTTGTTTGTTTGTTTGTTTTTTGTGATATGATTCTGAACTCCAGTGTTGCTGAAATGTGCTATACAAATAAACTTGACGATGATGATAACTGAACTTTATGAAATGCATGCAAAATACTCATCCTGCACTGCAAAACTAACACTTCACATCACAAGGAAAACATCATCCACAATGTGAAGCAGCAAAAATCATCCTGTGGGGATGTTAATGTTAATGGAAAGATGGATGGAGCGAAATGCAGGACAATACTGGCCAGAAAACCTCGTAGAGGTTGCGGAGGACTTGAGACTGGGGTGGAGGTTCATCTTTCAGCAGAACTAGGACGCTAAACATACAACCAGAGCTACAATAGAACGGTTTAGTTCAAAGCATATTCATGTTCTAGAAGAACCGAAACAATGTTCAGACCTAAATCTAATGAAGAAATCTTGGGTAAAGACTAAAAAGTTCATAAATGCTCTTCATACAGGCTGACTGAGCTCGACTGTTTTCAAAGACGATTTGGCAAAAACGTCTCTAGATGTACAAAACTGGTGCAAGTATTCGCTCAAGGGGCAGAATACAAATGCACACCACACTTTCAACATTTCTTTATGTGAAGCCAAGTATCCTTTCTTTCCACGTCACACACTACTTTCTGATGTTCTTCACATTAAATCCCAAATCAATATATATGAAAGCTTATGGCTGAAATAAGATAAAAGCCTGAAAAAAAATCAACATGTTAAACACCACATTTTACTGAATCTATTAACAGTTTTATATTTGACAACCTAAAAATGTCCAGAGCGTGTAATAACGATTAGCATAAGAAGAGAAAATGGAAATGACTTTAGTGTTGAGATGAAATAAAGGCACATACCCCGTATAATTTCAAATCTATGGTTCACAGGTATGGATAACTGGGCCACTGGTCGAGACACGACAGCATCAGGGGTGGCCAAAACGCCCAATCTAGATGAGAGCAGCACAGATTCTGACTTTAATATTACTGAAGCTATTCAGTTTTATAGACTGAAAAACAGAGAATATTCAGACGAGCTGCAGAAATATTTTATTTTCTGTCACAAAATCCATTATGCGATTAAAAGTCAATCATGCAGAGCAATCAGCACAAATAAGATGCATGTGCTGGGAAGGTTTCACAATTATTAGGTGAACAAAATGCAAATTTAGTATTTAAAAAGAGCACATGCACTCATGCAGATTCATCCTGTAATCTGCATTTAGGGTGACTTCAGCTGAATAAGCAAACAATGAGAGAAAAATAACAAGCAAGCACTGTTCTACATTCAAAGTTAACAAGGACAAGTCTGGTGGAAACGCTGAGTATTATTCAGAGGATAAAACTATTTAGTTCAAAAGATGTTAAAAACAAAAGGCTGCAGATCTTTGATGCTTGTTAATGTGGGCAGGGTAACACTCCAAACTCACCAATATCTGACTGGGACTGAAGCAGCTCTTTACTCACACTTCCCTTTCACTTCACAATAAAAGTGATTATGGTGTAGGGAGAAGAAAATGACTCAGACCTCCAGCACTAAATGCGTCAGAGGGAGTTCTCTGAATCAACCCAGATAACCTCTGATGTCAAAAGCTACAGAGCATCTATCAGGAGAGAAAACCAACTGCAATTATATGAACAGCAAGGGTGGGCTGCTATGATAACCCTATGATTTCACGCCATCATATTCATTCAAAAATCTAAAACAAAAAAGGTTAGAATACTCCTAAATAATGCTAAATAATGTTATGTTTTATTTGAAATCTGTTTATTATTTTGATTTTCAGCCAAAGACTTAAGCCAACAGCATTTAAAAAAAGCTTTTCCAAGTTAACATGCTTACTGCTCTTTATAGAGTAACACTTGAAGCATAAAAATCAGCTGGGCTATCTTTTATCCCAATTAATTATCCTGCTTAACAGCTTGATAGCTCTGGTTTTAAAACCAGGTCATCCTAAAACTGAGAGTTGAAGGAAATCCTTTAGTTGCCCGTAATTTTTGCAAGCAGAAATATTTCCAAACATAAATTTGTCATGTTAGGGAAGGAGAAAATGAAGGTCCTTTTCGAGACGACTCACCGGCAGTTCTCATTTTAAACAGCAGATAGCCCTACAGATAAAAATCTGTCTTATTCAACAACTGATAGCCAATAAAACTACAGAGTTCTGCCTCATAATTGTTCGTTTTTTGCAGTTTTTACAGGTCAGTATAAGATTTTCCAGTAATTGTTTCCCGTTTTCATATTCAACCATGCGCGTGCTTGTAAATCTGCTTTCAGACTCGAGCGTGCAGCTCTTCGTGGTTATGGAGCGTCACTTGCGCCAAGCGTGGACCGTTACAAAAATTAGGGATGTGCACGACCAGCCGAAATGACAGGACATGGCCCCAACAAACAGTGAGTTCGTTTCTGTCGCGAGACAAGGTTCAAGAGGACAAATCATCGGCACAGAACTAATAACCAGAAAGGTTTTTTTATATGCAAAATGCTTTGAATCAACATGTTTGGCTTCCCTCAGTCTGATTGTTAGTTTGAGGGATTTATGTCTTATTTTGAGCAATTCAATTAAAATGCCTCAAATTGGTACAAAAATCAAAGTATGCAGTCATTTCCTGTTTTGTACTATAAAACAAACAAGCTTCACAGTGATAACTCAATTATTGTTATCATTAATTATTATTATTATTATACATATTAATATATAAAGCCATGACAAAAATGTATATATTTTGAACCCTCAGTTTAATTTGGCCCATCAGAACTGCTCCTCGGATGAGTTAATGTGGTTTAAACATAATTAGCTGAGCCTGGGGCTTAGAGCCCATGTGACTCTCATTACAGCCCAAGACGAAATGAAGGAATTCGGGATAATCTGTGGTGAGGTGGCTGATGGTGGAACTAACTGGTGACTGGATTTTCTGCTGCCACACACAGCTCCCACTATCACTAAACAAACCCTGCAGCTGTCAAACGGACACAGACCATGATCTACCGCCTGACTTCCAGTTCATTTAAAAAGCAGAGCTTAAATGTTTGGCAACAAAGAAGCTGCTCATTCAGCTAAAAATCCTGGGATCAAGTTCTGCTCAAACCTGGATCAACTTGGCCTTCCACCAGCACATCCTGTCTGCCAATGCGACATTGTTCAGGTATCTACAGTACTTTGATTATCTTGCTTGTTTGCATGTTGAAAGCCATATTTTTTTTATGAAGTAGGAGGCTGGATGTTAACTGATGAAACATTTCTTATATACACAACCCTGCATATGTGACATACGTCACATACATTCTGGCTCCCTACCATCCAATCCGAATAAAGCAAAAGCCAGAGACTGAAATCCTGTAATAGACAATGCACTGAGAAATTACTTTGTGCCTGGTAGAGCTGCACAATATACTAAATAACAACCATAATCTCAAAAATCAACACCATAAAGCTCAAAAAGAGCGACAGAAACATCACGATGATGGAAAAAGAGGGAGTAATGATTAAAAATGTAAGGTAATCTCTACCAGTATCCTCATTACAATATTTAACAATAATATTGTGGTGTCATGTTTAACGAAGAGCTAATTTCATCTTGATCGGCCGTGATCAGTACAGAACAATCAGAAAGTAAAAAAATCCAACCCTTTTTCTGGTCAGTGAATGCACCACACCAACCTGATTGCACTAACAACAACACACTTCGGTGTGGGTGCTGTTACTGAGTGAAAAGTATCTAAAGTTAAGAAGGCAGAACAAAGTAGAGGAATAGTGGTTTGTTTTAACCTTTTGAACTTTCTAACTCAGTGTAGCACTTAACCTCCTGGACTGGAAAATGCATGAAGCTTTTAGGAGATTACTGTTTGGGTAATCACTAATATAGTCACATTCAGTTAATTAGAATAGGCATTCCGATGAGGCTTGTTTCCCAAATTAAAAGTACCTTTTGAAAATAACTTTTAAGCAAGTATTAAACATACTTTTATTTGTTAGCCCACATTTCTGAATTAAAAAATGTTTTTTAGTGGTCTGATGTTACATTCTAATTTTAAATGTTGTGTTTTTCTTAGTTATAAGCAGAAAATAATTTTAATTAACAAAAATAAAGAATTGAAAACAGCCTTTTTGTAAATTATCTATATCTGTTTAGCTTTGTGAATTGAGCTGCTAAAATAAATGAAGTTTTCAATAATATTCCAATTTATTGAACATGACAGTAGAATGCAACAGCGAGCTTAAAATGTCCATTCAATTATTTTTTTAATGACTGATTTCTCACAATATGGCAGGCCGTTTCCTTTGCACCTAATATAAATAATTAATGTCCACTCAAAGCAGGATGCATGGTTTGAAAATATTTTGAATGCTGTTTTTATGTTTTCTAATATTATAGTTCTTAAAGAGAAAACAGAATCGGCTAAAAATAAACATCTGCAGGTCAAAGATTTACAAAGCCAGAGCTCAAAGATTACCCGAAAATTGTGATCAGTGCATCATCGCACAGAAAAATGTCCTAACTACACAAACACAATCTGTGGTATATTTACCAACTGTCTAACACTAAAATCTGTTTTGTAGGAGACATCTGATACTTACATAAACTCTCCATTGCGTTCAATTAGAGACAGCAGTCTGGGCTCCTTCTGGCCAGACCTCAGCTCCTGACCTTTCACAGTGTGAGCAGCCCAATCAAGGAATCATTGTGATGGAGGATGAGGGAGGAGTGTGGACATCACAACAAAGGCGTGTCAACTCCTATTCAACTCAAACATTACTCCACTGCGCTTATAAATCGATTAATTTGTCATCTGACAGCAGACAGGTGTTAAAATGAAACCATACAAACTGAAAACAGGAGACAAAATAATCTGAAGGAAAACAGGACAGAAGAAAACAATTTGGAAGCAGCAACATCACACTAAATAATGACTGTTACTGAAACATAAATAAGTTCAGTCAATGTTAGTAACATTATATGTTCACATGGTAAGAAGGAATTTGGATTAAAAGTCGGCTCTGTTCCTCTCAGATAGACAAAGCTAACGTTAGCATAAACTACCCTACCTAAAAATAAAACGTAAACATCACTTAAAGGATATTGCCAAGCATTCCTCGTTGCATATCCCCAAAGTGGACTCCATTCTTACCCGGAACACATAAATACCCCTTCACTGTTGGCTTTGTGTGGGATCAGTGAGAATGTCGGAACGAGAAAAATTCAATCCCAATCCGGTGCTGCGGCGGCCTCCTTCCAGGCAGCTGTTTGTTTTCAGAGGCTAATGCTAACCGCTGCTTAGCCAGCAGCTGGAGGGAGTCTCAAATGTTCAACAAGGCGCGGAGGTCCTCAAATCTCGATTTGCGTCCATAACTCTGTCAGATACGGTTGTATTATCCCGCTTTCTTCACGTCCCGCTCGATGTCAGGTGGCAAACCCGTCGGGAAGCATAGCGTGAGCGGGCAGTTAGGAGCAGAAACGCCGCTGCTCCTCCAGTAAAGAGATCGTTATGTGGACTCCCTCCTCCACCCACTCGTTCGCCAACACGGACTTCATCTTCTGGACTTTCAGCGGGAGTCAGGAATAAATACAGCTACATACTGCCACCTACTGGCAAGGAGTGGAAGTTTGGGTTTTTTATTTTACAAAAACTAAGATAGATAGATAGATAGATAGATAGATAGATAGATAGATAGATAGATAGATAGATAGATAGATAGATAGATAGATAGATAGATAGATAGATAGATAGATAGATAGATAGATAGATAGATTTTCATTAAAATAAAATAAATTAAAATGTAACACAATTAAAAATAAATGGACATGTAAAATATAGAATACATGAAAAATTAAGTACACCAAGCTAAAAGGTAGATGATACAATAAATAAATTTAAATTTACAATAAAAAACATGAAAGAAAGAAAGAAAGAAAGAAAGAAAGAAAGAAAGAAAGAAAAATAATTCACACCTTAAATACATCATCTTTAAAACTTTTGATACAATACACAAAACGAAAAGGAAAAGATGAATAAATAAATAAAATTTTGATTATATTCACATAAAATAATCACAAGATAAAATACAGTCTTCAATAGATGGATTATGGATGTATGAAAGATAGTTCAAGGTCTCTTGTGCCAGAAACCCCAGAAGCTTCATTCCTAGTTCAGTTCTCATTGTTCCAATCACCATTTTCCAATGAGAAGCTTCCAGTGAACAACGATTGCGACAGTGACTGCTGTTCCCATATCAAAACAGATGAAGAAGAAAATGTATGCATGGATTTCATATAAGCACATACCACTAACAGGCAGCATGCCTAAATATTCCTGAAGTACAAGCTGTAAAAAAATATATAAAATAGAAGATATCACTATAACCATGTAACTTGTAACGTCTTATCTAGCCAGTATGCTAATTATAGCAAAAGCGGTTGGTTTAGTAAGTTGTTTCTGTTCACCAGATAACCTTTACATGCACTTAAAATAACAAAAGCATTCTACTCTAAAAGATAAGGGCACTTAACAGGAAACATCCGGTGAGACTTTACCCCAAGTGGAGGAGTTTGTCTTGTGTCTGAGTGATGGAGCAGCAGAGGGGCTGACAAATCGAGGTTGCAGCTAAAGTAACTAAGGACGTTGCTCCAATCTGTCATGGTTTACAAATAACCATCAAAATGCCGCTCTACAACAGAAGTAATTAGCCTCTTGGACAGAGAAGATTTGAGCTGAACCACTTTGGAACAATTCCAGTCTGTTTGGGCCTGTCAGGTTGGATGGTGTGGGAAACAGTTTCAACAGCTGCACCAATGTTTAGTAATGCAGGTATTGAAGATTTATTTGGATGGATATTCAAATTTTAAAAAATCAGTTCAATAATATATTGATCCCACAGGTGATGGCTGTGGTCAGGCAGGATCTCCTGTAGCAGTTTGTATTACAGCGACTTTAAAGAAGCCTCCGACTGAAGATCCACTGTTTTTTTTATAACAGTCTCAAGAAAAGGATGCTCAGGGTTGTCCATAATTATTTTTTTGATTTTATGAAGAATCCTTCTTTGCACCATGATTTCAATGGATGGATGCCCTTTTTTATTTTGCAGAAACACATCACTGTATAGAGTACTGATCAACATTTATTAGTTTTAATATCTTACATTGTGTTTAGTTAATATTTTTCATGCACAATTCCAGCCAGTTTAATAAAAATGCTGTTAAAGAGATGGATGATTTGCATATGAGGATATTAATTTACAGAACATGCGGTCAGTTTTGATTTTAAATGCACCTATTAGACTAACTGATATCAGTCCCACTAAAACTTTGCTATTTTACAATAATGACCTCAACATTAATGATGCACAGTAAATGAAATTTCCTTTCTGTTTTTGTCATCTTCTCAGATTTTAGGCAGAAGATCTAACCTAAATCAGTTGCTGTAGGTTTTAATCTTGTGAATGGCATAAGGACTGGAGTCCAGCTGTGGCCAGATGTCACCATTAGGATGATCCCTTGTCTGCTGCACTTCTCGCTCAACCAGTTCCACTGTCAAGGTGGACGGGCTGAAAGTCTCCGTTGTACGGTAGGACTGTGTGAGGCGACGGAAGGACGAGGTGTCTGAGACGTCTTCGTCGAAGAGGTCGTCCATGAGCTCCTTGCGCTGCCTGCGTGAGGCTTTCAGCTGATCGTTCAGGTCAGAAACCAGATCTTTAACATCTCTCACCAGCGTGGAGCGAAGCCCAAACAGACAGAGCAGGAATACCAGACCGGCACAGATGCCAGAGACAAAGTATAGAGCCACTTTCTCTGGGAGACCTGAAGGAGAGGAGCGGGACCATCAATCATAAACCAAACACACTCCGTACTCACATAGAACAAAGACTTAATTTTATCAAAAGACAGAATAAATTCACCAAGTACCTTGACAGGTAAACATTGCCATCATCACCAAGTGTTATAAAGCTTTCACTGGAAATCATTTTTCTAAAATGCAAAAATGTTCATCCAATTATTATCAGAGGCCAAACAATTGTTTTAAAAATAATATTAACATAAAAAACAAAAAGAATTTGGTTGGTTGTTGAATATTTTTCTGAAGCACTTCCTTCTGTCCACCAATCACACCCCACCCACCATCAGCACCAGCATTACTGTAGAAACATCAGTGTCATTAACGATCCTGGTGTGCAGGTGTGTTTATTTTTGTTTATTGTGACATTATACAGTGCTGAGCAAAAATATTCATAGGCCTTGAACTTTTTTTACACTTTTCAGGGATTTTATGTGAAGGACCATCCCCCATCATCTCACCAGATCTGGCCAGCTTCCCAGTCCCTGCTGAAGAAAAGCATTCCCACAGCATGATGCTGCCACCATCATGTTTCACCAAGGGGATAGTTTGGGGTGATGTGCAGGGTTATTTTTCATGTTGGCCAAAAACCTCATTATTAGTCTTATCTGTGATAGAACAGCGACGTGTCCAGGGTGTACACTGCCTGGCGCCCAATGATCGCTGGAGATAGACACCAGCCCCCTCCGCGACCCTGCAAGGATAAGTGGGTATAGACGATGGACGGATGGATGGATGGATGGATGGACGGGTGGATGGATGGGTTTTTCCTTCTCCCCTCCCTATTCTGCCCTGCTTCTCCTCTCTGTCCTGTGCTGTCTTGTTAATCCCACTCCACCTTCACCCATTCCACATGTTTTATGTTTTATGATGTCTATATGTTGCTTTTTGTGCTAAGGTGTTTTTTTTTTTTTTTTTGTTTTTTTTTTTTTTTTTTTTTTTTTTTTTTTTCAATCTCACCCCGTGTCCGACATGATTTTTTTCCCCTCCTCTTTCCTAGAGTTCATTTTTCACATCTAAAGAAAGGGCAGCGCCTCCCATGACGGTTGCAGCCCCAGGCACCTGTCTACCCATGTCTTATGTTGTTTGTTTGCTGTTTGTTCTCTTGAACGGGCTGTAGCGAAATGTAATTTTTGCCCTGCGGGACTAATAAAGGCGTTCTGATTCTTCTTGTCACTCTTCCATTGATGACAGCTTTACTAAGTCCAACATAGCTAGTAGATCTCTTGTCAACAGATTACCCCACCTGAGGACCTGTTGGTTACTTCTTTGACGACAATGTCTTGGTAAATTTGTAGTTATGCCACACCCCCTGAGTTGTAGGTCCATAGGACAATGGGACAGGATGGTTAGGGAGGAGCTACTGCCGTTACACAACACAGCACATTGATTGGGGGACAGAAAAATGTCACTGCTTGCAAAAAGCATGAGACATACCAGTGCGTCACGTTCATCGTCGCTCTCGTGTGACACCACATTGGGCATTTGGTTTTAACCAAATAAGAGTCCAACTGGCGGTGGAAACGCTCTCCTGAATACAGTGGACCATAAAATGGATAAAAAAACCTCTTAGGCAGTTTAATTAATTAGATTTTATTTATGGGAATCAGTAATGGGGCTGTATAGAAATTCTCACTTCACAATGTGCTATCTTGTGTTTGTTCATCAAATAACATTGTATTACAATTTTAAAGTTGCAGTGTGGTAAAATCTGGCAAAGTTCAATGGTAATAAATAATTCAGAAAACTTATTATAACTGAAAGTTGCTTTTATTTGAAAGAAGCCAGCGGTTTGATGAACATAACATAAGCTGTCTTTTTCACATCTTCTAGTCAAGCAGATGCATCTACATAACACAAGGGGGTGCCCACTCCCTGTTAACTGGGCATGCAACGAAAGCAACAACAAATAAAAGCTTACATAAATGCCATGACTAATCATTTTGAGTGCTGATGTCTCCCCCCAGGAGAAATGAGATACCGCCCGGGGCAGTGAGCCATATCACACATATAAAATACATAAAGAACCACCTGCTACATGTAGCAGAACAAAAAAATGCTGCACTGGGCTTTTCAGCTTTATCACTAATGTTTTTAAGTTTTTTAGTGTATATATGAGGCTTAATGGTCAAAATTAGCCTTAAACATGCAGCTTTCTGCTGTGTAAATCCACAGAATTATGCTGGCATGACTTCTACTTCACTTGAGTTTTCTGTAAGTAAATAAGCAATGCATTTTTCAAAATAAAAGCCATATACCTTAAATTTGCCTTTTGTTCTATATGTGAGATGTATGGGCTAACACATGAAAAGGGTCCATTAAAAGAACATGACCCCAGCCTGGTGTCTCAGGGAATCAGAGCACATACCCAATATTTTTTCAATGATCTCCAGACAGCTGGTTAAGAGCACATTTTGAGGCCTGTAGGTGGGGCCAGTGTACCATCCACCTGCAGGTGAGAGGGGTCTGGGCTCAGAGACCAGTCAGCCGGATATATCGTACAACAAAACCTGTGAAAATGTGGTTAGTGCCTCACCGTGTGTGAGGTCTGAGATCAGGAAAGGATCAGTCGACCCTCGACCCACATCTTCAAGTAGATATCTGGGCACTAAAGAGGAAATTAGATGTTTATATCAGGAGAAAGCCATGCTACCTCAGCTGTGAACAAGAACATCTACTCTGTTATTTACCACAAGTGAAGGAGACTCGCAGGTGTTTCCTGGTGCCAGGGAAGCAGGGGTCCCCAAAGGTTTGCGTATCTGCAAAGATTGAACAGTTTTCTCTGCCGTGACACCTACGGGACACCTTCCTCAGAGCCACAGCTGACAAGCACTCTGAAACAGATAAAGATACGGACAAATATAAATCACGTCTCAGCTCTGATCAACGGCGTTGAAATTAGAAATCACAAATATAGCAGTTGTTCCACTGTTTGCCGCTAGATGTTTGTTTCAGACCCATGTCGGACTTTGATCCAGGCTCCTCAGGACAGTTGGGACTTCCATGGAGCAGGTGTCCAAATGTAGCAGAGTAGATGGCGAGGACGGTCTCATTTTTACATGACAGCCTCAGACGCTCATTTTCACACACAAGTCTTGTGTGATGGTGCTCTAGAAAAACAAATTGTGAAACAAAACTACATAAGCATCTGCAGAGCACCATTTTGTGAGCTTTTTTTTTTTTTTTTTTTTTTTTTTTTAAAATTACAACATTTCTCCAACAGGCTGTCAAAGGCTTTCTGTCCCACTGAGCAACTGGACCACACTGGGTGTCCAGTGGCGTCTGGCTCCAGGAAGTTGGCAGCAGATCCTGAATGCTACTGGGCGTGGGCCTCAGGCTTGCTTCACCACTTCCTGTGGATGCTCTTTGGGATAAAAAGTTTTTTAGGGCCAGGGCGGTCAATTGTCTGATGTGCTGATAAGGTGGGTGGTTCATGTCAGCATACCACCAACACGTAGCTTCCCAGCAGAACGTTTACTGGTGACAACGTGATTAAATGTCTTTTATTTAAATGAACTGGGTCATTTTCAGATAGATTCCGATTTTTATTACATTCAAAGAAGAATTTGTTTTTGCAGTGTCAGCAAAACACGACCAAGGCAATATCATTAAAAAAACAAAAGGACAATAAGAGGAGGTACATTAAAAGTTATAATATATGGAAATTGTAGAATTTCTATTGCAGATCTGCATGTGTAAAGAAGGAATGTTTATTTGTTTTATCCCCATGTTTGTGTGAAGTAAAAAAAAATGAGACCAACATCATTTAATGCAGGGCTTTTTCCAGCATTAAAGCTGCAGTATGTAACGTTTATGAAAATATGTTTTTTACATATTTGTTAAAATTATCATCATGACGTGACAATATAAGACATATAATCTGTGAAAAAAAAAAATCAAGCTCCTCTGCCTTCTCCCAGTGCTCCCAGGACTAATTGCAGAAATACACCATTCAGTCAGAAACAACCAATCAGAGCCAGGAGGAGGGTCTTAGCGCTGTCAATCACCCTCATGTACGCGCAGCTCTCACACTCCCCCTTGCTTTTTGCTACGCTACAGCTGGTTCACCACAACATAGCCTGCTGCTAATGCTAAGGCTAGTTAGCATGGCCACCGATGACGGCGGATAAACAGTTTTCTTAGAGCGGTAAGTTGTTTCTTCACCATTAGGATATTTAGCAGCACGTACATGAGGGTGATTGACAGCACTAAGACCTTCCTGCTGTCTCTGATTGGTTGTTTTAGGTAGGGAGCGGTGCATTTCTTTAGACGGCAATAGTTATAAAGTTACATACTGCAGCTTTAACGTGACACCTCAAGTGTTATTCAGCTTAAAAACAAACAAAATGGTTAAAGGAAAAACATCAAATAAAATCTGCAATGACCTGCTTGCATTGTCATGATATGGGGCTGTTTGGGTTGTTTTTGATTATGTTCTGCTCAGTTTATTCTTCCTTTGATCAGTGCTCAGCCTCGGTTACAGTTTACATTCTCCTCAGCTCCTTTCCTCAGCCTACCTGCATGGTCTCCCCTGACAGTCAACCACCTGTCACTTGTCAGTAATCAAGATCCCCAGTACTTAAGCTCCTCATTCTCATCCACATGCTCCTGTTTGCTCTGGTCTCTTTGACTTAGCATTATGGTGGGGGGGGTTGGCAACTCCTGGTTTACTGTCTGTGTCTTGCTGCCAGTTCTTCCTGCTTCCTTCCATAGCTGCCTGCAAGTTGTTGTGGTTTTAATAAAAAAAACTCTTCACTATGTCTCCTGCCTCCTATCCTGCATGCTGGCAGAATAAAACTTAAAATTATTTTCAATCAATCAGAAGGGTTGTTTCAAAAGGCATATTCATTTGGGGGGAAAAAAAGATCTTTTTTTGTTGTTTTTTATTAGAATTACCAAAAATTTAACATTTTGTCATAAAATATCAAGACGTGGTTATTCCATCTAACACAGTGGTCAGCAACCTTTTCCATTAAAGGAGCCACTTTTGCCCCCGCTGCAACAAAATAAAACTCGCTTAGAGCCACAAAAACGATTCTAAATACGTACTACATAAAATGTTTTATGAAAGCTAAAAAAAATTAGACTAAAATGTAAGATTTTAGAACAAATTGAATCTTCTGTTACAATAATCTTGTACAATGAGGTGTGCCTTTTCTATAAATATGGAAAATGAAGAAAGGTAACATAATTTGAAGCTTTTAAAAGCCTGTTGCAGATATTATATGCAGATTTTGCATGTAAGAGCCACAGTGGAGGGGCTGAAGAGCCACATGGGGCTCTGGAGCCCAGAAACCATTGGTCTAACATATAATACACTGTTGTAATCAATGTTGTCAATGAAGCAACCACAAAAAACTGTCTTAAAAGTAGATACTCATTGATGTACCTGGTCTGCACTTGTAGGACACCAAGAGGTACTTGGTGGTGAGTGGACAGGGATCCAGTCCAAACACGGGAGCGAGGACGGGAATGTGACACGACCGCTCATCCTGACACTCTGACAGCACCTTCTGCAGCAGCAAGAAAACATCCGGTACTCTGCACAAATCAGTGATGTAACAAATCACAACTGCAGTTTCATCTACCTCTAAAGCGGTGGAGGAAGTGCAATCGGTGTCCTCCTCCACTGTGATGTTTGCGGTTGGTGCGGGACACAAGTGTTTATAAGGAACACGTCTTCCATAGAAGGCTGATAGGACGGCTACAGATGTCCTGGAGGGACACTTGATGACGAGCAGGTCTCCTTCACAAGCATGAGCCGTGTGGTTCTTCAGAATACTGTGGAGATACACTGAAACACAAATCTGATATATTTTCACTCCCCCCCCCTCTTTCAGATTTCATATTTATTCATCAGTAATAGAATGACTTTTTAGTCAATTAGTGGTCTGTAAGGCATAAATGTGACTAAGTACAGTCCATGTGACTCAACCCTGCTTCTATATTTGGACAGGGTGGTGTCCCCAAGTCTCCGTCACTGGGTGTAGCTCTCCAAGACGTTGTTTAAACTATGACCACACAGACAATAATGTTTTGCAGTGGCACAAAGACACTGAACTGAAGTCTCCCCTCCCATCTGTATTTCCTGTACAGGCCCCCGATCTCTTATGTGTGCACAGTAGTTCCTCTGATGCTCTCATGTGGGATCCACCTCTACTTGTAAGGAAAAACTCAGGGACTGTGATTCATAGTTAATGGAAAAGTTACTGATTGTATATAGTTAGATTATTTTCAGAGGACAGCTTTCACTTTTGTCACTGTATAACCACAAACCTTAATGTATTTGATCAGGTTCTTATGTGACAGAACAACACAAAGTAGCACATGACTGTGAAGTGGAAGAAAAAGGATACAGTACATGTTTTCAACTATTTCTTACAGGAAAGATCTGAAAAGTGTGTCATTAGTGTTCAGTCACACCTTGTTGAACCACCTTTTGCCGTCACAGCTTAAAAATGTATGTCTCTACTAGCTCTGCACATCCAGACCCTGAAATATTTACCCATTCTTCTTTACAAAACATTTCAAGCCCCTGGGGTGGTCTGGCATGGAGGTGTTGGTGATGGGGTGGGGCTGCCGACAGAGAGGCAGCATTGGGCCGTGGACTACTGTGTTCTCTTGAAAGGCCTGCTGGTGCTGGTGCTCCTGGCTGGTGTGAGCAAATTCAGGGCAGGGTCCCCAGGTGGCTTAGGGCCAGCATCCCCGGCCAGGTGGGTTTACCTGACCATCGTAGCTCTGGCTGTACTGTAAGGGTACGTTCCCCCTGCAGGAAGCTGAACCTCCACCCCAGTCCCAAGGTTCTTGCAGCATTTAAAGGGGCAGTATTATGTATAATCAACTTTTCTGAGGTTTACATCATGTTATAATGTTATTCCCTCATCAAAAACATACCTTGAGTGTTGCTTTGATTCTTTCATGCATGTTTGAGGAATCCTTTAATCTCCCAACCATTAAGCTGTGCAAAACGCTTCAGTAGGGACCGAGATGCATTTCCTCCTCAGAGCTGCAGTTTCTAAGCTCCAGAGCTTCCTTATTACAGAGCACCCCTCCCCCCCGACTTCCCCACTCAGCTCTTTCAGACTGGCCAGCAGCAATCAGCAAACACCTGGTGGAACTGTGCATCTGCTGAGCTCATTATATGAGCTACTTCTCAGTGCAACACTTTAAAAACATCGTTAAAGGGTTAATAGAGGAACAATGTTGTGATGACTTCCTGAAGGCGGAGTTTCAGAAAGAGGCAGAGGCCCAATTTCAAGGCATTAAATTATGAAGTCAAATTTCTTATAAGTCATATTTGTTATATACAGTATTTTTGTAACAACTAAAGGTAACAAAGTTACTTGATTGTGCTCTAAAAAGGCAAAAAATACATAATACTGCCCCTTTAACAAACTTCCCTATCTCTACTGAGGAAAACATCCCCAAAGCATGATGCTGCTACCACTATGATTCACCGTGGGGACTGTATGTATTCGTCAATGTGCAGTATAATTTTTCAGACTTGCATAGTTTTTTTCATTTTGGTCAAAAAATTTTCATTTTGATCTCACTTTCTTCGACACGTTTGCTCTGTCTCCTACACAACTTGTGGCTGTCTTCTTTCTTTCTTTGTGACTTTTCCTTGGAAACCAGATTTGTGAGGTGTATGAGTAATACTTGTCCATTTTATCCAACCTGAGATCTGAAACTCTGCACCTCCTCCAGAGTTACCATGGGTTTCTCGTCTGCTTCTTTGATAGATACTCTCCTTGATTGGCCTGTCAGTTTAGCTGGTAGTTGTGCCACACACTTTGCAGTTTAGGAAAGAGCATAGGTGGGGATATTGTTTTATTACCTAAAACTGCTTTCGACTTCTTTTCATGGTTCACTTTAAACCTAAACCAAGTATTGGGTGACTCACCCAATACTTGGCAAATATAATGTGAAACAATGCACTTATCACAAAACAATGTATTGATGCTGAACATCCAGGTCAGTAGGAGGACCTCGGCTGCAAGACAAGATAATCAATTTTTACATGCCCCAAACACAACACACACAACAACGAAATGAATGACTATATATCAAACTTAATAAATCACCTCTGTATCAGCCCACTTGTAACGTTTCTGACTCTGCTGTGGTGACAGTTTATGCTGAACAGACAACATGCAAATCAAACAAAAGCTGAGACTCCATAGATTCCAGTGACATGTCTCCCAGCGTCCCACATTAACATATCAGGAAGATGGAAGCCAGAGAATAACAGCAACAGAAATCACTTCAAAAAACGAAATATGTCTTATCTTTCCTGTTTTTCCATGAAAATATGTTTTTGTCTTTAAGAAAAGCACAATTTTCTATTAAAGGTATGCAATTTTTGAGCAGAAAACTAGGAATAACACTTAGGGTTGAAAGGACTAAAGTTTTAAATAAACAGGTGGATTTATACAAAGATTGAATTTCACACAAATAGATTCATTTTGTAGTTGGTTTCACCTGATTTTATTTAGAAATAAAGAAAGGAGAATGCAAATGCATGCTACAGTTTTATTTGTCAACAAATCTCGAAAACTATTCATCGTTTTCCTTCCACTTTTTGGCACTACTTCTCTATAAAGTCCCAATAAAATACGATGCAGTTATAGTTGCAACTTAACAAAATGAGGAAAATTTTAGGAAACATGAATACTTTTGCAAGGCACTGTAATGTCCTTCAAAAGCGACATTTTGCACGTTTGCTGCTCTCAGGCCGTACCAGGCACTTATTCACAATGAGCTATTATTAGCCTGCTCCTAAACAAAAACTTTGAATTACTGTCAGATACATAAAGCTCAAAAACTGATACAAAAGCTGCTCTGGCCACCATACAGCAATCAGCTTCACCACCAATAAACAAAATAGCTCGTCTTAAAATAAAGAGGTTTATGGTTTTCTCCTGATAATTTTCCTGCCGCCTCCTTACCCTGATTTTTGTCTCACAGCTAAATCATCAGCTGCTGCTTAGAAAGAAGGATGTGCATGTTGTTAGGAAATGTCTTTCTGAAGCTTCCTGTTGTGGAAGCCCACATGTGGAAAATCACGCATCAGCATTTTTTAACCTCACATAAAAAAACAAAAAAAACTGAGAAAAACGAGGAACTTACGAGAGAAATCAGGTGCCAAAAGTGCAACGGGTATCTTCAGAGCAAGAAAAAGAGAAAGAAAACACAAGTTGTGAAGAAACTCCATGCCTCTATCATTGTGAGTGTTCAGCAACAGAGCACTGGGGTTTGTTGTGTTTGGAAAGGGGTCAATGAGGCCTTTGTGTCTGCAAAAAAATAAAAAAAATAAAAAACAGCCTCCTCTGCAGTTAGCAGCAAATGCTGCTTTGGTATCGCAGTTGAAACCAGACAGTTTAAACAATCTGATAAACCCCAGATGAAGATGTCATGGTTTTGTAAACTTCTATTTAGCTTCAATTCAGTTTATGTACATAGTGCCAATTCACAACAAATGTCGTCTTGAGGCACTTTACAAGGGAAAAAAAAAATCAATTCAATCATACATACATTCCAATTGATCCTAGTTATCAAACAGTACAGTAAGCTCAATCAATTATTCAAAATAGTTCAAAAAGTTTCTAAGGAAACCCAACGAATTGGATCGAGTCATTGACTTGCAACATTCTCTCCTCCTGGACGAGCATACGTGTTGTTGACTTTACAGCAATCCTTCATACCGAGCATGCATGTAGCGACAGTTGAGAGGAAAAACTCCCCTTTAACAGGAAGAAACCTCCAACAGAACCAGAACCAGGCTCAGTACAAGAAGCCATCTGCCACGACCAACCGGGGGTTTGAGAAGACAGAGCAGAATTAACAAGAAAAACAGATGAACTGATGTAGGATTATTTTCAATGTTCATGAAAGTAAAAAGTTAATAGCAGGAGAGGAGTACGATTAGTTGATGGCAGGAACTAATCTTCTGATAGCTCAACAACATTGTGGTTAAAAATGGAGACTGAGGATGTACTTTAGGCAATGCCTCAAATGCACAGTTTCCTTGTGTGACATCATATAAAAATACCAAAAGGAATCAGCGACGACATAAGGAGGAGGGTCAAGGACCACCACAAGTCTGATTCGTCTTCCCATACAAATTTCCAGATGCCTGAGGGTGCCGCATTCAACCATTCAAACCATTCAAACCATTATATGCTATTATAAAAAGTATGGGAATGCCATTATCAAACTGTTAGCAATTAAAACATGTTGCAAAATCCACGTATCAAGCACAGAACAAAAGCAAGAAACCTTGTGAAAATGCTGGCTGAAGTTGGTGAGAAAGTTTCATTATACACAGCGGAACGAGTCTTGTACCACGATGGACTGAAAAGCCACTCAGAGAGGAAGAAGCCAGGACTTCAAAAGCAACATAAAAAGTTATATTACAGTTTGCAGAGGAACACAGGCACAAAGATGTTAGTTTTTAGAGAGATGTCCTCCGGTCTGATGAAACTGTGAAGTAAGTGGGTAGCAGCATCAAGTCATGTGGGTGTTTTGCTGAAGGAGGGACTGGTGCACTTCACAAAACTATACTAGATGTGGTGTAGAGACCGAGACTAGACCTTGATGCAGTTGTTCATGGTTCAATTCCTGGCCCTGGGACCTTTACTGTAGATGTTCATTTCAGCAGCTGGTTGTGGTCCCTTAAACCTGACAAACTGGGGGTTCACTGAGTGAAAGGTTAATTTCACTCAGACTTGGGAAACATCTTGGCTGTTTGGTGCCATCTGTTATTGGGATAATAATAAAAGTGGTGTTTCATATTCTGAGGCTTCAAATGATAGTTCTGGACATTTTGTTATGAAGCATTAAGACACATTATCCTGTTGGTACATACAGAAACAGACACTGAAAGTTATTTCTAAAGAAACTGTAGCTGTCATTTCACTTTTATTTTACTCTGCTGTTTCTCTTTTGGTCCAGGGAAAGGGCTACATCATTACCACATGTCTAAAGCCCATATTTGTCTTTTATCAAAGATGTTTCTAAGCAGTATTTTCTATACAATTTATTTTAGACTAACCATCTCCCAAAACTAATTTAAAGGTCCATTTTACTAAAACAAGACAATTTCTCCCAGTTTTGACTTTAGCTTGGCCAGTAAGAAGGTCTTTCTTTTAATGAAAGCATTTTCTCTTCTAGTTATATGGTTTTATTTGTTCAGTTGCTGCCTCACAGAGAAAACCAGTGCAGCATTTATTATTTTCTAAAACAATGAGCATTTAAGGACATCATGAGAGTAATTTGTGACTCATTTCAGTGGAACCTTATGCAAATATTACAAATCCAAAGGTCTCTTGCATGCTCTGAAGCATATAATGACCTCAATGCATAGAAACATAAACAATAACAAAGAACAGGTTCTGCACTTTTATGACAGAAGACAGAAATAAAAATAAAGTTGGGTGAAAATATCTCTACTTAAAATCAAAATACCAAATAATAAACAAGAAAAAACAGGACCAAATACCTGGAGGGTGACACCAGCAGGATGCTGCGAGGAGTAAAAGAAAGTGGAAGACTGCAGAGGAATGGGGTCAGTAACATGGGAGCCAGGTGAGCCCAGCTGACCGAATGCTTTGCAGCTGAGAGCAAACATGATCTGAGGAGTTGAGAAGAAATGACTACTGAACCCAGAATGAATACACAGGGAAACAGAAAACAAGCGGATCTACTAAATGGAAAGCTAAAATCAAATGAAATAAACCAACACTTCAATCACAGAAGTAAACACAAAACATCTCAAAACGTACAAATGAACTAATTTTGGATTATACAAAGTAAAGCCAGCTTCCCAAAGATCATGGAACATACTTGCTGCTTTCAGACCTGCAGAACAGCTTGTAACAGGAAGTTAGAAAGGGTGAAGCATTTAAAAGTTGGTCTGAAACATTTGTATATTAGCACAGGGCCGGCCAAAAGTTGTATGGGGCCTTAGGCAGAATTTGGTTTGGGGCCCCTCTTCCAATTAAGAACATCATCACCACTAACAGCGTTTCAATACAGATTTGGTGAAATATTATCACTGATAATAGGTTATAATTTATAATGTAAATGTAGGTTATAATTTTACAATGTAAACTTGCCAATTCCTTTAAATCTTAACTTCTAAACAATTTAAAAATCTTTTACCTTATCGATGCTGGGATTGTCAAATCAAGTTTAATGATATTCTCATTTTCAATAAACAAAAGAAAATATTCTTTTGTTAGATTAGTTTGTGTTAAAATTCAACCATTTATGAGAGGTGATGGTTTGGGGGCCCTTAGTTAACTTATGCCCTATGCCTATTGTCTACTTTAGAAAACTGTCACAAAATGTTAATTATATGCTTTTAAAATATACATTTTTAAACATGTGCACTGCCAGCCAATAACATGCAGAATGGTAACTCCTTAGTTTATTTGAATTTAAAATGAGAATTTTTAAGCCACTTTTTGTGACTCAATAGAGAAACAGAAAACCTCAAAACAACTACCAATTTTATAAAACCAAAAAATGTTTGAACAAGCATCCAATTTAATTTTTTATCTTTAAAGAAGGAGCACTTATTGAGAGATGAGGAGAAAGTGATGTTTTAGTCAGGTGATCTGCTCGAATCACTTTGGGTTCAGGGTCTGCTGCTGGGTCTCATCCCAGTTGGACTTGCCTGTAAAATTTGCAAAGTGAGGGGTTCAGAAGGCATCCTGATCAGATGCCCAAACCACCGCAGCTGACTCCTTTCAATGCGGCAGAGCAGCGACTCTCCTCCGAGCTCCTCCTTGATGACTGGACTCCTCATCCTGTCTCTACAACCGAGTCCAACCAGCCTACAAAAGTAAATGATTTTAACTGCTTATGTCTGAGATCTTGTTTTGTAGGTCATGATCCATATTTCTTAACCATAGATAATATATACCAGCCGACTGGTGTATTGAGACGTTTGCTTTTTGGCTCAGCTCTGTCTTTCTCCCAACAGGCTGGAGCACCACATGGATTACAGCAGATGAGGCCCCATCTATGGATCTTCTGCTCCAGTCAAATTCAATTCAAAAATACTTTATTTATCCCAAAGGAATATTAAATGTTTTCGTAACTCACATCATCTTCAAAGAGTTGTTGTTGATGGTGATGCTGTAGGCAGGAAGGTTTGCAACAAGATGTTGCAGATCTTCTATAAGTCTGTTGTTGAGAGCGTCATCTCCTCTGCCGTCATCTGTTGGGGCAGCAGCATCAGAGCCAGGGACTTAAAAAGGCTCAACAACCTGATAAAGAAGGCTGGTTCTGTTCTGGGGACAACTGTGGAACCTCTGGAGACGATGATGCTAAGAAGGATTTTGCACAAAATCAAGAAAATTATGGACGACCCTGATCATCCTCTTCATGAAACTGTTATTGGAAAACAGAGTGTCTTCAATCAGAGGGTTCTTCAAATTAGTTGTAAAACAGACTGCTATAGGAGATCTTTCCCGCCCACAGCCATCACAATCTATAATAACTCCTTAATTAAATGAGTTACAACAACACTTAATTTCCTTTGGGATCAATAAAGTATATTTGAATTGAATTGAATCTACAGTAGCAGTCAGTCCTGCAATGATTCTGTAGAGGCCTCTGACTAAAGACTGTTGCTGTATGACAGTCTCATGACTCTCATAACAGCTCAGGCAGTAGAGAAGATATTCCAGCATCTTCTGGATGACACAGTTGCTTGTTAGCAAGCACTGCTAATCCACCTCATTCACTTTTGCCACTCCTCTTTTAATCTATCTGGACACACGGTTAGAAAACCTAGCAGACAAATGTTGGAGTTCTCTCCTTCTCTCTCTGCTCTATGGTCCTGCGCTGCATCCATAAAGCCTCCTTTTCAACTCCTCTAGGATTTCGGGTCATAGTTCAGATATTATTTGAGCTTTTGAGATGCTAACCAGCTGCTCCCAGTTGTAAAAACATTACATATCCATCCCATCACTCGTGAACTAGTAACAGAGTTACATTAGTCAGTTTATTTCTATGGCACATTTCAGCA
Organism: Anableps anableps; assembly: GCA_014839685.1. Classification (NCBI taxonomy): domain Eukaryota; kingdom Metazoa; phylum Chordata; class Actinopteri; order Cyprinodontiformes; family Anablepidae; genus Anableps; species Anableps anableps. The sequence goes on along the minus strand of CM026074.1, from coordinate 29,212,947 downwards.
ACAAGATAGGTCAAAGTCCTGTACATAAGCATCGCTTAAGACAACTATTGTCCCCTTGACCAGGACGTGGTCGTCCACCTAGAGAACTATGGCCTCACACTTAGAGAAGCTGACCTTCATCCCAGCCAGTTCATACTCGCTCTTAAACCATTCCAGTGCAAGCTGAAAGTCAAGGCTCAAAGACCTCATTGGAACCACTTTATCTTCAAATAGCAAAGATAAAACTCAGACGTTCTCTAACCTAGACCTCCTTCTCTCCTCAGCTACGTCTCAAGATCCTGTTCATGAGCACAATGAACAGGATCAGGGAGAAGGGGCAGCCCAGGCAGAATCCAACCTGCAGAACAAGCTTGCCTTTGTGCCGAGAATAGGGACCAGATAGCCCTAAAGGTACCGCATACTCCTTGATAATTTTAGGACGTCTCCAGATCTTCAAAACTTCATAACTAAGTCAGTGGCTAGTAAGAGTCCTCATGATTTTTGCAGCGTAGTAACTATTCAGGTATATTCAGTATATTTCCACACTTGTGTTGGCTTAATATAAGTAATTAATAGCGACTGTGATAAAAGTTCTTTTGGAAGTGAGTCATGTGCTGCAAGTTTACATAAGATTAGCAAGTCTGAGGAATATAAAGAAATAGGTGTTACTGGTCACTATTTAATTTGTAGGGTAGGACATAAGTGTTGACTTTTTCCACTGAAATTTCTGGAAGGTTTCTGTGTTCCTGACTCCAAGACATCAAGACCACCAAAATATAACTCAGGTTAACCAAAAACATTTTTTTTTTTTTTTTTTTTTTTTTACACTCACAGCACAGGGGAGTATCATCACAGCCTTCCATGACCGTAGTGTGTGTGCAATGGCAAAATCAAGTGTCATTCTCTTGGACTCCGTTCTCCACTGTCAGGGCCCTGTTCATGGAGATAAGGCCCTCTTTTTCCAAGAGGGTCACTTCCAGCTGCTCTGTGTGTGTTGGGGAGAGGCAGGGGGGGAGGGGGGGGCAGATATGTGTATCTCTTTCTATGACAGAGGGGCTTTCCGATTGCTTTTTTGGAGAACAGGAAATAGACGATAACATGGTATTTCCCAAACTGTATGAGTTTCTTCAAGAAGGGATTCTTGATAAACATCTCCTATTGAAATTACATCTATAGAATAGAACAGGTCAGCTGTTGTCATGGCGACCAACCAGGAAGCAGTCTAAACGCAGCACAAATATTACCGCTATGTGATGAGGAATCAAAACTCATTTCTAACCAGTCATCAAAATCATTTATGTCACAGGTTGTAATGAACCCTTGTTTTCTCGTAGCAGCACTTAACAAATTAAAACTAATTGCTTTAAGGGAGAAAGACACTTTTAAACATTTAAACCATGTCCTCATATGGGAGGGAAACTCCCATTGCTCCATGTGTTACAATTCCTTTCGCCTCCCAGAGGGAGTGTGGATGAAGTGATGAATGGTTCTCTGGAAGTGCCTGTCCTGGATTTACCAGCAGGAAAAAGAACAGAAAACTGGGGTCAAGATAGTTGCAAAATATCAGGTCATCACCTCCCTTAGTTGACGTTTTTTTAATTAGGGAGCATAGCTCGGTCAGATTTTCCTGCGTTGTTTTAATGTGACATGTTGTTTTATATCAAGTGAAAGAGTATGAATTTGCCAAATCCTTTTAGGCCTGTAAGTTAAATAAACACGTAGCTTCCAGGCTTTTATCCACTGCATGTGGTTTTTAAATATTCCTTAAAATGGATTTCACAATCTTTCTCTGTTACTGGTCATTTTTCTTCAGGGAAGCATTCACTGTACCAGAGGGGATTTTGCAATATAGTTTCCCTTCCACTCTTTTGTGTAAATGAGATCATTTTACAAGAAACAGCAGTACTGAAAACCGAGTCTACATTCCTCAGATGCTTTCATTTTTGATTTTATCTCCAAGACAACATCACACATTTTTCACAGATGATAATACTGTAGTGTTTAGAAATACCACATGCTTTTTTGCCGAAAAATAGAGATTTGTAAGCCTCAGTATTTTTATTAGAAAGAAGATTAAACTTTCAATCCCACATCATGAAGGGAATCCCCGACATGTTTCAACACATTACCCACAAAAGAAAAGGAGAACTAGAAAAGAAACTGTTATGCAGTAAAACACAATGATCAGCCAAAACATTACAAACACCTGCCTAAAAGGTTCCCCTTTTTCTGCAGGCCAAGCCCTGACCCACTGAGGCATAAACTGCGTTTCCATTAACCTTGAAATTGTGCAAATTGAAATTACGTAAATAAATTCGCTAAATTGAAACGCGCCATTAAAAAAAAAAAAAAAAAAAAAAATCTCCTTTTTCAGTAAAAAGTTTTGGCGCTGGGATGAGGTGGTGTTCTGGCCGTATCGAAATTGGTTTATTTCGCAAAACTGCAATGGAAACATCTTTTTCGCGTCACACGAGTCACATGATCAACATCCAGACGTTGCCACTGCTGCAAACCACGAAGAAGATGACAACAGGAAGTAGTTGGAGGATCATGGCGCGGCATGTTTTTAATGACTTATCGCGTGAACACGCGTATTAACGTGTTATTTTAATTTGCTGCATTTTAGTAACAACTTTACATCCCAAGGTATAAGCCTGAAGTATTTGAACAATTTGGGTTTTTTTATTTTGTAGAGATGGAAACATTCCTAGAAATTATGCCGCACTTATGAGGAATCATAAAAAAGTTTCTGACATACTATAACATGACAGCAAGGCCTAAAAAAATCTAGATTATTCATGTGCCCCTAACTATTTATTTATTAACTGCAATGTGCATGCATAATAATCATATCTGCATAGGGCTTCAAAACAAGCACTAGGTTGCCAAGTGTGTTCCCCAGGCAAGCGACACACTGGGGCATCCATGAAATGTTAAAGAAATGTTCGACCAGATTCTTTCATTTCTGCATGGGGTCCAGTTCTGATTCTCACATACCTATTGCTTGGTGCTTTGGTGGTTAATAGGGCTCAACATGGGAACCCTGACTGGTCTCCATGTGCAACGAACTGCAATGCACCATGTCTTTTCACACCTTTCTATCAGAACCAGCATTGACATCTTCAGCAGTCTGAGGCGCAGTAGCTCATTTTTTTATGATCCGTAGATGTTTCAGTTATTTTCTGTTTGTTTATTCTGTTTATTGTTTTCTTAAATCTTACCATTTTAGTTCATTCCTTATGTTAGTCCAGTTAGTCTTATAGTTTGTTTTTCTGATTTTTTTTTTTTTATTTTTTTTTTTTTTTTTTTGTGTTTGGATTAGTGTTTCTTTCTGTTTACTGTTTTATTAGGTTCAGGCTTCTTCTCCCCTTTTCATTCTCCTTGCTTTGCTTATTTTCACCAGCTGCATCCACTCACCTGTCATTAGCTCTTCTGGTTCCTTTGTCATTTCCACTCCCTCCTCAGTATATTCAAGCTCTCTGGTTACGTTGTTCTCCTTCTGTTGAACTCCGATTCTCTCTTTGTCATCTTGTTTTTTCTATTTTCCTCATTAAAATCGTGACAATTCTGCTTTCCGGTCAGCATTTTGTTTCAGCCACAAACTCATCGCTCATAGCACATTTGGCCCACCCTTCACTCTTCACATTTATCAGTGAGGCTTGGCAGTCTGTGACCCTGTTCCTTCAGGAGTGGTCTTAAATACTGACCACTCCAGACTGTGAACACCCCATAAAAGCTGTGATTTTGGTGATGCTCTGACCCAGTTGTCTAACCATCAGAATATAGCCTTGGTAAAACTTTCAAGTTCTTGCACTTACCAAATTTTCCTGCTTCTAACACATCAACTACAAGGGTCAAAAATGCTGCCTCATATATCCCACCCATTAACAGCTGCCATGATGAAGAGACAGTGTTGCTTGTTCTACCTGTCAGAGGTCATAATGTTATGCCTAACTAGTGTATTTATGTCAGTTTCATTAATAACCAGGCATTAAAATAAATATTCTCAAATTAACTGTAACTGTGAACAACCTTATTTACTCAGTGGTGATGACGTTAGATTAGAGGGAGGAGAAAATGATGTCAACATTGTTAGTGACCATTATTTGGTGATGGTCAATTTTTATTAGGAGTGTTTTTTTTACAAATGTGAAAATAACATTGTGTCATACATCATTAGAAACTGACTGTACAGCATGGGAACAAAAACGTGTTGTTCCACTAACATTATTAAAGCAACAAATAGGGAATCTTCTGGGATAAAAAGGACTGTGTTCAGTTTCTTCAATAGAAGATGTTACAACCTCCTAAATGAAGCACCTTTTATCTTTCATTGGCAAATGAAGTGATATCACCGACTTGCATTTACAGTTGATGTTCAATATACACAATCGATAAAAAAATGCAGTGATGACATTCATTTAAAGGGGCAGTATTATGTAAAATTGACTTTTTTGAGCTTTACATCATGTTATAATGGTGTTCCCTCATCAAAAACATACTTTGAGTGTTGATTTGATTCTTTCATGCATGTTTGAGAAATCCTTTAGTCTCCTGTGGCAGCTGCTCAGCTGTGGAAAACACCAAGGTGCCACCTTTGAGATCCAGCTCCTCCTCGGATCTGCAGTTTCTAAGCTTTAGAGCGTCTGCCATACAGAGCAGCCCTCCCCTCTGACTTTCCCACTCAGCTCCTTCATACTAGCCAGCAGCAATTAGCAAACACCTGGTGGAACTGCGTATGTGCTGAGCTCATTATACGAGCTAATTCTCAGCGAAATGCTGGTAAAAACGTTGTTAAAGGGTTAATAGATGAGTGATGTTATGATGACTTCCTGAAGGCGGAGTCTTAGAAAGAGCAGGACTTTCTTAAAGAGACAGAGGCCCAATGTTAAGGCCTGAAATTACAAAGTCAGATTTTTTTTAAGTCATATTTGATATATACAGCATTTTTTAACAACTGAAGGTAACATAGTTACTTGATTGTTGCTCTAAAATGACACTATGTGCCTGGAAAACATAATACTACCCCTTTAAGATAAACCGAACATAGTGAGGCAAGAGATGAGCAGCCTAATGTTTTCTGATAAAACAGTATTAGGAAAACATGATCTGTTACTGCTATCATGGTGCCTCTTTCCCTTAAGCATCTTGGCTATTATCATTTAAACTGGATTTAGGTATCAAGGACAATTGGAGACAATTGGACTCTGAATGAATTGCAGTATTATAACCAGACAAATATTGCAGTCCAAGCTGCACTGATATAATTTGTTATGCTGATATTGTGATGCGTATTATAATTCAATGCATGATGCAGATGTATTGCTCACTGTTAATTTGAGTGAGTGAAAAATCTTGACAAGAAACAGGAACAAGTGGCAGTAAATAAATTAAAGATCGTGCATTAAGATTATTTCTATTTGGTTATATTTGGACAATGAACAAGTGGTTTTCAGACCTTAAATAATAACATTATTTTCAGAAAATCTAAGTGAACTTTGTTCACTGTTGAATAAAGTAAAAAATAAAAACGCATTTTTTGTTTGAAATGTACCAAAAATTGAACCATGAATTTAAAACAGAGGTACGTACCAAACCAAGATTTTTCTGTGCTGGTACCACTCCTGGGGATGCGTTGTAGCTTCTTTAAAACATTTAAAAATGTCTTAAACTGATGAAGAGTTTAGTTTTTCCACTTATTCTCCCATTATTTTATCTGTTAAAATCTTTTAGCTCATGCTTACTGTGTTCGTTCATCTTTTCTGAAAGTAAAAACCACGGTTGCTGTTTTGACAACTGTTCGTTTGAACTGCCAAGTGACAAAGCAGAGAGTCCCAATAAAAACAATGAACAGCCCAAAACTGAAGCATGATTACCATGAATATTGTAACATACTGTTGTTTATGGAAAGTTTAAACACCTGCTTCAAAATCCATCTGGTTATATTTCTTAAGTTGTTACATGTGGGGAAATAACTGGGAGAAAGTACAGATTGTATTTATTTTCCTGTATCCAAAGCAGATTTGATATATCTATGTTTATTACTCATCTGTTTCCCAGTGTTCCCTGGCTCTGTGTCCTTCCATAGCAACGAGGGTGTTGATATCTGACTGGTCATTATGAATTGTCTTTTTTTTATATGTTTTGAGTCACTTCTCCTTATCAGTTCCTGTGTATCACAATAAGCAAAGGAAACTATTTTAAGCCTTCTCATATAGGTCGAGTATATAACAGAGTGAGGCTGTTCCCCGCCCATTTTTCTGCGGGTCCTCCCTCTGCCTCCCTTGTGAAGAAAGCTCAGAGCGATACCCTGCAAGGAGCAATCAAATACAAGCAGGCGTGAGGTGACATCGCTTCTCCAGGCATCTACCACTACAAAAACTGCCTCTTCAAGGACACATTTACCAGCTTTATCGCAGTTTGTTTCAGAGGATTTCTTAGGAACATTTTATACTGAAGGAGAATTTTTGACTGGAGCGAATACTTTGTGAAACTTATTTTTTTATTTAATTTAAACATGGCACTTCGACAAAACTCAGAAAAGGAGCCAAGCATCGAGTTGTTCATTAAGGTCAGTAACTGCGTTCTTTTTTTTTTTTATTTCTTGCCATCAGATGGATTTACTGTCAGGACATTAAGATGACTGAAGTTTGCTTGTGTTTTACACTCAGCCCTTCAGAGTTAAAAAGACAAAAACAATTGGATCTGCTGCTCGGGAACAGCACAAAAACGTTGTGTGTTTGTATCCCTCCGGTTTGGGTCAGAGCAGTCTGTTATCAGTTAATTAAGGCAACAGACTGAGCTCATGTTATCACTGCACACCCAGAAGAAGACAAGAGCGTGGAGAGAGCCTGTGTGGCCTCAAGCCTGAGCCACCAGGCACACCCACTTTAGACCAGCATACTTTCAGAGACGTCCATGAAACATTTTATAATGTTCTGACACTCGTCACAAATCAGAAAAGTTGGGTTTTACGCAATGGTAATTAAGCTGACACACAGCATTTTTTAAACATGGTTAAATACATGACAAAAATAGAACGCTATCTTGGTCAATAACTTTTAATATTTGTTTTTCAAAGGCGAGGGCTGTGGTGGTTTTTAAATTAATGCTTACCTGGGGAAGCCCCTTCTTTTGCCACCTCACAAACTACTGCTGAAGCCCAGTCTGCAAATAAAACAAACAAATTTCATTACTGAACTTATCAGAAACATTAAAAACCATTTATTTAATAACTGGAATCTCTGTTCAGTGTAGGATAATGCATCTGACATTTTAATCCAGAGATGGTTAAATGGAGTCCAGATACCTTTAAAACACAGAAATAACCTTTTAATTTAAAACTGAATCATAAGCTTTGATTTAAATACCAACTTAAACACCATTATATTCATTTATGTATTTAATGCTTTGAGGAGCGCCCTCTGGTGTGTGGCACTGGGCACACATTTATACCAATAGAAATACCACTAAGCTCATGTACTTTCAGTGTTAAAGTTTATAAACAGACATAAATTGTGAAATTGTGACTCTGGCTTTGATCACAGGTGGCTGAATTTGATCTGCAGCTGTGTTTTTCCGCTGCAACACAATGCCTGCAGTTCCATTCTGAGGAAAAAATGGTCTTTAAATGTCCCAGATGCTAATCTTGATGTCTGAATAACGTTTTAATCTGCAGAAAAGATCAGAGAGAGAAATAGCTGAAAGGATAAAACACAACATTACGGTTGAGTGCAAAGATAGAACAACATGTTGAAGCTAATATCTTGTGTTTCTTGTTCTAGGCTGGGCATGATGGTGAAAACATTGGGAACTGCCCTTTCTGCCAGAGGCTCTTCATGGTGCTGTGGCTGAAAGGAGTCAAGTTTACAGTGACCACTGTTGATATGAGGAAGTAAGCACCCCTCTGCTACTAAAAAAAACATTTCCTGAGCATCTGGTCATGGGGACTTTCACACACAATACACTATAGTTTTATTGTAATCCAAGCCATTTCACACAGAGTGTTGCTCACTTTGGGTTGTAAAAGCTCTGAGTACAAAGATTTCTCTGTCACTTTCAAACCAACACCTTCTTTAATTGGGAATATATTGTGTGGGTTTCTCAGGATCAGAACCAACAAGCAAACAGGGCCAGGAAACTTTGTAAAGATGTAAACAAATGAGTGATTCATTACACACACAGGCAGGCCTTTCAAGCGGACGACCACTCCCAGAGCTGTGTAAACCCAACAGCCTGCTGGTATTAATAATCTGGGGTGACATGTTTGATTCTGGCAGCGTCAACAACCAGTTTAGGCTCATTGTTGACGTGTTTGGTACAGAACTAAAGTGTCGCCCGTTTCTTCATCTGTCTGTGTCTTCTCCAGGAAGCCAGCTGAGCTCAAAGACTTGGCCCCAGGGACAAACCCTCCTTTCCTTCTCTACAACGGCACCCTTAAAACAGACTTCATCAAAATTGAGGAGTTCCTTGAACAAACACTTGCCCCTCCCAGGTATTGTTGCTTTAAGTCATTATACAAATGCCAAGTGAAGTGGGAGTTTGATAATGTTGCTTGCTCTTTGAAGAACGTAAACATTAAGGCTTCTAATCTCTCTTCTCTTTTAAAGGTATCCCCATCTCAGCCCGGTGAACAAAGAGTCCTTTGACGTAGGTTCTGACATTTTCGCAAAGTTCTCCGCGTTCATCAAGAACAGCCCAAACAATGCCCGTAAGTTTGTTTGTGATTCATTTGTCTACTAGAGGCAAGTGCGAAATAAAAAAAAGCCCAAACTGGACCCTCTCTCCATAGCAGCCAATTTCTAAATTACCACTATAGCATGATCAACCTTTGGATACCTTTTACTTACAGAGACACGTTACTCTTCCATTCACTCCATCAAGCCAGCAGGATTTTATGATTTAGACTAAATAAACCTTTAGTTCAACCATTAAAGTGGCTTTCTCAAAATAATATTCTGCTCTAGACAAATTTTGTCTATCAGATCACAGGAATCAAGTAGAAATTTGGTAATAGTTGTTCGCTTGGCAACTCGTTGTCGTAGTTGCATCAAAATCCACTTAAGACTTGCGAATGGCTGACGAGTCCTTCCTGAAAACTCCTCTACCGGAAATCCAATCTACTGAGAAGCAGTGATATGTTCAAAGACTCAGACAGAACTGAAGACTCAAGAAGGCTTTTGTTCATCACAGTAGAACACTGAACTGATTGACCTTTGCGAGCTATGGGTGTGTTCAGTGTTTGTTTAGCATCATATGCTAGGCTAAGTGGTCTATTCTTGAGTGAAGCAAGATTTTCTTGCTGATTTTCATGAATCGGATATGCGTTGTAATCTTCTTTTTCAACCTTTCCAAGCTAACCACAAAGTTCTAAATTAAAGGTGGGTTTTTTGGGCATCAAAAAACCCAGAGCCAATGAAAGCTCTAAAGGCGACTTCTTGGTTGGCCTGGTAGCTGTGCAAGTGGAACCACACTGCGGTAGAAACCATTATGAAAATAAAGATAAAAAATATGTGTCGAACCTAAGTAATGCTTCTTTCACCGGAGAGCTGACATCTGAAGCAGACTGGTTATTTAATCATTTAATTTCCCCTATTGGATTAAAGTAAATTATAGAGGTCCAAAACACACCATCAGATTAGCCTTCCTCTTGACATCTGTGTCAAACAGGTTCTTGATAACTTTTAGGTCATCTTTAATTCATGTAGAAAAGATGTTTTGGTTAACTCTTAGTCAATAAATAGCGCATAGCTGAGAGATACTATTTTTAATCGTGTAGATTACAAGAAATCTCCATCTCATTTTCCATTGTTTTCAGTTCACACGTGACAATCAGACAGTAATTGATTAGTATCAAATTTTCAGTTATAATCTTTATTAAACTGTTGATCTTCCATCTTGGTTTTTTCAGTGAATGTTAATCTTTAATATGTAATAAATCTTATTTTATTGGTACGTTAACTAAAGAAAAATAATTCATGTTTATTTGAATTAGATTTTAGATACCAACTAGAACTGGTTTGGGTTATGAACGCTAATGTCTTATAAAGTATCTGATGTCTGCTGCAACAATAATTGCCAAAATTTTAATCTAGGTTCTGGTTAAGCATCTAACTGCTGCTCTGGATAAATACTACCTTCTTGATGGATTTCAATCCAGTTTCCTTAAAGCTCGTTTAAACGAAACGGCTCTTTTCTGAACATCAAATGATATTGAAATGAAAGGCGATAGAAGCAAATGTACCTTCAATGCTAATGCTCTACTCAGTTTCAGCCTTTGACACAGTTGTCCATTGGATTATAGGCTGTGGTATATGGTCAGTGTATCAGGACATGTTCTGAAGTGGTTTTGTTTTGGCTAGACTAATCCTTTTCTGTACCTGCTTAGAATTACTTTATTCGTCAGTTTCCCTCTGATATGGTGTCCCTCAAGGTTTTATTTAGGGGTCCTTGCTGTTTCCATTGTTCATGGTCCCTATTTGGCAGATTCTGAGTACTTGATGCTGGTGTGTTGGACCAGGGATGCATCTAAAAGTTGCAGGATTGTAGCTCTTGAGGACAGGACTCGGGCATGTGATATAGATGAACCAATAGCCTCAGGAGACCAGAACTCCTGAGATGTGAGGACTCTGTTGGGTGTCTTTTTTTGTTAGAAAGCATTAGATTTTCTTATTGTTTTCACAGATTTTTTTTTAAGTTTAATACAGGACTGCAGGATAATTACAGTACAAAATATTTGTGTACTTCTGACCCTTTAGCACAGGAAAAGATTCTCCTGCGGGAGTTCCGACGTTTGGACGAATACTTAAACAGCCCGCTCCCTGAGGAAATCGATCACAACTCTACAGAAACCATCACTATCTCCAGGAGGAAGTTTCTGGACGGCGACCGTCTCACCTTAGCAGACTGCAACCTGTTGCCCAAGCTACATGTCATCAGGGTGAGACACGTTTGAAATTATTTATTCAGGACAAAAAAAGAGAGAAACTTATTTAAAATAAATGCAGTTATTTTCAGAGGTGGGAGGTAACTGGTTACATTTACTCAGTAATGCTACTCCTAAGTACAATTTCTGGTTACTCTACCCACCTGTAGTTACTTCACTAAGTAAATAACGATCAAAAAATGCTCCAGACACAGTTGATGTTGAAGTGAGACATCTTGCTTGTAATACAAGCTTCATTGTTTTGTTATTTTCTATCTGAAAAATCTGCTGAAAGTCAAATTAATGTACAGTAATAGTCATTTTGTATTTTTGCACCGTTCTAACAAATAGCTGTATATAAGTATAGTATTTTGAGGCTTTATACTGTGAAAAAAAATTGATTCAGAAATGTTTTTCTTATTCCTGAAGTTATTTTGTATTAATATAGCTTCTTTTTACTTCTTTTTTAAAAATACTACAATTTGCTCATAATTTTATACTTTTGTCGATCTGATTACATAATTTTTACAAGTCAAATAAGATGTTGTGATCAAACAGTTACTCAGTATTGAGTAGCCATTTTACCAAATACTTTTATATTCTTGAGTCATTTTTTTGGATGACTACTTTTTACTTTTACTTGAGTAAAAATATATTAAAGTAATGTCAGTCTTAGTTGAGTACAATTTTGGGCTACTTTACTCACTTGTTTTTTGTTTTTGTTGTTGCTGTTGTTGTTTTGCTGCACTGGAGGAAAGTAAAAAATAAAATCCTCGAAAGAATGTGGAGCCGCCTCAAGGTATATGCAAAATAAGCTGCTGTTTGCTGCCCTGTGGCCAGCAGGGGGCCCCCAAGAGCACTCGATTTTAAATACCAAAACCAGATCTCAAAATGTCATATTTGTTGTCCAGTTTTATCAAGAATTAACCTACTTTCAACTTTGTTCAAATGTTTTATGAATAAAGGATTTAAGATAATATTTTAACTATGAAATAAATAATAATTTATTATTTTTAAGCTGAAACACGTTGGCGTAATGCTATTTGACATGCGCAACAAAGACGAGAAAAAAAATATATCAAAAGCAAATTCATCAAAATAAGCAACTACATCCTCTCGAAATAGTTTTAGATTTAGTTTTCACATCCAAATAGGAGTGGGGCCACGTGCATGCTAGTTTAACCCCATTTTGTCATCAGTAATTACTCCAATTAAGTAGGCCTACTATTGATTACAAAATCAAACATGACAGAGACATTCGATGCATTTATCGTACTAAGTAACTTTTATTACTTTTGTGTATGATGGCGCCACCTGTTATACTCAAAATACCTGTTTTCAAACAAATTTGAACAAATAATTTTTAAAAATGTCATGCTTGCCAGAAAGCACAGCCAGTAGGACAACGCTTCTCCTTCTCATGTTTGCTGCTTGTATTGAAGCGCTGTTCATCCCACCAAATAACTAAATCAGAGAAATAAACCAGACTCCTTGATTTAATTACAGCTGTAACAGGCTTTTATCCTAAATGCCATTTATTAAATATGTATTGGGAAATGACAGATTAAATGCCATGCGTATCATAGGTTTAAGCAATTTATTTCTCAGTCACCAGTTAAAATGAGATGTGATTGATCCTGCGGTGGCTGCAGAGATGTTAAGGGGCCCAAAAATGAAGGAGCCCACACAATCTTGGGGCCCCTCCAGTTATATACATTATAAATAGCTATATTATTGTTCAAAAACGTCAAGTGTTCCCAAAATTGGGGTTGGAGCACCACTATGGGTCTTGAAATGCTATGTGCAATTTTTTAAAAATGATCTTTAGATGTTAAATTGAGTAAAACAATGATTGTTCATCCCACATAAGGGTGAAAATATTCTCATGGCTGTTGAGCCTGATACATACCTTATAAATCATGTCCATGTCAGCGATAGTCAGGGTTATATCTCAAGCTGAAAATTTTGTTAGCTACTCATTTTCCTTGCTGTTTTTTTTTTTTTTTTTTTTTTTTTTTTGGTAAAAACAAGTAACCAAAAAAAAAAAAAAGCTAACTTTTGATTTATCTTTTAGGTTGCTGCCAAGAAGTACTGCGATTTTGAAATCCCCGCCGAGTTCACAGGTGTGTGGAGATACCTTGAAAACGCCTACGAACGGGAGGAGTTCAAACAAACGTGTCCAGCCGACATCGAGATCGAGAAAGCTTACTTTGGCGTTGCCAAGAGGAAATAAAAACTCACATCCCATAATCATTGTGCTGTTCTCACCAAAATGTATCCCAGATAGTGATCTCTGGAGGGTGCTGTTGTCACAAGAACAAGCTCACCCGATGAATCCGATACAATCAGATACCTGAGCTGAAAGAAGTCTTTCATGTTTATCCAGTTATTCACAGATGAATGAGAGCCAGAGTGCAATTTATTGTTGGTTGATATTTAGCTGAGTTATTGTTAATAGTGTAAATATAAATATTTTGAATGCTTTTATAAAATCAAAAACACCTGCCTAGGTATATTCATGTGTATGACAGTTAATTTTGGTGCAAAATATGTATCACAGTCCTCTGATCTCATGAACTCTAACAAACACACTTAAATAAATGTATTTGTTTCTCATCACAATATTTCTATGTGGTTCTGCAAGTAAGTAAAACCTTGGTGTAGAGGCCATTTCCAATGTTCTAGTTTATTTGCGGTCACAGAAAAAAGACAATTTTACAGGTTTAAAAATATATCCTCTTTTTTTCATATCTGGTACAGACAACATATACATGTCATTCGATGGGAAAGAAAAGAATAATGAAGAGTGGAAACGTTTCCCAAAGTCAGGATGTCCAGGATTTCCAAAGCCTCCGACTGGGCCCAAGCATCTGCCAGCTGGGCTCTAGTTGGTCACACAGTATTTCCAGAAACATGCTGCAAGCAGAAACATCAGTCAGGTTAAACACAGGAAGCAGGGATAAATTACAAAAATATAAGAAATTCAGTTTTAATGCTTCAGCAGAGTCTCCTAAATTATAAATGTTGTTATTTAGACAAAACTCTCTGAAAAAGCTGCCATTTTATAACTTGGGTAAAATATATATCTATATATATCAATAGATATATATCTATATCTACATAGATATAGATATATATCTACATCTACATAGATATAGATATATATCTACATCTACATAGATATAGATATATATCTACATCTACATAGATATAGATATATATCTACATATATAGATCCACATATATTTGATATAAAAATCACTTCCAAGATGAACAATTTAACATTTTTTCTTCTGGTTTAATTGTTATAAACATCTTCATAACATGTATTTTTTCATGTCTTGTAAAATTACTCTGCAGCCTCTTGTTACATCCAGCTAGGAACAAAAAAAGCAGCTCAAATTCTGAGAATAAAATAATTTTGTGTTATATTTGTTTTCAATACATTAACAGAATTGTATTGAGATCCAATAAAAATATCACCACCCAGCTTCTGTGCCTTATTGACCATGAAAGTAGTTCATAATTATATAATTATTTGTAACTTGCAGCTCTCAAGAGCCATTTCAGTGTGATTTTGCAGCTTCATGTTTCAGTACACATTTAATATATGGTTGATTTGGCTGTTAGCTGATGTTTATGAGTGGGATCAGAACAAAATGGTGCTAAAAGAATTAAATGTTTAAACAATAAAAGGTATAAAATGAAGACAATGTCTGTAACTCTACTTTTTATCTCAATAACTTATTCCAATTTTTTTATTAAAAACACACAAACTATGATAACCTGAGAAGATAACGATGCTATAACTTGACTTACAGAAGAGGTTATAAAAGAGAAATACTGGGTATTTTATAAGTTATTGTCTTTATTATACTGCTTAATATATTTTCTTCTGTATTTTAAAAATTAGGTTGATTTTTTGTTGTTTGTTTTGCTCGTTAAACATAGTTTCTTACATCTAATTTTTTATTCCATGAGTTATAGCATCCTCCACATTTATGGCAGCCATTGTAAAAATTTCTATTAGTCCTTAAAATAAACGGCTGAAAACCCCAAGATTTAGTCTGGGTGCTTTTAAAAATCTAATGTTAAGAAAATCCCCAGAACTAAAATTACTGGCATCCATAGTAAATTGAGCCTTTTTTCATATTTTACCTTTATTAGGTTGATACATCTAACAGATAATCCATACCTATCCGTTTCCTCTACAGACCTGCCACTTGAGTAAAGCAGACACGTTTTGATCTTCATAAACCAGGAAATGGCTGCAATCTAATGGTACTCGGGAAATATTTTCCACAACTACAGTCAGATCAATAATTAAAAGGTTTAAAACGACTGAAACTGTGACAAGCAAAGCTGAAGGACCCTCGTTTATCACCAAGCGCAGTGAGGAGGACAATAAGACAGTGAAAAAAATCAGAAAATGCACTGCAAAAGAAAACCTGCAAATCCAGAAATCATGCTGCTGCAGAAAAGGTTAATTTATTTTAAGGCTTTTCCTCATCTTTGCCCTGGGGTGTACTTAATTTTTCTTTTTCTTTCAACAGCTTTTCCTGTCCAAGCTTACATTTAACCTGTAGGTCCTCTGACCTACAGGTTAAATGGACAACTTAAGTCAGACCACCTTTTGAGCGATTAAAACAATAATGCCATTGTATCTCAGAAATAAATGAAGGTGTGGCATGTTTATCAGAGAGAATAGTCATAGATCTCACCTCTTTTGTTTGTTTTTGGCAGAGTCTGATCCGATCTGACGAAGCCCTGAGAGCGCAGCTTGTCGGCTGCAGCCAGCTTCAGGACAACTTCTCTAAGATCCTCCACCTGAAAGAAAAAAAATGGCACAAAGAAATTAGATTCAGAAACATGATCTTATTTATCATTTTTATTTACAGTTACTTTATTCTAAGTAATTTCTTCCGAAGCATGAAAACATTTATGACGTTTTGGTTTCTGCTTTTCATCTTCAAACAAATTTTACAAACAACTATCCTGATCTTTTAGTTTAGTTTTTTTTTTTTTTTTTAAATAAAGAAGGTACCTCATTTTGGTACCTTAATGCTGTTGTTTTATTTCCTTTTAGAAAATTATTTTGTTTTACTTTGTGATTTTTGCAAGAGCTTGTAACTGTATATGAAAATATCCGCTTATGACTAAATAAACGTAAGTCTTACCATATTTGCTAAATTTCCCTGTGGTGGTGAATCCTTTGCCCCTGAAGCGATAAGTATCATGCTGTTAATTTCATACAGTTCACCTTATTTGGCTTTTTTGCTGTAAATGTTTGTATATTTATCCCGGTTTTACCTTTGTTCCAGGAGTCTCTCCCTCCGTTCTGGTGCATCATTAGAGGATAAAGGTTGTTCACCTCTCTCTGTTCCTCCTCAGCAGCATTGGCTCCATCTTCCACCTCTGACACCAACTTATGAATGAAATCTGTTGAAATGAAATAACGTTTTTGTTTATATTGCTGCTTTATTTGCCTGTTTTAGCCTAAGGAAATCAAGGATGTACCTTTTTTGATGATAAGAAGTCAATTTAAAAGTATGTAATGTTTTGGGGGGTTTTTTTAAATCAGGACTAAATGTTGAATCTTACCTGCTTGTGGCTCCACATTGGTTTCTGGATAAAGAGGCAGAGCATGTGTCCATGTTGCAGAGAAAATTACAGCTAAAAGGTAAAACAGAGCTACAGAAAGCATGGTGTCTCAACCTTCAGGTGGCCAAATCCAGACTGTTTTTCAACTCGAACGAGAACTTCACTTATATTTCGTCCATGGCCATCCATCACAGCCTGATCAATACATTATCATCACACCCAGTCTTCTTCTTTAATGGTTTTGACACGAAGGATCAGGCGTCACCGACACAATTTAGGGCACCTTGTCAATTCAACTGAGGCCTATCTGTGCTTGCACAGAGGAGCCAAACAAATGTTTGCTTTCCAGCAGCAGTCAGAGCAGCTCTGATGGTTCGTATTTGGGGTTTTGGTCATTGCTCATGTCTGCGGCCAGAGAAACATGCAGAATGCCTGGAAATGTGTCACTGCAGGTTTTCTGCATCACTGCAACAAATGAGTAACATTTCTGAAGGCCTAAGCGCCTGGCACTATGTTACAATCCTTGATTTGAACACTGAAATTAAATCTACAGTTATAAATTTTGCAAAAAAACAAGCAAATAGTGTGGTGTAAAGTGCAAATGAACCCCAAAAAGGACAAAAACAGCAAGAAAAAGATGTTAACTGATTAAAATGCATAGTTATATAGCCTTGCAAAAGTATTCACACCCCTTGACCTGTTCCACCTTTTGTCGTGCTACGACCACAGACCTCATTGTATTTTATCTGGATTTATTGAGACAGACCAACACCTAGTTGTGCATAATTGTAAAGTTGAATTCAAATTCAATTCAAATTCAAAAATACTTTATTTATCTCAAAGGGAAATTAAATGTTGATGTAACTCATTTAGTCAAGGAGTTATTATAGATGGTGATGGCTGTGGGCAGGAAAGATCTCCTGTAGTGGTCCGTTTTACAACCAGTCTGAAGAAGCCTCTGACTGAAGAAACTGTTTTCCAATCACAGTCTCATGAAGAGGATGGTCAGGGTTGTCCATAGTTTTCTTGGTTTTATGTAAACTCCTTCTTTGCATCATCATCTACAGAGGTTCCTCAGTCGTCCCCAGCCTTCTTTATCAGGTTATTGAGCCTTTTTAGGTCCCTGGCTCTGATGCTGCTGCACCTACAGATGATGGCAGAGGAGATGACGCTCTCAACAACAGACTTATAGAAGATCTGCAACATCTTGCTGCAAACCTTGAAGGATCTTAGCTTCCTCAAGAAGTACAGTCTGCTCTGTCCTTTCTTGTAGACGCTTCACTGTTGAGTCTCCATCCCAGTCTGTTGTCTTGATGAACACCGAGGTATTTATATTCCTCAACCACCTCCACTTCTTCTCCCATGATGGAAATGGGGTTTGATCTAACCCTGTTTCTCCTGAAATCTACAATCATCTCCTTTGTTTTGTTCACATTCAAGATGAGATGATTGTTTCCACACCATGACACAAAGCAAGGAATGAAAAGGAGTGAAAAGGAATGGTGAGAGTAGGAAGTAGGAAGGGAAATGACTAAAAAATATGACGTGTGGCATGCATTTATATTCAGTCCCTTTTAGTCTGGTACTTCTGAACAAAATCCAGTGCAACTCCATTCAAAAGTCACCTGATTTGTAAACAGACTGTGTGCAATTTAATCTCAGTTTAAATACAGATGTTCCATGAAGGCCTCTCGGAGAGCTCTGTTCAATCCTTCATCTGAAAAGGAAAAAAAAACATGGTTCAGCTGGAAACCTGCCATGACATGGCGGTCCACCTAAACTGAAAGGGCAGGCAAGGATGAATCAGAGAAGCAGCCAATAAAGCCCATGGTAATGCTGAAGGAGCTGCCGAGATCCACAGCACAGGTGGGGGAATCTGTCAACAGGACATGATGCGTAGGTGTTAAAACTTTTAGCTTCATAGTAGTTTCCACTTTGGATCATTTCTTTATTGTTTTGTTTATTTTGCTCTCAGTTGATTCCTTCGATTCTGTTCACAGTTTATTCTTGTGTCTCATTGTGTGTTTCCTTTGAGGTTGGTGTAATACTTTAATTTATGTTTCTGTTTTGATTAGTTCATTGCTGTTTATTCACTTAGACGTTGCCTTTGTTTATTTACTTATTAGTTATTTATTATGTATTTAGCTTTAGGTTGCTTTGATGTTTCTTTCTGTTACTGTTTATGTTAGTTTCAGGATTTCCTCCCTTCCTGCCGCTCTGCTTATGTTTCCTATCTCCTCATCTCTCCTCTGCCTCTGCTTTTCATCCAGCTGTTCCTCATTCCCTCTGATTACATCTTCTGCATTTATACCCTTCAGATCCTCACTAGCCTTGTTGCATTTTCACTCATGTTCCCCTGTGTTTCAAGCCAGCTGGTCCTTTCTGTTTGTAAGGCACTTTATAAGAAAGTAAAAAGTAAACACAGTGTACTTTCTTTCCAGCTCCATTCTTCTAACCTGTCAACACACCATAAAATATCTTACAAGTGAAAACTGCACCGAGATCTTTAACACATTAACACAGTGCAAAGAGGAACAGCAAGAAAAAGCTGCTGAGCCACAATATTAATACTTGGTGTTTTGGCTTTCAGGAACACATACAATAGAAGATTATTGTCACAGATAGGGAAGAAAAGGGGAAGGAAATAAGTAAAATTTTAAAAAAAGATCCCCAAAGGAACTAAAACTGATTCATTTCTTCTGGGGTTTAAAAGAAGAAAACAGCAGGATTTCTTTATAAGTGCTTTTACCTTAAAACAATGGTTTGTCTGCTCGCTTATGCTGTTTATAAGTTTGTTTCATGCATGATCAAATAAAAGAAAACAGTTTCACTGAACTGCAAGGGGAGATCATGAAAACAATTTTTTCACTCAGCTGGACAGGACTGACAGAGCGCCTGGGACTGTGATGGACTCTAATTATGTGGTAACACAGAAATATAACTGTGTGTCATCAGCACATATATGGCAAGAGATGATATGGTACTCCAAAATCTGAGCAAGGGGGAGCATGTACAGTAGATGTTGAATAAAAAGTGGCACAATGACGGAGCCTTGAGGAACCCCACATATGATTTTTGTTTGCTCAGATTTATTAATCCCAAATGACACAGTAATCCCGGTCTGCCAAATTAAATCTGAATAAGCACAGTACCAGATAATCCCACCCACATTCGCAGGCTATTAGTGGGGATATAGTAATTAGCTGCAGCACTGAGATCCATGATTCAAAGATGAGGGTTACATGGCACAACAAAAGAAAGAAAGACATTTGAAAATGTTAGGAAGGGTCTGTTACTGGACAGAAAATATGTCTAAAAAATATGTGGAAAAAATCTAGATAAAGACCCCTTTAATAATACAAAAAAAAAATCAAACAGAATATTACATAACGTGGGATATTGGGAACATAGAAATCTATTATCCTTGAAATCAAATGTATTGAAATTCTGGGACCTTGTAAAATTCAGAACTGTACAATTTATGTTTAAAGCAGGAAACCGTCACCTTCCACACAATATTCAAAAAATGTTTTGTGACAGAGAGGGGGGTTATAATTTAAGAGGAGAAGGAAATTAAAAAAAAAAAAAAACAATGTATTGGAACAACCAAAAAGAGTTTTTGTATATCAGTGTGTGGAGTAGATCTGTGGCACGGATTAAATGATGAGATCAAACAAAGTACAAATTTAAACCATCTTAAAAAACTGCACAAAACTGAACTGACTGGAAAATATGTTGTACAGGCTGGGTGTACCAAAGGCCAAAAAGGCTATTGTTGATATTAATAATGTGTAAATAATTGTACATTCAATGATGAGAATGTGAGGTTAAGCATTATTATAGTGTGAATACTTCAAGGGTTTATGGGGTGAGGCGAGACTTAAATGATTGTATGTTGATGTGTATGATTTTTTATTATTTTCTTCTGTTTTTACTTTTTTATTGTCTGTTTGAAATAAATTAAATTAAATTGTCTGGCTTCATGAAAAGAATAAAAATTAAAAAAAATTGATCAAACGTTTTTGCACAGTCCTTGAACTAAAGTTTACTTTATATTAACAGGTTGCTCTTGAAAATGAGACCTTATGCCTCAGTGAGTTTTAGCATTATAAAGGTGAAGTTATGAAAATAAAAGCTAATGTGTTTGAACTAAAACACATTGCATGCATCTGTCTAATGCTGAATCACATAATTTCATTTGTCAAAATATAATGATGCATACAATTCCAAAAAAATGTAGATTCATGCTTATAATTACTCAGAATTCAAAAGTGTAAAAGCATCCTTTGTAAATTTCTATTGTGACATTTAATGTGCTTCTTTCCTATTTATTGGAAAAAATTTGTACTAAGAGTGTATTTTACTTCTATAAATGCTCCGGTTAGATCTATAAAACAACAACAAAATCAAAAAGGATTGACTTCAAATATGAAAAAAGATGAAGGGTTTTGAGCTCCCTTTTCCTCATCAAGAATTTGGCCTGTGAGGCTCTTTGTCATACTGAAAGGTCACTAATGTTCTTCAGATGAGAATACAGGCCGTCAGGTGATTTATGGTTTCCATGTCTCTTTGTCTGCTGCGAAAAAAAGAAAAAAAATTTGATGCATTTCACTGCCAAGCAGACAACAATAAGAAACAAAAAGGAGCGTTGCAAGAGTTCAATTTCAGAGTGGAAAAGTGAAATTAAAATGGATAAATCATCACATATGTTAAAGACGATTTAAATGTCTAGATGACTGGTCAAACTGGTGACCTTTTTCTAATTTCAGACATTTACCTTTTTAAATCAGCTCTGTTTCAATGTAGCTGATTTAGTATTTCATGGAAGAGCCTTTGCTCAGTTTAGAACTGAAGAACCTTTTCAGAAGAAAGATAAAGTTTTCAGATTACAGGTGGAAGTCCATTCAAGAACCTAAAAATAGCAAGTCCAGTTGCCTTTTACTCAAACACTCAAGATCGCAAATATTGAGAAGAATCCAAAACAACGGAAGATAAAGTCATATGTAGGAGAGCTGGGGAGCTTAAATTCTGCAAAATTACTCAGTCATTTTCTACACACAAACTCGCATGAAGGCTTTGCTAACAAACACTACAAATCCATCTGAGGACACCATCCCCACCCTGAAACATGGTGGTGGCAGCATTATGGTGTGGGGATCCTTTTCTTGAGCAAGGGCAGTGAAGCAGCTCAAAGCTGATGGCAAAATGGATGAAGCTAAACACAGGATGATCCTGGAAGAAAACCTGTTAAAGGCTGGGAAGGATTTGAGGTGTGTGGAGGTTCAGCTGTGTTGACACTGTTTGGATCAAAGCATATCCATGTGTTAGAATGATCTAAATACAATGAAGAGCCTGTGGTGAGGCTTGAAAACTGATGCCCAAGGCTTTTTGCAAAGAGTAATTGGAAAACATTCTCAATCTCTAGATGTACTAAATTAGTATATTTGCAGCGGTATTTGCATCAAAAGGTGACTATAAAGTCTGGACTCAGTGGAGCTAAAAGCAAATCCATGAACCTTGCGTTGGTCATTCACCTTAAAATCTAAGATATAATTTCCTGAAATGTTTGGCTGTTAAAATGTTCAAAATGTCAAGGGTTTGAATCCTTTTGCATGGCAATGTGTAGGTTTGTAGGTGCACAGTGGGGCAATTGGTAGCATTGTCAGCTTACAGCAAGAAGGTCCTGGGTTCAAATCTCAGTCTTTCTGCATGAAGTTTGCATGTTTCCCCTGTGCATGTATGGGCACTCTGGCTTCCTCCACAGTCCAAAAACATGACTAACTAAAAATTGCCCTGAGGTATGAGTGTGTTCGTACATGGTTGTATGTTTCTGTGGTGGGCTGGTGATGTGCCCAGGGTGTACCCCGCCTCTCACCCAATGGCTGTTGGAGATATGCACCAGTCCCCTGTGATCCTGCAAGGACAAGCAAGTGTAGAAAGCGGATGGATGGATATTTTTGCCATTACACCTGATTCACACCAGCACTGATATGTCCACTTGAAAAGTTCTGACATGCAATAAAGTGATATAATGTGGATATAAAAAGATAAAAAAAAGAAAAAAAAATATCTGCAAAACGACCGTAAACAAACACAATTAAAAAAAAAAAAAAAAACTATGAAAACAACCTAAGGTTTTGTTTTTTTTCTCAAATTGGGTACATCTTTATTTTCTAATACAAAGAAAAAATGAGGAACTAAACACAGAATATGAAATATAGTATGCCAGCAGTATAGACTTCTTTGATAAATGCATTGGTACAAAAACAAAAAATAGAAAGCAGACATTATAATAAATTAAAAATATTCAATGACTTACAAAATTTACATGTGTTTACAGCTTTTTTCTTTTTTGTTTGTACTCTTGAAAATAGTGACTAAATATAGCTCAATTTCCCCACCAAAAATGTAAAAAAAAAAAAAAAAAAGAAAGAAAGAAAGAAAAGAAAAGAAAAAAAGGTGACGATAAGAGAAATTTACATTTGTGAATACAAAATTTGCCAAATATAATATATAGATTAATTACCAGTCTTCTGCCTGCATTTGTAGTCTTTCCATGAAAAGCAAAAATAATATGCCCAAACCTTAGTGAAAATTTATATCAAAATAAAAAGTACATTTTTTCCAAAAATTTCTTGTGTTATGACAATTCCAGAATAAATCACTGACTGTTTCTGGGTGCTCTTTGCAAAACTTAAAAGTTGGGGTCGATTGAAAACGGCCTTAGGACCGACACGTCCAAAGTGAGGCGAGGTGTTAAAAACATCCTGAAGGGGGCAGCACACGTCCTCGTAAACACAGAAACAGAGAAAAAGAAGAGGATTAGCCTGACGCAGACTGACGTTGGTGACCCAACCAAACAGGAAAAGTGAAAACTGAAAGACAATTACGGCGAAGGCACCATCTGGAAGGGCAGGAATAATCCACTGAGGTACAGTATAAATAAATCTTTTAATCTTTTGTTTTTGTTGTATTTATGTCGCCGATAAAGACCCGGAGATAGCCTGGGTGTGGATCTAAGCAGTTAGCCGTTAGCAGAGGGCTTTCTGTCAGCGACTTCAGTTAGTGTTTTAAAGTTACCTGTTAGATTCTCAGAGCTGCTTTTCTGAAAATAAATAAAAGTATTATTTAAAAAAAAAAAAAAAAAAAAAAAATAGTTCAGGTTAAAATATGATGCAATGTTTTAGCAGCATTTTTACCCCTGAATTTAAGACACGTCAAAGAGATTAAGCGTGGACTAAGCTAAAACTAACACGTCTAGTCGAAATGTGATTTTCTTTTTATATAAACACTGATTTTACTGGATTAATTTAAGATTAATTTACACAGTTCCTCCGAAATGAATTTGTAATCAAAAGCCAAAAACAAGAAAAACATTTTGGTTTCCAAATTTGATAAGCTGCCAGGCTAATCAATTTAGTCCGTTTTTGAGCAAAATGCTGCATAGTTTCTTTTTTATGTAGAGTTGAACATTTTAACGTTGTTCCTTCTTTGCAATGCTTGTGCAGGGACAAACAGAAACCCGGTAATTATAGTAGCTTATGTTTAGTATCACCTGATTTACAGGTTTATTTCATTAACCTGACACAATGAGTAACATTAATTTCTAAGTCTTCTCTTCAGACATCTCCCTGTTCTATTCAGTTCAAATAAAAAATACTTTATTTATCCCTGAGGGAAATTAAATGTTGTAAGTTCTTTAGAGTTGTTGTAGAAGCTGATTGATTGGCTGTGGGCAGGATGGCTCTCCTGTAGCAGTCTGTATTACAGCAGCTCTGTAGAAGCCTCTGACTGAAAAGAGTTTTATGAAGAGGATGCCTGTAATTTTAATGATTCTATGAAGAATCTTTCTTTGCACAATAATCTCCAGATGTTCCACAGCAGTCCCCAAAACAAAACCAGCCTTTTTTTTTTATCAGGTTGTTTAGTGTTGTTTAGGTGTGTTCTCTACCTCTCTTACATACTTTTTATGTTTTATATTTCACTAAACTAAATTCGAAGGTAACTTAGGTCCTCAGTCAATATATTTTATATTGATTACACAAATGGTTTAAGTAAGTTATCCTAATAAAAATACTGCTGGCTTGTGAGTCCGGTTTTTAACTTTTCGGCTTGTGAATTTGTTTTCAGACTCAGAACAGACGTATAAATGGTAACTAAAATCTTACATAGTTGAAGTTTTACACCATAAAGAGGTGTTTGTGTCAGTTTGTTCTTACTAGTTACTGGACAGAATAAGATTTTGGTCTAAATTTCAGTAAAAATTTCTAGAATTTAAAACCAAAATATATAACATGACATAATCTAAATAATCTAAACCTAAATAAAATTTTAAATAGATTATTAATAAATTATCAATACACATATAAATGATTAGTATTATTATTTAATGATCATGTACCATTTGTTTGTTGTTAGTTTGATGCATAGACCTAAGAAGAAATATAAACGCCCTCTAAATTTAGTATTATTTGTCATCATGTATTGCATAATGATGTGTTTGCTCTTGCTCCATACTGTGAAAATCGTATCTACAAATGATCAAATCTTGTTTGCAACACATCAGTAATATGTTGAATTAACATGTTTACTGTAGCTTTAAAATAGTGTTACCTTAGTAATGGTGGGGAGCTCCTTTAATTTCAACACCATGACTGTGTTTTTATGACAGAAGGGAGAGTTTAACGGCCTTCTGCAACAACATGTGGGGGATGGGCAGCGCTATACATCCAGAAAAACTTGTGTGCCTCCAACACTTCCCTGGCATGTAATGAAAATGATGTTAAACTGTAGGAGTGGCATGAAAAAACCACTCAAAAAGTTTTAAACCACAACCTGTTAAAATCATTGTACACCAAGAAACCAGGAGCTGGTTTCTTACAAGACACACAACCTTGTTTATAACAGGAAGAGCTTCCTTTTTTTCATGGAAGGTTTAGTTTATTTAGCAATTGATTACATAGTATCCTGGTTTTACACTAAGGCTTTGTTTACAGTCATAAATAGTTTAAAACGTCTTTTGTTAAGGAGGTTTAAGCTGGTACAAAAATCTTCATGTCGGCTGATTATTATTTACATTTTATTACTTGAGCGTTTCTTACCAAGATGCTGTAATTTATAAAACCAAAGACCCTTTTGCTTGTTCATTTGTTTTCCAAAAGGTAAAGTAACATAAATCATTGCCACAAAATATCAGCCTCCTCAAATTTATGTTTTCTCTGTCTGCCTAAACCTTTACTCTATATGAATTAAAAAGCACTAAATCATTCAGTTTATGAATTGAAAAATAATCATTTTAATATAAATTATTACTTATGAATTGTACTTATTTAAGTTAATTAAGAGTATTCATGATTATTTTCCCAACTTTTCATTTTCAAGGGAAGAGGTTATGTTACGACTTTAATGCCAGCAAACAACAAAATTAGCCTGGAGCCCTAACAAACCAGCACCCCATGGAAGGATATAAAAGTGTTCTGTCGCGAGCCCAGTCTGTCTGTCATTCACCACAGTAGGAAAATGACTGGCTGTGAAAAAAAATATGATTTGAAAATTGAAATTTTGGCACCGTTCTGTTAGATGATGTCATTTCTGCTGACCAGCATTGTTTCTCAGATTTCCATAGGCAGCCGTCAGGAAGTCTCTCTTTTCTCAAAATAAGCATTCTGTGCTGTCCTCATGAGGGGTATCGTTTTTGAAAAAAAAAAAAAAAAAAAAAAAAAAATATATATATATATATATATATATATATATATATATATATATATATATATATATATATTTCTCAGTTTTATTTACATTGTTTTTTTAAAAATCATATTGAACATTATTTTTACCTTTCTTAATAATCAATGGAAAACTTAAATTAGCATTCCAGCAAAATCTTGTCTTAATAGCTGGTCAGCTTTTTTCAGGTTTCCACTGGTGTTTCTTGACAGGCCATCTTTTACAGGGGGTTAAAAGTTTTGAGGTTAGAAGGCCTCTATGCCATCACCCTAATCTTTAGATCCCATCACAGATTCTCTATCAGATTCAATTCAGGACTTTTACTGGCCCATATTAAAAGTTTACTTTGAATCTCAATATGACAGACGCATGTTTAAATCTGTAATACCCTCCAGTTTTTAAAAGAGGTGTTAAAAGCACTTTTTTTTAAGTCAGAAAAGTGCTTTTAAATTTAATTGTAATATATAATACTTCAAGTATTGTTCTGGCTAATCTAAAAGATATTAGTTTTATGGCTCTAAAATATGCTAATATTTGCCCTTTAAATAGGAATGTCCCACTGAGATGTCGGTTCTGCCAGGAGGTCCAGGTCAAGATCAGTGGCAAAAGTTTAAAAAAGAATAAAAACAATCATCACCATAACAGAAACAGAGAAGAAGAAAATCATAAATATGCCATACGCCTATTTAAAAAAAAAAAGAATTCCTAAAGTTGTTTTTAAGTAGTGAATCCATGTTAACTACTGTATGTTGTGTAAGTTATAAAACACATAAGAAGAATATATTTGAGGAGCAGTTTTGCATATTTCTGTATGAAAAGAAGCTTTTCTTCAGACCTCAACTGCAGATGTTATGTGCTTGCTTGATCTGGTTCATCTGAAATGAGGAATAAAAACAGTCTGTTTGTCTCTTATCCAGCCAACATGTTGTCAGAGGGAGGCTCTTTCATGAAGGGGATGGTCATTGGGGGCCTCTTCTGCTTGGTGCTGTCGCTGCTGAGTAGTTTCAGCCCCGTCATTGAGTCCAGGACGGAGGGCCACCATCAGCATCATCACGTCAAGGCTGCGAGCAAAGACGAGCTCCAGCAGCTCTCTGACAGCAGGCTGCAGGAGCTGAACGATCAGCTCCAGGTCTATTGTGTCGTCATGGTCCAGCCCAAAAACCTGGTTTACTGGGCCACAGCTTTGGACACTTGGACCAAGCACTGCGACAAGGCCGAGTTTTACACCTCGGAGTCCTCGAAGGCGCTCGAGGCGATAGACCTGAATGAGAAGGATGACTGGGCGAGGTTACGTAAAGCTCTGAAGCACGCCTATGAGAACGCCGGGAACATCCGCTGGTTCTTCGTGGCGCAGCCCTCCACCTTCGCGATCATCGAGAACCTCAAGTATCTCGTGCTCACTAAAGACCCAGGGCAGCCGTTCTACCTGGGGAAGGCGGTGAAGTCCGGGGAGCTGGAGTACGTGGAGTTCAACAGCGGCATCGTTCTGAGCTACGAAGCTCTGAAGAGGCTGGTGAACGTATTCCAGGACGAGGACAAATGTCCAGAAAGAGGACGCGCTTTGTGGAAGCTGAGTGAAGACAAGCAGCTTGCCGTGTGTCTCAAATTCACGGGAGTGTTTGCAGAGAACGGAGAAGACGCACACGGGAAGGGCCTGTTCAACAGCAAGAGCGTGGACAGCTTGATATCTGAAAGCATGAAGCAAAACCCCAACGACGTGGTGGAGGGCTGCTGCTCCGATCTGGCCATCACGTTCAGCGGCTTGTCCACCAACCAGATGCAGGTCATGATGTTTGGGGTTTACAGACTTCGTCCGTACGGACACGACTTCCACGACTTATTGACGTTCTACCCTCCCAAAGGGTCAGACAACGACTAGTCTCACTCAGTCAAGCTGGATGTGTTGTTTTAAACATTTTGCTTCTGTGATGGCAAACCTGACTTGAGATAACTTTTTTGTTTTTTTTTCTGAGGATGTTTTATGAAACTTAATCCTGGGTGGAAATACGGTTTATGTGTATTTGTAACCTTTTGCACTTGACTCGGTCAGCGTCTGACGTCTGTGGGCTGTTTGACGGAGCTGATGGATGAGCCATCCGCAGCGAGCAGACAGAGCAAGACTGTGGATCTGAGACCGGTCTATCTCAGTTTGAATTCTGATTCCTGAAGGGTTTTTTTTTTTTTCTGCATCTCTCAACATCTTTTTGTTGTAAAATGTTGGTAATCTTCTAAATCTGTGAAGTTTTACATGCTAAAGATCTGATTTAATGTTGCATTGTTGCAGCCGTAGTCATTACTGAGAGACATATCATGACGTAGTTCAGCTGTAGTTGAGCTGCTTTAATGTTATCCTTGGTTTTCTCATTTATGAAGAATTGGATATTAAATATTTTCAATTATTTTTTTCTTCCTGTATTTTACAGTTACCTGATTCGTTTGAACTATAAAAGTGATAGAAATTAACCCTATAAGAAACTTTTATGATTTTGTAGCAACGGGAAAAGAACGTCTGTGCATTTCTAAATCATTTCTTCCCCCCAAAATGACCCGGTTTGATTATAAAAATATAAATATTACAAAAACATAACCTAGCCTTTAGCAATTATAATTTGTCTTACAGTTAACTGTGTAAAATGTTGTTTTTCTGTTGAGTTTCATGGCTCTGTCACAGCTTAAGCTGGTCGAGACCATTAAAAAAAAAAAAAAAATCACTTAAATAAAAAAATATAAAATTTAAAATAAATTAAAATATTTGACAGTTGGGCTTTGAACAAAAACTGGACATTAGAAAAAAATCTAAAAATGCTAAAGGTGAGAAATGTGAAAATGTTGATCACAGCCAGTTGTTCTGCTTTCTTTTTACCTAGACATACATTCTCACATTTCTGGAGTTTTACACTTAAATGTTTATGTTGATGAACCTTATTAGGACATTTATCCGCGATATTTCTACTAAAAATGTCTTATCAGGTAATAGGAGTTTTATACATGGCAATCTGATCTGAAGGCTAAGAAAATAAACAAAATAAAGAAAAAATCCCACATTTTATAACAGACTATAGAGATATTTGATCAATGTGTAAAACGACACCATTTCCTGCAGGTTAGGGGTGAAGCTCTGGGTCTAGTGAAGGAGATCAAGCGTCGTAATTGCTTTGATACTGATAGATTGTCTCCGTCTGCAGTAATGATGCCGTTGTTGTGGTAAAAAAATTTAGTGGAGCATCTCAACAAGTCAGAATAGCACCAAAAAGTTGATTTATCTGCGTTATTCAATAAAAAAGGGAAACTTATAGATTCATTACACACAGTGATATATTTCTGTTGTATCATTAGGGTTTAAAGATGATGACCTCCCATAGTAAAATTTCTCAGAAAACTTACAAGTATTTTTAATTAAATATTAACCATAACCCTTCTGACTTGTCCAGCAGACAATCATCTTCCCACAATGAGGGTAACTCACAAAATGTCATTGCTAAAACAAAATCTGGCTGTTCAGAGTGCCACATGCAAGCACAGAAATGGAAAGTTGAGTGGAAGGAAAACTGTGGTTAGAAAAATGTGCACCAAGTGGTAGAGACTCATTCTGGAGAGCGTTGTGAGGTAAAACCCACTGGAGTT
The DNA here is from genome assembly GCA_014839685.1 of Anableps anableps. Taxonomy (NCBI): domain Eukaryota; kingdom Metazoa; phylum Chordata; class Actinopteri; order Cyprinodontiformes; family Anablepidae; genus Anableps; species Anableps anableps. The sequence goes on along the minus strand of CM026074.1, from coordinate 29,183,093 downwards.
CAGGGAAGATTTTGATGTATCCAGAACATGGGGTACAACTACCGGATTTGTTGTGTTAACCCACTTCTGAATCAGATGTCATGTCAGAAGCATCTTACCTGGACTGTTGGAAATGGGGTCCAAAGTCCTCTGTTCAGATAAAAGTAAATTTTTCATTTCAACTGGAACTCAAGGCCCTGAAGTCTGGTGGAAGAGTGGAAAGGCAGCATGCATGTTCCTTGAGGTCCAGTGTGAAGCTTCCAGTCAGTGACGATTTGGGGTGTTGCGTGTTCTGCTGGTTCTGGTCAACACAGCCGTCTACCAGGAAATATTACAGCACTTCATGCTTCTTCCTGCTGACAAACTTTTTGGAGATGCTAATTTCATTTTTCAACAGGACTTGACACCGATCCACACTGCAGGAAGTACCAATACCTGCTTTATTGATCATAGTATCACTGTGCAACAAAGTCACCAGACCTAAATACCTCAGAGGAACCGCACTGCAAAAACACAAAACCTTACCAAGTATTTCTAGCCGAGTTTCTACTGCAAATATATTGAATACACTTGAAAAAGGATAAAATTAACTTAAAAGTAACTTTTCAGCAGATATGAGCTTGTTTTAAGTCAGTAATTCCTTAATATTGATGAAAAGATTCTAGTTATAAGTGAAATAATCTGCCAGTGGAACAATAAATTAAGATGTCTTGTTCCACTGGGATATTATTTCACAATATTAGGGAATTATTGACTTAAAAAAAGCTCCTATATCTGCTGAAAAGTTACTTGCAAGTTAGTTTTGTCTTATTTCAAGTGTATTAAGATATTTGTACCAGAAACCAAACCAAAAATACTTGATTTCGTGTTTTTGTGGCGGTGAATGGAGTCTTGTCAATAGGAAGATAAGACAGCAGATCCAGTAATACAGGAGTTCACTATCAAAACAACCTGGGATTTCTAATATTAGCAGACTGATTGTCTTCAAGTCACAACACATTAATGCAATTATTCAAGCAGAGCGAGGCCCCAACTAGTTATTTATAGCATATGCTGTGCAGTACATGGACATTTTAAGCAAACATTTCAGTATAAAAATAAATGTGGTCTTATGCAAATTAAAAATGCCTGAAATAACTATGTAAAGAATCTATTAAATTTTGTATGTCCTTTTTGTCCACTCCTTATGATAACCAGTGGTGTTGCTACCAAAGTAGTAGATATATATATATATATATATATATATATATATATATATATATATATATATATATATATATATATATATATATATACAAAAAATACAACAAAGCTGCTCTTTTTAATCTTTTTGAGTAATTAACGATATTTTTCCTATTCATAAACAAAATAAGCTGCTATAGTTACAGTTAGAGGCCTCATGACTACTCTTTCTTATTAAGAGATTCTGGATGTTTTTATTTCACCCCCCTGTGATCAGTTTTTTAAAAAGTTAACGCTGTAAGTCTGAGAATTCATGTCCTCCGATCTTTAACTTGCTCACCACTGAAGCGTGGAATAAATGCAGATGAACAGGTCTAACAGTTGATTTGTGGTCTACTTCGACACGCCTCGTCATTATGTCAATATCTTTGCATCCTGCAGTTTAAAACAGAGCAGATGTCACATCCTTGATGCTCCCACTGCCGTTTCCAGTTAAATAATAATTAACAAAAACCAGCAAACTGACATGGTCTGAGCCAGGATCTTTCCTTTATTTGTGCATCATGATGGTTGATTTACAGCCTCCAGCAGGTGACAAAGCCAAGTGTGTTGGTGGAAAACAGTTGATTTGCTGCTCACGCCTCCTCACGTACTATCTTGTCTTGCCTGGTTTGGGTGGCGCAGGTGCCGACGCCATCATTTGTACGTCTTCATGTGCCACAAACCGTCGTTCAGATAGTGAACGTTCTCGATTCCGATTCCCTTGTTGACCTTTTCTCTGTTTGTGAGACACAGATTTGGATCTTATAATCATGAAGTGAGCAGTGAGTGATTTGTTTCGCAAAACATCGTGAGTCTCACATGTTTTCAGCCGACATCTTCATTACACCAACACAAAGCGCATGTTGCTTTCCCTCTGCCATAATAGCCTGAGGCAACTTGTTAAAGACAAACATGTCGGATATTTTTATTTAAAAGTTAAAAAGAGAGATTGAAATTTATGTTGGATAGCAGAAAAGGGCATTTAAAACGACAGTAAATGACTATCATACACAGCTTGAATGTGCGGCATCGTGCATTAAAGGATACAACTACTGTGTCAGCACCAGCAGGGTAGAGTTTGGCACCTGGTGAGGTGAGCCCTGGACACATGATATTTGCTCCACTCAACACAAATTTAATGGCCCCTTTGTCCACTTGCTGGTGTGGAAGAATGAAAGGATCTGAGAGCAGAGAAAAGGAAATTACTGAAATTCAATCAACTCCAGCTTTAAATACTATGGTGTCAGGCTGGCTTACATTTATGGAGCAGTCTGAGGGTTGGATAGAACGGTCCTTCCCTCTGTCTGAAGAAAAGCAGTTCTCCATTCACTGTCAGGATTTCAATGTGTTCATGGCTGAAATGCATGCAGAAGATAAGAACTGTAGAGAGATCCCACTTTAAAAGAGGATTCATAAGACAATGATGGCAAGGAATAGATGATCGTACCATCTCACTATTTTAACAGGGTCCTTTTTTGGCATTATTTGATTGAGCCACGGCTCGATCTCGGGGAACTGTTCCAGCAGCTGATTTTTGATGCCTTTGATCACCGATGTTTTCAGCTGGATGCAGTTCGACACATTTTCCTTTTCATCAAATCTGAAAAAGCAAAAACACAAATGTAGCTTTGGGAATACGGAGCCCCCAAGGAGGCTTGGGGGGATTTTTTTGCATTCCCACGCAATAAAGTCAGTTCATGCGGCAGCTTGAGTCCTGAAAGTCTTTCTACTACAATTTAAGGTTTTTGCAGAGCTTTTACATGTATGTTAATATCTTGTTTGTGAGACAGCTGAAGATTTATATCTTTTTCTTTAGGATACAAATACATCACAAACTTATGTGTAAAATGCAAAAGCAAAACAGGTCAAACATGAGCTTCTCATCCCTTCTAAGACAGAAACAGAAACTTTCCGTAAGAAGAAAGGAAAGAAAGAAAAAATACATCCAAACTGTTTGGACTATTTTCAAGTTATTTTTTACAGGGTAATAAAGTCATCTGACAGTTTTGATTGTGTCTTTTTCGTGTCGGTAGTCTGAAAGGTTAATAAAGTGCCGTTTTCGTGTGCAGTTGCATCTCCACCGACATTACACAAACAAACGTGAACAGATTCATAATAACAGATCGATTTCCAACCAGTTTTCTGCACCAAAGAGTTGAGGATGTTTAAACACATTTTCAGTGAGGCTCTTTAAAGGGTTACATATATACAATTTTGAATTGACATTTGTTGTCACTTGTGAGTGTACACAAAATAGACCTGGGTGTATTTGCAAATTTATTGCGAGGGAATGCAGTACTTTTGCGAGGTAACGCAAAACACAAAAAAATCCCCCCATGTCTCCGAGGGGGCTCCGTACAAGAGTTATACTTAGCTAGGTATTTCTAGGAAACATATTAAACTGAAAAAATAAGTATTGACTTAATCTGAACGCTGCAACTTTTGTACTTGAAGTAAAATCACATTCTGATGATGTTTCTGATTATTGATGTTTATATTGTTCTACTCTTCCAGCACGTTTCACCAATTTCACCAATTTTGCGTCTATCACACCTGACTTCCTTATATAGTAGCAAGGTGCTGCTTTTGGCACCCTGTCATACACTTTCTCTAACTCAGTGGTGTCCAAACATTTTGCCATGAGGACTGAAAATGAGAATCTTTAAGTACTCGCAGGCAACAAATGTTAAAATTTTAAATAGAAATATGATACTTATTGTGACTTTTCTTTTTCGCTTTTATGTGCTCAACAATAAACTAAGCATGGATTATGCTAATGGAAGAGACAAGTAGTCTGATTTTTGTACGCTCCTGTTCAAGCTCCAAAAAAAGAAGCACTGCAACTGTTGACTTTCTCCATCAACACTCAAAGGAAACATTGCATCTGCATGTTCCCAGCCTTACTCCTCCGACTGCTCCTCACTGACCATCACTTCTCTACCAAGCCTAGTTTTAACAACTCGTTCACATATATTATTCAACATCAACATTATGAATCTGCATTTATTACCGCTCAACACATCATCCTTGGGTCCCAATGATCAACACCAGGACAGTTCTTCTCCATTGTTCAAGGTGCCCACTTACTTTCAAGCACAATTACGTGAAAAGGGTCAAATTTCTTCCTGAAATCTGCACAAATACGTTGTAGTTTTAAATTTTAAGTGCAAGAAAATCAATATTCTTTGTACAACTTGTGATTTTATTCTTGTTTTACTTTCAAGTGTTTTTACAAGCTCGAAGAAAATGAAGATCCTGCCCTCCCATGAACTGGTTGACAGTTTATAAGTAGTTTATTAATTTAGGAATGTGTTAATTTCATGTTGGTGGCAGCTGCATGAGAATGTTCACTGGGTTGTTGTTGTTTGTGTATTTTGATCTTCTGTGTGTCACACAGAGCTATTTTGGTTGAGTTATCAAAGAAAACAGCTACTGACCCCTGTCTGTCTCAGAGTCGCTATCATGCTGACACGACTGAATCACGTCTGTCCCCAGATTTGATGCAACTAAAATCTAACAGAAAGCGAGTGACAGAAAGTAAAATAACTCAAATCTGCTCCTCTTAAATGAGCTCAATGTCAGCAACCCCTGCTTGTCTCGAAATCTAGTGTTACCAGTAGAAAGTTAAACATGTACCAGGTCAATTTCAAATATTAAACATTATCGTTCTACATCAAATACGCTACTGCTAATAACTTAGCAATGGCTACTTCAGTGTGCTGCAAGCTAGCGGTAAAACACAGAAACGTACTTTTTAAACATCCTCTCTGGTCTCCGGTGCCGTGGTCTTCAAGTATGTCAAAGCTTGTCCCGAAAGTAATTTACCAAATCGGGAGAGCGGAAAGGAAAATCAGTAAATATTGTTTATGTATTAGCTGTTGCTGCTACAGTTTTCCACGCTCTTTTTTTTTTTTTTTTTTTTTTTTAGCTGAAAGAGATTTGCGTGATTTTACGACAGTTAGTGAAGGTTAACTAGCGTTACCTAGGTGACAAGGGTTTTGTCACCGAGGTAACATCTGTGACGGAAGGATTTTTGTGCAGCAGTTTATTTTAAAATACAGGTAAATCAGGGTTAAGACTACGAAAATTAGCGTTGTGTTGATGTATAATTAAATTAAATGCAGTTTTCACTGAGTAAAAGGATTTTGTTTTTACTTTAAATTCGTTTTCTCCCTATTTCTCCCTAATATTATTATTTTTAGATTAATTCCCATAGATATTAATGAAGCATTCAAACACAGTATGATAGAAATCTAAAACCTATTTTTACGGATTACATTAAAAAAAAAATAAAAAATAAAAAAAAAAAATGCCGGCTTAGTATTCAATAGATCATGTACATACTTGTGAAGAATTTCCTTGGATTAACAATATTATCAAGTATTTAATCATTTAATTTCCCTTTAGGGATAAAGTATTTTTGAATTATTATTATTATTATTATTATTATTATTATTATTATTATTATTATTATTATTAAACACCAATAAACCTGCAAGCTGATGGCGAAGTGCTCTGTTGGGAACAATCAGATCTCTAATTTATGATGGATTTTATTTCATTCATTAGCCTTAATGACAGCACCATAGCACACCACAGGAAAGATGAAAAGATAAACTATTTTATTTTTAGTACTTGCCACCACCGACTTATAAAACATCAAAATTTTTACGATTTTCCTGAAGATGTTATACAACCTGAGCTTCCTCTGTCCCTTTTGTACAAAGTCTCGGTGCTTAAGGGCCAGTCTAGTTTGTGACTGAGCATCACCATCTGATATGAACGGGACATGATGGGGGTTTATCCCCACAAAAATCCTCTCACTGTATTTTTTTATGTATTTCTAAACATTAAAACAATTAAATGAAGCAAAGCCTTGGTTTCTTTCAAACTATTTTGATCAACTCAAAACACGAGGAAAATGACGTGACTAGCGCCATCTGGTGGCAAAAACAAATAGAGCATCGTGGTTAATATAAAAAAACACGCTTGTGCAAAAAGTACTTTTGTACAAAGTACTTCCGGTGGGGTCACGATTAGCCTTTTACGAGTGAAATTATTTCTGCGTGTATTACCGTCTGTTTCACTATCATGTGGGGTTATTAGTGTTGCACTTTAATAAGTTTTGTAAATTATTGCCTTTAACGGCCGCTTGACCGGACCGCCGCCGCTGAACGACTTTACGACGCGGTTAGACGACGGAGAGGTAAAAAAGAGGAAGCAGTAGCCAACCATCTTTATTCTCCTGCCAGCAATAACAAGAAAGAGACGAGGCTCCAGCCCCAAGAAGCGTTGAGTAGTTTCTAATTAAATTTTCTGTTTTAAACTGGATAAACGAGCCGGGTAAATTGAAACTGCCCTTGTGAAGACAAGACGAAGGCCATCGGACACTGAGCTCTTCCCTCGACAAGCTTGGAAGTTTCGGATCAGAAGACTGGCTGTAAAGAATTAGTATTCCCGTTTTTTCATGTTTCCAACAGGTTTATCTTCCCCTAATCCCCCACCACCGCCAACCCAGGAGGCTAGACCCGCGGCTACTGATGTCAAAAGCGACAGTGGGAACATCACATCTCCGAAAAAGAGGAAAATAAACGGCTCAGAGAGGGACGACACGAGTGACACCATCTCCTCCTCGCCTCCCAAGACCCTCAATTCCTCCTCCTCCTCCTCTTCCTCCTGCTCTCCCACTCCGCTGCACATTCAGAAGAAGTTGAGGTTCGAGGATTCGGTGGCTTTAATTGGACTCGATGTGAAAATGGCTGAGGAGGCTGCTGCTGCTGCTGCTGCTGCTTCGTGCTCCAATAACAAAAGCAAAGCCATGTTCCTGGCCGGTGGCGTGGGGGGACACCACGCGAACGGACTGACGAAAACCACAGGGTCCGGCACCTTCTCCAGCAGCAAACCCGGTGCTGCTAAGAAACTAGTCATCAAGAACTTCAGAGGTACCTGGGGGCACTGGTGGATGGTGCAGAAACGCACTGCAAACTAAATCACAGCTTAAACCTCACACTTAATAACTCCTTGTTAATTAGAAGCTGAGAATGTATCTGGTGTAATTATTAAATACTAATTATAATTCATTTTAAATGAAACTAGGCCCTAAAACATATACCTTGATTAGAATTGCACCGATCGGGCTTTTCTCTAGCCAGTACCAATTTCCGATTTTTCTTTTGTGGTCTGACCTTCCAGTTCTGATTTTTATCAATTCCGGTTGTTTATTATTATTATTATTATTATTATTATTATTATTATTATTCAGCTCATACAAGGTGTCATACCTTTCCAGTTTGGCCATTTAAACAGTTTTTTTAAATATGAAAAGTCTGTTGCTTTAAAGCTGTAGTATGTAACATTTACAAAAATATGTTTTTTACATATTTGTTAAAACTGTCACCATGTTGTGACAGTATGGTATGAGACAGATAATCTGTGAAAAGATTGATCTCCTCAGTCTCCTCCCTGAGCAACAATTGCCTACCTAAAACAACCAGTCGGAGCCAGGAGGAAGGTCTTAGTGCTGTCAGTCATCCTCGTGTACGCGCTGCTAAATGTGCTAATGGCGAAGAAACAACTTACCGTTCCAGGAAAACTGTTTATCTGCCATCATCGGCGGCCATGCTAACTAGCCTTAGCATTAGCAGCAGGCTATGTTGTGGTGAACCAGCTGTAATGTACTGCACATTCATGAGGGATTGACAGCCCTAAGACCCTCCTCCTGGCTCTGATTGTTTTTGGGGGTTTTTTTCTGAGTTAGTGGTGTATTTCTGCAGTTAGTACTGGGAGCACTGGGAGAAGGCAGAGGAGCTTGATTTTTTTTTTTTTTTTTTTTTTTTTTTTTTCCCACAGGTTATCTGTCTTATATTGTCATGACATAATGATGATTTTAAAAAATATGTTAAAAAAAACATAGTTTTCAAAGAAGTTACTAACTGCAGCTTTAAGTTTTGTAATTATCATACGTCATATTGTGCCCACTTTGCACATCGATTTAAAATAATTTTCTATATTTCACTTATAGTCTACTGTAAGGAAATAGGGTTTTATGACTCCAGTAAACATTACACAGTTATTCTGGTCTGTCCAGGGCTATAATATCATATTTCGTAACAGCCAGCTGGTCCAAACGTGGATCCCCACCACAGTGAATGGGAGTAGAGCAAAATCTTCAGAAGATAATATTCATTAAATCAAATTTAATTACAAGACTTTTGGATTTTTATGACTATCATTCATGAAATTACTTGACTACAAAAAACAAACTGATCTGGAGGAAGTGCTGAAATATTAATGTATGGATGTGAAACAGGAGTATGATATGATGAAGAGGTCAATTAACCCAGAGCCAGCACTAAGTAATATGGTGTGACCCCTCCCACACCTGTTGCTTTACACCAGTGGTTGCTGAAAGTGTCGATGTGTGGAGACTAAGGGAGCAACACTCATCGTAGCTGGCAAGTTACAAACTGACTGGCATTTTTTTTGTTTGTTTTAAATAGTGGTGGGATTCGATTAAAATTTTTAATCAAGTTAAATGCAAGGTGTCTAATTAATTAATCATGTTTTAATCGAAAACCATATCGACAAAATAAGCAACATTTTCAATTAAAAAACCCTTTTTGCTGCTAAATTATTGAAGAGACATGAGCACAACAGCAAAGATATTTCTTGTTTTTAATCTGTTATTAAGGTTATTCAACCATCAGATTGGTGCATAGTGCCATTCAGCTTTCAAGTGTTTCAGGAACCCCTGATCATTAATGTAACTTCTCTGAAAAAATATTTCTTTAGAAATGTGGACTGTCAACGCTGAAATTGGCGTCGGGGATGTCTGTGCTGCTGCAACATGTTTTGGATTCAGATGATATTTTAGGCTTGAATAGCATCGGTGATTGGGCGACTCCTTTTTGCACAATTTGAACACAGCTATAGTCTTTCCCAGCTTCCCATTAGATCGATTTTTGAAGCAAAAATTAACTCCCAGTGGGCCAAGAGAAGCAGCTTTGTCGTCCACCGCTGTTGTTTGCGTTTGTCACTTGTGCGGTCAGATTTTACGCGTGTAGCAGAAACACATGAATACAGATGTTCCAGCTGGAATCGTTTTTTGTAAAAAAAAAAAAAAAAAAAAAAAAAAAAAAAAAAAAAAAAAAAAAACTGCGATTCATTCCATTAACATTTTTAATGTTAAATATCTGTGTAATAATCAAAATTTATGCGTTAAAAATCCCGGCCCTAGTTTTAAAGCTCTGTATAAAAATCGTGAAACTGTGGTATTTTTTCTTACAATTAAATACTTTATATTAAAACATTTTAGCTGAATTTGCCCTAAAATATGACCTAATTAGAAATGCACCAATCAGAAATTTTCAGGCCATTGCCGGTTTCTGATTTTCTTAGAAACCTGACTTCTCTGTTCTAATTTTGATCTCTATCTATCTATCTATCTATCTATCTATCTATCTATCTATCTATCTATCTATCTATCTGTATTATGAACTGTGAAAAAAAATCCACATGTTGCTAATGCCTAATGGGGATGGATGAGATGGACTTGCATAAAACATTATGAAAAAATGTTTTTTTTTTTTTTTTTTTTTTTTTTTTTTTTTTTTTACTTTTTAAAAAAGGAATGAGGAAAAGGAAAACATTCATTCTGGCCATAGGTCTGTCATGTATATAGTCAGGTTCTCACACAAAACGTCACATCACACACAATAACTCACAATAACACTTAGATTAACCAGTGCTGTCCAAAGTCAGTCCTCTAAGGCTGGTGATCTGCACGTTTTAGATTTTCTCTCTGTTTCAGCACACCTGAATCAAAGAAATTCATTGTTGGCATGTTCCTGGAGAGCCTGATAGCATGCTGAGGAGCTAATTAAGCCATTTTAATCAGCTGTGGTGGAGCAGGAACATGTCTAAAACTTGCAGGACCCCGACCATTGAGGACTGACTTTGGACATCCATGCATTAAGCAATGCAGCTGTGTTGCTAAACAGCACACAGTGATTGGATTCAATCATAAAAGGCTAATGTAAATGCAGCATTTATTGATGACCCCACATAACCAAGAGTGAGAAAATGGTTCACACAACGAAAGTAGCAATCCCAAATCATAAATACTACTATAAGATGACCGTTTCCTGTTACCCAAATCTTGCTCCGATATAGGATAAATGATACAATAATCGCCCCTTCCTCATCTTATTCAGATTATAATTTTTTGTAAGCTTAAAGTGTATCAAAATACATGCTATTGGTTAATTTTGTTTATATATTGAAATAATTTAGAGCTCTTGGTTTTAATGCATTTAATAAGTAGGGAAAAAAATCATTGATTACCCTTTTTATTTAATTATGATTAAGATTCAATTGTTGTGCTGTTGTTCTTCATCTCTTTTTGTATCAGTGCAAAAATTACAAAAATAGTTAAGTGAAAAAAACAGTTAATGGGGGGCATGTTTTTCAGTATTTGACCTCCCCATCTCAACGATCAGAGGATATCAAGAGAAAATTGTTTCCAATCTTGAGTCAGTTAATGGGTCCAGGTCTAGTCTTAATATCTGATGGTAATATGTCATTACTACTCGTAATGAGATGGCTGAAGTTTCAGCATTTCAAAAGAAAATGGATAAGCATAGAATAAAACAGCCGAGTAGTAATGCACTGTTCAAGAAGCAACAGCTTCAAATCAGCCAATTTTTACCTTGGTCGGCTCTTACTGGCGATCAGCAGGCCAAATACTGAAAGGTCTGGTTTTTTTTCGGCAGGTCAGTCTTCAAGGAGAACCGTAGCTCTGTATTGGAGCCTGACTGGTGCATCTCTAAAAGTATGGAAAAATGTCCAAACTAAAAGTCCTATTTTCTGATAATTAAATGAAAAAGATAATATTCCAGAAAAGAACATAGCATAATGGTGTCCTTGATCTCTTAAATTACTGCATCAGAGCCTGGTTTTAACATTTTACCCCCTTTTATTTTTGTTTTTGAGATGTTTACTTAGAACCTGCTGATACAGAAAGACTCATTCGAAATTCAAAACAGGTGCTAGATGGAGGCATGGGCTGCTTTGTGATTTATTTATTTATTTATTTATTTTATTTTAGTAAGTGTCATAGAATAGAATATTCTTTCTATACATTCTTTCTATATAGATCATAATACCAGGAGGTATGACGAAATTAAGGGTGCTCCCACTGAACCACCTTCCAAAAAAAGTCACAAAAAAGACAAAAACAACAATAACAAGAAGGTAACAAAGGGATAACAGATTTTGAAAAAAGAGTTACTTACTTTTAGTGTATAAAATGTTTACACACAAAAAATATATTAGTAAATAATGTAAAATTTAAGGTGGCTTTAGACATTGCAGAGATTAAAAGTTCTGAGAAGAGGCAGATTGTTGGTTGTTGTTTTGGGGTGTTACAGGAGTCTATCTGTGTGTGATTGTGTGTCCATGAGTGTTAGCAGTGCTGATGGCCCACGGGAAGAAGCTGTAGGTCAGTCTGGTGGGGTGTGACCAGACTGACCTGAACTGTCTCCCAGAGAGTAGCAGTTCAAACAGAGCAGGGTGTGAGGGGGTCTCCTGTGATGGCCTTAGTTGTCCTGAGGCTGCAGGATGTAGAAATATGCTCCAGGGTGGGCAGAGGGATTCCAATGATTTTTTTTTTTTGTTGTTGTTGTTTTGGGCAGTGTCAGTAAATCTCTGCACCGACCTCCTGTCCTCAGCATTTTTTCAAAACCTAAAGAAACATTTAAACATGACCGTATTAGATTTATATAAAACAGAGCAGCGACAAGTATTCTCATTGCTGCTAGAAAAATATACGATGTTGATTATTGTAGTTCTAATATTATGACATTTGACTTTTGTTGTTTTTGATTCATAAAGTTAAGGGGGTAAAAAATGAAATAATTATTGCAAATTGTAGTGTAGAGCTTATTGCATGAAATATATTACATTCTGCTTTTTATACAGTAACACTAATAAGCTCACTTTATTTGGGTTGTTATGTTGGACAGAGCCTGGTGTCTGTTCAGTTTCCCCACCATTACTGAATGTGGTGAATTTTTTTCTTGATCAGAAATATTTTTCTAAAAACTGGATTTTGAATTTGTTTTGTCTTGTTAGTGAAAAATGCAGTACTTTTCTTAGTACTGTTAACAAAACAGTTAGCTGACCAGCAGTGTGCAGCAACAGAAGGGGGAGGGGGGATGCTTTCATTGAGGCAAAAAAGCAAAAAGACTCCATGTAATCTGGGACCTCATTAAAAGCACCTTAAGCCTAAAAACGGAAAATTTTATGCCATTTTAAAACTATAACGTTTGAGATACTCAACATACCTTGGTCCCAATTATATTTAGCATAGGGTAACAGTCTGGATTTCACAAATCTAATTGTGTACAAATTTTTTTTAATAAAAGTGATTTTAAGTAATTCGAGCTGCATTTGATGTAGCCCTTAACCACATTTCAATGTGTTCTTTTACTTCCATGATTTGTTGAGGTTGAAGATCATAAAGAACAAACTGCAGCAGTAAAAAGTGACTTTTAAAATCGTTGATTTGGTTCAAAAAACAATCAAATGAATTAAATAAATAGCAGAAGCCAAATTTAGGGGAGTGAAGTTGTATAAAAATGGTTAGAGAAGCTGTCTATTTGAGCATCTGAAGAACTGAGTCAGATTTATTACCTAAATAATGCAGTAAAGCATTGCTATCACCATACTTCAGTCACAGATTTCTGCTGAGCTAAAGATTCAACAAACCCAGAAAAACAGCCAAGGGTCAAGTAGCAAATAAAAAGAATAGATAATATTTAAGGGGTTTCAGTTCTGAAAAATCAGGTATTTGCTTTTAAGATGTTTAAAAAAACTGGTTTTTTAAAGACAAGCTGTTGCTTCATATACATCCCTGGATAAGTTGAACTGTCCTGTCCACATTCAGTGTTGAGCGTGCTGTGTTGTGTTTTCCTCACAGAAAAGCCCAAGTTACCAGAGAACTACACGCAGGAGACCTGGCAAAAGTTGAAAGAAGCTGTGGAGGCCATACAGAACAGCACTTCCATCAAGTACAATCTAGAGGAGCTATACCAGGTATCCCTCCAGAACAGCTTACCTCTTAACAGGACGCTGGCTGCATGTTAGGTCTGCAGGCTGATTAAACTTCTTCTCATCTGTCTCCTCAGGCTGTTGAAAACCTCTGCTCCCATAAGATATCTGCCAAACTTTACAAACAGCTGAGGACCGTGTGTGAAGACCACATCAAGGCACAGATTGATCAGTTCAGAGAATATCCTTTACACTTTTTGGGTAATTTTAAACACTGATGCGTTGTTCTTCAGGCACAGGGGTCTTGCAACCTGCGACTCCAGAGCCTCAAGTGGCTCTTTGGACCTTCCACAATGACTCTTAAAGACCTTGGCTAAAAATAATAAAGAACCATCTGATGTGTTTAAAGGGGCAGTATTATGTGTTTTCAAGGCACATAGAATCATTTTATATCACTATCAAGTATCTGTTACCTTTAGTTGTTACAAAAATGCTCTATATAATAAATATGACCGAAAAGAACTTTGATTTTATAATTAAACGCCTTGAAATTGGACCTCTGTCTCTTTAAGAAAGTCCTGCTCTTTCTGAAACTCCGACCCCAGGAACTCATCACAACAGCTCTTCTTTATAAACCCTTTAAGAACGTTTTTATCAGCGTTTCACTGAGAAGTAGCTCGTATAATGAGCTCAGCAGATGCGCAGTTCTTCCAAGAAAGACTCTAAAGTATTGGTAATATATTTTTAGATCAGTTTCCTTTAATCATTAGGTTGGAAACTCTGTGCTTTGTTTTATTTACATCATTTTTCACAAATAGCAAATATAAGACAATATATCTATCTTCTGTTTGCTAAGGTGTTTTTCTTTATTTTAAAATCTAAAAATAGAAATAAAATGGTGGTTCTTTAAAAATGACAAATTTCCTTGTAGATATATGCTGCTCACAAAATTAAAGGGAACACTAAAAGAACACATCCTAGATCTCAGTTAATTAAATATTCTCATTGAAAAACTTTATTTTTAACACAGTGGAATTGACAGAAGAAAATAACACCAATTATCAATGTAAATCCAAATTATTACCCCATGGAGATCTGGATTTGGATTCATACTCAATATGAAAGTGGAAAACAACATGAGAGGCTGATTCAACGTCAGTGAATCTTCCTCAAGACAAGTCGAAATGAGGCTCAGCAGTGTGTGTGGCCTCCATGTGCCTGTATAACCTCCCGACAACGCCTGGGCATGCTCCTGATGAGACAGTGGATGTTCTCCTGAGGGATCTCTTCCCAGACCTGGATCAGAGCATCAGTTAGCTCCTGAACAGTCTGTGGTGCGACATAGTGTTGGTGGATTGACCGAAACATGATGTCCCAGATCTGCTCAAGTGGATTCGGGTCTGGTTGCCAGTCCGTATCATCAATGCCCTCATCATGCAGGAACTGCTGACACCCTTCAGCCACATGAGGCCGAGCATTGTCATGCATGAGAAGGAACCAGGGCCCACTGCACCAGCATATGGTCTCACAGTGTCTGAGGATCTCATCCCGGCAGTCGGGGCACCTCTGGCGAGCACATGGAGGGCTGTGCAGCCATCCAGAGAAATGCCTCCCCACACCATGACTGACCCACCACCAAACTGGTCATACTGGAGGATGTTGCAGGCAGCATAATGTTCTCCACGGTGTCTCCAGACTCTGTCACATGTTCTCAGTGTGAACCTGCTTTCATCCATGAAGAGCACAGGGCGCCAGTGGCGAATCTGCCACTGTTGGTGTTCCCTAGCAAACGCTAATCATCTTTCATGGTGTTGGGCTGTAAGCACAGGCCCTATATGTGGACATCGGGTCTTCATACCTTCCTCATGAAGTCTGTCTCTGACAGTTTGAGTAGAAACATGCACATTAGTGGCCTGCTGGAGGTCATTTTCTAGGGCCTTGGCAGTGGACCTCCTGTTCCTCCTTGCACAAAGGACGAGGTAGCGGTCCTGCTGCTGGGTTGTAGCCTTTCTACGCCCCCCCCGGTGTATTGGCCTATCTCCTGGTACTTATTCCATGCTCTGGACACTTCTTGCCACCGCTCGCATTGATGTTCCATCTTGGATTCGCTGCAGTACTTGAGCAACTTCAGTGGGCTGTAAAAACAAACAAACAAACAAAAAAAAAACCCTCATGATGCCTCTATGCGCGACAGCACTGACAAAATGAAAAAGTGACTAAAAGTTCAACCAGAAAGGTGAGAACAGAGAAATGATCTGTGGTCAGGACCTGCAGAATCACTCTTATCGGGGTTGTCTTGCGAATTGCCCCTCATTTCCACCTGTTGTATGTTGCATTTGCACAGCAGGTGAACTGGAGTCACAATAAGTGTTGCTACCTAACTGGTGACACTGATTCCACAAAGGTGTGACTGATTTTGGAGTTAACATTGTTTTGTTTGGGCGTTCCCTTTATTTTTTTGAGCAGTGTAGATGAAAAATTATAAATAGTCTCTTTTTTAAAGGTCATGAAACATTTACAGCTCTGAACAGGTTTTATTTAGCTAGACTAAGGGGGGGGAATGGCCCTTTGGATTGTAAAGATTGCAGATCTCTGTTTAGGTATCATAGTGCCAAGTTAGAAATTTGAATGGAAGTCTTTCGTGGCCTTAACTTTGTTGTTACGGATGCCCTGGACAGCGTGCTTTTCCTGAAGAAAATTGATAAGTGCTGGCAAGATCACTGCAGACAAATGGTGAGTCCTTTCACTTCAACAAATTTGTTGTGACTGTAGTGCTTTAAAAAGCCGTTTTTTGTTTGACATTAAATCAGAATCCACTTTTCCAGTTTTAGGTCAGATAGGATTTGAAAAAAAAAGTGTATTCACTCAATGTCAGAAGAAGGAAATAAATTTACAAGGTGTTTCCTTTTTACTGCTTTCTTCAAAGTTAGAAACTGGCATTCACTAGTTTATTATAACTTGAGCAATGTCAGAAAACCTAGATGATATCATTGCTTTGGAAGGTTCTGATTGGTTCATTCAAATTTAAGATGTGAATGTAAAATAACATCTAAACTTTCAATCTTATGTACTTTTTAGTTAAAAATGTTAATGTAGTTTTCATTTTAACTAACACATTAAGACTCTTGGTTTTATGGTTCAGGGCCACATAATTATTTTGCAGCCACTGCTATTAAAGCATGTTGTTCTAACCTTTAGCTGGCTTTTACTGAACTCAAAAGTCTGGCTTTTAAAACATGAGCAAGTTTTTGTTTAGTTTTTTTTTTTCTGTTCATCTGCTGATCCAGGGGAAATTGTGTGTTTGACCGGTACAACACCAGTACTCAGGGAAATCTTGACTCAAATGCAGAATATCAGTAATCTGTGGGTGGCTTTATTTGTGTCCTCTGAGGCAAACCTCCAAGAAATATTTTGATAGTATTTGATTGATTGTGTTCACAACTTTACAATCAGCCAGTCTTTATTTATAGAGAATTTTGTATACGCAGCAACAGCAACACGAAGTCCTTTTATGTAAGATTAAACACTGGAGGTAATGAAAAACTAACAACAATGATGAAACACAAAAGAAATAGTAACTGAACAAGATTAAGCATCGAAAAAAAAGAGGAAAAATGAGAGGAGGGGGAGACACATGAGGAAGGCATAAAACATTTACAGAGGAAGCATAGATCCTAATATTCTAAGTAGGGCTGCACTGATTAATCGAATTAATTAAAGGTGATTCAACTAATTTAGTAATCGATTAATTGTTATCTGGAGTATGCAGAGTCTAAAAAAGGCCATTTGCTGAAAAAAACAACACACCTAGAGCAGTTTTTAAACCAAAACGGTACAAAAAATCTAAACATTTTCATTTAAGATTAAAAAAAAAATAAACCTTTGTCTGTAACTATGTTCTACCCAAAACTCCTCAAGTGGCAGTTTTAGCTTCAACTGGTTCAAATTCACTAAAGGAAAGCTATATTATTGCACTTTAGATAAGAAAATGTTTATTTTCCTTTTTAAAAAAGGAATTTAATTATTTATTTGCCTCTTTTAATACATTTCTAATATTGTATTAAAAAAAACCTAACAGGTTAAATTAAAAATTTGCAGAATGTTCCAATTTTTAAAATTTTTTAATGTGATTAATCGTCAGAATAATCGATAAAAGTAGTCGATTACTAAAATATTCGTTAGTAGCAGCCCTAATTCTAAGTGTTTTCAAAGTAAGATAACAAATTATAAAACGAGGAAAAATGAATAAATAAATGGATAATTGAATGTGGATAAAGGAGTGACAATAATGCAAATGTATGACAGAAAACAACACAAAATAGAGAGATATTGTCAGAAAAATAATAGAAATTAATGAAAAAAAAGGAAAGTTTTGGGAAAAAGTAAAAAAAAAAAAAAAAAAATCTAAAAAGTCCGTTGCTGCATCTCCTCAACTCTTAAAGTGTTTTTCCTGGTAAGTAGCTTAATGTTTTAAAAATAAATTGAAGTTTTAGACGCAGCTTATTGTCCGAGGTTGAAGTCAAAGCTTCATTAATTGGTTTGTTTTTCCTTTTTTGTTCCACAGATCATGATTAGGAGTATATTTCTGTTTTTGGATCGCACCTATGTTTTACAAAACTCTATGCTGCCATCAATCTGGTGAGTGATCAGCGGTTTCATCCGTGACATGAGAGGCCTTTCCCTGTGTGAGTGGGTGCTGAACGGGCTGCTGTGGTCTGCAGGGACATGGGCCTGGAGCTGTTCAGGTTCTACATCATCAGCGACCTGAAGGTCCAGAGTAAAACCATCGATGGGATCCTGCTGCTTATCGAGAGGGAACGAAACGGAGAGGCCATTGACCGCAGTCTTCTGAGGAGCCTGCTGAGCATGCTCTCTGACCTTCAGGTAGCAATTTAACATCCTATCTCACTGCACGTTGTAATTAACCTGTGAATGTGTCAGAAGGGGCAGTCTGGGACAACTGAAACAGCTTCTGCGGTGTGTCTGTGTTGTTAGCCTGCACAGAGCGTTGATGAGCTGTCGATGGTCTTGTTGATAAATGGCCTTAATGGATCCGCTGTTTCCTCTGTCTGTAACAGATTTATCAAGACTCCTTTGAGCAGCGCTTTTTGGAGGAAACTAATCGACTGTATGCTGCAGAGGGACAGAGGCTGATGCAGGAGAGAGAGGTGATTTATGTGACCTCATACTCTGGAGGCACTCACTCTTTCTTGTTTGTATTGTTAGAGAAAATGCAGAATGTTTCAGGGTATTCTGCTGCTTTGTTCGAGCTTAGGAATCTAAACCAGCTCTCCCTAGGATGCTGCTCACAGATCAGAGGGTGTGAACAGTTTCCATTTTATAAATAAGTAGTGAGTATAGTATTTTGTGGGTGGCAGATGGACCCAACAAGCAATTATATTGGTTCATTTTAAGTTTCAGGAAACAACATTTAAGGATTTTGCACAATTTCAATCAAGTGGCGTATCAAGTCACTTTACAAAAGTCCAATTTATGTACAGAAATTAGGGCTGCACAGTATATCGCGACTATATCGGCATCGCAATATTATGTGCAACAATCATATTGCAAAGGACTGCTTCAGGTGCAATATTTGTTGGGTAATACATATTAAGAGTTCATAAGTTGTAAAGAAGAAAAAGGGCATATATCGCACCTGATGTCATCGTCGGAATATTTACCAATATTATCTCCATTGCAAGATATTCTAATATTGTGCAGCCCAAACAGAAATGTACAGTTGATTCTTTCCAATCATATTTCCTCCAATTTTACGACTTCTCTTGGCAAACAAGTTTTCCAGTCACTTAAATAATTCAGGTTAAAATTTCATGCTGGGATCTTTTAAATCTGAAAATCTTTAGATTGATTTCCAATACGCTGATCAAAACCGTACGTTTTTAAATCCACTTTGATGTCTAGTTATGATTTAGCTGCATTTTTCTCCTCCCTCCTGTGTCCGAGGATGTTTCAGATAATTTTTTTCTCGGCAATGAACTGGTTTGCAGTTTGCAAGTCAAAGATCGAGGTGCAGTGTATTGAGTGGGTGACCAAGTGAAGATATCGAACCGAACGGATATTTTTGTAGCCCTGTCTGCTCAAGTCTGAACTTCTGCGTTCACATAAACCTACAAGCATCGATAACTTTGCTCATAAAACGGATCATGACATTAAAAAGGGTGCATTATCTTTTCTTTACCTTTTATTAACAGTCTGAGAACATAAAATAATTTTTTTTTCTCTAACTTTGAGGTATTATTGTGTAAATTACTCCTCCAGGAAGAAGATGGCAATATCATTTTTATAAAAAGAGCTTAAAATAAAAGTAGATCTTCGCCAGTCAATCTTCTACTGACTTTTTTCCAATAAATATAAAATTTAAGATAAGTTTTGCTCACCTTTGCTGGGTGAGCGGCAGTTGAGTGATTTCATTTTAACTTGCAGGACCCCCCCCCCCCCTTTTTTTTTTTTTACCTGCTCATCAGTAAATTAAACATGCAATATTTATTTGTTTATTTTTATGCTTTAGGAAAGGGATGTCTAAATTGTTGTAGCTCCTGCAGTGTCAATTTTCTTGGTCTGGATTTTTTGTGTGTGTGTTCTCAGCAACAAAAACAGGAAATGGATCACAGTTTATCTAAAAAATGAATGGTCCATTTAGCCAAATTTTAATATAGAGGTTCTCCTCAAGTCTTCTTTTGGAAAAAAAAAAAAAAAAAAAAAAAATTTTATTTTTGTTTGGTTTGTTTTTAACTAGCATTTACCATTTTAGAAAGATTTTAACGTCTCTTAAAAATTTTGCCATGAAAAGCACCGATGTGCCTGTGCTGACGGGCCAAATTTTGTACATCCTTGGGGGGGGAAATCCTTGCATTAATGCATGTGATTTAAGAGGTATTTGTTAACTTTCTGTGCAAACAAGCTAGAAAATAGGCATTAAAAGAAGACTGATATGTCATTGGCAGAACATTATAGAATAAAACAAGTATATATTTAAAAATAGGTCATTTGCTTTGATTTTTCTAAAGATTTTTCAGTAAATCTATTTTTAAAGGTTACAACTGTAAATTATCTTTTTATTTATTGTTCCTGCTGTCGTTGAATATGTAGGTTAATCATATTTATATAAGCATTTTGCTCCTACTTAAGCCTGTTAAATCATTCAGCTAAATGTAGCCTGATGACTGGTGTATAAATTATGATTTACTGATTGTATTTACTGTGTAATGACTGATTTTAAAAAAGGCCACTGTTGCTACTACCACTACATTGGTGATTACTATAAAAATGTGTTCAGACACTGTTAAAAACCGTAAGAAACAAAACATTAACCATAGACTGAATGTTGTCACACTCAGTGAAAGTTTGTCTTGTTGAAAAACAAGGTGGTTTCCCATCTCTTTATGTCCACGTCTGTTTCCTTTAAGTGGCTGGAAGTTTTACTTTCAGTTTGCAAATGTAGGGAAATTTAGCAGGGACTGATTTTTTTTTTTTTTTTTTATGTATCATTTTATTTAAATACAGTAAATCAAGCAAAAATAACTTCTGCATGAATAATTACCATCAATTAAATGTAAACCTTTTCATACTCCTAAATGACTCATTACATCTTGGTGCTAATATCTAATACCGTGCATGCATAAGCTCAAGGGCAATTTAGAGGGTCTCCTTTATCATTTTTATTAATTTATGTCTTTTAATTCAAGTTTTAAAAAGCCATTAACTTGATCTAATATTACCTGATCACTGTTTTTCCTTTTAAATTATATTTTACCAGACTCTTGTTTTCAGTCATTCTGGGCATTAATTTTCTGATAATATAAAGAAAACATGTTTATGAGGACCTAATAATTAATTTTCAATTCTCTTCTCTTTCAGCAAATTTCAGTGCATGTGGGGTCAGTTCTTCATGTTATTACCAGCTGTTTGTTTTTTAGGTCCCAGAATATCTCCATCATGTCAACAAACGCCTGGAAGAAGAAGCTGACAGAGTAATCACATATCTAGACCAGAGCACACAGTGAGTCTCGGTTTGCTGCATTTCGTTTGCAACTTAAGGCCAAATTAGATTCAGCTGTTAAAATAAGCTTTCCTTTATTTCTCAGGAAACCGCTCATTGCTACTGTGGAGAAGCAGCTTCTGGGTGAACATCTCACTGCGATTCTCCAGAAAGGTACTCATCTGCTGAGCTAGTCACATAATCATAAAGATGGAAAGCTTTTCTCCAATAAATTATTAGTAAACATCCATCCCATAATGATTGTTTTTTTTACAATTTGCCCTGTTAGAACCAGAAACATTGTATTTTTATTTAATTTTATGTGATAGACAAGCGCAAAGTAGTGAATAATTGTGAAGTGGAAAGAAGAATATTCATGGTTTTATAAATAAAAACCTGAAAAGTGCAATATGCATTTGTATTCGACCCCCTTCTCTAGGATACCCCTAAATAAGCTCCAGTGTGACCAGTTAATAAATACTCAACCTGTGTATAATTCAGTCAAATTCAAACCCAGTTGTTCTGTGAAGACCTCAGAGGTTTGTTAGACAACATCAGGGAACGAAAAGAATAGAAAGTTGTGGAAAAGTTTAAAGCAGGTTCGGTTATAAAACAACATCTCATCCAAAAATGCTACCATTACCATTAGCTGCACCCTCGACAAATCTGACTGCTCCCGTTGGTTGGTTGACATGTTGCAATCATCTGGTAGAGGGTGCTCTAGTCATATGAGAACACAGTTGAACTTTCTGACCTGCATGTAAAATGTCCTGTTTGTGGTGAACAAATGACACTGCACATCCCCACCATGAAGGCTCAGGGTTAAGGACAGGGGAGCTGGACACGATGGGTGGAGCTACAAACTGGGCAATCCTGGAAAAAAACCTGCTATAGGCTGCTAAAGACTATATATATATTATAGACTAACCCTAAAGATGCAGCCAGAGCTTCAATGCAAGGGTTAAATCACAGCAAAGTTAAGGGTTAAAAACTAAGAATCAGTGGCAAAAGTTGAAAATTGATGCTCTCCATCCAGTTTCTCTGAACTCTAGCTATTTTGCAAAGAATGGCTGATAGTGATAGTGACATAGCCCAAGACTTGCAGTAATGACATGTAGTTCTGCAAGGTATTTAAGGTGTGCCTCAATTTACAGATTTTTATTTGTAAAAATTTTTAAACCTTCTCTTGTACAATTATGCACTGTTTTTGGTCTATCACCTAAAATCACAAGAAAGTGCACTGGCGATGGTTATTGTAATGTGAAAAAGTTGTGAATATTTTGTGAGGTTTTTAACCAGGCTTGTTGGAACGTGAACCTCACTGTGTGTTGTTGAAAACTCCCAGGGCTGACCCACCTGTTGGATGAGAACAGGATTCAGGATCTGTCTCTTCTGTATCAGCTCTTCAGTCGAGTTCGAGGCGGTGTGCAGGTGCTCCTGCAGCAGTGGATAGAATACATTAAGGTATGACAAGATTAAATACAATACCAGGAAGGTGCTGGTATTGTAAATGTGCAAAAATTGTCTTTTTGCACATTTTTTGCACTAACGTTTGGGTCTTTACTGCTTCTAGAAACAGTCAAAGCAATAAAAAATAAAAAAAAATAAAAAAAACACCTAGCCGTTTTTTGGCAATAAGTAAATGTTCACTTGGTGTCTGGAAAAGGAGCCGTTTCAATAACCTCCCGATTATTAAGTCACAGTCAGCGTACACTGCCTGTTACCTAGCAACCCTAGCCGAGCCCAGCCCCACATCAACCCAAGCGGAGCTCTGCTCACCTCATTTTTAGAAGACGAGCGTGTTCGGTCATCTGGTTTTACCGCTGTATGCGCTGCAGAGTGGCTGCTAGAAATGACAAGTGTTTTGTTGTCAGCTGCAATGATCATGTGTCCATGCATTCTCCCAGTTGCGGAGAACAGATCTACGTTTCATTTTACTTTTTAAGGGCAATGCCCCAGCCACATTGCCAAGAAAATGTGTAGTTTCCCTGAATCACTTCACGAAGGACTCTTTTAAAAACAATCGACAGTCCACGGCAGGATTCTCCAACAGACTTCGACTGAAGGAAAGTTCTGTCCCCACTCGTGTAGTCTTAGCCCAACACTCAGGAAAAGCAAGGCAGATGTCACGCTCAGATGCGATGGGGGTGTTCCATTTCCAAAAACGCCCCCCAAAAAATATATAACTCGTGAAAAGGGTTAGTCTGACCCTCAACCCCCCTTCCTGAGACTGCTGGAGCATTGACTTATCATGCAGATTTACTACTTACTGCATTCTGGATGGTTGTGCAGGAGGCTCCACTTCTGCTTCTGGGTCAAAAATGTATTGTTGTCCAATTGCGTATCTGCTTGAAGCCATTTTCACGTTTATAAAGTGTAAACACTGAGTTGGAGGCGCGGCCAGCAGCAGCTTATTTGCATCATCATGACGTAGCTCTAAAACGGCTCATTCTTGAAGGAGCTCAAAATTGACAAAACTGACCAGCTGAAATCTCATCATCTGAGAATTATTTTTTGCGAAAATGTAATGAACATGTTTTTTATAGCCCACAGACGTACCCTGACTTGTTCAAGGAAGCATAATGAGTCTCTTTTTAAAATTATTTTTTTTGTTAACTCAAGTCCTTTCCTGTTTTTCCCGACGTCCCATCAACCCACATGCAGGCGTTTGGAAGCACGATCGTGATCAACCCAGAAAAAGACAAAACAATGGTGCAGGAGCTGCTGGACTTCAAGGATAAGGTGGATCACATCATTGACGTGTGCTTCTTGAAGAATGAGAAGTTTGTTAACGCCATGAAGGAGGCTTTCGAAACATTCATCAACAAGCGGCCAAATAAACCAGCAGAGCTCATTGGTTAGTAACTGAGCTTTTCCTCTGTTCTCATAGCCACGTTGCAGGAGGTCATCTTTTGTATTTTTTTTTGCTTTCCAGCTAAGCACGTGGATTCAAAGCTGAGGGCAGGAAACAAAGAGGCAACAGATGAAGAACTGGAGAAGATGCTGGATAAGATCATGATTATTTTTAGATTTATATATGGTAAGTAACTAATGTCCTTTAAGTGATTTTATTTTTTTATTTTTTTTTTTGTTCTTGTTATAGGAGAGTAGGATCTATAATGAAATGTTGTCATTGTAGGAAAAGACGTATTTGAGGCTTTCTACAAAAAGGATTTGGCCAAGAGGTTGTTGGTTGGAAAAAGTGCCTCAGTGGATGCTGAAAAATCAATGTTGTCAAAGCTGAAACATGGTCAGTTCATAATCCAAAAAAAAATAAAATAAATAAAATAAAATAAAATAAAGTAAAACAAAATCTTGACATTGACCGAATAATGCACGTTTACGTCTGACTGTTTTGTTGTTGTTTCCTCAGAATGTGGAGCAGCGTTCACCAGCAAACTGGAGGGAATGTTCAAGGACATGGAGCTTTCTAAAGACATAATGGTGCAGTTCAAACAGGTAAGGTTGCTCTGCATCAACTACCTGCTCGATTAATCGGTTATAGGTCACTTTTCACTCACCACGAGGGCAACACACAGAGCTTTACAGCAGATAAAAACAAGGAGGCAAAGAAAAGCCAGTGAACTAATGAGCTAAACGAAGTAAACAGTACAGACAATTGTAACATTCATTTAATGGACTGATGTAATGTACAGTAGTTATTTAATCATGATGAATAAACACTAGAGGTAGACAACATATTGAGTAGTATAGAAAGTAAAAAATGTTGAAAAAAATTAAGAAAAAATAATTTTTTTTTAAATAGTTGGTAGAAAAGTTTGTTCATCTTAGTTGTAAAACAAATACAAAGTCAGTCTATTTAAAATAAATATAAAGGGAAACTAAAAGGGCTTTAGAACTATAAATTTTAAAAATATGTAATAAATTTAAAATTTAAGAGTAGATATTCTTGTTTAAGATTAAATACTTCTCAAGTAATGAAATTCAGCGAAAAGCCAACCTGGAGAGGTAAGTTTGCTTTTAAAACAACACATTTTAATTTATAATATCAGAAAAAATATCTTGTTCCACTAGCAGATTATTTCACTTATAACTAGAACTTTTTCATCAATATTAAGGAATTATTGACTTAAAACCAGCTCCTATATCTGCTGAAAAGTTACTTGTAAGTTAGTTTTGTCTTATTTCAAGCATATCCAAGATATTCGCGTCAGAAACTAGACCAGAAATACTTGGTGAGATTTTGTGTTTTTGCAGTGTCCAAACCTTGATTTTAAACTTCTGCATAATTTCCATTTCCTGTGGTCATCTTGATGCTGTTTGTTCCCTAATGTTTTCTAACAAACCGCTTACACAGTATAGCTGCCCTCTAAAGACAGACAACACTTCTCAGATTTTTTTTATTCAGAAAAGAAGTGTAAAAATCATCTTTTTTCTTCCATTTTGCAGTTATGCACGATTTTGTGCCGCCCGCTCTATCAAAAAAAAAAAAAAAAAAAAAAAAAAGTTTGTGGTTGTAAAGGGTGAGCTGATTTTCCAGTCGGGCAGCAGTTTTTGGGGTGGAGTTGAGTTTCGGCCTGATTGTGTGTCGCGCATCATGTAGCATTCAGGGGGTAATGAGAAGCGATTAACATCTCAAGACCTGCTCCTGATCAGCAATCATACAGTCGCACAAAAATCAAACCTGTTTGATATTCTGGTCGCCCCTCGTGAAGGTATTGCACTTCGGCACGAGCTCAATCTACCTCGACCTCTCACTCTGTGCATGCGCCAAGGCAGAAGTGAAAAAGGAGATATTTTACACTTTTCTCCACACAAGGATTGCTTTTGTTGAGCATTCTCGAGCGAGTATCACCTCACTTTTATTTATTTCTTTTTCCATAATCCATTTTCTTCTGCAGTGCTTCTCCAGACCAAATGATCACATTCCATACTTTTTTAAACTGTATGGGAACTCTGTAAACTACTTTAGCCCTCCAGAAGGAGGGCTAAAGTAGCCCCATTTACAAACGAAACATATTAGAATCATTCAAAATAGTTGAAAAGCAAAAATAAATCCTCTCGGCTCAAATTAAGCTTCATCTTTGCAGTTTCGGATTCAAGAGTCCGACGTGTCGCCTACAGGTCGGATCCGAGCTTCGGGCCGTAGAGTGTGAAAACGTGATTCTTGAGCTGTGAATT
Organism: Anableps anableps; assembly: GCA_014839685.1. Classification (NCBI taxonomy): domain Eukaryota; kingdom Metazoa; phylum Chordata; class Actinopteri; order Cyprinodontiformes; family Anablepidae; genus Anableps; species Anableps anableps. Next base: position 29,156,701 of record CM026074.1, on the reverse strand, counting down.
ATTGAACCCTGCGATGTAGTCGCACAGTTTGAGCTGGAGCTGAAGACGACAACTGAAAATATCGTAGCTAATTTTGCAGGGTGCTGTATAAATTAGACTTTTTAAATTTCTCTCTTCCCCTTTAACTAATACACTACTACTGCTTTTTTTTGTTTAAGCCCAGTCACATACTGGATAAATACGTTGTTTTTTTTTTTTTTGTTTTGTTTTTAAGTGACATATAATACGAGAAAAAAAATTAACACCAGCTTTATTTTCAGCATTTGTGTCTCTTCACCTTCTCACCCTCAACCTGAGTTTTTGCCACTCAGATTGACTCCATCAGGCTCCAGCTAATTCTGTCTTGCTATAAACCTGCCCTGACTCTCCCTACTGCAGATGTTTATAGCTTAGTTTTGCTCAAATGCTTCCGAAGCACGGGGGGGGGGGGACCCACATCTTTATAAATTTGCTTAGCTGAATTTGTGCAACACAATAAGACGTGTTTCTGTTGCTTTGTAGTACATGCAGTGCCAAAACATTCCCGGCAACATTGAGCTGACCGTCAACATCCTCACTATGGGTTACTGGCCAACCTATGTCCCCATGGAGGTCCACCTGCCTCCTGAGGTTAGTGCTGAGCAAATATTCAGATGCTTGGAACATGGGAGTTTTTATAACGCCTCGTGCTATAAATATACTTTGTTATGACCTCTGTTATCTTTGTCCAGATGGTGCGCCTGCAGGAGATCTTCAAGACTTTTTACCTGGGCAAACACAGCGGCAGGAAGCTGCAGTGGCAATCAACATTAGGTCACTGTGTCTTAAAAGCAGAATTTAAAGAGGTTATTAACTCTTTTCCTAGAATGTTCTGCCTATTTTTGCTCTCAGTAAAGCTTATATTAACTCTGCTCTCTGGATGTTTTCTTGTCAAAGGGTAAGAAGGAGCTGCAGGTGTCGCTTTTTCAAACACTGGTGCTGCTGATGTTTAATGAAGGAGAGGAGTTCACTCTTGAAGAAATCAAAGTAGCAACAGGAATAGGTTTGTTAGCATATCAACGTTTGGTTTGCTGCCTGTTGTCTTTTATGTCGGACATCTTGTCTGAAAGCGGCTCTTTCTGGTTTTGCAGAGGACAGCGAACTGCGTCGGACGTTGCAGTCGCTAGCGTGCGGAAAAGCACGAGTCCTCACCAAAATCCCGAAAAGCAAAGACGTGGAGGACGGAGACAAGTTTTCCTGCAATGACGACTTCAAACACAAACTCTTCAGGATCAAAATAAACCAGATTCAGATGAAAGAGACGGTAGAAATGATTTCCTAATGTAGATTTTTATAACCATATTAAGTCAAAGGTTTTCATACAAATAAATGTTTGTAGGTGGAGGAACAAGCCAGCACCACAGAAAGGGTGTTTCAGGATCGTCAGTACCAGATTGATGCTGCCATTGTGCGGATAATGAAGATGAGGAAGACTCTGAGCCATAATCTTTTGATGTCTGAGGTGTACAACCAGCTCAAATTCCCTGTCAAGGTAATCAGTTCCACCCTTGGACATTTTCATCTCACTTGTGTTTTATGTGTTGTTGGTTCTTTGTTAATCCAGTGAATGTAGCAGTACAAGCTTAGGGACGTAGAAAAGAGTTTCCTGCAAAGATATTTGGAAAATTCGCTAATATAGGAGAAACTAATGAGGGTAAATCAATTATTTAGTGTTGGTGTTTTAAGTTAATTAGTTTTTATTAGTATTATTAGTAGTAGTAGTTGTTGTGGTATTATAAAAGTAAAAAATTATGATAAATTATTAAATAAATGAAAACTACATACACCACTATTAAAACAAATTCAACTCAGTTCGGTTTATTTCTATAGCGCCAATTCATAAAACATAATCCGACGGCACTTTACTAAAACAGTCGTCATAAATGCATTCCAGTTGCCCAATTGATTTGAGGCCAAATCATAAAGTAATGCCATCCAGATCAAGTGATTGACTAAGCAGTGCATCTTTCAGAGGTTCTGGTCCAAAAATGCCAACTTCTGTTTTGGCCTGTTGCAATAAGCAATTAATCAATTAATAGCGTTAGAAATCAAATTACAGCTTTATAATTTCCTTTCTGATGATTAACATTTTTTGAAGGGTAATTTTGTTTACAGAGACATCATAATCCATTTTATTTATGCTTTCAGTTATGTGTGGTTTTCATTTCTGTTTTGTTTTATTGTTTTTGGTTGTCGAGTTTTTATTTTGGATGTTTAAAATATCTTAATTATGAAATAAATACAAAATATGGAAAAAAATAGAAAAAAAATACATAATGAAAAAAGTGATGATAAATTTAAAAAAATAATAAATGAATACAAAAAAACTAACTAAATAAATGAAATAAAGGCTACAAAATAAACAATAAGATTGGAAATAAGATGGAAAAATAATGAAAATGTTCAGTGTTCTTTACAAAATTAAAGTTTTTATTGGTTTTTGAGAGGGTGAACTTGCATTATTACGTCACTATCAGTATACCACTTGAAAATGGTCCTAGAACAACAATATTGGCGTTTATCGCAATCATTTCTGGGACAATTTATCATCCAGCAAAATTTGCTATTGTGGCTACTTCTGTCTTGTCAGAATTTAAAAGCAGAAACTTTAGAGTTGTCCAGGTTTTATGTCTTCAAGACGTGCCTGTAATCTACTGAACTGATTAGTTACTAACAACTTATCAGTAACTAATTTGACAAAATAAAAGGTATTTATCTCATCTGTCGTTTAACAGACAATAACTAAATGACTAAAAGATGAGGAAACACCAACATGGCATGTCGTTAGATCAGACGGTGATTAATTACTGCAACTATTGCATTATGACAACCCACCTAATATTAAATTGGTGCCGCTTTTACTACCAGAACAGAACTGAATCAGGTAAAAGTACAAAAATCCTCATAAATGTAGCAAAAAAAAGACAGAATATGCATTTATTTGTCATCCATTAAATCTATCAGATTTGTTTTTTAACACACAAACCACACATGTTCAGTCTTTTCCTAATCGTGCTGCAGTGCTAACTGGGATCTCTGGATTCTATACTGTAGCAAACCTGCAAATATAAAAAAAACTGTCTTTAAATTCAAACAGATTTAACTCCCCTCCCTGTTTTACGTCTTTTTAAACTGATGTGTGAAAGCAGTTTTTGTACGTTTCTCTGGGGAAGGTGGAGGGACTTTCAGAGCAACACAACAAAAGTGCATGCTTGTTCATGCGTTGAGTGTTACCCTCTGTCTTTGTCCTCTTCCCTCCCAGCCTGCTGACCTAAAGAAGAGGATAGAGTCTCTTATTGACCGGGACTATATGGAGCGTGACAAGGAAAACTCCAACCAGTACAACTACGTGGCCTAGATAAAGGAAGAGAAAAGCAGCCGTTCCAGTTAGAATAAAAGGAGTCCTGAGTGATCGGTCTTTAAATCTTTTGCTCCCGTGGATGTTAAACCATTTTCATCTTCAACCCAACGACCGACGAGTGAATGGCTACCGCTCCGCAGGGTTTTCGTCAGGGGTCTTGTGACCCTGTGGACTGCATGCCTGTTTAAAAAAGGAAAAGAAAAAAAAACAAAAAAAAAAAACAAAAAAAAAAAAAAAAGAGAATCTCCTCCATATTTTCTCAGTGCCTCTGAGAGAGTTGGGACAAAGAAGACACACAGTTCTGTTTGCTCTTTTTTAATGGAGAGGAAAAATATTTATTTTCTGACCTAGATCCTTTGTTCATAGATTAAAACAATATGCTCTTTGTTATGAAATCATTTTTCTTTTTATTCATCCATCCTCCCAAGCTAATGCTGACACGCCTATCAGTGCTCTAAATGTATCACATGTTGGAAAGAAAAGAAAAACAATTGAAAATATTAAACTGATGCTTGTTTCTTCACTTGTGGTGAAATGTTGGGCTTAGCATTCAAAGATGGCATGTGTTGGTTTTGGAAGTATGTGCGTATTGTGGGGTCTGCAGTTGTGTTTGACAGTTTTAGCAGCCATATGACCAGGTGATAAAGCAATGAGCAAATGAGCACTCATTGTTGAAAGTGAAATTAGTGCCAAAAAGGAGCATTTCTTTCTGTTAAAAGGTGTGTTTGAGCTGCTAAACCAGTTGTTCAAGTATATGCATACAATATTCTTGGTTGCCTTTTATTTCCTTCAATACATTTTTATACATGCACCACATGTGATATTTTAAGTGACCAGTTTGTCAGTTTACTGCTCGGTAGTTTTTTTTTTTTTTTTTGTTTTGTTTTTTTGTTTGTTTGTTTTTTTGTTAACCTTTAGGTTTATTAAAAGCACAATGCTATAAAAAAAATCCATTGTCATGCTACACAGAAAACTTTAATTTCTCTTATTTGAAAGTCTCACTGAGAGGCTTGGAGATGTTACTGAAAGGTTTAGGGACTACCATGAGACACAAGGAAAACTGATTTGATTAGACATACTCTCATTTGTATCAGTTTTTTAGACTTACTGCTTCACACAATAAATAATTGTTTCTGTCAGATTTTTATAAGGGTGACAGTCTGTTGGATTTTAGGGTTTCTGTCATGTTTCAGGCTTGCTATTCCTTTTGTGCCAATGAAAACACTTGCAAAACAAAAGAAACACACATGATCAGGGGTAATGAGCTCTAATTTATGATTAAACAAGATGTGACTTATTACAAAATATGCAAGAAAGTACAAAGAATTTCCACAGAATTGGTGGATTTTGGCAAAACCGGAAGAAAGTCATGCCTTTTGGGAGCTTTATAAATTAGTTGTTTCAAAATAGAAACATTTCAGATTAGCAGACCTGATTGAAATGCCATATTTACAACTTTAGGCTCTGTCACAATTTGAGTTTTATCATTTTTCAGGGAAAATTCTTTAATTTTAAACACTAGATTTTGTTGCTATGAAATAAATGCCTTTGGTTTTTCCTCTACAAATAAAATTGTACTTCAAAACATACATCTTGCTTTATAGGACTTCACTTTCTCATAAAACCAGCCATCCCTGAAACTAGACTAATCAAACTGGAAGAGTCTCTTTAACCCACGGGTGCCCCAGTCCAGTCACCAAAGGCTACTATCCTGCAGCTTTTAGAGGCACTTCTTCTACAACACACCTGAATCAAATGGCTGAATTTCCTCCTCAACATGTCATTCAGCTCTGCAGAAGCCTGATAAGGAGACATTTATTGGATTCATGTGTGTTGGCGATGAGACGCAGCTAAAGTTGCAGGGTTGGGCAATCTCTGTTCTAATCGGTCAGGTGGATGTTGTAGATAAATACAAATTTTACCCGAAAATTCTAGAAATATTGGTTTAAACTTGATTTTAACATAGCTCTGTTTTTTTTTTGTTTGTTTGTTTGTTTTTTTTTTCCAAATCAATTCACTCCATTTTTCATCTACAAATTAGAATACCATTAGGCTAAGGGTCTCGGCTACCTACTATTAGCAACACAAAACAGCTTGTTTTTCTCTGTTTTGTAAGCATTAAGACAAAAGTGACATTTTTACATAAAAGATGCTGTCAAGTACTATGTGTGCTCCCAATTTAATGACAAAATTGAGGATTTAAGAGAAACTTCAGTTGAGTTTTTCCAAATTGCAATTTAGTGATTTAGTACTTCTGTGCACAAATGAAAAAACACCGCAGTTCCAAAACAGCATTTTATTACTAAAACCTGTGGTCCTGTGTGGTTTCCTCCCACAAAAACAGCAGGAATTGTCAAGAAACTGATGACTCGGCAGCTATTTTCTTTTATCATTCAATAATCCAGCAAAATCCAAAGTTGGGCCCCAAGGGCCGGTGTTGAACATGTTTTAGATGTAAAACATGGATCAAGATGTGACTCAAACCAGGCCCTATGGAGAACTTCAAGACATGTGGAGGTGCATTAGCCATTTAAATCAGCTGTGTTGGATCAAGGACATATCTAAAATCTGCAGGACACCAGTCCTTTAGGACTTGAGTTGGACACCCTTCCCATAATCTCTACCATCATGAGGCCCTGTGTGTTTTGTGCCATCTTAAATCATATATTATTGGTAAATTAAGATGGGGAAAAAAGCTGCAGCATTTAACTTTTACAAAAATGTTTTTTTTTTTCCCATATTTTTTAAAACTGTCACCATGCTGTGACAGTATGGTATTAAACACAAAATCTGTGAAAAGATCGAGCTCCTCCTCCCTGAGCCACTATTGCCAAAATCCACCTCCCGACCTAACACAACCAATCAGAGACAGGAGGAGGGACTTCGTGCTGTCAATCACCCTCGTGTACGCGCTGCTAAATGTGCTAATGGTGAAGAAACAACTTACTGTTTCAGCAAAACTGTTTATCCGCCGTCATTGGAGGCCATGCTAACTAGCATTAGCACTAGCACAGCAGGCTATGTTGTTGTGAACCAGCTGTGGCGTAGCGAAGAGCAAGCCGCGCGTGCATGAGGGTGATTGACAGCGCTAAGACCCTCCTCCTGGCTCTGATTGGTTGTTTCTTACTGAGCGAGTTAGTACGACATAATCATAATTTTAATGATAATTTTAACAAATGTGTAAAAACAAACACATTTTTCATAAAAGTTACATACTGCATCTTAAATACGAAAAAAGTGAGAGCTGTTAAGCATGGCTTTCAAAATAAAACCGAGACGTTTTCTTCAATATACAAGTACTACTTTAACAAAAGAAAGTCCAAAATTTTTAATGGCCCAAAAATAAAGCATTGGTTTTCCAAACTGAGCCTTTTCTAAAATTGTTTTGTTTGTTTATCTTACCGCTTTTTGTGCTAATTCCGTTACATTATTTCAGGAAAAGGTAGGTAAACAGTTCTTTAAATCACATGGTTTGACATTTAGAGCCACTGCGTGTATTTTATAATGATTGACTGTGTGAAATAGAGGTAGGCTTACGTCCACACCTCCCTCAGGTTTGACACATTGCTCACAGTCATATGACTTGTATTTCCTGGCACAGCAAACGCGCCTGGCTGAGCATCTCCCTCTCTCACTTTTCACTGTTTTTATTTTCTCTTCAGTGACTGAATATCCAAACCCACGGCGATTATGTCTCGATACGCTGCATTTATTTTCTTCCTCTCCCTCGGAGTCGGTACGTATCACCACAGATCTATTGTTACAGAAATAGTAAAAGATTAATAAAGTTAGGATCTGTTTCTCAGAAGTGACGCGATTAAACTTCTGGTGTACTCCAGGCCTTCATCGGTGAAATTGGGATTCTTGGATTTGATCTTTTTGATTTGGTTTTATATTATACTGGTGTGAAAACATTGGTAAAAAAAAAAAAAAAAAAAAAAAAAAAAAAACCCAAAAACGAATTAGGCATTGAAACTGGTTGATTAACCGCAGTCGTGGTGTTTTGCAGCAGTAGCCTCAGAGCTAATTGTTACCTACGTCAACGTAAAACTCCTCAAAATCATATAGCTTCAAAATACATTTATCCAAACAACATCCCTTAGTGCCATCATACATGTTTTAGCCAGGCTTTTATTAACTTAAATTCCCGAAATAAATAAATTATTTTATTAAAAGAGCTAATGTTTCTAGCAACCGACGTTGGCTAACTTAGCTGTTAGCTGGCTTACCGATTAGGTAACACTTGTTCTGGGATCTTAAGCTCGAGTTACATGTGGATTCTTAAACCTTCTTGTCTTATCTATTTGGAAGTTAAAGAAGCCGAAAACGTGTTTAAAACATCTGCTTGGTGAATTTTACAACATCAGACCCTCACCGAGCTAGCTGGGCTAACATTAGCATCCTTTGGCAGCAAGTTAGCACCGTCAAGCTAAAGATTTCTATTGTGAAGTTAACCTTTGTTGATTTGGTAATTGGTATGTTAGTAAAAAATATAAGGAGTTTCATGTCAAAACAATTTAAAAGGCATTTTTAATGGTACGAAGAACGTGTATTCAAGTTAGAAAAAATATTGAGGTGGCTACAGAATTTATGTCCCTCAATTTAGATTAAAAATTCGTCCAAAAAATGTCATTTTCCATCCTTTTTATATTTTCAACTTGGAACCAAAATGGTCTTATTTTCTCAGGACAAGAAAAATCTGTGCTTACATAGGCTGAAATGGTTTGGCTAATGATAAGTTTCTTTCTCTGTTTTGTTATTCAATAGATTTGGTTGTAGGGTTTTTCTTGAGCTACCACCCTTCCCAGTTGGTTTTAGTCTTGTCTGGGCATGGGTTGGTGTGAAATTCTCGCTGTTATTTTTGAAAAGTAATTACAGACAATTTGTGACATGATTTATTGTTGCTCCTTTAGTTTCCGTTTTCCAGGAATATAAATTTGCTGTTCTGAAAACAATGGAAAAGTGTAGTTCCTCTCAGCCCAACATGCGGGGAAGGTATAGTGCATTGTTCGTCTATTCTTTATTAAGCTGGAAAAAAACTAAGTTATTCCAGCACCTGGAAAGGATTTTAAACCATAGAACAAGAATCTGCAACTCCAGTCCTCGAGTGCCACTGTTGTGCAACTTTTGTATGCAGTTGCAGACCTCTGCCGTAGAGGATTGGTATGTGGAAACTTTTAGTGGTTTTAAAATCTTGGTATTAAGTGATACCGGTAAGCAGCCCAAGTCTACATTTACAAGGAAGCTTGCTTTGTAAAATTAAACTATAGGGAATTATAGTGTTATCTCTTTTATAGGGCTATGAGAGAATCCCAGGTACAGGTGATAATATCAAAGATACTTGGTTTGAACTCATTCCTCAGTAAGATGCTGCTGATTGAAGGCTTACCATTAATCTAGAGAGCACCGAGTTGCTGACCAACTGTCTAAAGGATGTGCTTGTAGCTGTTTGTCAGGAAGTTGTGGAGTCACATGTTTCACACTTTGAGTCAACAGAGTCACAGTAAAACTGTTGCTGATTGCCACAAGTGATGTTATTGACAGTGTGCTAAGGTGAGATTAATAACGAATGTAAAAGAAGGCAAATACCAGTTAAATCTATTGATAACTTGGTCCACCTCTAAGATGGGTTTGCTAAAAGTTGTTGAATGCCATAAACTATGGCTTAAGATGCTAAAAATGCCTGTGTGTTGGCCTAAATATTTGATCTTGGTCATAAACTTTAGTGCTGTTGCATCTGCTTATGATTGTCCTAGATTTGCTCTCCTCTGACCTTTTGTTTTGGCTGTGACTTGTGCTCTGTCTCCACCTGACCCGCACAGTAAACTTTTTTGTCTCTCTGTTTTTTTTAAAAAAAAAAACAAGCTATAAACATCTGGGAGAGTTGGAATGCTTTTGCTATCTGAAAGTTATTGCAAGCGGCTGAGTTGATGACACAGCATGATGGTGAAACCTTATCAGTTATCTAAATGTACCTTGTCCTTTCTGGTAACCTATATACCGGTTTTAGTGTGCAGTATCAGTGGACTTTGCTGCAGCTTCTGCACAGATTACTTTTTAAACCAGTTTAAGTCTTATTCTGACGGTTTTGGTGTTTTTATATTAGTCCCAAAGGTCATTTTGTAAATTTTACATGATTTTGAAACCAACTTTGTAACTTTGATTAGCACCGTTTGCTTGCAGCAACATGCCAATCTGCTGATAGCAGTTTTGTGTCTGTGTTGTCTGTTGAGCTGTAAATGTCTCCTTCCTTTCCTGCCCAGCCTCAGATGATCACAGCTTTAGCTCTTTTCACCCACTAACGAAGAAGTGGAACAATTGAAATTGCCACTTTTTTTGTAGAAATACATTCTTTAAGAAGGAACGTATTAACTTCAGACATGGTCTGAAACGAATTTAAGTTTTAAAAATAAGCCATAATGACAGTGAAAATATGATTTCTGACATTTAAGTAAATTTAGCTACATTGCATCGTTTGTTATTACACTCAAAATAGGCCACGAGTGCATTAGATATCCACTAATCATCTTTAGGATGCCTACGCTTCTTGATTGCACTCCACCTGTGGTATAGCCTGCTGATTGGAGATGATTTGGGAAGGAACATACTCGCTTACATGAGATCTTGCATGCAGCTCACGCTGCAGAAACTAAGCAATGAAGTCAAAGGAATTGTCTGTAAACCTCTCAGACTGTGACAAAGCACAAATCTGGGGAATGATACAAAAAAAGCAGCATTGAATGTCCCACAAAGCACTGTGGTCTTCATTATTCAGAAACAGAGGCATTTTGGACCCTCCCTAGATCTGGTGACAAACTGAGTAATAGCAGAAGAAGGCGTTAGTCAGAGAGGGCACCGTGGTCACTCACTAGGGCAGCGCTTCCCTTGTGGAGGCAGAATCATCCTGAAGGTCAACCGTTCCTTGCACATTTCACCAATGACACATCTATGGTAGACTGGCCAGACAGAAGCCAGTCCTCGCGAAAAGGCAGATGACAGCCTGCTTTAATTTATCAAAAAAACAAAACAAAACACACACATTAAAGATCATCAGACCAAGTAAAACAAAAAATATCATGAAACTATTTGGTCTGATTTCCAAGCATAATTTCCTCAACACGGTTCATGACCTGTCTAATGCTACTTTTATTAAAGATGGTGGTAGCAATATGTTTTTATTTTTTTCTTGTTCCTTTTTTGCGTCAGAAACTGGGTGATATGGGCCCATAGAAGCTGGGATGGCAAGAGACAATAAATCAATAACATTATATATGGTGATAGACACATGATCAATATCAATAGATAATACATCTGATAGAATATTCAACATATAGAATATTCACTGAACTCCAATCCAGAACCGCACAGCATTCTGGGGGATGTAGGCAGAGGAAAATCTTTAGCCGCTCAACCTCTCACGGCTAGCTAAGCTAGGTTGGTGGCATCAACTGACTCGCTCTTCGGTTACCTAGCAACAACTTGTTGAGTAACTTGCGCAGCAGCAGTTTAGGGTTTCGCCGCCGTGCCTCATAGCTCCTTAAAAATAAACAACAGTGTGGAGTGAAAACTATGGATAAAAGGGGAAGGGTCACTCCAAAAGTTTGGCAGGATTTCAGATATTTAAAACTAATCAGTAATGATCGATATCGACTGATATGGAACGCTTACATTGTTATATAATTTTCAGCCATCTCATCCAGCCCTACTAGCATAACGGCCTGAAGCAGTGGCTTCACCAGCAGTCAGTAGTTGCGTTTCCATTGACCATAAAATTGCACAAATTGAAATGATTTAAAATAAATTTCATGTTTTTTGATAAACAGTTTTTGCACGAGGATGAGGTAGTTTTTCAGCTGTATCGAAATTTGTGTATTTTCCAAAACTGCAAGGGGCTAGGGCTGCAGCTAACGATTTTAGTAATCGATTATTCTGATGATTAGTTGGATTTTTTAAAAATGGCTCATTCTTTAGATTTTTCATTTACCTCTTAAGCTTATTTTATACAATATTAAAAATACGTAAAAGATGAAAATAAATAATTCAATTCCTTTTTCAAAATAAAAGCATTTTATTGCCGATAATGCAATAACATTGCCTTCCGTTAGCGTATGCTTGATCAATTATAGCAAGTGATGCATCTGCAGCTAAAAAAAAAAATACAAAACAAATACTTAAATAACCACTTTCTGCTTCACTTTACATCATTATAGTTGAGGACTGATCTTTCGACTTTTTTTTTCCAATTGACCAAATAATAATTGGATAGCAAAAGGTGCTTAATAGGAAAATCTGTTGTTTTAGATCGGGAGCGGTTCATTTCTTTAGACAGCAATAGTAGCTCAGGGAGGAGATGGAGGAGCTCGATCTTTTCACAGATTACCTGTCTCATAACATCCTGTCACGACATCGTGACAGTTTTATCAAATGTGGAAAAAAAACATTTTTGTAAAAGTTACATACTGCAGCTTTGTGCAGTTTTGCACCTATTTATGATGGAAACACAGCAACTGAATATCCTCAAGTGACACGAGGAAAGTTACCGGCGCTGCTCATCCAACCTTATTGCGCTTGAAAAGATCTACTGAGAAGAAAGGGAGAAAATATCCCAAAACAGGTCGGCCAAGTCTTTAGAGGCATTTCCGAGAAAACTTTAGGCTGTGATTGTTTTAAAGAAAGTTTTTAACCCATAGTTGTGAATACTTACAACACACTGACTGGATTAAACAGCTTTTGGGAATATATAAAACGATAGATCTTTCTAGAAACAGTTTTCGCCTTACCGTGGACCTTTTAAGAAGAAAACTCAAATCTTTTTTTGAATAAATCTGTGATGTAAAGAAATGTGGGTACTTTGTGGTGGCGCTGTAATTCGCCTTACAATTCTTTTTAAAATCCAAAATAACACACATTGTTTTCTTTTCAGTGTCCCAACTGTCCCACGGCATTGAGGTGGAAGTCAAGGATGGAGACAAGTTGTGTCTTTATGCCAATCTGACCCTCAACTTCTCAGTCTCCTACAAAGTAGCTGAAAATAAGGTGGGTGTCTGGCCACAGTGAGCACTGTGCTTTAACTACACCAGTCTCCTGTTTTACAGCTCCTTTGAAGCGCGTTGCTTATGTGTCAGAGCTGCTTTTCTCTTATCAGACGACCTGAATCACGTGGTTGTCACATCACCGTTGAGGAAGCAAGTGTTCTCATGAAAAGGGGAAACAAGGGCAGTCATGACAAAAGCAGGCAGATTCTTGCTGTTCAGCTTTTCATTTAGTGCGTTTTGCTGATTTACATTCTTCAATTGTTTCGTCGAGTCATTTCACATCTAAATTTTAAACGAAACATTGGAAATCATACACATTTAGTTAGTTAAGGAACTATTTTAAACTTTGATAGCAGAAGTTAAAATATTACATTTGTCAGGGTTTTGTTAAGTCTTCCTCTATTTTTATGTCAATTAAAGACACCCAAACATGAATAAATGTCTTTTTTTTTAATTTTTTGTTGATAAATGTTGGATTAACAATTTTAAATGCCAACTTTTACTTTTTATTTGAGCCTAAAGCTCAAGATAGTTACATAATTCACAGAAAAAGTAAGAAAACTAGTGTTTGGTGGTTGTTTTTTAACTCTTTGTAACAATGCTTCTTGGCAGTGAATCCTGTAATGCTGGAAGGCCTGCATGGGATAGCAGCACTCCCTTTTTTATGGCCCATGGCATTTGAATGCGTTGTTATTCAACTGTACAGTGCTTGTGTAAAAACATAAAGGTAGTAAGTGAAAGTAGCTGAAAGTCTCAACTCTTTGTACACAAAATCTGGGGATTTGGTTTAGTTGTTGTATATAGTTCTTCCTCGCGCTTGGCCTGAGCTCCCTGTGTATTTAATAAATAATTTTTTAAATAGCCAAGATGCTTCTTTAGACTGTAGTCATCAGCAGAACAAGCTTTATGGTACTGGCAATGAGGATTCGGCGGGTTTTCAACCCATTGCTTCTCAGTGCAATTTCCTAACAAATGTGGTATGGTTTAAGCAGAAATAATCAGACTTTCCAAAACTGTTTTAAGATTTATCACCAAGAGGCATTGTCACAAAGAGTACAAAATACAAATTTCTTAATTATGGTGCCAAGCTTATTAAATTCCATGTCTGAGGTTGAGAAATTAAAAAAAAAACGCCTGGGGAAAAAAAAAAAAGAAATGCAGACAGAAGCTGCTGAAGAGTGATGACATATAAGAAACACTAAACTTGGGCTTCAGTTTATAGCAAAAAGGTCACCTGAGAAGAATGCATTGATGCTGATGTTCAGGAGAAATGTTAAGAGATGGTAGCTTGGAGACCTTACAAACTAACACCTCACCCAGGGATTTAAAAGCACATCAGTCAACGTTAACGGCGATATGCCACAAATCACGAATAAAATCATTCTTCTTTAGTGAGTTTTAATTTTTTAACTTATTTTTCCTTAGTGGATAAAGCACCAAAACTGGATCCACCGCAGGGGCCCGCATCCTATTTATTTATTTCGGTCATTTTTAACCTTTCCATACACACATCAAAAAAAGAAAAAACTCTCAATGCTGAAAAATTCAAAACAAAATGAAAAAAACAAAACGACTAGTACAGAAATGGATAAACCAGTATTTAAATTCCTGTTAAGAACATAAAGTGTAGATCGAAAAAGGTGCAGGTAGAAGCATAAACTTAGAAAACGGGTCAACTGCTGCTGTGGCAAATAAATATCAAGAAAATGATGCAATAGGAACATTTTGGAGAGAGCAGTTATTGATTTAATAATGAGGCCTATGGATGTCTGCAGAAAATCTGTTCTGAAAAGAGGACAAAGTGAAAACCACAGTAAAACAGGATTTTTTTTTAATTTTTTTTATTTTTTTTTTTTTTGGTAACCTGATAAAGTTCAGTCTCACAACCAACAACTAGATTCGCCTGGCTTATCTGGCCGCTGACTTCCCTAAAGCTATCAGTCACCACTGTGGTATGAACAGTGTTGCCCTGCTGTCTTAACTGTGTTTTTTATTTTCTTTCAATGAAGACAAGATTGCAATTGTTTTCTATTCCTGGGGCAAAAATTGTTTTGAACATGTAGAGTGAGGAGAAGTCTCAGCCACTTTTCTGGAGAATTGTGTTTTTTGAAGTTGTATATCTGCTTTGAAACTTAAGTGTTTTCTGATTTCAGGCTCTAAAATATGATGAATTTGGCGTTGCTCCCAACGGCAGATTCTTTAACTTATTAATTAAAATGTTAATTTTTAAAAGGTTCCAGTAGTAGGTTATTAAAATACATGATAAATATAATTAATTTCTCTGGACTAACATGAAAAATACTGTTTTATAGTAAAGATAAAAGTCTGCAAATAACAAACCAACTAAAACTGACTAGACTAGATTTGGGGAGGTGTTTTTAAAAAAACTTTTAGGTTCCCCTTTAATTGCACATTCTATCTTTATTAAACTTTCACTGCTGAATTGTTTAATAATTAGATTAAAATGCCACCACAGTTAAGCGTCCTGCTGGAAGATGACTAGTGTCAATAAAAGACATGAGGTCGGAGACACGGAAAGGGTTGAGATCAAAGAACAAGGAAGTGCGAAGGAGGTTTATCAGCCAGCAGAAACTCATTAGCTGGGAAAATTGGTCAAGAGGGAGTAATTATCTCAGTCTGAGGAACATTTTGTTTTTAGTTACAGAAAAGCCTAAATGAGCCAACAAAAGCACATAATCATTCTTGCTTTGCAGAAAAACAGACATTAAATAATATCTGAAATATTGAAAAGTTTCAGATTCTGCTGATTAGTGCAAAAATTGTCATTTTTATTTTCAATTAATTAAAATTGTACTTATAAATGATGGCAATACTGAAAATGAAGTTGTTTTTATAGCATTTCTGATGTTAAATTAACCTCTAGATCTCACAATCAGATTTAAGGAAACACTTTAAATTGTATGATGATGTTTATGTAATGATTGTCTGCTCTCTTTCAGAGTAAAACTGTTTCATTTGAGCTTCCCAACTCTGCCAAGTCAAACGATAGTAAATGTGGCGCAGCTAGCTCGATTCTGAAGCTCAGTTTTCCAGAGGGGCACTCCTGGAGCGTGAACTTTGTTTTAAAAAACAAAAGTTACCAGGCAGACGTCATAACCTTTACTTACAACCTCAACGACTCAAACGTCTTCCCGAGTTCTTCATCCAATGGTAACTTCTGCTTTCACCTCAGAGCTCAAACAAAAGAAAAAATACTCAGACGAGCTACTTGACTCATCTTTTTCTTGCTTGTAGAAACTGTTACTGTGACGGCAAAGCCTGACATTACAAACGTTGGCTTGGACACGTGCTACTCTTGCAAAAGTGAAGACCTGATCCAAGCTTCGCCCCAGGTCAACATGACTCTGTCGAACGTGCTCGTACAGGCCTTTGTCGCTAACGGAACCAAGAGCGAGAACCGTGAGTGCAGACGCCATTCTCCTCCAGGCTGAAATCTTTGCCTCGCATGTCAAGTTCTGATTTGTGCTCTCCGTTTTCCAGTCACGACTTGTGCCGCAGATGTACCTGTAACTCCTTCTCCCACTCCTCATGTCACCAATGCAACTACTGTGGCACCAGCCCCAAACACGACTACTGCAGTTCCTCCCACCACCCCAACACCCACTCTCCCCACTCCCACCATTGGGAACTACTCCATCAAGCGTGATGCCAACAGCACGGCCTGCCTGTTGGCCAACTTTGGCCTGAGGATTGGTTTCACACAGAACAAGGTACGTTCATTAGCGCACATAGTGCCTATAAAAAGTATTCACCCCATTTTTATTGCTTTTACAAATCAGTCATGATCAACAAAATCTGGCTTTTGACAAATTACAAAATAAATCCTTTAATGTCAGAGTGAAATATGATTTTTACAAAATGACAGTTTAATAAAAATATTGAACATGAAATAAATGATTGCATAAATATTCACCCCCTTTAAAGTGGCTGATATAGTTTCAGCAGAGGTCCAGACAGTCGGTGCTAGTAGTCTCACAATAGCTGTGTTTTCACCGTGTTTTTATGCACATTTTGAAGAATCGCATTAGAAAAGGTTGATAGAAACGGTAAAATTGAAGAAGAAAAAAAAGTCCTAATTTTCGCAAAAAAAAAATTTTTTTTCACTCGCTTGAGGTAGTTTTTGGATTTTCTGAAGAAGAGTTAATGCGTAAAAGGGGGGATGGAAACATGTTTTCTCTGACGTAGTGAACTCTGCTATGCACTGGTGGGTCTGTGCGTGAAAAATGTTAAAGTCCAAACATCCAGCTGGAGGCACTCCAGGCTGGAATGGGAGTAGTGGAGCCAGGGGTCTGGTTAATGGAATATTTTCTGTCTTTGACTGATTTTTTTTTTTTTTTTTTTTTTAAACGGTGACGTGAAAATCTGCATGCCATCCATAATTTGACCAACTACAATTCACACAGCTGAGTACTTGGTGCAGACGCGCAGGCATTTTCAACTTTCAGCACAGAGAACATTACGGAGGTCACTAAATCAATCAATAATAATGATAATTAATAAAAACCATCTGAGTATCATCTCTGACCTGAACACTGACCTAAATGCAACTCACTATCCGGGAGCTGACAAAGCGTTGAAGAGTTATGATGCAGAAGAATCATCCTCCCTCGCTCAGAGAATCCTGCCGATTTCTGATTGCTTCAATTTGAAAGATATTCCCTGATTTCAAAACTTTAGCTGCCGCTTGTAATTCCAGTGTCCAGTGCGGCTGCGGAGCGTGGATTCAGCCTCCAGATTAATATCAAAACCCTGAGGCATTTTATTATGCACAATTCATATTTAAGTGCAAGTTACAAGTATTCATCTGCTTGATTTGTTGAATATGGATTAAACCGAATGAAAATGAAATGCACTTGAATATGTTAAAATATGTCACATCACAGTTGGATGGCATGGCTCATGAGTGTGAAATGGAAACCACCTGAGTCCAGTGACTGTAATATAAAGACACCCGTCTCGAGAAGGTCCTTTCACTGGTTAATCAGTATTTCTGGTTACTGTTACAGCATGAATACAAAATAACTCTCCAGCCAATCAGAGAAAAAGTTATTAAAAAGTGTAAATTGGAGGATGGATACAAAAAAAAAGCCTCCAAGTGTCTGAACATCCCCTGAAGTTCAGTTAAATCCATCGTCAAGACATGGAAGGAATATGGCCCATGTGTGTAAATGTTGCCCAGGTCCTTCTCCAGTCAAAGCTTTAAGCTACTGTTGGAGAAGAAACTCATCTTAACGCTTGACTCGAGACGCCACGGTAAAGGGGAAGAAAGTTCTTTGGTCTGAGTCCAAAATGAAGCTTTTTGGCCGTCAGGCAAGACGCTATGTTTGGCAGACACCAAACCCTGCACATCACCACATACACACCATCCCCACTGTGAAGCACAGTGGTGGTAGCATCATGCTGTGGGGAGGCTTCTCGGCAGCAGGTGCTGGAAGGCTCAGAAAGGCAGAAGGTGAAATAAATGCAGCAAAATATCGGGTAACCCTGGAGGACAATTAGTTCCCATCTACGGCTTCAGAGAACGTTTATTATCCAGCAGGACGACGACCCGGAGCAGAGATGGTTTGAAGACAACAAGGTGGAGGTTCTAGAGTGGCCTACTCAAAGCTCAGACCTCAATCTGACACAGAATTTGTGGCAGTACTTGAAAAGGGCCGCTCGCAGCTGATCCCAATACAGCCTTGAACAGTTTAGCAGGAAAACTGCAGCCTCCAGATGTGCAGCCTGACTGCGTCCTGTCCACACAGACTCCATGCTGTGATTGCAGCTGAAGGTGCTGCTACTAAATACTGACTTGAAGGGGGTGAATATTTATGCAATCACTGATTTTTATGTTACACATTCTTATTTGTCAATATTTTGTAGCAATCGGTTTTCACTTTGACATTAAAGGTTTGTTTTAAAGCCATATTTTGTTGCTCATGATTGATTTGTAAAAGCAATAAAACGGTTAAAACATCCAAGGGGGTGAATACTTTTTACAGGCACCGTAAATACTCTTGTTGTATATTTATGAGCACACTGATTTTTGATTTTTATTTTGTGTGTGTTAGAAATATCAGGAGGTGAACTTTGATCCTCCAGCTGAAGCTTCTGGAGCCTGTGGCGTCGACAGCAGCGAGCTCCTGCTGGCGTCTAACGACGTCACCGTTTCTCTCACATTCACCAACGTAAGTTTCCAGCAGTAACACAACTTTATGGTAAACATGCACAGATTTCTCAACTTCTCAAATAAAGAAAGATGAAAACCACAAGTTATTACGAAAATATATATTATTACATAATCTGCCTTTTACCAAATATTTTTTTCCACTCAGAGTATGTTTTCTAAATGGATATTTGAGCTGATGTTTTTCAGGCTTTGCTGTGTTTATGTGTATTTATTTTCTACATAACTGGGCTGTTTTTGTTCTTCTTCTTCTTTTGTTTTCAGTCTTTGCCTGTGACGCCCCTAGAAAATTTTCATAGGGGTTGCCAGACCACACCAGTAAAACATTTTAGGGGGGCACAGCTACAAATAAATGGATAAAATACTTTTTTTTTTTTTTTTAAATTTATTTTATTTTGTATGTATTTATTTATTGGGTTTTACATTTATGTCTTCATTGAAGAACATAACTCTGTATGCCTATGACACAGACATGACTCTCTGGGTTGGGCCAGTAGGGCGTCCAGCATTTTTTTTGTTTGTTTGTTTGTTTTTTGTTTTTTTGTTTTTTTAAGAGGGGGCCATGCCACCCCCACCCCTCTTGGGGGCGCCACTGGTCTTTACAGCTTAAAGATCATCTATTAATTCTCCAGTAATGACCACAGAACCACTATTTAAGGGATGAATCTGTATTTTGTCAGCAAAACTTTTTTTTTTTTTTTTTTTTTTTTTTCCCTTTTCAGCCCGTTGCAGAACACATTTTCTGTATTTTAGCTAAATCTGCAAAAACTCTGAAAAGCAACACAACTTTAGATGAAATCATTCTCAAATCAGGTGAGATCTTAGCTGAGGACTTTACACACAGTAAATGATCAGCTGATGGCTGTTTTATGACCTCTGTTAGGCCTTTGTAGTTTTCTCCTCTATTTCTGAAAGAAAGCTTTCCTTTAAGACACCTTTAGGCTGCTCGTTAGATCTTTTTAGCTGCACTTTATGAAAGATATGCTGTGCGAGCTCTTTAGTCATCAGCAAAGATACGCAAATTTTAACAGGTTTGCAGCTCTGGTGTAAAAATATGAGAACTTCCCAGAATGAAATGGGAAGTAAGTATGTTTGAAGTATTTATGATCACTATAGCTTCTCAACTCTACAATAGAGGGGAAGGTTTGCTAATTTGATACATCCATTCTCTCGCTATCAGACATTGTATTTAAAAAACTGTTTTCAATCTTAACAGGATACAAAGAAATTCCGCCTCCACGCAGTAAACGTCACCCTCAACACAAGCGCCGGTATTTAGTCACATCCACTCATACCAACCTGGAGTCTTCCACACGGTAACATCGGTGCTGACTTGTCTTTGTCTCGGCTTCAAGGTGTCTTTTCTCAGAGCAGCACCAACCTGAGTCTGTGGGAGGCCACTGTCGGCAGCTCCTACATGTGCAACAAGGAGCAGAACTTCACCATCACCACTCTGCTCTCCCTCTACACCTTCAGCCTGCACGTGCAGCCATTTGGAGTGAAGAACGGCATTTATAGCACAGGTCGGTGATTAATATCCTTTTATACTAACGAGGCCTGGGGCAAAAAAACTGTTGACTGAATTAATATTAAAGCAATCAGTTAATCTTAGTAAAAACTTTGTGGGAGCTACAGTTCATTATTTCCACATTTACTGCAAGGAATTTAATTTAAAACCTAAGACGTTCATTATTTTTATAAGGGAGTCTTTATATCATGACTTTTTTTTTACTTTAATGTTAAAACCAGAAATCTTAATGTATTTTATTGGGATTTTATGTCATAGAACAGAAAATAAGCATTCAGTTGTAATTCATACAAATCTGAAAAGTGTGGCATGCATTTATAGTCGTAGATTTTTATTATTCTTTTTATTAAACCTTACATTTTTGGTGGGGATGTCTCTAAAAACCAACTTGGCGCATCCATAAGCCGACATTTTTGCTATTTGTTTGCAGTCTTGGCAAAAACTCTCAATTGGATTTGAGTCTGCACTTTGACTAGGCCATTCTAACTCATAAAGATGCTTTGATCCGAGCTCTGGCTGTATGTTTAGAGTAGAGGTTGCACAAGACTTTTTCAAAAAAGGGATGTGTAGTGTTTGTTTCCCACCACACTTGGCGTATTGCGTTGAGGCCAAAGCTGCAGACTTTGACTTCTCAAACTTTTCTTTAAACTTAAACTTTTTAGTTTTAGTACCCAGGGCGAAGCCTGTCACCATAACAAATTTTGATGGACGATAAATTGTCCCAATAATTATTGCAATAAATGGTAATATTGTTGCTTTGAGACCCATTTTCAAGTAGTATATTGATAATGGCGTAATAATGCAAGTTCGCTCCCTCAAAGACCAATAAACTTTTAATTTTCTAAAGAACACTTTAATTTTCGATATTTTAAATATCGAAAATAAAATACAACTAAAAACAATAAATAAAATAACATGGATTATTATGTGTCTGTAAACAAAATTGCCCTTCAAAACATATTAATCGTCAGAATTGAAATTATTGACCCCATTTTAATTTATCATGCAATTAACTGTTTAATTGCTTGTTGCGGCAGCCTCAACTTGGGCTGTGTTGACACAGCAGGTCTTGAAACTCTATTCCGAATTTTTTATTTATTATTCATTTGTTTTGCTGAGATTTTTTTTGTTGTTTTTATTTTTGCATGGTTGTCATACTACTAATTAGATGCAACTCAGTCAGACTCTTCTGTGTGAACGGGTTACGATCCCAAAGCGAAGAACGTCACAGCAGCGTTTTGTTTCCAGAAGTAATAACGACGTTCGTGGATCGATTTTAAAGTTGTTGAGCAACAGGAGCCGACAGCATTGACACAAGATCGTAACTTTAGCTCCATCCGAAGTGTCGGCGCTGCTTGTTTCAGCCACTGTTCACGTCCGGATTTACCGCCGTCTGGCTCCTCCTGGTGCAGATCTGTGACGCATGTCTCGTGTCAGTGATGTGAAAGCCGGATAAAATGCGACATTATCGTTCAGGCTGCAGGCAACTTTGAAAACTGTTGCTTAGTACCTAATATGAAAGTAGCACACTTTTGGGGATGGTGAAAAGATCGGAATCGGGCCGTTCGGACTGTCGTGAAAAAGTCGGGTGTGGGTCGCATTTTCCTGCTGTGTGAGCGTAGTCATGGCAACTGGTTGCACTGGATTTTATTTAGGGGTATCGGTGTAAAAGTGTACGTCACTTTGTCTATAACATAATATCCCAGTAAAATGCACTGAAGTTTTTTTTTTTTTTTTTTTTTTTTGGGGGGGGGGGGAGGACCATGAGAAAAGTGACTGGGGTGTGAAGAGTTTTGCAGCTCGGTTGTGTACCATGATGGTGAATAACGTGTTTTTCTTGCTGCTTCATTCTTGTCTCTGTTTTGAATTGAGGAAAAGAAAATCCCTTTTCCACCAGCTGACTGACTCTCCTTTTTATCTGCAGCCCATGAGTGCTCATTGGATGACCCCAGCATCTTAATCCCAATCATTGTTGGTGCTGCTCTGGCTGGCTTGATTCTCATTGTAGTGATCGCTTACGTGATTGGTCGAAGAAAGACCCATGTTGGATATCAGACCCTTTAAATCCAGCGTGCGTTTGTTCGTAAAATGTCACGGGGTTCCCAAGCCTGGTCCTTGGGTTTGATCTGGCGAACGTATTTAAAATCTAAAATAACCATTTTTAGTATCAGGTGGTAATAAAGTCAAGGAGAAAACCGTGAAATGAGTTGTATTTCTGATCAGGAGTTTTAATACTTTCAATAACACAAATAAATCAGCCCGAAGACAAATTCAGTGTTTTCCTCAAGGACCAAACTTGTTTATCCCCTTGTTTAGTTTGTTTTTATCCTGTTATGTCTTGTCCTTTCCATTTTGCTTTTTGTTAATGCTCAAGTTCAGGTAAACACGATGACAAAAAGCTCATGTTCTGTGTGCAACATATGCAGAAATACCTGAAGATCTGTAGCCTCTGGTCAAAAGTTTTTCTCACAAAATCTTCGGCTTCATCATACTGCATTTGCTCAGCACACATCCCCATTTTGTTTCTTTTTGTTTATGTTCATCCCAATAATTATCAAATCAAGATACTCAAGCTGTTTTCTGTGTTTATTTCCAGAATTTCACTGACATGGATGAGTGAAGGGGGGCTATTTCCTGTAGATCAGGAGAAATCTTAGGATTTAGTTGAGACTTTGAGGATTTGTTCCTGTTATGAATGTTTAACACTGCAAAAACACAAAATCTCACCAAGTATTTCTGGTCTAGTTTCTAGAGCAAATATCTTGAATACACTTGAAATAAGACAAAACTAACTTACAAGTAACTTTTCAGCAGATATAGGAGCTTGTTTTAAGTCAATAATTGCTTTATTTTGATGAAAAAGTTCCAGTTATGAGTGAAATAATCTGCCAGTGGGACAAGACATTTTTCCCATATTATAAGTTAAAATGTCTTGTTACACTGGCAGATTATTTCACTTATAACTAGCAGTTTTTCATCAAAATAAAGCAATTATTGACTTAAAACAAGCTCCTATATCTGTTGAAAAGTTACTTGCAAGTTGGTTTTGTCTTATTTTAAGTGTATTTAATATATTTGCAGGAGAAACTAGACCAGAAATACTTGGTAAGATTTTGTGTTTTTGCAGTGAAAGGAGCATTAGGATCATTATAGATCAAAGAAGAAATGATAATTGACCATGGAGGAGTAAAATTTCATCAAAAAACTCAAATTTCTAGGTTTCACTAATTTACAAGAAAACTTGGATATTTTCTGATGTCAAAGTGATAAATTAAAAAAAAAAACAAAGTTTTCTATGATTAAAGAGATAAATTTCCAATATTAAAACCATGTTATTCTCAGTCAGAAATCCTTTATATTTATCAAAACAAAACTTAAAAGTTCTATGAATTATAAAGTCAATTTGTGACAAAAATGCCAGAAGAACTCTGAGATTGCGGTTTTCAATGGAAGGGATGCGCATATGAATGTTTTCCAAAGTAGATCCGGACTCTTTGTTTATGTTTTCCCTCTGATCAGAACGTTTCCCAGGTCCAGACTCGGTGCTTCTTCCTCGCCGTCTCAGGCGTGTGTTCTGGATCCCGTTTGAGGCGTTCATGGCGCGTCTGCACCAGGGAGATCTCGTTCTCATACAGGAGAAGAGCCCGCTTAAACATTTTTGGAAAATATCCAGATATGCCTCTCCTAAATTTACTGCTTAAACCTTAGACTTTGGTCACATTTCGACTTTATAATCTCAATGAAGAGTTTTTGTTTTTTTCAGACTCGTCAGAGAATATCCAAGTTTTATTGTCATAACTTTTTTTTTTTTTTTCTTGCAACTTCACGACTTTTTAACATCAGAGAATATCCAAGTTTTTTCTTGCTAATATGTGAAATTAATCAAAAAATGTCTGTTTTTGGCAGAAATTTGCTCCTCTGTGACCGGTAATTTTTTGCCTTTTAGCTACGACGGGCCTAATGCTCCGTCATACGACTGTAAAGCTAGATTGAGAGTTACTTAAGATATTCTCCTCTTGGTACAACCATCAGCATCAGGCAGTTCAGGTCCAGATAGAAAGGATCATTTAAGCGGCTCGTTGAGATTTAAAGTGCGAAAGAAAGGAGCTGATGAAACTTCACGTTATGAAGCCATTGCTAGGTTTATTAATTTAACCTGTGTGAATCTTGTTTTTTGTTTTTGCACACACTCCAATCAGAGCAGACCAGAAAGAAAGAGTCACCTGTCCTTGTTTAATTTTCTTCTACAAACTCATGGTGGCATTAGTTAGAAAAGGGAAATTAATGTTTGTCACTTTTATTGCAAATAATTCTGAAATCGGGATATTTGCAGCGAAATGCACTAAGAGGGTCTTTGTGCTGCTTGTCACATTTTCTCACCTGTGTTAAGGTCAGGGCTTCAGCTGGATGAGAGGACGTTTACGGTCCTGAAAACTTCTCACCTCGTCTTTGAAAATTTGAGACAAAAACAAAATCTAGTTAAAGCTTTAGAGAAAATAACAGGAAGTGATATCTTTTTTTTGTTTGTTTTTTTTGTTTTGTTTTGTTGTTGTTGTTGTTGTGAGGAGAGTTGAAAGGCCACAGCCAGGAACTGTTTCACTGCTGCACAGCATAAAAACTGGAAACGACTAAATTGGATTTAGTTTAAAAATTATTTTAGTACACCATCCTTTAAATAAGGGATGCACCGCTTAGGCCTTTTCAGTTACTTTGTCTGATCCACTAATTCCTATTTTTACTGATTCTGTGATATAATGCACAGGAATAAAATATAATGCATTAAAAAGCAAAAAAAAAAAAAAAAAATACTGCAGGTTCTTCCTGAGATGCACCGATCAAAATTTTCCTGGCCAATTCAGACTTATTTTCTTTGAGGCTAATTTGGGATTTGTTTGCCTTCAAGTCTTTGACCTGTTAATCGCCGATCAGGGTAAAAATTGGCCAGTTTTGATCTCCAACTGGTGTCTCTCTGGTTTTGCTGGTTTTAATCTGTGTCATCAACTCTCAACGAGCCTCTAACTTCTGCTGAGTCCAGTTATCCTGGAGGCTTCATTAGATTTCCAGCAGCACAAGCAGATTTTAATCTACCGCCATGGTTATATGATCTTTCAACATTTCCTGGTAAAAAGTTCTCTTCATGCAGGAAGTCATTGGTTTTCGGGATTGAGTCTGAGGTTTTAAGCAGCTTCAGGAATGGCGACAGGCAGAAAGTGAGTTTAAGTTGCGACAGAAAGCCGATGTGACAAGTTTGCAGCTGCGCGTCAGAATCAGCAGAGTGCTGTGTATCATTTGCGCTGATAAAATTTGCTTTCACAGGTTTATTGTACATGTTTGAATAATTGCTTTGAATCAAAAATGAGCTTTGAATTTAATTTTTGCTTGTGATTTTTTTTTTTTTTTTTTTTTTTTTTTTTTTTTTTTTTTTTTTTTTTTTTTTTTTTTTTTTTTTGTGTTTGTGTAAAAACTCTGTTGCCTTAAATATAAAGATGGTCCTGTTGCACCAATAAAGCGTCTTAACTGGACTTGTTTATGATTCTGACGTCACTCGGTAATACGCGTCCAATTAATCACCGGTTCTGGTGTGTTTGGGTCAAAATTCACAAACGGCAACAACAACAAAAAGGGAATCAGCGCTGCAGGACCATCTCTGCTGACGTGTTGTGTTGAGGTTATGCCATCTGCGTTCCCTCATGCTTTTAGCTGCATCACATTTGATTTGTGTCAATGAAGCGTTTTTAGTATTTTCAATGGAAATAAAAATGTTTGAAAATGTAAAGAAGGGATTCCCTGTTGTTGTTCATCTTTTTTTTTTTTTTTTTTTTTTTTTTTTAAACAACTTTCTTTCAGGTGTTTTATCCTTTGTTTTTTTAAGTCAGTAAGACATTCACTTCTGTGCTCTCTTCGTTCCCGTCTAGCTGTGGAATGCCTGGCTGATGAGGAGAGCTACCTTGTTCCCATAGCTGTCGGCGTTGCCCTGCTTGTTCTCATTCTTGTTGTTCTGCTGGCTTATTTCATCGGGAGGAGGAGAAACATGGCGTCGGGCTACCAGTCTTTCTGATCTTACTCTCCTCGTTTAGAGCTCTCTCCACCGCAGGGGGGGTGGTCGCCGCCTGTTTAAGTCGCTGCTTCTTACTAATTGGTGACGAGCAAAGCGTAATTTCAGTGTTTCCATGGCGTTTGGTACTGACTGTTTTCTCACTGATCCTCACACATTAGTTTAGCTTTGTATAAAGACTGGAAGCGCGCTTGATGTACACAAAACCACCAGAGCGAGCATCTGAGTGGTCCTGCAAATTGGAGATGATCCTTAGAAATTACACTTAAATATAATTAATCAGCACTGGTTGCAGACTTTGTCCCACAATGGCTGCTGCTGCAAGTCTTAGTCTGTGTTGGTTTAATGGTGGGAAGCTAAAATATAAAATCTGTAGGGCTGCTACTAACCATTATTTTAGTTTTGATTATTCTGATGATTAATCGGATAAAAAAAAAAAGGAACATTCTGCTTATTTTTAATTTAACTTCTTAGGCTTTTTTTTTATACAATATTAGAAATACATTAAAAGAGGAAAATAAATAAAATTCCTTTTTTAAATATGAAAATAAACATTTTATTGTTTAAAATGCAATAATATAGCTTTCCTTTAGTGAATTTGAACCAGGTGAAGCTAAAACTGCCACTTAAGGAGTTTTGGGTAGAAAATATTTACAGACAAGTTTTTGTTTTGTTTTTTTTTTTTTTTTTATCTTAAATGCAAAATGTTTACATATTTTGTACAGTTTTGGCTTAATTACTGCTCCAAGTGTGCTGTTTTGTTTTGGGGGGTTTTTTTTGGGGGGGGTTTCAGCAAATGGCCTTTTTTAGAGTCTGTATACTTCAGTTAATGATGAGTCAGTTGCTAAATTTGACGATTATTTCAGTAATCAATGAATTTGATTAATCGGTGCAGCCCTAAAAATCTGAATTCAGGAAGCTTGCAAATATGTTTCTTAATTTAAAGGGCGAGATCAAGTCTTTTTGAAGTTATATTAGTGATTTTGAATAAAAGTGATCAAATCCTGAGAGGCCAACTCACAGTAAGACTTGTTCCAGCTGATTTTTAGCCATTTAAAGCATCTCACACTTAAAAATCTCCAAATCCACATGATGAAATGATACATTATTGGATTATATTAGGATATACTCTCACAAGAAACCATTAAGTTTGACAAAAAAAAAAAAAAAAAAGCAAACATGCTTGTTATTTATGGGCTTTCCTTAGATCAAGCGTTTTCCAGTTTTTACACTTGGCTTTTGGCTTCAAGTTTAAATTGACCTAAAAGACTTGATTTCTCAAAAATTAATTTCAACACACTGATCACAGTAGAAATAATCACTCGTTTTCTGTTTCTCCCTAATCAGTGCTGCATCGCCTCCATGTTTTTATAGGTTGTTTCTGTCCTGCTGCGTGTGGCTTTGTTTCTAATCTTTTATTTCCAACCCAAATCCTCCTCTGAGTGATTTTCTGCTGAAGCTCTAACCTGCTGTCTGTCTGTGTCTCTCTGTCTGTCAGCTGAGGAATGCTTCCTGGACTCTGATTTGAGCTTTTTGGTGCCCATCGCCGTGGGCGTGGCCCTCAGCTTCCTAATCATCCTTGTGCTTATTTCTTACCTAATTGGTCGGCGGAAGAGCCGCACTGGTTACCAGTCTGTTTGAGTCCAGTTCTTCTGCTTCTCGTCCCTTTCCCACCCTTTCTGCTCTTGAATTTTAAAACACACACACACACACACACACCTGCCCTGCTTGTCGGTGCATCAAAAAACTTCCTGGACTTTTCTTAGTTTTCTGCCGAGGCAGCGTCTCCTTGCAATAACCTTTTAGCTTCCCACATCCAGTTTCAGCAGTTTTTTTGTTTGTTTGGTTTTTTTTTTCTGATAAAAGTGACTGAAACAAGCACCAAAACATTTATGATCGATGAATTGTTTTAATATAAACCGCATGTTAAAAAAAATAGATATATGGCTGTGAATTAGCCCTCCGCAGAGAGCTGCTTTCCTCCCATCCCAGAGAGGCGTTTTGCCCTCCCTTTCTGTGTTATACTATAGTATATGTGTAAATTAATCTCTTGTATAGAATGAATGACTTTGATTTTTGATGAATGTAAAAGCAACCTTATTTCTCAGACATCAGTTTTCCACAGATTTGTTTTAGCCTCCATGTAACATGAATGAACAGCTAAACTTGTTGCACAGATTCTCTCCTGGTGAAAGGGAAAACAATGTAACAGACACTTTACCGGCATCGAGACCAGTTTTATTTCCAGTTTATTTGTAGTTTTTGTCACTCATGATTTTTGTTGAAATGCTCACATAAAGTATGTTGGAAATTACTTTGATTACAGTGTTTACTTTTAATTCTGGGATTAAACTTTTAACTTTAATCTGCTGGATTTTCCAAACATCTGACATCAGGAGCAGGTTAACACTGACTAATTCTCCTCAAATTGATCCGTGCGTGTTTTGGTAATTAATTGTTATCAGAAATCAGTCCTGGAAACCAAAGGAACAAGGGGTTATTTATCTCATTTCAAAGTACAAAATATTACTTTCACATTGTGATACAAGCTATTTTCCATTTTTATGGTCAAAAATTTGTTTTTGTTTTTTTTAATCAAGTCAAATTTATTTATAAAGTGAATTTCAATCAACAAACTTGACCAAAGTGCTGTAGCGCAAGCAAAGTAAGACATTACAATAGCAGAAATTAAAAGAAAACCAGCACAAAAATGGGAAATGGACTCTACAGAAACGACTCACTTTGTCTTAAAGGCCTGGGAGTGAAAATGTTCTTAAATGAGATTTAAAAACAATTATTGATGGATCCTTGGGTAATGTTAACACCAATTGATCTGACCAGTGAATACAAGTTGGATCAAATAAGAGAATCTTAAATTTAACCCTAAAATCAACAGGAAGTCAATGAATTGAGGCCAGAACTGGCGTGACGTGCTCTCGCTTCCCTGTACCTGTTAAAAACGGGGCGGCAGCATTTTGAGCGAGAAACGCCCAAAAGTGCGTGACAGTAATGAGATCTTTTTGTTTGTTTAAATGGCTGGAAGAGAATATAAACCAACATAATGTCTGATTTCTCAAACAGTGACACCCCCCCCCACGCCTGCATTTGCAGGAGGAAGAAGCAAAGTTCACCCCGTTACATCATCGCCCATATATGGTCTGGTTGAGCGTTTTTACAGTGGCCCACTTTTTTTTTTTTTTTTTTTTTTTTTTTTTTTCTTCCCATTAGCTACTTATTCTCTTTTAGACTAAATCCAAGTTTTATATGTGGTTTTTTTTTTTTTTTTTTTAATTATTATTTTTTCTTGTTTATCTGTGATGGCTGTGTAGTGAAATATACATGGGATAACCCAGGGATGTCCAAAGTGTGGCCTGGGGGGCCATTTGCAGTCCTCTGAGTGATTTTGTGCCTATTTTATCTTTCAGGATGGCATTTTCACAGACAAAAAACTAAAATAAAAAAGGGTTCAGTGCAACACAAAGTAATTCTCATTTATTAACCAGGTTTTTGGGGTGTTTTTGTACTTCCAAGTGAAGAAGAAGAAAGATCAACCAATTTAATGTTCTTGTTGTAGAACAAGACACACACACACACACACACAAACAAAACAATCCCAAAAAAAGTAAGAAATTGTAACCCTGTGTTATGAAACACAATCGTGCAAGTCATGTTATACGTTTTTGATCTACAATATTTGTCCAAAAATCTGACTATTTTTGGTTGTTTCAGTAAAAAATTTGCATGTTTCGTTTTATTATTGAGCAGATAAAAATAAAAAAAGCCTCAAATTTATTAATAAAATTTTGATTTAGAAAGAAATGATTTTTGTGGCCCCTAAGAGCTTTTAATTTG
Organism: Anableps anableps; assembly: GCA_014839685.1. Classification (NCBI taxonomy): domain Eukaryota; kingdom Metazoa; phylum Chordata; class Actinopteri; order Cyprinodontiformes; family Anablepidae; genus Anableps; species Anableps anableps. The sequence continues at coordinate 29,126,662 of CM026074.1, read as the reverse complement.
ATTATTTCGGCCCTTGTGGCAAAAAGTTTGGACACCGCTGGGATAAACCCCTTTAGAGGTGTCACCTTCACTCATTTGCACAGTGATTGCATAACTATTATATAACATGACAAAAACAAATCAAATTTTAATTTATTTTTGACCACAAAATTTTAAAAAAAAATGCTTGTATTTGAATTTAATTAGCATTTAAAAAGATAAATCAGCTACATTTTTGGTTCTTCCTTACTGGTTTCTGATGGGAGCACCCATGTACCAAAACAAGCATGGACACAACCCTCTGCCCCCCCCCCCCATTTCTGAGCGTTTCAACCCCACCCCCTCCAGTTTCCGTGCCTTTCTGTTGTGCACCTCACCATAAGCTTGTCTCCATCTGATGAAGGAATGTGACACGATGGGCTTGTTTTAACTCGAGTGGGGAACAGATTCAACAATAAAGTTCGGTTCTTGTTTTGTATCTTTGTTGTTCTTCTGTGCATTTTTTGGGAGTGGAGGAGTCTTGTGACTGAAACCCTGAAGTGACATGGGGGCAGAAACTGTGTTTTGGACTTGGATCAGCTTGGTCCGTTTATAACCTGTGTTACGCACAGAGGCGTGACTCACTCCAGCTGTAACAGGAGCCCAAACGCTCTTGTTTTTGTCTGAAGCCTTTGGTTGAGCTATATTGCTTTATATTGGAGATGTACAGTGCTGTGAAACGGTATATATCTGTTCACAGACGACTTCTGCTTTTGCTTCTTTTCATCACACGTGAATGTTTCAGATCTGCGAAAGATGACGAGTGAATACAAGGAGCCATTTCCAGGTCATGATTTCATTCATTGGGGGAAAGAAAAACAAAGCAACTTGGTACCATGTGAAAACACATTTGTCAATTCAGTTCAAACTTTATGAAGGACACAATATCCTGGTCCATAGTAGGGATTTTAAAAAAATTTATTGTAATGTTAATAATAAAAAGGTTGCATCACAGATTATTTACACATAAAGGCAGGAGCGCCAGTGCCTCCACATTTTAAATGAGTACCTAAGCGAGCTAAACCTGCAGCTTGTTTAATACAGTTCTGCTGATTCATGACTTTGCATAAATCTATAGATACAGTGCCTAATTCAATTTAATAGTACTTTATTTATCCCCGAGGGGAAACTACAACCTAAGAGCAGCTGCACAAGATCTGACACCATAATTGACAAGTATTGTACTCGCACCACTGTGCCTTGGGAGTCTGTCGTCCTCTCATTGTATGCCACATTCAGCGTCTGCTTGCTCTTTTTATTATAGTCGCGCCAAAGATGGGCTGTACATAAAGACGAGCAAAAAGTTTTGAACAATATGATTTTTGACATTATCAGAGCCTGCCCATAAAGTTTACGACGCTGCCCATACAAGTCTCAATCATCAGAGAGATCACTGGTGAGGTAGCGGTCAAGGTACTTGACGACCTCTTTCACTTGGAGAGCATGTCCACAAAGATGCTCCACCTTTAAGAAGGTTTATTACTTGGAGGGCAGATAAAATTACTAGAGTCACAAGGGCAACCTCTAGAGGTGAGTGCAGCATCGCAAAATTACTTCTGTTTTGTTGCAACAAGTCATTGGAGTAGTTTGCCGAATGAGATTATATCATGTTGTAGTTTTACACTTGGCGAAACCATAGCTTTTAAATGAGCAGATTTGCTCACATTATTGATGAAGGCAAAGCAATAGTTTTATTCAGTTGTTTTGACTGGTTAGTTTTAGTGAAATCTGAATAATTACTTATTGGATGTGCATTTAAGTAATCATTATACTGGCTTTTCAGCAATTTTATAATCTGTTATATTACCTTTTGATGACATCAACCAGTCCAGGGACGACAGGTGGAAATTTGTATTCCTTGCTGTAACCTGATACCATGCATCTCTCCTTTAAAAAAAGGTTAGTGAAACGTTGTACATTGTCTCTGTATAAATAAATAAACAGTATATAAACAGTATAAAAATCAGGAAAAGACAACTTCTGGTCTTCCTTTGTTTTTACAATCATTATGTGACTTATTAGTGCGTTATACTTCAACAAAGAAGTGTAACGCACTATAGTATAATGTTGAGTAACATTGAACTCAACACCATAATGTCCTTTTTAGTCAACCATTTATTAACTGTGATTAATCATGTATTTGGTTTAATTCCAGTCGTCACATCCACTTCAGCCTGAACCATCTGGCAGGGGGACAAACAATGGGTGCATTCACATCTGAGTTGTTCAAAATGTTCATTAATGCACAATATCCCTCTTAAGCACATAAAGGATTACAATTACAATCCAGGCCTGATTACTGCCAGCCCCGTAGAATCAAGAGATCATTTAAATAGAACCTATCTGACGAGATGAAGTAGGCTAAAAGATGGCTAAAAGATGTCAAAAAGCCAAACAGCGTGTCCTGAAATTCAAAAACAGATGAGAAACAGAGTCATTGATATCTTTCTGTCCAGAATGGGTAGCAAAGTGATTTCTTAGGTTTTGGGATGCCACACAACCACAGTGAGACTCATGCAATAGAGCTGGATGAATCCAAGAGCTCACAAAAGAACAGCAGCTATATTACTGCAGGTCTAAATTGCCTCAGTTAAGTTCATGATCCAGAAGTAAGAAACTCTGCAAAAATGGCAGCCAAAAAGAGCGGGAAGACATCTGATATTGACACACAAAAAGAAAGGTTTTAGGAAAATTTTCTGTTGACTGATGAGACTGAAGTGGAGCTTCTTGGAAAGTGAGAGTCTGGTTATATCAGGTGTAAAACTAGCTGAGCATTTCAGAAAAAGAACATAACACTGACAGTCAAACGTGGTAGTGGCAGCATGATGGCCTGGGACTGCGTTGCTGCGTCAAGACCCGGGCAACTTGCTATTGTTGATGTAGCCATGAAGTCTAAAGGAAAATATCCAGTTAACATTTCATTGACCTTAAGCAGCTTCAATAGCACAAAAAACAGTCTAAATGAAGGTTTCGAGTGGTCTAGTCCAAGTCCAGACTTAAATCTGAACAGGCAGCTCATGTTTGAAAACTCTTGGTCATGGCTGAATTAAAACTATCCTACACGGTGGTGTAATCTTTGTCTGATACAGAAATTTTTCTCATGATCTGAAACAATAAAGTGTGGAAAAAATGCAAAAACAGAAGAAATCTGTAAAGGAGCAAATACTTTCTCATAGGACTGTATGCCTTTGTATTACTGTGCATTTTCTATTAGTAGTTCTTTCTTTCATCCTTCATTTAACAGTGTTCATTTTTTAATCTCACGCCGGACCCTGCCGTCAGATAGCAGGATCACATGAGAAATAAATGGAGTTTTAAAATCACAGAAGCTAAATTTTACTGGCCCTGCATCATGTTGACACAACAAATCAGCTGATCTGTATGTGATTGTTATTTTATATAGTAATCAATTACGAATTTATTTCTGAAGATAGGATTTTGGCTCTAAAAAGGGGATTTCCAAATAACTATTAACAGAAAACTTGCAAAACAGGAGATGATCCACTGAAGGACGAGCCACCTCTCATGTCCAGTGCTCACTTTTTTAATTTTTATTTTGTGTCCTCTAAAAAGAGGACTTCAATTCTCTATTGGTACAATTTTTTTAGGCCTGAAATTTCTTCTTTTCTCCACTTTTATTCATTTCAAGCTCACAATGCATTGTTCTGACATGATTAGATACACCAAAAATTAGAGAAAAAGCAGTAAAAAGTCCAAGGAATGCTTAAAAAGACCTTAATAAATGCTATAATAACAAGAAATGTCTGCTTGAAGGCAAAACAATCTAAAGAAATAAGGAGGGGTTTAAAATTTAAAGAATTTAAGATGCAACAGCTAACTTTTTTGCTCATATCGAGGTACCTTAAACAAACTGAAAGAAGTGAAAGTTATTACGACTTGTGGAGTTTTATTGTGAATCAGTAAAGTTATATAAATGAAATCAAAGCTGATTGAGAGTTTATATTGGGAAAACTACCTATTCTAGGTGCTGTAATGACAATAAACATGTTAAGTGGGACCATTCCAGTTGGATTTATAGCACAAACTTATAAAGAATTATTACTTATCATAATATATTTCTTTATTGATCAGTCTGGTATAGTATTTTACTTTTGCAAAAACAAAAAAAGCATACACACATAAATTTAAAACACTGCTCTATTCAACAAAAAAATATAGTAATCATGTATTTGCATTTATTATGTCATATTTTTCTGTATAAGTACAGCACAAGTCTTCTTTCAGCGCTTACATGATAGTTCTTTGAATTCTTACAACTTAATTGAACAATATAATTCAAAACAAATTAGTATCTTATCACCATTAAAAAAAAAAATGTGCAAGAAAAACCATCAACTAACCTGCCGACATTTCTAATTTCCTAGTAATGCTTTAAGTCAGAATTGGATTTGCATAGCCAGAAATGCTAACTAATTGGGCAGAGTTTAATTTAGTTTTGATTAATTTTGCTAATCATTATAAAATACGAGGAACTGAATTGTAATTCCCACTATGCAGCTGTCCGGTGCACAGCACTGTCTGTTGTGGGTGCCAACACCCTGCTTAAGGTTCAAGAAACAACAGATGCAAATAAAAATGTATAAATCTAGTTCCTTATTTGTTTCACAGCAGAAGACATGGGTATTTAAGAGAAAGATGAGGAGAGGGAAATAATTCAAGAAAAAAAAAAAAAAATTTCTTCTCTTGTACATGTTCTCCTGCCTCCTTCGCAGGAGCATCCCGTCGGCAGCAATGTCTTTGCCTTACGCTCCAACCTCCAGGGTGAAAGTCACGCTGCCCAGGTAGCGGTCAGTGGGCGAATCGTTAATGATTCCCTTTCCGTTCAGTTTGCATTGCACGTGGATGTGGGCGTCCTGCTGCACCGCCGAGAAACGAACAGCCACCACCGGCGAGGAGTAGTTCACCTGAGACGAAACGAACACAAACCGACTCAGATTGTTCAGGTTCGACTAAACTTCTGCCTCGGCTGTGCTTCATCAGTTGTCGCTTACGTGTCTGAGCTTCCCGTAGTAAGGGTAGTACTTCAGGTCAAAAATGTTTTTAGGGAAAAACTGGATTTCTCCTATGGCCTCTGGAGGTCCTTTCTAGGAGAGAAAACCAATAATTGTCTTAACTTGTTCTCATTTAAGGTGTTTTGCAAACGTATTCATAACCCAGCAACATCTATTTAATTGGTAATTTATGTGACAGACTAACAGAAAGTAGGCCATAATGGTGAAGTGGAAGAAAACGGATACATGATTTTATTATTTTCATAAATGTGTGGTGTGCATTTGTATCCAACCAACAGACTCAACACCTTGTAGTATCAATTTTCATTCCTGTTACAGCTCCAGGTCTTTTCACTGCAAAAACACAAAATCTTACCAAGTATTTCTGGTCTGGTTTCTGGTGCAAATATCTTGAAAACACTTGAAATAAGACAAAACTAACTTACAAGTAACTTTTCAGCAGATATAGGAGCTTGTTTTAGGTCAATAATTCCTTAATACTGATGAAAAAGTGGAGCAAGACATTTTAACTTAGAATATAAGAAAAATCTCTTGTTCCACTGGCAGATTATTTCACTTATAACTAGAACTTTTTCATCAATATTAAGGAATTATTGACTTAAAATGAGCTCCTATATCTGCTGAATAGTTACTTGTAAGTTAGTTTTGTCTTTAAGTCTATTAAGATATTTGCAATAGAAACTAGACCAGAAATACTTGGTGAGATTTTGTGTTTTTGCATTGTTGGAGTGTGACCAGCAGGTTTGCACATCTGTAGATTTAGCTATTTTTCTTGGTCTTCTTTGCAAAAAATATCTTACTTTGAATCAGGTTAGGTGCAGACAGCCTGTGAACAGTAATTATTAAGTTGATCTGAACTGCTCTTTTGTTGCTCTGGACGTATGTTTAAGGTCTTAAGGTCTCAACCGTGGGGATGCAATGGTCAGGGTGATATGTAGTGTTAGTATTTCATATCTTGCTGGTTGGACCAGAGCACCTTCTTCAGCTTGTTTGCTGTTCCCTACATAGCTCGACACCAGCTTTAAATTTGATTTCTTTCAACAATAGCTTTCTTATTTCCGCTGTTCTGTGAGGGTCAGATCTGTGGTGTGCGAGACTAATAATTATACCGTAAAAACATTCGCCCACCTGAGCTGTGGATCTCTGCAGCTCCTCAAGTGTTACCATGGGCCTCTTGGCTGCTTCCCTGAGTAATGCTCCCTTAGCCTCAGCTTTCATTTTAGGTGGGTAGACAGGGTACACTCTTTATATTTTATAATCCTAGATAATGGAGTGAACAGTCCTCAATGAGATGCTGAAAGCTTGAGATATTGTAATATGATCTGTATCTGCTTTAAACATCTCCACAACTTTATCCCTGACTTGTCTGCTGTGCTCCTTGGTATTCATGGTGCTGTTTGTTCATTAATCTTCCTTATTAAAACCTCTGAGGACTTCACAGAACAGCTGAACTAAAACTAAGATGAAATTGCTCTTATTTCGATTGTCTATGATTAGAAATCACTTCGTTGCGATGGACTTTATTTTGGGGGGATTTGAGATTTTTATTTGTTAAAAATCAATTTTCTTCCACTCCAATGTTATGTTCTTCTTCATGTTTTTTGTCACATAAAATCACAATAAAATACATTAAAAGTTGGGTTTGTGAAAACGTTCAAGGGGTATGATGCTTTAGAAAGGCACTGTATTTGATGCAATGTAATTATGATGTTTTTCATACCTTAACACCACAAGTGACAAATATTGGTTTACCCTGGCCAGGTAGGTAACCAAGAATCTATGAAATAATAACATAAAATACATTTTAGCACACAAAAAACCAAAGATTTCCAATGTTTTATGTTGAATATTGTCTTTAAGTTTTCAAACCAAACACATACATTATTCCTATTTTTCATATTAAAAGTCAATGAATATTGCCCATACCTATAAATTCTCTTTTTTATTCAAAGCACCGGTTAAATGTTTTCTATTTAGAAGCTAACTTTAAAAATTCAGTTCAATTCAGTTCTATTTATATAGCGCCAATTCACAACAAACGTCTCAAGGCGCTTTACAAAAAAATAATTTCAGTTCAGTCATACATACATTCCAATTGATCCTAGTTATTAAACAGTACAGTACATGAACCCTAAACAAAACTCACACAAATTTTCTGTATATTTACACACCATAGTATGGAGGAGCCATTTGTAAAGTTAGACAGTAAAAAATTAACAGCAATAATTTGGGTTATAGGAGAAAAAATGGTCATATTTTCACCATGTTGTTTATATATTTATAAATGGGAAAGTTCCAAACTAAATATTTAATTAGCAAGCTAACTATTTAGCTTACAAACTAAATATTGAGCTCCAAACTAAATATTTAGCTTACAAGGTAAATATTTAGTTTGGAGCTCAATATTTACTTTGCAAGCTAAATGTATAGTTTGCAAACTAAATATTTAGTTTACAAACTACATGTTTACAAACAAACAACTGAATTTGTGTTTTACTGAAGTTTTTTTTTTTTTTTTTTTTTTTTTTAATTTAGCTGGGAGCTAAATATTTAGCTTATAAACAAAATATTTAGCAAAAAAATAAATATTTAATTTGAAGCTAAATATTTACCTTGCTAACTAAATATTTAGCTTGTAAACAAAATATTTAGTTAAGAGCTGAATATTTTGCTTGCTAATTAAATATTTAGTTTGGAATTGTAACATTTATACATATATGAATGAGATGATAAAATGACTTTGAAAAATGAACCCTTATTTTTTCTGATATGACAGGCTGAATAACCCAAACTATTGCTGTTAATTTTTGACTGTGTAACTTCACAAACAGCACCCCATGCTGTACCGATAAAAATATGTTTTTTTTTATTAGTCAGAAGTAATATTCTAATCTTAAATGTCAAATTTTCACCTCCTGTAAGCGGAAAATCAAGATAATTAACAAAAAAGGCAAAAAAATGTAGTCACAATGGCAATCAAGTCTGTTCCAAATAACAGTTTCCATGTTGTTCCAAAATTGGCCACTAGGTGTCACTAATCAGCAATTACACACTCAGTCCCACACTGCGTCCTCCTGGTCCTTCATATTTGCCTCCTCTGCTTATTGTGCTCAGCCATCAGTGACTGACACTCTCCTTACCCGGTTCATTCGGAGCAGGATGCATGGCTTTCCCTGAGAATAGCCATAGTGGGGGTCCTGCAGCCCTGAACACTCCTCCAACCAGGACCTCTTGAACTGACACGCTTTCCGCTCCGCACTCTCCTCCAAGTCGTCCTGCATGAAGTATGAGTCAGGTCCGCACCGAATATTCTTCCTGTCCTGAGCAGCGTCATTATACGCTGGAAGTGGAGAGCAGAGGCAAACCGAGGGAAAAATGAGAGAGGGAGGGGCGGGAAGGGGGAGGGAGTGAGGCATAAATAAACCTTTGCAACAGCAAAACCATGCCAGGCTCAGGCCTCTGGCAAAAGGAGCCTGACAAAAGCTTGGTGTGAAAAAAAAACTGTACTGAATGGCTACCCTCTGCCCACAAAGAGGCTTCCCTTCCCAGCATGCTCTGCAGGAAACCAATGTTAAAAAATGAGACAAAGGTAGAAGAAGATGAGAATTAAGACTCTCTGAAGTTTCTTTCATTTTCAACAAACTCAGCAACCTCAAAGTTTAACGTCATCGCATCCAGACTGACTCACGTCTTAGATATTCTTCAATGGACCGGGCGTACTTCTTCCAGGATTTACGATCCGACGCATTGAAAGCGATGTCGTGGCCTTCTAGGTGTGGGGCCATCGTCAGACCTGCCAGTGGAGACCCAGAGACAGTCAACTGTGCAGAGCAGAATGGAGAGCAAAGGGGGAGCAGAGACAGGGGAGAGGAGGGTGGAAGGTGACATCTGAGTCTGGGGGCTTATTTACCTGGTGGCATCACTCTGTCATTGAAGGTGGGATGGTAGGGACTGATGGACCACATAAGGCAAAACATACAGCCGCCAAACATGGCTGCCAGAAATGCGTAAAGTGCAGCGTAGAATAGGAGGATGAGACCTAGACAGATAGGGGGGAAACTGTTATTACACAAGAGATTATGTCTGATCTGAGCGAAGGGAAATAATGAACCTTTTTGTGTGTGTTTGTGCTGTCTGGAGTCCAGTTCCTGCCTTTGATTAGTAGTGTCTCTAATTTGTTTATGAAGACATGAGGGGAAAACTGTTCCCCCTCGTCATGTCTGGACCTACAAATAACCTCTAGATAGCTGCATAACAAAGAAATCCTTAGGACTTGCATTGTTCAGAAACTCTGAATCAGCACTGTTTTATAACTAATCTTACTTAATGTGTCCTAAATTAAATGGCTTTTGCTGTGCATGCAATTTTACAGGCCAGCCTCACGTCCCAACAGCCACAAAGGCCTTTCTGTTTGAGCTCAGTGAGAAATCTCCCAGCTTGTTCTTTCACTCAGGAACACAGTGAACCTCCGGTTGCCATCGTAGTGAAGGTTTTTTTTTTTTTTTTTTTTTTTTTTTTTTTTTTTTTTTTTTTTTTTTTTTCCAGCCATAGAGGCCCAGCCAGCTCCAAGGAGCCCCAATCACCCCACTCTGGTATTGTGTCCCCTCATGCACACTTGCCTCACAGGACACGCAGAGCAGACTTCAACTCAGGGCCTTTTCTTCAGAGGACACATGGGCCCCACTTCTCCACAAGTGTGCACGCACTGGTTATGTAGCTTCATTCAGCTCTTATCCCTGCTTGAAGGTGAAGAAGTTCAGTTTATCCGTGAAATGGGGACGTTCTTGAAATGCATTTTGTCTACAGCGGTGCTAAGGAAGGGGAGGCCCCTGCAACACGTGGCAACAAGCGCCTGCTTCGTCATATTTGACTCAACAAGCTCATCTAATCTGTATCAAGCCCCTCAATTTGCCAGTGATCTTGATGGCGGAAAGGACACCAATCATAAGGAGATCGATGACGACCAAATTGGCCAAATACAGTAAAAAAATCAACCAACGTAGTTATTTTGATTTTTGGATTTTAATTTTAAAAATCTGATAAAAGCTGCACGTTTTGGTGTTTAAATGGCAAAAATCTTCTTATTCCTTGATTTTCTGCTGGTTCAAAACTATTATCAAGGAACCAGCAGCATCTTCTAACGCAGAAAAAAATAGAGAATTATTTAACATCGTAATTGGACAGTTTTCCTTTGATCACCTCACATAATCAATTTGTAACTCAAACACAGAAAAAAAAATAACTTTTCTTTTTCTTGTTAAATGCATCAAAACTGAGAACTCCCACTATTTCCTGCCAACATATAGTTAAAAATCTGAAAAAGTTAAGGATGTATGCTCTAATGCATAAACAGTAATCTTTCTGCTGGATTTAAATCTCCTACCGCTAACAAAAAAACCTGGAAAAACTTCCTATTATTGGAATGGCACCATTTTCCCTTGATTGTCCCTGATCTGTGTTCGGGAGGACAAATACAGAAACATCTCAAAATCATTTTTCCGACTCACGAAAACCACTGAAACTAAGAACTCCTGTTATTTTCCATCTATGAATGCAACATGCAGAAGGTGCACTTTGATGTACTTTTTTTGTAGCTTAATAAAAACCAGATAAGGATTAGGAACATATACACTCATGCAAATATTCTTGTAATTCTTTCATTTTATGTTCAAGTTAAAACTGTTCGCTCTATCAAGGCACCTGAAACAGCTTCATTCACTTTTATGTTCTCCTTAGTCCCTAAAACAAAAAAAAAAATCATAATTGGTCAAAACAGGAATCAAGGAAAACCGGAAATCGGTATTGGTCAGAAAAAGCCTGATCGGTGCATCTCTAAAGAGACTAACTTATGAGCGCGTCTATGTGTTTTACTGCAGCCGAGGGGCCTTGTGCATGTTCAGTTCAGCAGCGAGGTCGCCAAGGCTTTGGGAACAAGACAGTGGAGAGCATGGTAAGATTTAGAGGAATTTGATTCCTGGCCAATGCGGGGCCAAGAACAGTGTGCTCCCGCTGGGGACATGTCCCCAGGCAGTCTGTTTTTGTCGGTACTCTCTGAATTGTCCATGCACCTATGTAAACATCAAGCATGAGGACACACAGGCACTTGACTGGAGAAACATTTCCCACCCTCAAATTATCCTTGAATGCGTCTTGTGAAAACATTCAAACCCCATGCATCCTCTTGAGTGTGTGTAGAATTACTCATCAAAGACGGCTAACATTCTAGGTTCAGAAAACAGAAATAACTTTTGCAACAGCACACAGAACCTTCAATAGCTCATCAACTCACTCCAGCTCTTGCCAGAGCGACCCATGAATTCGTTGGTCTCTGCATTCCACAGGTACTTCTTAAGGTCGGCTATCTTCTGGTGGAGCGTCCTTTTGGGAATCGGCCTGCGCTTCCACCTTTCGAAGTTCAGGTCCTCCTGCTCCAGGGGCTGGTGCTCAGCCAGCTCCTCCTGCTCTTCCTCCAGCTCCACGCCATGTTTGAGTATCACCTTGGGCGGCTGGTGGAAAGAAGAAGAAGAGAAAAAGCCCTCACCACACATGTTCCAAACTGCCGGGTACTGCAGTCGACCTATTTTCTTTTGCAGCAAGAAAAAACTGGCATGCCTCCTGATCCGAGTATGACCGATAATGTAAACTGCAAGACAGTGCTCTGCATGTTAATGGACATCACACTGATGGTCCTGTCCCCTGTTTCTGCAAATTATAAACTCTCTGGTGACCTTGTGGCACTCGTTGGGAGAGCTGACCTCCGCTGAGTGGGACCCTCCTGCTTGGAGCAGCAGCTGCACACAGCAAAGCTGCAGGGTCAGTCTTACATCCAGATGTTACTCACTGACTCACAGCGTCCACAGGCCAAGACACACAGATCCCACAGAAAAACCACAGGACACTTCTGAGTGTCATGCAAAAGAATCATCATTGATTAATTGATTGGATTATAACCTTTCTGTCAGTCAAATTGAAATATGAAACAATGCATTTGTTTAACTTCTGTACTTACAGGACTTTTAATGAGCTTCTCCGCACCTCCTCCTTCTGTGATACTGGGGTCCATGTTCTTCATAAACAGAAACAGTATTTATTTACTCACAGTTCCAGAATATTTTATTTACTTTTTGCACAAAAAAATATCTGAAGATAACCTTCTATATTTATGTAAAACAGCTTTTTTTTTTTTTTTTTTTTTTTTTTTTTTTTTTTTTAAACACGTCATTTATTAAAGAAAGAGATAACCTACCTGGAGTATTCCTCTCAATAAAAAATGCTGATAAATTAGTCGGAAAAGCCTTCTTGACCCGCGACAGAGCAATATGTTCGTCAAAAAGTATGTGGGGGTTTCATTAGAAAGTTTGGGGCATGCAGAGGGGGGACCGGGCACGGAGAGCCTCCTCCAACTAGGCGCGCATCATAGTGAATGAACGCTAGACAGAGAAAGCCCGGGGGTGGGATGCAGAGAGCTTTTTTTGGGTCCCAGAGTGGATTTGGCAGAAGCCCTGAATCACAGCGCTGCATTCTGTACACGCACCCCAACCGCCATTGTCTAAAATCTGGACAAGGAGTTCAATAAAACCTGAATGCAATATTTACAGCTCATTCCAAGGCAAGATACCGGCATTCATTGGCTGGCTGCGTCAGGTTTGCGCGCAAAAGCATCTGTGCAACCAATTTAATCTATTTATTTCTATTTAGTTTAGTTAATCTAATGGAGTTCATATTCATAAATTAGAATAAAACGTAAACTAATGAATACATATGCCTGAGTGCGCACTTTTCCTGCAATAATTGCATCCACCTCATGGGACTTATGGAAAACAGCAACTGTTTCCCATAAATTACTATTAAAAGTTCATGTAGTTCTCAATCCCGATTCAATCTGCACTCGGGTCACGTAAAGCTCTGTTACCCCCCTGTAAAAGTAGGAGAGGGGGACTTCTGAGGTTCTTTTTTCTGTACCCCCTTTCCATGAAAAGAGTAATTGCGTCATGGAAAAATCCCTTGTTTGACATTTGCGCGGCAAAAACGTGCGCACGTGTGCATGTACATGCGTTTTTATGTTGAATTTGATGGCGTTGACACAGTAAAGACATTTACATGGAGCATTTACCTGTTTTTGTTTGGCAGCCGAACATTAGGCCCTAAATAAACTTCAACAAGAACCACAAGCAGTTTGAATGCTTATTCTTCCTTTAATAACAGGAAAAACGACAAAAAAAAAAAAAAAATAATAATAATAATAATAATAATAATAAATGAACAAACATCTTTGATTTTTATTTTAAAATGTAAAATATTAAATGAAAAATACAATCCAATATCCTTTTTTTGGGCATCACAACCATAGAGATTAGAAAAATTACCCTCTTTTTTATGTTCCTATTTTATTGGAGACAGGGACGTTACTCTGCAACGATCCTAATCTGTGACTGTAGAGGGCGCTGTTTCCTCTGTACACTTCAAAGGTGTTGTCCTGCTCATTATTTCAGGACAAGATAAATGTAGATGAACAACAACATACAAAATAAAATTAAAAACCCATCTAAATTTTGGATGAGTTTAGACGAGGATAAGCTCAGCACAAACCATCCTCGCTGTAGGGTTGCTTATCACAAAAACTCCTTGTCTTTTGGAAAGATTTACACTGAGGCGTGTAAGATCTGTTCTGAGCCGACACTTTAGGCATCCATTGCATAATAAAACGAAATCGACTTTTTGGAGAATTAAATAAAAAGTGTGACAACCAACTCCATTTTCCACAATAAAAAGCTGTGACAGCCTCAGCAATAAACTGTGTGTTTGGCACCTATGTTTTTGTATATTATTAAATAATTCACAGAGACCTCTGTTAAAGCAGACACTGCAAAAGTGTTTGAAAAATAAATTATTGGCTTGTGTTTCTAACTGTAGTATGTCACGTTCACTGGCCTAAACTATTAGCAGTTCCCACAGTTATTCCCCTCTTAACTGGAAGAAGTTCAGCTGGGAATAAGGTCATTTTTTTTTTAAACTAATTTGACCTTTTTATTTGTAGATATTGCTATACAGCAAAAACAGAACAAGACACAGAACAGAAAACCAGAGGAATAAATCAATAGAAACTGAATATTCAGATCAGTTACAGGTAAACAAAAAGTTATTGTGCAGGAAAATGATACCATTACTTCAAAGTTCAGCGCTTACATGAAGAATAAAGAGTTTAAAAAATGCATCAAAATAAAGGTTAATCTATAGTTTTATACTCCCAAGATGTTTCTCAGAATTCTGATTTTTTTTTTTCCTCAAAATTACAATTGTGAGCTTAAAGTCAGATAGTATTTATTTATTTATTGCGGCTCTAATCCTCCTCCGTACATGGGAATAAAGATCCGAACAATTGGAACAATTTTTTCCGCTACGGCAGTTTGAGTCCTTCAACGCACCACTGTCTTCGCGTCAGGTGGAGGCGCTATACGGTTATGGACTCGTCCATTAACTTATCCGACTTTCTTATCACATTTTGGCTTAGCAAACCTAGTGTGGTTTAAGTGCTATATTGAAAAAAAAAAAAAAAAAAAAAAAAAAAAAAAAAAAAAAAATAAGGATAAACCAAGTGTGAACGCCGATTTTAAAGCTAAACTCTGGAAAAACTAAGCTAGTCCGGCAGAAATCGCCGTTTTTGAGTTAAACCCTGAAAACGGCTGAGTATAAAACCAGATTTAAAAAAATTGCGTAACTGTGGTTTAAATGCCGTATTATCTTTTTTTTTTTTTTTTTTGGGTGTGGGGGGGTAATTGTTTCACCATCTACCCCCCAGATGTGTAAAGTAAGATTGTGTATTTTTCCAATAATAACGCTCTGGAAAAAAAAAATGGCGGATGACGAGTGAAGGTGGAAACCGAATTTAACGGACACTTGAGCCTATGTGGAAGGCATTGTAACGGGCAGGCACGTACGTACGGTTAGCGTTACAAGTATTAGTGAAGGCTGCAGGGTGCTGTACGTTGTTTTTAGTGTTTGTGTGACATGCGCACACACAACCAGCCGCAGCACCACCGACACATCGTGAGGAGGGACACCGAGAGACGCAGCAGCAGCCGCGGGAATGTAAAGGAGACAGGCTCCGGCTCAGCGGGGACAGACGGAGAGCGGTCCTGTCTGCCAGAGAATGCCACAACAAGTGAACGCAGCCTCGGCGTTGGATCACGATCGTGATCCGTTATCGTTCAGATTTCTATCGCTCATTGGGTCGTGATTGTTATTGTTCATATTTTATTAGAAAAACTCCTCGCCGAACCAAGATGCCGCCCCGTTCTCACAGCCTTCAATCCAGCGGACTGACGCTCTCTGAAACAAGCATGGGTAGGTGTGCGCAAGGTCACTGCTGTGTCTGCACCAGGTTTTTATTGTTCAATAACAGCAACTGGGTACGTTTACATCTCTCAAACCCCCTTTAACCAGCTTGGAAACACTAGTTTTGGTTACAGTGACAGCCCCATAAATACCAATATGCGTTCATGTTTGCAAATTTTGGCTGAAACACTCGTTGCACCACCAGGCGGGTATTTTCTTTCATGGCCGGGCCGCAGCGCGTCACTGCAGGTGCGGCGGCGTTGAGTAACCACAGCACCCTGGATGTTACTGGGTGCTATGGCTGCTGATGCTGCACGGATTTCACCAGGGTGCTTGGCAACTTTATTCTAAGCGGAATCAATCAAACAGTGCAGTCATGATCGAGAAAGAACTTTCTTTTTTTTTTTTTTGCCTAATTCAGACTACATAAAACTACTTAATTGTTTATATTTCTTACATTCACCATAAGGACATGGGAATAACCTCCACAACTGAATATTTTGACATAGAAGACGTCCTAAAAACATTGTAAACAGCAATAGTGCAGACTGCAGAAAGTATAGTTGCGTTACAGTTGCATTATTGAAATGTAACCACCAGCTCTGCAAACTTGAGTATCTGTGTCCTTCACTTGTCACACTAGCGACACTGAATCCCTTCCTTTACTAAACTAAAGCATGTTTTCCTATCGATCTCCAGATATCATCTTTAAGGTTCATGCAGTGAAGTCCAGTCCCTCACTATTTTTTTTATTTCTAAAATAGAAAATGAAGGTTGCTCATTTGTTAAGTCATTAAATTGTAGTTTGACAAAAACTGAACAAAATAGAAAAACGAATTACTTTAAGGTTTCAGCTATGAGTTCACACTTGTACTACCAGTAAAACAAGCCATAAATCATTAATTTGTCAAAGCAAGTGTTTTTCATTTGAAGTTACCATCTGCCTTTAATTTCTTGTTTTTGCAATGGGTGTTTTCTTATATTTTACCACCTATTAACTTAGCGAGCTGAAATTAAAATAGTTTAACAGGATTCCTACACATTTTATTTAATCAAAATCTCATATTTCCCATATAGTTTATTCCCCACTTTTAAAATGCAACCACAAATATTCACTCTAAATTAATGATAGATATTTTTGCTGTGATCATGTTGTAAATCAGGAAGTTGCTAAAACAGACCTGATAGATGAGCGGATGAAAAGATGGATGGATGGATAAGCGGATGAACAGAGAGACAAACGGATGGATGGATGGACGGATGGACGGACAGATGGATGGCTTGATAAGCAGATGAAAAGATGGATGGGTGGATGGATGGATGGATGGATAAGCAGATGAACAGATGGATGGATGGATTGATAAGTGGATGAACAGATGAATGAATGAATGGATAGATGGATGGATGGGCGGATGGATGGTTGGATAAGCGGATGAAAAGTCAGATGGATGGATGGATGCATGAGCGGATGGATGGATTGATAAGTGGATGAACAGAGAGACGGACAGATGGATGGATGAACAGATGGATCAACAGATGGATGGATAAGCAGATGAACAGAAGGATGGACGGGCGGGTGGACGGATGGATGGATGGATGGACAGATGGATTGATAAGTGGATGAACAGATGAATGAATGAATGGATAGATGGATGGATAAGCGAATAAACAGATGGATGGATGGGCGGATGGATGGTTGCATAAGCGGATGAAAAGTCGGACGGATGGATGGATTGATGGATAAGTGGATGAACAGAGAGACAGACAGATGGATGGATGAACAGATGGATCAACAGATGGATGGGCGGATGGACAGATGGATGGTGCGGATGGATGGATAAGCAGATGAACAGAAGGATGGATGGGCGGATGGATGGTTGCATAAGCAGATGAAAAGTCGGACGGATGGAAGGATGGATGCATGGGGGGATGGACGGATGGATTGATAAGCGGATGAACAGAGACGGACAGATGGATGGATAAGTGGACGGATGGATGGATGCATGGGCGGATGGACAGGTGAATGGGTAAGTGGATGAACAGAGAGACGGACAGATGGATGGATGGACAGATGGATGGGTAAGCAGATGAACAGAAGGATGGATGGATGGATAGGCAGGTGGACGGACAGATGGATGGATGACAGATGGATTGATAAGTGGATGAACAGATGAATGGATGGGCGGATGGACAGTTGGATAAGTGGATGAAAAGTCAGATGGATGAATGGATGGATGGATGAACAGCCGGATGGATGGTTGGATAAGTGGATGAAAAGTCGGATGGATGAATGGATGGATGGATGGTTGGGCGGTTGAATTGGTGGATGGATGAACAGACGGATGGATGGATGGATGGGCGGATGGATGGTTGGATGAGTGGATGAAAAGTCGGATGGATGAATGGATGGGCGGATGAATGGCTGGATGAAAAGTCGGATGGATGAATGGATGGATGAACAGACGGATGGATGGATAAATGGATGAATGGCTGGATGGTTGGATAAGTGGATGAAAAGTCAGATGGATGACTGGGTGAATGGATGGATGGATGAACAGATGTATGGATGGATGGGCAGATGGATGGTTGGATAAGTGGATGAAGAGTTGGATGAAGAGTCGGATGGATGACTGGATGAGTGGGTCGACTGATAGGTTAACTCTGATTCTAGATTTCTCCAGACTTTCCAAGACAGTAAAAACCTTGATTTATTGTTGGGATTCTGTTTATGCAGAATCAGTTTTTTCACATTTTAGAGTGATTTGGAAGTATTTAATACACTGATAAATGCTGCTTTGTATGTTCATCTGTGAATGGTAGGATTTCGATAAAAACATTTAACCCACTTTAGATAACAATCATGTAATCAGGGTATCCTCATCTTTGCTCCACAGAACGCGGTTTGACTGCGGAGCTGTCATTTAAAATATTAGATTTCATTGCAGATCTCCGGTAAAGATCCAATAACATGTCATTATATTAACAGCTTGTCTTTCAGACAGAATTAGCTATTAGCTGTCAAAGTTTCGTAGCCAATGTCAAATCTTTTTAATAATATCTTACTAAAAATTTGCCAACTGATTTTTAGTCACAAGTTCTTTTAATTACAGTATTCATATTTCTTGAACTTTTCCACATTTTTTCATGTTACAACCTTAAACCTTAATGTATTTCATTGGGATTTTATGTGATACATCAATCGAGAGTAGTGTCTAATAGTCAAGTGGAAGAAAAATAATATATGGTTTTATTATTATTTTTTACAATTAAAAATCTTTATTAAGTGCAGCATGCATTTGTATTCAGCCATGTTTACTCTGATACCCCGAAATAAAATCCGGTGCAACCAGTTACCTCTAGAAGCCACCTGCATGGTAAATAGAGTCCACTATTTGTGTAATTTATTCTTTTTGTAATGTTCTGCAAGAACTGTAAGATACATGGCAAACATGGAATAAGGTGCTCTGGTCAGCTAAGCCAACATTTGAACCTTTTGGGCATATTTGCAAAACGCTACATGTGGAGGCTAACTGTGTGAAAATCACTCTGAACATGTCATCCCTACAGTGAAACATGGCAGCATCTGAGATACCAACTGCATTGCAGTACATAGGTAATATTTGATTTTTTTTTGTTGCACCTGTAGGTTCCTTTAAGAGAAGGAAGAGGAAATCCATAACGGTGACGGTGATGCTGCTAATTGTATCTGTGCTCATCCTCATTTTCGGCCTGGCGGCAACCACGCGGACACAGAACATCACTGTGGGAGGCTACTACCCAGGAGTCATTGTGAGTGCAAATTCCAACCTGTAAGTGGCAGAAACAGACACAACATGTCAAATGAGAGTAAACTGTTTCCAGCAAATCCTTTCAACTGCTGGAGTCCGAACTTCATTAATACAGGTCCCCAAAGGGTTCATTTTACATGCATTATTCAGTATTGCAATCATTAAATGCTAATTGAGGTGGAGTCTTCCAGTCAGTAAATTTGTTTTCTGGGCTACTGAACTCTGCTAAGAAGAGTCACTCAGAGCCATTTAGATAATATTTAGATAATCAAAGTTAGCGTCATCATTTCTCATCAATCTCAGATCTCAATCATCAGCTGCTAAATCAAACTGTTTTAGTGTTTGAGAAGTCTGCCTTCATTTTGAAACCATAAAGTCAAATTAGATATTCAATACAATTTAGTATGACTTTATTTATCCCAAAGGGAAATTATATTAAATGTTGTAACTCAGATCATCTAAGCATCTTCAAAGAGGTGTGGTGAATGGTGATGCTGTGGTCAGGAAGGAACTCCGGTAGCAGTCAGTCTTGCAACAAATCTACAGAGGCCCCTGACTGAAGATTGTTGTTGTATGATTGCATCATGACAGTGTTGACATGGTAACAGCTCAATATTCACCAGCAGAGATGATATTACGCTGCAACATGTCCTGGATGACACCATCAGTGGTTGGCAAGTGTTGCTCATCGACCTTATTTGCTTTTGCTGCTCCTTTTTAAATCTCTGTCTGACCGTATGGTTTGAAAGCTGAGTGGAGACGTTGGATCGTTGCCTGCTATGATCAATGGAAGAGATAGTTTGAACTTTCTCCTTCTCTCTCTGCACTGCATCCATGAAGCCTCCTTTTCAACTCCTCTGGGATTTGGGGTCATAGTTCACGCTCATTATTTAAGCAGACATGCAACGCCTCAACCAAGAAATGTATTAACAAGACGAGAAAATAGCATAACAACAAATAACAGCAATAACATTCTCCAACATGCTGCCGTCATTAACGGCTCAGTTCTATATGTGCCTTAATTCAATTAAGAAATACTTTATTGATCCCAAAGGGAAATTAAATGTTATTGTCACTCATATTATCCAAGGTATTTCAAAGAGTTGTTGTAGATGCTGATAGCTATGGGCAGGAAGGATCTTCTGTAACAATAATATACTGTTTTTTTCTCCAGCTCGGCTTTGGCTCCTTTCTGGGAATTATTGGTGCTCATTTGATAGAGAACAAGAGGCAGATGGTAAGAAGATTTATATCCTTTATTTCCACTGTGATCTCTGTGTGCTGACCGGTCCTTTCTTTTAACCAGGTCCAGTTGGGCCTGTGAGTTCAAACTGGGCTGAGGAGATTTGTGTTGTGTACTGTTGCAAATATCCGGGACTGTGAGGGCGGGGGGTAGGGATGAGTTGAGGGCAAACACAGCCAGAAATAGAAACAGGGGGTAAATGGAGGAGGACAGATGTCTGCAGCCAAAATGAGGATAGAAGGAAACTGCAGATGAGCAGAACAGGTGAGAGGTGCCAGGCTCGGCCTGACAGGGCTGATGAATGGGTTTGTGCTGTGACAGCCTCTACCTATGGCGCAGCAGGAGGTCCAGTCACTGTGATACAGCAAACTGAGCCGAAGCTCATTGCATTCCTCTGCTGTAAAATGTTATTGCAGGTTACATAAAAAGTGATGACAGGCTGAACAGCTGAACGATTTACATCTTTTTCTGAATGTGTGAAATGAGTACACATACAGTTTTGTGGTATGCACCATCTGTTCAGGGTTCAGAAGACTGAATGTGATTGTCTGTGTAATCGTCATGACTTTTACGGTCTGCAGCTTTATCTAAACCATTTCACCATCTATATGTTTTTACATCCCTGCTAAAGGTATGTAAAAAGCATTAAATTAGTACATATTTTACATCGGTCATCTTTAAGTAACTGAAGGGAATTTTATAGGTAAATGTTTGTTTATAAGGGTCAGTTAGGTTTAACTTCATCTTATCTTAGTGACTTATCGCATGCTTCGTTGACTCCTTACAATACTCGCTCTGCTCAGATTTTCCCATATTTTGCTCAATATGGAGAACAGTCTTCCCACTCTGCTGCAGCAAAGGACTGGAATGATCTCCAAACAGGTTTAAAATTGTGTACCGTCATATCACTCAGTCAGTTTCAAAACTGTAAAGAAAAAACAGATACCTGCACAGGTTATAGGTAAGTTTTATATGCTAATTTATGATAAGGGTGTTTTAGCTTTTAGTCCTGTTTATTGCTTGAGGCATAAGTATGGTTCTAAATGTATGTGATTGTTGACTGTAAAACTGTATAATGCTGTTGTTTGTCCTCACTATATGATTCCCCTCCCTGTCACGTCGTTATTGTAAATAAGAAGTTTTTCTTAATAGCTTACCTGTTAAATAAAGGTTGAATTTATTGCAGTAGCATAATCTCACATTAAAGAAAATTAAAATTCCAGGTTTTAATTTAAATTCAGTGGGGGGAAAAAAATCAAGAAATTATTGTTTTTACAAAAACATCACAATTATAGGCACAGTTCCTTTACATGTAATTGAAATATTTTCAATGTATACTATATATTGTAGTATATATTAATTATATATACTTAATATATACTACTTTTTTAGAATGATCTGAGTGAGAAAGAGGCCAATTTCTTTTAGCCACTGACTGAAATGTTGGATGTGGACTCAAGTTTGTTTTGCTACTTGCTTTAATCTGACCTTTGTACTTTAGGCCACTGTAAAGTAAGGTCGAGGATCTGTGGTGCTGTGGGCTTTGTTAAAGTGTATGAAATGATGAACACTTTAAAAATACAAACATATTTCAAATGGTGATCTGATTTCTTCAGCCAGTAAATTGAAATTGGCTCGTCATTAGGTCTTTCAGCAGGACAGCCATCTAAAGCAAATGAACTAAGTAACCAAAATCACTCACCAAACACAAAATAACGATGTTCCATGCCTACGTGTCATTCGTAAATCTTGTTGAAACCTTGTGGGTTGTTCAGTGTTCACTCTTACTCACGTAGAAGTAAAAAGTATGGCGCAGTAAAAACTACCCCTACTTGTACATGTTTACCAAGTAGTTGCTCACGTGAAAGTAACTGAGTAAATGGAACTAGTTACTGCCCACCTCTGCCTGCTATAATAAAAGATTAACTTATTTTAAGGCTGTTAGTTTTTTTTTTTACATATCTTTACCGGGGCTGTTTCCTGGGTCTGTAATAGTATAACATTTCATTTTAGTGTTTTCCAGGTATGGATCAGTATATAAAAAAAAAGTAGAATATAGAAAAATATTTATATTTCCATATTTCATTGCTTCAGTTTTGTCTCCTTCCAACTGTCCTTCCTTTTTTTCTCCTTTCCTCGCTCTCTCTGTTATGCCCCTCCTTCTTTCTTTCCTTTTCTATTTTCTTGTGCCCTTCCTTTCTCATGTCCTTTCTGCTTTCCTTCATCTCTTCCTTGTTCCTGTCCTCCTCCCATCTTTTTGTCCCTCCCTCAGTTCTCCCCTATTTCCTTCAATGTGTCCATCTTTCTCTCCTTGTGTTCCTCTTTCTTTCCTTCTTTATGCCATCCTGTCTTCCTTGTGTCTGCCCTTTATTCCTTCTTCGTGTCCTATCTCTGTTCTGGGTCCTTCCTTTCTTGTATCCTTCCTCCCTTCCTGTTTTTTTTGTTTCCCTTCTTATAGGCACAACTCTATAAATAACTGCCATAATGCAATAGTAAACTTTTATAGTTTATATTTTAAAATGAAAATAAGGGATTGAGAACTCTTGGAAGTTGAGTCCATAAAAGTCTGCAATTTCTCCATGAAAGATGTGGAGTAACCCTGTAAAACAATCTCAGATAGCAAAAAGTTGACAAGTTTAAGTCTTAAATGATGATCAGTACATCCCAGAACCAATGAGGTTTATGATCTTCTGTTTCTTTAGGGTAGATCGGCCAGTTCATTTTAAATACTCATTGTTCAGAGTTTATAGCATGACATTCTTCTTATTTTATGGAGGTTTATGTTTTATAAGAAACTAAAACTAAAAATGTTTCCTTGTGCTTTCTTCAGTTTCATTAACATTCAGGCCTTGAAGATTCAGGATATGTTTTTGTAGACTTACAGAAATTGTAAATTATATGAAAAACTTTAGCGAATTTACTTTAGACAACCAGTACAAATCTGCTTCAGCAAACCTGACTGCTGTTGCTTGGTGAGTAAACAGGCCTGTGCAGGAGTCGATGACAAGCTGTTGACATAATTTATTCCTTCGGCTGTAGTGTGTTGGAGCAGGAAAACATCTAAAACATGCAAAATAGAGCGCCAGGAGGTTGGAAAACACGGTCTTAGATCATTTACATCGCTGGAAAAGAAGTTTTCTACTGTTTTGAAGAACAAATTTAATATCTAAAGTACAACTGAGATCCATTAATTGGGTTTGATTTGTGTTACTCCCTTTTTACTCAGTAAGTGCTGTCATTTAGGTTGATTTCCTCTTTCAATGCAGAACTTATGTAAACAGGATGTTGTGTAACTTAATACACAGCCAGTTTTCTTGATGAGTGAAAAGGGGAAAGTTGTCTGTGTAACTGAAACACTGAAACTTATTCATTTCAAAGAGTGCACAGTGATATGCATCAGTGGTAGGGCTGGACGATATTAGAAAATCTTGTGGTGGCGAGGATATTGGTAGTTATTGTGATGACAATATCAGCTGCTATACATGCATCTTCTTTCCTTTTTTCTTCTGTGCTCCTACACCATGTGACCTTTTGCATTGTTGTCCAGAGAGATAATCTGCTGCCTCGAAACTCTGCCCAACTGGCTAAATATTACATTAGTATGTAAAATGCATGTAAACAACACTTGGAGTATTTTACCCAATAGTCGTTGCACTCCTAAAAGTCCTTTGAAATATGAGTTCAATTCAATTCAAAATGACATTACTTAACACAGAAGGAAACTAAATGTTGCCGTAACTCATGCCATCCAAGTGTCTTCAAAGAATCTCCAGTAGCAGTCAGTTTTGCAACGAATCTGAAGAGGCCTCTGACTGAGACTGTTGCTGTATTACAGTCTCAAGACTGTCATGACATGCTAAAAGCTCAATATAATTGAGCAGAAGGGACGATATTCCACAGTGACATGTCCTGAATGACACCATCAGTTGTTGTCAAGCACTGTGAGTCCACCTCATTTTTTTTTCTGCCGCTTTTTAAATCTCTGTCTCACCATATGGATAGAAAGCTGGGCAGAAAGACGTTGGAGTCGGATTGTTGCCTGCTACGATCAGTGGAAGAGATGATTTGAACCTCCTCCTTTTCTCTCTGCTCTGCATCCATGAAGCCTCCTTTTCAACTCCTCTGGGATTTGGGGTCATAGTTCAGGTGCTATTTGAGCTTTTAAGATGCTGATCAGCTGCTCCCAGTTGTAAAAAAAAAAACAAAAAACAAAAAAAAAAACAATACCTTATTGCCATGGTTACATATCATAACAACTGTCCTAAAATAAAAAAGGAAGAGCAAAAATCCTTCTAGCTGCGCAGCATCCAAAACCAGATTGAATAATTGTCCAAACATGCAACATCTTTTAATTATTTATATTAATAAATGTATTAAGTGTAGACAAAGACCAAATCAGAACTAGCATAACGGATCTACTGCAACATGCTGCCATGAGTGCCACAATTCTTGAATATTCCACACACTGACATTACGATAACGATATATTGGCGATATATTGTGCAGCCCTAATCAGTGGTGCCTCTTGGAGATTTCACATTTATTGTGGATGTCCATAGTCTAATTTAAAGCCTTCACCTGCTGAAATGGTGATAAAATATATGTAGTGTACATGTAAGTACATGTAATTATCTCGATAAGGAATCATGAAGCTGATGCGTTTCTTTTTTCTTCCACAGTTAGTTGCATCTATTGTCTTCATCAGTTTCGGGGCAGTTGCAGCCTTTTGCTGCGCTATTGTTGATGGAGTTTTTGCAGCGAGGCACATTGTAAGTATTACCACTAACTTCAAGTATTCTAGACATTTTGAAAACAAATAACGTGTTAGCTATAGCTAATAAAGTTAGCCTGACAGAGACTTGGTAAGTTCTGTCTGCAGTAAATGGGTGCAGACAGAAATATCTAGTGTTGGGTAAAATTAGTTCTCATGACTCAAAGTAGAAAAACGATAAATAACCACTAATGCACATTTTATACAGTTGTGCCGGAAAAAAGTCATAGCTGAGTGAGGAGGAGGATCCACATTAGTCAGTTTTCATTTGCCAGTAAAATGAAAGATTCGAGTAATTTGACACTTGACTTTAAAGGCAAAGTCTGTTGAATCAAAGATAACCATGAGCATTAAAATGATCATGGTTAATGACAGTCATCGCATTCATCTTCAGGTTTTAAAGCAGATCACATTTATACCCAAAAGGGAACAATTAAATCCTTCTTTTTTCTAAATTAAACTAAGGGTTAAAGAACTGAATCCCCCTGCACTGGGGACTCCTGCTAGTGGGACATGTTTGAAACATCTCTTTAGGAAGGCATACAAAAGCAATTCTACTTAGAGATCCTTATATACACTTATCTCTTGTCGCTAATCACCCATTTTGATATCTGCCTTTTCATTTACGTGTCATTGCAAAGTATTTCTCTTGCTCCATCTGACTACACATTTGACATTGTAGCAAATACAATTTGATCACAGATTTTTAAACATCCAGTACACACTCTCATATGCCTTATATATTGCACATTTACTGCACTGTTACTGAATCCATGCAACTGTAACTTAAAACATCACTGTAATGATGTTACATAATCTCACTCTACCCCATGCTGTTTACACTGATGAACGTTCACTCACCTCTAGGTGCAGGATGCTTGAAACTGACAGTGAAGCTGACGGCAACACCTACTTTCTGATTATTTCAGCTAATAATTATCTGACAACTGATATGGCATTTAAATTGTATTCCCAGATGCTTAATTTATCCTTAAATATGAAAAAAAAAACAAGACGGTGACATTACATCACAGGTAACATACAACTTTGATACCAATACACTCACAGTATTCAGAACAGGAGTATATCAAAAGAGGTACACATAAAGTTTAGCCCTAAAGTATAACGTTTTATTCACATAAATAATTACTCATATTTTCTGTAAACCAAAAAGTTTGTTTCTGATGGGAAATGATACAAGTACTGCACTAAAGATTATCATCTTTAGTGCAGTACTTGTAAGACAGTATGCAAGGGGTATCATTTTGGATGCCTTTTAACAGAACTGGCATGTCGAAAATTATTTATACCCTTCTAAATAAATTATGGAAAAGCCTTTAGTGGCTCTACCTCAATCAAGTTTTTCTTATAAGTACTGAAAAACGTTTAGCAGGTTTTATGGGGATTTTGTCGGTTCATCCAGGCAGGTTTAAAGGCCTAGTTGCCATCACCCTAATTTTAACTGGTTGGAACTGATGGAAAGATGGGTGAAGTACTACCTGTTTGTGTATAATTAGGTAAACTAAAACTAAGCATGACCACATAAAAACCATAAGTATTTGTTTCTGCTACACTTGTAGTTTTCCAGTTATGGAACTAAAAATAGAAGTTCAGCTCTGAGCCTGTACCGACTGATCATTTTGCACTCTTTAAGCACTAAACAAGACTAAACATGCTGTTCTAAAGATATCATTTCCCAGAACGCCAGCGACAAACAAACCAGAAGCTGTAACATAAATAACCAAGTTTGTCCTGTTCGTTGTTTATAATTTAAGACTGTTCACGTCAGAATAATATGAAGATGAAAAATCATTCTTTAAATAAGCAACACAGTGGGCTATAGTCTGCTTAAATTATGTAATTATAGCTCAGTTGCTGATCTGTTAAAGAACCCTGAAGTTAAATAAATTACCTAACAGCAACTGACCCAATGCAAATGACTGAGTTATTGAAATATATATCAAATGTTTAAGAGTTTATACAAAAGAGATTTCTTTTACCAGCTATGATTAGCTTTGAAACCATTGATAGATGCATAACATATTTATTGAAGTTCATTTTCTGTCTGTTTATTCTAATTTATTAGAAAAAATACAACACAGTGTGATTTATCATCCTGCAGGACCTCAGGCCTTTGCATGCTGGTCGCTGTGAGTATCTCTCCAATGAAGCTGCATCTGAGCGTGACGTAAGACACCTTAATCATATTTTACCCACTTTTCATGTACTAAGTCCTAAATTCATCCTCATTAAATTGTCCGTGGGTGAGGCTGTTGTGTCCTTTAGCGATGAATAGTGAAGGTCCTGAAAAAAGATGAGAACATGACGTAGTTTCTGACCCTCAGGTGTCATGCTACACACCACGTTCATCATGTAAGCTGCACGTGAAGAGCAACACCTGTTACTGCTGTGACCTCTACAACTGTGGGAGGTGAGGACTTTGTTTAAAACGAACTAAAAAAGTGTGGCTTGCAGTGTTGCTGTCATTGTTTCGATTTTCAGTAGAGATGCACCAATTAATTGGCCCGATATTGGATTTAAAGATCGCCTCTATGGTCATCAGGCCAAGTACAAAAAAGGGCATCGATATCAAGAACTCTCAGATGTTTCAATGTATAAACGCATCAACCAGCAGCCTGTACTTTGAAGCAAATTTCTGAGTTTGAAGAAAGTCTGAGAAAGGTTAGACATATACTTTGATGTATCTATGTAACTACTTCCTCTGTCAAAAATCCTACATTACATTTTTCTTTCTTACATGTTTTAGTGCTTCGAAAATAAAATCTGAATTGGTCAAAATCTAAATTAGCGGGTCAGACGTCAAAAAAATGTAAATCAGGATCACCCAGGAAAGTGAAATCGGTGCATCTCTAATTTTCAGCAGGAGATTTATTTGCAATGCAGCTTTGATTGCATCAGAACAAGAATGTTTCTTTTCTTTTTGACTTTTGTTTCAGAGAACCTCTTATGGGACTTCAGAATAAAGATGTTTTGAAAAAGTTTAGGAAGTCATCCATGATTTGGAAGTAGGTCCCTTTTTCAGACCGATAATGCCCATTGTAGATCAGTTCAGCATTTTTTCCATCTAGATCTAGTTATTAATAAAAACCATCATAGAAAAGTGTTGTTTAGTTCATCTCTCCATGTTCTGTTTGTGGCTGACCTTACATTTATCCATTCGTTTCATTTTTGGTCGACTTTTCAAAGCCTCAGTAGCTGCGTTTCCATTACAAAGGTGCGCGAATCTTCATCGATTTTCTGCTAATGTCGAAAAAAGACAATTTCGCAATTGCACTGTTTCCGTTTAATAAGAAAGGAAATTAAAATCACACATGAATAAGCTTGTTCACGTGACAAGTCATTAAAAAACATGCTCGCCATGATCCTCCAACTACTTCCTGTTGTCATCTTCTTCGTGGTTGATCATGTGACTCATGTGATGGGAAACAAGTGTTTCCATTGCAGTTTTGCGACATAAACTAATTTCGATACGGCCGAAAAACCACCTCATCCTAGCAGCAAAACATTTCTCGAAAAAGTATAATTTTTTTTTTTCGAAAATGGCGTGTTTCCATTCAGCGAATTTCTTTCCGTAATTTCAGTTTGCACAGTTTCAAGGTTAATGGAAACGCAGCTAACGGTGACCATTTACACGAATGCAACCATAAATCAAAACCTGTTATCCATCTTTAACAGTTTGCTGTCGATAACTGAAGAATAACCTCTCACTGACCCTTTCAGTGACCTTTGTGACTTGACTGTAGGCTGTTTCCCTCTCTGTCCCACTCATTGGCCTAGCCGTGCAGAGGTGATGGGAGGCTACCATGAATACACAGATGTGAAAAGCTGCCAGGACGTAGTGCACCTTTACTACCTGCTGTGGTCTGCTACCATCCTGAACATTGTGGCTCTTTTTCTGGGCATTATTACCGCAGCTGTCCTGGGAGGCTTCAAGGACATGGTAGGTCCAGGTATTAATGCATGTATGTGGACTTGAGTCACTGAAACTTAGATCTGTAGTTATGTGTCTTTTTAGACACCTCTTTCTACTCTTATCATCATTGCTGGTAATACTTTGGAGGCCCCTTTTGGCAATATGACAGCTTTTAATCTTCTGTCATTAAAAGGATCATTGGAGCATGCAGACAGAGGGATCCTTGTCTTATGCTCTCTTCTCTTAAGTTCGCCCTATTAAGACTGTAGCATTTAAGTTTGGGAGCTGAGATGACCACGTAAAAAGAGCAAATTTGTGTCCATTTTTGGGAGGATCTTTTTAATCATAATCCTGCTGAAAATGCACAGATGAATAATTTAGTGCTTTCTGACAGAAGCCACCAGGTTTTATTTAAAATATCTTTGTACTTTAATGAGTTCATGATACCATGGACTCTGAAAAGTTTCCCAGGGCCTTTGCAAAAGAAAAGGCCCACAGCATCACAGATCATCCACCATACTTAACAGTGGGCATCAGGTGCTTTCCTCATATTAATCCTTTGTTTACACCAAACCTGCAGAGATTGTTTGGTGCTGAAAAGCTCAGTTTTAGTTTCATCTCATCTTTGCACTTCAGTCAGGTATCACTTAGCAAACTTTACAAATTTGTGATTATAGCACGAAATATGTTTTTTCCTGACATGTCTCCTGAACAACTGGCTAGTTTGTAACTTGAACATAATAGTTATGGAGGCATATGCCACTCTTTCCTGCAGCATTCTAACAGTGAGCTTTAAGGAATCTTTTCTTATATTTTTCCTTGTATCCTGCTAACTGCATGGTGGCAAGATAAGCCTCTGTCTTTGTCCAGTCTTCTTTGTCACTCTTCCAGTTGTCTTGAATTAATTATTATTACTCTCACTGTAGAAATGGATAGGATTAGGTGAGTAGCTATGTTTTGCTGTGATTTTCTGACTTAGTTAGATTAACATACCTGTATTTCTTGAGCAGTATAATCTCTTGTCTTTCCCATTTTGAAGAGTGGCTAAGGGAAATAGGCCTCTCTGTCATGTTATATGTAAAATCCATGGAAACTTGTAGTCATGAATTAATAATTAGCAGTTCTTAGACACTATGATCAACTTAAAAAAGTAAAGTATTATTTTAAAAAATGTGTCACCCACATTTCCTTTATAGAAATTGTTAGCAGTGCCAATAAATGAGGCAAAATACATCTCCTAACATGAGATTTTCCTCCCACTAAATAAATTAACACATTTTAAAGGCTGGATTTTTTTTTTTTTTTATTTTTTTTTTTTTTTTTTTTAATGCAGGCATGTCTCTACCAGAGATACTATAACGAAGGAGATCACTGTAAATAAACATCTGTCATGTTTTTTGTTTCAGATGCCTGCTCCTGCTTCAGAGAGTACATCTGAACCAGAGGCCATCGCTGCTCCAGTCCCCCCAGCTCCTCCACCTCCCACCACTTCTCTCCACCTGTATCACAACACTGCCCCCTGCCTGCCGCCTTACACCGCCTACGACTTGCAGGTACACGAACACTGAAATGATGGCAGAAATAAATCAGTCAGCATCACAGGTTCATGTTACATTAATTATATCAGTAGCTAAATTAAGACTGGTATCTTTTATGCTGAAAACATTATGGTGATTATTCTGTTTTATTCATGATAACGACAATGTTGCAACATTGTGGAACGCTGGTGAACGTGTTCTTTTCTTTAATAATATGCTTTAGTTTTCACAGCCAAAAGCTGTTTGTTAAATAAAATAAAACTGAATATAAGATACTCTATGTAAGTGTTTTTCAACCCTGGTTCTTAATCTAATGAGCTTTGACAGCTTTATCAGTTTTTGTTTTCTTAAACTTTTCCATAAATGCATCAGTCATGTAGCACCTGAGCCATTACATACATTTGAGAGACAGGATAGCAGTAGAGTCACTGGAAGCACCACAAATCACGACTGTAAAATATAGGGGTGGGAATCTTTTACTACCTTACGATTCGATTCCGATTTTGGGGGCTACAATTCGATTCAAAATCGATTTTTGAGTCAAAACAATTATTCAGAATGATTTCCACTTTAATCTACCGGTGTGCACAGAATCCTCATGATCTACCCCAGTCTGCTTTACAAGGTGGAATGACAAATGGAGGTAAAGTGTCACATTTATTTAATTTTAAATAATAATCCATGCTTAGATGAAATCACTCCCTTCCTGCATCCCCCGTTTTGTTTTTATGAAGCTTCATGGAGACAGCACGATATGTTTCTGCAGACAGCTTCCTCCATGGACTATGGCGTTGCAATTTCCATCCTGAGGTTTTTTGTCATTTGACAATCTTTGAAGAATTGTAAAAAATGTACATCATTCCTCACCACGTCGGCTAAAAGTTCTGTATTCATGTCACCTGTGGATACAGAAACCGGATACTAGAAGCGGACTAGTTGAATCGAGATATCAACATTGCTGTCCGAGCGCATTTCTGCATAAAACACGGCCACAAACTTCTGACCAATCACACAAAACACAGCACAGAGCTCTATATGGAGGAGTATATAGCATATCTCAGCTCAGCTGTAGCTTAGCTCCGTGTATTTGAGGTGTTCTCGAAGTGCTCAATCTTCATTTTGCAAACTTTCCATATAGTGAAGCTCATTTTAAGCGAGGTCTTCCTGGGATTTGGTTAAGAAAAATTAAAAATAAAAGTCCAAATGTTTGCCGGCAAGACGGGCCAGTTGAATCCCTCTCTCGTTCATTTTTGTAGTTTCCTCTTTATTGTGGTGCCCTCCGCGCATGCGTAAGTTCCACTCCCGTCTGCGTGGTGACGTCAGAATGCCCAGCGTCGTTACAAAATGGAGGAGGATTTGTTTTCTATTTTTATTTTCTAAAATCGATTCTGGGACATTTTAAATTGATTCTGAATCCTAGTAGATGAGAATCTCGATTTTTACGTGAATCGATTTTTTGGCACGCCCCTAAAATACCGTTTAGCAGGACGACCTTTGGACAGAGCCTTCTCTGTTAAGAGTTGTAAGTTTTGGATTTCACTACCATCTGATTTCAAGACCATAACTGACATTAAAATGTTCACTTCAAGGCTTAAGAACTGGCTAAAAATGAACCAGAACTGTACTCATTTTAAAATATTGCAATTGTTTTGATTCTGTAGTTTTAAATACATTGTTTTATATCTCTTTTTGATCTTTTTTTTTTTTTTTTTTTTTTTTTTTTTGTATTTACTGTTGGTCTTACCTCTTCGTTTAAATCAACGGTTAAAGGTCCTTCTAGGGACGGGTGTTGCGAATTAGCGATGGCTGTAAGACAGCAGATTGTCTTTATCTATGTTTCTTGTGTCTGTCCATATCAAATAAACAATAAAAGCCACACTGCCTTGCATATGTTTAATGCTGCGTTCTAGTTGTAGTCGGAATTCAGAAATTCTGACATCCCAGTCGGAAAAATCAACTTGAACGCCTTCTGAAGTCGGATTTTCCACTGGGAAAATGGGAGCAGCTCCAAATAACCCCAGTTGTGACTTGTCCGCGTTACAATATGGCCGCTCCTCGCAGTAGTACCGAAGCTGAGAGCGGACGTGTCACGCTTAAATTTTTTTTCTGATGGTTTTCTCGAGATAACGACTTAATTTCGAGAAAACAAAGTTTGTTTTCTCGAGATCACGAGATGATTGGTGTGTGTGTTAAACCTGATTCCATCATTCAAATGCCACACCAGCGGGAGAGGACTTATAAGTGTAAGTCATGGCATGCATGTGTAATTCTGTGAATAAGTGATACCATAGACCATGATGACACCACGTCGTTGGTCGTATGATTAAACCATCGGGAAATTAACTCGTTATCTCAAGAAAATGGCCATCGTTATTTAGTGATAACGAGGTAAATAACTCATTATCTCAAGCTAACCATCAGGAAAATAAACATGCGAGTACAACCGCTCTCGGCTTCCGTACCAGTAGTAAGTTGTAGTAGAAACATGTTTATTTGAAGACTGCATCTACTTTTAGATTGCATCTAAAATCAATGTTGCATGTAGCGCCTGCAACTCTAAACTGAACAAATTAAAAGTGGTGTTTGCTTATGGAAAGTAAAGCTTAAAATGATGTTCGTAAGAGGTACAGTGGTTACAGTGGCTACTTGGTCGTCGCCATGTTAAAATCAAGACTTTCTTGGGTGTGACGTCAAACCCAGCTCCAAGTTCTGATTTCCGAGGTAACTGGAATGCAGCATCAGTGCTTCCCTGCTTCAGCAAACCTGATTCAGATGAGAGGAGTTCAGCAACAGGCTGTTAATCAGCCATCAGGTGAAACCAAGTGTGCTGAAGCAGAGAAAGACCTAAAACATGCAGGGAAATGTGCCTTGAGGGCCAGTGTTCTTCTTCTTGTTTGGTACGCATTACCGCCACCTACTGGTGTGGAGTGTGGCTCCAAATGTCTATTTTATCATATACATGAATTACCAATGATCAAATTGTTTCTCAACTTTGTCCTCCTAAAAAAACGAATTAATTTTTCCCTGTAGTATATTTATTAAATTAAATGGTTTTTTCCCCTAAAGTCCTCCAACATTAACCTTTGTTTCTCATATCTCTAGCATACTAAAATCACATGTTCTATTGTTTCAGATTCTCCACAATATTGAGATTTTCCCGTATTATGTTTACTTATTGTAAATAATGTATAATTGAATCCAGTGTGACAATCTTGTTGAGGACCAGGGCTGAAAAATACTGCTCTATATTATGAATATTCTAATGTCAACACTTAATACACTGCAAAAACACAAAATCTTAAGTATTTTTGGTCTAGTTTCTTGTAAAAATGCCTTGAAAACACTTGAAATAAGACAAAACTAACTTACAAGTAACTTCTCACCATGATATAGAAGCTTGTTTTAAGTCAATAATTCCTTAATATTGATGAAAAATTACTAGTTATAAGTAACTCTGTGGAGTTGGAGTTGAAGACACCATTATACACCTGTGTCAACAAACCCACTGTCATCTGGACAAAGCAGGCAGCACTGTGAGGATCATGTTCTTTGATTTCTCCAGTGCATTTAACATAATTCAGCTTGATTTGCTTTGTCTGAAACTCCAGAGGACACAGGTGGAGGCCTCAACAATCGCCTGGATCAATGACTACCTGACAAACAGACCACAGTTTGTGAGACTGAAGGACTGTGTGTCTAACCAGGTGGTCAGCAGCACAGGAGCACCACAGGGGACTGTACTCTCACCATTCCTTTTCACTCTGTACTCTTCAGACTTCCAGCACAAGTCAGACTCTGGTCATCTACAGAAATACTCATATGACTCTGCAGTGGTCGGGTGGATCAGAGATGGACAAGAAGCTGAGTAGAGAGAGCTGGTGGACCGCTTTGTGTCATGGTGTGGAAACAATCATCTTATCTTGAATGTGAACAAAACAAAGGAGATGATTGTAGATTTGAGGAGAAACAGGATTAGATCAAACACTATTTCCATCATGGGAGAAGAAGTGGAGGTGGTTGAGGAATATAAATACCTCGGTGTTCATCTAGACAACAGATTGGACTGGAGACTCAACAGTGAAGCCATTTACAAGAAAGGACAGAGCAGACTGTACTTCTTGAGGAAGCTAAGGTCCTTCAAGGTTTGCAGCAAGATGTTTCAGATCTTCTATAAGTCTGTTGTTGAGAGCGTCATCTCCTCTGCCATCATCTGTTGGTGCAGCAGCATCAGAGCCAGGGACCTAAAAAGGCTCAATAACCTGATAAAGAAGGCTGGGGACGACTGAGGAACCTCTGGAGATGATGATGCAAAGAAGGAGTTTACATAAAATCAAGAAAATTATGGACAACCCTGACCATCCTCTTCATGAGACTGTGATTGGAAAACAGTCTCTTCAGTCAGAGGCTACTTCAGACTGGTTGTAAAACGGACCGCTACAGGAGATCTTTCCTGCCCACAGCCATCACCATCTATAATAACTCCTTGACTAAATGAGTTACATCAACATTTAATTTCTCTTTGGGATAAATAAAGTATTTTTGAATTTGAATTTGAAATAATCTGCAAGTGGGATATTTTAACTTATAATATGGGACAATGTCTTGTTCCACTGGCAGATTATTTCACTTATAACTGGAACTTTTTCATCAATATTAAGGAATTATTGACTTAAAACAAGCCCCTATATCTGCTGAAAAATCACTCATAAGTTGTTTTTGTCTTACTTCAAGTGTCTTTGAGATATTTGTACCAGAAATTAGACCAGAAGTACTTGGTAAGATTTTATACATTCGCAGTGAGCAGCAAAACTATCGCTCTGATGAATGTTTTGTTGTTTGCTGCAGGGTTCCTACCTGTTTCCTGACTCCTCGGGTCTGTCAGATGACTCCCAGTCTGGAGCCAGCCACCTGTGGCCCACTTTGATTCCTCCTCGCTACTCCCCTCCTCATGAACACCCTGACGAGAAACCGCCACCATACAGCCCGTAGGACAGCTTCAAGAGATGAAAACACGCGAGGATCTTTCAGGTGTCGGGAGATACTCACTCACATTCTGTGGGCTTTTCTTCACAAACGTTTAAAGATGTGTTGAAGAAAGGAAAGGAAAGGGTGAGGGAAGGACGCGACCACAGGGCGGGCTAGCAGGACTAGGGCTAGGACTCACACTCTGGCCCGCTCTGTGTGTCCATATTCGTGCCGAGAGAGATACAACCTGCTCACCGGCAGGTTTGTTTACACATCTATCTGCCTTAATGCATACGGACTTCGAACACTGCGCCATTTAAAGACTTGGGCTTCTTCTGTACAGAAACTCTCCTCCAGCTCATACTTTGTTCATGTGTCATTAACGGAAACTTAAAGTAAAACAAGCAAAAAAAAAAAAAAAAGGCTTTCTGCCTCAACCGGAGCAGAAGAAATTGGCTGAAAGAGACTCCATCACTGTCAAGCTAGTTGGAAGCTTTGGTGTCCAGATATGAATCAGGTTGAGAAGTCTGAACTTCACTCGCACACCCAACAAATCATCTCTGAAGCAGTTTATAATCTCTGAACGTTACTAGAAGGAACTGTTTGTCGTAATGAAGGCATTACATGCTTATGTTTGTACAGTAGCATGTTGTAGTTAGCACAGCTAGGCCTCAGATGTAAAGCAGATCATGTTATTTATTTCTGTTCTCTTCTGTGTGGTGAACAGAGCAATACTATTCAGGAAATAAACTATTGAATCTACTAAGTAGCTGCTGAGGAGAAATATTTAACACTATTTATTCTATTTCTACCAAAAGCTGTGAAGCAGATATGATTAAATATGTTTCACGTTAAGTAGGAATAATTTTTCGTTTCATTTGTATCAGGAAGCTGAAATTTTTCCTGAAACTTGTGTTCCCAGAGAAACCTAGAGCTAAAAATTCAACGTTGTCACATGTATGAAATGCAGTAAAAGCTGCAGAAATATACTCTTGTGATGCCATCCATCCATCATTTTCCACTTGTCCGGGGTCGGGTCGCAGTGGCAGCAGCTTCAGCAGAGGCCCAGACTTTCCTCTCTCCAGCCACTTGAGCCAGCTCCTCTGGGGGAATCCCAAGGCGTCCCCAGGCCTGGTTGATGTAAATTTAAAATCAGCTACTCACACATTACTGTGGAGCTATTTGGAAAGGTGTTCATTATGTAACAGTATGTAACTTTTGCAGTATGCACCGCAAAAACACAAAATCTCACCAAGTATTTCTGGTCTTGTTTCTAGTGCAAATATCTTGAATACACTTGAAATAAGACAAAACTAACAAGTAACTTTTCAACAGATATAGGAGCTTGTTTTAAGTCAATAATTCCTTAATACTGATGAAAAACTGCGAGTTATAAGTGAAATAATCTGCCAGTGGGACAAGACGTTTTAACTTATAATATGGGACAATGTCTTGTTCCACTGGCAGATTATTTCACTTATAACAAGAATTTTTTCATCAATATCAAGGAATTATTGACTTAAAACCAGCTCCTATATCTGCTGAAAAGTTACTTGTAAGTTAGTTTGGTCTTATTTCAAGTGTATTAAGATATTTGTACCAGAAACTAGATCAGAAATACTTGGTAAGATTTTGTGTTTTTACAGTGTGTTTTTTACATATTTGTTGAAACTGTAATTACGTCTTGACAGTATAACATGAGACAAATAATCAGTGAAAAAAAAATCAAGCTTCTCTGCTTCCTCCCTGTGGTCCTACTGAGGGTCTTAGTGCTGTCAATCACCCTCATGTATGCGCCGCTCACACACTCCCCCTGGCTCTCTGCTACACTACAGCTGGTTCACCACAACATAGCCTGCTGCTAATGCTAAGGCTAGTTAGCATGGCCATCAGCGACGGCGGATACACAGTTTCCCTGGAGCGGTAAGTTGTTTTTGCACCATTAGCACATTCAGTAGCGCGTTACACGAGGGTGATTGACAGCACGAAGACCTTCCTTCTGGCTCTGATTGGTTGTTTTAGGTTGGGAGCGGCGCATTTCTGCAGATGGCTGTAGGACCACAGGGAGGAGGCAGAGGAGCTCGATATTTTTTTACAGATTATCTGTCTCGTGTCACGACATGGTGACAGTTTGAACAAATATGTAAAAAAAAAAAAAAAAAAAAAAAAAAATATATATATATATATATATATTTTTTATAAAAGTTACGTACTGCAGCTTTAAGTGTTTAAATGCATCTCAATAAATTTGAAAATCACCATAAGAGCATTAATTTTACCTCATACGTTATATAGTCATTACACTCAAGAACGATGATTATGGCGTACAGCTAATGAAAACACAAAACTTAATCATTAAAATAAAGTATTTAATAACAAATTAAAGTTTTAACACAAAAATATTGTTTAATGCTGACTTGACAGTTTCCATCAGTTAGTCACTGACTTCCTTTAGGTCAGTGATAAACTACCCTGCTGTGCACAAAGAGCTCCATCCGAGCATATTAATGGAAAGTTTAGTGGAAGAAAAAAGTGTTCTAGAAAAAGGTTTACAAGCGACAGGGATAATGACAACCTTGAGAGGAAGCCCATTCGATTTAAGCTATATCAGAACTGCTTTACCTGGGCTGAGGTCCTCTTTTCAGATGAATGTAAAGTTTGTATTTCATTTGGAAATCAAGGTCCTGGAGTCTAAAGGATGAGTGGAGAAGAACAGAATCCACAGTCAGTGATTCAGGGAGCCATGTCATCTGCTGGTGTTTGACCTCTGTGTTTTATCGAGTCCAAAGTCAGCGCAGCCGTCGACCTGGAAATTTTAGAGCACTTATTGCTTCCTTCAGCTGACGAGCTTTATGGAGATGTTAATTTAATTTTCCAGCAGGACTTGGTGCCTGCCTACACTGCCAAGAGTGCTGATGCCTGCTGTAATGACCATAGTAACACTGTGATACTTGATTGGATCAAACTGGCCTGACCCGAACCCTATAGAGAATCTATGGAGTGTTGTCAAGAGGAAGATGAGAGACGCCAGACCCAACAATGCAGATGAGCTGATGGCCGCTATCAAAGCAACCTGAGCTTCCATTAAAACTCAGAACTACAAGCTGATCACCTCCATGCAGTAATTCAACCAAAAGGAGCCCCAACCAAGTATTGAGTGCATATGCTGTACAGTACATGAGAATACCTTTAGGTAGGCTGACATTTCTCTTTTAAAATTATTTATATTATCTTAAATGATGCTCTAATTTGGGGTTTTTCATTAGATGCGAGCCATAACCATCTAAATAAACAGAATGCTTGAAATACATCACTCATATTTGAATAACTGAGCAATTTTCACACTGATATTCTGATTTATTGAGATGCACTTGCATTATGTTCTTATTAGTCACTGAGCACACAGCCAGCAAATCATACTGGTTTCCCAATTCCAGTAGTTCGATGCAGCATCGTCCCCATATCATCTAATCGTCACGTCGCCTTCCCCACTTCACACAGATACAGTCAGTGCTGGATTCGCTGATGGCATTTAAAGAGAACGTGAAGCCAAAGTATAAGCCCACATCAGCTTCTCTCTTTAATATTTCAGCATCATGTTGTCTGGAGCAGATGAAGGATCAGCTTCTTCCTGCTCTTTACCAACAAATCATTTGTGATTCACGTGTATTTTTGCTTCACCAAAGCTGACGGTGTGACTGTAGATTTCTCTGCTGATATTCCAAATAAACAATGTTGGTTTTAATCTTTGGGTTGGTACATCTGGTTCTGAGTGTTGAAAAGTTACATGGGTTTTATTAAATTTGATAGAGATTAATTATGCATGGCTGGTGGATCATATTGTCTATGAAGCAGATATTGCTCCTGACTCTGCAAAATATCTGATCAATTTATTTTTTCAACAGGTTTGCGCGGCAAAAATTCAAAAACCAAGTATTTTTAGTCTAGTTTCTAGTGCTAATCTATTGAATACGCTTGAAATAAGTAACTTTTTGCAGATATAGAAGCTTGTTTTAGGTCAATAATTCCTTAATATTGATGAAAAAGTTCTAGATATAAGTGAAATAATCTGCCTATGGAACAAGACTTTAACTTATAATATGGAAAAAATCTCTTGTTCCACTGGCAGATTATTTCACTCAACTAGAACTTTTTCATCAAAATAAAGGAATTATCGACTTAAACAAGCTCCTATATCTGCTGAAAAGTTACTTGAAATAAGACAAAACTAACTTACAAGTGCATTCAAGATATTTGCTCTAGAAACTAGACCAGAAATACTTGGTGAGATTTTTTGTTTTTGCAGTGTGGGGGAGTTTACGCAACTCTTTCAGTCAGTATTACCAGAAAAAAAACCATTTTAATCAGGAAACCCACAAATAATACCGTTTCCACAATTGTTTTGCACAAAAACCTTTTTTTCTTGCTAAAAGGCTTTTTGGTGACTTAAATGAATGAAATGGCAATCGCCCCTCTTTAGTATCATGCAGTAACAACTTTATATTTTTTGTAGCATAAAAATAAAAAGGGCATATTACACAATGAAGCATATCATACGCCATATTTATTGAAAAACATAATCTGTAGCATTTAATCTGATAAACAAGACAGATTGATTCAAGATTTAGCGCTACCTTTACCTGCAAGAAGACAGTTCTAATTTCTGACAT
This sequence comes from Anableps anableps, assembly GCA_014839685.1. Taxonomy (NCBI): domain Eukaryota; kingdom Metazoa; phylum Chordata; class Actinopteri; order Cyprinodontiformes; family Anablepidae; genus Anableps; species Anableps anableps. The sequence goes on along the minus strand of CM026074.1, from coordinate 29,086,367 downwards.
GATGTAAAAAAAAGGCAACAAAAACCCTGGAAAGTTAAGTGCGAAATACAAATAAATCTTAGTTAAAATCCCTACCTTTACATTTAAAATAATAAAAAACAAATCCATCTTATACTACGTAATTATTCCAATGAAACTGTACAAATTTCCTGCCACAAGACCCAGATGTGGCAACAAGGACATCATGAAAAAATATATTTTACAAAACAAAAACAATGAAAAAACAAACAAACCTATTCCTACAATCATTATCTGAAGTTCCTACTATTAACAGGTGAAGCATTGTATTGACAGATTTAATATTTGAATAATCTTATTGCATTTTATAAGTTTTATTTAACACATTTCTTTCAGAACAAAAAAATGCAGTGAAATACGAATGTTCAGACAAGAAGACAGGAAAAAGGACGCGTGGTTTGATAAAAAGAATGAATCAGTTCCTGCCTCGGACAGCAGCTTTCAGCTGTTTTAGACATCATGGCCTAAGTGTTACAAATACATTCATCTCACATTTCAACATGAAACATGCTGGGTGATTATTATACATTACTTGAGCCTCACCTTTGAATTTTAGTAGCGTCAGTAAGTTGAACAGAACATTATTCTGTTGGATGATCAAATCCAAGTGAAATCAGCGATTAACGGATTCCAGAGTATCCATAATTCTTATGTGACAAAGTTTAAAGCCAGTTTAATTTCATTGAAAGGGAAACAACTGGACCTTAACTGTGGTGAACAAATGAGAACACGTGTGCTTTTACTTTTCCAGTCTGGTATGAAAAATGCTGCATCAGCTTCTAAAAGATACATCATCTGTGACGATAATTTTCGAACAATATTGACAGATGACTGGGCAAAGTTTCACATTTACAATAAGAGCTGAAAGCTCAACCGGTTTGAAAATAAGTTAAAAACATTTAGACTTTCCCGAAAGCCTTAATTTGCAGTGGGTTTAGATTTAGTCACAAAACACGATGTGAATTTGAGGACAAAAATGGAGGAGTAACCGAGAAGGCACAGGATATACAGAGGACTGATTGTTTCTCAGCGGCTCTATGGTGTGATGTACTCAAACTCCATGGGTCCCTGTGGAGGGGAGCTCACCGGCTGGGACTCAGAGTCTGGTTGCATGTGGGCCCCCGGCTCGGTGAAGAGGTCGTCCCAGTACATCCCGCTCTGGGCCGAGGAGTGGATGGCCTCCATGTCTGCCGAGCTCATCTCCTGCATGCTGCCGTCCTCGGATATGAAAGGCGCTCCCGGTAAGTCGGTCACGTACGACTTCTTCTTCGATCTGCACGGCAGCAGGCGGTACAGGTTGTTGTCGCCGTCGTCCTTCTGCTTCCTCCCGCTGGGATCCTGATTGTGGACTTGCTTGCAGTGATTGGAGAGCACCTGGTAATTCTGGAACATTTCGTTACACAACAGGCACTGGTAGCGCCTCTCGCCCGTGTGGCATACTTCATGTTTAGTTCTGTACTCTGCCAGGGCAAAGACCTTGTTGCAGAAGCGACACGGGTATTTCTTTTCCCACGAGTGAGTGTTGAAGTGACGCCGGAGGCTCGTGATGCACACATATGGGCGCTTACATACGGCACAAACGTAGAAAGTCTTTCCATCCATGATCAGCTCGTAGTGATCCTCCAGCTCCATTTTATTCTTCTTCCTGTTTGGACTGTGTGTTGGCGACAGCGGCATTTGCTCAAAGGCTTTTTTGGGCGTTGCCATTAAAGCTCTTTTCCCTTTGTTGGATTTGGAACCTCCTTCTCCCGGATCTTCTTTCGTTTGGACAATGTCATAGGTGTCCTCTCCGATGTTGGCATATACTTTGCAGCCTGACGAAAGAGAATCAATTTCCGCGCCAGTGTTGAGGGTCACCGTCTGCTTTGCTTCTATGGTTCCCTTGGGGTTGTTAGCAGGAAGAGCAGAGACTCCAGAAACATCCAGCAGCCTTATCTTAGGATCGCCCTGCTGAGATGAAGAAGCGACTTGCTTCTTGTGGACTCCCATCATGTCGCTGTTTTCAGATGACTGGGAAACACTCGTCGGCTCAGGGGAGAGGCTGCCTGACTGGGCGTGTGTTGTGGGGACGCTTCTCGAGGAAGCGGGGGAGTTACTGGAGCTGCTGTCCGGACTGCAGAGAGGGCTGTTCACTCCTCCGCTGATTATGGGACACTTTGCACCGTTAGTTTTTGGGATGGTCGCTGCTTTTCCTGCATCTGCTGCGACATGATTTGAATCTTCAGTTTGTTTGGATTCAACGCTTTCCGATTCCACTTTGTCCAAATCAATGATCTCAGAGGGGTTGGCTCTCAGACTCGCTGCTCTGCTTTGAGCATCCGTACTCGAGACAAACACAACGTCGTCTGCGTCCTCCTCCTCGCCTGCAAGTTTCTTTGTCTGATTGAATTCCTCTGCAGAAATGGAGAAGGACTCCGTGATAACAGGCATAGTCTCTGAACATGCATCGCTTTTGTTCCCCGTCTCCTGTGACAAACCCGGCAGACCTTTCACTTGCGACAGCGGCGAATGCAAGTTAGCAATAAACTTTACTCCCAGAATCTTCCCGGCACGTATGAGTTCCTCCAGCATGTCAGAACGCACACGGACAATCCTGGAGCTGTAGATATAGTTGAGGATGTGCTCAAAGATTTCTGGCTTGATGAAGTTCAGCTCGATGACTTGCCCGGCGACAGCAAAAAGCTGGTAAAAGTACGTGCTCGAAGCAGACAGGATTGTTTTGTGCGCTCTGAATTTCTTGTCCTGTATGATGATGGTGATGTCACAAAACAAGCCATTACTTCGCTGCTCGTTCAGAGACTTCAGGACAGCTGCTGAATACTGCGTGTCGGTCGCAGATATCAGCTTTAGGCTTGGCATGGCTACAGAAAGGGAGGGAAATGAAACAAAACAATAAAATCAGAGTCCAGTCTGTGTAGTCAGCTATAGCAATTTCCAATCTGTTGCTTTTTCAGGTGCCTCATTCATTTACCGTCACAACAGAACAAGCATAACTCGCTATGCAAGAGAGTTAAATGAACAGCAACTTGAAATGTTTGTTCACATTATATATGATCTCATACGCTCCAGAGTTCAAGATAGAGAGAAATGTCTATTCTTATCACATTCAACCACAAACTTAAATGTATTTTATTGGGATTAATTAGATGAAACCAAAACAAAGAAGTGGTTAAATGTGAAGTCTAGAAAAAAAAATCATCAATAAAAATGTTTAAAGTTATTTTATAGAGCCTTGTCTCAGCCAGCTTTGCTGAACATCTAGAGACTGAAATTTTGCCCATTTATCTTTGCAATGTAGCTCAAACTCAGATTACTTGGATTACATAAATTGTGCCTAAAGTTTTCTATTAACTAATTTCTGATAGAGGATTTTCAACACAGAGTAATGCTTCCAACTAAACCAGTGGTGTATAAACTTTTACCCATGAGGGCTAAAATCGTCAAGTTAAAAGAAACTTGCGCCACTAAAATTTTGGCAACCTGGCTTTTAGTAAAAGGTGCTGGATGCTTGCAGTACTGTTTACCACACAAATGCAGAGACCTGGTAATAAACGAGACATAATTTGCATTGTAAACATTTTTTATTTAAAGATTTTCCATTTGAATCAACTGGTTATGACTTCTGGGCCAGATTTAATCCATTCAAGAACTGCAAAATAATTCAAAAAGGTCCCCAGGCTGAATTTCAGGCTCCACTAATCTAAACCAATCCATTGCATTGTTTAAACTGGAACTTCTGCCCCAGTCTGAAATGTTTTCAGGCTCCAGGGTTTCCTTGTTTGCAGCGCCATCCATCTTCCATATCCCCACAGCTTGATGCTGCCACCACCATGTTACTTCATGGGAATGTTTAGTTTAGAAAGATATCCAGTGCCAGTTTTCCGGTACGCATAGCATTTTGCATGTTTAGTTTCTTCCTCACGATTATGCATCGCTTAGTGCTGGTCTATCACGCAAAATCCGAATGATATCAATAAAATACAGTGAAGTTCAAGAGGTATAAACAGGAAATGAAATTGCCTCCAGCTGTAAGGTCACTACAAATAATTATTTAAAAAGGAAGGAGACAAGCAAATGATTTAACAAACTGTTGTGGAGTGAAGAAGAATACTTACTCTGTTTAAGAGCTTTTAAAGAACTAAAACAATGAGGGTGTCCAAGCTAATGGTCGCTGACAGTATAGTTTTATTAATAATACCGCAACTGTTACATTTTATTTCATACAGGAACCTTGAAACTGCCTTTATTAACAACAGTCTATGCTGGTTTCACAAGTATTGTGTTATTGGTCTCTAACATATTAGTAACTAAATATGGAGCCGCTGCTGTTAGCATGCTAACAAAGGTAACGATTGCTCCTCTTTAATGAGGAGGAAGCGCGGCCTGCTTCTTAGCATCCTGTTAGCATGCGGGTTTTTAATCACACATAAACAGGCCAATAAATCACTTAGTGACTCTATTTTTTATACGCAAAAAGTGGCAATTAAATATTTACCTGCACCCCAGATGCCCGAGCCAAATCTAAACCTGAAAATGGTCACAAAAGCTGTCGTGTAAATAATTACCTTCGCTGCCGACTGACAACAGACCGGAAATTCCCTGCAGTCAGCTGCACCACCGGAAGTTGGTAGACCTCGCCTTCAAAATAAAGGTATCTAAATTGAGCCTTTACACGCTGTAGCATTTGAGATGATTTTTTTTTTTTTCGTAAAAACTAAAACCTTTCATTATTATTATTATTATTATTATTATTAGTAGTAGTAGTAGTAGTAGTAGTAGTAGTAGTGGTAATCAGATGTAGGGAGAGTTCCCAAATTTTTACCCGAGTAAAAGTAGCATTATTTCAACATTTTACTCAATTCAGTTGAAAAGTAGCTTTCCAAGATAGTACTCAGTACGAATAAAAAAGTATGCCTTAAAAGAGACTGAGTAACTGATCTAAACATCTGATTTAATATTTTTACAATGATGTCATCAGACAGGCAAAAACATAAAGTTATGTATAAATTCTGTCATTTTAAAGAATACAATTATAAATAAATAAATAATTTCAAAATATTTTTTAGCAGAAGAAAAACTTTTGGAAATCGGTATTTTTTTTAATTCAAAATAAAACTTATGAAAGTAATACTAATAGTAGGGTAAGGTATAATATATATGTTAGAATAGAATTACATAATTCCAGTGGCAATGTGGTGTTTACCTTATATTAACTTGACCTGCAAATGGCACAACAGGCTCAGTTGATAGGAAATAGCATCAGAACAACAACAAAGCTTGTGTAAAAACAAGAAGCTTCACTTTGACTTAAACTGTAGGTTTTTGTGTGGGTCTGGTGCATTTTTAGTTAAAATGTGTTTGTTCTTCGTTTAGTGAAGTTACTCACAGATGGTAGTGTAGCCAGCAATTTTACTGAAGTAATAGTAGCAATACTTCATAAAAATATTACTCAAGTAAAAGTAAAAAGTATGGTGCAGTAAAACTTCTTCTAAAAGTACATTTCAAGTAAATGTAACTGAGTAAATGTAACTAGTTACTACATACCTCTGGTAGTAGTAGTCGTAGTAGTAATAGTATTAGCTACTGGAGCGGCAGCAGTAGCACTAGTAGTAGGAATAGTAGTATTTTCCCTTTTATATTTAGGCTCCAAAATTACAGAGATTTTCCATGTAATGCAGGAAGGGAAAATAATTATTTTATTTAGTTTATAGTTAAGCAGGTGAGAACAAATATTTTTAAAACCAAACATTGTTTTTTTTTTTGTTGTTGTTTTTTTTTTTTTAGTTTTAATTAAAATAATTGTAATTATTGCGGTCATTGACTAATTTTTACTCAACATTTTGGTATTCATTAGAAAAGGTTTGGACACCACTGTTTTAATTCTTAACAAAGCAAATACAACTGCTTCCTAATTTATTATCTGTGGTGTTTTAATAAAAATGAAGGAAAAAAATCACTGAACATTTCCTAAAAGTCAGAAATTTGTACAATATTAAAATTTTGTTCATAGTGTTTTTTATAACTTCAAAGAACAGACTTGATTATATTTACTTTTTTGACGGATTTATTCAGAAGATGGTGCATTGAGAAAAGAAGAAAAATTATGCATTTAACAACAACAACAAAATACAGATAGCAATCAAGATCAGCAGATTGCTTTAAAACTGATTTTAAATATTTAATTTTAAAACCCTACTGACATTCACAAAGGGTATTACATAAAGTAAAGAACTTTGTTCAATAAACCAAAAGAAAAAGCGAATGTTTTTATATTTCTTCGTTCAAAAATAAACGTGGGATGAGCACATCAACAGAAGCGAGAACATATTTTCAAAGAATAATTATTATTTTAAATATTCTCAGATGTTCGCGTAGAAAGTGGAGTTACAGGAACTATTGTTCGGTGGTTTCGGGAGATAGACGGAGCTTTTTAAGAGTTGGACCACTCATCTTTTCCTGTTATTGATTGCGCACTAAAATAGGAAGCCGTATCTCCTGTCTTACCCTCTATTTGGACTCAAACTTTTAACTTTGTTAAGCAGTAGGTCCTTGGAGGTCCGACGGGATGCCTCTGTCTGACCGGTCCAGCTCTGATGACGGTAGGGACTCTCCAAGTCCAAGGGCCCGGAGACCCCGGACTCGATCCCGCAGCCGAAACCGTAGTCGAGAGCGTAGCCTGTCTCCGGACAGCTTCGGGCCCAAACTCCCGAAACCCCGCAACAAAGAGAGGGAGCGAGAGGAGCGGGAGCGTCGGTTCAAAGAGGCGAGAAACATCCGAAGATTCCGCATCGGGAGTCCCGGCCAAAGCCGCTCGAGATCCAGATCCAGATCCAGGTCCCGGTCCCGGGAGCGTCACAACAACAGCACCAACCACAACCACTGGTCCGAGCAGCGGGACGGAAAACACGGCGGCTTCAAAGATGACTATTACTACCAGCAGCAGAGGGACGATGTTCAGAGGCAGAGGCAGGAGGCTTTTATTGCCAGGTAGGAAAAAATCCAGTTCAAGGAGTCCCAACACTCCCACAGTTCCCATTATGTGACAACCGAACCGCTCCTCAAAGATGGCCATGCACATAAAAACCTGTTCCTTTGGTGAGCGGTGGTTGCTTGGCAACTGGAAGGTTGTAAGGTTGTCTCCTGCTTCCCCACACCTCCCATCAACGTGTGCTGGGCCTCAGTTTTTCTTCTGCACATCTTCCCATCAGATCTGACCAGCTCCGTCACCTCTGCTAAAGAAAGGAATCCCCATAAGCATGATTCTGCCACCACCATGTTTCGCCATAGAGCTGCTGTGTTCAGGGTGATCAGAGCACCTTCTTTCACATGTTTGCTGTATCTGTCTGCAGCGGGACCTCGCAGGGTTATTTTTTCAATTATGGCTTTCTTGTTGTTTCTAAAGGGATTGGCTGACACAGTCACATCTAAAAAAAAAACAGAATATTGTGAAAAAATTCAGTATTTTCTGTCACTTATTTCAGAAAGTGAAACTGATTCATGACACACAGAGTGAGATATTTCAGCCCTTTATGTCTTGTAACCTTGATGATTATGGCTTACAGATAATTAAAACCCACATGTTTATGCCTCAGAAAATCAGAATGTTTCATAAAATAGATTAAAAATCTACAATACTTGGTTGGGGCTCCTTTTGCATGATTTACTGCACCAGTGCGACGTGGCGTGGAGGCGATCCGCCTGTTGTTCTGAGTTTTAATGGAAGCTCAGGTTGCCTTCAGGTCATCTGCATTGTTGGGTCTGGTGTCTCTCATCTTCCTCTTGACAACAGATCTCCTGTGGGGTTAAAGGTCAGGGGAGTTTGCTGGCCAATCAAGAACGACCACTGAAACCAGCTTTAGGTACCTTTGGCCGTGCGGGCAGGAGCCGAGTCCTGCTGGAAAATGAAATCAGCATTTCAACAAAGTTCATCAGCAGACGGAAGCATGAAGGGCTCTAAAGCCTCCTGGGAGACGGCTCCATCGACAGTGGACCAGAACCAGCAGATGACGAGGTACCCCAAATTATCACTGACTGTGGAAACTTCACAGTGGACTTCAAACAAAGCGGATTCTGTTCCTCTCCACTCTTCCTCCAGACCCTGGGACCAAATGAGATGCAGAATTTACTTTCACCTGAAACAGGACTCTGGACCACTGAGCAACAGTCCGGTTCCTTTTCTCCTTAGCCCAGATAAGACGCCTGTGACATTGCTTCTGGTTCAGGAGTGGCTTGACACGGGGAACGCAACATTTGTAGCCCTTGTCTAGTATTCGTCGGTGTGTGCTTGCTCATCTGGAATGGATTTGCTGCGGTTCTCCCTGTTGTCGGTGCACCTTTTTCTACCACACTTCTTCCTTCCACTCAATTTTCTGTTTATATGCTTGGATACAGAAATCGGTGAACAACCAGCTTCTTCTTGCGAGGGATGTCGATGACTGTCTTGTGGACATTTGTCCAGCCAGCAGTCTTCCCCATGATTGCGTCCTACTGACCCAGAGTGAGAGACTGGAGGCTCAGGAAGCCTTTGCAGGTGTTTTGAGTTAATTAGCTGATTAGGCTGTGACAATTAATTACTTTTATTACAGTATTCCGAGATTAGCAATAATCTGAGGCACTAAATTTTGGGTTATCATTCTTTGTAAGCCATAATTATCAAAATTACAATAAATAAAAACTTGAAATATTTCATTCCACGTGTGAGGAATCGATATAATATGAGTTTCAGTTTCTGAAATTAACTTTTTCACGATATCCTAATTTTCTGAGAGGTACTTGTAGATGTCTTGTTGACAGATTCTTCCTCCTGAGCTGTAGCTCCTCCAGCGTTACCTTGGCCTCTGGGGTAAATAATGCTCTCCTTGCCTTTATGGACAGCTGTGTGTTGGAAGGCTTAAAGTTGCACCCTGCTCTCCCCATTTTCAGATCCTAGATGGAGCAGTGCTCTGTGAGATGTTGGTTTCTAACCAAACCCTGTTTTAACCTTCTGAGGACTCTCTAATCTGTGTTTCTTGGTCTTCGTGACACTTTTTGTTTTCCAGTGTTCTCAAACAAACCTCTTGAGACCTTCAGAGAACAGCTGGATTTACACTTTATTCATTTTTTTTCTGATATAAATCTGGTGATGTGTTCCAGGCGCCTACAGGAGCGGGAGCGCATCGGTGAGCTCGGTTGTCCTGAAGTCTGGGGCTACTCTCCAAGAGTAAAAGAACCAGAGTAAGTGAAGAATCCCCAGTACAGACATGCTGTGTTTATGTTGCTGCTTTGGAAGAGCCTTTGTGTTAATTATGGCTTTTCTCTCCATCAGCTCTGATGAATTCACACCGGTTGAAGAAGTTGAGAAAAACAGCAGCTCAGAATCCAGCTCAGAAGGTTGGCAGTGTTTGACGAGACATGAGAGGCCGTGATTCAGTCTGGAGATGATTCCTGATACAATGCCTGTAAAAAGTATTCACCCCCTTGGTTGTTTTATCCTTTTTTATTGCTTTTACAAATCAATCTTGAGCAACGAAATTTGGCTTTTTTTTTTTTTTTTTTTTTTTTTCACAAAAAACAAAACTTTAATCTCAACGTGAAAACAGATTTATACAAAATAAGGACAAATACAAATTTTGTAACATAAAATAAATGATTGCATAAATATTCACCACCTTCAAGTCAGCATTTAGCTCAGGGGTGTCAAACTCATTTTCATTTTAGGCCATATCAAGATCACGAATGTCCTTGAAGGGCCGGTGATGGCGGGAAAGTAATGACAAAACTACCCAATAACGAACTGTTAAAATTATTAACAAATGGCTGTCTCTGCATTCGATGAATACTTCTGCAAATTAAATAATATTGTTTTCATGTAATTTTTCAGAATAAAGGTAGAACAATGTTATGATTTGACTGATAAAATAATATTTAAGCACCAAACTGTAATCTTGAAAGCTCTATTTATGTGGCTCTCTAGAGTCTAGCAGGCCACAGAAAAACTTATGGCGGGCCGGATTTGGCCCCCAGGCCTCAAGTTTGACATGTGATTTAGTAGCAGCACCTTTGGCTGCAACCACAGCATGGAGTCAGCGTGGACAGGACTCAGTCAGGCTGCACGTCTGGACGCTGCTCAGCTGTTCAAGCGTGAGGATCAGGTGTGAACGGCTCTTTTCCAGTCCAGCCACAGACTCTCTATGGGATTGAGGTCTGAGCTTTGACTAGGCCACTCCAGAACCTCCACCTTGTTGTCTTGAAATCATTTCTGTGCAGCTTTAGCTGGATGTTTCAGGTCGTTGTCCTGCTGGATAATAAATGTTCTCTTCCAGATGGAAACTCATTTTCCTCCAGGATTTTATTGTCTTCATGCTGCAGTGGTAGCCAGGAATACTGATGGACCTTCCAGACACAGGTGTCTTTATGCTACAATCACTGGAGACACACTCGCTGCACTCAGGTGACCTCCATTCCACTCATTGTGAGACTGCTAGCACCATTTAGCTGGATCTCTGGTGAATTATCCACATTTAAAAGGGTGACTATTTATGCAATCACTTTAAGTTAAACGTTTTTATTAAGTTGTCAATATTTTGTAGAAATCAGTTTTTACTTTAACATGAAAGTTTTGTTTTTTTTTTGTTTTGTTTTTTAATTATTTTTTTTCCCATCAAAAAAAGCCAAGTTTTGTTGATCGTTGTAAAAGCAGTAAAAAGGGTAAAACCTCCGAGGGGCTGAATACTTTTTACAGGCACTGTAGCTGGTATGTTGGGCCACAATTTACCAGCAAATCTTGAGCACATATATTTACCTCTAAGTGATCCTGTCTCTGCTCTGCTTAACAGAGGAAAAGAAGAAGAAGAAAAAGAAAAAGAAGAAGTCAAAGAAAAGAAAGACCAAGAAACACTCTGAGGACAGCGAGTTGGAATCGGATTCAGAAGGTGAAACATTTGGCATTTAATCTCTTTTACCCAACAAATCTGAACTTTATAGTAGCTTTATAAGCTGAAGTGTTTTTTTCTAACACAGAAGAAGAAGTGAAGAAGAAGAAAAAGAAGAAGAAAAGTAAGAAGTAAGTTCTCGTTTGGCAGCCACTAACCAGCCAAACACTGTGGTACGTTTTAGCTGTGTTTGATGAAACCTCTCGATTGCGTTGCAGGTCTAAGAAGTCCAAGAAGAAGAAGGCGAAGAAGAGCCGGAAAGAGTCCAGCAACTCCAGCAGCGAAGAGTCGGAAGAGGAGGAAGAGGAAGCTGGCGGGCTGATGTGGGTGGAGAAAACCGGCACTGATGAAAACATCGTTGGTCCCGAGGCTCCGCTCACTCATATGTCGCAGGATGACAAACCGCTAGAGTGAGTCTCTGTTTTACTTCTTGATTCTCTTCAGATCATTCAGCACATCTTTTTGGAACCTAAACGAAGTTTAGTTTGTTTACCCAACCTCTGAAAATGACCGTACTTCTGCCTTGCTTTGTGAGATTTGTGTTTGTGAAGCTCCACTGTTTTTGCCTTCCTCCAGTTTTGGTCATGCCCTGTTGCCGGGTGAAGGTGCTGCCATGGCAGAGTACGTGAAAGCCGGCAAACGTATCCCGAGAAGAGGAGAAATCGGACTCACCAGCGACGAGATCGCAAACTTCGAGAAGTCCGGTTACGTCATGAGCGGCAGCAGGTGCGCGAATTTTAGAAGTCAGGGTGTAAATTGTTCTTTTTTTCTACTCAAAAATATGACACAAGTTATTTTGTATCACTGTTTCATATATGTTTCATATCTCTCGAACATGTTGTCATATTACACCACGAACTTCAATGTATTTTATTGGGATTTTATGCAATAGACAAGGAGAAAGTAGCTCAAATTGTGAAGTGGGAGCAAAATGGAAATCTTTATTCAAAAAAAAAAAAAAAAAAAAAAAAAAAAAAAAAAAAAAAAAAAAGAAAACCTGAAAAGTGTGGCATACATTTATATTCAGCACCTTCTTGTATGTTACCTCTTTGAGTCCACATAGTGGTGGCAGCATCATGCTACGGGGTTACTTTCTTTCAGATGTGCAAAGGTGGTAGAGAAGCACCCTAAAAGACTTGCAGCTGTAACTGTAGTGAAAGGATATTGACTCATGCAACACACTGACCTTTGCAAGGCACTGTGCACCATTTTATTTCCTCATCAGTCAGATCTCCCCTTTGCTTAAAATCACTGGTCAATTTTTAAAACTTATGTACAGGAATTATTAAGAGCTCGATCAGCCGTCGACGATTTGGCCGAGCGTTTTTAGTTTTTGTTCCAGCAGAAAAGCACCAACAGTGGATAAAATTAAAAGAGACGCTTTAACTTTCTTGCAGGCTGGAAGAACAGGTAAAATACGAGCAGAAATTAGGGCGAGGAGGAGAAACCATATTGTGTTTGGGTTTTGTTGCAACAACTGCAGACGTTACACCCTTCAAATCAGATTCGAAAAGCCTCGTTCCAACAAAAAAAAAAAAAGTGTTGTTTGGTTAATCTGAAGACACTAGTGTCCAGTTTTCCTGCTGAAAAACGGGTCTCTGCTGGTAATGTTCGAACATCTGCTTTGCATATTTTGTTCCTAAACGAGACTTAAAGAGTGTTGCTGCTTTGACCAGTTATCTGAGATTAGGAAGAAGGAAGTTGAGCTAAATCAAAGAAATAAAAATCCCAAAAGACCTTTTAAAGAAGATAAAGTCTTTGAAAGAGTCCTACAGTGGTTCAAAACTTTTTTATCCTGTAATTCTTGGAGGAAGTTGTTTGCTGGGTAATGAAGAAAGCTTTTAATCTTGATGACCTTGTTAGCATTTTACCAGAAATGTTATTTTATTGGTTTTATACAAATTAGTCTTCAGATTTCTTTCACTGAAACCTCTGATATATAATCAGATTAAGGGGGAAAAAATCCGGGAGGTAACCAGTGAACAAGTTAGGTTTTGTAACCTTTTCTGTAAAACCAGGCTTGTTGGTTCGCTCATACAATCGTCCTTTTGCTGCTTTCCACGTTTGTACTTTCTGTAACACTGACAGATGATCCTTTCCCCCTCCTGCAGACATCGCCGTATGGAGGCCGTGCGTCTGAGAAAGGAAAACCAGATCTACAGCGCGGATGAAAAGCGAGCTCTGGCCTCCTTCAACCAGGAGGAGAGGAGGAAGCGGGAGAGCAAGATCCTGTCGAGCTTCAGGGAGATGGTGTACAGAAAAACCAAAGGCAAGGAGGAGAAGTGACTGTCGCATAGTTTCCCGCTGCTGGAAGTATTTACTTTGTCTGGTGGCTAAAAGTGGGATATTTTATTTCTAAGAGCACCTAAATTCAGTTTTCCTTCTGTGAGGATGAACTTTAACTAAAGAAATGTCTGAAAGTTGTATTTTTTTTTTTTCTTTTATTTCTTCTAATCCACATGAGCAGACAAATAAAGACCTTTTTATCTTCAGTTGTCTTTGCTCTGTGAACTTTTACATTTTTATCAGTAAATGTCTAAAATTCCTGAACATTAAACCAAAAATAATCTTATTGTAGATTTTCCTCCGAATTGTTTTCATCAATGTTTCATCTTATTTAAAGTCTAACAGAGATGACTGGATAGCACATGTTCATCTTATTCTTTTGATGTTTTTGTACACACTTCAATTCAATAAAAGACAAACTTAGAGGAGCTTTTACTTATCAGTACTGAGTGGAAATTATCAGATATGACAATACTTCTAAAGTATTTCATAGTTATGCAGACATCAAATAAATGCCTTTAAAAAAAAATATATATTAAAATGTTAATCCTTAAAATAGAAGCCGAATAAAACTCAAACTGTATCTTTGTGGTAAACAAGAAAATTGAACGTTAAAAGATTTCCAGTGAGGAACAGTTTATTTAATCACAACTGATTTTAAAAGACTTTTATATATTTAATTTACAACATGGAAATTTCTGCTCTTCGGGGTCTTCTTGTTTTCATTACTTGATGTTCTCGAGTCCCTGCAGGGGAAGAAACAGAAACAATGTTAGTGAGCTCCAGTCTTAGTAAAGTCGATTAAAAAAAACAACAGGTTCAAACACTTAAAAGTTTACACATAATACAGAGAACATAGAGACTGGGTCTTCCTAAACCAAATGTGAAGTTTTTAGATGAAAACATTTGTGTTCATTTTTCTATCCAGCTCAAACTGCAAATGATATGTTGCATAATTTGCCGGATAATGTAGAGATTTGCACAACAAAAAAAACAAAAAAACAAAAAGTTATTTTATTTTGTAAAATCTAAAAGTTGCAGGACAGAGTCGACTAATCCAATGAAACTAATGTTGGCGACTGATTTGCTGCTTTCAGGACTTCAGTAAAGGTCCATTTCACTGCTTTTAAGGTAGCTGGACTACATTGGGTTAGCTTTAGTCTGAAATCTACTCATTTTAACAAACTGAGAAAAAAAAAAAATCACATCTTTCACTAATTGCGCAGAATCTCTCATTAAGGGATACCTTGGTTAAAAAGAGATTAGACTGATAAAAGTGTTGATTCAGAATTTGAGGAAAATTCTGAATCATAAGTGTCTCAAACATCAAATAGCACCGAAAGTGCTCTTATTATATTTTTAAGAGTCCAGGTTTGCTGGTTCTTAAAGAAACTCATCTCAATTTTAGGTCCTATAAAGTCTTAAATACACACACAGTTTTAATACAAGGTATTCAATCACATTTATTTATATTTTACATTTGCAAAGCCATTAATTCAATCTACCATCTACTTTATTTAACGTATTATCATTCTGGCAGAGAAATTTGGGTGTGATTACATCATGACAAGACTGCAAGATGCAAGGCAGCAAATTATTGATGGCTTAAAGTGCCAGAATTCAGTGAATAAATTTGTCAAACAAACGTCTGCCTTTAAAAGTATTATATATATATATATATATATATATATATATATATATATATATATATATATATATATATATATATATTTTTTTTTTATTTTTTTATTTTTTTTTTTTTTTTAAACCCTAACATTTATGTTGTTACTTTATTAAAACACATTTTTAAACAACTTTTAATTAATTGTTTAAACAAAACTGTGATGGTAAAATATTAAATTGGTCCAAAGGACCAATTAGTTATGGTTTCTGTATGAATATCATCATAAGAAATTGATTTATTATTATCCCTTCAGTACAGGGGCAACAACAGGTGCAAGGACCAGCACTACAGGGCCACGACCCCCTGTTAGCCCCCACCTAGAACTGCCCATGCAGTCAAGCGCTGAAATTTTAAATCAGCTGGTGATTTTTTATTGTCTTTTCTTTTATAGTTTTGAATTATAACTATTGAGTTGTGCCCCGCCCCTACAGTTCAGCACTTTGGTCAGTAATGTGTTTTTTTTAAAGTGCTATATAAATAATAAATTTTATAATACAACAGGACATGCCTAAAGAAATCTCTCATTACTCGGACCTTCAGCAAATAGAAATAAAATTTGATTACAACTAACCTAAAATAGTAAAAGTAACCTGATGAGTAGCGTCATTTTTAAATGGAGTATGTAAATATCTGGTTTCAATTGTTCAAAGAAAATTGCCAAGCAGCTGCAAAGTCTTTGCATCGCTGAGGAGACTTCTTCCAACATCTACTAGTAAATAAAAGCACGTAAATAATCGAGGCCATTAGTTTTAATGCTATGTTTGTGTTAAAGCAGATTCACCTTGGAGTCAAAGTAGTGACCCGTTCCCGACACTCTCCTGTCCCTCTCCATCAGATACCACTGCCACGGAAGCCGGGCGACCCTTTTTTCCTGCAGAGGGGTAAAACAGACCTCCTCAGTCAGACCATTTACAGCAGATATAAGCGTGAGAACAGCACCGTTAGCTCGGTCAGTCATCCTTCACCTTTCCGCCGTTGGTGAACTTATGGATGTGTGTGGTCACAATGCCCGGGAGGATCAGGCAGGCTGTCATAAGACCGAGGCCGGGGAGGATTTCATACCACATGTTCACTCACTGAAAACGGCCAGGAGTAAAGAAGAAGCAGTGAGGACAACGACGTTGCCCCCCAAAATGTAAAAAAAAAAAAGCTGTCTGTTATGCTAAAACTGCTAACAAAATGTCGACCGCTCTGACCCGGACTTCCGTCACCAGAAGGAAGGATTTCCGGTTTAAACTTTTCAAAATTAAACCGTCAAGAATTTCAGAGTAAGTGTTTTTTATTATTATTTTATTTAAATGCATCCCTAATTTTATTCACTTTAAAAAACGACTTGTACTTGTATGTGAACTCCCTAAAACTTATGCATTGCTTTGTTATTTATTTATGTTTTTCTTCTTTTTTTTTCTCTTAAATCTTTACTCTATCTACATTGCTTGTTCCGAAGAATGTAAGACTGTAACGTTATTACGGAGCTTGAGTAAGTTTCCTGTAACAGTAAAGTTTGATGTGAAAATGCTGCTTTCAAATAATAATAATAATAATAATAATAATAATAATAATAATAATAATTAAAAAACAAACAAACAAAAAAAACAAACAAAAAAAAAAAAACAAAAAAAAAAAAACCGCTTTCAGTTTAAACAGAAAACGTTTGACAAAGAGATGTTTTAAACAGTAGGATAGAGTACCAAAAATTGTAAGAGTAGCATTATTTCAGCATATTTTTACTCAAGTAAAAGCTGAAAGTAGTCGTTCAAGAAATTACTCAAGTAAAAAGCCTACTTAAGCACTGAGACTGATCATAACATCTTATTTAATATTTTTAAAATGATGTCATCAGATAGACAAAAATATAAATCTATGTGCAAATTCTGATATTTTAAAGAATAAAATGAATAATGGAAATATTAGAAATAAATAATTACAAAAGACCAAATTTAGGCAGAAGAAATGCCTTCAAAAGAAGATGTTTTCATTTTTTTCAATATAAAACTTCTTGAACTCCAAAAGGCACAGCAGCTCAGCTGGTAGAAAACAAACATTAAAACAACAAAGCAAATACAAATAAGAGGTCTCACTTTAACATATCGTGTAGGTTTCTGTCTGCCTGGTTCGTTTTTGGTTAAAACATGTTCTTCATTCAGTGAAGTTACTCGCAGAGATAAGTGTATCCAGAAATTGTACTCAAGTAAGAGTAGCAATACTTCATAATAGTATTGGTCAAGTAAAAGCAAAAATCTGAAAAAGTACTTAAATTTTCCCAAAAAGACTTCTTATTATCCATTCAGATGTCATTAATCAACAATCACAACCAAATTAGCTACATTAAATAATTAAAACAATGACGACTAGAATTAAATGTCATAAAATGTACATCAGGAAGTATAATCTCAGTCATAAATGAGAAATGTCTTGAGATAAAGATAAAAACTGCAAAATCGTTAATACTTAAAAATTCAAAATGTCTACAAAAAGTAACAATCAGCATAAGATAAAAAAAATAAAGACAAAACATAAAAATACATTCATTTGTAAGTTGAATTGGGTTGATGTGCTTTTGTTTTGGAATATAAGACACATCTATAATAAAATTAGGGCTGGTTCTTATAAAAAGAAAAGTGCTGTACACATACACTCATATACTGGGCTTTTATTTAGAAAGGATATTAAAGCGAAAGCTGCACCGATTTTAGGTATTTTTCTACAAAATTAAATTAAAAAAAGAAACATTTGGAATTAAAATAACATGAAACAAAGAAAAAAACAAATGTTAAATAAATAAAGTGAGAATCTATGCTGTCCCAACAGGCGTTGTGTTTTGCCTTTAGCTCCCCCTGGTGGTGGTGACTCTGAACCGCAAGTTTAGCCGTTAGAGAGGAAGTTAGTCAGATCGGTTGCTACAGGCTGGCTAACTTACAAAAAAAGTAAACAAGTCTGCTGGCTGAGATGAAAATAAACACCGTAGCCTTTCAACTATGAAGGAAGACAAAGAAAACACTCGACCGAAGGAGAAAAAAGTGGAGATAAAATGTGAAGATGGAGAGAAGACGGAGAAGTGTAAGGAGAAGAAGGAGGCCATGACAAAGGTAGAAGTTGCTAACAGAGCTATTGTTGCTACAAGCTGTCGGTTTAGAGCTTGAATAGTTTCAAAAAATACCAGCATGTTGTTAATACTGTTGTGTTAAATCTAGTTAGAATTTGAACATTTTAAAGTAATTTTTAAATAGGATTTTGAGCTTTGCTCTATGACATTTTATGTTTTATTGTGAACCTCTTGATCATTTCAAATATAATCAAACCAAAATCTCCTAGATTGTGATCAGAAGATTACCTCCAAGTCTGACCAAAGAGGAGTTGGAGGAGCAGCTGCAGCCTCTTCCAGAAGTGGACTACATGGAGTTTTTCTCCAATGATACCAGGTAGTTTCTCCTGCCAAGCCTCCTCTGGTTATAAAAATGTACACCAACTTGTTCATTTAATTAAACTTGTTTTCTCTTCACAGCCTTTTCCCCCATCTCTTCGCAAGGGCTTACATCAGTTTCAAAAATCAGGATGACATTGTTCTCTTCAGGGATCGATTTGATGGATACGTGTTCATAGATAACAGAGGTGTCACTGAGACAGATTAGTTCAGAAAGTAAAAGTTTCTCAAAGAGTGGCATCATTTTTGACCACATGTGTGTTTTTAACAGGACAGGAGTATCCTGCCATTGTGGAGTTTGCACCTTTCCAGAAGACCGCCAAGAAAAGAAGTAAGAAGAAGGACTCAAAATGTGGAACAATTGCTGAAGGTAAAATATTCCTACATTTCTAGACTGAACTGTAACACAACAGAGCTACTATAGCAAGTTCAATATACCCAGGCTTTCTTTAAGATACCTGGTTTAACTAACCGTAACATTGCAGATCAGACTCTGGGGCACCACAAGGCTGATTATCAGGCTGATTCTTGCTTCTGTAAGTTAACCCAGGGATTCCTGTATCTAAACAAAAGGTTGCAGAAAAACAAAAAAGCTTGTGAATCTGCAAATTAATAACCTTTTTAATGAATCCAAGAACAATAAAGTTTGAATAGATCTGACCCTTTCTGTTGTGTATTTAATTAAATTAATTCTCAGCTGGTGCCCCTACTATTGACACAACTTTTTAGTGTTTTAGTCAGTACTCAATTTTAAACATTTTTAGAAAAATGTAAGAAGTAGTGCTGCAACAGAGTATTAGGTCCACTGTAGATGAAAGAAGAAAAAAAATTGGCCAGGGCGGAGTAAATTTTCGCCAAAATACTCTAAAATTTTGAGATTAATTTCACATATTTACAAGAAAAAACTTGGATCTTCTCTTGAAGAGTTGAAAAGTCGTAGATTTGATAGAAAGAAATTATAATTTTCCATGCACCCTGGAGATGTCATTCTGACACAGGAAAAGAGTTGAATCTGCCGCTTGTTTTTTGGAAAATATCCAGATGTGCTTCCCCTACATTTACCACCTCAATTTAAGAAGACTTCTGGCATTTTTTGTTGCAAATGTCTGATTTTATAATCCCAGAAAATTTCTGAGATTTTTCTGATAAATTTAAATTTATCAAAAATTTAAATATAAATTTCTGACCTTACACTGTCAGAAAATATCATAAATATCTTTAATAATTCTTTAATATCATAAATTTATACCTTTAAATCATGGAAAATTGTATGAAAAAAAAAAAATCTTGCAAATTTATGACCTTTCGTCATCAGAGACTGTCCAAGTTTTTTCTGTAAATGTGTGAAATTAGTCTAAAAATTTCTGTTTTCACTCCTCAAAAGTAGAGCTGCACCGATTAATTGTGATTAATCGATTTTTGAAATAATCCTCAGCTAATTTAGTAATCGATTAATTGTTAACTGGAGTATACAGACTCTAAAAAAGGCCATTTGCTGAAAAAAACAACACACCCAGAGCAGTAATTAAACCAAAACTGTACAAAATATATATATACATTTTGCATTTAAGATTATAAAAAACCTTTGTCTGTAAATATTTTCTACCCAAAACTCTTGAAGTGCCAGTTTTCGCTTCACCTGGTTCAAATTCAGTAAAGGAAAGCTACACTATTGCATTTTAGGCAATAAAATGTTTATTTTCCTATTTAAAAAATGAATTAAATTATTTATTTATTTGCGACTTTAATGTATTTCTAATATTTTATAAAAAAGGCTAAGAGTTCCAATTTTTATTTGTTTTTTTATCCAATTAATCGTCAGAATAATCGATTAATAAACTAGCCGTTAGTAGCAGCCCTCCTCAAAAGAAGTCAGCAAAGAATAGTTTTCTGGCAGAGGCCACCAGATTTCAATTTAAAATCTCTTGGTATTTTGAATAGTCTGTGTAAGACCAGATTTTAAAAGGGTCCCACAGCATGACAAATCCTCCACCTTACTTTACAGCAGGCATGAGATGGTCTTTCACATAATCATCCTTTGATTCACACCAGACCTTCCTGGAGATAGCCTGGTAAAAACCAGCTCCTTGTTTCATTCAGAAGGTCTGGACCCACGGCTATTGAGAAACGATTGCTTGCTGCTCTGTTGAAGTTTTAAATCTTATCCAATTGCTAACATTTGGCCGTGACGTATGAAATGCGCCAGTTCAAAGCTATGAAGCTTTCCATAAATTGCCTGCGCTGTAAACAACCATACCCCACTGCTAAGAGAGATTTGCTAAGCCGAACGAGATGGCTGTTAATGTTAATTCAGTATTTGGAAGCGTTGCCAACACGAACTGAACAGCTTCAATAACTTCCTCTGCTGCCATTGCTAAAACTGCGCAGAAAATCAACGTCATCGTTCACAACTTCTTTTGCCTCTGCCAGAAAACTATTCTTTGCTGATTGAGATTCTACTGGAGAAATCCCGCTCAGTGGGAGAAAGCCCAGATGGAGCACTGAAGGGAGATGAGAATTGAGTGGAATTGCGCAGGAGGGCGATGGCCAGGCTAACCTGGACGCTGCTTTGTTGCCGAAAACTCCAATCTTAACCTGATCTCACCAAAACATGGTTAAAGTCTCAATGTGTTTACATTTGTGATGGTAGGACGGAAAACACCTTTTCCTGGCAAGACTCCCAAACATTTTGCGCGTAAATGGCGGCTAATGGTCATTATCGATAGAAACTTGTTAAACCCAAGATGCCATTGTTTCACATTTCGCTTTCAAGAGTTACCTTCTTCTCTTACCTCCAGACTGTCCAGTTCCAAGCAAAGCAGCAAGAAAACAGTTTCTGTACTGTGGGCGTGTGTATTTTATTTAATTTTTATTTTTTAGATCCCGATTACAAAAGGTTTCTTGAATATTACAATGGAGATGAAGAGAAGCTGACATCCACACCCGAAACTCTGTTGGAGGAGATCGAGGCAAGATCGAAGGAACTTGAAGGTCTGTTTCAATTCGCTGCATCACTGTATGTGTGACAGCAGCACATTAAAACAGGGATAATTTAAGATGTTTTTCCTCTTTCTAGCCAAAAGAACAACTCCTCTCCTGGACTTCCTGAAGAATAAACAGGTAAACACAGTACAGTGCTCTGAAAAAGCGTTTGCCCCATCACAAATACATTTCAATAACAGACGATGATGACCTATGTAAATACAAAATCCAGTTTCCAAATGATTAATATCTTAATTAAGCTGCGAAAAGCTAATGTTTAATAAATCTGAAGCATAAAACTGTGACAAAAAAGTCAGACCAGAAGACAGAGCTGGACTGAGATGAAAAAAATGGCGGTGGTGACCCACCAGGATTATTTACGTGATATGCGACCGTACGTGACATACCAGAGGATATAATGTGCAGGTTGTGAAGTTTGAAAAATAAAGTAAAGCTCAGCAGCCTACAAGGAAGAGAGTAACCATGTTTAAAAAAAAAAAAAAGATACAAAATGCCGGAAGAATCTTTTTTTTTTTTTTTTTTTTTTTATAAGTTTGTTAACATCTTTTTGAATGTGCTGCTGTTCAGAGACTGAGGGAGGAAAAGAAGGAGGAGAGGAGGAGGAGGGAGCTTGAGCGGAAGCGTCTGCGCGACGAAGAGCGCCGCAAGTGGAGGGAAGAGGAGAGGAAGAAACGAAAAGAGGCGGAGAAGATGAAAAGACTGGAGAAACCGCTGGAGAATAAAGACAAGGACCAGGCTAAAGAAGAACCAAAAATTAAGGTTTGTGCTGCAGAGCGACAGAGCTGCTTTTAAATCTGTGTCGTTTCCAGCACGTGTTGCGTTCTGTCTTCAGCTCCTGAAGAAGCCAGACAAGAGTGATGATGGAGATTGTGAAAAGCCCAAGGAGAAGTTCAAGAAGCCAGAGAAGCCGCACAGAGAGGACAGATCCTCGGGAGGAGTCGACCACAGGAGGAGGCAGAACTTTGAAAACAAGGAGGATCGAGAAAGAAAGTCAGTCTCTTCGCTCGTTTCTCTGCACTCGCTGAGTTCAAGCTGCCGTAACTGAACAGAAAGTGGTGATTTTTGCCTCGCAGAGGGAACGAGGACGGGCGGAAGGAGTTCAGGGAGCGCGACGTGGACCGGGACAGGGAGCGCGAGAAGGAGAGGGAGCGCCGGCAGAGGGAGAAGGAGCGCCTCCGGCGGCAGGACGAGGAGCGGCGGAGACGGAGGGAACAGCAGGACGGCGAGAACACGTCCAGAAAACGAGAGGAGGAGATCAAAAAAGAAAAGGCCTTGGAGAGGAGGAGGAGCGAAAACTCTGCGGACTCCCCTCACACCGATAAGGTGGAGAAACCTGCCAGAGAGAGCAAGAAGGAGGAGGGCAGTAAACGGGAGAGAGTGCGTAACAAGGTAGGAACGCCCAGCTTTCAGATCTCCACGCTTTGTCTCGTTCCCGCGCTGAAGTGTTTCTGAGCGGCTTGTTCCTTTGCGTCAGGACCGGCCCGCCATTCAGCTGTACCAGCCAGGGGCCCGGAGCCGCAACCGTACGACAGCAGGAGGAGGAGCCGAATCCAGCTCTGCCGACAGGAAACCCGATGCGGACAACAAGAAGGCGGCAGACAGAGGGGAAGACTGAGCGGATTTCTGATCTTTTTTCGGGGCCGTTTTGAGTTTGATGAAAACGCAGGCCTGTGAGGCTCAGCGTGGCGCCTCGCTGCCACACGCTGCTGATGCAGCGGCGCTGCACCCAGCTCTCCCAGTCCCAGTGGAGGAGGGGTTGTTGAGCCTCTCAGAGCCTGATTGAGACCCTGTTTTTTTTTTTTTTTTTTTTTTTTTTTTTTTTTTTTTTTTGTTTCGTTTTGTTTTTTTCGTTATGAAGGCGTAACCGTGTGGGAGAGTGCGGCTGTAGGGCACAGTGGGTAATGCCAAAGCTCTCCTGGGACCATGCGATCTCAAAGTGGCCTTACGTCGTTAACGTTGCTCTGGTGGGAAAATGTTTCACCGCAAACATCCGTCAGCTTGTCCGTTTAGATCAGAGTCGGCAAAAATAATTTCAAGATGCTGTCTGCAAACTCTTGTGTGTAGCGCTACACTCTGGATTTTCACTTTCACACATGGTACCCCACTCTACTCCGAGAACGAAAATCCACAGACGTGCAGAACTACAGCGGTTCTCAAAAATCTCCACACCCCGAGTAAAATTACAGGTTTTTGTGACATAAGAAGGAGTCCATGATGAGGTTTTTTTTTTTTGTTTTTTTTTTTTTTTTAACTTTAATGTGACATATTTCCTGTATAATGCAACTGCAGTCAAACTAATCTGGTTTATCAAAAATATACGAAATAAAAAAGCTGCAATAACCTCGTTGCACATGTAAACACTCCCTTAAACATAACAAGCATAAATCAGATGCTTGTTGAAGCATCTGATTTATTTTCAGCCTTTTTTTTTTTTTTTTTTTTTTTTTTTTTTTTTTTTTTAAACGAGAGTTTATCCACCTTTCACATCTTGACCTGGCAGTATTTGCAGACTCTGCCTTGCAAAGGTTCTCCAAATCGTCAGTTTTAACTGTGACCTCGATGTGGGCCATTCCAAAGCTTCAATTTTCACATGCCGAAGCATTTTTTTTGTTGATTTTTTGATTGGACATTTAGAAATGGTGGCAACAAAGCTACGCATTCTTCCCCAAGGCTTTGGGAGTTTGAACGTTTCTTCAGGTTCGTCAGATTCCCTGTAATTCTCAGACGTGAACTGAAGAAAGCTGATAGTTTAAGGTGGTGCTCACCAAGTTTTACACCTACATATCTTTGTTTTTCATTTAAATTATACAAGATATAGGTCACATTAGGGATGGAAAAGGTTTGAAATGATCTATCATGGCGTTTTATTTTGCATTGTAACATGGGTGTGTGAACTTTTTGGATTCACTGTGGTTCATGGTTTGTCTCTATATGTGCTGGACAATGTAACCGACTGTTTTATGCTCTGGGATTCTCATCTTTATGCAACTGATGGAGAAGAAAGCCATTTGTGACCATACTGCCATGTGACATCTATGCTTGCATGAAGAATTGTTGTTCAGAGGGATCAGCGTGTGGCCTTCCTCCATTTTTCTAACTCGGAATCACCTTAAACACAAATTTTTGTGAACTGAGTACAGCATTGGGGCAAATCTTTGTCAGTAATACTAACAAAATTACACAATCTTTGCCTAGAAATAAATTTTTTTTTTGCTGAAGTCTGTCTCTGTTTTTACTTTGCATTGTTTTTCATCCTAGATTTTGATTTTCAAAGCAAGAATATTAAAAAACAAACTATTAGGAAATAATTTAGGGATAAAACTGTTTCACATCTTGATTACTGAATGACTGGTGTATACGTTTTTGATATGCAGAGCACTTGTAGTCTTTGAATAAACTATTTGATATTTGCATTTGAGCAGCTAAAACTGAGTGTTGTAAAACATGTTTGATGATTGACGTTCAAGAAAAACATTTTCCAAAAAATCTGTTTTATGTGCAGATGCAAAAAACATCTTTAATGGACCAATCTGTCATGTTATGATTTTAATTTAGAAAATATTACACCCAGGGGACCAGTGACTTGTCCAGGGTGTAACCTTCCTCTTCCCCATTGACTGCTGGAGATGGGCACCAGCTAATCAGTAAAGAAGCAGATATAGACAATGGATGGATTACACCGAGGGTCAGGGATCAGCAATCTTTACAACCCTAAGAGCCATTTTTGCTTTGGTCCAATTAAATAAAATTTGCCTAGAGCCAAAAAAAGTTATGATGCTTCAAAACAAAATAGTCTGCTATAGAAAATATGCTTCTAATTTTAATAAAGGAAGATTTTGTTTTTGTTTTTTAAGGTTTTAAGATAAAGAAAATCATCAAACTTTTGCATAAAACAGAAAAACTTCACCAAAGAATATTCCTAAGACTATTAGTGTAGAAAAACTGCTGTAGTCAGCATTTATGTATTGCATTTACATTTTAAAAACTTCGCTCAATTCTCTATCGTTTGTGGCGAAAGTTATGAATCGTCATAAAAACTGCTTGTATTTCCTTCAGTGGCCACTTGGTGTCGCTGCTTGGTGGAGGCCAACTGATTAAAGTTGCCTACGTCACGTCCTTCTTTCTCTTCGACCACCGCCATAGTGGGGAAAGGATTGTGGAGAAAATGGTAAATATAAAATCATTAAACATCCATCTTGGCAGGGCTTTTAATCCGCAACTGATATCAGAAATGAGTAATGAATATTGTATTAGTGAATAAATTGTCCGTATGTTTTGGAAATATATGCAAATAACATGGTTAAATTCACCGAAATACGGTGCTAAGCATGCTAGCTCCAAACTTCCCTGGGTGATTTGAAACGTATTTATCATAAGGTCGTGAGGTCCAAACTTTAGCTAAAAACATGTTGCTGACTAGGTTCTGCTGTGTGTGTGTGTGTGTGTGTGTGTGTGTGTGTGTGCCCTAGTCGTCCCACAAGACTTTCAGGATCAAGCGCTTTCTGGCCAAGAAGCAGAAACAGAATCGGCCAATTCCTCAGTGGATCAGAATGAAAACCGGCAACAAGATCAGGTGAGTTATCAGGTTTCTGATGCTGCGGGTTTATGGACATTCAGCTTCACTCGAAAGAGCGATGGGGATTGTTGTTATAATCTGCAGTATTTTATGCGACTAGAGCCAGTATCTGAAGGTAAACAGAAACAAACATTTAGGATTGCTTAAAGCAGAGTAAATGACGATTTTAATGGAGTTCTAATGTGGAAATAATGCTATACACATGTAGTTTACATGGATGCTAAACATTTCTATATCTGTATACAAGTTGCTCACGACAGTAATATGGAGATAGATATGATTAAATATTTGAAGTGATCACAAGAACTTTGTAGACAGTTGCGGTTTGTGAAGGATTTATTGTGTCAATGTGGGACCAGCTTTGTATTCTTTACTTTAATGTGTTGAGGTTATTTGTATAGGGCCAGTTTGTTTTAAAAAAAAAAAAAAAAAACATGTCAAGACATCTTACAAGAATAAACAATCCAAATCCTGCCTATTTCCATTTCGGTCCCTCAGATTTTTCTGTATAACGTTATTCCAAATTATTCGAGGTAAATTTGCACATTTCTGGATTTTTTTTAATGGAGCATATCTAAAATAGTCAAGTAAAATTGGAGCTTTGGAAGCTGAAATATCTCAGTGCAGTGCTATTTGACACATTATTAACCGTGGATGTAAGCTTCAGTAGTAGTGCTAAGATGATTTCATATTCACATATATTAAGGTATGTTTGGCCTTGTAACTATTAAAACAGGCAGTTATAACCTGAAGATTGATTAAGATTTACACATGTTCGTTTCAGTAATAGTTATGGTACCATAACTTTACAAAATACTGAATTGTGTGTGTAATATCACAGTCACGAAGGACTGCTTTGACACCATATTTGGTAGGACAGAAATAGTGGGGAAATTCAGGTGTACCAGCAGCAAAGTGAGGGGAAAATGGAAGCATGCAGGTTCACACAAAGGTATGAAAACAGAAAATAAGAGACTGTAAAATAAGAGCTAGTTTCCTGCAAAGGAAAAATACTGTACTGTTAGAAATGTGCAAGTAGAATGATTTAATAGTGTGCATGTACATTTATGTGTAAAAAAAATCTGCTGTATGTTTTAAATTCATGTTTTACATATCAGTGATAAATAGATGGACTCTTGACTACTCTTAATGCACACACCTGAAGTATATATGTAGTATATGTGTAGATGTTAAAGCTGTGTGCAAGAATAGAATAGAAATATCCATTTTTGTCCCACGATGGGGAAATTTCTGTGCAACAGCAGCAAAGTGGCAGGCAGTAACAGAAAAACAGACTCGCATAAAGAATATAAGCTATATAAAAAAACAGGACAAAGAATAGAAAAAAAATTAAAAAAAATTTCAACATAAATACTATGTAGTTATAAAAAAAATACTCCAGTCCAGAGGAATGTGCACCTGAGGTAATTAAAAATGTACAAGATGTGCATGTCTCTGACCATTAAAAATACAAACCGCTCACGGTTAGTGACAAAAGAGAAAATGGTAGAGTCGTACAGATACCTGTGTGGATATAAACACTTATTGATCTTGTTGGGAGCAGTGATGGTTATAGAGTCCAACAGCTATTGGGAGGAAGGATCTCCTTGAACGCTTCTTGGTGCACCTAGGATGCAGCAGTCTGTCACTGAAGGAGATCTCCAGCTTATAACAAACTGTGGGTTAATTGTAATTTCCAGCAGGGACTTTTTTCCCCCTGATATCACGCAGCCCTAAGTACAACTCAACGTGGGTTGATAAAACCAACCCTCGTACTGTTTTTAGGGCAGCTTTATCCAAGAGTTTGGATGTGTGTTCATAGTCCTTCAAGGCCACACAGCTCCGTTTTGAAGCTCTCTTGTAGATTTGTACAAACCATGAATGGCAGTGGTGGTTATTTCCGACAGGTACTTTTCTCTGCACAGAGTCTATTAAAACCACTCTGCCTACACATGTAACTTCAGCAGCCTGGCTGTGGTCTTAATGCAGGTCTTAATGCTCAATTTAAATTTTTTTTTTTTTGCATGGTCAGTCAAACTACCAATTAAATGCGACTGCAATCAAACCTCTGTCTGAACAGTTTATGAGCCCAAAGCAACCCAGAAGAACGACGTTGACGTCACACAGCAGCGCATTGTTTACAGAAGTAATAACGGATGCCGCCGTCTATGGATCGATTTTAAAGGTTATACAGCAATGGGGGCCGACAGCGTTGTCACAAAATCATAAGACAAAGGAAGCTAATAAAAAGAAAAAGAACGCACAACTAATGGCAGTGGTGCCGTGTGGAGCATTGACTGCAACTTCTGCTGACAAATCTGTCAGTGGAACAGCCGTCTTTCATAAGTTCATAATTGCGCTTTTTTTCAGCTGCTGTTTACGTCCGGTCTGGCTTTTTCTGGTGCAGGTTTATGACGTGAAAGTCAGATTAAATGCGGGAAAACAATCAGATGCGTATCAGATTTAGTACCACATATGGAAGTGGCACAAATCAGACTTTTTTGGGGGAGGGGGGTGAAAACGGGCCATTCAGGCTGCTGTGAAAAAGTCGGCTATAGGTTGCATATGGGCAAAAATTGGGTCACATTCGCCTGCTGTGTGAACATAGCCGATGTAAAGAACTGCTCTAATCTTGTCAAAAACACACACCAGCTGCATCTGGCGGGTGAATGGCGCTCAAAGACGCGACACCCAGATAATCTTGTTACGCCCGTGCGTCTAATAAAACTAGCTGGAGTCCTGTAATTGGCCCCGTCTCTGTACACTTCCTGATGATCTGTGTTAAAGGCACCAATTAATGCGTGCTCTCCATATTTGTGTCCCCTTCTGTGCATGTGCACCTCAAAATTATTTATAATGAAGTATAAAGCGATCAAAACATGTCACTATTGCTCAGTTGGCGGCCATTAGTTGTAACTTGGTTCTCCATTTCTCTTGAGTTTCAGATTCCTGACTGACTAATGGATAGAAAAAAACACAGGGACTCTGCAATTTAAAGCAGGTCTGCAATTGCAGCACTCGTCATCAGTAGAGTGCTGTCATTAACCCTGCTGAGAGCATCTCTGTTGCTGCGCTCCTCCTCCTCACTGCACTGGTGATGAGGAAGCTCTGTAGCTGCAGGACACCCGGTTGCACCTGGATTATTTCTCCTTTTTTTGTGCTCATAACGTAACGACGCTATGGGGAGCTGAAGCTGCACTAAGACTTTGCAAACTTTCACCTTAACCTTTCCTCGATGTCTTGTGTGTTTGTTTTAAAATCTCCTTTCAAAAGTTTGTTTTTTTTAATGTTTTTTTAAAAAAAATCTGTTTCAGGTACAACTCCAAGAGGAGACACTGGAGGAGGACAAAGCTCGGCCTGTAAACAGGACGGCCCAGCGTCCCCTGATCCCAACATCTGCCAGGACCTCCAGCTGCTTGGAGGGAGCAACGTCATCTGGAGCAGCATTTGTTTTGTACAGATACTCTGGCTGTGCTCATGTTTTGACAATAAAAGATCACTGATCAGATTTGAAATGCGGATGTCAGTGGGTTTTGTTGTTGTTTCTCCCCCAAGTTTTTAAGTTGTATCTGAAGTTAGTGTGCAGGGATAATATTTTTCTAGTGCAAACCAGTAAAATTGTGACACAAGTAAAAAAAAAAAAAAAAAAAAAAGCCCTTTAATTGGTGATTTAAATCTGGAAGAATTTCTTTAAAAGTTTGCTTTTAAAATTTGGCTGCCAATATGGCAGCAACATAAACTGAATGTTCCTGCAAAGTTAGGAGGGACATGAAAAAATTAAGTGGACACTATGAAACTTAAATTAGATGCAGGTGCATCATTTGAAACGCTCCTTTTCTCCTGCACTGATCAGGTGAGCAAGAACCCTGTCGTTTTACATCTGGGTTGATTTGCAAATTTTGGAGACGTAAGCTTTTTCTAAATAGTTTGTGAAAAGTCCTTTACAGGTCAAACCTTTTTTTTTTTTTTCCCCTGTATTTAAACTACTGGTTCTCATTCTCTGACTTTTATTAACTTTTATTAAAATGCTGAATTTTCCCTTGTACTGCCATCCTACATGCATGTTTACTCCCGAACAAAAGAACTTTTGGTTTATACCATTAAAACAAGTCAAAACTTCCAAGTTTTATGTTGGGGGAAAAATTAAAAAGCTGCAAGAAATTCTTCATGGGAAAGTTGAAGGCTTTTCACCGGCATTCAGAAAAACTAATACGGCGTCTTTGCATTTACAACTTGGTGCAGTTCAACAGTTTTTGTTTGTTTGTTTGGTTTTTTTTGGAACTTATGACTTAAATCTTTTTCATAAGTTCCTTCAGTGAACATGTGTCTAAAGAGTTTAAAGAACAAAATGCATCAAGTGCATTTTTGATATATATTTTTTAATAGTATTGAACTTGAAAATTGTTTTCAAATTTCCACTACGTACCACTAATGGTAACACGTGTACCACCAGTGGCACGTGTACCACAGTTTGAGAACCATGACTTGTTAACCCATATCCTTTAATTTCCAATTCTGGAGAAGTATTGAAAAATTGTAACAGATGGTGTTTCTAAATAAAATGAAAGGGTTTTTTTTTATACCTTCATTTAATTTTGGATGACATCCTTTTATCTTTGATTTTTTTACATCCCAGCTGAAGTTAATGTCCGACTCTTCGCTTTTCAATCTGCTGACAGAACTTGCAAATGGGGTTTTAAAAGGGACATGTGACTGCTTAAATAAAAGTATGGCAGATCCCAAACTTTGAATTGACAGTATATTAAATGTGGTAACAGTCTAGATTTTACCAAAATGTCTAATTCTTTCTAAAAACTGCTGAACCAGAAGCCAACTTCAGGAATGTGTTATTTCATGATTTGTGGATATGTCAAAAAAAAAAAAAAAACAACCTTAGAAGGTACAAGAATTACTCTGAAATGTCCATAATGTTGTATAGTAAGGGAAAAATCTCTAAACCTGAATCGGAATAGTATGAAAAAGTGAATAGAGAGTGCTACAGCAGGAAGATCCTGGGTGTTTTTGCATGGAGTTTGCATGTTCTCGCTGTGCTTGCATAGGTTCTCATTGGGTCCTCCGGCTTCCTCCCATATGACGCTTAGATTACCCCCTAAGTTGCGCCATAAAATAAAAAACAAACAAACAAACAAAAAAAAAACAGGCGACTACTTCTTTAAAGTTTGCATTTATTTAAAATTCGACAAATACGGATTTTTTTTTTTGACACGGCAGCAGTTATTCCGTTTGCTTAAATTAGCATAAAAAAAACCGAAATGTTAGTGATCAGTGTGGAGGAACAAGAGAAAACCCAAAAGGTTCAGCTGGGTGTTTACAAGCGTCTCCTGTTTTGTTTTTAATCAAACCTGGTGATTTGAGTTCCCCAGTGACAGTGGCATGACCAAGACATGTCGTTGTGCAACACTGTCACGCTTTTTCCTTTTTAAAGTGTTTGAGAAAGCTGGGAGAAATTTGTGAAATTGTTCTAACGTGCAAGTTAGTAAATATATATATATATATATATATATATATATATATATATATATATATATATATATATATATATATATATATATATATTTCACATTTTAAGTTTAATTACAAGCAATAGTACTTATTTGAGACTTGCAGTGCCTTTAACTTTCATTGTAAAAGCTGACGCATAATTTGGATTTGAATTGAACCTACAGCTCGTGCATGTTTTGGTAATTGGATTTGCTCATCAGAAACCAGAAATCATAAACAAATATACACATTTCATTTTTGTTCAAAATCAAAATGGATAAGCAAAAAATTATAATTTGGGTTGGTTTTTCTTTTTAAGATCACTTAAAATAAAACTTGTTTATATTCCTAGACAGGCACCTGTCTGAGCCCATCATATGTCGGTGTGGTATGCAACTTTCTTTCAGCACAGGTCAGAGGTGTTGCCTTGCTTATTGTTTTTATTTTTCAATGGCTTTAGTAACCATTGTTCACCTTTTTATATATATATATTTGGCCAGTGATTTCACAGGGTGAATTACAGACAGTGCACCAATTATTTAAATTCTCTTTTCCAGGGAATTTGTTTTCTTCTTAAGCATGAAAAGAAAACTGAAAATTTTACTTTTCTTGCCCTCTGTTTCTAACCTCAAAAAAAATACACAAAACCATGAAAAATCAAAAACAAAGGGGTTATTTGGGTCTGTGGACCTATTTGTTTTAATACAGTACTTTTAGAAATTTAACATAAAATTGAATAATAAGTGTTTCTGTAGAAAAAAAAAATCTAAATCGCTGAGCTGTTTTCCCATAAACCATCTCTTCACACCTTAACTTGGCTGCCAAAGTTAGTGTTTCACCCCGTGACGTCACATTCCCATATATGGTTGGACTGAGCTTTTTTTGTGTTCACAATGCCATAAAGGCATTTTACAAACTCATCCAAATTTTTGTTTTTTGTTTATATTTGAGGATAAGAAATAAGACCTTCGAAGAACAGTGACAGTATTATGGTCATATAACTAGACAGCTGTCTGGGAAAGAAAAAAAAAAAAAAAAAAAAATATATATATATATATATATATATATATATATATATATATATATATATATATATATATATATATATATATATATATATATATGGAAAATAATTTTTTAACCTTCTTTAAATATGAAAAAACAAGCCTAATGTAAACTTCCACTCATCCGTTTCTAACAAAATAAAAGGAAAACTGCTTATATTTCAATTTGATATTTTGAAACCAACTTTTTATGTCTGGTTTTGGTAAGAAAATAAGTTACCAAAACACGCATATTTATTTTTCACATATTTCCAAGCATGTCATGATCTCAAGTCTTGCTTCGAATAAACGAAAAGGAGGATTTTAGCTTCCTTAAAGACTCTAACCTCCAGTTGCCTCTCTTGGTTTTGTCAAAGTAATTCACTTCTTCGGCGTATGCGCCCTCCGCCTCATCACCTGCGGCCAAGTTCACTGCGCCAGCGCAGTTGTTGTTGACGTTCTTGTTAAAATTTTGCGCACACCCGCAGCTGTGCTCCTCGTCCCAGGTTCCCAGCAGCTCCTTCATCTCCAGCGGGGCGTCCTCCTTCAGATACTGCCAGGGTCTCTTGCCGTTGTAGTCCATTGCGTCCACGTTGGCACCGAAAGCCCCGACCAGCAGCTTGATGACCGTGAACTGGCCGTGCATGCTGGCGACGTGCAGCGGGGTGAGCCCGCCGCTGCCCCGCAGGTTCACGTTCGCGGCGATGCCCGCTCGCTCCGCGAACCGCAGGAGCTTCAGCAGGATCTCGTCCTGTCCCCTCTTGGCCAGCCAGTGCAGGACCGAGTATCCGCTGATGAAATCCCTCCTGGTTAGCAGCTGCGGGTCCTCGGAGATGAAGTCCAGGATGGTTTCGTAGTTCCCCTCCACCGCTAAGAGCATCCAGGCGTGCTCCATGGGATACAGAGCCCAGTCCGCGTCCTCGTCAGGGGCAAGGCTGTGGGGGCTCTGCAGCACGCAGTTCGATGCCCGGCTCAGCAGCAAGTCTTTCAGGTACTTTTTACGCAGAGCCGGTGGGATGGACTCCCTGCCCGGAGCGTCTCTGGAAGGTCCTCCCGGCGCGGAGCCGTCGAGGACTTCTTGCTGCCTCTGCAGCCTCGACCTACGCTGGGACGCTCCGGGCATGACCTGCATGCCATACCGAGACAGCCGCTCCACAATGGAGCCCTTTTTGGGTGTCCGAGCGGGGGCGGCGGAATCGACGGCAGCTGGTTCCGATCCAACACAGGCCGATGCACTGTCGTACATGCTGCCCGTCTTGTTCCGCAGTTCCCAGGCTACTTCCTTTCAGACTACACCCTGAAGATGGCTCAGATAATAAACTCCAATAATTTCCCTCCACTTCACTCATTTCCTGTGTTGAGAGAAAAATGCATTTTTTTTTTTTAAAATAAAACAGACGTTTGAAGAGAAACGACCCATAAATAAACTTAGTTTTATTACTTCTTCCTTTCTAGAAGCCCCTTAATGTCCAACAGCACACCAATGTTAACTCACCTGTTCTGCCACCAAAACGTAAGCTTGGCCACAAAAGCACACCTTCTCCGATTGAACAGGTAACCATTTCAAGCCGTAGAACAAACCTCCGTCAAACTGAGACGAGGCAAACTTTTATAGTTTAGAGAGTTCAGAACCAGACGAAACCAGAGATCCTGTTTTCCTTTGAAGAGGAACCGAGACAAAGTTCATTCTAATCTCTGAATCCCTCACGTGACCACTTGTAGACTTTAAAAGCAGGAAGTTACACATTTTTTACTCCCCTGAGCCTTTCACAGCCTGTCAATTATCCAGAGTTGCAGCCAAGTGAGAAAGGGGTAAAACAACTTTATTTAAAACAAAAATACAGAGCATCAATAAAACACATTACAACTCAGATTCTGAAGGAAGTTCAGTCAGCTCGTCAAGAGTTTGAAGAAACGCAGCCAGCTCCTGGGAGTTCTCTGAAAACGAGGACAGGCGAGTTAATGATACTCTTCCAACATGCTCCAGACTCAAAAGACTGCAATTAATTTCAACAAGCATTTTATTAAAAAAGGACACCGCCCTACTTTTAAGTAGAGTGCCCAATCATGCATCTAAGCCTAACAGTTACCAAGTCAGTAGTCATGACATTTATTTTCAATGGGTTTGTTTTTAAAGTCATAAGTCATCTTGAGATGGTCTTTGTCAATAAGGTAGGCTACGGCACTTACAGTAAAGAAATGAAGGTTAATGTTTAGAGTTCAGACATTTAATGAACAAATTTCAAGAAATTGTTTTACAAGAAGCATTTAGACAACTGGGGGGGGGGAGAGGTCAGAGGGAGATTAATAACTGGAATATTGATCAGTATTTTGTACATTTCAGAGTTATTCTTGATGGCATTTGACAAATGTAATATTTGTTGTTTTATCATGTAAGGCATTCTGAACTGTGTTGTTGCTAAAATCATGAATCGTCCAGTAGCCTGCATGCGTTTCACAGCCTAATGCAGCACATGTGGAGTCCACTCTTTCCATCAGGCA
Source organism: Anableps anableps (assembly GCA_014839685.1). Classification (NCBI taxonomy): domain Eukaryota; kingdom Metazoa; phylum Chordata; class Actinopteri; order Cyprinodontiformes; family Anablepidae; genus Anableps; species Anableps anableps. The sequence continues at coordinate 29,051,419 of CM026074.1, read as the reverse complement.
GGATTAATCACACCTGCAATACAAGTCACCATTCTCCAAGCATAAATGATTTTGCAGCCGGGGGGACTTGCACCAGGAAAAAAAAAAAAAAAACTATTTCCTGTCAAAGGATGACCTTTCATCTACCCAGAGCTTAAAGTGCTTGTATCAAGTGACTTGCTATATTTACACCATCTGCTGCACCAATGGTGACTTGCCTTACAGCCAAGTTCTCAATTTTGCAGTGAAAGCTTACATAAAAAAAAGCCCCCACACAACACCTGTATTAGAGGGTGATGCTCTATAAGTGATTAGTGTATAAAAGCATTTTAGAATAAGTCTCTTCACCTCCTCACTTAAATGAGGGCCAAAACAGATCTCTGGGAAATACCATTTTAAAGCAACAGTAGCTCTGGGTTCTACTGAACATTTTCATAAGATTTACATTTTAAGTGTTATACCGTTTGCAATAAGTCGTTTTGATGCTGTGACACAACTGACAAGAGTTCAATATTAAGTTGGTAAAGTTTTAAACTTGTTTTCTTACAGCAACATTTAAAAAAAGCTTTCCAGACATTCAATGAGAAGTCAGTCAGTGTCTCTAAAACATCTGCTGTAATCAGTCCCTGAAATGTAGAGTTATGAGTCAAGTGTTCTTACCATTTGGATCTGAAGTTTGTCAATAGTGAGACGCTTCAAAGCCACCTTACACACCATTAATAGGAGTTCATACCTGAACGCTCTGGCATCTTCACAGGTGAAGAGTTTGGGAGCTCTTCCAGCTTTTCCTCATCCAGATCAGGAAGGTTTTGTGGAAAACATGCCAAACCAGTTAGAGCCAAGCAACTAAGAGGAACCAAATCTTCAGGTACACTGTACCTCTCAAACTCTGAAAGACATCAGTTTAAAACGATTTAAAAACATATTGTGGTTCAGATAAAACAACTTGCTGAGCTCCAACTCTCTGATGAAGGCAGAGCCTATGGCAGTAGTCACCAGTATTTGACTACTTACATTTGTGTCAACCCTTAAATGATGCATAACTGTACTTCACTGAAGTGAAACGTTAAAATAATCAGCCTCTCCTAAATATTTGTCCATATTTACAGTGAAGCTGAGGCGTTGCTTTACCTAACGGGTCATAAGGGATAAACTGTTCAACTTCTGGATACGACTCCACTTTGATCTGAGGAGCCGGCTTCACTTTCGTTTCCTGGTGGGAACAAAATACAAGCTTGACAGCTGTAAACATTGATTTAAAAAAAAAAAAAAAAAAAAAAAAAAAAAAAAAAAAAAAAAAAAAGTTTGTCTCCAACCTGTGGCTTTAAGAGTTTCTTCTCCTGTGCATTGACTGCTGGTGTTGAAATCCTATTGCTCACCATACCAAAAGCCCTGCGGCCAAATGGTAGTGGTGTAGTAATAGTTTTGGCCGTCATGGGAGACTTTAGTAGTTTCTCTGGTTGGAAACAAATAAGCAAACATTCATGTAATCTAAGGCTTGAGAGAGAACAAGTAGTTAAAAAAAAAAAAAAAAAAAAGTCAACATCTTATACCTGGAGCAGATTTAAGTCGTTGGCGCTTAATCTGTGAAGATGCATGAAGACGTGTATTTTCTTGCTCTGCAAAGATTATGTTCGCCATTAGATCTGTAAACACAGTTATGCATTAGTTTCTGCAAACTACACACTCTGGATGGTATAGAAGAAAAAAAAAAAAAAAAGATGTAGTTTAACAGTGTCAAGGGGTAAAAACTGAAGATCAAATTCACATGAATAGTTTCTCATTACTCAAACAGTAATGCTTAATTGAAAAGTCAACTGGAAAACTGATACATATGCATCTTAATTAAACTAAACTCCTTGACACGTTTAAAAAAAACATTCAGAACACAAACTTCAGAGATACACTGTTACAGTGTTGCTATAAAAGCAAATTAACCCTTTACTTATAGCTGCATCCTTCTCCAACACACTTGAATTAAATTCCCTCATCAGCAGGCATTCAGTTCCACAAAGGCCTGCCAGCCATTCATTAGGTGTGTTGGCAAAGGGATGCATCCAGAAGTTGCAGGATAGTAGCTTTGGAGGAGAACCGGATTTGTGCACCCATGATGGGGTGCCAAGCAGATGAAGTTTCTGGACAGTCAAACACAGCGATACCTAGGTCATTCATCCAGGTCTTGGTACTTTTGGACCTGTTCTAAATCTCCAGCTCTTGAACGGACTTTGCGTCATAATCCTCTCAAGGTTGCAGCCATCTCTTCGGGTTGTGCGTTTATTTTTCCTCCCACCGAATTTCCATTAATATCCTTGAATACAACACTCAGTCAGCTACTTCAGCAATTACTTTGCAGCGTGTCCTCTTTTTGTGTGTGTGTGTGTGTGGGGGGGGTTTTGTTAGTTTTATGCAGCATTTAAAAGTTTCTGATAAAGTGTATGAGCTCCAGAAATGGATCCTAATTCACCAAGACCTGGAGAATATAGAATCACCTTTTGAAACGGCAACATAAGTTGATAGGCACCAAGTTATTTACCCAAAAACACAAATGCAACAACAGAAAAATCCAACTTCGACTAAGCACATCACATTTACAGAGTAGTCTCAGTTTAAATTTTTCAGCTAAAACTTAAGCAGGAGCTGACCGTTGATTTAACCGCTGACCAGCACCAAGACGCAGCAACAGACGAGCGTTCACTTGTGTTAGCTGACGTTACTTATAAATAAATGGACAGGTTACAAACATATAGCTATTCAAAAGAACAGCATCAAGAAGATAACGAAAAAACATCCACCTCTTTGACAGTTTGAGTTTCCTTTTTGTCTGTCTTCTCCCGGCTGTTAGCTTGTTGTGGTACAAAGTTTTGCCGCAGCTCAACTTTAAATTCCTTGCCTTCTTCCTATTGGAGGGTCTTCAGACACGTGACCAAGAAGGCGTTTCTATAATCAGTTAGCTCACCAAGCTAAAACTGAGTGGTCAGAGATTTGATTTGTAGTTTCTGACTTATATTTACTGGTGTCAGTACCAGTTACGCTGAACAAGAGTACACTATATGCATCTATGAACGCAACTCCACGTTTTGTGGAGTGTTATAGAATTATATATAGACAGCTTTCTCGAAGTAGGGCTACTTGCTGTTGCTAATTTCCGTTTGAAGAGGTTTTTTTTTTTCCCCCAAGAAAATTTATTGTAGAAGCAGACAAATCTTACAATCATACAATACAGAATTCCTATGCAAATATTTTGAGTGACTAGCAGTCTAAAGAAAATGTAAAATAAAAAAAAAAGAAAAAAAAAAAGAGAAACGTCGTGCAGAATAATATGAAAGCCATATAACACAATAAGAAGTGCATAATAACGATAGAAAACCCCCATAAAACATATTTAAGAAAATAAGCTGTTAATATTGTAAGGGGTCTTAATTTTTATTATCATCTGGACACATGTCAAAAATCAAACGGGACATACTATTATGAAGAGTAGGATTCTTTGTTTCAATCATTTTCAAAGAGCTGAGGAAACGCGACATTTCTTTTAGAAAACATAGAAGTTTAGGGGGAACTTTCAAAGATGTACATTTGTGTAACTGACACCTGATCAGATTATTAATCATGAATGCCAATGTTGTATCCACAATATTAAGGCCAAATTTAATAATGTTGTATATCAAAGCTGGCATATTTAAACTGTTAGTCAACATCCAACAATGAAGGTACCCCAAAATGAAAAGAATAAATGTTACATTGTTTCTTCATCAGATTTTCTGTTTGAACGTTCACTGCCCTTCTTTAACATCAGCCGCAACCATGACGGCATCCTGTGCGGGGGGCATGGGGGCTGAGGGAGGGAATCAGTGGCTCTCGCTGTTTAATTCCACCAACACGAAAATATTCATACAAAAAATAAAGTCCGCATATTTTAAGAATATATAAATAATGACATTATTCGCTGTATTTTGTTTTTTTTTTTTTACGTCGAGCGTAAACCGCCTAAAATAAATGGTACGTTCCGAGCAGGCCAGCTTTGAGTATACCGTAAACGGCGCAGCTTCCTTTGCTAACCTCAGAGCGGTGGAGGGTTTGTTCTCCAGCTAACAGCACTCACCATGGCGTCCACTGAGATAGCAAGGCAAGCTGTAAGTTGCCCGTTGTACATAGAGATGCTCTCATTATGCATGTGTTACATATTCGAGTCACAACAAACTATACTTATGTAGCGTTTTGTTAGGGAGGAGGGTATTAGGAGAATCAGGGGAAGCGTTATCCTGCTAACATCCGTTTTCGTGCTCTATTCTATCAAAAAAATCTACCGTAGCAAGCTAAACGCGATTTTTATTTATATTTATACAGCTTTAAAAAATTAGATTATGCACTAAAAACGCCTGAGATAAGCGATTTTCAGTAAAGACCCAACGTCCATCTGTTGAAATATATTTATTTGACCATTTTGATGTCATCCGCGGCTATCTTGAGCATAATTATTTCCAAACGAAATGTCGACTTGTAAAATGTGAGTAAAATACTGTCGAAAATGTCACGTAATAGGTTCTGTACTGTTAAAAACCTACATAGAGCCGTAGGTAGGCCATTCATTCACAACGCCCCCGTTTAAGCTCAGCTTCAGTTCTCATTTCCGTTATGTTTCAAGTCCCGTTAACTTTCACACGGCGTCGTCTTTTACTTGCATTTAAAAAAAAAAATCCGAGCTGCGTATAGTATAAAAAGCTTGCATTTTTAAAATGTTCACTTGGCATTTCTTTTTCGTGGAAAAAGGAAGCCACTTAACCCAGAGGGAGTGCTTAGAATAGCAGAGGCTGTGCAGTTTGATTTCCCTTTGTGGCCCAATGAATGAAACCGGCTGTGTGCTACTTGGCTGTGAGTGTCAAGAAAAGCGAGGATGATGATTTCAGGAATGCTGCAGAAATATAGAGGCTATTTGTCTTGTTACATTACTATCACTTTCCCAAACAGTCTCCCAGCTGTTTAAACCCAGCTCCAAGCATCCAAACAATCCACAACTGTGTAGTGCCATCAGATTGCACAGTTATTTTAAATTTACCCTGAGAGTATGTTTTCTTTCTAAGCCTTTGCCGAATTGGACAACAGCACTGTTATGTTAAGCCACATAATGGCCGGTTTGTCTGAGGTTTAGCTGGTGGAGAGATTTAGCTTTTTTGGCATCTTTTGCAAATTCTTTGCTTCCCTACAGCTCATAATATAAACATAGCCAGCAGAAAAATGAATCACAGCAATCAAATACTTCCTGACAACCACACACATTTTAAAAAGGTGCACTTTAAACATTATTTTTATAATGTAGTGTCTTACATAGTGATACGTTTTGTCACGTTGTAACCACAAAATTGAATGTATTTTATTGGGATTTTGTGTGATGGATCAGCCCACAGTAAAACAAAATTATAAAGCTGAAGGGAAAGGATAGATGGTGTTACAAAAGTAAATCTGAAAGGTGTGGCATACGTAGGTATTCAGACCTTCTGAATTAATTGATGAAATTCCAGCTGCCTGTTTTTTGAGTTATGTCCCCGCCAGCTTTGCATATCTAGAGGCTGAATATTTTTGCCTGTTTACGATGGAGAGGATATTTGAACTTAAATTCTCAAGTCTCGCCACAGATTTTACACTGGAATTAAGACTGGACTTCATCTTGCCATTCTAACACAGGAATATGATTTGATCCAAACCAGCGGTCTTAAACTCCATTTCTTGTCCTGCCACTTTTAGATGTGTCCGTGCTCCAACACATCTGATTCAAATGGCTGAATTACATCCTCAGCTTCCAATCAAGTTCTGCTTATGATTGAAATATTTGATAGAAATGTCTTTAAGCTAAGACCCTTCTTAACGCTGCAGAGGACAGGAGTTTGAGACCCCTAATCTAAACTATTTTAGCTCTGGTCATATGTTTGGGTTTTTGTCTTGCTGAAAAGTAAATCTTTCAAAATAATCTCAGCCTCCCAACAGATTTTGTTCAGAAACGCCCTGGATTTAACGCTCTCCATCTTCCCAATAACTTCAAGCAGCTTCACTGTCCTTTCTGGAGGAAAACATCCCACAGCATGATGCTGCCATCACTATGGTTCACAGTGGGGGTGATGTGTTCAGAGGGATGTGCAGTATTAGTTTTCTGAAAAGTAGATTGTTTCTGGGGGTCATCAGAATTGTGATTTATTTTTATTTTATTTTTTTTTTTTAACTTTCATGCTGCCACCACCATGTTTGAACCTCTAAGGCCTTTATAAATAGCTACATTTATAATCAGACTTAAATGAACACATGTATATTCTGTTTAGTAATTATGTGGATTTTAATTTTGGGTACCCTAGTAAAGAACCAAATACAATTGGACAACACACTTATCAGATTTTGAAAACCATGCATCACTTTTCCTTCACTTCAGAACCATGCACTACTTTGTGTTGGACCATCATTGTGGTTCCAATGTGACCAGATATGAAAAAGTTCATGTCATGAATATTTTTATAAGTCAGTGTTTTATCCTCGTTTTGTAGTCACACGTTTATTTTATATGAACAGCCATTACTTTCCATATATGTACTTTGTGGTTTCGAACTGTCTCAATTGACGGAAGAGAGCTGCAGCTCTGAAAACAGGAAGTGAGTTAGACTGCACCTGAATTCAGTCTCGTTCTCGAACAGACGAAAAAAATGGAGGACGAGGTAATGCGAGTCTTATCTGCTAATGCAATGGGATCTCTCTGCAGAGCGCAGATAAATGGGAACTTACGTTTTTTTTAGGATGTTGATGAAAATTCAGAAAGTGATCTCAGACATGATGGCAGTACATCGAAACATTTTCAGTGCAGTCGGGGGCTTAATGCTGAAGACAGTAAACTGATTTCTTTTGCTTTTAGGGCGAAGGAGTTCGCGCTGTGCCTCTGGCAGGCCATGTTGGCTTTGACAGCATGCCTGACCAGCTGGTCAACAAGTCTGTCAACCGTGGTTTCTGCTTCAACATCCTCTGCGTTGGTGAGTGCAACAAACCTCTGCAGCTATTGGATCTGCGAGCCTTAACACCAGATATTTGTTTCACATGAGAAATCACAGTTTACCGTTTTGATTTTCTGATGGGCAGCGTTTTAGTTACCATAGTGATAAAGGTGCCCTCTGTTCTGATAGGAAAGTATTCATGTGGTATGCAGATACCACACATATTACATTGGTATTCAAGACTTATTTGGAAATTAGCTGATTTTGTTTTGGGGTTTTTTGTTTTTTTTTTGGTTTTTTGTTTTTTTTTAAAAATGATTATTATCAGTTTGTTATATTAGTTTTTACTATGCTTATTGGTCATAATGGAGGTGATACTTTGTGGTGGTTAATGGTTTGTACTGTACTTAATATCGAATTCTGGTGTTTCCTGTGTTTTATTTGACACATTGGGATCACACTGCATAAACAATTCCTCTATGGTTTTGTTCTAACCACCATCAACCACATCAAGCTCTGCAACATACTTTTCTTCAATGTATTTTCTTCTCAGAAGCACATAAAATGTCCAGAAAATACTAGTCTTGTGTCTTGCATTGATAATTGTTTGTTTTGCATCCCCAAAGTATTTATTCTAGCTTTTTTCTAGACTAAAAGATAATTTAAAAAAATATGTACTCCCTGCTTTCTTCCATTGTGCTATTTTGTATCCAATTCAAGTCCTTAATGGATTTGCTTCCTAAAAGTACCCCCCCCCCCAACCACCACCACCTTCTCACCCTGTTGCTCTCTTCCCTGCTGATCACAGCAATAGGTGAAACAATAAACATAAGTGTGCATTTTTATGGCTTTGACCTGCTTCCAAGCCTACAGCACTTTCAATATATATATATATATATATATATATATATATATATATATATATATATATATATATATATATATATATATATATCCAACTATCGGCCATCCAACTATCGGCCAATAACCTGTCTCTCTACAACATGGAAGCTCATGTCAGGCATCATAGCAGCTAAGATAAGTGGGCACGTGGATAAATACATGAGTACAGCACAGAAGGGCATCGGCATAAATACCAGAGGAGCCAAACACCAACTCCTGGTAGACCAAACAGTCGCCCGAGACTGCAAAACCCGACACACCAACCTGTGCACGGCTTGGATTGATTACAAGAAAGCCTATGACTCAATGCCACACACTTGGATCATTGAATGCTTAGAGATGTACAACATCAACAGGACTCTAAGAGCCTTCATTGCAGCCTCGATGGGGATGTGGAAAACCACCCTTGAAGCCAACTACAAGCCAATTGCACAAGTGTCCATCAAATGTGGCATATACCAAGGAGACGCTCTGTCCCCACTGCTGTTCTGCATAGGTCTGAACCCCCTCAGCCAAGTCATCAACAAGACTGGCTACGGATACCGACTCAAGAATGGAGCCACCATCAGTCACCTCCTCTACATGGATGACATCAAGCTGTACGCTAAGAGCAAACGAGACATCGACTCACTGATCCACACCACCAGGATCTACAGCACTGACATTGGGATGTCATTCGGACTAGAGAAGTGTGGTCGGATGGTTACACAGAGAGGGAAGGTCATCCACACAGAAGGGGTCTCACTCCCAGAGGGAACAATAGCAGACATTGAGGACAGTTACAAGTACCTGGGAATACCACAAGCAAATGGCAGCCTCGATGAGGTCACAAGGAAAGGAGCCACGGCCAAATACCTCCAACGAGTAAGGCAAGTCCTGAGAAGCCAGCTCAACGGCAAGAACAAGATCCGTGCGATAAACAGCTATGCCTTGCCAGTAATCAGATACCCTGCAGGAATAATAAGCTGGCCAAAGGAAGAGATAAAGACCATGGATGTTAAAACTCGGAAACTACTAACCATGCATGGAGGGTTCCACCCTAAATCCAGCATCCTGAGACTATACGCGAGCCGTAAGGATGGAGGCAGAGGACTAGTGAGTGTGAGAGCCACTGTCCAGGATGAAACATCCAAGATCCATAAATACATCAAGGTCAAAGCCTCAACCGACGATGTGCTCAGCGAATGTCTCAAACAATGGGGACCAGAGGATGAGGTGCTGGAGGAACCATCATGGGAGGATAAGCCCCTACATGGGATGTACCACCGACAAATAACTGAAGTGGCTGATATCAGGAAATCCTACCAATGGCTGGAAAAAGCTGGACTCAAGGACAGCACAGAGGCACTCATCCTGGCTGCACAGGAACAGGCCCTAAACACCAGAGCAATAGAGGCTCAGATCTACCACACCAGACAAGATCCAAGGTGTAGATTGTGCAAGGAGGCCCCTGAGACAGTCCAACACATAACAGCAGGGTGCAAGATGCTGGCAGGGAAAGCGTACATGGAACGTCATAACCAAGTGGCGGGCATAGTGTACAGAAACATCTGTGCAGGATATGGACTGGAAGCCCCGAGATCAAAGTGGGGCACACCCCCAAAGGTGGTGGAGAATGACCGAGCTAAGATCCTGTGGGACTTCCAGATCCAGACAGACAAAATGGTAATGGCGAACCAACCGGACATCGTGGTGGTGGATAAACAACAGAGGAAAGCCGTTGTGGTGGATGTAGCAATACCAAGCGATTGCAACATCAGGAAAAAGGAACACGAGAAACTGGAGAAATACCAGGGCCTCAGAGAGGAACTGGAGAAGGCCTGGAAGGTGAAGACCACAGTGGTGCCTGTGGTCATCGGGGCCCTCGGGGCAGTCACCCCCAAGCTGGAGCAGTGGCTAAAACAGATCCCAGGAACAACGTCAGACATCTCAGTCCAGAAATGCGCAGTTCTCGGCACAGCCAAGATACTACGCAGAACCCTCAAGCTCCCAGGCCTCTGGTAGAGGACCCGAGCTCAGAGGTTGAGAAAGACCACCCGTGGAGGGTGAGAAGGGAATTTTATTTTTTTATATATATATATATATATATATATATATATATATATATATATATATATATATATATATATATATATATATATATATATTTTTTTTTTTTTTTTTTTTTTTTTTCTACTGAAGATCTCACGTAGGTGGGGGGAGTAAAAAAAAACAAAACAAAAAAAACCAAAACCATTAAAACTCTAGATTTACTGTTTTAGAGTTAGCAAACTCATCCTTAAACATTTCTGGCAGATATCCTTCTGTTCCATTCAGTGAAAATGGTTTCAGGGGTTAGTTATACCCTGGACAGGTTGCCACTTCATCACAGACCTAAATCTGCAAAACAACCAACCATTTCGGCTGATATTTGGAACGGTTTAGTTTTAGTTACTGCACTGCAATGATGGGAGAAAGAACCAAAAACCTTTCTCTGCAACAGTTCATAGTTATAAGCATTGTCTTGCAAAAGCTTTCACAGCCTTGGAACCTTTTCACATTTTGTCATGTTATAACCCAGAACCTCAGTTTATTTTATAACGGATTTTATGTTGTATAACAGTACAGTGAAAAGAAAATGAGATTTTGCTTTTAAAATATTTTAGAAAATATCTGAGAAGTGTTGCATGCACAAAGTTAACATTTTGTTGGATCACTGCAATCATGGCTGCAAGTTTTTGTGTTATGTCTCTGGCATCTTTGTGCGTCTCCAGGCAAATATTTGCCTGTTCTTCTTTTGGAGCGCAGCTTTCACTCAGTCAGATCGGACATGGTGTGTCTGTGAACATCAATTTTCAAGTTTTGCCACAGAGGTTAACTGAATTTAGGCCTGGACTTTGACTGGGACATTAAAACACATGAATATGCTCTGAAATCACTCCAATATAGCTGATGTGGCTGTATGTCTAAAGTTGTTGTGTTGGAAGGTGAACCTCCACCACTGCTCACCACTGTCCACCCTTTAAGTGGATTTTGTTCAGGGTTATCAGAGAACAGCATGAACTTTTTTGAAAACCATGCATCCTTTCCTCTCACTTCAGTGATACACTACTTTGTCTGTATATCAATTAAAATCCTAATGAAAATTTCATTTCAGATTGTAATTTGACAAAATGTGGAAAGCTTCAAGATGCATGAACGTTTTTTGCAGAGCAGTGTATTCTTGGTAAAATAAGCAGAACAGAAGGCTTTTCTTCTTTCTGTGGCTATAGTTTAAAATAACAAGGAAAACAAATACATCTGCCTAATTCTTGTCGTTGTTAAGGGTGGTTTTTCAGAAGAGTTTTACTCTGTTTTCTTTTAGGCACCTCAAACATGATGCCTTATTACCATCACTATTATATATGTTTGGAAAAAGTGTATGGACTTGGATGGATGTATCCATCTGTTGAATTTTGATAGCAAACATGTAATGTCCAGTGCATGGTGCTATTTCATATAGAAACGAGTTAGCACAGACTGCAGGTCAGGTTGGGATGAACAAAAATAGATTTTCTAACTGAGGTAGTTCCATATCTGAGTCAGCTGACAGCCTCTAACAGAATACAGTCAGAAAGCATGATTTAGAAATTGTTTTATGCCTGTAAGCATTTAAAAATGAGGGTAAAAACACCATCAGGCTGTCTTTAAATCTGCACACCTCATTTGTTCATGATTCTGCTTCCTATCTAGGTTCCATTAGTCTAAGGAGCTTAAAATAAAGCTGATTAAAAGAGCCACCTGTCTTTGACCTAAGGATATCATAATAGACATTTATGCGTTTAAAATGATAAAGACAGTGTGATAATAATTTTGTATGTTAAAAGTTTTAATTTCTTTGATGTGATGCTGGGGTGTCAAAGCTTCTTGTCACGTGAGCAAAAATTGGCAAGTCAAAAGGACTTGTGGGCCAAAAAAATCCCCTCATATTTTTAATAAAAACTTATACTGTGATGGTTATTTCCCAACTTAACAATTTAATAGTTTAATTAAACAAATAAAGTTGTCAGATTTTTTTTTTTTTTTTGTTGTTGTTGGAAAGGGATGTGTCAGTTACTGTAGAGCCAAAACTTAAGAAGGGTTTTGCAGATTTGCCGTATTAAAATAGATATTTGTCAGGTGTCTATTAAAAAAAATAGCAAACATGTAGTCAGTTGAGAGCAATAAAAACAGGATTTGGGTCACTCTATTTATGGAACTGGATAGATGTTGTCCTTGCAAAAGAATGTAAAAAAAAAAAAAAAAAAAAAATATGGACACTTTGTATTTTAAGAAGATCTCAATTTGTCTGTAATAATTTTGCCCCTATTAAAAATAAAGTTTCCCTCTGCATCAACCACCTGTGCTGGGGGGGTTAAATTTGTATCGCTCTTGAATTGCAATCCGGGGCTGCAAATGGCCCCCGGGCCACACTTTGGACACCCCTATTGTAACGTCTTATTTCCGTTGCTCAGGTGAGACGGGCCTTGGGAAGTCCACTCTGATGGACACGCTGTTCAACACCAAGTTTGAGGGCGAGCCCACCCAGCACAACCAGCCGGGAGTGACGCTGAAGTCCAACACCTATGAACTCCAGGAGAGCAACGTGCGCCTCAAACTGACTGTCGTCAACACGGTGGGCTTCGGAGACCAGATTAATAAGGAAGACAGGTAAAGAAGTGGGATCCATTACGCTGCTCTGTTTTTCTAGCGGTAATGAAATTTGTCTTTGAGGTCTTTGATCATTCCTGACAGAAAATACAATGGGTGAGAGTCCTCGAAGCTGTCACGTTTGATCTCAGCCCATGATTTCAGTAGTTTTTTTAAGCTTTACAAAGGAAAAATAGATATAGGTGCTTTCCAGGCTGGCGTCACAAGGATATCGCAGGCCTGGGGTCAGTCTGTATACGCCTGTAAGATTTTGTTACCAAACATTCACAGCAAATGGGGACTAACATTGCACCCTCAGGGAGTGAAAGGTATCATGTAAACACTAAATATGCAGTTGCATTCAATCTTTGCTGTGTTGTAAGTCCCAGAAGAAACGGCCTACAGCACATGAAACAAGAACAAACACAGTTTTAGTCATGTGACCTGTGAACTGCTGCAGGCCTGGTAAGATATCTTTAGTAAAACTTCAAGCTGTATGTGCAGTGCATGAGGTTATCGTTCTCTCATTTGCATGTTTTCATGCAACATGTTCAATAGAAGTACATGTGAAGACGGGATTAGAAATTAATTAAATTTTTTGTCAATTTTAGGAAGTTTCTTTTAAAAGGCGAGTAAATTAAAAACTGCATAAACTTAGTCAAGATTAGTTTGTTAAGTTGAAACTTAATGAATGACCGTTAGAGTTACTGAGCTGTGAATATTATTAGTACCAACTGGCCTTAGTCTATCTTAGTCTGCCTTAGTCTTTCTCCATACAGCTGGAAAAATCTGCTGTCACTCCAGGATCTTATTCACAGTCTCATTAAACAGACCCCAAGGCCATGAGGCTGATTTAAACAAAATAAATGTTATTTTTCTCAATAGTGCCATGTATCTGTTGTTGTAGCTGTACTTTTGGTAAATATAACTTCAATAATAACATGATGTTTAGCAACTATTTTAAAAATTAAAATTACAGGGATTTTTTTTATTTTTTTTAAACACACATTTCCTGAAATGTGTGTTTTCTTTTTTTAATCTACAGATTACTTTCATGCTGTGTTTATAATTAAAGTAGGAGCTGTTGTTTCTTGGAGTGACTCGGAGGCTTGCTTAGTTGAACGAAGCAGGGCTTCTCCTGATAAACAACTGTCTTAACAAAAGGAGGAAATACTAAAATGCTTCCCCATCCTTTTCATTGTCCAGCTACAAATCCATTGTGGAGTTCATCGATGCCCAGTTTGAAGCGTACCTCCAGGAGGAGCTGAAAATCAAGCGTACGCTACACAGCTACCATGACACTCGCATCCACGCCTGCCTATATTTTATCGCTCCAACGGGACACTCGCTGAAATCCCTGGACCTGGTGACGATGAAAAAACTCGACAGCAAGGTGAGCTCAGATAACGGTTGCATGGAACAATTTTAATGAAATCAAATGTTCCTTATGTGTTGGTATAGATAAATCCTTTTAGCATAAATGGTTGAAACATTTGGTCTAACAACTGAAGTCACGGGTTGTGAACCTTCACTGAGTCATTTCCCTTGATGTGCCTCGGCTCTGCTTCTGTAAGTGGAGCCCAGCCGTGAAATGCAGTCTGCATGGAGACTGCCTGGCTTCTTTCAGGTCCTTTCTGCAGCAGCATGTTTGCATGGAGCTCGTTACTTTTGCACAAAAAACATGTTTAGTATTTACCAAAGCAGCTGTGCCTTTCAGCCTGCACTCACAACTGTGTGGTCCAGAGCAGTGCCTCCTCTTTTGAGATATTCAACCTGGGGGGTCATTAGAACTGTGATCTGCTGGAGGGAGATGTTGGACCCTTCCTACATGATGGAACGATCTGTTTTTGTTCCCATGACCCAGAGCATTCATTGCTATTAGTTACAAGCGGCTCACATGTAGTTAAAAAGACGGAAAAAATGTCGCGTAGAAGGAAGATTCTCATTTTATAACAGCCAGATCTAGGATCACACCAGAACAGACCCTGTCTGATCTGCTCCTGCCTCTGTAAGGCCGTCCTACAGGATCTGTTTGGACAACTTGCAAAGATTATTGATTAAATTATTTAACTGAATCCAAACTCCATGTTTTCTCTCTTTTTATTTGATTATGAAGCCAGCAGCTTCTCTTTTAGTCTCTTCACTCATAAAAGTGTAGTAGTATGCTATAAATTAAGGCCCGTTTCCTATTTCTAGAGAACTACACCAACCTATTGATACCAATTTCAGCAGATTCGGATTTCTTTTTAAGTACACACAGTATTTTTTCTAGCCTTCCCCCCATGACTGATTATTAATGATTCATATTAGGAACAAAGGAGACGTCCAACCTAGAAATTAGGTGGAGCTGCTGTAAAACAGGGTTTTACTAATATTTCAGAACAAAGATAAAATGATTTGGAGTTGATATTTTAATAAACGGGCTTTAGCAGCTTATATTTGCAATTTGCACAGTTATTGTTGCTAACTGTAAAAACCTTACCTTTTTTTTTTTTTTTTCAAATCCAGCACATTCAATGACAGACAGAGGTTTAAAGCTCAAGATGATAAAACAGAGCATTTGAGGCTGCTCTTATATATCTTGGGTCTCTGTTATCTGCTGAAATTGGTGCTAAGTCATTTCATTTCTTTGGTAATTCGACAAATCTTTCCTGCGGCAGGTATCAGTGGCAGTCCTTTTTCTTATCCAAACTTTTCGGCTGTGAAATGACCAATACTGTAGCTCTCTGTTGTCCTGGAGGAACGGCCTTTGTAGAAAACAACACAGTTTTCTTTTAATCTGTTTCCATCTCTGTGCTTCCTCTGACTTCTTTCAAAACATCTCACTGATACTGAACAGGGCTAACTTTGAGTCTTCTTTCTTCTGTAACAACTTTCACACTGAAGAGTAGGGATGCACCGATAAATCAGCCCTGATTTCTTTAATTTAGGGAGATCGGTGATCGGCCGATACTTACATGAGAAAAGATCTTATCCACCAATCTTATCTACCTCCGTAAAGGTCTGAAAATCAGCCACAGTCCTCTTTTTCTCTGCTGTAAGAGAGGACTGACTGTCGTACCTCTCCCACCAGGTAACGCCTTCATGTGCACAGTTAACAATAGTTACCCCACTCTTACTGACTTAGAGACGTTGTGGCTATATTCAGCACATTTTCAGACAAAAGAAATCGGTATTGGCCATAATCGTAATGGCATGTCAGGCTTTTGATGAAGCCTGATGATGTGCTCTATCTTCCTGGTTTTAGTGAGAACACGAGCAGCGTTCTGGATCAGCTGCAGCTGTCTGATTGATTTTTTTTTTTTTTTTTTTAAGGCAGACCTGTTAAGACACTGTTGCAGTAATCAATGCGACTAAAGATAAACGCATGGATGAGTTTCTCTAGATCTTGTTGAGACATTAGTCCTTTAATCCTGGAAATATTCATCTGGTGATAGAAGGCTGACTTTGTAATCGTCTTTATGTGTCTCTGAAGGTTCAGGTCCGAGTCCATCACTACACCCAGATTTCAGGCCTGATCACTAGTTTCTAGCTGTAATAACTGAAGCTGTGTGCTGACTCTAGATCGTTCCTCTTTAGGTCCAAAGATAATAACTTCAGTTTTGTTTTTGTTCACCTGGAGAAAGTTATGGCACAGTTCAGTTCAGTTCGGGCTACAGCTATGAGATTTTTTTTTTTATGTGTTCCTTCAGAGCTGTTATCTAAATTTGGACTCCAGAAGCAGAGCTGAAGGCCTTTGATGAGAGTTTTAGGATGGTCTAAATTTAGCTGGATGATTGAAGTAACTTGTTTTAACTTTGGTTCATTTCTCACCTTCAGGTCAACATCATCCCCATCGTTGCCAAATCGGATGCCATCTCCAAGAGCGAACTGGCCAAGTTCAAAATCAAAATCACCAGTGAGCTGGTCAGCAACGGGGTCCAGATCTACCAGTTCCCCACTGATGACGAATCCGTGGCAGAAATCAACTCCACCATGAACGTAAGGCTGACGTTTCTACCTCGTTTATGGAGTGATCAATGTATAGCAGCGTTGGGGTTCATACATTTAAAATTCATAAATAATTTGTATCAGTATAAAAACATATGTGAGTCAGGACAAGCACTGTTTTTTTTGTTTTTTGTTTTTTTTGGGGGGGGGTTCCACTCCCATGGTCTGGACTGCCGTCACATGTAGGGAGAAGTGTTTTCAAAGCAGCACAATCAGTCGATTCATGCTGCAGGAAGTCAGCCATGTGGGAGCGGGCCTGCATCCAGCGACATACGAGCCACAGCTCAGCGAACTGTTTATTAACCCGAATCTGTACTCTGACATTCCTGTTGTGTTTGCTTTGCTCTTGTAGCGTTTAAGCTAGTTGAGGGAAATCTGCATTTGCAGGTGTGTATAGCAGTATACTGACAGCGCTGTCCCCTTCGCTTCACAGAGCCACTTGCCCTTTGCCGTGGTGGGGAGCACAGAGGAAGTGAAGATCGGGAATAAGATGGTGAAGGCTCGGCAGTACCCCTGGGGGACGGTGCAGGGTAAGCCTGTCTTACCCCTTAGCTCAGGAAGTGACATCGTGCAGCCTCTGTCTGCAGAGCTACCGAAGCGACTTCCTGACTTTCTGCTTCCCCTCAGTTCTGACAGTTGGTGTGAACTCGCTGATAACCCGTTATGTAACCTCATTAACTCCAGTATCCTCTCTATCATTGTAATGGAGAGCAGAGTAGCACCTCTTTGCACTTTCATTTTTTTTTTTATGTCACTAATGGTTTTATATTGATCTATTTCTTGACCAATCTATAGTGAAGGGTGTGTAATGTTTTCAAAATAAAGCATCAGGGCTTGTAGCTGAGAGGATTATCTGAGATATAGAGCAATGTTCAAGGCATAGTGATTTACTTTACAGCCATTTGTGACAGTTTTCGTTAAAATATTTATAAAAAACTTAAGTTTTTGTCACAACATTTGACCTTTTTGGAGACAAGTCGGTAAGGATAAGGGTTCCTGTCCAGTTTGGAAAAGTCTGGAGTATCACCACCCATCAATGTATTGTTAGTTAGTTTTTTTTAATTTAATTTCCCTGTGGGATAAATAAAGTATTTTTGAATTTTGAATTTGTTCAAATGTTTTGCCCAATAAATGACTGAATGAAGCCGGAGTACCCAGAGAGAACCCACGCATGCATGGAAAGAACATGCAAACTCCATGCAGAAAGGAATTTGAACCCAGGACCCTCTTGCTGCGGGGCAACAGTGCTCCCAACTATGCAATAATCAAAAAAACAAAAACAAACGCCTTCACCTCCTCTTCTTATTTTGTCTCCCCATGTGTTCAGATGAGTTAGAGCCGAAGCAGTGACAGGTCTGTCTCAGTCATAGTGGGTTCAGCCTCTCTGAACGAGGGCTTGATCACACATCGGATCAGTTTACTTAAACTGGCTGCCTTCCTACTCACATGCTGTCACATGGCTGGTGGAGGTACATTGCTCAGGTCATTGCAGCAATAAAATAAACAGAGAAACCCCATGACATGAGCACTTCTCTGCTTTGGACTGGAACTGCCTAGTAGAGTTGGGCTCTGTTTTTACAATCCAAGTTCAGTCTGTGTGTCTGTTCCCTTTGACACCATTAGCCCGTTATGAATTCCTATTTATTTAGATGTAGTCTGATATATTTCCTGTTTCATTTGTGTTTCTCTCAGTGGAAAATGAAAACCACTGTGATTTTGTGAAACTGCGAGAAATGCTGATAAGAGTGAACATGGAAGACCTGCGAGAACAGACCCACACACGCCACTACGAGCTGTACCGCCGCTGCAAACTGGAGGAAATGGGCTTCAAGGATACGGATCCTGACAGCAAGCCCTTCAGGTAGCAGACTTACCCCGGGATCTGGGATTTTCTTTCTTTTTCTCTCAGCATAATTGTTTTCCTGCCTTCCCCTGTCTTGGACCAGTCTGCAGGAGACATACGAGGCAAAGCGGAACGAGTTCATGGGTGAGCTGCAGAAAAAGGAGGAAGAAATGAGGCAGATGTTTGTCCAGAGAGTTAAAGAGAAGGAGGCTGAGCTCAAGGAAGCAGAGAAGGAGGTAAAAAATTAAGTCAAACACCACTTTGTCAAAGCTGTTTCTGCTCTTTTTCCTGATCAACACAAACTTCCTGCTTCTGTTTATTGCCACGTAGCTGCACGAGAAGTTTGATCGCTTAAAGAAGCTCCATCAGGATGAGAAAAAGAAACTGGAGGAGAAGAAGAAGACCCTGGACGATGAAGTCAACACATTCAAACAGAAAAAGACTGCGGCAGAGCTCTTGCAGAACCAAGCTCAGCAGGCAGGGGGCTCCACCACGCTCAAAAGGGACAAAGAGAGAAAAAAGTGAGTATCTGTTCCCTCTGATTCTTTACCCACACATCAAAGAAGCAGGAGATCTAACTCGGTGCTCAAAGGCTTTGATGAAATCAGTCTTGGAGCAATCTTATTTCTGTCTTATATGGCAGTTTTCTCAAATTTTTCAAGCTTTCTGCTATGCTGCACCATTAACTTATTATGTAACTTATTTAAATCCTTTATTTGTGTATACGTTAAATATTTTTTTCCGTTAAATCGTGGGTTGTGAGAATTTTTTCTAAATGTTGTCATGCATAGAAGCAGTGTGTGCACCCACATGTTTTTAATCTAAGCTTTCAGGTACAGATGCTGACAGATTTATTGGTATTCGTAGTGAAAAAACAAAAAAGAGCGTTAAAATAAATGAATATTTTATTGCAGTATCATAATTTCACTTGGAAAATATTTGAAAAATCCAACCTTTTAATTAGAGTACATTTTAAGTTGTTAGGAAATAAAAACTCTAATATGGTCATTGTTAGAAAATTGCAGCAAAGACTACCCTCTTGGTGTCACCAGATCACTAAAATTACCATTAGAAGCGATCTGTATGGCCCAGTCAACCCAGAAATGGTCCAAAGAACCCTCCCCTTGAGTGCTCCAACCTTCTCAAATGTTGTGAAGACTTATTGGCAAACTTTTACCAGCAAGTATACTAACAAGCGATTTTTATAAAAACATTTTTTTAAACATGATTTTTCTTTTTTTTTTTTTTTTTTAAATTCAGGTTAAAGGTTGAAGTTTTCTAACTATTTCAGTGTGAGATGATCTTACTGCAATAAAAGACACATTTATTTGAAGGCTTTCTTCATATGTTTACTGGCTTGCCATCAGATCTTTCTGTATCTGTTTATTGTTGACGTTAAGGGTCCATTTATGCTGATAATATTCAGCTTCCGGTTGAGTGTGGACGCCTATGTGCCTGTTTAGAAAAGGAAGGCAACACTTGCACTGAGAAAGTTCTTGTAGCTTTATTTCTCCCCCATTTATTTATTTATTTTTGATTTCCATCACAACCATTTTTTTTCTCTCTCTCTCTCTCTCCATGAGTTTGCCTAAAGTTTTTTTTCTTTATTCTTTCAAAAGATCCAGTTGAGCTCAACGTCACTAGTTCATGCACTTGATGCACTAACCAAATAATGACTGCACCTGTTGAACCTCCAGCTTAAATCCCCTGTTCCTAGTCCACAGGACGCAGTTAGTTGTTGCTGCTTGTTGTGTAGATTGGGTGTATCGTGAGCGCATGTGTCACCTTTGTTGCATCCATAATGTTTTCCAGTTAACTCCTCCCACACTTGCTGCATGCTGCACGAGGCACCTTTTCTCGTAAGAATGCCCCCCTATCAAGTTACACCGACTCAAAATTTAAACTCAAAATTTGTATGAGCTGATCTATTAAGGTAATGTGTTTAACACGCCATATGAAAAAATAATAACGTCCGGTGCCTTGCAAAAGTATTCATACCTGATGCTCACAACCACAATCTTTTAATGTATTGTATTGGGATTTTATATGA
This sequence comes from Anableps anableps, assembly GCA_014839685.1. Classification (NCBI taxonomy): domain Eukaryota; kingdom Metazoa; phylum Chordata; class Actinopteri; order Cyprinodontiformes; family Anablepidae; genus Anableps; species Anableps anableps. The sequence goes on along the minus strand of CM026074.1, from coordinate 29,031,039 downwards.
CACAGCAATACAAAGTAACACATAATTAAGAAAAGGATGGAAAATTATACATGGATTTAATTTTTTCTTACTTTTTTTTTTTTTTTTTTTTTTTTTTTTTTTTTTTTTTTTTTTTTTAATAAAAACTTGAAAAGTCTGATGTTTTTGAAGCTGATGGCAAGATGGATGGCGCTAAATGCAGGGCAGTCCTGCAAGAAAACCTGTTTGAGGCTGCAAAAGACTAGAGAGGAGGTTCTCCTTCCAGTAGAACAAAGACCCTAAACATGCAGCCAAATGGTTTAGATCAAAGTATATTATGTGCTAGTGTGGCCTAGTCAAAACCAGAGCCTATTTTGTATCATGTGATATTTTGTGCTGCTCAAATCCCAATAAAACACATCAGTTTGTGGTTGTGATGTTATCAAGTGTGAAAACTGGTTTTGGAAGACACCCTATCTTATTTATAGTTGTTTAAACCTCCCAAAATATTATTTGACTATAAAAATGGAAGGTTTGTACAATACTATGCGAGAATCTTTCATGTGTAACGGATCCGTAACATAAAAATTGGTTTCAAAATACCCAAGTTACACGTTTACTTTTTTTTAGTTGAATTTACATCTTTGAAAACTGATCATTTAGATCAGTTTGGGTTCCAAGGCCAGGAAATCTTTAAAACAGCCAGTTTATTAGATTCCCAAACACCCACATTTGATGCACTGCTCCCATCTGCCTCCCTAAGACCACAAAGGTTTCTTTTTATGTGGCTCTCCAAAGTCGGGCCCCACCCGTCACACAAAGAACCATTCAAGGCTGAACTGAGACCAACGGGTCACACCACAGCAGCAAGCAGCCTCAGGCCACCTCTCTGTTTTTGGGGGGGTTTTGTTGATCTCTCAGATACTTGATGACCCACCCTAAAATCAAAAGCTAAATACACAGTGAGGGATTTATGGGTTTGATTGTGATCCACCGAGGAAAATATAAATAAGTGAAAAACATCTGCTTCGTTGGGTGTAATCTTCTAAAAACAAAATGCTGTTTGACAAGAGAGAACAAAACAGCTCACTTACACCCTCAGACCTTAAAAGCATGTTTTCTTCTGAGTGCTGTCTAATGTTAATGTGCTGATTTATAACTGTGTGTACAAAAAGCATTAACAGCCCTTCTCTCTCATTTCCAGCTAAGGACTCCTGTAGAAAAAGTCCTCCCTTGTGGCAATCCTGCTGTGAATGAGCTTCCATCCCCATCATGTTTTACAGTACCCCTCCCTCACCTTCGCCTGCACCCAAATCCCATAACTCCACCCTCCTCCACATGTTCCCTCACCCCTCTGCTGCTTTTGTGGAAGACGCTGGGCATTGCTATCAATTTGACGTCACTGTTTTTGGTGTTGTTTTTATCTGAATGATGCTTGTTGGTTTTGTGCAAGTGATCGTTCAGCTAAAGTCCCCCCCCCCCTTTTTTTTTTTAAATGCGGATTTACATTCCATATTTGTTTCATATTCAGCGATTCTTTGCATGATGTGAGCTTTTTTTTTTTGTTTTGTTTTTTTAAAATATTAACATACATGACTACTGGTGTGATGGGCAGAAACGCGTTGAGGCTAAAGAAAACATGCATCCGGGTGAGGTTTGTTACCTGAAGATTTGAAAGAAATTTAGGTGTTCTGTGACGTTTGCCGCTCTAAATGTAATGCGCCGATAACAGTGAAAAATAATGTGAAAAATTTCTATGAAATCTTACATTTTTCTCCAATTATTGCCAACTTTTTATTTCACCAATACAGCTTAATTTCATTCTGATGATGTTTCACTTTAGCCTGATGCATGATTAGATGCGAGCTCGATATCTTTTGCCACTTCTCGCATACCTCATTCATTGTCATGTTTAATTTGCATACTTGTATTAGCTTTCATATTTGCACTTTGTTTTATACTCAAATGTGATGTGATGTGTTTCGAAGTATATTTCAGTGTCATCAGTGCAATTGTAACTTTCTTTTCTTTTGTACTTTTTATATGTAGGCACATCTAAAGTCAAATAATCATGATGTCCACTGTCCTACAGGGACAAATGTTTGTATTAGTGCTACACATAAAATAACATTTTCTAAAGAAAATAAAGGCCAATTTTTCACCAAATGATGCAGCTGTGGCCATGATCATTGTGTTTGACAAATATACTAGTAAAATAGTGACCGCCTAATTAGCAAAGGGAGCAGCTTGGATTCTGTGACGGATTTCAAATGAATATCAAGCTGCAGGTTTAATTTTTTTTTTTCTTAGTGCTTTTATCAGAGGATCAGCCCTGCAGATTTGTTGAAAAGTTCATGTTACATCTTGGTCGTTCCCTCCATGATGCTCAGGGGGTTCACTCATCAGTTTCTTTTACTTCTTCTTAGTTATTTTGCCTCAAACTGCTGTGGATTTAAGTATCTGGAAGCCCATTTCCACCACTGGCATGGAGAAAAAGTCATTACTTTAAGATACTATAGCATAATAATGACTTGCGTATCTTATGAGATATTGTAACATATTTGTGACTTATTTATCCCATAATAATAAGATACCATCTGATAATATTGATATACTGTGACATAATTACTTTGTTCACAATCTTGAGATACTTTCTTGTAACTAAATCATTATAAAATTTCCTTAATGAGGTAAATAAGCGATATATTTCTAAAATATGTTATGAGAATGTAGTTCTTTTCATATCTGTTGAATATCTCAAAAGTATTTTGAAATTACTGAGACACATTCATAACGAAGCCATGAAATACTTGATCTCATGAATATGAGATACTACTGGGGATGCACCGATATGAAAATTTGGGCCAATATCAATGTCCGATATTAATATTTTGGTTATGACCACACCGTTGACATTGCTTCGCTGTATCACTATCGTTGTCACATGACCAACCCCCTCCCCTCCCCCTTCCAGAAACACAAATGACAACAAGATGGAAATAAATATTGGTTGTTAATATCAGCTCAGTTTTACTTATCGGACCGATACCACTATGTTTAAAAAAAAATACCGATGTTAATGCCGATATATCGAGCATCCCTTGATACAGCCTTATATTAATGTCTGTTATTTCATAGTAATGGTATGTTATATCATAATAACTTAGTAATCTCCTAATAACGGCTTTTTTTAAATCTGAAAATACTGATGTCTAGAAAAATGACTTAATTATGAGATGCTATTATAATGACTTATCTCACAACTGGTGTCCGATAATGACTTGGGTCATAATTAGTAATCTCTTATCTACTAATTACAAGTTATCTCATAATGTGTTAATTGTGTCATTTCAAAGTTTTAGTTGTCTCAGTGGCAGAAATGGGCTTCCGTAGATATGACTCCCAACAGCAGGCCGAAATAACAGCAATAAAAAGGCGTTACATCCATCTGATTTTCCAGCTCATTGGTCTGTGTGGTTTCATTTTCCTTTGCAGTAATCCATGGCTCTGCACTGAGTAGGTCCTCTGCCCCCCAGCTTTGCTAAGGGACCAGCCTCTGGGGGTACTTTGTGCCTCAGGTGTCACCCAAGGCTTTGCGGACCCCATCTGCTTCAGGGTTTCCAGTCAATAGCTTTAAATATGGGTTGATGTGTGTTGTTTCACTGCTGCTTTAACCTAAAACTAAGCTTTCTAATTCTTCATGTGCACTGTTTGACGTTGCTGTGACTGTCTTTCTCACTTTAGTTATAGAACGTGTTCAGTTATCGTTATAGTTGGATATTTTAAATCTGTAGCACTAAAGTCAGAATTAGGGAGACTTTATATATATATATATATATATATATATATATATATATATATATATATATATATATATATATATATATATAGCATTTACAGTCCTGGGAAAAGTATTTGATCCCTGACAGATTTCTGCTGTTTTTGTTTGAATCATTCTGTTTCACATCATTAAACACATTTTAATATTAGACAAAAATAACGTGAACAAATACAGAAAGCAGCTTTTGTATTACTTTATTTAGCAATAGTAAAAAAAAAAAAAAGGCTATCCTGCTGAAGAGGATTAGGGCCACTGTGAAACTTTTTTTTCCTCAGAATTCTGATTTTTTTCTTCAGAATTCTGACTTCAATCTCTGAATTCTAATTTTTTTTTTCCTCAGAATTTGGATGTCAATGTCAGAATCCTGCCTTCAACCTCAAAATTCTGACATTAATATTAGAAGTCAAACTTTAATCTCAGAATTCAGACTTAAATTTCAGAATTCTCTTTTTTCTTCTCATAATTCAGACTTTTTTCTCACAACTTTGACTGCAGTCTCAGAATTCAGACTTTAATCTCAGAATTCAGAGTTTAATCTTAGTATTCTGATTTTTTTCCCCCCTCAAAATTCAGACTTTTTTCTATGAATTCTGACTTTGATCTCAGAAAACAGCATCTTAGGGGACCCATCCGGCCCTTTCTCATACTATCTAAGCCAACCTGACCGTAAAAAGTAATTGCCTTCTAAACATAACTGGTTAGGCTATCCTTCCCAGTAACAACTGCTGTCAAGCCTGTTGCCATGACTGGCTCGGAGCCCTTCAATGCTGTGGAGGAAGGGTTTTCGGGTTTGACCGGCCTGTTTTAGGTCATGCCACAGCATGGCAGAACTGTCATTTTGTTTTTGTTTTGTGAGCCGATTAGAGGTGGACTTGCTGATTTTCTTCAGGTCACAGTCCTGTTGCATAACTCCAGTAAGCTTTAGCTGAATGTCAAAATCTGATGGCTGGATGTTCTACTTCAGGATTTTTTAGTAGAGAGCAGAATTCATTATTTATTAGAGAAGGTCCAGGTTTTAAAGCAGCCCCGGACCATTAAACTACCACCTCTGTGTTTGACTCTCAGGTCTTTTTCTGAAATTCTGGCCGATGTAGCAGGACGCATAACTGAGAGTTTCAACTTTATCCTCGTTATTCCACTGATTTTTTCCCCCCAAAGCTCTTAGAGCTCGTCAGGATGTTTTTGAGGAAATGCTTTCTTTTCGGTCATCCTTGTTTTTCAACTGGGAACTCTTCCAAGAATGGTATCTTCTTAATGTTGAACCATAAACACTGATTTTAATTAAGTCACTGTGGTTCACTGGTCTGCCAAAGCCTTGAGATTTCTTGAGATGACGTCTTGCTTTTTGAGATATTTTTGCCTACTTCATGTTGTCAGACAGATTATTTTTAAGTGTTTGATAGTAATCAGGCCTTGGTGTGGTGAGTGAATACGATCGTAATTTTCTAAAAAAATGAAATTTATTATAGTTGATTAATAATTCTACCAAGGAGGTCAAATATATTTTCCACAAAGTTTTACATTGGTTTGGATATACTTATTCAACTTATAAATTAAATCATTTGTTTGATAAGATGAAAAGAAGCAAAAACAGTAGAAAAGGAGTGAAAAAACGTTTTCACAGCACTGTAGGTATTTAACCATGTTTAGGGGGTAGGAATAATGTGTTCAGATTGAAGTTATATTGAACTTTTTCTTCCTCAGACTCACTTTGACTCTTATTCTGCAAACGTTTTGCCCTCTCTTCTAACCGCCGGCTTTGTTTTCTCTTTGTCTCTTTAGCTTCTTTTAATCTGTCTTGACCACCTGAAGAGGGGATTGCAGCTTCAGCAAGAACTAAGCACCCTTTACCTCTTCCTGCTTTTTATTCTCATTGTGTCAGCCTTTTCATTCTCCGCATCGCATCTTCCTTTTGTTTGATATGGCCTTATGTGGACTCGCATGGTATTTCTGACCACCTAGTGAAGCTCTAAAATCAGGGACAGATTAAAATCTGCTGTTATGTCTTAATGTACATAGAGAAACTCTTATGATTAGCAGAAGATTTCAGGAGGGGTTCACACATTTTCAGGATTCACGGGTAAAATCATGAAGTGATCTTTTTCTTTAAATTTAACATGACCTGCACTATGCACTCATTAAAGGGGTTCAAAATGTAAGACGCATATTAAATTAAACTGGAGAAATGTTTGGGGATAAAAAGCAATTAATGGATGAAATCATGAATAAATGAGTATAAGTCTTTTTTTTTTTTTTTTTTAACTAAAAATAAACTAGTCATAAAAACGCCAAAGCTGTTGGTTCTCATGTTCAGATATCATTAAATACCATGGAGGTCACATTCTAGGGGCTTTTATTACACGTGCTTTACCATTAACTGGCCTACTCTATATTTTGCATGCATCTTTTATTTAAGTTTCATAACTGCTGTGATCTTTCTGGTTTTTACTCCCTGAATATCTGAGCTCTGCAGTCTGTTCCCTTCATTGATGTTTTTCTTAAAAAGAAAATTACGGTGCATTTAATCATTATATATTTGTTCTGTCCCATGATTTCAGCTCCCAGTTTGCCAAACGAGTTGAACAGATACCAAGATGAAGAGTATTAAGAATACTCGCACATTTATATAATTTATAAGGATATATTTTGTGTATTGAAGTGGAGATTTGTTGTTTATTACCTATAATGTTTGGATGTGGTTTTTTGGAGTGTAAAAGTGACATTTTGGTGTCAGGAGTTGCCATACATGTTTTGTTCTGTTTTTCTAGTATCTGCCATCACCTCTTGTTGTTAAAACCTCTATTACACTACAAATGATTCAGTATCCTGCTTTAGTTTGATTCCATTGATGTACATTTTGAATAAAAAAAATAATCCAACATAGAAATGCTGTTGTCTTCTATTTGCCAGGTTTTTAGGAGGGCGTTAAAGCTGCAGTATGTAACTTTTACAAGAATATGTTTTTTACATATTTGTTAAAATGTCGCCATGTTGTGACAGTTTGTTATGTGACAGATAATCTGTGAAAACATCGAGCTCCTCCACCTCCTCCCTGAGCCTCTTTTGCCGTCTGAAGAAATACACCGCTCCCGACCAAAACCAACCAATCAGAGCCAGGAGGAGGGTCTTAGCGCTGTTAATCAACCTCGTTTAGTCGCTGCTAAATGTGCTAATGGTGGAGAAACAACTTACCGGTCCAGGAAAACCGTTTATCCGTCGCCATCGGAGGTCATGCTAACTAGCCTAGCCTCTGCAAGCTGCAGCGAGGTGGGACGAGCAGCGCCACACGGACTGTGATTGGCAGCGCTAAGACCCGCCTCCTGGCTCTGATTGGTTGTTTCGAGATAGCACTGGGAGAAGGCAGAGGAGGTCAGTTTTTTCCTCAGATGATCTGTCTCATACCATTGTCACGACATAATGACAGTTTCAACAAATTGGTAGAAATTTTATTTTATTTTGTTTTATTTTTTTTATAAAAGTTACATATTGCAACTTCAGTGGATGTTTCTGTTAAATTTTACTATTTTTTTTATACTTTAAAGAAATTGTGTTTAAACTTGCACAAAACATTTTTAAATATAAATAGTCGGTACAGAAGAAGTACAATTTTATTAAAATGTTTTGGATTAAACATGTTGCTGCAGTTGGTAACACTGTTGCCTTGCAGCAAGAAGGTCCTGGCCTGGCCTCTTTCTGCATGGAGTCTGCATGTTCTCCCTATAAATCTGTGGGTTCTCTCTGGGTACTCAGGCTTCCTCCCACACTCAAAAAACATGACTGTTAGGCTAATTGGTAACATGCTGTAAACAAGCATGTGGCGACATTGCTAAGGAAGCACTCCTTTTTAACAGAAAGAAACCTCCAGCAGAACCCAGTTCAGTGACTGGCCATTGTTCCCCAATCAGCTGGAGGATCAGAGTTCAAGAAAGAGACTGAAAAACAGAAGCGGTTAGCCAATTGTACTTTCTATAGAAAAGAAAAAGGGAGATATAATTAAATACAACACCACCTCTGGCCAGGAGAGAGACACAGCTAAACACGGAAGTACTGAGCCAGGAGTACGTTCTAACTTTTCTTCTGAAATGTTTGCCCATTACCACGAGTACACAGTTCTTGGCAGTTATAGCTCTGTTAATGTCGCCGTCCGAGAGGGAGACACAGCTAAACACAGAAGCACTGAACCAGGAATACTTTCTAATGAAAAATACAACTAAAAGAGAATAGTGCACAGTTAATGGCAGCTAAAGCTCTGCTATTATCTCTGTCCAAGAAAGAGACACAGCTAAAAACAGAGGCACTAAGGTAGGAGAACGTTCTCTGATAAAGAAAAACACTTGTAGTTCGTGGCAACAAAAGTTCTGTCAGTGGCTCCATGCAGTAAAGAGACACATCTAAAAACAGAAGCACTGAGTCAGAACTATTGCTGAGTGTTTGGATACAAAAATGTCTTTTGCATAACAATAGCTATATAATTAGTAAACTCTGTGACAGAAGGACCAGATGACTGAAAAGCACAGTTTGGATACTTGGTTTACAACTAGTTTGAAGAACAGGAAATATTTAGGTTTAAAAAAAAAGGGGGGGAAAAAGGTAACTTTAAGTTGAGTAGTTCATTGTGAATACTTTCTGGATTACTTCAAAATCAGATACTTATTTTTCGTTTCACTTAAAAAAAAATCAATATTACAAGTAGAGTTCTACTAATTTTGTGTAGGAAGACTGTTTCATTTATGTGATTTACTAAAAGAACATATGACAAGTGAAAATTAAAAAATATACAAATAAAATCTGTGTGGGTATTTTTTGGCTTTTGTAATTGTATATTTTTTCATCGTTACTGTCTATTGACTGTATGACAATATATAGTTTATACCGCCCTCAAATTATGTAAGAAAAACTAAGAGGAGAATGAAAACAGAAGGGAACTATAAAACTAGTACAATATAAATAGATGAGATGTTTTTATGTTATTAGGTACAAATTAAAACGTATACAGACTACACAGAACTTTGAACAGTTGAGCAGAACAAACACCTCCAAATACCACCTGAGGGATTTACAAACAAAAAGACAGATTAAACAGATTTATGTCTGTGTCTATTTATAGATTCAGCTTTTAAATTCAAATCCAGCTAAAAAATACGTTAATGATCCCAAAGGGGAATTAATCGTTGTAACTCATATCATGAGGGTTTCCATATTCTTCAAAGAGTTGCTGTACATGTTGATGGCTGTGGGCAGGAAGGCTCTCCTGTAGCGGTTTGTATTACAGGTTCTGTAGAAGCCTCTGACTGAAGAAACTCTGTTGAATAACAGTCTCATGAAGAGGATGCTCAGAGTTGTTCATAATTTTCTTTTTTTTATGAAGAATCCTCCTTTGCACCTTCATCTCCAGTGGTTCCACAGTCATCTCCAGAACAGAACCAGGCTTCTTAAGTCCCTGATTCTGATGCTGCTACCACCAACAAATAATGGCAGAAGAGATTACACTCTCCACAACAGACTTATGCAGCATCTTCCTCCAAACACTGAAGGACCTAAGCTTCCTCAAGAAGTACAGTCTGCTCTGTCTCTTCTTGTAAATGGCTTCACTGTTGTGTCTCCAGTTCAGTCTGTTGCCCAGGTGAACACTGAGGTATTTCTCCACCTCATTTCCTCCACCTCGGGGCGGATATTTATTGTATCGTTCATCATTTATCGTGATAAATTTCCTATCATGATAAGGATTTTGATTTATCGTTCTCACGATAAAATCCAATTAGTGATGTTTAAACCGCCCCAAAACTGACGGGATTGTTAGTTTTACTATTTCCTCCACTGTTTGTTTAATGAGAGTATCAATAAATATCAATAAATTTGAAAATGTGATTAAATGCAGCTACTGTGTGCAGTTCAGTGATACAAATATCACTTCTTTATGTGACTTGTGTCCTAATGAAGTGTATCACAAAGGTGTATGTTTTTCAAGATAAGTATTTGAATTTTGGGGCTATAATTGCTGTGTCATGCAGTCACAGCCATACTGTTACCTAAAAAAGAAGTAATAAATAGTTATTATCGTCACTTTTCTGAATAGTGAATAGTACCACAAAAGATTTTGATAAAACTTTAAGTCTACGTCGCTCACCCCTCCACCATCCGCACTAAAGGAGATACAAAAAAAAGATAGAAAAAAACAAACAAACTACAAAATAGGAGAAACAAAAGAAAAACAACATGAAAGAACAAAAATAATAGACTATATATATATATATATATATATATATATATATATATATATATATATATATATATATATATATATATATATATATATATATATATATGAAGTTGTATACACATACTGCAAAAGCAACAATAAAGGTAAAATAAAGAACTTATATGTTTACAATAGAATAATTGATCTGAATCACGAGGGGCTATGCAAAACTGACATTCTGAGAGAAAATTATACAGATTTACTGCTCAGAAGCAGAAATTTGCTTTAGGAGATTTAGAGAGTAAGTTTCTTTGATTATTTAAATTAATTATTGTCATCAGGCTGATAAACGGAAAGCCTTCCGGGCCAGCTTTGAGACAGGCGCCATGATTTTCCTGAGGATGCGGCCAGAAAATGGTTGCTTCCTGCTTGGATAAACGCGTAAGCGACAGGTGAAAGGTTTCACGCTGTGTTTAAAGCTCGTCGTTTAAGACACCCGCCCGTGGGTTCCAGTGGAGACCAAAAATGGATTTGTTGATATTAGAAGTACTCAGAGTGTCGCATTTGAAGCAGAGTGAGCTAGGTGGCTAATGCTATCAGGGAAGCTAGCTTGGTGAGACTAGCACAGGATGCTAACCGGTTTTTATCACAAATATTGAACATTTGTTTCTGCTTGGTTAAATGACAGAGGCATTATAGGACCAAAGCCCCCACCTTAAGGTAATTTGACTTCATCAAGTGTTGAGGAACATGTTTTTATTCAGGCTGCATTGTTGCTTAGCTAGCTAAACGTGGCAACTTCTGAAATATTCATGAACTGCGTCACTTTGTAAAACCCCTATGTTGACCTGAAGTTCAGCTGTTATTTTCCAAATTTTAATATAAAAACTATATAATATCAAACCGTATATAACAGCATTTGCTTCATACATATGTTTTAGGTTACCTGCAGCTTTCAGCTTGAGCATGCTGAAAACAGTATGGACGGTCATTCATTCACGATATTCAGAAGCTTTAATGTCTCATTTTGATCTTTGGCTCTAGTGACAGGTATGACCCGGATCTGATTTGGACAGTCCTGGTGATGGCAGAAGGGACTCAGACTGGCGAAATGCCCTCCTTTGACCCAAGTCCTGGTGGTTCTGAAGCTAAAAAGAGACCCACTTCATCAGATGGCAGTGAGTTATCAGAGTTGTTTTGCATATGTCTGCAAGTCTTAAACCCTGCTGGGCCCCTGACCTGGACATTTGGATTTATTTTCTCGTTTTTTTGCTTGCCCTTTTGAAGTAATAATACAGTTTTTTAAAAAAGGATATCTGCCAAATTTATAGTTTCTTTGATTGTGCTATTTAAATGTGTCATTTAGCCTGAAAATATGAATGTGGCTTATTTAGGTTTAAGTCAAGTTTTATTTGTGTAGCACATTTCAGCAGCAAGGCAGTTCAGTGCTTCACATCATAAAAATATCAATGAAGTATACAGCAAAATCATGAAAAACATCAAAAGCATCGAGCAAAAACATCAAAATCGACCGAAATCATCAAAATTATCTGGCAAATACACATGAAAATCATCAAAATCGTCAGTAAAATCACAGGGATCATCAAGCAAATATAGTTAAATATTGATCAATCATCCACTTACTTTAACTGATTTACACTCAATCTACCTACTGATTTAAAGTAATCTACCAACATGTGGTTTTTTTTTTTGTCTGACTGGAAGTAATATCAATGCTTTAGAGTAGCCCAGCCAGCCAAGATTAGGGTGATGGAGGATTTCCAACCTCAACAACTTGGAGCGCACCATCATAAGATGTTATTGGAAATATGAAAAAAAGCTGATCTGCAATTATAAGAAGGGTTTCATTGCTGTAATGCCAATAAAGATTCCTTCAGTGATCATTGCGAAGGGTATAAATTATTTTTGACATGCAATTTTTAAAATAAATGTAAAAAAGTATATGTGTGTATATATATCCCTTTACATTGTTCTATCATCTTTTGAGAGATGCCCAACTCATTTGCTGCCAAAAACAAATACCCTGCCTGAATGAAAAGAATTAGAAATCTCAGTCTTTCAGAGTAATGAAAAATTTTGGGCTTAATTGTATGTTTGTTTATTTATACTGATATTTCTGCCTATTATCCCCCCAAAAAACTGTTTTATCTACATTAATTTGCAACAAAAATTCTGGTAAATTACCAAAACCTGCTGTGCTTTCAGACCTTAAATAAGTCATAAGTAAAACAATACTGATGTTTTGACATGGGAGGAGGTATTTCTTTTTAAACTTGTTTGCTGCCGAGCACTTTCACAGCAACTGAGATTAAAACCGTGTTTCTGTTTTTCTAAAACAAGCTCTTGTATTTGCAGGAGACGAGCCCATGAGGAAAATGCCTGTGACAAAGTTTGGACCGAGACCTCGATTTGAGCCTGTGCACTTTGTTAGCGGTGGAAGCAGCGGAGGAACTGGCACAGATGAGAAGGAGAACGATAAGGAGCGCAGGAAGAGTGAGTTGCATGGTGCGAGACAGTGGGACTCTCATCACTCCTCCTCCATCGGCTGGGCGCAGGGCTTCTCCTCTCTCAGGCCCACTTTTGACCGGGTGCCATCTCACTCGGGTGACTTTTGGGGTTCCCACAAGGACAGAGATAGTTTCTCAGGTAGCACTAGTGGACTTGGTTATGGAGGCCATGGGTCATCTTCAAACTACATGGCGAAAACGCAGCAGGACTACACAGCCAAATACGCAGCCCACACCTCCTCTCACGGTTTCGACTCTTATTCTAAGCCTCAGAGGTTTAACGGCTATGGAGGGGGGAGCAGAACTAGCGGCTGGGATTCAGGACGTCAGGGTTTGGGGTACGGCCATCAGGGCAGGCCGTTCAGCAGAGTCTACAACAGCCCAAGCGTGAGCAGTCCTAACGTGTCACAGTCAGAGACTGCGAAGCCTCTTCCAATATCTCACTCCACATTAGAGGAAAAGCAAAGGCTGATTACCAGTGTTGCCAATGCGTTATCCGTTGCCTTTAGGAATCCTGTGTTGATGACGGGAACCGATTCCCCAAACTATAACTTTATGTTGAGCCGCAGCATCCAGGCCTGCAAGACCAACCCTGAATATATTTACGTCAACCTGAAGGATATTCCCCAGGCTGACCTGCCAAAGAACAGGAAAGTGCCAACAGATGGCTACGCCTGTGAACTGAGATGTCAGGGGGTTTACCTTGCAACCGGATACTCCGGCAGCAAAAACGGAGCGAGGGACCGGGCATCCGAGCAGGCTGTGAAGCTCTTCCTGAAGCCAGTTGAGGTCCGTGTTGTGCAGCGTAGATACAGACACTTGGTGGTCAGTGACATGGTCGTGTGCCAGATGCACAGCCCGACACCAGCATTTCTACCCGCGCTCCGAAACCCGGAGGACAAACCGACACCCAGCTCCAAGGGCCAGCACGAGCCCGACCGAAACAAGCACTGGACCGAGTTTGTGGTCATGGACAACGCTCACGACGCCATCTGCATTCTGAACAACTCCAACGCCTTCAATCGCATGAAGATCGACTACAAGTTTGTTCAGCTCCCCAGCAATCTGTGGCAGTGCAGCATTTTCCTGCAGGACGAGCTCATAGCGCAGGCGACGGGGACAAAAAAGAGCTCGAAACATGCAGCCGCGGAGGAGGCTGTGAGGAAACTTCGCCTAAACCAAGCACAGCGACAGCACTGGCAGAAACAGACGCAGTCCTTCAGGGGAAACAACCAGCCGGACTCTGGCGACTGCTTCGGGCCGCAGTCGGACTCTGGTGGTTCTTTTGGGCCGCAGGGTGTCGGTGTCAAAAAGAAGCAACTGAGCGAGCTTGTGATCTTGGAGAACTCTGATAATGCGATCTGTATTATTAACGACACGGCTCAGTTTAACAAAGTGACTGCTGATTACAGATTCTCTGTTTTGCCCGATCACCGCTGGAAGTGTGAAGTTTACCTGGAAGGGCAGTATGTTGCAGCGGGGATCGGGCCAAAGAAGTTAGTGAAGCACATCGCGGCGAAGGAGGCTTTGGCCACCTTAAGGCAGACTCAGGCCGTCGTCAAATCCAACTTGAGGAAGGACGGACACAACGGCGCAATATCCCGTTCTCAGATCCTTGCTCGCTCAGGCGAGGAGGCCTTGAAGCAGGAGATCAAGGAGGACAATATTGGGAACCAGTTGCTCCGCAAGATGGGCTGGAAAGGAGGGGGTCTCGGCCGGGACGGGGACGGCATCGCGGAGCCGATCAGAGTGAAGGAGCAGTTCTCCAGGGAAGGTCTGGGCATGGAAATGGTTAAAATGGGAAACCAGCTCAGCAAGCGCGACATCGAGGACGTCATTCGTAACTACGCCAGTTCAGACAGAACGGACGACCTCCGGTTCTCCAACGAACTCACCGATGACGAGCGCAAGCAGATTCACCAGATCTCCCAAAAATACGGCCTCCGCAGCAAGTCGTACGGACAGGGATGGGACCGGTTCCTCGTCGTCAGTCGGAAAGTACACAAAGACCAGCTGATCGGTCAGCTTTTACAGGAAGGACAGGTGGGGCGATACGAGCTCGTCAAGCCTCAGGCATCTCACTAAACCGCATGAAATTAAATCGCAAATTTCCTTCAAGTTGGTCTTCAAAGCATATCACAGCAGTGCCCGGTTCTGATGCGGCAGCAGCATGCGTCCTGGCTGAAAACATAGACTGCTTTAAATAAATAAACCGTTTATACCTGGTGTTGGGGATCAGTTGCCTGCTTCACATGCAGAACAACACGTAGCTCACATGCACTATATACAGTTTGAATCAAATGTTTACATACACTCATCATAGCCGTTAATTTCATATTTGCAGTTTCAGTGACGCATTTGAACCGTAATGTTTCAGGATGAAATGATACAAGAAACGACTTTTGAAAACAAGATTTGGGTGCACAAGTTTGAAGTTACTGTGGATTTTCTCTCATCAGCAACTCAGAATTATATTTATTGGCTCAAATTTATACAAACAACCACTTTAATTTCTGGTTCACTGTCTCTTGGTGTGTTGCAGCAAAATCACACTATTTTTCTAGTCTTCATTGAACTTTTAGCCCAATTCTATTAGGATAATTGATCACTCTTGGCAGAATCTGTTGATTTGCTGCAACTGCCCTGACTTTCTAGCATGCTGTGTGTATTTCCAACAGGGTTGAGCTCTTTATTATCCCCCAAGCTTAACGTTAACTTGCTTTAACCCGAACAGTTAACCGTGTCCAACCATTCGACCAGAACTTTCCACGTCCGATGAGGTAATTTGCAGCTGCACAAATGGATGAGCCAAGTGTTTTCTGCTCAGTCAGGACACATATTTCAGCAAGGTTTGAAGATGATGCTTGAAATCCAAGACTACTACCAACTGGTGGTGGCAGCATCATGCTAGGGGTTTTGCTGTCAGTAGTACTGATGCATTGCACAAAGCTTCAAATCAACAGCTCGGTGGTGGGATATTGGAAAGTGACTCCAAACACGCATCAAAACTGTTTTTTAAGGGTAAAACAGGCTAACTGGAAGGTCCTGAAGCCTGACAGCCGGGTCAGTGCCAGGAAATGAGATTCCTGATAAGATTGGTTAAATGTCCAGCCAGCATTATGCCTGAAGTTTGTTGAAAGCTACATGAAGTGTGTGACTTCTCTACAACTTGCTCAGGGACAATTAACCAACTATTAAAAATGTATTTTTAGATATATATATATAATTAAATTCAAACTTGTGCACCTGATTCTTTTCTTTAATTAAAGTTGGATTTTCTATCCATCCTATATGTACATAAAAAAAAAGAAAAAAAGATTCAAATGAATTGATTGTATGAAACTGTGACTCCAACAGAAACCAGAGGTTGTTCTCACCTGTCGTCAGTGCCGTCCAGATGTGATCGGATCAGCCAGGACTAACGTTGATGCCCGGTCTGAATCGGGCCTAACCGTACCTGCCGTTTAGATTTCCATGGGACGAATTTGCAACACGTTTTGTCAAGTAGAGGTTCTCATGTATGACTAAAGGTTTTTACATTCCTTCGCCATTAGCAGCCCGTAGGCCGAGTTGTGCTCTCTGGGACGTCGTTCGGTTATTTTCTATTCAAAAACGGCTTTGCTTTTTTTTTTTTTTTTTTTCTTTTTCTTGTTTTTAACGTTTCCGTTCGACTGTTTTGAATAACCCGGCAGAGTGCGCAGCTTTTCTTTGTTTGGAAACACTGTAGACAGTTCGCTCATGTAAGACCTGGATTAAAGCGGCATTAAAATTTTAACTGTAGCCAATTCATACCAGCCTTACTGTGGTAATGCACCTGTGTTCAGGAATATGTTTTTTTTTTTGGTTTTTTTTTTTTTTTGCTTTTATTTCAGTTGCTGGAGATCATTCTGCCAGCTGCATCAGTGATCCCTCAAAAAATCGTTTATGTAGAGTCTGTGGTCTCAATTGTTAGGTGGTTGTTTGTATGAGTACACCTAACCTGTCTGCTTGTTTTCACAGCTGTAAATACTAAATAAATGGAAAATAACCATCAACGAGCTGAACTTAATTCAAATAAATACATGTGCATTTATGTAAATTAGAAAATCATTGAAAGTTTTATTTCAGTAATTGACTTCAAAAAGTTAAACTCATAGATTCATCACACAGTGATGTTTACTTCTGTTCATTTAGTTAATTATGGCTTACAGCAAAGGTTTTTTTTTTTTTTTTTTAGGAAATCACAACTAATTAGATCAATTTTTAGTGTTTTTAATACAGAAATGCCAGCCTATAAAAAGGTATGACTATTTTCTGTATACCATACGCACTTAATACTTACTTGTTGCAACTTTTGCACGAATCACTGCATCATTGCAGCGTGGAACATCTAAGGTGTTAAGGAAGCCCAGATTTTACTAGTATTGTCCTTAAGCTCGTCTACATTGTTGTTTCATCTTCCTCAGGTCACGTGAGCTTGTTGGCTAATCGATGACGGTGAGATTATGATCATTAAACCAAGACATTCAGTAACTCCTTGTTTCTACAGACTGTAGGAACTTGGTTTTTAAATGAAATGAAAAACTGCATCTGAAAAAAGACAACTAAACACGAGGAATTAAATGGTTGTAGCCCCATATCTTAGATATGCCTTCCTGAGGCCACTGTAGCCTGTGGAGTGTTTCTTCCTTCCACTAAACTTTTCAAGTTATCCAATTGGATGCTGTCATCTTAAGACTTTGAAAAGCTCTAACAATTCTCCATTAATAATTTTGTAAACTGAATTTGTGGTTTTCATTAGCTGTAATGAGCATGTTCAAGTTTCACTTTAACCATTTAACATTTGAGTACTCTAATTTGATATGCACTTATGTACTGTGATATAAAGAGCCAATGAGAAGAGTTGCATATTTTTTATTTACAAGAGAATGTACAGTTTGTTACATGGGTTACCAGTGCAAGGTTGTATAATCTGAAAAGACACAAGTGTTTCTCAAAGTGTAATCAGATTTGATAGTCAGGATCGTGAAATGGCATAGAAGTGTTTTCATGTGGCTCTTAACCCATAAAAAAAATAAAATAATAATGGACCCACCAGAATGTGGTAAAATGATAAACTCATATGTTGCTGGTTAAATGGGTCAAACATGAAACTGTAAAAACAGTAAGGATGCTAAAATCCTGCAATTCAGGGGAGGAAGGGGGCGGGGGTAGATGTTCACCAATATCTCCCAGGTTTTTGTAATCTGAAAAGGCATGGCTTTACAGGAAAAGATTAAAAAAAAAAAACTGACCCCAAAAGGCATCTGTTGAGTAATAAGAGGGACTGATAGTCATGTTAAGTTCTTTATCCCTCCAAGGCTTTCAATGTGCAGACAAAAAAAAAAAAAAAAATACAGGTTGTGTGTGTGTGTGTGGGGGGGGTGTTCTTGTTGTGGGACCATTGAAAACAAACAGATTTATTTTGCGTGAATATAAACTGGCAGTATTTACAAACCAAACCACGCAGCCTTCCATACCAGTCTGCATACTTAATGTATGACTTACCAAGAACAAGTTGGACAATTCAGAGCCTGGTGATCGAGTATTGGAAAAAAGAAAATAGGCATACAGGAAGTAACCCAGAAATAACAAGGTACATTAACTTTTAACTCTGCTTCTGTCAAACAACAGCATTCGGCAGCAGTGAATGCCACAACACTACAGCATACAAGCTTAGCAACAGTAAAGGGACAAAATATACTGAAGGATCTTAGAAGGTGCGTCGTCATGTCTGTTTTTGATGTTTTCTTGATTGGTGGGTTCTCGATTCAGCGGTGCACACTGTTCATACGCCCGGTGATTAGGTGTCAACAGTCACGCCAACTCTGTTCAACAATAGCAGAAACTCTCTTCTCGTACTCCCGCTTGTTTTCCTGGTAAAGCTGGGCTGCTTGGCTGTTGGCTGGACTGTTTGGGTTTGGCTCGTCCAGTAAAGACTTAAATATTGAGAGAGGATCAGCTGGTTAGGGGTCAAGTCAAGCTGTGTGACAGTACACTTACTTGAAATACAGGTAAAGGTTATATACTCATCTGTATAGTTATGTGGTAAGGATTTGTTTATATAAAGCTGGATTACCTGTATTGAAGTTAAGATTGAAGAAACATCATAGGTTGGACTCCAGCGATTCTGAAGTATATCTAAGCATATGCTACCGTCTGCATACACTGCAAAAAAAAAAAAAAAAAAAAAAAAAAAAAAAATGCATTTGGTACATTAAGACACGTTTATCTAAGATTTAAGAAAATCTGTATTTATTTGAGTAAATAAAATAATTTTGATGTACCATTAGGATGGAACATTTTGGAGACGAATCTCACTGTTGGAGGTTTATTTGGATATTCTTCTGTGAATTCAATGGTAAGTTTGAAGGTTCCTGAAAGCAAGAAATTGCAAATTATGAGCTGAAATGGAAGATTTAAATGAAATTTATTACAGTAAATAGGTTTAGTAAAAACTCCCCAACTTCATCTCTGTGTGTAACATTTACTACAATTTAAAGACACTTATGAGCAAACCCTTAAAACAATGAGAATCATTCTTTAATTTTATGGATGTTTTAAGAAAATAAATACTTGGAAAATACATACCATCTTCAAAAGGTGTTCCCTCTGGTCTACAAAAAGAAACCAAATATGTTAGATATCATTTTGCAAACGTCTGGCTAACAGTTATTGAAAGGTTAAAATACGACAGCAATAAAAGTTTGTTTTCCTCCAACATTAAATGAGTAACAGTTATTACACCATATAACTGTTACATAAAAGAGCATTACACCAAAACATAATTGCAGGGTGAAAGAAACCAAGTTCAGTGGCATGCTTAATAGAGACTGGCAAGTGTCCTCAATGTTTCCATTTGTGACTCATCATCCTTGTGAACCCATAAACTTCAAATAGTTTGGAAGTCACCTCAAATAACATCTGAAATCAAAAGTCAGCAACAAATGTGTCTCACGTTTTAGCTGAAACCAGCTTTCCTTATTGTCATTCTGTTATTGTTGCTCCAGACGAGCAAAAATCCTTTTAGAAGGGCTCATACCTATAATCAAGTTTTTCACACCCTGCGTCTACATTTTAGCTCATATTTTGATAGAAATGATAGTCTTGTTTTTAGCATTAGAACACCTAGTATAAACATGAGGATTTTAATTTCATATATAAACTAGGATGGACTGACATTCATGTTGATTGCAGCAACAAACAATTACTACTAATTAGAGATGCACCGATCAGACTTTTAAGGTTAGCCATTAGGAAATATTTTTGGTTGTATAATCATGGTGTGGACACTGAAAAACTGCCACCAATCACTCTTACTAAGGTAACGCTGTTTTAAAACTAAAGTTGGCAAGCCACAAGCAGAAAGCCTGACCAATTAAATTCATAAGCTTGTTAGAGGTCTTTTTATTTCAAACCAAAACAACACAAATAAACTGTATGATACTATTCTCACTGTAATCAGTATTTTATATGGTTTTAAATAAATTAAAGTAAATCATGTTATATTTTGTATAAAATCTTTGTGTTAATCCCATTACAGGTTTGCTCCAAGTTTATCACACAGTGAGACTCTAGTTCTGGCCCAGGTGAGTATGTAGTTGTTTTGAATTCAACAGAAAATGAAAAAATTACAAGACTGTCCCCATATTTGCATCAAAGCAAATGTCTAACCCTAATATGATTTTCTTTTAATAAACTCAAACAAACATGCTGTTGGTTGATGTGTTTATAGGCCCGAAAATGCTGATTTCTTTGTTTTGATGTGGGTTTATTTTATTTTATTGAAACTAGGAAAAACATGATTTTTCAGTATTCCCTGCTGAATACTTATTAGGGTAATTCAAGAGAAAATTTGCAGATCTTTACTTTTGATAACCTAGATTTTATCTGACACACTTACCCGAAAATGACTGCGTTCCAAACCATGATATTATTTTCTGATGGGGCTCCACTGACTCCAGCTGGGGGATCCTCTTGCAGCCTGAATACAAACACAATGACATCAGAATATCTTCATATAGAAATTGAAGCAATTACTGCTGTTTTATGTTTCTTTGAAAGACGTGTTGGAATGAATAATAAATCAAAGTGAAATTTCTAATGTGCATAAAATTTGCATTTTTAGTGATTTGGGGTCTCGACCTATTGCAGGTTTCAATGTAAAGTCGGGGACATAAATTACCCCTATCAGCTTTAAAAACACCTTTTTACCTGCACACATGGTTCTTTCAGTACTTGTTTAACTAGTTTGCTCTCAGACTTCCGTCAAGCTATAGGGTAAACAGACTATATTCCTTAGTTGAGCCTTTTGATCGCGCTGTAAAATAACAATGTAACAGAGATTTCCACTGTGGGCCAAACTGGATTAGATCCTTAAATCTGTGGCCGTTAGTGGTGTCTAACTGGAGCATATGTAGATTAACTATGTGCCGCACATAGATGTGCTTAGTGAGTGCAGGTGTTCAGTCTCTGCATGGCAGATGGTTGCTGATCCTCAACCTTAAGCGATGATCTATCATGGCCCAGGGTTAGGATAGAAGCAACCTTTCCTTTCCTCTAGCTGAAGGACCATCTGGCCACTGACTTGAACTACATCCGTACATCTGTTCCATACAAGTCTCCAGGAATCATACACACGTAGAAAAAGCTACATTTCCTCAAAAAGACATAGAAATATGGTCCGTACAGCTTCCAAAGCAATCAGTGATTCAGAATTACACAACCTGGACGTTACAACAACCATCTGGTTTGCTTACGCCGGTAGAAGCGGACCTGTTGGTAAACGTTACAAACCACTTCTTATAAAACTAAACTGTAATTACAAACAAGTAATACTAACTATAACATAAATTTCGTTAACCTTAACAGATCCGTTTGAATATTTTGTGGTTTACGCTGTAGTTGTCACTTGAGCTAACGCTAAAAAAAAAAAAAAAAAATAAAAAAAATAAAAAATAGCTTCAGGATGCTAATGTTAGCTACTTCTGTCACCCCCCACAACTTACCGTTTAAAGTCTCTCATTAAACGTCGTCGTGCTGGAGTTGACATTCTGCTAACACGAAAAATTAAGGCCTCAACAAACAAACAACAGAGATCAAAAGATTGAGAGGTCTTCCTTAAGGTATTATGTTTCCTCAACTGCTAGCTGGCCAGCCAACGTTTGCTACTAGTTTGACAAATACTTTGCTGCCTCTCGTCTGTGGCGATACCATTTACACGATGGAGGGGAGGCTTTTGATCAAATTTGAAGAATATGTGGCAACAAAATCACAAGAGTATAGTATAAAATAAATAAATTTAAATATTTAGGATAACAATGTTTCTCGTGTAAACTAGATTAAACTTTTTATTGTTTTAACGAGTATTTTTAAATCAGTCGAGAACCCCTATCATTTCACTTGGATTGCTCTACGTGAATTACATCATATGTTTGCTACAATGTTTCGTTTTGTTGAGGAAGCAAAAAGCATTCAGCGACCTTCTGTGGCTTAAATAATGTTATTCGTCCTCATTTTCATGAGTTAATATTTTATCTTTGTCAACCTGGACAATTCATGGTTCGCCTAATCAAAGTGCGAAACTGCCCTAACAGAAAAGTGTCTCTAGTTTCGGTATGTAGTACTGATGAAAGACCACAAGATGGTGGTAGGCCCCATTTATCGTTCTTGTCCCATAGACGATACGTCACTCCATCCGCCATATTGTGTGTGGCTCAGAAAGTACTTTTTTTGTACTAAAAAGTATAACGTTTACGTATAACGTGATTAGACAAAATTAACAATATATGCAAATCAAAATAGAACAGAACAATCAGTATGAAACACAATGTGGTTAAAATGCACATAAAAAAAAAACCGTTGATTTATTTTTAAAACTACATGAAAACAAATGTATTTTTTAAAATCACTCAGAATAATTAAGCTGAATTTATTTGAACTATTTTGATTTGTCACAAAATATTTTAGGGTTAGATGTGAAACTTTTAATCTGTTTCGGATGATATATATTTTTAAAATCATAATATTAATGCATACAGTAATTAAAATTGTTGAAATTACTGTATAAAATAAAAGTACATAAAATTATTATTATTAACAAGTGATTGAAATATATGTGTGTTTTCTAACAATTAGGGTAACAATATTTTTAAAATGTGCTCATTCTCTTTTGCAAAATCCAAATCTGTCAGAGGGAAGGGTATATTTTGTGCACAGACCTCTTCAGACAGCCCCTTAGATTGTCAGTCAGCTCTAGGCTCTGACTGGGCTCTGGTGGGGCCATTTAGAAGTTTAATTTTCTTCTGGTGTAGCTTTTTTCTTGCCGGTTTTGGGTTTGGCTGCGCTTAAAGATAAAGTTTGTGTTCAGGTTTCTAGCAGAAGCCTGATTTTTTCAAAGGCAACTCTAAATAGATGGGTTTTCAGCCTTGATTTAAAGGAATTTAGTGTTTTGGCTGTTTTGCAGTTTTCTGGGAGTTTATTCCAGATTAGCAGTGCATAAAAACTGAAGGCTGCTTCTCCATCTTTGGTTCTGGTTCTGGGGATGCAGAGCAGACTAGAACCAGAAGACCTGAGTGATCTGAAATGTTGATACAATGACAACAGGTCTTTTATGTATTTTGGTGGTAATCCATTCAGTGATTTACAAACAAACAAAAGTATTTTAAAGTCTATTCTCTCAGCTACAGGGAGCCAGTGTAAGGACTTTAGAACTGGGGTGATGTGCTCTGTTTTCCGGGTCTTGGTGAAAACACGAGCAGCAGCATTTTGGATCAGCTGTAGCTGTCTGATTGATTTTTTAGGCAGACCTGTTAAGACAGCAATGGATGGGTTTGGAGTCACCTGGTGACATTGTAATATAGAGCTGTGCATCATCTGCATAGTTATGGTAACTAATCTTATTACTTGTTATAATCTGAGCTAATGGGAGCATGTAGATATTAAACAGGAGGGGTCCCAGGATTGAACCTTGGGGTACTCCATATGTGACTTTTGTTCACTCAGATGAGAAATTGCCTATTGACACAAAGAAATCCCTGTTCTTTAGGTAGGATTCAAACCAGTTAAGTGCCGTACCAGAGAGTCCAACCCAGCTCTCCAGTTGCTTTAATAATATATCATGGTTAGCTGTGTCAAATGCTGCAATGAGGTCCAACAGAACCAACACTGTGGTATTTCCACAGTCTGTATTTGTGTGGATATCATTGAACACTTTGATGAGGGCAGTCTCAGTGCTGTGGTGAGCACGGAAACCGGACTGAAAGACCCATCAAAGCAGGTTGCCATTGTTAAAAAGCTATTTAACTGTTGAAACACAGCTTTTTCAGTAATTTTGCTGAAAAATAGAAGGTTAGAAATTGGCCTGTAACTCTGTAATAGTGATTTGTCTAGATTGTTCTTTTTTATCAGTGGTTTGATAACTGCTGCTTTTAGAGCCTGGGAGAAAACACTTGATGAGAGGGAAGAGTTTACTATTTGAATCAGATCAGATGCAATGACAGGCAGAACTTTCTTCAGGTAGGTTGTAGGTAGGATATCAAGACAGCAGGAAGAGGAGCTTAATTATTTTAAAATCTCTTCTAAGTTTTCATGGTTGAGTTGGTGAAATTCAGTCATTTTCTCTGCATTTGTTATGGTTGGGCATAGCATCATTATTGAATTTGGTGTGGATGTGCAGATTAACCCTCTAATTTTTTTAATTTTCTCTGTAAAAAAGTTGGCAAATCCATTGCAGGCTGGAAGAGTGGAGTTCAGGTGGTAAAATCACAGGAGGGTTTGTCAATCTGTCAACTGTGGCAAACAGGGTACGAGTGTTGTTGATGTTTTTGTTTATGATTTCCACAAAAAATGTTTCCCTTGCATGTTTTAGTGATGAGTGATAGCTTTGCAGCCTTTCTTTGTAGATTTCATAGTGAACGTGAAGTTGAGTTTTATGCCATTTACGTTCAGCCCTTCAACAAAGGCTTCTTTCGCTTCTTACAAGTGGAGCATTTATCCACGGAGATTTCTTCCTACCAGACACAATTTTCACTTTAACAGGCGATATGAAATCAATGATGTCTGAAATTTTAGAGGAGACGTTATATACCAGTTCATCAACTGGTTTACAGCATGAAAGTGAGGTGGAGGAGTAGATTTGATAAAAATTTTGAGTTGTGTTGTCTGTAAGTGAACATTTTGTAATAATATTTGTTTTAGTAAGCGAGTCAACAGATATTGTACTTTCAAAAACAACAGAAAAATGATCAGACAGAGCGACATCAATTTCCGAGACCTTGGAGATATTTACACCTTTGCTGGTAATCAGATCTAGAGTGTGTCCTCGATTATGTGTCGGCTGTTTAACATGTTGAGTCAAACCAAATTTTTGAAGTACATCATTCAGCTTTTTTGCCTCTCTGTCTACTGTGTTGTCAACATGGATGTTAAAGTCTCCCATAATTGTTAAACAGTCATAATCATGCACATCATAGATAACAACTCACTAAAATCATTGAAAAAATTTGCCACATATTTTGGGGTTTTGTATAGAGTTAGTGTCAGAGTTCTTTTGTGGCCTTTTACCTCAATTCCCAGATATTCAAAAGAGTCAAAATTGCCAGGGAAACCTTTTTACTGTTTAGTGAATCATGAAATATTGCTGCAACCCCTCTGCACCTCTTATTCTTTCTATTCTCACTTAAAAAATTGTAATTAGGGGTGCTGATTCAATGAGTACAGCGACTGTCATTGGAAAACAGTCTTTTCAGTCTGAGGCTTCTTCAGACTGGTTGTAAAACGGACTGCTACAGGAGAGCTTTCCTGCTCACAGCCATCACAATCTATAATAACTCCTTAATCAAATGAGTTACATCAACATTTAATTTCCCTTTGGGATAAAAAAAAAAGTATTTTTGAATTTAAAGCAACCAGTTAATCTAACAGTCATGTTTTTAGACTGTGGAAGGAAGTCGCAGTACCCAGATACAATCCACGCATGCACATGTACATGCGTGTGTTGTATCCTTTCGTATTGAAAGGCTCGAAGTCAAGCGTCCTATATAGACGTCGATATAATTGTAAACATATAAAATCCAGAATTACATGTATACTCTTCCAATACCGTGGAGATCAACCAATGTACATCAGTCCCATATGGTCTAGCGGTTAGGATTCCTGGTTTTCACCCAGGCGGCCCGGGTTCGACTCCCGGTATGGGAACTTACCTTTTCATCCCTAAATAAATATTAAGTCAAAATCAATCCACCACGTGGCATAACAGCAGTCACTATTTTGCGGATGATGCTGAAACATCACACGTATATGATTTCCGAGGAAAACAAATCCAAAGACCCCGCCCGTTCAGAAATTATCGTGTATTACCCTCATCCCACATTGGACATTCCCGGAAGATGCACATTACCACCAGTTGTTTCGCCCTGTGTCAAATCTTATCACAGTCAGCGGAGTACAGGCGAGCAAAGCTTAGCGAGAACGACATTTTCGTTCGGAAAACTACACATTTGAACGCACCAATTTGCAAACGAACACCTGCGAGTAAGTAACGTTTCATAAAACGCATTTATTGTCCAGTCTGTTTGACGTTAGTCTCCCTTTTATGACATAAAATCCCCCTTTTTTGTTTCGCACTTTCAAGGAAGCAGGACATGATGTAAAAATGTAACTTCATTTCAACACTGAACCTGTCCTGCGCCCTCGGAGCAGACTGGCAAACTTCCAGGGCTTTTGCCAAACTTTGTTGTCGAGCCAATTATTTCCCAGGAAAATGTGACTGCGAGGAATTCCCCACGCATCAGCAGCCTCTGTCGGAGAAAACCGCGACCTTGTGTCAGGAAGCACACGAAAGCAGCAGCGGGAGGGTAAAATCTGACGGCTGCCAGAGCAATGATGAAGCTTTAGCACCGTTACAGCCTCCCGAGTCGCACTATAAGGAATCGTTATGTTTTTGGACGGTTTATCTTGTGAAGAGCCGCTGAAGTACCTGTCGAAAGCCCCAGATTGTGCTTCAGTGATGACATCTGCTTTCAAGGTAAGTACAAACAGGATTTAAATACAGTCTTCCATGTTGGCATCACTGTTTTCTGGGAAGTTAATCTGGAATAGTATATTTTTTATAATTTGTCTCTGGTGGGGAATATCATGTGAAGCCTCAAGGCTGATTAAGTTGCTATAAAGACGATGATTTTGCAACTGTTTATGTAAATGCTACAAAACTCTTTGTGCTCTTAAATTAATGTGACTGAAATCAGAAGATGTTATTAATAACCACCCAGAGTACACCACCCTGAAGGTCTTTCCCCACACTACTTCATAGACTACAGTGACTCCCCTTTGTGTCGGTCAGATGGCATGTGACTACACTGAGACCACGCTGAAAAGTCTGTGCACTTCTTATAACAGTCACAAGTCACAGAAGAATATAGTGGTTGTTTTGTCTCCCAGTTGTTCATTATTTGATGGGAGTGTTTTGTTATGGGAAATACAGTTATGTTGACCAGGTCAGAGACAACGCTTTCATTGCGAGAGTCTTCATTCCCCTTCAACTTTTCCAGATTGGTATCCTGCTTTGTGTTGTGTGGGATGTTGGATGTGAGCTGAGTCTTTTAGTGTTCTACTGTAGTTTCTGGAAGTATTGGAGCATAAGAACAAACTTATGTCCCATAACTTTCTTCAGTTAAATAAAAACTAAACAGATCTGAACCTTCAGAGACACATAAAGACGATTACAAAGTCGGCCTTCTATCACCTGAAGAACATTTCTGGGATTAAAGGACTAATGTCCCAACAAAATCTTAGGAAACTCACCCATGTTTGTATCTTTAGTTAAATTGATTACTGCAACAGTGTCTTCACAGGTCTGCCTAAAAAGTCAATCAGGCCTTTTATTAATAACTGAAACAGATTAGTTTTAGTCTGGATTGCAGCTTTTCATTACTCATCTTTATTTTTCCACTGCAGTGTTTTTTGTGTTGTGTTTTTAATCATGTAAACCACTTTGAATTGCCTTGTTGCTCAAATGTGCTATAAAAATAAACTTAACTGTTAACTTACCAATTACAATGAGATTTTAGCTAATACGCAGTAGTGTGGTAATTGTGACCTTATTGTTAAAGATTTCAATTTCTTATGAATAAAATCTAGTGCAACCAACCTTGAGAAGTCATCTGAATGGTTAAGAGTCCTCCCGTGTGTAGTTTAATCAGCTGTTTTATGAAGAGCTCAGGACATGCTACAGGATTTATTTTGGTCCTGATTGTACCCACAACAGTAGGTCTAAGTCTGCACTAGTTGGGAAGAGTGGGCATGGCTAATTGGATTATAAATCTGTTAGTGCGTGAGGGGTAGAGGTATGAATCCACAAGTGTGGAACAGACCCGAGCTAATGTCAGTACGAGGCTGTGAAACTTGTTGAAATTATTGGGTCAAATCTAGACCCAGTCGGCATTGATCAGAGAAGCATGATGTCCATTGTTACTTTGGTGGAACTGCAGTGATTTGCAGCTCAGGTGGGAGAATCTGTTATTTGACCCCTCCAAAAATCTGATATTTATAGAAGACACAATGTTTGATGAAAAAATTAAGACTGTGTCACCCTGAATTCACCATCCCCACCATGAAACATGGTAGTGGCAGTATTATCCTGTGGAAATGTTTTGGTTTTCAGTAAAGACAGGGAAGGTGCTTGTTGTTGAGTGAAATGGTGGAAAACCTGTTAGAGGTTAGAGAGACTTGAGACTCCAAGTCTCCGTCCATTAGGACAAAAATATTTCTCCAAAAATACATTTATGTTTGTGGTTGTAATGTGAAAAAATATGCAAAAGTTCAAGTTTACATTATTATCTGAAGTTGACCTTCGACCATTATTTGGCTTAAAAACAAGAAAAAAAAAAAAAACCTATTTGTTGCCACTGGTGATGCACAGTGTGTCACTCTTTCCTTGAGACTATTCCAGGCTGAACAAATTGACTAAAATGGGAGAAAACCTGCCTGGAGACTTGATCACATCCTGCTGAGCGCATACATGAATAAATGCTCGATGTTTTCTACAAATATATGTCTGCAATGCTGGGCAGAATCATGTTTTTTTTTTTGGTTTTTTTTTTTTTTTTTTTTTATACTGTTCATCCACCCTAATCTGTGGGGAGTCAAAATGTTTGCCAGATGTTTACATTTTTGGGCTGCGATGCTTGTATCCTGGGACAGACAAACAGTGTCTCATTGGCTGGCCAGGGTTGCTCACTTCAGAGCAGGCAGTCGTGACGCAGAAGGAAGGAAAGAGAGTTACGAAATGTTAGCTTTACCATCCCACTAGAGAGAGGACCAGCAGTCCGACCCGCCGGCCCTGCACCGACCCCTCCCTTCCGTCCGTCCCTCTGAAGTCTTCCCATGGTGGGAACACTGGAAGAAGCTGGTGGATAATTGGAAACTTTTGTCCCCCTGAAAACAATTATCAAGGCTTTCCAAATATACTCCAGCATGAAGTCATCCTGCTTGTTTCAATCGTTTGCCCTTGCTTTAGGAACATCTTGCCACACTGCTGCCCACACATCAGCCCCTCCTTTGCCCCATTCCTTTCTGCTTTGATAGCTCTCGGTTTGCAGGAAAATAGCCTCAGACCAGTAGAGTGTGTGTGTGTGTGTGTGTGTGTGTGTGTGTGTGTGTGTGTGTGTGTGTGTGTGTGTGTGTGTGTGTGTGTGTTGAGGCCAAAGCAGTTCCCGGTATCCTCCTTATCCTGGCACCGTTTTGTTTTTGGCAGCACTCTGAGCTGCTGAGGCTTGTTCTGATGACCAAGGACAGCAGAGAAGAGCTGCCGTTCTTCGCTTTTTCACGGCGAAGGGCTTCTCAGACATCAGACACCTCTTCTTGCTGAAGATGTACCCGCCTGCTTTAATGGGCCTTGATATTGATTGAACTCCACAAAAAGAAGAACTGGGCTTTTATCCCATGTAAAAAGCAGTACTCCAGTTCCACAAATGCTTTCAGAGAAGCCTTATAAGTGATAGGAAAGACTACAGCTGTGTCTTTTGCAAGTTGCTATGTGCGGTAATGTTTGAAATCAGCTAGCCCTTCCTGTTTCAGTCTTCTTTGAACTACCACAGAGTACTGGTTTATCTCACACTTTATATGTGATTAACTTTACTTTGGTTATTTAATTCAAAAAGGGAAACTTCAATATGAGAGGTATTCAATAAAAATACAGTGATATGTTTTTGGCATTTATTTCTGTTAATTTTGATGATTATGACCCCAAATCTAGTTCATAGAGTATAACATAAGACTAATTAAAAGCGGATTTTTAATACAGAAATTGTTATGTTATGGACTTCACAATCATGGGGAAGACTGCTGTCTTAACAGCTGTCCAGCAGAAAGTCACTGACAGCCTCCACAATAAAGGTAAGACTTGAAAGATCATTGTGATAGAGCCATCCGTTTTCAGAATACTCTATCCAGTCATATTAACGATATACATTATTTCATGTTGTTGATATTGCTCCATATGTCAATTCTCCAAGGAATTTCAATAAAAAAATAGCGCCACCTTTTTGTAGGGAGTTGTTTTGGCAGGCCAGATTTCCCTCCTCGGTAAAAGGGTTGGGTATGGTAATATGTGGCTCTACCTGGTTGACTTCACTCTGCTTGGCTACAAGCATATTTAGGAAACTCCTCAGTAAAATGCGCTGAATATTGTCTCAAATTGAGGATATAATTGCGTGGTTCTTCCCCATAAATGAACTTCAGCCACTCTTCTCTGGTTCTCTCATCCTTCGGGAGTAAGTGGAAACTTTCATCCGTTTTTGAGCTCCTTCAGACATAACGGCTCTGCTTTTTAGTAGCCATCCTCTTCTCAAGTGGAGTAGCCAGACATGCTAGCGCAACTTAGCCCTTAAATTAGCCGGTAGCTCAGCTGGGAGAGGAGGGGAGAGGGGAGGGGTAAGGCTGTTTGCTTGATGGTGTTCTCTAATTGGAGAATACGAATTTTGTAGAAAGATAAACTGTTGTCTGATTCGTCCGTTTTTGAGCAAAGAAACAAAGCTGACTGCCTATGAACAGGGCTTTCGATACCCACTCTTGACATTCACACAGCCTCATCAGTGCACAACAGATTATATTATACCCCTAAAAACATCAAAAAATGAAATTTGTTGTCATGGTCCCTTTAATGGAATGTTTAGTGGAAGAAAAAAGTGTGGTTTCAAAAAGGTCCAAATCAACTAGGATAGTGAAGGAAAGCTCACTGAAGTTTGGAAGAGATGGAGTTAGTGCTTCAAGAGCAACCGCACACAGGTTTATCCAGGACATGAGGTACACCTGTCGCATTATTGGTATTAACCCTCTTGATTGGCAAGGTAACCTGGCGGACCAAAACCCCATGGAGAATCTATGTAGTATTGTTAAGAGGAAGATGAGAGACAATAATGGAGACGAGATGGGCTTACGTAATACAGAAATTACATCATACTTTAATTTTCTGAGAGAGTAGATTTGTGGGTTTCTTTAACTTTAAGCCATAATCATTAAAAATGCCAGAAAGAGACTCTTGAAATATGTTTCTCTCTGTGATGAATGTATTTAATACAAGGGATGCGCTTTTTGAAGTATATCACAGAAATAAATTAACTTGTTGATATTTTATGTCATAGAGATTATCATGTATTTTCCATGTCATTTATGTGGAAATAGGTGTCATTTGGCATCTTAAGAATAACCACAAGATGGCAATGTTCATATGCTGTGACTAAACAAACAGTCATGAGATGGCTGAAGCCTCAAATGACTTGCAGGAACTGGCTTGTGAAAAGAGAAATAAAACTATTGAACTTCCCCTTTTTACATGTAAAAAATACCCTTTGCTGGGCTTATTTCTGTGAATAGAAGGGAGGGGAAATGCTGTCTGCAAAGTTCCCTATTCATACACTGCTGTTAAACCAGCCTGAGCTTTTCTTCACACCTGACTATCACCTTGTCAGACATGTTTGATTGCTCGGCAGCAGAACATGACGTCAGAGAGAAAGGAGGGAGAAGAGAAGGGGAAATTCCACCTGCAGCTTCATCCTGTTGCCTGTCTCACAAGCATGTGACACAGACGAGTCATCGAGCCGTCGTTGCTCCATGAATCCCTACCTTGTCATGATGTAATCCCGTGAAAGCACTCGGGGCTATTTTTAGCAGGAATAAGGTGGAAAACTTGACTCGTATTGTAGGTATCAGGTCGTGATAGTAAGCGTTTGTTTTGTGAGGTAATAAGAACTTCCCTTCATGGTGAAATTAAATCAGGTGGTTCTAATAATCTAATAACTCTCGCTTATGAAAACACAAAGCGACATCTCACTAAAGAGAGACCATTATATTTGTTCTTTTACTACACTGTTTACATCCATCTTCTTAACAAACTGTGTGTCCTGTCTCTTTAAGGGTGAACTCAATTCTAATTGGTCAGCTTCTGGAAGCCTTCAAAGTGCTGCATCCAAGGCCTGCAGGCTGTACGTGTTTTTTGCTTTGTAGGCGTGCCTGTTTTAGATGACTTTTATAAAGGAGTCTGATGAGCTGTCAGTAGGTCAGTGTAATTATAGCTCTGTTTTTTACACTTCCCTTTTGTTTCTGTCCCTTTTTTTTTTTTTTTTAACCTTGTTACTTAAAAAAACTTCTCAAAATGCTCAATACATGTAAGAAACAGCTGGATGACTTGTCATATGACATGAAAGGGAAAGTCACATGAAAAAAAAACCTTGGTGAAATACACTAATCAAGCATAACATTATGACCACTAACAGCTTAAAGCTGCAGTATGTAACTTTTATGAAAAATATGTTATAACATATTTGTTAAAATTATCATTATGTCGTGACAGTATAATATCAGACTGATAATCTGTGAAAAATCAAGCTACTCTGCCTTCTCCCAGTGCTCCCAGTACTAAATGCAGAAATGCACTGCTCACTCAGAAACAACCAATCAGAGCCAGGAGGAGGGTCTTCGCGCTGTCAATCATCCTCATGTATACGTTGCTCCCTGTTGTTCTCTGCTATGCTAGAGCTGGATTATAACAACACGAATGCTAAGGCTAGTTAGCACGGCCACCGATGATGGCGATAAACAGTTTTCCTGGAACGGTAAGTTGTTTCACCACCATTAGCACATTTAGCAGCGTGTATACGAGGGTGCTTGACAGCACTAATACCTTCCTCCTGGCTCTAATTGGTTGTTTTTCAGTTGGGAGTGGTGCATTTCTTTAGATGATAATAGTTAAAGTTGCACATGGTATTAAGGGAATAACGATGTTTATGTCTATTATTTGTACCTTTTATAAGGCGATATTTTGGCCACAAATATGATGAGTTAGAAGCAGGAAAAACTGGCACACATGAGGATTCAAGAGTGAAATTATGATGGCTAGACAGCTAGGTCAAAGTATCTTCAAAACTGCAGCTATTTTGGGTTGTTCTGGGTCTGCGATGGTCAGTAATCAAAAGTGGTACAAGGAGGGAACAGTAGTGAACCATCAACAGTGGGGCATTTGGAGTAAAAGGTTCAATAGATGAGCCATTGTAGCTTAAACTGCTGAAGAACTTGATGGAGGTTTCTAATGAATTGATGTCAGAAGAAACACAGGATGCCCACACTGAGACCGAGCAGACCGAGTACAACATCTCATAGAACTACCAGCGGCCTCTTTCAGCAGGATAATGCACATTTTCCACAAATTTGACATTGTTCTGAGATCATTTGAGGAGTACAGCAACAAGCCCAATCCATGGGCTATGCTGGGCAAACATGGACTTCCATGGAAGCCCCACGTCACAACTTACAGGATGTTAGATATCTGGCTCTGACCTCTTGGTGACAGATACCACTGCACTTCTTCAGAGGTCTGGTGGAGTACATTCCTCTCCTAGTTGGGGCTGCTTTAGCACCAACACACTACAACATTGTGTTGTTGGTCATAATGCTATGCCTGATTGCAGTTTAGTCCCCATTTGTGGCATTTAAAAAGAAGTTTTTCGACTCAGTAAATTAATCTTTGTAATTTTATGTCATTTCTGACAGTGAAGAAACTCAAAATTGGACAATAAGGGTTTGGATAAGCGCTACCTGGTCTAATAAGTTTTTGTTTCAGCTGCTACATTCAGATGGTAGGGTCAGAATTTGACAACATGGAAGCTTTGATCCATCTCATCTTGAGTCTGTGGTTCAGGCTGCTGGTGGTATGATAGTACTGGAGGTATTTTATCTGCACACTTTGAGTATCATAGTACTAACTGAACACCTTTTAAAGGTTACAGCCTACCTGAGTGTTGTTGCTAACCAAGTCCATCCCTTTATGTCTACAGAGTACCCGAGGATAATACTCCATGTTACAAACAAGTCTTTCTAGAATTGTGCTGTTCATGATGGCAGCATGTTGGAGTAGCTCTGTCACGTTTCCTCTGGTTTGTTCATTTTGTAGACTTTTGTTAATAACTTTTTGGTTGAGGCATTGCATGTTTGGACAATTATTCTCTCTGGTTTGGAATGCTGTGCAGCTGGAGGGATTTTTGCGCTTACTTTTTTACTTATGAGCAGTTGTTATGACGTGTAACCGTGGCAACAAGGTATCGTTTTTACAGATTAGCATCTCTAAAAGTCAAATGATACCTGAACTATGACCCCAAATTCCCAGACGAGTTGAAAAGGAGGCTTCATTGATCCAGAGCATGACCAAAGAGTAGAGAGAGAAGGAGGAAGTTCAAACCACTGATCATAATGGGCAAGGATCATATCCCCAACTCCAGCTTCTCTCTACTCGACTTTCTAACCATATAGTCAGACAGATTTAAAGAGGATCAGCAAAAGCAAATGAGGTGGAGTAGCAGTGCTTGGCAACAACTGATGGTGTCAGCCAGTACATTTTGTTTTGGAATATTGTTTCTACTGCCCAATTATCAAGCTGTTAGCATATCATGACAGTCATGAGACTGTCATACAGCAACAGTGTCTTTAGTCAGAGGCTCTTCTCAGCTTTGTTGCAAGACTGACTGCTACTGGAGATGCTTCCAGCGCCCAGTGTCATCATTCACAACAACTCTTTGAAGACACTTGGATGCTGATGCGAGTTACGACATTTATTTTTCCTTTGTGATAAGTATTTCTGAATTGAACTGAGTTGAAAGCTCAAATCATCTTAAACTGTTTTTTGTTTGTTTTTTTTTTTAAGATGGCAGTGGGTTATCTGTAGTCCAACAGCCTCCACAACAGAGCTCCTTTTGGATATGGTGGAACATCAATTTCTAATTATGGATGTGTGGCATTAAAATCTGCAGGAACTGCAAGATGCTGTCATGTCAATATGGAACAATATATCTGAGGAATGTTACCAACTCATTGAATTTATACCATGTCGAATTAAGCCAGCTCTGACAGCAAAAGGGGATCCAAACTCAAGGTCTCCCTAATAAAGTGACCTGTGAGTGTATACTAATTCGCTGGGTGGGAAGGGAACATCTGGAGGGTGTCCTGAAACATCTGGCCCCTGAACATGTGGTTTTAAAAAAAAAAAAAAAAAAAATCTCCTGGCTCTCTTGGAATGCAAAGTGGAGTGTTTAGAGATTAACTTTCAACCCAGAGATGCCAGCAGTTGGTATCTGTGGAGTTTGGAGGCTGCGAAAGCACCTCAGACTTTTTGGCGAGTTCTTGAAGGCATTCCTAAGGTTCTTTTTTTGATCTTTTTTTTTTTTTTTATTTTATTTTATTTATTTATTTTTTTTTTTAGGATGATATGGTGATACAGAGAAGTGCTTTTGCTGTGAACATTATTAGAGTAAATTCCAAGATGCAAGTTTTACCAGCGCTGAAACAAGACATTGCTGTGTCACTCGTTTTACTTGTTCAAGGTTGTGATTTTATGAAGGATTAACAAAAACATTTAAAAAATGAGATAACCTCTCACTGTTCATTTTGTCCTAGTTACAGGAAACAGGACTCCTCCTCTTGATGATCCTAAAAGCTGCTGAGAACAAGGAATGTTTGGCGTGTACACATAGCCAGGCCTTAGTCTGTAACTTTGTTTGCAGGGAGGATACTGTTGGCCCTCTCCGCACGCTGACATCATGAGATCAGTTAACCACATTACTGCAATATATTTATGGTGCTCGCTGTGGTCCTAGCAGGTCTGTATCTCTGATGTTCAAGTAATCCCATTAAGGAGTGGCTGAGTTTGTAATGTTCTAGCTCGCTGCTGTTTCAAGGCACAAAATAGTTCCTCGCGAAAATAGAGGCTGTCTTTGTCTGCAGCTTCAGCAGATAATGACATTTCAGCCTGTTATTCTTCATGTCTGCTCGAAGGTAATGAGGCAGTTGTGAGTGGATCATGAAGGCTTCTCATGAGTCAGCTCAGCGAGGATTTACACTGAGCTCTGTCTGAAGATGCCACACGATCTGTCCGCTTTTCACTTCCAACTAATGTAACTAACTCACGCAAGCAAAGACAGCTGGTAGAATTGATAATGAGCTTTAGATTATTTTTTTTTCTTTTCTTTTTTTTGTATCTGCCTACATGCAGTTTTTTCTGTTTTGGGACAAGATGTTCTCAGGCTTGCTGAATTATTTAAATACATGGAGCCAGTATATTATAATCAGTGCCCCTGGTAATAAAATATGCTCTAAAGATCTCATGGCATTTGAGTAATAACAAGCCAAAACTGAAGCATTGCTTTGTTAAAATGGCCTTCTGGCACACATTGCTGCATACTTAAGTAATCGACAAAAAAAACAGACCGTTGGAAAATATAGTCTTTGTTTATAATACATGCATGAGAAACAGCTTGATGTGGTAAATGACGTAACATAGTGATGCATCTGATTGACAGCAGCTTAAATAGCCCTCAGAGGTGAGACGTTCATGTTATGGATTCTTGACCTGCTCTTTGTCTTTAATTATTAATCTGATGCTGTCTGCATGTGTGTGAATGTGGAACGAGCAGCAGTAGACTTAATACTACACATCTATCTTATCCCTGTTTATTAAAAACTACAGCATGTAGGATTTTTAAGCATATTTATGGCCCCTTCAGATTTATCGATTGAACAAACTAGAACATACACTGAATACTGTTGGGATTGTCCTTATCTTTTATGTATTTATACCACTTAAACCTCTCTATACGTTGTCTTGCTACAACCACAAACCTCTGGGTGTTGCACTGGGATTTTATGTGATAGATCAACACAAAGTGGTGCTTCGTTGTTGAAGTGGAGGGGGAATTATGTAATACATGAAAATGAATGGAAGATGGTTTTTTTTTGTTTGTTTTTTTTTTATTTATTTTTTTTATTTTTTTTTATTTATTTTTTTTAACAATAAGTAATCTGAAAAGAGTAGTGGGGATTTGCGTTCAATCCCCCTTAAAAAAAAAAATTGGTGCAACCTTCAGAAGTGACTGAACTTTAATTTCAATCCAGCTGTTCTGTGAAGACTTTAGAGATTGTTCAGTCCCTCCAGGATTTCGTAATTATTTTTGTGACATTTTTTGTTTTTTTTTTGTTTTTTTTTTGCAATAAACAGCACTGATTTTGTGGTGCTACTTTAGAGATATATGTGCAAGGAATTTGCAATACTTTTTTCTCATTGAACCCCAAAGTCGACATATAGAAGAAAAAAAGATGAGTATGAAAAAATAACAAGCTAACAGATTGGACGGAAAGATTTTTATTCTTTAAAGACCTTAAATAGCTTGATTTTTGTTACTTGCCATATTGACCACAGACTATAACTTGACATCAAGTAAGGCTGAGGTAGCAGTGTAGAAGAAGTAAGAAATACTGCCACCTACAGGTGGGAGTTAGCAGTCACTTAAACCCAATGTTTTTGACCATTTTTGTGGCAAATTTGGAGTAAACTCACAGTTGTGCATCAGCGTGGAAAAATGTGGGGATCGTGAATTTCCACGATCGCAGAAAAACTGGAGGGACTGTTAGACAACATTGCTGATCAAATGGCATCATGAAGACCAAGGAAAACACCAGAAAGCTTAGAGACATCTGAAGTTCTTGACAAGAACAAACCTATTGCTGGAAGAAGATCATAAGAAGTATTAGTAAGCCATGTAGGTGACACAGCAATGGCTTCCTGGTCCCATGAGACCAAAATTTAACTTTTTAGCGTACAGACAAAACTTCCCAGAAAACTAGCACTGAACATAGCCCTGAACACACCATCCCTAAGGTGAAAGATGAGCACCTTTTCCACTAGTACCCACTCAGCTTGGTTTTTAGGCTCCTTGAGCATATTTCAAGTTTTAAAGAAAACGGCAACACTGAAATCAACGCTGCGATCCAACATCCGTTTTGTGCTTTGTGTCTGATGAGAAAATAAAGAGGTATCTAGATGGTGGTTTGTCTCATACAAATCACATCATGTTACTTTTTATGCCATGTTACAATGATGAATGCAGTCACATTGAAATGATACTACATTGGAAGGGAAAACAACAGAACTGTGTAGAGTCAAGTCAAATTGAGCTAAACAGGTACTAATGGAAGAGAAGCAGTGATGGTGGTGGCAGTATTATACTAGGGGGATGCCCTTTAGCAGGCACATGGAAGCTGGTCAGAACTACACGCAGGGAAATCCTGAAAGAAATCGTATTGGACAGTTGAAACTAGGGTGGAAGTTCTCCTTGCAGCTGGACAGCAACCCTACTTACAGCCAGAGCTAACATGGAGTGGTTTAGATAAAAGCATATGTCTTAGAATGGCCTAGTCAAAGTTCCTACAAATATTCGATGAAGAATCTTTGGTGACACTAGAAAATTTATGTTCACAATCCGACTGACCCTGAGCTAGTTTTGCAAAGCAGACTGGTTTGCAAAAATGTGAAATTGTCAGTTTTTAGATGTGAAAAGGTAGCAGAAATACCAGAAAAGACTTGCAGCTGTAATTTCAGTGAAAGTTGTGATTCAGGGATGCTGAATACAAATCCATGCCACACTTTCCAGATTTTTATTTCTAAGAAATTGGAAAACCATATACCCTTTTCCTCCTATATTATTAAGCACTAATTTTGTAGGTCTATCATAAAATGCCAACAAATTACAAAATGTTTGCTGTGATGTGAACATGTTCAGGAGCTGAGCAAGACTTTCTCCACTACAAAAACACAAAATCACACCAAGTATTTTGGGAAAATTTCTACATATATCTTGAATATACTAGAAATAAGACAAAACTAACTTACTAGTAACCTTTCAGCAGATATAGGAGCTTGTTTTAAGTCAATAATTCCCTAATATTGATGAAAGAGTTCTAGATATAAGTGAAATAATCTGCCAGTAGAACAAGACATTTTAACTTATAATATAGGGGAAAAAAACTTTTTCATCAATATGAAGAAATTATTGACTTAAAAGAAGCTCATATATTGTACTGAAAAGTTACTTGTAAGTAGTTTTGTCTTATTTCAAGTGTACTAAGATATTTGCACTAAGAACTAGACCAAAAATACTTGGTAAGATTTTGTGTTTTTGCAGTGTAAATCTTCTAGAAGTAATTTGCAAATCCGTACATTATTCATATCAGATATTACTGTAAGGATGGTCAGGTAACTGAACGCTGCTGAAGGCATATGATCTAAGCATCGCTCTCTGCTCAAAGGTGCAAATAAATGATTCACATACGAAGGGCTGATCTGGTGAATGTTGTTGTTTTCTTTTACAGCTGCTCCAACACACAGCTCTTTGTTAAGTCTATCTGCAGTCCTGCTCCATCAGCACACTGAATCATCTCAGCTCATGGCTAAACTAAGCACAGTCACTGTCCGAGAATGATAAACTGCATCACACCACAGGCTGTCGGCTTGTTGAACAAACAGGATTGTTGCAACAAAAAGTCTGACCCCAGTCGGCTGGCATGATGTTTGACCTCGCCTGCCTTCAATATTTTATCATAATTTGGACTTGAAGTGTTTTCTCGCTCAATAATTTGTACCCCATCAGTGAGGTGAAGTGAAATATCTCACTGCTGCCCTCTTCTTGACCTCACTCGGGGGTCTCCTGGGTGATGCACCTCTGTCTCGTTGGCAGACGTCTAAGAGCCTCAGCAGAAGTCTTTACAGCTCTGATTTAAACAGCAGCCATCAGATGACCTCTGAGCTACACAAATGCATCAGTGTCCTCCAAACACCCCCATACCTCACACTGTCAAGGATCTTCTCCAGATATTTGAAAGCTTTCATTGAGAGTTGTTTTTACCAAAACAGTCTACGGGTGATCTAATTTTATATCAGTTTGGAGCTGAGGAGTTTCTCAGAGCTCCATGGTATTTCTATGCTAGAAGAGCGTAGCGATACCGTAGTGAAAGCATTGGTTTTCAGGCCTATTTCAGGGCTGCTTTTAAGAATAAATAACACCCAGCTTCTGAAACATTTGAGAATAAAATACTAAATGTTACATATGGAGATTACTGATTCACAATGTTTTGCAAAAGTGTTCATATCCTTAAACGTTTTAAACTTTTGTCACATTACATCCACAAACATTAATGTACTTTATTGGGATTTAATACGATACACCAACATATTCATCATGATGCATAAATATGGAGGGAATTCTTGTTTAGGAATGAAAATCTGAAATGTGAGGCTTCCTTTTGCATTCAGCCTCCCTGAGTCGATGCTGTTCTGGACCTCTTGTTGCTGTAGTTCGAGCTGTGTTTTTGGGTCAGTGTCTCTACCAGCGTTGCACAGCTTGAAACTGAAATGTGTTCTTTGCAGATATGTTCAGGGTCAGTTGCATTGGCTTGAGAGGCTCAGTTGGTCGCGCTTTTCACACGTTGCAGCAACTATTTAGCAGTTTCAAGTCTTTGGGATCGTCTAACAGTTTTTTTTGTTTTTTTTTCTGCAATGACTTGCATTTAGCTCCATCCATGTTCTCATGAACTCTGACCAATGTCCTTCTCCCTGTTGAAGAGAAGCATCTCCACAGCCTGATGCTGCCACCAACCTTTTGCTTGCTTCTGATAGGACACCCTCTACTACATGTTTGCTGTGTGCCCAACATGGCTTGTGGCAAATGTTAAATCTGAGTTATTGAACTATTTTCTTCTTGACTTTCCACCATAAAGGCCTGATTTATGAAGTACACGACTAACAGTTTCTCTCTGCAGCTCCTCCAGAGTCACCTGGGGTCCCTTAACTAATTCTCTAATTAATGCTCTCCCACGTCTTGGTAGGTTTGGATTTGTACCATAATCTTTCCATCTTCAGAAGATGGATTGAATACTGTTCTGTGAGATGTTCAAACCTTGGGATATCGTTTTATAACCTAACCCGGCTTTAAATCTCTCCAAAACGTAATTTAATTTTGTGGCATCAGAGTAAGAGGAGCTGAATATGAGTGCATTTCAAACTTTTCAGATTTGAATTGTGTTGTCTGCTTGTCCTTCCACCACATAATTATGCATTACCTTATGCTGGACTTTTGCTTAAAATCCCAATAGCTTTCATTGAAGTTTGTGGTTGTAACGGAAGAAAAGGCATTGTAGAATCAACTACTGCACCCAAGTGCTTTATTAAAAGGGACATTTACTCACAAACTCACTTTGATAATCTTTTCATCTGAATTTGGCACCCAAAGATGGCCCTAATTTGTATCTAAAAACAAATTGATAAAATTAGGCAGTTTTTTTTGCTGTTTAAGGTCACTGGGGACATGTTGCAGCAAAGGTGGGCTTTGAGGCGTGCTTTTGTTTGTTGATGGCCTCTGTTATTCACAGCAAGCACATTGGAGTAACAAGTGACCCCATTTCATTCTTTTGCACCAAAGGAAAGGTGTGTCTCAGATAGTCTGCACATTCTGCACTGATCACACATCAAGGCACACTCTTTGTCTGCTCTGGTTAGTACTCTGTCGTAGAGAGAACAAAGTAAGAACAAAAATGCAGCGTGTGATACAGGGCTTTTTGTGATTTCACACAGAGGTTGAGTTTCATTTTATCCCACTGACATGACTCAAGGCAAAAGCAATTTGAACATCTTCACTTTCTGTTGCCCCCCAACATTCACTACGGATGGGATTTGTTGTGCTAATGGGTGGAATTACAAAGGATATCTGTAAGGGTTGCAAATTGGCGGCAGATAAAGACTGATTTTCCTGTTGTCTTGAAGAGAAATATGCAGTTACACTTAATTCTCCTGCATTTTATAGAATTTGGGAGTTCACTTCAGATTTGGTTTAGCAAGTGTGCCAATCAACCACTGACCCTGAGGCTATTGAATAATAGTTTTATGCTGCTTTTGCATAGTTTTCCAAACATATTCTTGGTATCAGTAAGGAATGTAAGTTTTTTTTTTTGTAAGTTCCCAGCCCCCAAGAATTAACTTACATATTGTTTGTGCCAATACAGATATTGCCACATACAAGTTTAAAAACTATTTGAAACAAATTGAATAAATGAAGGAACTTGACATTATCAATAATCTTTTTTCAGTATCCATTCTATGTTTTAGGCAATGCACATTAGATTTTTTTCCCCCCCTGATGCTTCTATAGCTGGTAGAGAGTAATTGGATGTCATAAACTGAGCAAAGAAAAAAAAACATTCATTAATATAGCAAATGAGTTATTTGCTCTGTAAACATTGGGTTTCTACACACTTTTCATGGCAATGTTCCGCACTTTTCTAGAATTAAATTCTTTCTTGTCAGGGTTTTTTAAAGACAATTATTGATTTATGAACACAAAGGTCCCCTATTGGCTTTCAGTACATGCAATATGTCAACAGTGGTTGGGATTAAAACATGGAACCTGTAAAGACATAAACTGTAAGGGGATGGATGCATGACAGCTAGATGAGTTTGTGTATGGACAGACCAACAAACGAATAGATGGACATACAGATGAATGGGCATATGCACACATGGATGGACTGACGGATGGATGGACAAAAATTAATTTATGCACACAATGGATGGATAGATGAACAAATGATGAATGAACAAATGAATGGGTGGATACTTTGGAAAATGTGATGGGAATGTGATATGAAAAATAGTCAAATTCTGCACTTTTCCATCCTGTTTAGGAAGCCTGTAAATCGATGCATTGCTTGTAAAAAAGAATCAGCACCTTAGATATTGTTTCACAGATTTGTCTGCATTTATCCTGCAGTATTTTCTTATTGAATACGATAATGTGCACATTTATATTTAACTTACTGGTGCTGTATAAGTAACATTGTTTTCTTTGCAGTTTTGCTTTGATGTCAGGCTTGTTTGACTGTAGCTTTAAAGCAAGAAATGCTTTAGCATCATTTGTGATGGGCAGGCAGTTCATGTGAATGAATTTACCGTTTCTAAACAAGACTGTTAATAAGAGAACTAAAGAGCCTCCTTCTGATCATTGAAAGGACACCATTCATACACCCACTGGAGTCCCTCTGCTGCCAAACTTGTAGTTCCTCTAAACATTTAAGGTTTCAGTCTGAATCAAATGGGCAGACTTGTCAAGATTTCGTTATTTTTCAGTATTTTATTGCAATTATTTATGTCACTCTGTTAGAAACATGTCTGTCTCTCCTTTCTGCTGAGCTCTTCATTGCCTCACAGTCTTTCTTACAGTCTCTTTCTTTCTTTAAAAACATAAAAAGTCTGCATCTGTCATGGTTCAGACTGCAGAGAGTATCATGACTGCCTGTAATGTGAGAAACATAAATCATTTTTCTCCTTTTCTTGTTTCCATGGTTTTTTTTTTCTGTTTACACGGTTGTCCAGGATCTCAGGCAGTGCTGCAGTGCATTAGCCGTCAGAGTTTACATCACTGGGATAGCTCCCTCCAAGGCATCGGGGTTGTCCACAGTATTTCCAAAGACGAAGGGTGATGTGTGGAGCTTTGTTTGGTGTAACTTTCTTTCACAGCAACAGGTATCAATTTGCTGTAAAACGAACAGCTGCTTTGGACTGAGAGTCGAAGTCCAGGAGGATTTGATGTGATGATCAGAGCGTTTGGAGCAAGGTGAGAGGCTGATTTTGGCAGCTCATGACAAACAGACCCACCTGCTCTTTATTTTGTGTTTAATAGGTTAGTTTCTCTTTAAAAGTCAAGCCATCTGTTCTTTCTCCACTTTACCAAATTAGGTTTAATACAGTTATATAAATACTTCACTTCTGGCTCTGTTAAATATAGTCTGTGAATGCCGTGTGAAGATGCAGGGTGCGCTCAACACAGTGACCACAAGACCACCACTTCCTGTTTGCTGAAAGTGTCATTTCTGATAAAACATTCTTATCATTACGTTGTTAACTTTAACTCAAGGTTATAGAAGTCATTTTTTCCCCTTCGGATCACATCTCAAAATGTTTTAATGGCTCAAATCTGAAACAGAGTTTTAGGTAAACATGACGAAGGGTGGAAGAGACAGTTATGGCCCTTTCGTGACAAATTTGCTCCTCCTCTATCATAGTCAAACGTTTCAGTTCTTTATATCTTTTTATAGTTTGTTTTATGATGCTTATTTCCACGGGCTATTATTACATGAATGCAAAGCCCTTTAAACGATCAGAAAAACTGAAAAATATGACCGTTTTCAATAGATATATGAACGCCGGCTACTTTATTAGGCAGTGCTGTTCAGCTGCTGGTTAACACAAATCAATCAGCCAGTCACATGGCAGCAACTCAAGCATTTAGATATCAAGATGTGGTGAAGACGACTTGAAGGAGTTCAAACCGGGCATAAGAATGAGGAAGAATTAGGATTTAAGCTACTTTAAAAGTGAGATGGTTGTTGTTTTCCAGACAGGCTGGTCGGAGTTCTTCGGAAACTGCTGATCTACTGGGATTTTTTTTTTTTTTTTTTTTTTTAATCTCACAATCATCTCTCCGGTTTACAGAGGATGGTCTGAAAAGAGAATATA
This sequence comes from Anableps anableps, assembly GCA_014839685.1. Taxonomy (NCBI): domain Eukaryota; kingdom Metazoa; phylum Chordata; class Actinopteri; order Cyprinodontiformes; family Anablepidae; genus Anableps; species Anableps anableps. The sequence continues at coordinate 28,986,610 of CM026074.1, read as the reverse complement.
TCCAGTAAGTGTGCAACGTGTTGGCATTAATGCGTTGTTGTTGCCAGAGGAGAACAGGCAGAGTAGGTTAAGATGGTCGAAAGACAACAGCAGCTCAAATAACCACCATTTTTAAGCGAGCTATGTGGAATACCATCTCTGAATACACAACACATCGAGCCATGAAGCAGATGGGCTACAGCAGCAGATCACCACACTGAACGCCCTTCTATCAGCTGGAACAGGATTCATCTGAGGGGAAGCTTTGCCCAGGCTCAGCAGAATTTCACAATGATAAATTGTACAAATGTTGCCTGATGTCTGAGTCTCAATTTCAGATGGTATAGCCAGAATTTGGTGTTAGTGAGATGAAAGCATTGATCCGTTCTGCTTTGTATCAGTGGTTCAGGTTGGTGTAATGGTGCGGGGGATATTTTGCCTTTATGACCTCTCTCTTCTGATGTTACAAAGCTCAACTCATCTCAGAATGGTTTCCTGAACATGCCAATGAGTTCACCGCTCACTGTTCTCCAGTTGCCTCCATAATCACCAGGTCTCAGGCACATTGAGCATCTTTGGGATGTGGTGGAGCGCGATATTCACATCTTGAATTTGCAGCAGATAAATCTGCAGGAACTGCTTGATGCTATCATGTCAACAGGGGGCCACATCTCTCAGGAAGGTACCTTGTTGAATCTATGACCCCGTCCACACCGGAACGTTTTTTTCTAAAAAGGGGACATTTTTAACCCTTTTTGCCCCACGGACTTTTAGGGGACTCTAAACGTTTACTTTTTAAAAATGGCTTCCAGGGTGAAAACTTCGCCTTCAAATATTTGTGAGGACAGGGAAAACGGCTCTTTTGTGAAAACACTGACGCATTAACTTCTAACCTGACCTAGAGCCACAAATGCGTCACAGGCATTGTACATAACCACCACAATGACAGATTAGATATTTGTCTTGTAGTTCATTAGTTTTATAATCCAACGTGACACAGAAAAGAAGCTCAACTTCATTGTCACTCCACACAAAAGACTCCACTTGAGCGTTGTCATTCCATTCCTATTTTTTTGTTGTGTTTATTGCTAACCCGTATGGAAGCTTTATGTGCATGTCCCATACTCCATGTTTAGTGCCTCTTACATGTCTGGGGGAGTAAAAAATTGTGTTTTGGGCCGTTCTCTGTGTTTCTGTGTGGATTAAAACATTCCTGGAAACAGTCCCCATGTGAACGCAGGTGATTTTGAAACAGCTTGTTTTAGAAAGAAACTGTGTGTCATAAAAAAATGAGAAAGTTTGATAAATTAAAGGCTCCCACTCTGTACTAGCAAGCTGCCCAGATAAAGTAACCAGTGATTGTATCAAAGAGGGAAAATGTATTTCGGGAACTTTTACAAAAACCAAGGGTATAAAAAAGGGCCTGTAATAAAATTACAGCAACAAATTGATCAGCTTTATTCCTTTAAGTGCTCAAAATAGATTTTTCATATTTAAAAGAAAGACACAGAGATGTGAACTTTATCTCTGAGCACTTGTACTGATTTTAATCACCCTGCCTGGCCGTTACTGTTTGGTCAAAGTCTAAAGTAAATGCATACCTGTCCATCTGTTTACTTACACCTCCAGCACTCCTCTGCCTCTGCTGGAGGAACCCGTTGATCATCTTTCAGGCCGTTCTAGGTGTGGCCTCCCTGTTGGTCGTCTCTGCTCGCGCCCCCCCCCCCACCAGCCCTTATCCAATCCCCGCCATCAAGCAGAACTCACCTGAAAGCATTTGCATACTCTTCGCTGATTGGCCAGGTGAAGGCCCTGTGCTTCAGGCCCTCTCTACCAATGGCGACATCGCTGCATGACTCATAGGGAGAGGACGAGTTGCTTCACTACACTTCTGCTTTTTTTCCTGTTTCAAACAGCAGCCATTGCATTGTCGTGTTTTTCCCCCCTCCTGTCTAATTTTTTTTTTGTTTTGTCAGTGTGAGAAAGAGGTGTGGGTTTGGCTGCTTCACTTCACGACTTTAGGCACCCTTTCTGCTGATCTGAATACATCTTGGATTATTCCCAGTTTCACCTTTTTTGTTGTCTGTTTTTGTCTCTCCTTTCCAATGTCGGTGTGATCGACACTTGTTCGATTGCTATAATGGATCCTGTCATCCGAATCCAGTGTCTTTGAGGTCAGTTATGAACAATTCTGATATAAACTTTGTGGTTGATTTGATAGTTGAAGCAGTTTTGGTTGTGATGTTTGAAGCTAATCTTTAGAAAATGATTAATATATTTGTAAATTTTAGTGTTTATAGTCATATATTGCTATATGTAGGCTTAAATTGGGTGTCTATTTGGTAACTGTCCCATTAAAGACATAGAAAAGAAGTTAATTTGACACCTGACTTTATGACATTTTTCAGTAACACACCTTGTCCTGTCAAAGGTCTCTCAAGAGAGCTTAACAAGTTATTCCTGTTCAGCTGAAGAACTTCTCATTTTTTCAACGCTTACTTCTATATCACATCGTAATCATGGAAAAAGTGAAACAAATTTAGCCATTTTATTATCAGTTTGGTTTTCTTCAAACCTTAACAGCTTTACGGAAACTGTATCAACATTTTCCGAATCTCGCTATCTTATAAAAAAAGTTATAAACTTGATTTTTTTTTTTTTTTTTTTTTTGCACCTGTTTTTTTCCAGAAACTGTTGCAATGATCTTTAACTGATGTGCTTCTCTGTTGCATTTCTTTTACAAATTGTTGCCTTATAAGGGGCGTTGAAGCAAGGGCGGGAACAGAGTTTTGCAAGCCCCTGGACCAAACCCACATCTATTTTTCATGGTGTGTTAATCAGTAATTACTGACCAAATTGATTTTAATCTGTTGCTGGCGTCTCCTGTCCTCAAGGTGAACGTCAAAAAAGCAACTTTTGTGTAGTTGTTTTTGCCTTTAGTAGTTCTGAATGTATGAAGTCAGTCATGCACTGCTTTATGCATCAAATCTTAAGTTTACCTGAACAGAATATTGCTCATCTTGTAACATAGAAGGATGTCTTTTGTGCTCACCAGAAAGTTTAAACTTTAGTAGTTTCCTTCCTCTTTTCTGCATGAAAAGATGATCTTCCCTAACGTGTTTTTTAAAAAAATATATTTATCCTCCATTGAACCAAATGATTCTGCTTAACGTTTTTGAGTAGTTGTTTCTAAAAGTTGCTCCGAGCAGCAGAGATAAAAGCTTGCTTCCTGTTTCACCAGAAACCCAGTCTGCACTTTGGGGACCACATAAAACACTGTGTGCATGCTGTAGTACTGCATAAATGTGTTTGCAGCCTGAGATGCATTCACACCCAATTTACTTGGAGATGAAGCTGCTTAACTTTAGACCCAAATCTAAACAAATACATTTAGTTTTGATCAGATTTGGTTAAACATATGCAAAAAACTGAATCACAGAAAGGCTTTTATTATTTTATTATTATTCATTTGGAGTTGATCATTTTCATGAAAATGTTAACTGAATAAATATCTTTATCTGTAGTTTAATTGCTGTTATTAGTGCTCTTTCAACTGGGAAAGAGACAAAATATTTATTCTGTATATTTATTCTTACACCCTGTAGCATCTGTGTATGAATGCCTCTGTTGTTGACCAGGTCTGACTTTGCATTTGTCCTAAATTTCTTCTCTTTTCCCACCCTGATTTGCATTGTAAATGAGGCCCTCGTGCCTCACAGTATGAACTCAGACTGTAGCTGCTGTTTTGCGACACTGCGTGAATCTTTTTTTTTTTTTTTTTTTTTTTTTGTCAAGGGGGCTGATACAGAGCAGAAAGAAGTGGGGCAGGGGACTGGATGGAAGTTTCAGGTTGGCTCTTCTTTCAATACAAAGTCAACAAGTCTTAGCCTGTAATTAGATCATAAGGGCTTGGGCAAGAGGACTGGGACATTGCAAGAGGAGGCCCATGATGAGGGCGAGAGGAGGCGGGTTTTACTGTGTTACTAGTTTCAGTGCGCTGAGATATGTAAAAATGGAGGGATTATTGTGTTTTATGTTCCAGGTAGATATTTTAAAAAGAATAAACAGAGAACAAGCTTTGTTTGTGTTCAGGTAGGGAAAACGTCAGTTGTGATAAATGCATGATTATATATAAATATTATATATTATATATATAAATGCTATATATGAAATGAATATACAAGCCTTAATTATATGTGTTTTTAAACTGAGGTTCTGTTAATCGGTTATAAGCAGTCAATATCTTACCTACAGTAGATAACTAGCTTGGTGTCTTCATTTAATCAAGTTTAGTTGGACCCAGGACATCACCAAACCTCTACTGTCCTAAACAAACACAATCTCAAAAACGTTGATGTGGTTTCTGTAAACGCTATTTTTGGAACTTTTCAACCCATCGTCATCTTTGCATTATACATTATTTACATAGAAACCAGGGTTTTTTTGTTTTGTTTTTTTTGCATAAGAAATGGAGGTAGTAGGCAGTGTACCACCAATGAACATCCTGTGTGAAACATGTACTGAGAAAGCAACGTGAGAAGTGTTAGAGTAACTAATAATGAAGTAAGGTAACGTAAAAGTGATTGATTTAAGTGAATGTTATTTTATTGACTTTTCCACTGCCTTACTTTTTTTTATCAGAAAATCTAACAGGAAGACCATTGGTGGTGCACCACCTCTGACCTCATTTTTTGTGTAAATAATCACTGGCTTCTCTGTAAACATATAAATAAATACCCCCATCCTAAAGCAGTGACTGTTTGAAGGTTTAAAGGAGTTGTTTTAAGACAGTAGAAGTCCACCTGGTTGGACGAGCTGTTAGCTCCTGGCATCAATTAGTCTGGATTTATGTTCAATGAAGATGTCAAGAGAATTATCTACTGCAGGTAAAATAGTAACCATTTAAGTTTTAACTGAAACTCACTATCCCTTTAAGGCATAAAATAAATCTGCTAGTCCTGCGACATTAGAAATAATGTCATAAGAAGATATTAAACTTCTAGTTTAGAGACACAGTCAGAGCCTCAAGCTCTTGAGATATTTCTATACAAAATGTTCCTGGTAGCATAATCTCGCAGAACAGCAACAGTTATTCCTAGACCTTCTGAAACAACATATTGATTATTACAGTTGGCATAAATAACAAATGTTATTTTTTTTTAAATTTTATACACATACTTAAAAGTTTTGAATAAACATCTAAATTTAGATGTTGTTGGATAAATGTGGTTATTCCGCAGCATATCATACCCTTCTTGTCATACTGTGCTTTATATAGAAACAAGCTGATATATTAAAAGCCAGTCGTCTAAAAGTATAGCCTTTGTTCAGTGAGTTGAGCAGCATGTGGAGGAAGGGCTGCATTGCACTGCTCTGTGCTCTATACAGCTGGAGAAAACTCTGGTCACTCCTAAACATCCTGTCAAATCTTGTTGAAGGGACTTTAAAGCCCTTAAATGTCATGAGGACACCTGTGTCCCATAACATGTAAGCGTTTTCAGGGTGACAGTTAAGGGGTTAAACTGTAGAAACGGTATTTTGGAGAACATTAGACTATTTTATTGTCTTGGGCTTTGTACAGTTCCACTTGTAGCGTACCATTAAAATAGTTTCACTTTGAAATAATGATAGATGGTGCTCTTTTAAAGCTTACATCATGAACCATTGAATTTATGTTTATAGCCAGTGAGTAAAAAGTGTAGGAACCTTTTTTTTTGCCTGCTGATTAGCAGTATGCGGCAATAGGTGGGGGAGGGGCAGCTCTGCTTTACTCTGGTCTATTCATTGTGAGAAAATCCGGTTACTCTGGCACTTTCTCTGGCATCTTATTAAAAGGACTTTAAACTGTAGGAACAATCTGTCAGAATATTTTCCCAGTTTTAAAGGTGGAGTATTTTGTGTTTTCAAGCCACATAGAATCATTTTAGAGCATAATCAAGGAACTATGTTACCTTCAGTTGTTACAAAAATGCTGTATATATCTAATATGACATAAAAGAAATTCGACTTCATAATTTAACGCCTTGAAAGTGGGCCTCTGTCTCTTTAAGAAAGTTTTGCTCTTTCTGAAACTCTGCCCCCAGGGAGTCACCACAACAGCTAACCCTTTAACAACGTTTTTACCAGCATTTCATTTAGAAGTAGCTCGTATAATGAGCTCAGCAGATGCGCAGTTCCGCCAGGTGTTTTCTAATAGCTAGTCTGAAGGAGCTGAATGGGGAAGTTGCAGGGGAGGGGTGCTCTGTGAGGCGGAAGCTCAGAAGCTTGGAAACTGCAGCACTAAGGAGGAGCTGGGTCTTAAAGGCGGTGCTAGGTCCATCCAGGCATTTTCCACAGCTGAATGGGTGCCAGGGAGATTAAAGGATTTCTCCAACATGCATGAAAGAATCAAGGCAACACTCCAGGGATGTTTTTGATGAGGGAATAACAACACAATGTAAAACTCAAAAAAGTCGATTTTACATAATACTGCCCCTTTAAAACTAGAATGTTTAAAAACCCTCAATATTGGCAGCCACCCAATATCTATTGCCATGTAAGGTTGTTTGACAGTTGTGTCTAAATAACAGGTTGGTGTCAAGTGTCATTCTAACATCCCTTTAGTGTCAGTATGCAGAAAATTGAGTTGGAGGAGAGGAATTGTCATGCCTTTGGTTATGTTTGGCTCAGGCTGATCGGCTAAATAAAACTAGACAATAAATAATTTCCACTCCAATGAATTTTGTACAGAGTCATAATAGGTTGTTTATGGCCAGTTTTACAAGTTTTGAAAATGTCTTGCTAGTTGTCAGGTGACCTGTGGTTCCAGCATTGCCTCTCATCTGCCCCGTAATTGAGGCAGCTCCAGGAAACCATCAGACTCATAGTGAAACTGTCTTATTTCCCTAGAGTAACTTATTTTTGGTTAACCTAAATGGAAAATATTAACATGAGAAAGTATAACTCTGCTTTGCATGTCTCATGTGGATTTTTTTAAAAGTTATAATCTCTGCCTGGAATGGATTTTGGCCTAACGGTTGGAGAACTTGTAATGGGAAGTTTTAATTACTGTAAAAAAAAAAAAAAAAAAAAAAAAAAAAAAAAAAAAAAAAAAAAAAATCTGGGTGGGGAAAGTTAATATGTAACTTTCTCTTCTGCTTTAACAGCTACTGTGAATCTGAGCAAGGCACATTCTGTATCCATACAGCTTACCAGTTGTGCATTTGAGCAGTCGGTACTGAGAAAAGCCCTCCTTTGATAAATAAAATTAAATTGATTGAGCAATGGTCTCTCCGTGTTGCAACCCTCTCATACTTGGAGCATGCTGGGACTGGCTGCCCTTTTCTCAATAATACACAGCTGTGATCATCAAATCTGAAGAGTGTTGTAGTGTATTTAGATTTTAATCCACAGTTCACTTCTTAAATATTTCCCTTCAGAAATCTTCCAGAGAATTAAAATGAATGTTATTTTTTTTCTTCATTTCAAATAAATCTGAACTGAATAGAAGACTGACTTTTTTCCTGTTGTTACAGATTATCTGAACCAGGATTTTCTGTATCCTAAATTGAGTTAAAGAAGTCAATACAGATATTTTTAAACCCATAAAACATTTACTAGGAAGTTTATTGTGGAGTTTATACCTTTAGTTGTATTAATATCTACAAGGCTGATACAAAAGAAATCTCAGAACAATCATTTGTACCTATTTTAACATTATGCTATGAGCTGCTGAATTTGTATAGTTACTGCTGAGAGTAAAAGAGGGATGTGGGGAGCACAATGGACTCCCGGACATAATGGTTTAAAACATTTTAGCTTTTTGTGTAAATGTTGGTAAAACTAACATTCTCTACATCTGCTGATAAAAGGTGAGAAAAGTTGGGACAAACTTATCAATCTAATTTGACTAAAATCCTGCTTTAGTCAAAAAAAGAGACAAGAATTGTGACGTTTATGAGCGGTTTTAAAATCTTTTAGCGATTAGCAGAGCTAGTTCTGTTAGCATTGCGAACTGTAATAGCAGCCTCTATATTAATCTTCGAGGTTGTTAATTAACCTGTCTTCCAACAGGCTGTTGACTATCCAAAAATTAGCTATGCTTCATGGCAGATAAATGTTAAAAGTAAAAAATAAAAAAAATCAGAGCAAGTTTCAGTGTTTAAGTTAGCTGTTACCTGCTAAAGGTCCTTGTTGCTTCCCTGTTGACTCCGGAGATTCCTTCTCAGATATCATTATTGTGACAATAACTTGCGTTATTCTAAAGGTTTGCACCAAACACATCTCCAACATCTGTTATTTCCTCCTTTTAACACTAAAATGGATGCTAAGCAGTGGAGTAGTCTCTGTACCAGCAGACTTTCCTCTGACAGTGACTGTATTTTTAAACTTTAGGTAATCTAAAGATTATAGATCTAATAATATATTAAAAATATTGTTGATAAACAGTTTATAAAATTGCAAAAAAATTCAGTGGTTGACAGCTTAAACCTCCACAGTGAAATACCATGCGGTCTGGATCAATGGCTAGGTCGATAGCGTCTGCCCAATATCCAATCCAAGAATGACCTCATTATCAAGTGGGATACTGATACTGGACTGGATGGGCCCCATCTCTACGTGTCATGTAATAAAAGCAGCCTCCTTTCTTTACTCTTAGAGTATACTAACTTTATTCTGATACAGATCATTAGCTTCTTTCTTTATCTGTCTCAGATTTTTACTTTTCCTTTAGTGAAGATGTTTAGCTAAAGACTTGAATGTTCACTTTAACATCTTGAGTTCACATCACCTTAAAGCCATCAATAACTGAAAATGTAAGCTCGTTGGCTGAACTTGTTTGTGTTTTTTTTCTATCTCATATGCTGAATACATTGATCAGGCTGAAATTCAGAGAAAAGTTGTGTGATTTTAGATGAAAAGAGGGTCAAAATGTCCATAAACGAGAAATGTGGGACATTGAGACACACCTTTTTATTACGTCTTGTGGTTATGTAATGCTTCTGTAAGAGCAAAGTCTTTCAACATGGCTGCAATCCTAACACTGTTTCTTATCTATGGTATTTAGGTACAGTTATATGAAACTTTAAATTTGGTATTGTACTAATCTTAGTCTTAATTAAAGGCATTTATAAACAATAATGCATTTTTAGCTAAGTGGAGGATCCTGGTACTGCTTGTCAGACATCATGGTGAAAAGTTAAAGCAGATTCCTTCTTAGTTGAGCTGAAAATCATGTGTACAGACAGTAAAAACCACAATACAGACAATTTTACATACCTTTTTATTGTATACCTCATGTCCTCAATATGGAGTCTTGTATATCTTGATTAATATTTATCTGTCATAGGTTGTTTGCTGTGTTGCGTGGTTGAAAGCAGCTTTGAGACACAGGTTTATTTCATCCCAGATAAAAGCAACATGCAGAGCATCATAAAAATTTCCATTACAGATCTCTGTTAGACTCTGTCTTCAAGCGAGTCATTTGTTACTACACTGGTTGTAGAAATATGATGTATTTATACCTGTATGACAGCTTTTCTGAAGTGGCCTGAAAACACATTCATGGTGCAGTGTTGTTCTTTCCAATTATGTGGTTCCACCCTGCATGAGGTAACGTCATGCAGAAATCCACTTCCCTGTGTGAGATGTGTGTGAACATAAAACTGACTTATTAGGACTGAAATAGGTTTTATCTTGTGCTGATTTAAACAATGTGTGGTACAGAACAAGCTTTTTTAATCTAAGCACAGAGGGAAATTGATTTCCCACATGTTTTCCAGACGTTTTGGTCTCAGACACCCAGCTGCAGTGGTGTCTCTGTCTGCAAGCATCAGCAGCAGATTTTCATATGGAAAATCTGCCATGCTCATGGCTCCAAACAACTGACTAAACTTCGGCATGAAAAGGCCTCAGTTAAAGATGCTCCCCCTACAGTGTATTTGTCAGTTAAATATTTATCTTTACGCTTAACTAATCAGCCTTACCTCTAAAACTATAATAATATGGGTGACTTGTAAATGTTTTATTTAGTACGACATTGGTCTGCAGTAATATTTAAGGATGACAGTACCTCTTTTTGATGTGAATCCATATACACTATGGCTTTAAATAACTCTTACATTAGTATATATCTATAAATTTTGCTTTCATATATATAGCCTCGGTGTCATTGCTTTCACACTGTGATGCATGCAAAAGGGACTTATTTAAAATGCAGTCATTTATTCAGGAAAATGCACATAAAAACAGCATAAAAAACAGTGCAACATAAACTGTACATTCTGGAAGCAGTTAGCTCTACTGCCCTGCATCTTTTCCCAGTTATATTCTGCAGAAAGTGATGCAGAAAGTGTTTTCTGTGACTTGTTTCTGAGAAAAGAGAAGTCTTGATATAGTAAAGTAGAATAACATTCTTTTTTTGTTTTGAACTTCTGACTTAGCATGGGCCAGTATGGGAAGATAACTCTCAGTCGAAATACCACGGTCTTATTCTATTAAGAATCTAGCTATTTTTTCCATATTTCTAAAATAATATATAATTTTTATAGTTATAATCAAGGAATTTATAACAGAAATGTATTGATATATTGGTTTTCACACATAGACTAAATAAAAAATGTAGATGCACCAAATTTGGTAGTAGCATGCAACATGCGCTATAGAGTGACACCAGTGTAAAAGATGTGTGACTTTTAAACAGCGTTACCTCAACAAGAGTGACAGATGGTGCTCCTTTTCTTTCCGAACGATGACTGTCGATGTTTATTACGACCCAAAATACTTCCAAACAGCCGAATTTGTCTTCTTATATGAAAGTGTTGTAGCTTTCTTTCAGCCTGCTGACCAGCAGTGTGCAGCAACAAAAGGGGAAGGGACAGTGCCATGTTACCCTCTGAGCCATACACCAGAAGAAAATGGCAATCATTCCAATGCTTCCTCTGGTACCTCATTGAAAGGACTTTAATTTGTAGAAAAGTGATTGACTAATCTGAACCGCAGAGCAAATCTTTCTTAGTTTTTCTGACTCCAGTTGGTAACTGGGATTTACTATACTGGTAGAAGCCATTTGAAGATCCATCCATTGGCCTGCTTTGCCCTCTGCATGTCCTCACAAACACAAGCGGTTTCTTTCTGAGCTGAATGAGGCCCACCTGCTCTCTTTACTGTACAGCAGGACCTGCTTTACAGCCTTCTCCCTCTGTGTGTTCCCAAGCAACAGCCACTCCTTGTTTGCCTTTGCGTTTTTGCATTGTGATTCTCAGGATAACACAACCCCAGCCCCTCTGGAGACTGATTGTCAGGCCTCTTTATTCAAAGTACCATCAGAGGATAAACGGATTCCTTACATATGTCTTGTCTTCTTGAAAACCTTCACTTTTGGTTTAAACACGTGTTCTTATCTTCTGTCTCTGCTTCGCATGTAATTATTTTACATCCTTAATATGGTGAAACGATACCAATGTGTAAATATTTTGTTATATGAACATTGGTCAGAACTTCTGTGTCTAAACAGGTAGTTTATTGTCTTCATCTCCTGCATGCACGCTGCACCTTCCTCCTTCCAGCACCTTCCTCTGACTATCATAAACAAGTATATTTCATAAAGCTGTCTCTCAAATATTGACCTACCCAGGCAGACCATCCTTCTGCTTCCTGCTCACATCTCAAACACTTCTCCATATAGGTAATATAAACCATTGTTTGATGTGTACTAGATTAAATATGTTGGCAGGAGACTTATCTTAACTCCTGATCAGACCAAGTTGTAGAAAACATTTAAATCACTCTCAAGTGCTTAAACTAGAAGTAACATCGTAATACATAAAGAATGCAACCCTCATGGTCATGAGTTTGAGTTGTACTTTTGGTGTGTTAACTCACTCACATTGCTGTATGAGTTTTTCCTCTGTTTGTGTTAAAAGTATGAACCTGGTATCTCAAAATGCAGTGACTCCGCACTTCTGTCCTCGGATCCTGGAACAGGCCACATTTACTGGCTTCAAGATTAGATAGAAATGTTGGAGGGTGACACCTTACACCACATTGACCTAGTATCCAATTGTGTGAAATCAGATAAGATGTCTTGGAGGGGGAGCTGAGCTGTCTCAGTGCGAGTGGTCCTATCTGTAAGGGTTCACCAGTGATCAGACGAGAAGAGCTGATTAAGTTATAATCTCTTAAACTGAAACATGAGCTGCAGAAGTTTTAAGAACGGCTCTGCAGAAGGTGTAAACGGCTGTGTTCAGCTGTATTTAACTTTCTAACTAGTCATGGGCCAGGGTGAGATCCTCAGTGTATGAGAACCTTCTGTAAAAATGCTTGTTAGAATACTTGCTCAAGAAAGTAAAATAAAAATGTATAACAGTATTTACTTACTGGGAATAAAAATAAAAATAACTTGTTTTTCTGTTTCAGTAATGTTATCTGTGTATATTCATTGTTATTTCTGATCCATTAGCACAGAGATGCAACTGTCCATGTTTTACAAAACTGAAAATATTTCCAAAAAGTCAAATTTGTCTTTCTTGTGGGCGAGGCAGAAGCATTGAAGCCTTCTTTCAGCCAGCAGTCCAGCAGTGTGCAGCAATAGATGGGAGTGGGGCATTGTTACTTTATAATTCATATAACAAGAGAAATTTCAGGTCACTCTATAAATTTCAGGTCACTCTATAAATTTTGCCTTTATTTCTAAAACAGTGCCTGTAACCCTCTTACTACCATTAGCATGACTGTTTGCTCGGTTTTAGCATGAATGTTGCTTGTAAAAATACATTTTCTGTTACCCTCAAAATACAGCATCACATAAATTTTTCTTGCTTTCTGGAAAATTGTGAGCAAGTAATTTTTAGCTTTCTTAAGAATATTATGTAAAAGTTCTCATTTGCCTTCATTTTGCCTATTATGTTTGCTCAAGCTAGGGTTAAGCTTGCTTGGTTTTTAACATTGTGCTATTTGGCCAATTAAAAAACAAAATAGCTATTTTGTTTTTCCCAAGAAGAAAAATCATCTTGTATATCCTTGTTTACATTTCACAAAACTGAGAATTTTTCACTTTTGTCATGGGCAAGTTTAATATTCTTTCATGTTTGCTCATGCTAGGACTTTGTTTGCTCTGTTTTAGCATGTATGGTGTTTGCTAAAGTTAACAAAACAAAACAAATCTTTTATGTCCCCCTTAAAATACAGCCTCTTTTTAATCTTATTTTCTTTAATTTCATTAATATGTGGAATAACAATTTTGTAGTGGGTTACTTTTATGTCTAGAACATTTTTTTTTTTTTTTAATGTAAGGATACACATTTGGAGAAAAGATCACATTTGCCCATGTTAGGATGAAGTTAGCTTTTGTAACATGAGATCTACTAACCAGAGTAAAATGCAAGCTTAATAGTTTTTGTTTCCCTTGGTAACATATGTATATCATACTTTGTTTGATATTTTCAAAAGAAATGACTGGCCATTTTCTGGTGGTTAGTTTATTTAGCTGGTTGTTTGGTTAATTCACGATTATTGGTGGATTTTGTGAACTTTTAACACCACTATGAAGTAGAAAACCTTAAACCATAATTCTAACTTTGAAAGTCAATGGTTTCTCACCAACCTTGACTTGAAAATCTGTCTGCTGATGAGTAAAATGTAGTTATAGTAGCAGTATTTTTAAAAAGCTCATTAAATCAGTGCAAGCTGTAATTCTGTACAGTATTATGAGAACATGTACTTTTACTGTTTGAATGCAGAACATTCTGAGATACATTGTTGTTGCCTTGTATTGCCAACGCTTGTAAGTGTATTCTATTGGTTCAACAACTGGGAAAGTTTTTTGGTTTTCCCAACTTGCAACCCAAATGTAATCTGAGTTCCACCTTCCAGCTAGCTATGTTGTAGAGCTCTATATAAACATTTTTGCTACACAATATACCTCATTTAACTCTGTGTCTGTGTTTGTGTGTCTAAACAGCAAATGCAGTCATTCCCAAAATGCCAGAATTTTATTATCAGAAAAGCTTGACACACATTGCACAACAAAATCATTATTGTTTTTCTGTCTGCTCTCTCTGTTCCATCCCAAGGTGTGTTCCCTGTTAGATATTTTTGCATACCTGACAGTGGGTGGACACATATGCCTGCGTGTGTCCAGACCTGTTTGGTATGCGGAGCCAGGTCCCCTATCCAGACTCTAACTTAGAGCTCTGAGACTTCTGTGCTCTATCTGAGCACATACCTCAAAGTATACTGTAAATAAATATTCGTATGGAAATTGTTCTGGCAAAGTTCACACTGTAGATAAACTACAAATAGATTTTTGTCCCTTGAAGGTAATAAGTGTTTGTGTAATGTAGTTGATATTCACAGTGTGAAATAATAGTTTAAACTTGAACATAGAAGTTGAAAAGCTATATCTCTCTTTCTGTATTAGAATATGCTTCAGGTATTTTTCTGGGTATTATGTCGTCTCTTCTTGGTGCCCGGGCCATGGCCCTGTGATGTAACATGTTGGTAGTGGGATGAATGTAAACACTTTGGGCTCCAGATGTATGTGTACGTTGGCAATGCGAAGTCACTTCATAATTTAAATTGATCTAATCTATCACATCTATCTATCAAAGAGCCAATTCTTTCTTTTTAGCTTCACCTTGTCTCCTTTATTTGTTAATGAGATATGGGGTCTGGTTTACTGAGGGAGAATGAGATTTTCCCATCTCTTGAAGCATCAAATCATTGCCACACAGCAGCCAAAACAACAGGAGAGGCAAGGAGTCAGGAGAAAATATTTAAAGTATGTCAGAAAAGAAAGGGTGTAAGGTGGGCAGTAAGATGCAACTGAAACACACGTACAGACTTGCATGTTTTTACCCACTTGTTAAAACTCAGTGGCTAAGCAATGTAGATGCTATCAAACATGCTACTTTTTGACATGTATAATGAAAAAAAAGACTGTAAATGACCCGTAGCAATGCTGTTGTGTTTGGAGTGAATGGTTTTTCAAAGTTGGCCTGTAAGAACTAAATAATGCATAGAATTGTTCCTACTGTTATTCTCCAACCATATGTTGCTTGGGTGTTGGTGATTTTGCCACTTTGTCATTTCATACCTTTTAAATTCTGGATATTTTATACTTTCTGATATGAAACAAAGCCTTCTGCTGCAGCAATTTTTTTTTCTTTTTTCGACTGACTGCATCAATTTGTTTATAGCTTGGAGATGTTTCATACCTGTTTTGACAACTGATGATTTGAAGTGTTTTTCTATATTCTACTCATTGTCTTTTGTAAAGATATGTCAACTCAATAATTTTAACCAGCAAAAGGTCATTTTGGTTTGATGGTGAGTCATAATCTGTCATATTTCACTAGAGTCAAGTGGTTCAGATGTGGGATCAGAACCAAAATATTTGGGAATGGAGGGTAATGCAATGTGATATTATACAGCTGAATTTAATTACAAATAAGTTTTGAGCATTTTTCTTATCATTTATGTCCAATTCGTGGAGATAGCAAACTACAAGAAAAACATACTGATACCTATGTGTGGTTTAAGTAAATGGGTACAAAATGGTTTCCTTTCATGTAAGAAATGCAAGTAAGAAGGGACCTAATGCCAACCTATATCAAACCAAGGTATGAACTGGAAGTCTGTGAGACCTGTGAGCACCAAAGGACTGCCTGGATGCTGTATTTGGTGGCTATAATATGTAGGTATCATTCATCCAAACTCCACAAGTCAACGGTACATTTGGCCAATTGAATCGACTTTTACTGCCCTGTATATCAACATCTGATATACAGTTTAGTGACTAATATGTAATATGCTAATGATTACAGAGATTTGAGGGAACCTTGTGATTTCGAAAAAAAGAGAAGAAAAAAATGTGGGTCAGGGTTTATCTGTTCTTTTTATTACCATTTCATCCCTTCCTATGTTAGTTCTAACATCTGTTTAAAAACCTACTTCATACCCATTTACCCAGACTATGGCAGATCTGATTGTTTTTACATCATTAAAGTATTTTCATGCATTACAAAAACAATTGGTCAGAAAAAAATATTGATTCTTCTAAAATATGATCCCAGATCAAACCAAAATATCTGTAAGTAGCTACCTACTTTTAAGAAACATTTATTGGAGTCATATAACTACTTATCCTTATAGAAGAGTAAAAGTCAAACATAGAAAATCATTTATTCTAATACCCAAAAAAGGGTTCGGTTCAGAATGACCAAAACACCAAAGGTACGAAATGGTAAACGGGCAAAATAAGCAGCACTAACCCCTCGCAATAGGGTTGCTTTCAGTGAGAATGGTGTTTGAAACTGGTTGCTGGTTATTTTGCCATTTTGTATCTTTGCAATTTGTTGTACCCAACATTTTCAGACACGATATGGTGCCATCTACTACAGGATGTTTCTTACCGACTTGTACCCAATGAAGTGGACATTTTGTACCTGCTTTAATAGATAATATAAAGTGTAGTTGTAATATTGCATTTATTGATAATGTGAGGACTATTGTGGGTTAAAATATTGTGCTGCTCTTGTTCTATTGCTATATTTTACGGTATTTTGCCTGTTGTCTCACAATGAGGCCTGCGCCAACCAAAAATTGTTTTTTAGCCAATCAAATGGACAATGATGCTTCAGCCATGTTAGATGGTTGAAGCATGCTATCACAGGAATGGTTTCTGATAGACAGATACATTTTGGACATTTTACTTCACTTCATTGCTTTTTTGTGTGTATTTAATGTTGCATCACTTGTGGCAGATTACTTAAGCTTTAAGATGAGACTTCAGAAATTACCATCATCTCTGCTGATGTTTCCTCAACTGTTAATCAGAAAACAGAGAGCTCTATCTGTTCTAACTCATGCAGATAATCCTCACTGCAAGCCTTAAATAAAACATCCAGATCCTCTGATAAACCTGTAACAGCAGTGTGGACATCAAAAACAGCTCGCAGCTCATCATGCTGTGATGGTTTAACACCACAGTTTTCTTTTCTGAGACTTTTCTGCAATTTCCTGTCCCGTTTTCACAACTTTTCGCGGTTCTTTCTATCAGTGACATGTGGCCTGTTGCCACATTACAGAAATAGGTTGGTGGGGGTAGTTTGACTCTGTTAACTTGAGATGTTTTTCACAGTATGTATATATTGATGGCTAAATTTGATGACACTTGTTGAGTTTTAACTGAAGGTTGGGTTTTTGCACATTTCAAAACCACAGTTCAAGTTTTAGTAAGAGAGAGGTGCTCTTCTAGTTTTTTGAAGGACGTGGAATTCATTACAGTGTTCTTTTTAGCAACGTTTTGTGGGTTCCTCCAATTGCACACACCGTCTATTTGTGTGTTGGTTTACCTATGTTACATTTTGTCATATGAGCAAGCCCTGTTGACAGGAACTTGGTAGTTTGTTCTCAGAATTCGCATGAAACTGACTCAGAGCCAAGTTAGGGATGTGAGTCTGTTCAGATGGTTTGGGGTTTAGCTGTGCTGTTAGTTTCTGCCTAATGCTATCAATGTGGGCAGGAGATGTCTTTTATTGAAAAAGTGCAGCTTTGAGAACCTTTGAGATCCTTTTGAATATGTCACTGTGGTGAAGCATGAAAATGTCAAAAGGTGAAAATCCAACATCTTGTGTGTAGATCATGGCTCTTGTTAATTGGATCAAAGTTTTGCTATTTTACAAACTAAACCCAAATGAAGTGACTTTTAATGAAAAAGTCCTTTGATTTATTTTTAAGTAACCACTTACATGTTTTACGTCACTATTGCAGATAAATCTAGCAGCTATATGGTTCATGTCGGAAATGCTATATGCCTGGTAAAGTTGAACCTATCAGAGTAGTGGTTTGTTGTTTGAGAAGGAAGGAGGGGGAGTTGAGAACTTTCCGTTGTTACACAGAGAGAGAAATTTTGTTCTGAGTGTGGTTTAACAGACAGGAAGCAGCAGAAACCCACAGTTCAGTGATGCTGTTCCTGTGAATGCAAGATTTGCAGGTCAGTTTGTGAGTCTTCTGCTTAGTTTTAAGTTATGTCACTGCTACTTATCACCGTCATTTCTCCGATATGGATTAAAAAGGAAAATCTGGATGTTCTAGCACAAGTTAGAAGAGCATGTGGGCGAAGGATATGTAATGCAATGTCAGAGAGAAACTCTAAAAAATACAAAAAATGCAACCAAAGGAGAAGTGGAATGTGGTCTTTGAAGATATTTCTAAACTGTCGTCTCTGGAGACATAACTAAGTTCTGCTATGTCTGATGTCTTACATCCCATAAAAAGCTTCATTTTTGTACCAAAATAGTGCATCAGGCAGTATAAACAAGCACTGTTCATTTAGAGTCTGAGTGGAAAAGTACAACACTCTCAAGAGGAGAGATTAAATTCCATTCTCGTCTTTAAAGCCTCTGCTCGAGGTGACGTTTTCTCTCGGTCTTAGTTTGGCTCTCGCATGGCAACGCTTCATACCTTCCAGTGCAGTTTAGACCACAGATGTTCACAACGAGTCACTCCTTCCAGGTCAAAGTCAAATCTCAAGTCTTTCAGAGGCAAGTCCTGCTTTAGTCTGACTGAAATTTCCATTCTCACATGATTTGCATACCACGGTCTGCCTATAAGGCTGCATTTTTTTAGGTTATGAATTTAACTCATTGTCCTAATACATATAGAATAGTTTACATTTTCAAAATATTCATTTAAAAGGGGGGGTATTGTGTATTTTCCATCCACATAGTGCAATTTTTTAGCACATAAAAGTAGCTATCCTACCTTCAGCTGTTAAGAAAGTGCTGTTTATATTAAAGACAACTTAAAAAAAATTAGACTTTGCATCATAGCCATATTTGACGCCTTGAAATTGGCCTCTGTCTCTTTAAGGGCCTCCTACCCTTTCTGACACGCCCCCTTCAGCACATCATCACAACAGTACTTGTCCATTTCATCCATTGATGGCGTTTACAACTGTTCTTAAGAGCATTGTAGTTTGTATGTTAAGCTCAGCAGATGCGCAGTTCCACTAGGTGTTTGCCAATTGCTGGTGCTGCTAGTCTGGTGGAGCAGCGCAGGGGAGGGTTTCTCTAAGGGGCAGAAGCTCGGCTGAGGACTGAAGCTTCAAGGAGGAGCTTTGGGTAAATAGGCGGAACGTTGTATGAGCAGGTGTTAAACCACTCCCGAATGGCTGCCAAGGGACATTCAAGGATTTCTCAGACATACATGAATGTATCAAATCAACACTCCAAGTATGTTTTTGATGAGGAAATAATGTTATAACATGATATAAAGCCCCAAAAAGCCGATTTTGCTTAATACCCTCCCTTTAACAATAAAAAAAGGTAAATAGTAACATTTGCATAAATAAATAGTAAATATAACAGCTAATAGTGACTAATATAACCATTATTGTTGATTTTCTTAATCATTCAATAAAAAGTGCCTTTATTTTTGATGAACCAGAAGGGCCTTTGTAATGACCTTAGCTTGACAGTGAGAGAATCATGTCTAATTCATACCTTGTAGTCTGCTCCTCTGTCAGCCCGACAGACAGCCTGAGTGGTGTAAATTTTGTACACCCACAGTGGTCCTCTAGGGGGTCCTTTATGTGCAGTCAAAATATTATTAACCCATATGGCTGTGTGCACCAACAGGGACAATATTATTAGCAGTTAAAAGTTGGCACCAAACTCCCAGCAGATGAAGAAAATGAGAGCAGGCTCATGAGCAGAAGAAGAAAAACAACAACAAAGCTTATTTTCAAGTAATTTGCGGAGGAGTGATCTGCTGTTTGCCAAATGTGGATAGTTTATCTCTCGAAGACAACAACGATAGAAAAACTGCATCGATATATTGGTGGGAGATCACTTTGATTCTTTCATTTCGATTCTTCTTCATCTGTTCTGAGAGGACCGTGTATAAACCCGCTTAATATCGCCCCCTATCTGACTGACGTGAAACTGTAACTAATAACTCTTTGAAGTGTTTAATAAAAAGTAAAGTTCAGTGAAAGTTGCGTCTTTAGAGCTCGAGTCTAAGTCAAGTCTGAAGTTTCAGTACAACTCAAGCTGAACTGCTTATAAGAGCTACTCATCTCTGGTTTAGGCATAGTGGGGGCCTCCTCACATGCACTTTCTAATGTTAACTATAAGCTTGTGTCTCCGTCTCTGCCCATTTCTGCAATTTAATTGCTGCACTCATGGTTGCAGCATAAGCGTTCCTCTTATCCAGCTGAAATGCTTTGAGTTTAAATGTGCTGAGGCATACCGTACTGTGCAATGCAAGGAGGGAAGAAAAATGTAGAACATACAGAAAATACTGTGTACAAAACAGTTTTTGTATGCTGCTGACACAGAGCTGCAGCAACCAGGAAAACCACATAAGTCTGTTTCTTTTTTTTCGATAGGTGTTTATGCAACTAATTGCTCTCACTCTCGAGTTGGCAACTGGTAACTTTATTTCATTTGCAATTTATATATTTTTTTTAGTTCTGGCACAAAATGTGGAGCAAAAATTTAGCTGTTAAATATGTTTTTTTTTTTTTTTTTTTTTTTTTTTTTTCTATTTTGAGTGATGGTTTTTCAAAATCCTGTTGTTTGGGCAATTTTCCTTGGCACAGAAAGCTCTATTGTAACACGTTTATGGGCAAGTTTAATTACACTATGGGTAAAAACAAAAGGAAACTTCTGACCAGAAATGATGATCAGGATCCCCTGATACTCATGTGGGTTATCACAGAGCTCCAGGAATGAGCTCGAGACTCGTATCACTGAGTCATTTCCTTTACAGGAACCCAGAGGATCCTGCAACAACAGCATGCTGACAAACACAGTGAGGTCAGGCCTGTGAACATATTGCTTGTTAAATGTTAGTATAAAGCAGAATTTATTTTTTTACAACTCTTGTGAGGTAAATATGTCTCACATTTGTTATGACATGGATGTCTGCATCTGTTTCAGTCTGTTTTATTCGAGTGGAAGCTGCTGCGTGAGTTTCATGTCTGCCTGTGTTGGAGAATCATTTTAATACCAGGACCACCACTCATCCATCTTAAAATCTTCTCACTGCAATATTAAAGCTAACCTCAATACACTCCACCTGAACAAATTTTCCTTTTTTTTTGTAACCTGAGCTGAGGATGGCTTGCAAAGATTCCTTGCATCTCACAATGTTTGCACTCCTCACATGCAGGGTGAGTCATTACATAGACATTCAATTGGCTTAAATTACCTCCTTTCATGGTCAACAATGAGCTCAGCTGAGGAGACCAAAGCGGGGGAAGTAGGGCCTTCTGGGAATGCACCATTTCTTCATGAATCCATCGTCTAATTGGCTGTTATTGCGATTGGCAGTCACCATATTGTAGTGGTGAAGCAGCTCAGTGTTGGTTTCTTACTCCTCAGTCTGCTTCACCCCAGGATGATTGGACAAGTACTGGACGACACTTGATTGACAGAAAGAATCCACTGCTGTGAGCAAATAACATCCAAGTTGCTAAAATATTAGTATTATGTAAATATACTGTAATAATAAGGTGAATCTAACATGTGTGGCTATCATATATATGTTGGTGCTGTATATAAGAAGGACATTTCAAGACTTTAATCTGTATTATCTGAGTATTATTATTAGTAGTATTATTGTCAAAATAAAATAATAATAAGCTCATTGATTCAGCTTTCAACAATTTACATGTGCTATGATGCTATGATTTCACGGTATTTGTTAAAAAATGACCAAAAAATTATGTATTTAAAATAGACAATAATTCATAATATAACATACTGATCATTACAGTTAAAACTGTTATTGATGGCCTTTATTTACAGTTATTCTGATTCTGATACACAGACTGTAGCAACAATATATAAAAATCATTTAGGAAATATAGTTTTTGCTTTCAAGTGCTTCTTGTGTAGATTACTATACTGTTTTGTAGATCAACTCTACAGAAAGTTAAACATGCATATCAAGCTAAAATTAGCTGGTTAGTTAGTCAGGCTATTTGCTCAGGTATCTGCTCAGCCTGCAGTAGATGCACAGCTCAAAGCTTGACAACTGTAGATTTAAAATGGTGATGCTTTAGTGTGGTAGGCTGGATTTAGGACTGTGGGAACCAAAGGGCTAGTGTTAGTTTTGGTGCCAAACTGATGTACCAAAGTTCCTTTGATGCTTGCAAGTTACAACAGAATCATAGTCAGATAAATATCAGCTTCAAGGATTTTAAGTGTTGTCCAGATAAAAGTAGAGTAATTCTGAAAGTGTTTGTACTTGCTTTTCTGAAAGAATCCTTTATAAAGATCATTTCTAGAAATGCTTTCATCAGTGCAAAAAAGAAAAAAAAAGATACAGTTCAGTTGTCACGAATTTACGTATTCACAGATTGTTCTGTGGAACGTAAGTCCAAATTATTCATGGTAAACTTGTCTATTTGCAGATTTTTTTGGTAGAGCATATTTAAAATATTCAAAAGAAGATGCAGCTTGGAAAGCTGAGATACCTTGATGCAATACTACTTAACACGCTATTGGCTGGCTTTGGCAAAGCATTCAGTCCAGGAGCGCTATTAATTTTTCTTGGCACAGACTGGTAGAACCCCCAAGAGCAGAAATAGGGAAGACTGTAGATATTAGCTTCTGTGGTAGTACTAAGACAGCGTCCACTGTGTATATTAATGTATATTAGGTGTATTTGATGTTTGAACTATTAAAATAGTAGTTATAAGCATTTCTGTGGGGGGACCTCAAGTATTTGCAGATTTCATCCATTCACAGGTGGTTGAGGTTCCAAACCTCCACAAATACCGGGGGGTCTTCAGTAAAAGTTGTTGTTGTAACAACGCCAAACCAACAAATTTGTCTGTTGCTGTGCACACCGGTGACTGGTGACCTGCAGGGTCAAATACTGAAAACAGTTTTTTTTATTTTTTTTTTTTTATTCGTTAAATGCATTGAGGCTAAGATGTCCCTTTATTTTTGGCCTCTAACTAGTTGGTACCACCAACAGTGCATCTTGATGCACTTTTTTTGATTTTAATAAAAAACAGATAAAGATTAGGGTTGTATGCTTTGGTGCATAAAAGGTGATAATCCTTTGTGTCATTGAATTTGAACTCAAAACCACCTAATTTATACCTCTGTTTAGGAACTTACAGTACATTTTTTTGTTTCTGTGTGATAGTGCTTAGAGAAATAAAATTATTTGTGGGTCAACATTGATGTCCAGATCTCAGAGAAAACTGGAGATTGGTATTAGGTAATAAAAGCTTTATTGGTGTAAAAATTATTTAAACATTTTTTGATAAAGTTTTGAAGATTCAATTGTTTTTTCCAACACACAGAAGTCATCAGTGGCTCAGATTTGCATTTTTTTTTTTTAACCCCATAATGAGATTGTATTGTTTCAGTCCCACAGCTGCAGCTGCAGCTGCTTTTGGCAAAACAAGCACCGACTTTGCAGGGGAGAACAAAGTAAAGGCACGCTGATCACCAGTTTATGTTTCATGATTTGGCACAAAAAAATAAAAATCTTTATACGTTTCTTTTTGTGGGTCAAAGCTGAGCTCAAGTTAAGCAGAAGAATAAATAAAAAAATATATATGGGGGCACAACATAAGCTTGTGTCTGGTTGGATTTCATCATGGTACTCGGCAGTTAAGCTGTAGGTTTCACCGCAACACCCCTCCTTGTTAACCATACTAAAATACTGAAGTCTGTCAAAACAGGGCCCCACCCAGAGCCAGTCTGAGACAGTCTATTTGCTCTGTGGACTATTATGCATTGACTAACATCTCTGTAGGATCCCTCCCTCCACTGTTCTCCTGGTCTTCTCCTCATGACGTAGCCGGTGCAGTTACAACCCGGCCTCTGTGCCGGGACAAGGAAAGCTGTTGTCATGTGCTCGGGGATAATGTGCAGGCTGCGTCTAACGAATGGCTGCCTCTCTTGTGTCCTCTCTCTGCCAACTGGGCCATGCAGATCAATGAAGCCCTCTCTGACATGAGGGATATAGAAGATATACGACGCAGCACGTGGTTATATGAATTCAGCTGAATGCATGTAAATATATAAGATAGTTAGAGATACAAAGACAAACGCACTGAAGGGAGAATAAGTGGAAAAACTGATTTGTTGACTTCTGCTAATTTGATAACACTCCTGTGTTCTTGTCATCTGATAACGAGTTAATGTGCTGTTATGTAAGGCATCTGGTGCAAATGTGTCTGCGTGCTCTGTTGGAAACTCTAATTTAGGGTGATTTAGCAAGGCAAACACATGTCCACCCACATTTTTTACTTTAATTTGCCTTTTGTTTTTAACATAATTTACAGCTGCTGCCTCTAATTTAGAAAGCCTGAACAAAGCGTTCAATCTTTTGTTCATGGAGCTAGTAATGGACAGAGCCTTGCAGAAGCATGCCAAGCTGCCTGGGACGCTGAGCTCCACATGTGCAGCTGCAGAAGCCTCCAGCTCTGGCAGCCGTGGGCATCCTCTGCCTGGCAGAGTGAAACACAAACCCTCAGATTTAGTTTCTCTGTCTCTATTCTCCTTTCTGCAGACATTAGCTGTTCAGTCTGAATGTTTGGTGTTTAGTGAAAGTAAAGACATTCAAATTTGTTTTCTTCTGCGCCAAAAGCTGGAAAAAAGTTCTCCTGTTATAATACGTTTGGTATGCAATGTTGACTATTATACAGGCATTTCAAAGCAAATAAGCTCCACCCTGCTGCAGTGGGAAAAGCAGGGATACTGACTGTCTAGGAAGGGGGTGGGACCAAATAGTGCTTTCTGACGTCTTCACTGTTGCCTCCTCTTTGGCTGCAGGGTAACAGCGGGATGGGGGTTGCTTACCTGTTTGTTCTCCAGCACACCAACCTCTGCTATCATGTGTTCCCAAAACCTGCCTGTGGGTATCGGGTTATTGGGACACACCTCATCACACTCACACACACACCAACAGCTTCAACAGTTTCCCTCCCCCCTGTCTGTGATCAGAACCACTCCCTGAGGGTCAGCACAGAGGGGCTCCCAGTGCATCTTCAGACTGACCTTTAATCAGTATGTGGAGGGTTCACCCAGACCGCCTAACCCCTCTCATGTGATCAGAATATCAGAGCCCGAGCCTTATGATCCAGGGTGGTGTGCAGCAGGGTGCCTCGCAGTCAGGGTCAGACAGTCATGAAATAAGAGTCGACTGTGATCAAACCAAAACTCTCAAGTACGCTGCGTTGGAAATATATTATAGGAAGAAGTAAGTTGGGTTTGGAATCCAACGAGGACTTATTTTGTAAAAAGAAATATAAGATAAAAGAACAGCATTAAAAATACCTGTTTTCTAGCTTTTCTGCTATGAGTCATTGAGTTTACATTTTAAACTTATATTAACAATTAACACAGGTAGCACTACTAAAACAGCAGTTTTCGTTTGTATTCCTCAATAATGTAGATCCTTACCTTTTATTCTGAGATTTAACGAACAAAGGTTTAAAGCTCAAATGGCTAATACAGAGCAACTGTTCATCCTTCCTGTTAGTTGCTGGAAGTCTTGCTCTCTCTCGCTCTTTCACAGCTTGAATAAGCGACAGGCATGTTGTAAGGAAAAATACAGATTGAAAGTTCAGTAACTGACACTTCCACTCTGAAGAGTGTTGGAGTCTAGGGGTGCTTAGTACGGTGCAGTCACTATCTGTAAAAAAGGTCGGATTTTTGAGCGTCACCCATTAGAAGAAGTCAAGCTGAAAATCATCAGCACATTTTATGATTACATCCAATGTAATTTGCGAGTAGGATTTAGGAGCCCTGTTTTTATAAAATTTCTGTTTCCTTAATTTATCCTTTACACAATTATTTGATATTTACATTAGCATCAAAGATCAAATAATTGCATTTTTTAAATGTTTCATGATGTTGTATACACCAAACACCTCATCAAATGAACTCAGTGTTGAAAGCATCTCTAGGTATTTTAAATGACTCAGTTAGTATGTAGAGGCAGTCATTGTTGTTTCTAGTGTTGCATAAAGTTTTATTTGCATTCAGGTTACAATCTAGTGCAAATGACAAAAATAATTTGCTCTAGATGCTTTTTGGTGAAGATCTTTCTCTGTCATGAATTTATTTTTACATATTTGAAGCATTTATTATGCAGGAATACAGGAATCAGGGTGATTTAATTTTTTTTCTGTGAAGGATGTGGCTTTGCAGCACCACAGATAAAAAATAGACATAACTCAGATAAGTTTGTTCTTCCTAAACCTTCTGTGAGGCCTATTTAACACTAAGCTTTTACCGGCCTCTTGCTTGTTGGTGATATTCGACTGCTCCACCATGTTTGCTGACCTTATCCCTCCCACCCACTTTTTATGCAGGTGTAGATGCGCCAGGCGCAGCGGGGTCTGGCCTCTGTGTCAGAGAGGGACGAGGCTGCTCCCACCTAGGCCACTGCACTCCAGTGAAACCTCGACTCTCTCACATTCAGCTCGAGCTGCACCGGATCAGAAAACAGGAAGACACAGAGGCTATTTTGTGAGGTGAAGCAGCAGCAGCAGAAGGAGGAGGAGGAGGAGTAATCATCACAGTGGGGACTTTTTAGCCTGGTCCCCGCCTTCTGAACTCCTCTGCGATGACGACTGCCAGTACAGCCCAGTGAGCTGGTGTTTTGAATTTTCCAACGGGATGGATGAGATGAATCAGTATTTTCCATGAATGAAACCAGCACTTTAAGCTTGCTAAAGATTTGTTTGGACTACCAACTTGATCGTCCACTTGTTTTATCCAAATACTTGCAAAAGCTTAAATATACCCTTGATCTTTTCCACAACTTCAATGCATTTCACTGAGATTATGTGTGATAGACCAACACAAAGTAAGCCGAGTTGCGCAGTGAAGGAAAAATGTACATGGGTTCATTTATTTATTGTTTATTATTTATTTGCCAACAGAAAGCTGAAAAGAGTTTGGCCATTCTTTACGAAATAACTCAGGCTCAGTCAATATGGAGGGGGAGAGGCTCTGTGCACATCAGCTTTCAAGTCACAGATTCTCAGTTGGATTTGGGTTTTAGATTTGACTGAGCCATTTTAACACATGGATATGTGAATGAAACGGGGACAGTTACCTTCTAGAAGGTGAGTCTACCCCCGCCCCCGGTCTCAAGTTTTTTCACAGCCCGTTTTTTTTTTTGTTACAGGATTCCCCTTATTTAAGCGTCATCTGCTCTTTGTTCATGCAAAACTAAAATAAGAAAAAACAACCACGATGCTGCCACCACCATGTTTCGTAGTGGAGATGGGGTTTTCAGGGTTTTCCTTCCACTTTTCAAATATGTATTACTTTTCTCTGTCAGATAAAATCCCGATAAAATACGCTGAAGTTTGTGATTACAATGTGAAAAAGTTCCAGGGGTATTGATACTTGTTTGCATGGCAGTGCTTGTAACCCTATTTATATATTTTTGTCCAAACAAACTAAGGAGAGATTAGTCTGCGCTCTTTGACTCTGAGGCCGGCTCTGGAGGACGATGGAGCAGAGAGGAGGTCTGGGAAGGGGAGAGTGCGGGCTGCTGGGAGCAAAAATGGAAAAACCTGCAGTGGGGTTGGATTGCTTGCTGCGTGGGAGGGAGCTGGGGTTGGGCTTGAACCTGAATGTCTTTGTGGCACGAAGGTTGTCGTTGCACTTACACGACACATATTAGCACCTGCGTGTCTTGTCATTGGACTGATCAGGTGGATCAGTTATCTCCTCCCCTCAGCAGACTCTGAATCCTGTGGAGCAGGCTTGTTTGTTAGCAAGGTGAAACGAGTGTTTGTGTTCCATTATCTGTGTATGTTCATCTAGGGTGACAAGTTGTTACTGGATCCCTGAATAGCACTGCTTCAGGCCTAACCTGACAGACCAGTTGTGCTGCTACTTAGAAGGGATGCAATAATTCACCCAAAAGGTCTCACATTGTTCATTCTGTGACAGTTTTGTTCTTTGTTGCACCCACTCAGCCTGTTGAGCAAGCACCTTTTTACCAAGTCATGCTAAAGCACTGAAATTCGCCTCTTTTAGGTGGTCTTTGGCTTTGGATGACGTTTTAATGCCTCAATAAACTCATTATAGCTGAGTGAAATCATAGCTTCTGCAATGATTAGCTGTGCTATATTGGATTTGGAAGTCAATGAGTAGCCTCTTTAGACTCAGCATGTGATGAATTTCTGCTTTTGTCATCGTCAACAATTCAGTTTTGATCTAAATATCTTCTTATCCTCGATTTTTAAAGTGAGGATCTGTTAAAAGGCTTTAAGTTGGGATGTATCAAGATTTAATACCACAAAACATTAAAATACCACAATATTTCTCACTGAAGTAAAGCCTCTCAAAGCTTTACACAGTAGCTTGTAAGCATGTGACCTCATCTGGTTAAGTAACTTAAAGTTATTATGTTAATCCGAGGATATGAAGGTGTGTGCTTTAACAAGAGTTTCTGCAGTGTCTTAAAAAGTCAGAAATTTAATAATCAGACCTTAAAAAGTCTTGAATATGCTCATATTTTTCATCATAGAGCCTAAAAAACCTTTAGTTAGGTCTTAAATGTATACACCTGCTCATTCATTGCATCTTTCAATGGCTTTTTGGAGGTTTGTTTTTTTTGTTTTTGTTTAGAACAAACACAAGCGGCATTTGTTTTGGTGAGAAATTTTTTTGGCTTTGACAAAACTACCAAATCCATGATCCAGGGGAGTAAACAATTCCCTTGCCAGCAATTTAAAGTATTGCCTCAAACAGCTGGAAATATTCTCCTGTTGTGGTTCATCTGTTTGTTTGCTGTACATTGCAAGCTGCTTTTCTCATAGAAAATAAATATGCAAACAATGTTTGATTTTAAAACAGCAGTTTCAGTGTCTTGCTAAAACCTATTAATGATGACTATAATGAAGCTAATATAAGGTACTGTATACTGTGTATGAAGGCGTTAAAGCAACTCCAGACCAGTTTAAGCAAAACATTTTTATTCTTAACTTGACTGATTAAATCAAATTAAGTAAGTTATTGGGTAAGGGAATCACTAAGTTAACTTATTTTTGTTATTCACATGGGCCTAAAATCTTAATCAAAATGGTCTTTACAAGGTCTTTAAAAATCTTAAACTTAACTCATTCTAGACTCTAATTTTGAGGTTAGAGAGGAAGTATTGCTTCTGTTGGTAGGGTCGATTGATACAGCAACGCTTGGTTTCAAAAGCATTAAATAAGTCTCCAGCATTTGGCATCTGGCAGCATTTTGGACACTTGGTGACAGAGTGACAGATTTTTAACCCCAGTAAGAATACCAGTAAGAGTGCCATCTTAACCCTTTCCTATAGGTGCTAAACTAAAGGGCTGTTTCACTGTTTTAGTGAGTCTGAAGTGTATTTAACATTGCTTGCTGCACAAACTACTGCTTTTACAAAAGGTATGTCTTAGGGCTTTTCTTTAACCAGAGTTGGCAGTAGAAGCAGTTTGGTTTTCCTCTGCCTGAGAACAAACTTGGAAGCCATAGTGAAACAGAGCTGGAAATGTTTGATCCTCCTTCTGGTTTATTCTGAGATTTGTGGAGGATTATAGTGCAAGGAGACAGTTTACCTACACAAATCATATTATGTATTTTGATATCTCTGCAAACAGATGCTTTAAAAAAGAGAGAGCTGTGTCTATGAGCACACCTGTAGCCTACTTAAAACTCTGACTACTGGACTGGTGGTTTTAAAAACAAAAAGCATTTTTATCAGAGACAGTGAGCTCATGTTATTCCGATCCAAATCCATTTTTTTTACTGTTATGTTTTTACTGTTTTTTTTTTTTTTTTTTCTTAAATTAGACGGATCAAAACCATAACTAAGAATAGAGTTTTAAACATGGTGCTCACAACATTTGGACTGGTTGTTGGTCTCCATAAGCCTGTCTCCAGCTCCTGGACTGGTTCTAAGCTCTGGCCCAGCTCCAAGCTGGTGCTAAGAAACAGCCAGTCCATCATTTCCAGAGGCAGAGCTTCCAGGGGGTTGAAACACAAAGAACTGATGGTAAGCAATCACTAGCACCATTTAAGTGGTTTGGTAGAAAGAAACATCCTAACATGTCTGACCAACCTCAGCCACAAAATCCAATATGGCTGCCTATAGTTTAAAACTTTTGAAAACAAACAAACAAAAGAATGTGGATTCTGAGTTGTGCCAAAATTATTGCTAAAATTTAATTATTGTGAACTTATTGTCCCATCCCATGAGTTGTATGTAGTGGGACATCATAAGCATCAGCTGGCAATATATTACCAACACTGGATGGGTGTGTCCAAATTCAAGGGCTACATCCTTTAAAGGCGGCATTTGAAGGCTGATTGTGTCACAAAGATGCAATGAAAGCTTTCCAAATTTGAAGGCTCCTACAAAAGCAGCCCACAAATTTGTCCTCCTTTCCTCTGACTTTGAAGGATGGGTCTGGTGTATTCTTCACAGCTCACTAAAAGTCATTGCAGGAAGAATGGCAGATTTTTGTTCTTGTAACAATAGCGGATGAATCGGGAGATAGGCCGGGAGATTAGTATAGTTTTAAATATAAGTATATCAAAACCTAACTTAAAATCTTAAGCCATTTTTACCAGCTTGTGTTCACGGCTGTTACGGTTGCTAGGTGACAGGACATACGGTAAGGTAAGGGCGGGAATAAATCTGAGCGCTAGGTCCAATTTGACGACCAGTCGCATCGGTCTTCACTGTTGACAAAGGACCTGGCCTATGTCAACCTAGTAGGTCAGGTCCTTCGAAGGATACGGCCCCTGAATTTGGACATACCCAATGACTTTTTTTGGCATCTTCATTGAGAATAGATCCAGGTTAGCTTGTCCCGAAGAATGAAGCTAACAGCTAGCCTGACAGACGCCAGAAGTGAAGCTGACTTATAAAACTCTCCCATCTAAAAAGCATTATAGTGGTTTATGCTAACAATTCTTCATAAACTTCTAAACTGTGATCTCACTTCCTTTGGGGTGTTATTTTCACAGAAGCTGATGGTTCTTTACACAGGATATGAAGCTAGGAGGTGGTGCACCACCAATCATATTAAGCTTTTGCAGTCAGACCAACTGGAGGAATGTAATCCAAAAATCATGAAGTTAAAAAAGTTGTTTTTCTTAAGACTGTACATGCCCTCTATGGTCTTGATGCCTTTTGTAGATACCTGCTAGTTTAACCTCCATGACTAACTAGTGTGGATTTATACTAAACAAATAAGCAGTTATTAGCCATCCTTCAAAGCTTTTACGAAATGTTTTTACTGGAGACATTTGACTTTTGATAATGTTCCAAATTTCACAATGAGGATATTGAAAGTGTTTAGGCAGTTGAAACCCATTGTGTCGGGGCAGGTAAAGCAGAAGAGAGAGGGGTGTGGGGAAGGAAACAGCCTGCACAGATGCTGTTGCTTTCAAAGGCAAAATGGGGAACTCAGAAATGCAAATAAGCCTGATATTTATCACTCCTGTTCCCTCTACTAGAAACACTATTCAGGTCAATAAAGAGGAAGGAGTAGTTAAAATGTACATTATGTTCAACGCAAACTATTTTAGCTGAAACCTTTGTGCTGGTCTTAACTCTGGTGAAGTTTCTGAAGGCCTTTTTAAACCAGTGTGGCCATGTTTTCACAGAGGTACAACAGGAGTGTCCCCAAACAAAAGCAAAAGCAAAATAAGGAAAACATTCAAGAGCAGAACAGCATGCAGACACAGCATCTTCACATGTCTTCTGACGCTCTGTCAGCAAAATAGTATGGGATTTGACGGGAGGAGGTGGAGATGAGCTGCTGTCTTAGGACCAACAGGCCAAACACATCTTTATCTCTCTCAAGGACAGCAAACATGAGTTAAGTCAGTCCAAGAAAATGTGGAAGCCTCAACTTCTAGCTATGATAGTGTCGAGCAAAGATTCCCATGAATGAAAAACATGTCAGAGAAGCTGATTGAAACTGCAGTCAAAGCAAAAACGTTTTTTTTTTTTTTTTTTTTTTCCATTTTAAAATTAGACCCGAGAGACCTCATGGTTTTTACGCTGAGCTGGCACATGCTTATTTTTAATCCTCAGTGTTATGGTACATCATGTAGGATGCTTATATGTTTTACAGTGTGTACAGTAACTAATAAAAATCTTTGCTGCTTTTCAAACCTCTAACAGTGAGCTGGTCTGTTAGTTTCCTAGTTAAACAGTGACAGAAATGGATATACAGGCATGCACTTGGATGCTGCCATTCCTGCCCCCTCCCTCAGCTCAAGGCCTGGACACCTGGTATGCCCCCGAGGTCCCACCCAACAATGAACACTTGTGTAAAAAGAGACAGATAAGCCTTTATTCCTGGTTCTCCTACAGCACCTTTTTTGTCTGTGTGTCTCTCTTAAACCGACCCATCACTGCAGGAATGTTGCTTTTATTGATCTTCATTGAGTGGCTAAAAATGAAAAAAAAATTACTTCTTTGGAAGCTAGAAGAACAGATGGCACTTCACATTTTTCTTCCCCTCTGTGTTCAATGTGAGATCTTTCTGACTGATTTCACATCTTAAGAATCACTTCAGCTTTCATTTTGTCACATTTCTACTAATCTTTAGCAATGTGAGTGGAATTATTTTATTTTTAATAGTTTGTTTCACAATTTTTTGGACACTTAGTTTTTTGTAGAATGAAAACAAAGAAGTAGGCATTCACACTGGAAAAGGGAACAAATTCAGTTGAAATTTAAAGTGTACTGTGCTGCCATCTGCTGGGCGGTTTTTGACTCATTCCTGAGATTAACTTTTTATTTATATATACAATATTAATTTAAATAAGCATTAAATTAAAACAATTAGATATCCAGAAATGGAAACCATTTAACCAAGACATATTATGAAAAACAAATAAACAAAGACTTCCTAAAAGACGAAATGATAAACAAAGAAAGGAAAAAAGTAAAATGAACAATACACAAGTTATGACTATGATGGTTTATAACTAAAACCTAAACGAGATAATGAATTTACGTTATAAAATACTTGCAAAGTTGTCAAAACGAAATAAAACAATAGATATAGATAGTACAGTACTTGCTAAAACTGGTAACAGCTAAGCTTAACTAAAAGTACTACTGTTGTGAGTACTACCATGTCTACAACTACTACTATGACTGATAGTAATAATTATAATAATAGTAATAATAAATATGTAGTTCAGTTTAGAGTATTATATTTTCATGCTCTTCAAAGCATATCTTTTACATTTAGAGAAAGACATAACTCCCTTAATTAAAGCTGCAGTATGTAACTTTTATGAAAAATATATTTTTTTACATATTTGTTAAAAGTATCATTGTGTCATGACAGATAATCTGTGAAAAAAATCAAGCTCCCAGTTCTTCCAGTACTAACTGCAGAAATACACCACTTAGTCAGAAACAACCAATCAGAGGCAGCAGGAGGGTCTTAGCGCTGTTAATCACTCTCATGTATGCGCCGCTCACACACTCCCCCATGATCTCTTCTGCAGCTGGTTCACCACAACATAGCCTGCTGCTAATGCTAATGCTTGTTAGCATGGCCACCGATGACAGTGGATAGGGAGTGTTCCTGGAACAGCAAGTTGTTTCTTCACCATTAGCACATTTCGCAGCGCGTACACGAGGTGTGGTTGACAGAACTAAAACCTTCCTCCTGGCTCTGATTGGTTGTTTTAGGCCGGGAGGTTCATTTCAGTAATAGTGGCTCAGGGAGGAGGTGGAGGAGCTCAATCTTTTCACAGATTATCTGTCTCATACCAAACTGTCACGACTTGGTGACAGTTTTAACAAATATGCAAAAAGACATATTTTTGTAAAAGTTACATACTGCAGCTTTAAAGAATGGAGTTACTTTGCCTCTCACCAGTCAGCCACCCAGTGACCATTCTTGACACGATCTCCGCTGGAGGAGCTCTCAGACGTACTTGTCTCCTCAGATGTTGCTCGACAGTTTGGCCCACCCTCCACCATTTCTCTCAGTCCCCTCGCTCCTCCAAGCATCAGGCCTCGCTAAGCCCGAAATGAGACTGCGAGGTTAGAATTCCCAGAGCGTGATGAAGAAGGTGCTCGCCTGCAATTCATATCTGATTCGTTAACATTCATTTGGATTTATATAATTTCTGGGCATAAGATTAGGTTCTCAGGAGAAGTAGGCCAGATCAGACAGCTGGTTCCCGTCTTCTTCAGAGGGTCCCAGTGGGCTGCTGCAACACCGCAGAAATGAGCTCTCTTCCATGCTGCATGCCTCCACATTAGCTCAGATGGAGTATGAATCCACAATGTTTTACAAAGCAATAAAAGAGGTCAAATTGGGTTAGAACATTAAATTGACTGGTGTGGGTTTTTATATTTTATTTATGATGTGTAGTGGAGGAACTTGCATTGGCATTCATATGTTTTTAATCTATTCATTCACATGTGTCCTCAAAGACCATCACTCCTCTCCTTCCCAGCAGAATCTCCTGTACTATACCTCATGTCTTATCATATGCACGTGTGTTTTCTCTGCTCAGTTGGACGACCCGTCAGTATTCCCAGCCGTGATCGTCGAGCAGGTGCCCACTGCTGACCTGCTGCAGGTCTACTCAGGCCTAGAGTCCGATGAGGTGACGAATGGCATCATGGTGGACACGACTCTCAGCGTGGTGGAGGGACAATCCATCCTTTCAGAAGGAGTGGATCTCTCAGGTAAGGACGTGACACTTTGGAAACATTTCAGATAATCTGCTCTTAGATAGACTACTCCCTTATTTATTTCTATTTAGCTTTTTCCCTTGTTTTTAGTCCCGAACCTGGTTATTTTCAGAGGAATTAGGCCTCTTCATAAATCAATAAATCATTCAGGTCTAAAACAACTTGTTAAAAGCGTGACTTTCTGAAACTTCTATAGATAGATTGTACCTTTATTACCTTCATCATTCATTTGGGCACACAAGGCATGAAAAGAAAAAGAATGAAAAAGCAGAAACAAGCCAAAGAAAACTTTGTAAAACCTTCAGAAATCTTGTGGCACTATTGATCAAGACCATTTTGAGAGTTTGCAAGAAGATCTGTCTCCTTAGAAGCAAAATATAGAAAAATTAGAGTTGTTTTTTAAATTTTTTGCAAAGTTTTGTAGAGCACTGTAAGCATCGTACTGCTTTGGTTTAAAGTCTTTTTAATGAGAGGCAATATATGAGTAATGCAGTGCTGCCCCTCCTCTGCATGTTGCTGTGCAGCACCAGTCAGATATCTCAAAGAAAGCTGCAAAACTTTTCTTTTGCTACAAGAAAGACAAATTCAGTTGTTTGGAAGTAATTCCAGTTGCAAGAAACATGAACAGTCATTGTGCAGAATTTAAGAATGCCACCCATCACTCTTATTTAGGTAATGCTGTTTTAAAAGTACAGTTATCAGGCTGGCTACCTGGCAGGCAGCCTGCCCAATTAACCAGTTAACACTAGCTAATCATATTCGTGTTACTTCAGGAAGAGCATATATACAAAGAGGGATAATAATCTGCACAACAAGCAGTTGAAAAACCCAAAATTTAGGGGATTTTCATTCCATTTTCAAAGGATTTAAAACCATTTTTGCTATCAAGATCAAACTAATAAATAAACGTTATAAATGACATTGTTATGACTGTAATCGATATGTTGGATTATTTTTACAGGAGTAGAAAAAATAGCAGCTAAACTACAATAAATAGATGCGGTTCTACATAATGTTTAAGATTCCCCTGATACGTTTGTAAAGTGTTTGATATCGAACTAAGATAACCGGAGTAAATGTAAAATGCGATGTTTAAATGATGATTTCATCTGTTAAGGAGAAAAGCTATCCAAACCAACCTTGCGCTAGAAGAATAAAGTCTGCCCCCTGCTATCAAGTGTTTGTGAAAACTACCAATAAGTCTTTATATCACTGTGGAGAAATTTTGGCCCACTCTTCTTTGCAGATTGCTTTTAATCAAGTCACAATGAAGGGTTTTCAAGCAGGAACAGCTTGTTTAAGGTCGTGCCATAACATCTAAATTGGATGTAAATCCAGACTTTAATGAGGCCACTCCAAAAGCAACTACTTGAGCCATTCAGACACTGCAGGAGGACTTGATTGTGTGCTTTGAATCATTGTCCTGCTTTATAAACCAAGAGCGCTTGAGCTCAAGGTCACAAACTGATAGCCGGGCATTATTCTTCAGGATTATCTGGTAGCG
Source organism: Anableps anableps (assembly GCA_014839685.1). Classification (NCBI taxonomy): domain Eukaryota; kingdom Metazoa; phylum Chordata; class Actinopteri; order Cyprinodontiformes; family Anablepidae; genus Anableps; species Anableps anableps. Next base: position 28,950,435 of record CM026074.1, on the reverse strand, counting down.
AGCAGAATCCATGGTTCCATCGACTACAGTAAGTCATCCAGCTCTGGAAGCTGCAAGGTGGCTACAGATCACACTATTATCACCACGTTTGACTGCTGGTATGATGTTCTTTTATGAAATGCAGGGTTTCCCGCAGTGTATTATAAGCCTGGCGGGCCACCAGGCTTTATTGCCAGCAGGTTTACTTGCACTGGCATTCATATGAATCCTCTAAGAGGGCTCATTTTAAGGGAACACTGCACCAACGTACACATCAAGTATAAAAGCCACATCGCTTGCCATAGCTTGTCAACTTTTAATATTTTTTTTTTTTAACATAAAAACACTGTGGACTGCTGGTGGACTGCCCTTTCACCCCTACTGCTGGGATCAGCAAGTTTCTGGGGGAAATCCTGAAATGCTGCTAATTTAATGCCTGGTCTAACCTGACCAATACCTTTCCAGGAGGTCCACCATTGTCTCGTCAGTTCACCAAATATTTTCCCAAAAGTCTTTGGGATCATCAAGATGTTTAACTGCAAATGTGAGTTGGGTCTTTGTGTTTCTCATTGGTCAGCAGTGGATTTTCACCTTGAAACTCTCCCATGGAAGCCATTTCCCCAGAAGACTGGTCTTAGCTGATACAAGTGAGGCCTGCGGTTCTTTAGATGTAGTTCTGGGTTCTTTTGTGACCCCCTGAATGAGTCATTGATGTGGTCGTGGAGTAATTTTGGTAGGCTGGCCTCTCCTGGGAAGGTTCACCACTGTTCCATGTTTCTCCGTTTGTGGATAACTGCAGTCATTGTGATTTGCTGGAGTCGTTTGTGACCCTTTTCTGACTGATAGATGTCAACAATGTTTTTTTTTTTCCTTCTACATGTCATAATTCAGGTTCTATTTGAGTGGTTTCTTGATTCGACATGTCTAGCATTAATCAGGCCTGGGTGTGACAAGGAAAACTGAAGCCAGCTTTTGTGGTTTATCACATTGAAATCATAATTTAACAAGGTAGGTATTCCTTTTTTGACATAGGGCCACGTTGGTTTGGATACCTTATTTCACTTAATACATTAAATCCTCATTTGAAAACTGCCTGCTGTATTCAGTCAGATTATCTTTGTGTGATATTAAAGTATGTTTGACGATTGTCATTGATGAAACATTTGAGTTTGATAAAATAGAAAAAACTGTGGAAATCTGTGAGGGGGTAAACTTTTTCACAGCTCTATATAAAAGCGTAATGTCAAGATTTAAGCTTTTACTCAACACTATAACAGTCTTTTTTTTAAGTGGAAACTGAAAGCAATCTAACCCCATGAAGCTTCCAGTTACGCTAACCAAATTTTATTTTGATGCATTTTGGTCGTTTGATGGACAGAAACGAGAGTTTCCCGTGCCGACGACAGCATGGAGACAAATGAAGCAGCGGCAGCTCTGCTGAACATGGAGTCTCCAAATAACATTTTGGATGAGAAGCGAATGAGTGAGTTCATTTGTATTTATTTCTCTGCTTTATGTAAGACAGTGACCAAGGTGTAATCTAGTGATGATAATCTTATACATTATGGTTTGTTTTTGTTGTGTGTGCAGTTCACACCTACAACCATCTGCTGGAGTCAGAGATGACATACACTCCACTCAGGCCTGACCAAATGGACAACGTCACCATTGACATGTCTTTGGATGAAGACACCTCATCCATGGATGAGATTCCTCAAAAGTGTCCCTTAAAACCCCAGAAAAAAAACAAAGGTAACCTTTTCTCTTTTTCCCCCTACTTATTCGGCCAAAGAAATAATTTGCTGCAACAATTTAGAGTGATTACATGATTTTTTTGTTGTGGCCTTTAACCTCCTAACATGTTGCTTCTCAAATTCAATCATAGTGCGAAAGCCCCGGGTAGCGCGTCCCTGCTCTCCAATCACAACCCCTAACCTGCCACTCAGGAAGAAGAGCAAAGAGGGCAAAGGTAAGCCTCTCCAACTGGTCCACTTTTCTGTAATGAGCCAATAAAAATCAAGGTCTCTCCTCCTCTTGTGATCACTCCAATTCCTCCCGTGGAGCGGGCAACCAGCTGCCCTCAGCCTCTGCAGTCCATCTAGGTTGAATCTGAGTGAGTTAATGGATGAGGGGATCTCGTGGTGTTGTGTTTCTCTGGGAAACAGGAGTGATTGCATGCTGGAGGGCACGCTGATGCTTTACTGATAGATGCAGGGCAGCGCCACTTTGTTTGGACCATTCAGCACGACACAAAAGGGGAAGGGGTTTGGGACGTCTGGTTCAGCCGCGCACATATACATCACTCTGTCACGTAGTCTGGGATTCAGGTGACTTTTGGGAGTGCTGCTGTTTTTAACTACTGCCGGCCACTGCGTCTGGCAATTTAGAGTAATCTACGTCCCAGCTTGGTATAATTAATTTCCTAACTAGGCCCACATGCCTGTCACAACAATAACTGGAGGAAAAAAATAACAATTTCTTCTGCAACTCTAGGGTTTCTATATACAAATTGAACATCTAAATAAATGCTGTATGATTGAAAACTTGAATCTGTGCCTCAATGTTGAAACCATGACTCAAATTAGCCCCCTTAATTTGCAGGCAACACCATCTACCTGTGGGAGTTCCTCCTGGCTTTGCTGCAGGATAAAAACACCTGTCCCAAATACATCAAGTGGACACAGCGTGAAAAAGGCATCTTTAAGCTGGTGGACTCCAAGGCTGTTTCAAAGCTTTGGGGCAAGCATAAGAACAAGCCCGACATGAACTATGAGACCATGGGGAGGGCTCTCAGGTAAGAGCAGAATACCAATGAGTCACATCTTCCAAAGTGACATTATCATGCACACAAGCTCTCATCCAGCATTTAACCTTGAAGACACCATTTCCACAGATATGTTCTTATTAACACTCTGGAATGGCGGTTTAAATTTTTATGAGACTCGTTAAACTTTAATCGGGATAATGTCAATAATTGGTTGAACGGACTCTTGCCTACTTCCTTCCCTAGGTACTACTATCAAAGAGGCATCCTTGCAAAAGTGGAGGGGCAGCGTCTGGTCTATCAGTTCAAAGAGATGCCACCTGACCTGGTGGTGATTGAGGATGAAGAGGCGGGATCTGACGCCAACGCTGGCTACGAGAACCAGAGATCTTCCAACGGGCGGGGTGTGGTCCGCGGAGGGTCTAAAGGCCACGGGAGGTCTCAGGGTGGACAACATGTGTCGTTAAAACCGATGAAGAAAGAGCCCAGAGATGAATGTCTGTACGGGGAGGCTGATGGGGGACAGGCTGAGCAGCTGCTTCATTCTGTTCACGTTTTACAAGAGAACCAGGCACATGGTGTTCAAGATACAGCACATGCCGTGAGGTAGGAGATCCACAGCCGAAATGAGCTCTGTTTACTGACTTTGCGCACCAAAGTCCAGCCTTAGAAAAGTATTCATACCCTCTATGTGATAGACCAACACAAAGTAGTGCAGAAATGTGATCTGTAAGGAAAATGATCCTTTTATGTTCAGCTGCTTTTACTCTAATACACCTAAATAAAATCCAGTGCTACCAGATACCTACGCAGAAAGACTAAGTAGTGTCCACATGTGTGCAATTTAAATATAGCATATCAAACTCAACACACCATCCTTAGGTTCAAACATGATGGTGGCAGCATCTTGCTGTGTGTGTGTGTGCTTTCCTTCACTAAATACGCTAAATACAGGTTCATCCTAGACGCAACTTTAACACTACAAAAAGCTCAAAACTGGGGGGAAAATTTCATTTCTAGCAAGACAGCAATCCAAAGCACCCAGCAAGTTTTTTTCTGTTTTGTTTTGTTTTTTGTTTTTGACATGTTCATGTGCTAGACCCTAAACCCAATTTAGAATCTGTTGCAAGATTTGAAAATTGTAGTTTCAGATGCTCTCCATCTAATCTGACTGAGCTTAGGTTATTATGGATAGAAGAATAGACAAAATTCTTTATGGTTCTGGTTGCTTAATGCAAACCTGAACAATCAATTAATCCATCAAGCCAATTTAAACCCAACCCAAACTACAATTGCAACAAGGGACCACATGTTACAATCGACTTAAAAACATACATTTTTGGATGCAGTGTCTACTCTAAATCTAAGCTTCACATTATTCAAATTTACTTATTTTTACATCCTTAAAGCTGCAGTATGTAACTTTTATAAGAGCTGTTTTCTTTACATATTTGTTAAAACTGTCACCATGTTGTGACAGTATGTTATGTTAACTTTATAACCTTTTAATAAAACCTAACCTTAAAAATCCTGATACAACCTTGTAATGTCTGCAATCTAGCAAGACATTTGTTGTCAGTTAAACTGAAGTATGAAAGTACTTTTATGAAACTTTTTTTTTTTTTTTTTTTTTTTTGAAAAAAATTTGTGAAAAAAATCGATGTCCTCCACCTCCTCCCCGAGGTACTATTGCTGTCTGAAGAAATGCACTGCTCGCAACCAAAAACAACCAATCAGAGCCAGGAGGAAGGTCTTAGCGCTGTTACTCACCCTCATTTACTCACTGCTAAATGTGCTAATAGTGGAGAAACAACTTACCGTAACAGGAAAACTGCTTATTTGTTGTCATTGGTGGCCATGCTAGCTAGCCTAGCCTCTGTAAGCTGCAGTGAAGCAGAGAGCAAGCGGGGGGAGGGAGAGGTGTGGACGATGATTGACAGCGCTAAGATCTGCCTCCTGGCTCTGATTGGTAGTTTCTAGATAGCACTGGGAGCACTGGGAGAAAACAGAGGAGGTCAATTTTTTCCACAGATTATCTGTCATGACAGTGACGGTTTCAACAAATATGTAGAAAAATATATTTGTTTATAAAAGTTACATACTTCAGCTTTAATTGATGACAAATGTCTTGCTCGATTAGACATTTTCAGGGTTGTTCCAGGATTTTTGAGGTTAGGTTTTGTTAAAAGGCTATAAAACATTAATATTTTGCCTGCAGAAGATAACTGTCTTGGCATCCGTTGTTATAATTCCAGATTAGCTGGACTGTGAGGCTGAACCTAATGACTTGTTCAAGAACAAAGCAGACTTCTAACAACTCCAGTCTCAAAAACGTTAAAGCAGTTTATGCAGAAGTTGTTTATAAGCCTTTTACAGTCGTCACGTTGGCATTGTGGGGAATGTTTGCATAGAAACCAATTATTATTTATAAGGGAAATGAAGGTTGGAGGCAGTTCACCACAAATAATCTTCCTGTATGAAACACAGACTTAGAATGGAACAGAGTCAGAGTAACTGTCTGATATAGACATAAAATGATGTAAAAGGCAAAACTCTTACATTTATTAAGTACTTTACATGTCTCAGTACTGGTTTCACCCATGAAGATCATTGTTGGTGCACTACCTCCAGCCTTTATTTCCTGTATAAATAGTCACTTGCTTTTTTGGAAATAACACACCAATGCACACGTGATGACAGCCATAGAATAGCATTTGTATAAACTGCTACGAGATTGTTGAGGTTTCAAGATGGTAGAAGTCCGCTTTCGTCTTGGGTCTTCCTGGACCAGGCATTAGCTTTATCCTCCAGGACCAACTAATTTGAATTTATTCCAAATAAGGATACCAAAAATGTTATCTACTGCAGGTAAGTAAATAACCTGTTATAACTTTTTAACAGAGCGTAATTTAACATTCTCTGAACTATCGCTTAATTATCACCAGTTAAAAGACAAATGTACTGTTTGCCAGATAATAGTACTTTTGTAATGTATGTGATGTTTCAAGCAGCTTTCTTACATTAACTTTGGTGCCTGTTGTTATATGGTTGAGGTTACTTTGTGTTGTATTAGTTCATGTGCTGAGTCTACTGCCTGTATTATGAATGCATTATCTTTCCAGCTCAAAAAATATCATGGGAAACAGCTCTGCAGTTAGGAACTGTGAACAGAATAATAATTTTTACAGTAGAGATATCTGTTTTGTTCGTTATAATTATAATTATGTGGGCATTAGTTCTGCTTTTTTTTGTTTTCATTGTGATATACGGGTTATATTTCTCAGTAGCGTCTAATGAAGGAAGAAACATATCCACGTTTCCAAAGATATAGACTGAAAACTCTAGGTTATTAAAGAGGCTTCATACTCATATTAAAAAAAAAGATCCTAGTGTTAAAAGTGGCTACTAAAATAATAAAAGACACAGAATAAATAGGTGAAAAAATATTTAAAATGACTTAAGTTTAAATGACAATTGGAAGAAATACTGACCCTATAGAGTTAGGTTAGGTTAGGTGGTTCTGTGTTGATCCCGAGGAAATTGTGAATTTTGGGAAATAAAATAAGTACACCCCTATAAATATTCTTTTCTTTCCAAAAAAGTACACACTTACCAATCTGTAATCCTTTTTTTTTTTTATTTATCTCAATAAAGAAAATAATTTATCAAAGACAAACAAAACAGTTTTTTAGCTGAGGAAAAAGTTTTCCCACCCTACCCCTAATTAGTAGTGTTGCTTTTTTGGGTGTAATAACTTCAGTGAGATGCTTCTTGTAGCCATCTTCCCGTCTCTGATGTCAGTGAGAGAAAAATTTGCCCCACTCTCCACTTTCAGCTGAGATGTTTGAGGAGTTCCTTACATGTACAGCTGGTTTCAAGTCACCCAGCAGCATCTCAGTGAGATCAAGATCTAGACTTTGACTAGGCCAGGACTTTCTATTTCTTAATTCTCAGCCAGTTCTCCTTGGATTTACTAGTATGTTTTGGATCATTGTTGTGATGCAGGGTCCAATTGTGCTTTTCATTTCTGGAATGTTTTATCCGATTTATACCAAACATGTCCTCTCTTCTGGTGTCTAAATGATTAAAATTTAGCCTCATTTGTCTAAAGAGCATTATTCCATAGGCTCTGGCCTTTGTTTCCTCTCTTTCTGGCATACTGCAGGTTGGCCTGCATGTTTTTCTTGGAGACCAAAGGTTTCCTCCTTGCACACTTTCCATGAAAGATAAGCTTATGCTGTCTCTTTCTGATTGTAGGATTTTTGGACACTACATTTAGCATCCTGCAGGCCGCTTTTAGGGTAAATTTACTTGAATGGTCCGACTTGGTCATGTTGTTTTCCTACTCCGCATGTAGATCACACTCCATACAGTGGATAGGCAGATTTCAGATTCTTTTGAGACCTCTTTTAAAAGAGAAAAAGACTCCTGAGCTGCTTCAGCTCTCACTTCAGCAGTCTAGTACACCAAACTAAGTAAGATGATTCATCATATAATCTTGCTGTGTTCGGCCTGTGTGATTTTTAGAGATTATATGTTGGAATAAATGTGGCGGTGTCCTTATTTATTCCTTATTTGTAGTTAAATGTTTTATTGCATTTTGCAGAAAATTTGAAAAGGTAGTTTCTTCAGTCCCCCCCCCCATTTTTAGATTACATTTATTTTACAGTAGTTGTTCAAACTGATATTAAATATCCATATGTCCAAATATGCTGAAAAAACACCAGATTTCATAGGGTGGCCTTATTTTTTTTTTACATGACTGTAAAATGAAAAAACATAAAATGAAAAAGCAGATACATATTCAGTTTTTATAATTTTGTCTCCTCAGGACCATCAGCAATCCTGTATCGTTACCTATGGTGCTGACATCCTCCGGCTCGCTTCAATCTGTTCCCCTCACTGTTCTGGCCAACGGGGACTCCAGCCACTCCTCCCCTCCTCGGGTTATTCTCCACACCGTGCCCTCCACGACAGCAGGTGGGAAAGATGTGCTCACCATCCATACAGCCTCTCTCACAGGCGGGTCTGGCAGCCTGCAGGACGGCCTCCCGCAGCAGCTTCTGGTCACCAATCTGGGCTCCTCTCCCATTTCCTCCTCAGCCTCCTCCTGCACCTCCCCTCCAGGAGTCATTAGTTCTGCCACCTCCAGCCTCAACGGTCTCCCCCGCCTCGTCACCATCAACACCACTGGTGGGCACACCATGGTGGCACAGCAGCCTGGCACTGTAATAGCCACGGTGCTAAAGTCCAGCGATCTGTCGGCGCTGCAGGTCAAAGAGGAGATGCTGGACTCCAGCTACTTCCAGTCGATGGTGAACGGCGATCCATCACTGGCGGCACACACGTTTGAGAAGGAAGAGATGGAGGCCGGGGAAGCAGAGCTGCAGTACAGGACTGTGATCATTGATACCAGTCAAAACCAGGCCCAAGGGCCTGCAAGTGAAACTTTAATAAATGGACATTACTCCCAGAGCAGCAGCCCTGGTGAAGGTCTGACCCCCGTGGAGGAGCTGGAGGTGCGCGGGGAGATGTCCCTGCAGCCTGAGCAGGCAATCAAAAGCCTGCAGGAGCTGCCGCTCTCTGTTCAGTTGCCTGCAAACTTTATCCAGATAAAAACAGAGCCTGCAGAGGCTTAGGGCCACAGGACTCTTTCACACAAAGTGAACCAAAAACAAAATTGAGTTTATTTTGACCACAGACTTGATATTTTCTTTTCCTACCACAATGGTCTGATTAAATATCAGAAGTGAGGGAACTTGCAGCATGTTGCTCTTAAAAGTTGGTCAGTTCAGCCTCAGGATTTATTGTTTACTCACATGTTATGTGACCATGTGCCTAATTTCAAAAATTTAGGAGTGATTAGTTTTTTTAAAAGAAGTTAGCTTTCAGAATAAGGATTATTTCGTGTAGATAAGAAATCCCACATACACATATGCACAAAATGCTTGGGAAAACCTGGGATCCCTGTCTACAGTGAAAAATGTGCCAGTCAAGTTTTTTTTAACCTTACATCTCATTGGACTAATGCTAGAAGAGGACAACGCAACAAACCAAAAACAAGGACTGAATGCCAAATGGTGCAACAAGAAGGGATGCCTGAACGTTTCTGAGGGATGCGGGTTGTCGCTGTTGTGTTCAATCTGCAGAAAAAAACACGGTCATCTCAGAGTTTAAGTAAAGAGTGCCTTATGAAATGTTTGCAGAAAGAAATACAGTTTATTTTATTTCAAAGACAAGAACTTAATATTCATTTATTTTGAAACAAACAGAGTAAATGTGCATATACTCTCTATCAGCCCTTGCATTAAAACACTGTGTTTCCATGTAAAAGGGCATTTTCTGTGTGGAGCTGCAGACTGGAGGGCACAGCAAGATAGAGAGGAACAGAACAGGCAGAATAAAAGTGATTTTTATCCATCTTTCCTTCTGAAGCTCCAAGGTTTAAGTCCTGTTTATGTAAAACAATATATATATATATATATATATATATGAATTTATAAATATATAAATATATACTACTGTATGTAGACATATAATATGCAATTGAGATTCAATTTTAAGGCCACAACAAATTTATTTATTTTATTAATTCCTAAATTCTGTAAAGAAAAGGCACATTTGTTTTATTTTTACGTGTAAACCTGAGGGAAGATGAAAAGAAGATACCAGGAAGCTTATATGGCATTTTTTTTCCCTTTTGTATAGCATTCGATATAATCAGCTTTGGCTTTTTATTTTTGTTTTTTTGTTTTTTTTGTTTTGTTTTTTGTTTTTTAAAGTTCTTGTCTCAAATGCTCAGCGCAACATCATTATTCTGCTGTTGTGAATATCTCTGTTATGTGTCTGATTTAAACATTTACTGAATGAACTTTTTGTTCCCACTTTTCAGCGGATATACCGCTCTCCTTTTTCCAACAGTCATGCAGTCGAGGCTGTTCATTCAAAACTATTGGATTTTATATTACATGGAGTATTGAGTGTATCAGTCAATACTGATTTTCTGCTTAGAATCTAAAGTTTCTACATTTGCTAGGAACTAAAACGGCACAGCGTTCTGCTCTGCTCTCCTCTCCTCTCCTCTTTTCTCCCTTTTTCTTCTGTCCTGGTGTCTCTGGTCAGTCGAAGTTTGTGCCTTCTTCATATTTTTCTGTCCTGTTTGGTTAAGAACCTCTAAGGCCAGCCATCTGACTGACTCCCTTGTTTCTGTTGGTGATGAAGCCATATTGATCCTGAGTGGTATCACAGCTAAATTGGTCATGTTTTCCAAGCCGGGCTGTAGCCACTGAGTGAGGGACACTCAGACTACCTGACCTCCATCATCAGCGCAGGAGTTAGAGGCTGCTTTACAAACTCACCAGAGCCAAAGAGGTCCACATTCTGCAGGCACTCTGAATGTAAAACATGCTGGCACAAATGTTTTGACAATCAATAAATACACTGGGTTATATTTGCATTAAAACCTGACTTTCTATTTGGTTTATCTTCATATATATTCTTCTATCCAGTCTTTTTTTTTTCTAAAGCACTGTTGTCTGTGAATTGTTGAGGTATGTCCACTGCATTTTGTTTTGTTGCTTCTGTTGTCTTGGGTTGTCAATGGCCTCCTTTTATGCTGAACTTCAACTAGATTTTTAAGAAAAAGTCAATATGCTAATTAAAAAGAAAATCTCCTCTCTATATTATTTGCTGCGGTTTCATTTTTTTTTTTTTTTTTGCAAGAAAAGTAATTTAAAAATGATTTGAACCCAAGATAAAATGTCACACCAGTTGTTTTTGAAAAATTAAAACAGAACACCAGATTAAACTTGGAAACAAATAGCGGGTACCAAGTCCATCGGTTTCCACTGTCGACATAATGAAACCGTTTCTGCCTTGAAAACTCAGTGGTATTGTCAGGCTGCTGCAGCTTCAGGGGACATTTGATCGCATGGCATTTAAAAGAGAAAGTAAAAGCTGCTGTAGGAAACTGGATTGGAGCCATTAGCAGTCCGGAGACTGATTGGACTGTACTTAAGAGCACTGCTGCTTCTCCAGTTGCTGTGGGTGGTTGAATACATTAGCATGTGACATGCCCGGAGCTGAAGACAGCCGCGTCTGTCAGCACAGCTTGCATAGTGAAATGAGAGAGAGAGAGAGTGTGTGTGTGTGTGCTAAGTCTCTGTTTGGTGAAAGAAAAGGTTACATGGATTCTTTTGCAGCATGTTAATGTGTTTATGTCTGTGAAGATTGGACTGTGTGTAAGTGTCCATGGTTGCATTGGCTTTCCCATCTCAGGTTTTGACCTGCCTGGGCCTATTTTGTCTGATTTTCTCTTTAAGAGCTTTAATCTAAGAAGAGATTTAAAAAAAAAAAAAAAAAAAAAAAAAAAAGCAATGTCACACTGTGGGAGAGCAGTTTCTAAAAATGGGGTTTTACTAGTATTTAAAATGAGGCAAAATGGTTAGAGTTCACATTTTTAAAAGACTTAAGCATCTTATATTAGCTTTTAGCAGCTAGCTTTGATAAAACAGTAGTTTCCATGTGTTTTCCATAATTTTCCTAATTCCCAAAGATATTTTTATGTGTCTCTGATCATATATATAGCAATTAAAAAGTAATGTTGGAAGCGCTGTGGTTCCAAAGCAAGTACCACATTTGTAAATACAAGGTTTTCCAAATACCGCGATACAGGTGGGCACATTAGAACATAAAAGTAATTGGACTTGAACTAAAAATATGTACAGTATGTATCTATTGACAACGCAGAATGAGTTGAAGGAATTAATATGTTTTTAATATGTTTCAATATGTTAATATGTTTAATTTTTACTTAGAAACTGAAATTTGCAAGGTTCAATTTAAAAAGAAGTATCCTGATGTTGGAAACTCAAGTGGGAAAGTTGATAATCACCACAAATAATAAATACGTTTATTTGCAGTTTTGAACATTAGGTACTATACGAAGGATTTAGTACTATATAACCTTCCTTAGTAATCATGTTGCTACAGTTTTTGCAAGTATAACAAACAGAGATGTATATGGCCAACAGCTTATTTTGCTAATAACAGATAACCTGCTCATTGAGAATATCACATAGTATGGCTTTGGGTATTTATTTAGTTGGATATTTCATAAAGACAAAACAAAAAATTATCCATCAACAACACAAGCATATTTAAAAGTTTTGGCGTAATTGTACATTTCATTTTTATTTAAAAGTCAAAATTCCCAAGTTTCAAATAAAATATAACAATTAAGATTTACAGCTGGGAACATCTTATCGCCTGTCCCAACCTTAAAATTCAATATGGAAATGTATTGATAACTGCACTAATAAACTGTATATTTGATAGTTTGTTCCCTTTCAGTTTGGATGCAAAAAATGCTTTGAAACACAGAGCTCTTAGCTTGTTTTGCTAATAGTAGTTAGCTTAGTCTCTAAAGGCAGTACTTACCAAATCTCTCTAGACTTCTGACCTGGAAGTACAACAAGGTCAGGCTGGGTTTGATGTCATTTCCAGGCCCTAATCCTGAACATGGCATTAGTGGCAACCAGTACTTGGCCCTGGATCACTGTGGTCCACCTGAGTTCATATTGGGGATTCTTGGAAAAATCTCCAATTCATTTCTCCTTTGAGAAGTTCAGGTTTTAAGCACAGGCCAACAACTCATCTTTTTGGCTCGCTCACACTTATTTGCTGTTGTCACAGTTGATTAGGTTTTTATTTGCCCTGCTAATAGCACTACTAAAGGTAGTGCTGACCCAAGTACCACCAGTCAAATCAACTGATTTAGCAAAATCTTTTTTTTTTTTTTTTTTTTTTTTTGACTACTGCAACACTTTATGTTTGGTTTAATATCATTCATATCATTCCCAGATCAAAGTTCTGACTTCAGGGAGAAATAGATAGCACCACGGACATGTTTCTGGCTCACTGCTGTCCGCTTCAGGTCATTCTGGGAGTTCTGGACATTTTCTGCTCTGCACTTTTCATTTTGGAGGTTTCAGAAAAACTCATCTTTTTGGCTGTGGATGACTTGTAGCTCTTCATTACAGTTAATTAATTCTCATTGGCAAGTACTTGAGCCAATTTTTTTTTTTTTTTTTTTTTGTCTGAGTACCATAAAATGCTGTCCAAGTACTGGGTGGCACAGTTTGAGAAACATTGGCCTAGAAAATGTAGATCCTGACCTTAAATCTGCCAACATTTAATGTATAGCATTTCATGACAGTTGGAGGCTGAAAGCTGAAAAGGATAAAACAGAACTGCACAGCTGTACTTTGTTGAGCCTTCCTGTTATCTGCTGAAAGTCTGGCTCTCTCACACAGCCTGAATAAACTGCACAAATGTCATAGAGAAGACAATCCTTTTAAATACCTTCTTGTGTCTCTGTGCATCCTCTGACCTGCATTTCTAAACACCTTACTGATAAGAATAATAGCTCATTTTGAGTCTTGTTGACTCACTGACAGCATCCACACTAAACAGTGCTGCTGTCAGTGTAACCTGATCATGATTACATGGATTTAAATTTGGATTCCTTGGTGTTTGGGAAGCACAACCTACCAAAGGGTTACTACCCTCAGGCACAGAAACAACAGCCACTTTCAACAAAACCTTCCTTATTCCAGCAAAAATCTTCCTAAGTATTTCCACAGACAAGGCATTGATTTTGCTCATCGTCTCATTCCCCCTTTTGTTCTCGAGGATTACTGCAACAATGAAAGGCAACCAGCAGCCGTTCTATCTGTGCTATTCCTCTGCCTGGTGAGTCAGAGACCCTGAAGATGGAGCGAGAGAGTCGGGTCCTGGAAGAGGAGGACTATTTCTGTGTCGCCTGCAGCCACTGACACAGCGCGAGTGTTTACTGCTGTGCCATGCTGCCTCTCACAGTGGGAGCGGTTGAAGGATGACGACTGACATTATTGTGCCTCCAGCCTGAAGCAGGAATGGTACATGGAGAGCTTATTTAACCATCAGGTCACCAGACTGACTGCAGCTTCACAGAGAAAAGCTTTGTGAGTTAACTTAGTTTAGATTATTCAGAGGAATTTAGGTTTATGTCATAGAAACAAGAAAAATTTAATTTAGAGGTAGTAAAAAAGGAAGACAGAACAATAAAAATAGAGAAATACATCCTTCTTTATATATTAGAGCAGTATAGGTTCTTGTACACAAGATGGCACTAGTGATACATGTGTGCTCAGCAGAGTTGGCGCTTGAGTCTGGATTGGAGAGAGCCATTCCTTCAGGTCACTAATCTAAATACAGATACTCATACATTTGGTTTTTCACTCTCCCCCCGCCCCAGAATAGCAACTCGCACACCCAAACAAACGAGGGATTATTTGAAATGAAAATAAGCAGCTGGAAGTGAAGTCTTTCCTGCATTTCTGATAAATAACAAAAAGCATTAGTTCACTGGCAAGCTTCAGTAAAAGTGGCCAATCCTCAGGCCAGGTACAGAGATGGGGGGAAAAATCCTTTGAACTGTGATAACCTGGTAAATGCTTGGTATTTGTGTTTATCCTGCTGAGCAGTCAGTCTTTTCCCCCTCCCTCATCAAAACAGTGATAAATAAGTGCTGCAGGGGGTGTTCCTATATGAAATGCATGAGAAAAACAGAGTAGGACTTTATTAAAAATGACATATTCTTTAATTTTCATCTATGAGGGAGGAGTTCACTGTCATAGAGACTGCCTCATATCCAATGTTGACAGTGTAGAGGAACTCTGTACATCGTGAGAATGCAAATGAACTTCCATTTTGAGATATAAAAAAGCTTTAGTGAAACAAGATATTTGAATTTTAGACAGATTTTTTTCCAGAAATGAACCCAAAGTTCTTGTTAGTTATTTGGAAAAGCTTGTTGCGCGTCAGTTCAGCCACCTCAGATTTTGTATCTTGTTGACTTTTTATTTATTTATTTATAGTGGATGATGCTTAATGAGCCATTGGAGAATTATTTATCAAGTTGCAGCTGCTTTTACAGAAAGTGGGTCAGATTCCCAATTTTTTGCCTAAATTATCAAACAACTCTAAGGGTAAAAACTGCTATACGCAAACATTTTTCCATCAGCATTTTCTTGAGAGGAGTTTAGTTAAAAAAAATGAATAGAAAATATAAACATGTGGATCAGACTTGTTAAAAGTTGGTTGAATTGAGGGAGTGTAATTCAGATGTGTGTGAATTTAACAAAATCTTCTTATTGGAGTGAATATAGCATAAAAAAAAATCCGTTTTGAGATACATAGATCTATGTATGTGATATAAAATAGACTTGATAACAAATCAGCACAGCCAAGTCTCAGTAGTCACATTTCTAACTATAAATATTTATTCATACACAGACCTCCTGTCCTGTCCATCAGTGATTCAACCCCCATTCACCTCTCACCTCTTCATTCCTCATTTTTCCTTCTTATTCCCTACGTCCTTCATCCCGTTACCCCTGCCTACCTCATACCCTTCATAACTGATCGCTCCCAACTTCATCTCTCATCCCTTCACCCCTCTTCCCTACCTCTTTTATCCCTACATCATTCATCTCTCATTCATATGTCCTTCAACTATCATCCCTTTTCCCTACCTCCTAAATTTCTCATCCATACATCCTATATCTCACATTTCTTACCTCAACCTTGTTTATTTCTCATGTCCTTCGTCTGTGTGCCCTTCATCCCTACACCCTTAATTTCTCATCTCTATTTTCTTTAGCCACCATCCCCTCATCTCTGCATCCTTCATGTCTCATTTATACCTCCTTTATCCACCTCCCTAAATCCCTACCTCCTTCCTTCCTCACTCATACATCGTTCTTGCCTAACCTCTTGATTTCTCATTTCTGCATGCTGTAGTCACCCTTCATCTGCACACCTTTCAACCGTAAATTCCTGCCTCCTTCAGCCACCATTTCTCATCCTTACCTCGTTCTTTCCTAATTCCCATCTCCTTCATTCCTCATCTGTTCATCCTACATCCATTTACCCTTCATTTCTCATCCCTACATCCTTTAGCCACCATCCCCTCATCTCTACATCCTTTATTTCTTATACCCACCTTTTAAATCCCTCATTCCTCATTGCTACATCCATCAGTACTTATTTCATCTGCCCCCTATTTTATTGCTACTTCCTTCATCCCTTCATTCATCATCCTCATCCCTTCCTCCCTACTCCTACCCTTGTTGATCTCTGATTGCTACATAATTATTCCTTATTTGCTGGTTGTCTAACTCCTAATCCTTATTCCAAAATTTCTTTGTCTTTTTATTCCATGCTTCACAAAAATCTTGGACAATGTGTCCCACCTGATAGATGAAGCTGTTGCTGAACTGGAGAGCTCCTTCAGTGACAGACTGCTGCATCCTAGGCGGACGAAAGAGCGTAAACGCAGGTTCTTCCTCCCAGCAGCTGTTAGATTTTATAATCCTCACTGCTCCCAACAAATTCAATAAATTTAACCACAAATATCTATGCATATTTTGCACATTTTTAACTTATCCTACTGAAATGCACATTTCTTTTAAGCCGAGTATGCTATTTTTAATAACTTTACAGTATTATTTTCTTATGTTGTAAACTTGACCTTACTGTACAGTCCCTATTCTTATTTTCTGTTTTTATATTTCTATCTTTGTGTGGATTTGCATGCTTCTTTTTGCCTTTTGCTTTGCTGCTGGTACACCTGAATTTCCCCATTCAGGGACAAGAAAGAATATTCCTATTTCTATTTCCATAAGTATATGCATCTCTACCATCACCACCATCCAGAGTAATCCAGGTCTTCCTTACAGTAAATTTTAATTATAAGATGTCTGTACTTCAAAGTTTGACTTTCATGGTTAATATTAGACTTTTGTCCCAACAGGCGTGAGGAGCTCTCTGGGAGCCAGCTGTAATGTCTGTATCAACCTCTCTAGTTGGGGTGAACCATCCCATTCAGAGCCACTCTCAGGGCCTCCATGGCAATTTACTCTCACATCTTCAAAAAAGAGTCTCAGAAACAGTCACTGCCTGATAGACAACTATAAAAAAAATAACAGTCTGGAGGACTTTTCCCCAACAATGTGAGTGGAATAGCTTTAGTACTATTTGATGTGATAAATGGGGAAAATAGTGAGGAATGCATTATCTTAACACTGATTTTATGAACTTTTTAGAAACACCTCAAGGGCTTTGCAGTACACTTGTCAGTGTTTTGAAATATGTTTGCAATTATTGAATTTGTTAACACATAGCAGCATTTTTTTACTTGACACGTTGCTCTGGGCTATTGACATTATTGATTTAAAAATAACAATCTGGTTACCGTCTGAACTATGAACATATTCACAAATCATTTGCATACATTTACATAGTGTTTGAGATAACTTCTTCTTCCACCAAAAGCAATGTCACTGGCAATTATTTTTGATCTCATTGACATTATTATCATATCAAACCCACGTGAGTCAACATTCATATTTACATTGTAGGCGGGATGCTTTTATATCCTCATAAAAAAAGAATTATTAGTCATCAGATGCACAGAAGTTATATATGCGCTTATTGTTTCTTTTTTTATATGTCTGTTTTATCTCACCAAGCTAAATGCCTGTGCTAATGAGGAAGGGGATTAATGGAGAGAAAAGACAGAGATTTGTCTGTTATATGGATTGTGCTGGATTCAAACCCAAACTATCAATTTTCACACAAACACCCCAGGGTATCAAAAGTCTTTTAAGGAAATTATAACATTTCATACAATACAACCAGTGAGATTATTCATACAATGAAATTTTAATTGCAAAAACAACATACAGAAGACTTCAAAAAGCAGACCGTCACAACACAACTTTTTATTCCTCTGTTTCACTCTTGTAGCTTTGATTCTCTCAGGCGTTCGCGCACCTTGTTATTGTAATGACAGAACATCAATTACAAATGCATATCTCGCTTGCTTATCTGTTATTTACAGATGAGGGTTTTTCAAGCTCAGCACAGCGAGATGCATTGTTACAGATTAGAACCGTCTAAGCAAAGCAGGAATTGTTTGAACAGTAGCACTATTTTAAGCATTTTTTTTTTTTGCAGACTGCAGCAGCAGCCGTGGAAACAAAGGAGGAGAGCAGATCAGTAAGTACACCACAAAAGACGGCAGAGGCTCTTATGACTTTAATTGCACAAGCAAAGTTTAGCTTAATGCCAAAAATAAAAAAAAGTCACTTTGCAACATAAAGTCATCATTGTTTGGTAATCTGTTTCTGTGCTGGTTAATTTTTGTTTTATTTATCATTTCAACCATCTTGCCTCTTATCCCCTGATATCGTTTTAAAAATAAGTGGCTCTGAGCTGTGCCAAGGTTGAAATATGAGCTGGTCGAGCTAATTTTTATCCCAAAAATATCCCTTTTTTCTTTGCCTGTTATATATATTTTTTTGTTGTTATACATCTTGATTCTGAATCATGCTTTTCTTCCTGTTGATTCTTTCACACTTTTTTGTTTTGTCCTTGGAGGGCTGTTGTTGGTTTTGCAAAAAACTTTTATCTGTAGGTTATGTAAACAGGAAAAGAGACAGAGATATAAACCAAAAGAACTTTACTGGGAATACCTCTGCTATCTCATGCAACTTTATAAAACATCACTGTCATAAGTTCTGTTCACAGGCTTCTAAATGTTTTAGTAGAAACTGTGAGAGGTGATCCTTTTTATTTAATTCAAAAAGCAAAGTTAAGATGTACCAGACAGGAGAAATACAATATATGAAAATGAATGAATGTTATTGGATGAAAAATACAAGAATTGTTGTTAGATATGTGCAGAGCAATAAATCAAAATCAAAACTGTTTAAGCTTTACAGTTTTATTTCTGGATTGCACTACTGATCTTTGATCATTTTCTTTGAAAATGAAAATATATGGAAGATGTGTCAATAGGCTTCTGAAGTAATATAGCGTTGAATTCAATGTTAGGATGAATAGTGTCCTTTCGCTGCTTGTGAATGGAGCTTAAAGCAATAACTCAGATTTTTTTCAAGTGTAGATACACTTTAAAAAAAAGTGTATCTACATTGTTTTTAGTGTAGATTCACAAAAAAGTGTGTCTACACTTTTTATATTAGTAATAGTATCCTTACCAGTAATTAAAAGTGATAGTATTACAGTGGATTTGTAGAAAGGCAAACAGTGAGGCAGCATCTCAGTTTGACCTATTTTAGCAATTTTAAAACAATTCAAACAGTAAATGTTCATTTTCATATGATACAAAGCTACATTGGTGGAATATAACATCTACACTTAAATGTCAACACTTCTACAAAACACTATTGAGTTTGGAATTTTGTCATTATCGTTCTCTCAGCTGAACAATGTTCATGTTACCAGGCTAAACTCTCTGGTCTGCCGAGAGAGGAGTAAATTTTTAGATTTTGGGTCAGGCTTTTAGTTGTGCAGCAATATCGAAGATGATAACATAGTTTGTGGGAAATTATCTGGGCGGACTAAAAATCAGCAAATAGATTAGACTGATAAAACCAGCAACCTCCATCAACATAAATCAGCAGCCTATTGTTGATGGTTAATTTTCTCTAATATTTAGATGTGACATTTTATCTTGCAGATAGGGACATTTTTTGTTTGAGTTATTTTAAATTAATAATATTGGCTAAGACAGGGTTATAGTGATACTGATATAGTAAGACGTATATTGTTCAGGTGAGAAAACTGCAACAAACTTAACAGTCTTCTATTAAAGTGTAGGCATTTAATACAAGCTTGTTTGAAATTGCTAAAAATAGGTAAAACAGGGCTGTGTAACATTAATGCTTTAATAGGGATATTGTTTTGATGAGAAAACAGCAAGAAAATAAATCACAGTTTCTTGTGAAAGTGTCGATAATTAATATCCACTAGTATAGAATTATGTTCCACATAAATAAACATTTTCTGTTTGTTTTAAATTGATAAAATTAGATCAAATAGGGCTACAATAGTAATATGTACATTGCTCAGCTGAGAAAACAGCAGCAAAACTTAACAATTGTTTCCAAAACATGAAAAGATTCAGTTAGAGTTATGCTAAATAGCTAAAATTTGCTAAAACAGGGCCAACATAACATTAGCATAGTGGACATAGTTCAATTGAGAAAGCGGCAACAAAACAATGGTCTCCAGTTAAAGTGTAGTAAGCTAATACAAATTTAGCTTTGTATCACATATATAGAAACAGTCAGAGCTGTTTTAAAATTGGTAATATCAGCTAAAATAGGGGCACCAATCCAACTAGCTAGCTAGGATGATAGCTGTCTCGGTCCGTCTGGAAATTAATGTCAGTAAAACTAACTTTACAAATGTAACAGATCGTTTCTTTTGTATTAACTTTGAGGGCTTTTCAAAAATAAAAAGATGATGTATGCAGTATGTATGTACAATATTTTAAAATCCGAAATTGCTTCCTGTTTATATTAGAAAGTGACAATCTGTGACCCAAAACAGATTCATCACAAAATTTGTAAAATTAGTTTTTATACATATTTACCTCATACAAATTCATACAGATTTTGCTTATATAATTTCCCCCAGATATTTTTTGATAAATGTTCTACCTTTTTTAGAGGTCAGAATAAATACTAACCATTTTATTGACCTTTAAGAGTCATTTATTCATCTTTAAAAACAGCAACAGAGAACATGGTGGCATGAAAAACATTCTGCTTGAATACTTTTTCAAAAGGAAACCTTTCAATTGAATTCTGAAATAAAGTTAAAAATTAATTTTTTTTTAACCTTAACAGTTAGAGTCAAATTTAAAAACGATGTGTTGAGAGGGTTCAACATAGCATACAACCCCGCCCATACTATTTGCATCACTTTCAACATGGACACCAAAATTTTGATCTCGTTAAAAAAGCACCTGAATTACAAAAATGTTAAATAACAGATTTGAAAGTATTTCACTCACTTTCAATCACTAAAATGAAGTAAATAAATGGTTAACAACTGTAATTCTGAGTGTGTGTACTTTATGTTGTCTATCAGCATTCTCAAAACTTTAGCTACAATAACAAATAAGAAGCACTTTTTGAGGTAAAAGCTCAAGAAACCAGCGACTGGCATAAAATCAGCAACTGCAGACTCACTTATAGTAACATACCTATGTGTAAGGTATCCACCTCTCTAAGATATCCTTAGGTTTCAACAAAATCACTATGACACAACACCTGTCCACCAAAGATAAGGAAACTGTTAGTGAGTATAATTTCCATTAAAAAAAAAAAAAAAAAAAAAAAAAAAAATCCAAACTACTCATTTAGATAATACAGAAAATGTGCTTTACAACCTGAAAGTGTTTGATAACTACGACTAATATGCTTGTGGTCGAAGATAGTTTGGTTAGATGTTTAATATTATAGCACCAATCAGAAAAGTTTGCATGTGTATTTAATGCACTGTACATGTGCAAACAGATTGAATAGAACATAAAGTAAAATTTAAAGCATTTCGAAAAAGAACAAGAAAGGACCTACTTGGATTTCATTTGCTAGTATAAAACATGAGGCAGTTAATGATGCCTTTGAGAATATAATCAGTGAATATGAAATGCTCTTTTTTGACTAACTTTGCAGGATGTCACAAATGTGGTCGGAACATTTGTCACAGCCTACTTTCACCTTCAAAAACAATTAAAATTCCAATCATCTCCCACTTCCAAATCAGATCCTCCCAAGCATGCGAGCGACTCCACCAGTTGCCATGGCATCACGACCTGACAGACTGACCCGCCTCCTTGGTAGTAGTACGGCCATGGGTTGAAGCACCCAGGGGCTCGAAGTAGCGGCGGCAGTAGCGGTAGCCGCGCCGGCAGTTGCTGGCAGCAAAATCCCGTTCATCTAGACTGTTATCCAGCTCTATTCCATTTTCCCTCTGCAGAGGACACAGGATGTGAACAGTGTTACCAATCACACATCACATGACAAATGCCAGTCCTCCAGAGGCAAGGGCAGGAGAGGAGGAAGAGGAAGAGAAGGAGGAGTGGCTGATGGGAATTGATGAGGCTGCTTTTGATTCTAGGTCAGGAAAATGTACGCAAACGCCAAACAAGTGTCAAAGATCAGAGTTAATGGTGTGAAAATGCAAAGTTGTGTCATGTCTAATGGCTCAGACGAAGAGATCAAGAGAGCTGCAAGAGTGCACAGGTTTGAATTAAGCTTCAGGAGCTTAAAATATGATAATACCATTGACCTTTCTATTATAACTGAGGTAAAGTGACTGACAGTTGCACAGTGAATCCACCTTTCATAACCTCTCAACCAGCGCCTTATTTCTGTCAAAGGGACTCTTAGTTGCTGGTTACTAACATAATTGCACTATTTCTTTCATCTTTGACCTCTTAACTCCCTCCGATGGAGCACAGACTGCACTAAAATGGCTGCCCCTCCTCCTGCAGAGCATTCAAATTAGAGCTCCTCACTTCTCAGTGCCCTCCCCCTGACCTTGACTTTAAGTGCATGGCACATTCCTAAAGCAATTAGCAGAGTAATGATCGCCTAAGAAGGATTCTTTCATTTGCTCTTGCTGGCTGCCTCTGAATTTATAGAAGGGCCAAATGAAACCCAAACGAAAGGTAAATTGGGTAGAATTAATGGCCCTTGGATTTTTCCATTGTGCTGCTTGGTTCATGCTCCCATTGACTCTTTGGGCTGAGTGCCATGCCTCTGATCAAGAACCCCCGAATGGGGGTTCGGAGAAGTGCCACTTAACTCGCAACACGTGGGTTGAGGTAGCAAAATGCCCTCTGTATTCATTTGACCACATTTCAATCTCTTTTAGTAAATGAATCCTCAGAGACAATCCGGCGCGGTCTTGTTAATCTCCTCGGATCCGGAGATCCGACCTCAACATTTACAACAACCTGGTGCATGGACACTTGCAGTGACTCAGTTACATGCAATCATGCAGAACAAAACACATCCACTGTTGGGAATAGAAAATGCATGGGAAATGTTTAACCCTGAGGGAAACAGTCCCGTCTGTCCCCTACTACCTCAGAAATAAAGGGATTTCTTGAATCTACTCTGCAAGTCACAGAGAAGTAAATCCTTCTTTGGTTTTGTTTATGTCTGCAACAGTGCCTTGGTTCTGGTTTTTGTCACATTACAGTCCTGTAGGTCAATACATTTTATTGGAATTTTAAGTAGTATACCAACACAAAGTAGGGCATAATAACAAAGTGGTGAGATAAAAACAGTCCAGCAGCAATCGAAATATTTGGAAGCCACTTTATTAGCAGACCAGTGTGTTTTGGCTTGTGGCTTTCATGAGGCTCATTACAAAACACTAAACAATTTATGTCGAAATAAAAAAGTATACTACAGAAAAATATTCAAAGGAATGAATGAAACAGGCTGACCAGTCAGCTTTCAAGGGGTAGTCTTTGCTGATTGATTTAGCATAGAGCCACTTCAAATTTAAAGGGGAAATCACCTCACAACTCATAATTGTGAAGTTAAATTAAAATTTTACATGCTATTTAAAGTAATTTATAAATACAAACCCTTAAAGTGTTGCATGCATCTATATTCAATTCACTTTATTTATATAGTGCCAATTCACAACAAATGTTCTCTCAAGCGACTTTACAAACCAGTCATTTCAGTCACACACTCATTCAGCCCTCTTAACTCTGATACCTCTAAATGAAATCTGGTCTTGGTCAAATAATTTTGCAGTTTGCTTAAAGTAAGTCAAGTCAAGTTTATTTGTATAGTGCACTTAGGCAACAAGGCAGTTCAAAGTGGTTTACATCATAAAAACATCATGCAGTTAACGAGAAAGAAACATTACATTTTGACAAATCCCATTATCAAAATCATCAAGCAAATACACATCAAAAATACTGATCGATGTTCCAGTTATAATGATTCAAAGGCAACTCCAAACAGGTGGGTTTTTAGCCTTGATTTAAAGGAACTCAGTGTTTTGGCTATTTTACAGCTTCCTGGGTGTTTGTACCAGGTTTGTAGTGCATAGGAGCTGAATGCTGCATCTCCATGTTTGGTTCTGGTTCTGGGGATGCAGAGTAGACCAGAACCAGAAGACCTGAGTGGTCTGGAAGGTTGATACAATGACAACAGGTCTTTTATGAATTTTGGTGCTAAGCTATTCAGTGATTTATAAACTAACAGAAGTATTTAAAGTCCTTCCTGGAGCTCAAAGAATACTTTGAAAGTATTCTTTGCTCAAAAAGTATTCTTTGCTCAAAGAATACTTTGAGCTCCAGGAAGCCAGTATAAGGACTTTAAAACTGGGGTGATGTGCTCTATTTTGCTGGTGTTAGTGAGAACACGAGCAGCAGCGTTCTGGATCAGCTGCAGCTGTCTGATTGACATTTTAGACAGACCTGTGAAGACACTGTTGCAGTAATCAATATGATTGAAGATAAACAAATGGATGAGTTTCCCTAGATCTTGCTGAGACATTAGTCCTTTGATCCTGGAAATGTTTCTTCAGGTGATAGAAGGCTGACTTTGTAACTGTCTTTATGTGTCTCTGAAGGTTCAGGTCTGAGGCCATCACTACACCCAGATTTTGGGCCTGATCACTAGTTTTTAGCTGTAATAAGTGAAGCTGCACGCTGACTCTAGATCGTTCCTCTTTGGGTCCAAAGATAATAACTTCAGTTTTATTTCTGTTCAGCTGGAGAAAGTTTTGGCACATCCACGCATTGATTTGTTCTAAGCATCTGTTCAGTGCTTGGATGGGTTCGGAGTTACCTGGTGACGTCGTAATGTAGAGCTTTAAATTAGAAGGCTTTACATAAGGTTAGATGTGGTGACTAACCTTACTACTTGTTATAATTTGAGCTAGAGGTAGCATTTAGATATTAAATAGGAGGGGTCCCAGGATTGAACCATGCAGTATGCCACATGTGACTTTTGTCCACTCCGATGAGAAGTTGCCTATTGACACAAAGAAATCCCTGTTCTTTAGGTAGGATTGGAACCAACTGAGTACTGTACCAGAGAGTCCGACCCAGCTCTCCAGTCGCTTTAATAATATATCATGGTCAACTGTGTCACATGCTGCGCTGAGGTCCAACAGAACCAACACTGTAGTTCTTCCACAGTCTGG
Organism: Anableps anableps; assembly: GCA_014839685.1. NCBI lineage: Eukaryota > Metazoa > Chordata > Actinopteri > Cyprinodontiformes > Anablepidae > Anableps > Anableps anableps. The sequence goes on along the minus strand of CM026074.1, from coordinate 28,925,597 downwards.
AAGAACCACAGTTCTTCAACGCAGCAAACATGTGAAGGAAGATGAGACCAAAATCAAACTTTTCAGCCTACATTCAGACATGCTAACACTCCCCCAACCCCCTTCAACACACCATACATAATACATAGTGGTGGCAGCGTCATGCTGTGGGGATGTGTTTCTTCAGTAGGCAAGCTGGTCATAGTTGATTGAAAGATGGATGGAGTTAAATACAAGACAATCCTGAAAAACCCAGTTGGGGTCTAAAAATGACTTCAGACTGGTTTAGAGGTATATCCTCTAGCAGGATAACAACCCTAAAAATACAACCATCAGTGTGTATCCATGTGTTAAAATGGCTCAGTTAAAGTCCAAATATAAAGCCAATTGCAAATCTGTGGAAAATTTAAAAACAGATGTTTGCAGAAGCTTTCAATCACATCTCACATGCTCAAAAGGCCTGCAGCTGTAATTGCAGCAGAATTTGGTTCTATTACGTATTTAACTAGAAAATGTGAATATAAATGCATTCCACACATTCAGATTTTAATTAGAAAAATTATGAAAACTATGTATCTTAACTTAAACTATTATGCACCACTTTTTGATGATCTGTCCCATAAAATCCCAATAATATTTATTGTTTGTGGTACAACCATTTGTGGTTGTAATGTTTCAAAATGTGAAGAAGCTCAATGGATACGAGTGGTTTTGCAAAGCAATGTTGCTGCTGTGAATTTGCTAAAAGCCAGACCAATGAGGAAGTCTGTCATGCATCTGATTGGCGCTTTGATAAAGTGAGCAACATTACACACTCATGAGACATATTTAAAACACATAGAAACTGTGCAACAGATAAACATTGAGCATAGTTGGATTTGATTTATGACTATGACAGGCTCAGGTAGGCTTTTAATGATTTATTGTTCCAGTCGGGTTTCAGGTCATCAGCTTCCAGGCAACAATCTGTTATGGAAACAACACGAAAGCTGTCAATGGACCAACGATAATCTTATCTGCTGCTCGCAGCCCGAACTGGGATGTAACGAAGTATGGCACTCTGGCTTGGAAAAATGAAGGAAATATTTTATTCAAATGACGTTTATCAACACAAACAGCCAATGGGCAGCATTGTAGCTTAAAGAGAATTAATCAGAGCAATCCTTTTAAAACGCAGCCTACATATTAATCGCTTTTTCTTTGAGTTCCTGTCTCTTGTGGGAAGCTGAGGTGATAAGAATAGTTCACCTTGGGAAATCTGAGACAGTCACTCACAAACAAGCCGCATTAATGAAGAGTAAAAGCCATTACCCCCTCGCTGCATCTGATTTCATCACGCCCGTCCTCACACACACACACACGCACACACACCTCCATGCATAATATGAGACCCTGGATGTGAATGAATCGGCAGTGTAGAAAACTATGTCAGTCATTCAATAAGATGTAACGAATCAAAGCATGACTCCTCTAATCTCCACACTTGTTGGTATTATTTCACACACCCTGATCACCTCTCTTCATGAGCTTGAAGCACATCCCTGGATGTGTTATTAAATCTCAGCGCAGAGCTCATCACATTCATTCTGTGATCAAAACAGCAGCGATAACGCTTCATTCACACACACCCTGCTTTGCATTCAATAAGCCTTCCTTCTTTTTTTTTTTTTTTTTTTTTTACTTCAGGTACGAGGGATGGAGCAACATTTGAAATGTGTTGCTGTGAAACCTGACCTCAGATTTTCATCTCTCTGTGCTTTACAGTGAGGTGGAATGACAGTCAAAATGGATGTACAGTAATTCAATAGCGCAGTCATGTTTTCCAGCATACTCAGACTGATAAGGAGCTTTAGGTTCAGCGTAAAGATTTTTCTGGAGGCACAAACAGCTGCTGTCTTTACATTCCTACAGCTTTTTACTCCTCTGGTATGCATTGCATTGAACATAGCACCTACAGTGCCTCACCAAAGTACTTCTATCTCTTGAATTTTTCCATATTTTGAGATGTTTTCAACACAAAGTACTGAAGTATTACAAGTATTTGTTGCATTTAGAAGTGTGGTGTGTTTTTTTTAAATTTACCCCCCTTTACTCTCAAGCCCCTGAATAAAATCCAGTGCAGCCAAATGCAATTAGAACTCACCTCATTAATAAATAACACACTGACAGCTAATATTTGTTTAATCCATAAAATCTCTGAACCAGCCTTGTAGGGGCACAGCAGACATGTGGAACAAGGTGCTCTGGTCAGGTTACACCAATAATTGACTTTTTGGCCCATAATTACATATACCCTTGGCAGATTTAGTTTTAAAGTATTTTTTAAATTTTTACCAACATGTTTCTACTGGCTGGAAGTGATATTAACAATTTCGATCGGTCCAGCAAGAGTCCTGACATGAATCTGATAGAGAACCTATTGAGGGGGCTAAAGATTAGAGTGATGGCAAGGAGGTCTTCCAACTTCAAAAACTTGGAGCTCATCACCAAAGATTCAATTCAATTCAAAAATACTTTATTGATCCCAAATGCAAAATAAATGTTGTTGTAACTCAAATTATTCAAGATTCTTCAAAGAGTTGTTGCAGATAGTGATGGCTGTGGGCTTGAAGGATCTCCTGTAGCAGTCTGTAATACAGCATATCTAAAGAAGCCTCCGACTGAAGACACTTGGTTTTTCTATGACATTCTAATGAAGAGGACGCTCAGGGTTGTCCATAATTCTCTTGATTTTATGTAAAAATCCTTCTTTGCACCATCATCTACAGAGGTTCCACAGTCGTCCCCAGAACAGAACCAGCCTCCTTTATCAGGTTTTTGAGCCTCTTTAGGTCCCTGATTCTCTGATACTGCTGCCCCAAAAGTTAAGATACCAGTGGAAACATGCAAAAAGTTGTTTAGCATTTATAAAAAGGGTTTGATTTTTATAATGGCCATAATGATCTTTCCATTAACTATTAAAAAGAGTGTTTGAAATGCAATTTTAATAAAATGTACAATAAAACCCCAAAATAAAAAGATATATATTTTTAAAGCGATACTTCATTTACATTGTTTTATAATCTTTTTGAGAGATGCCTTTTGGATTCCAAATTAGAAGCAAACATTTTAGAAGAATCCATTTTAAATTTAAATTTATATGAATAATTTCAGGTTTAACTATACATGCAAAACATCACATGAGGAGGAAAACTAACCATACATATCACCCTGAACACACCATTCCCATGTTGAATGGTGTGTTCAGGGTGGGAGCTTCATACTGTGGAGACGCTTTGCTTCAATAAGGACAGGGAAACTGGTCAGAGGGGATAGAAAGATGGATGGAGCTAAATACAGGACAGTCCTGGAGAAAGTCTCTGCTCCAATTCAGCTGATTCAAATGGTCAAACGACCTCCGCAGTAAGTTATAAAGTTCTACAGAGTTTCTGCTAATGAGTCAGCATTTGATTCTGGTGTGATGAAGCAGACAAAGAACTAAAACATACAGGATATTGGCACTTGACGACTGACTTTGGACACCTCTGGTTTAGATCAATGTATATCTATGTGTTAGAATGGCCCAGTCCAAGCCAGACCTGAATCAAATTGCGAATCAGATGTTCAAAGACATTCTTCATCTAATATGACTGATCTCGAAGAAGAATGGGTAAAAATGTCAGTCTCTACATGAGTAAAGTGACTTAATACAAAAGGTAAGTAATCCCCAGTCACATTCATATATACAACACAACATACTTTTAATTTTTTTCTGTGTAAAACATAATTGTTATTTAATCTTTTTTGTGGTCTATCACAAAAAAAATCCCAGGAAATGTCTGAATTTGTGGTTGTAATGTGACAAAATATGGAAAAGTTCAAGTGATATTTGTACTTTTGCAAGGCACTGCAGTTGCTATGGCTATAGCAAGTTTAGCAACCTAAAGATATCATGCCAGATATACACAGTAACCATGTATACATCTTATTGCATTTAGTCAGTTCATATCAAAAGCTCTATTGAGCTGTTTGGGTCAAGCACAGTGGTGCCGTCTCTACAGGCTTGTCAGGGGAGGCAGTTATTTAGTTAGAAATTTTCAGGGCCACCTTGGAGACAACTTGCACTCTGGCAGAGCAGCTGTGGCAAAGTTCAGCAACATATATCTGTCAGGCTCTGCCACAAGGACTCAGGCGATTATCCTGCTTTGTGAATGTGCTCTGTGGGCCGGAGTGGCACTGGATTCCAGGTCTGTGAAATGCAGATCAGCTGAACGCATGTTTTTTATGTGTGACAGAAGAAAGGACCCAACAGTTCATGTGTGTGTGCACATTTACATGAGCGCAGGATGAAAAATAATAATAAATAAAAATAAATGCGGCTCGGCTCAAACATGTGGCATCCCACCGACATAAGCCAGAGCTCAGACTCCCAATTACAGACTGCTGCCTGCCCTCCGCTTGGTCACAAAGGCCTTTGTTATCAGCAGACCCACAAACAGCAGTTTGGACGTGCTGCTGGAATGGATTGCAATGGTGTGCATTGCTTGGCTGATAGCGGCAGAATATTTCAAAAGGAGCGGAGAGTTTTTCATCCCCTGGTATGTTTTAATTGCACGGTGCTGCATCTCATGGCATGGGCAATCAGGGAGAAGACAGAAGTAGCTCGGAGAAGCTGGGATGGAGGGGAGAGAAAAGTTAAGGTGTTTCTGGGACAGGCCTGATAAATGTCAGTGCTACAGGACATCTCATTTCTCTGCACGTCCCTCTCCATTTCTCGCCACTGTGAGGAGGAGAGCAAACTTGACTCATTATCCTTGAAGTTACCTGAAGTGACAACTCACCTGTAAGCACTGAACACATCTCTGCATATCCTTTCTCCTCTGTGTGTCAGCAGCATCTTTAATGTGAGGCTGCAGTTTGCTTTTGTCACTGTGGTGTAATATATTGGGCGGCGTGAGTTTCCCTCAGAGCCTGTGATAATTAATCACACTGTATTGAGAGTTTTAGATGCACGACGCAAAACCATGGCACTTGGCCTCTGAATGCATTTTATGTGCTTTGATAATTAAAGCGTTATTAATAAGTGCAACTTATTTGTGCAGCAATGAGTGACCTTGGGAGTGCTTCTTTGTGCAGAGATGTCCACTGACTGAGGCGGGGGAGAAAAAGCACTAACGCGTGCTGTAAGGCACAAGTTGCTGCCTTTGAAAGGCTGGATATTCCTCTCAATTAATGGGGAGACATTAAGGGAGTCTTCAATGAACTAGCCTTGCTTAAACAGATATATAGAGCAATTGCTATGCCCTCTGGTGCACAAAGTCAGTTTTAACATCAATTAGTGAGCAATTTATATGCAGAAAAAGTCGAGGCAGAGCCGGGCCTGATTGAAGTAGCACACTGTATCTCATGGTGTGGTCCTTGGCAGAGAGGAAGAGAAGGAGAGGGCCCCCACTTACATAATCGTTCACTGGAACGTGGTCAAGGATGTCCCGAGTGAAACGTTGACCTGCGACCTCTGCATCGGGCGTGTCCACATCCTGAGCCTCACCATCTGCAGGAGGTAAGGAGATAAGCACCTGAGTTTTTGTTGTTAGAAAAGAAAATGAGAAAGATTAAAATTTCACCCTGTTCTCCCTGTGGGTTTTTGTAATTAACAAGTGAAATGTGCTCAGATTCATCCCAGGCTCTTTTTTTCTTGTTCTGTTAAACAATGCTGTTCTTGTTGTACTAACATGCAGATTCTAATTTGTAAAACATCACGTTTTACAGCATGTTGGAGAGAATCCCAGTCTCACGATAACCAAACAGAAAAAGACTGAATGTAGCAGGGTATGTTGATCTGGGAATATTATTCAATATTTTTAGTTTCATTAAAAATGAAACATACAGTCCTGTGTATTTTATCACGTTACAACCATAAACTTCAACGTATTTCATCAGGATAGAGCAGAATTTTGAAACTACAGGGTTTTAAAAGTAAAAAGTAAGGCATATTTGTATTCTTCCCCCTTTTCTCCGATACCCCTAAAAAAATCAGGTACAGCCGAAGCTGGTCTATGAAAGCCCCACGCCCAAATATGGTGGTGGCAGCATCATGCTTTGGGAGTCCTTGTCTCCAGCAGAGACAGAGAAGTCGTTCAGATTATATGAGAGGATGCAACATTTAGGGCAATCCTGGATAACAACCTGAGGACAGTCCACGTCTCTACTTTATCACACCTGAATCAAATAATTACTTCATTAACAAGACTCTGCAGAACTTGACTGTATACTTAGGACTGTATGCTAAGGAGGTAACCAAGAACAAATCCAAAAGTTACAGGACACCAGCCCTCGAAGACTGGAGTTTGACACCCGTGTGGCTCCAAAAACTTCACTCCACTTTCTTGAAGGACAACAACCCTAAACACATAGCCAGAACTACAGTGGAATCGTTTAAATGAAGTCAAAATCCAGACTGAAATCAAAATGAGATTTGATGGCTCTCCACATCCGACTGGCTACTTTACAAAGATTAATGTGGAAGAATTTCAGTCTCGAGATGTGCAAAATTCGCAAAAGACTCACAGCTGTAACCGCAGGGGAGGGTGTTTCTGCAAAGCATTGACCAAAGGGCACTAAATGAAAATGTCTTGATTTTCATGTTTTTATTTGTAAAATAAGTATCTTTGCACTTCACAGTTACGCTCTACTTTTTGTGAGTCTACAACATAACATACTAATAAAATACACTGAAATTGAAAGGTTTTACCATCACAAATTTAAAGATGTTTAAGGAGTGTGAAAACTTTTACAAGGCACTGTAGTGTCACAGGCTGAAATCAATGGTAGTTTCACTCTTAATAAAATACTTCTGTTTTCAAGAGGACATGAGAATTGCAGTCAGATACTCTACTGTTCAATAAATAGTCACCTCAGCTTTGAAGTTAATGTGCCAAACTTTTTGGTAAACACACTGGTTCACACTCCCTGCAGTCTTAAATTAGAAAGACTCATGAAGACAAATGTCTAATCATCAGGTGAATATTCATGTTTTTTAAATCATAATTTTTTTTGTGTGTTTATCAAAACAGCAATCTTCACAGCGGTTAAAGTCTCCGTGGTGTGGAGCTGCTAGTTAAAACCGTGTCTATCCACTGCTTCACGCTGACTTGAAAATGTAAATTTTTTAAATGCGAGTCAAACATCAACACAAGGAGGTGAAACTCAATGTGAGGATCGGCCAATTCATCTTCATCCCTACAAACATCTGCTTTAATGTTGTCACTTGTTTTTTTTAACTGCAGCAGTTAAACCTGTAGGCTGTAATCCTGCCCCCCACTGGCTGTCATCAAGCACATCAGCAAGCAAACATGCAAATAAACTTACACTAAACGCTAAAAAAACTTAATTGTTATGTTATGATCCCAGCTTCCTGTTTCTAGCTTCATGTCAATATCATACATCTATTTTTTGAATTTCATGACGTAGATTGATCTCATTCAAAAATAAAATTGCTCATCGTTTGATTTAATTGTGAAATTATCAGACTGCAGCTGCAGCCGGTCTCGTAGGATGTTTATATTTAATGTCTTTTAAACACAAATATTCCTGTATGGATCGTGTTTCCTTCATTGTGTTTATGGCTTTATCCACCATGATCCCATGCAGCCTTCTTTATCTTGATTACTCCTGCCCTCATTACATTTATTACTTAAAAACAATTATAAATAGTATTTATGTGAACAACTGAGTGGTTTATTTTATTTTTTTATTGCTGGTAAATATTTTTTGTGAATATACAGAAATATCCTGTCAGTACTGATGCAACTGAGTCAGGTTTGCAGGCCGCCTTTTTCTGCACACACTTGTTCGTCTCTTATCAGAAATACTGTGACCAGGTATTGGTGAAGGCCTCTCCAAAGCTCTGATTTTAAGGTCCTTTATCTGCTTTGGAACTAATTTGGCAGTATGCTCAGGGTCACGTTCACAATGTGTACCAAAACTTCAACTTTCTGACTGACGTCTTAAGATGTTTCTTTAAGATTTCCACAAAAAGTTATTTCCCCATGATGCCATCTGTTTTGTAAAGTGCACCAGTCAGTTGGGTTCGTGTTCATGGGTTAGCTAGCTTCCCCCTTATTGCTCCAAATGTCAAATCATTGTGGCCAAACATCACAGGACATTTCTGCAAAAATTAAGGTCTTGGTGCATCAGTGCACTTGCAGACTCAGTTTATGGTCTGCTCTTCTCACTTCTTCCTCTCTGAGTGGCCTTTCAGTCCAAGTCAATACAGGACTTGTTTCATTGTGGATGACACTCTCTTACCAGCTTCAACCAGCAACTTGACAAGATCTTTTGCTTTCATTCTGAGGTTGATAAACACATTTTACACTAAAACATGTTCATCACAGAACACATAATCTGGAAATTATACCCAAAGTTGATACATTGGCTTATTTCCTACATTTTCCTACAGTGTTGAACAAGGAAGCACTATCTTTGACATACTGCTTTAAAATTCATTCACAGGTGTGCCTCCATTTAACTCCTGTGCTTCAGAAGTTTACTAAGCCGCGACATCATCACTGCAGCTTTTTCAAGTTGTTCAAAGGCAAAGTGATCTTTGTGTGTATGAAGATCTAATTTGGAATAATAATATTTAAAAAATATAAATTAAAAAAATATTCTCTCTCTCCTTGTTAAGACATCTAGCAACTAGAAATATTTTTTGTAATCCTAACTGACCTAAAAAAAAGAAAGGTTTAGTTTATTTCAATGTCAGAAAATGAGAAAAAAAATGGTTATGTGAGTTTTTCAAATATCTGGTGTCAGCTGTATGTTAGAAACTAATTTGAATTTAAGTTTTGCTGATATAGCATAAGATCTTCTTGTATCGTCTCACTCTGGTTCTGCTGTTTTTTCATAAAACTCTGAATTTTCTTTCCATCATAGTCCTTCAGTCTTTAAACTCCCCTGATACACAAAGAACAGCTTGAACAAGCTGCTCATAGAGTTGGTAAATCATGCCGCCTCCATGGACCTCCACATGGCCTATGGGGATGCCCTCCAGCTAGAGTCTTAATAGTCTGCATTTAGAGGCAGATATGCCCCCTGCTCTCACCAGTCATGGGGGAGGGATGGATCCAGTGGATAGGCATCTGCTGGCAAATCTCCCAGATCTTGGAGTCAAGCAGGAAGTCCGAGTTAACGATGGGCTCCTCGGCAGGAACCCACACTTGGGAGTCCTCCTCATTCATATCCATGACCTCGGCCTCGTCAACCTGCCGGACAACACCGCACACACATTCATGGTCACGCATTTGTTACACAAACACAATAAAGAGCATGTTGGCTCTTGCTAAAACACCTCACTGTCCTCCATTTGCACTCTTCTCCCTGGAGCAGTTTCAGCCTCGTAGCTCCATCTATCACCTTTGCGTCTTCAGAGAGGAGAGCAACCTCCTGACTCCTGACACCCATTGCCCTGCCTCGACTCTCACCATCCTCTCAAGCCCCTGGCATGCTTCTTTCTAATATACATCATTGAAATTCACAGACGGTGATGATTTGACTTTTAAATGACTTTAGAAGTGGTCTTCATTACTCCGAGAGTGGTTGCAATGTCGTTTAATGTGACAGACACAATAAAGTCTTGCATTCTCCTTCTACACTCCCTCCAATCCCTGCTTCACCCCCACCCCCATACTTTACTTGGCACCCAACGCCATCAGAGGGCTTAATTTGTTGATACTGTAGTTCATGAGCTGTAAAGTAAACTATTATTGCTTAATGATAGGGACTGCATGTCAGTGTTGTCTAATAGAGACATATGAAGGGGATTTGGTAATGCTCTCCCCTAACAGTGCAGATATTTATTTTCTTCATGTATGTGTAAATACACACGCAAACAAACCCCTCTCTTCGTTCCCTTGTTAATTAGCCGCCCAGAACAGAGAAACAGTTCACTTGACAAATGTTTTTACAAGGTGATTTTCTTCCAGTCTGCAGCTTAATTGCACATTAGTTAAGCCTGATGTAGAATCCTGGGGCAATAACAGGAGTGGGAATCATTTATACCGGGTCCTGCCCCCCTCCCTCAACTTAGCCCCTGTCACTCTCACTTGAATTATAATTTCACCCTCTGTGCAGCTTTTTGTTTGTCAGTAGTAGCAAAACACCCTCAGAAAACTCAATTTAAGCAAATTCTGCTATGTCAGAGGTCATGTTGAGTGCAGGAGGTGTTCAGCCATGCTTTTGACACGCTCCCTCACTTTTAAGCACCGACCAGAACAGTAATGACAACTCTAAGGACTGGCGTGTGCTTCAGGGTGATGGTGGTACTGCAACAGAGGTGGTACTCGGGCGTTGAGCTGTAGAAATTAAAATCAAACACAAACAGCACCCTCTAATTGGACCTCTTAACCACTGAAGCCAAGTGAGTCTTCACTGGAAAGTAAATGGAGGTCAAGACACGGGGCTCACAACAAGACTTTGACTTCACAGTTGAGAAACGACTCCAATAACTTGCAGCAGAGAGAGAGAGCACCCGGGGGGGAAGTGGTAAAGGTCAGTATTTTAGCATGGGGCATGGATTTCTAAATGCCAGTTGACAAGCACAAAGACAACATGATTACAGACTGCCAGTTTGTACACACTTCTGAAAGGCTTTTCCATTTTGCTATTGACAAATGATATATTATTAAGACACAAGCAACTTTTTATCATGTATTGGACCTTGGAAATGATGGTAATTTGTTTTGCAGCAGCCTGCTCCTGGAGCATGTATAGTTTTCGCCTACAGTGCACAACTTAATTATATACCCATTGTGCTTTAGTTAACAAATTTACCCTCTCCTGCCACTGTGTCCCAAGGGGGGAAAAGCCTGTCGACATGACACATTGTTTAAGCGGCGCTGTTTGCCAGAGATCAACAAAGATTTTCTCACCATACCCAAGAGCTTTCATATGCCAAATCCAACACAGTGGCGGTTTTTTATCTAGTTATCTAGTCAGTGAATTTTCTCAGACAAATTCCTTTAAGGAGCACAGAGTGATACATCTGAAACATCAGCCTGCTCTTTTTCATCATCTTATTCACAAAGCAAATAGCGCTAATACAATACTAGACATGTCCATTAGGGTGCAGCAGATTATTAGCTATTTGCATTCTTTTTGTGTCAGATTGCATTTCTCCTCTCCAGACCAAGGAGTGATTTGATTCATATTCATCAACCTCTGGATGAGGAATAATATGTTTCACAATGTCATACAACCATAAAACTTGGATTCTGAACATAAAACATCAACAAGAGTTTTTTAAAGACTATTTTGGCAACAAGACACTGGATTTTAATACCAATCAGAGCTGGACCTCCAGTTGCCTTCTCTGCTGGTGCTTACGTAATGGAATGAAAGTCATTTAAATTGCTTTAAATGCACATTTCCACCCTTCCATGCACTTTGCTGTGACTTTTTATAATGTATAATATATAGTCGCGATAATGGAATCATAAGCTTTAACTTTTAATCTGAAAAACAGCTTTAATTTTAGCATTAGGAGTAACCCATTTAGCGCCAGACCCTTTTTTGGACTCCAAAGTGGAAAAACCACCCAGAATAAGTGAAAGTTCCAGAAAAATGGGTTCCAAGCAAAAAATATTTTGGGTCTTAGTTGAAACACGCTTAAAGTCTGGCTCTCTTTGTCAGCACGTTGCTTTTTTACCCTGTTTCTTCTGCTGGGCCACCAATACTTGGAGCTGCAGCTTTAAAAATAGCTTGCAGTAGCTTTGAGGAAGTTTTAAATGTTCCACATTTAGTGAGACAAATTGTGCAGGCCTTTGAAAATCCAGAATTTACAGAAAAAGCATACATTTAGGGGACTTGTTTTCTAAATGTATGCAGCATGCCTCATTTAAATGAGATCAATGCAGTGATGCCATATGCTTAGCAGCAAAGTAGAAGGTACCAGTCTGTGTTTGTGAGGGCTTTGTAATTTCGATTGACACAATCTGTTGTCTGTTATTATTTTGTGGTGGAAAAGCTGCATGATCCTTGAGTGCAGAGGTCCCCAAATAGTGGATCGTGATCTTGATCTGGAGCCAAGCGAATGGTAATAACTATTAATCTCCGCAGATTCTCTAGACTTTATAATACAGCAAGATTCAATGAGCTTCCCATTTCTGCAGAAAAAAGTCGGCCTGTGGAGAAAAAGAGATCGGTAAGACCTAGAAAAACACTATAGGTTAAAGGAAAAACACTGCATGGTTGCCTCCAAGCAGAGAAGACCTGAGAGGTGAAAGAAAGGGTTTTTTTAGACTGGGCAGACTCGCAGATGTTCTTTTCTTCTTTAGGAAGTTTTAAACCTTCGATTCACATGTTCAGAGAGTGTTAAATTTTGCAGTGTAAGTGTTACTATAAAACTAAGCAGAAATTACTTCAGGACTCATTACCTCCCATATCTGCCCTCAGACCCCCCAAACTTGCACTGTTTTCAAGCCAGACAGAAAAACTAGATTTTACATGCATTCTGTGGTAAATGTTTTTCTTCTGAGCTCACTATTAAGGCTGAGGGGATTATTTTCAGTTTTTTTTTAATTAAAATTGTAAATAGAGTACATAATGATTTGGAAATTAAAGTTGGTGTAACTTGGCCTACTGACAGAACAATAAAATCTCGAGAAAGATTTTCTACCAATGCGACTGATGGTATTAACTTATCAACTTCAAACATTCTTTACAAAACAAAATTATAATACAATCATTACAATAACCTCAGATGTTTTTGAAGAGTAAAAACATGAATATGTTGCCTGTTGGGTTGCATTTTTTATTAGCTGTCGACCAAATGCAGATTAAAACCAATTCTAGATCAACTTTGCTGTTCAGTTTTCTGTTTACTGTGATTTTACAGCTGAAAAATCAGCACCAATAGTAAATATTTTTCCCGAACCTATCCATTTACTGACTTTGTGTAGAATATTATGAGACCATTTAAACAATGAACTGCAGGACTTTGATGTATTTACATCCTCCGCAGTGTTTTTGTTTCTTTGCACACCGTTTTCTGTGTTTGCAGCTGTTGTCTGAGTGGGAGGTTTGGGGTCGCTGGGTGAGCGTTCGCCATCCATATTAAGAAGCTGTTTAATGGACCAAACAGCATCTACTGACAATGTTAAAGACTGTGAGGGAGGGAGCTGGTGATTTCTGAGTCAGACTGGGGGAAACTGGGATGAAGCTCAGGGATTACTCCCTCAAACATTTCATTGAGAAGGAAAATTGAAAAGGGAAGAAAAAAAACCTGGCGAACAATTCTTATTTGTCACCTGGTTCCCCCTCCACATGGGCTGTATTTCCTTATCAGTGACTTGCAGTTTTTCCTACAGTTTTCTCTTTTGTTTTTCACATCAGCTCCTAAGCCTGCTGTGGTTCCTCTGAGCCCTTTTTTTTCTTGAAAGCCTCTGGTGGGGTTAAGCTGGGAACCATTACTGCTTAGATTTAACCCCTGTGTGCTTCAGCACTTGAGGAGGAACTTGTGTTGTGTTGATCCTTTACAGGGTCACATGTGGGTGGATGCTCATAGAGGACAGATTAGGGAGGCCGCTGTGTGTGTGAGGACAGTCTTGGGTCAGTATTTATTACCTTAACATGTCCTACCTCCAGTATTGACTGGGTTTCAGTTGTGTAACAACATATTCTACCCTTTAAACCAGAACTTCCCGGTATTTTAGAATCAGAATCAGCCTTGTTGTCCAAGATTGTGTGCACAATCAAGAAATTTGACTTCTGTTTTTGATGCAATATGCAGTAAACGTGAACTATGAGAAGAGAGATGTCATGGTAAAAACATGGATTAAGTGACAATAATGTGTAGCATTCATAAGGTATTTACAAATCTAATTAATGCATGGATAACAGAACAGGATACTAAAGTTAGCATCCTAATTCCACATTTCAGGAGACCTGCACCCCATTATATCAATTAAGTGACTTTTTACGGATACATCCTGCTTGATGGAGAACCTGGAGCAGAACCTGCTGAGGGGAAAATATTTCCCCTCTGGCTTAGGAGCACTTTGGAATCCCCCAGAATGAGCAGGAAAGTCTTGCTCGGGAGGGGAAGTCTGGGTTACCCTACCTCAATGACCCTATCACAGATACATGGAAGACAGTGAATAGATGTATGGCCATGATTTATACTGGAAATGGTTTCATGTCAAACTTTGTTGCATTTTCTGTGAGACTTTCCATCACAACCAATAAACAATTCAAACAGGTGTGCATATTACACAGAGTGGTGTCAAGTAGTTTCTAAAAGAGACCACAGCACATCTGGTAGACTAACAAGCATTCTGCAGATGAGACTTGATAAGCACTGGAAACCACATGTGGCGGGAAAATGACACAATTGTCTCTTGTGGAATCTGTGAAATAGGTTCAGGACTTCAATTAGGTACTTTAGATACTGAAAATGACTTGGAGATATGACACTGCTTTCATTAAGCCCCATGTTTGTCATTTGTTGCAAATCTCTTTTGTTTATCAGTTTTTATAATTTACTGCTGTATCTGCAACCAGCTTCTAACATTGTATTCCTCAGAGCAGGGGTGTCCAACTCAAGTCCTCAAGAGTTGGTGCCCTGCAGGTGTGGATGTGTTCCTGCTCCAACAAAGGTGAGTCAGATGGTCAAATTACCTCCTCACTTAGCTCTATAGATGTCTGCTAATGAACCCCTAATTGTATCTGGATGTATTGTATCAGGGCAACGTGCAGGACACCAGCTCTTGAGTACTGAAACATCACTAACAAAGGATTTCCTTCAAGGTCTTTTAAAAAAAGATTATTTGTATCCATCTGCACAGGTAAATTAGCTTTACTGGGTTAATTTGAACTCTTGTTCTACAAAAATGCTAAACATTTAAGTATAATGAAGGTAGTCTGTATTTATATTGTTCCTGAAATATATTCACAGGTGAGTTAATAATAAAATAAATCTGACTGGTAAAAGTTAAGGCAGCTTTTGGCAACAGAATCCGGAATCCCTCTTGGCTCTTTGCTTTCTTAAGGCAAGGTTGCACCACTGAGAGCAAATTAAAGTAAAACACAACTTAAATATCCTTTTGAATCATTATTTTTATTAAACATAAGGGTGTCCATTAATACTGGTATGAGCCCAAGTCACTTTGCTGTCCTTTCATGTTTCACTCTGGAGCTACGAATTGAGCCAATTAGGATTTCCAGTACACAAAAGAAGACAGAGATGGCACAGACATATGGTGCTGCCTGGGCAATTAGTATCTGTAAACGTAGATCAGACAATATGAAGATGAGAGGAACAAAAAAAAACAGTGCTTTTTGGTGTAACAGCTTGTCTTAAAGTTTAAAAACTAAAGCTGGACTGACAATTGGCTTACTCTGTTTTTTTAAGCTAAAGCGGTGAGTAGGGAGCGTCAGATATTTGCCAGCCACTTCTTCTTAGCTGAAATCTGAAATGTAAATGAGAGCGTACTTGGAGTTGAGACGTTTGAGAAAAGGATTTTCTCTTTTAACATGTGGCCCACTCACTGAATTTCACTGTGACACTGAAAAATGGGAATTTTGATTGACTGAATTTTTTTCCCCACTCCTTGTTCTGAAGTTCACATTCAACTTTAAGAAGCCCGATAACTAAAATGAATCACCCTAAACTTGGAGAAGGGGAGCCTTGTGAATTTTATAAAGAAAGGCATTGCTTAAAAATACAATTTTAATGGTTTACCTCTCGCTCAGACCTCTCCAGCAACCCTTCCCCCTTTAGGCTATTTGGGTAGAGTCTTTGGAGGAGATGATTAAAAATTAATGTTGGCTCAAGATTGACAGCAAGCACCATTTGATGTGAGCCACAAAGAGGCAGAGGGTTTGTGGTTAGCTTTCTGGCAGTTTCACAGGCACCACAAACCCCTTCTTATTCCTCAGTGAGAGGGGAGGGGAGATAGGATGAGATGGACAGACTGAGGATTTGAGCTCGGCTCTGGTTATCTTCTGACAATATGCATGGCAGCCTCCTGCAGGACAGCAGAGATTCAAAAGGTGTATATAGGAGAGAGTAAAGGCATACTGTACCATTCTCTCTCTGTCCTCAGCCTCTACCTCGGCCACTGTGGGTAGTTTCTTCGTTTGGGTCCTGATGTAGCACCTCTGATGTTCGGCAAACCGTATCCCAGTGATCCCCTTTTGAAAAGGAAAGAGAAATGAAGAGACACTCAGAAATTCAGATATATGTATCATTCATTGGGCCGTCTGTGATGTGGATGCGCCATAAGAACTAGGGCGTTCATTTTAAAACACTGCTTTTTACTGATAGCCAAAGTTGTTAAAGTTAAACCTAATGAGCGAGAAGAGGTGTGTTTTGAACTCCTTTTTCTTATATAAAATTGATGACTGCTTGGACCTGCACAACACTGTGCTTGCTTCAAAGCTGGATGAAGTAAAAGAAAAAAGGCAGGGAATGTTCTACCTTGGCTGCATAATACTTCATGGCAGGATATATCACACAGGAGAGCCAAGTGACATTGTTGAGAATGAAGTGTTTTCTACAGAGAGTGCTCCCATTGAATTAGCCAGTCATAGGTCCCTGTCACTCTCTTAATCTGCTCAGTCGAGTGTGGAGATGCTCTCTTCAGCTCCAATGATGATCCTCCACTGTGTGGACTGTGGCTCCATTCAGTCTGACACACACTGCCTCAAAAGGCAAAGAAGATCTGTTGATTTTCCCCTCACAGCTATTCTGTGTTAATCTAAGATATTCAGCCAGAATAAGGCTGAAAGACTTTCCGGAGCTCATTCTGTATCCATTTTAATTTTCTTTCTTCCCCTGTTCTTTTTGCAGAGCATGGCGGCTCTTTCAGCTTCCTGTATTAGAATAGACGGCTCGATCTACATTTGAGACTGCCGCTTTAAAATTGTATGAAGTGAAATTTGCATGAACTGGGGCACAATAATGGACTCGATTCAATCTAAATTTAATTACAGTAACACATAACGCTGTTATGACATCTCTTATGAATCTGTTAACTTGACCATGTGGCTATAATTTCCCTTTTTTTTTGCAGCACCGTCACTCTAAAAACTAGATACCAGCTACAAGAGACACAGAACAAAGTGATGGCTGCCATAATCTAATGCAAGTGATTTTTATCTCTGCAGGAAAAAGGATGAGCAATAATGGTCTCGAGCAGGAAAGCATGATGTTCATGCCGGGCTTTATTGTGATGAGTCTTTGTTTAATTTGGGTTGGCTGTGTTGGTGAGAAGGAAAGAGGGCAACGTCGCGATGAGATACAATGATTACCAGGCTTGGTCAAGCAGAAAATGAAGAAAGACACATTAACACATGGAAGAGAAATGGAAAAGTGATTTCATTTTAATAGACAGTGCTGAAATATTTGCATGTGCATTCTCCAAGCCTTTGATAACATGTTACTGTCTGTCTGCAATAACCACTTCAGTCAGAACTAAAGTTGTGTCAGCAGGTGTGAGCTTGGTGGCAAAATATCCTAACTTACAGACACAGAAAAATGTATTGGCAAAAAACAAATCTTAAACTAAATTCATCCTTCATTACAAAAGGAAAAATGTAGAACCTTTCTAAAAATCCAACCTTTAATTTGAGCACATTTATTCTGGAGTGTAAAAATTTCCTGGTTAAGAAATGACTGTTTTTAGCAAAATCACCAGTGGGACAATTATTGGGTTTCCTAGCAATAATTCTTTTTATTCATACTTTACTTTTTACATTTTGTTAAAACTTTCTATGAACTTCTAATTAGTAATCCATTTTTTGTCTGTTTCCTTGGGATATAAATATAACATAACACAAAGTCCCATTTCATTTAGTTTCTGACCAATAGGCTGGAGAAGCAGCCATATTTATCTTGCCCCAACACACGCGGAGGTAAAGTCTGCAGTGCTCATTGTTGGAGAACTGGAACAGAAAATGGTATCATGATGTTACACGGTCTTTAAAACAAAAATTATGCACTATGTACAAGCCTTTTGTTTAAGTGAAACCACAAAAAAAGGCTTCTTGCCTACCAGCACAAATAAAGCTTTAATAAACTCCACTGGGATTTTAATTGAAGCCATGTTGTTTGGTCATTTGAGATTAAGACTGAACTTTTCAGCAAAAACAACTCTAGGTCGGTCTGGCATGTAACAGGACATGCCATATTTTAAGTATGGTAGTGGATGTGTAATGCTTTGGGCCTGTTTTTCTTCCAAATGCCCTGGGAACCTTGTTAGTAGTAGTAGTAGTAGTAGTAGTAGTAGTAGTAGTAATAATAATAATAATAATAATAATAATAATAATAATAATAATAATAAATACATTTTATTTGTTGCTGCCTTTCAAGACACCCAAGGAGACTTTACAGGAAAAAAAAAACATTACAAGAACACACCAAAAATAAAGAGATTTAGAAGAAACAAAAGAAAGAAACAAACAAGCGATTAGAATAAAAAGGCTAACTATGGACTGTGGAGCATCATGAACTCTTTGTCAATAAAAACCCAGTGGACTTAAAACTGAAAATAGATCAAAATCTTTGAACAGGAAAATTATCCAAAACATATGGCCAAATCAACACATAAATGATTCACCAGGCACAAAATTAACCTTCTTCCTTGACCATCTCAGTCTTTAGACATGAATCCTATGGAAATCCTGTGGGGTGAACTGAAGAAAGGAGAGCATAAGAGAAAACCAAGAGAGGATCTAAAGATTTTGTACAAAGAGGAATTGTCAAAGGCTACGTTCACACAGCAGGTGTTAATGTTCAATTCCGATTTTTAGCTGAAATGTGATTTTTTTTTTTTTTTTTTTTTGCATGGTCATTCAAACTACTAATTAAATACGACTGCAATCAGACTTCTGTATGAACGGTTTACAACCCCAAAGCGACCCACATGCGCAGAAGAAGAATGTTGACGTCACACAGCAGCACATTGTTTACACAAGTAATAATGAATGGAGCCGCCTATGGCCCAATTTTAAAGTTTATTCAGCAATGGGAGCTGACAGTATTGTCACAAGATCATAACACAAAGAATGCTAATAAAAAGAAAGCACAGCTAATAGCAACAGCCTTTTGTGGAGCACTGACTACAACTTCTGTAGAGAAGTCTGTTTGGATGTGAAGTTGGAACCAGCAGTGGTGGGACTGTAATGTGATATGTTTCACTGACACAGACTTCTTTCATAAGTTCAAAATGATAATTTTCAGCCATTGTTTACATCTGTATTTATCGCGTCTGGCTTCTTCTGTTGCAGAATTATGATGCATGTCTCACATCGATGACGTAAAAGTCAAATAAAATGCGACATAACTGCAAACGCTTTGAAAGGACTCAGATATATATCCAATTTAGTACCACATATGGAAGTGGCACAAATTGGATTTTTTTTGTGAAAAGAACAGAATTGGGCCGTTCAGGCTGCCATGAAAAAAAATCTGATTTAGGTTGCGTTCTGCTGCTGTGTGAACCAAAGAGCCCTCTGTAGGCTCTAGCCTAAGAAAATATTATGAAAGACTAAGTGCTCTCCCTATTGGGAAAAGCTGGTTGTACAAACTATTGACAGTGTCCCACTGGGGGTTTATTAAAAATAATTATTCCTTAACAAGGGAATCCTAAAATAAGCTCATACAAATTAAAGGTTGAATTTTCAGTTTGAGAACTGCAATGAAAGATGAATTTAAGACCTTTTGCACATCCTTATCAGGGTTGCCTGTTAATATCCATTCTTAGATGGTTTACATCAAAAACGATGCAACAAACAATGAAACCTGAGCACATTTTTCAGGTTGGCTATTCTTTTGTTGTTGCATCTGGACCTTCTCCCACTCTTCAGGTGTTGCACTCAATCACGGACATCAGGGGAGGGTGCTGTGTTTCTGTAGGCTATCCTCACCATCATCAGTAGAGTTCCTGGCAGTCATGAATTTATTTAAAAAATGCTCCAAAGAAATTTCAGATGGATGAACGCTGGAGGCAAGTTTTGATGGTTCCGTTTCATTTGCAGCGAGAAGAAGAGGCAGTAGAGCACATGGCAGAAGAAAAGAGGTTAGATTTCTTTTAAATTCCCCTTTGACCAATATATCCTCAGAGCTAAAGGCGATCTGAGAGAAGATAAATGCATAAAACCTACATAACCACCTTTCAGATGCAGTTTCAGTTGCACCATTTGTAAAGGATGAGATCAGGATCTTTAATTTTCAAGGTTTTTTTTTGTTTGTTTTTAGATAAATGAGAGTTTAACCTGCCCAAAAAGAAAACAAACTAAATCAATTATCAATATTTTTTCTTATTAAGAATGGCAGAGCTACTGTTTCTTATAGCATCGGTGTTGATTTATTGCAGCTGGCTACCTCATACTTCAGGCTAGATGCCATTTGAAGGTAGGAAGCCAAAACTGATTACTGACAGCTTCTGCAGCACGAAATGAGCCAAATATCCCCATATCTTTGAAGAGAGGTGGCAACACTTATGTCTGAGGGTTATGTCTGTGCTGCCTGATCAAAACCAGGCAGGTGATAAATGAAAGAAAAACACTGCTCACTCTTGTTTAACCTGTGCTGTTGCAGTGTAACCTTTGTAAAAAAAAAAAAAAAAAAAAAAAAGAAAAAGCCTTTTCACACAGCAAAGACATATAAGTTTGTCCAAGTGTAACTCTGCTAATGTACATGATTATCTCCAAATATTGCATTTAAAAAGCAAAAGACTCTTCAACCGTGTTTCAGCTGTTGTGTATATTTTACAAGCATTGGCTCCAGATCTGCTCTAATTAATATTTTAGACCATCATGGCCAGTGTAACAGCATGAAAACATTCTTTGGAGCCAGTTGGAGTGGTTGCCTATCAAAAGCAATCTGTTCCCACATGTGCATGCTCACTATCCACTTTATTTGGTATACCTCTTCAATTGCTTGTTAATGCAAATTACCAAATTACATGCAAGCAGCTGAATCTATTTAGGCATGTAGACCAGCGGTTCCGAAACTTTCCAGCTTTTGTTCAGCTGTATAGGCCACTTTTACAATGGAAACAGACAAAACAGCATACCCAAGCGCACCGAACTGTGCTGTACCGCTCAGTGGAAAGGAGGCATAAATGGCCCTGAGCTTCCTGTATGGGACTCGCTTGGGTTGAGTGAACATGATCTGTATCAGATGCACTGGAAAATTTGTTTAAATTGAGTAACATATCTTGGAGACTTTTTACTGAAATGTTCTTGGATCAAACTTCTATATGCAATACACATGGTCGTTGTGCGACCTGTAGACAACCCTGTATATATAGGTCCAATTTTTCACTCAATTTCCAACCTATAAGAGGCCTATTCCAAAGAAAACAGCATGGATGGCCCTTACTGATTCATACTATGTTTTCTACGTTCACACCAAAATACTGCTGATGAAATTTTAGTACTTTTAGCCCTTTATGGAGTTTATAAAAACATACACTTTGGGGAAACACAGGTACTTGTGTTTGGAATATTTCCTTCATTTCTTTGTTTCCTGGTTTGTTTGATTAATGATTTATCTTAGGTGCATTGCTCTTTTGATGTCCAACAAAAGATTTTTGATGATCTTTATGTCTTGGGAAAGAGAAGGACAAGGTAAACACTTCAACATGTGCCTCTTCAAATAGGTCAAACCGAGAGTAACTGTCTGTCACAAAGATATTCTCTTTGTTGCAAGTGTGAATTTGAAGCTGTTTCCCATGTTTTTGTTTTAAGGACAGAGGAAAGCTTTTCTATTTCAAGGTCAAATTTCACAGCAGAAACACCAAAACATCTTTTAAATCATCCAGCAGGTCTCTGGCAGTCCAATAGAGGGTTTGATTTTCCTCCCTGGCAGTCCTACAAGCTGTTTTGATTTATTGGTCTACCACTTTAAAACTATTATTCATGCTGACTTCCACTGCTTAATTACATTACAAACTGAGGAGATGACCCCTGAAAACACTTCTCCAGCTTTGTGGACTTAAATTACTTTAATTTTCATAATGCTAGGGTGCTGCATAGAAGCTGCTGATTGCTGTAACGAGGTTTGAGGAATCAGATATTTATAAAGCTTTAAATTCTCATCATCCGGCCTTCCGTAACGATGGCTAAATAACTTATACACCTAACAAGCTAATCAAGATCTGATCTAACAGTTATCTGGGAGCTTAAAGGTGTGCAAAGTTTTGTATAGTACCTGTTTTATATCATTAAATGAGTTGCTTGGATCTTTGATATTGACGCTACATATATGACTTTATATCCTTAGGAATCATTTTGTTTTCTGCTCCGTAGTCCCAGATATTTAAGGCAGGTGTGCCCAAATGTCATTGTTTTCAATTAAAGTCAATAAGTGTGGGCAACAAAACATTTCAACTTCAGCATATAAGGAGTTTTCCACATGACAAAGTCAAACTGGGATCAGAGGTAAAGCTTAAAGGAGCAATGTTCATTGAATTACCCCACTGCAGAGGTCTGTAATGATATAAAGTATGAGTAAACAAAATAGAGTTTGGCCGAGGGCATAAGGTCTCCTTACTCAAAAAAAGACACCAAACCCCAAACACAACAATTTTGAGCCTTGTCAATCACCTTAAAGTGTTTTAGTTTATACCTATTTCACCTTTTGCAGTAAGACCACGTTGCAGAGGAAGCTTAATGGAGGTAACAAATATATACACCACATATATGGGATAAGTACTTATACATTAGGGTGGCCAAATGTCCTCTTTTACCTCGACATATCCACTTTTCACGTTCTGTCTGGGGCTCTTTCATTGATTGATGAAAACGTCTGGGTTTTCATTGTTTTTCAGCGGAGCAATAGACATACTTAAATTGCCTAGTGAGACGCCAGGAATACGACAGACTGTCTTTCATGTGACACACTCTCCGTCCCGGGCTGCTGCCTGGTGGGTAGTACTCATGTTCGGAACAGACAGTGGGGTGCGCTGCAGCTGATGTTTACAAAGCACAAGTGTGGCTTTACAGATGAACCGGAAAATAAATTTCCTTCATACTGTCCCGGTTGCAACAAATGGGTGGTGGAGTGCACCACGCACATAGCTGACACATGTGCTTCTGTGTATGACAAAGATGCCAAAGATCCCATGGGTTACACAGACACAAAAACTATAAAAAGGCTGTGCAAAGTTGGAGTTCATCTATTCTTTCAGTTGTTCTGCTTCAGTAATCACCCTTGTGCCATTGATATGTCTCCTGCTTTTAGTCCATTGTCAAATCTTCCTGTTTCTAATCCTGTTTTGTTGCTGGTTTTCTTCCAGTTACCTCATGGGGCTCACCTTTGGATTTATTCCTTATTTACGTTGTTTTGCCTTGGTTATAATTTGTGGATTTCCAGATTCATAAAACTCCTCTCTGCCTGCCGCTCCCTCCTTCCTGTAATTAGGCCCTCATAACACATAAGAACATCAACATGATGTTTGAAATGTGTCAGAGCATTATCCTAACTTTGGATTTTGATGAACAGTTCTGACTCTTCTTTTATGTCTCCTTTACTCCACATTTTTGCTATATCACCGACACCACTTAAAGAAACAAAAGTTTAGACAATGCTGAGGTAAATGTGCCAGTTTTAAGTTTTAAAAAATGTAATATTGATTGCAGCTGTATAAAAATTAACCAGACAATATTGTCTTAGGTTGTCTTCTTTCCCCAGCTAGGCCCAACATAATGGTCTCCAGCCCCAGGGGAATAATAGTTTCATTTTCCACTTTTCTCAACAGCTCTCAGGTTTGATTGAGTTCATGTTTGAAGGTGCCTTGGTCCTTATAACAACCACGGATATTCACTTTTTCTTATCCTAAAAATCAATTCTAACATAATTGCTCAAGCTCAAACTACCTGCAAACTATTGTAAGTTTTGTTGGTCGCTCTCTTCCAATGAGGCTTGAATCACTGTGTTCAGTCAGTTGTTACTTTTACTCTTTCATGGTGGAGTCCCAGATCAAACAAACCTCCTCAGGGATGTGCTTCACCCACAGGAAGCAGAACAACAACGAGCAGATGTGTTTATGCATGTTTCCGATTTATTCACACAGGCGTACATTCATTGCTCTTATTGGTGTGGAAGAATGAGACTTCAGAGGTTAAAGCCGTCCTTCGCTGTGCTGGTTTCCATCATTGATTCATTTTCTACTCACAAAGACTATTGTAACAAAAACAATAACCGCTCAGTGTGGGTTTTTTGTTTGGGATGAAATGCGACCTGTAATGTTCAGCCTTGCAACCCCAACATTTCACAGTAAATAATGGAGTGAGAGTAAGAGCATTCATTACCCAGTCAAGCTGCGTGCTCCTCTCGCCTAGATGCAGAATGTATAACATCCTGCACACTCGAGCAGGATTTGGGAATGAAAGGTAAGTTAATGAGTTTTACTGCAGACAAAATAGTAGTGGAAAAAAGAGTGAGAAACACACAGAGAATGGCTTCTTAATGGTGTTTGTCTTTGTACTGTAAAGAAGTTGCTGTATAGAATTAGTGGGAAAGAAAGCACTTTTTTTTAGTAAGACTGATTGTTCTTTCCAGGCTGTTGAATGCACATAAATCTCAACTTCTGCTGGTGCTTTAGCATCAATTACTGATGTGTATGGACATTTTTTTTTTTTTTGTAAATTGTTAAATCCCTGTGTGGAGCAAATTATTTTCTTTTCCACTATTTCTGTGGTTTGTCAAACATTTTTTCCCATTTAAAGGAAGGAAAATCTAAGAGAAAAAGGAGAAAAGCTGTCTTTGAGAGGAGCACTATATGAACACCATGACCATTTCTCTTCTGAAGAGAAGATATGATTGTATTGTCGATTTTACATCAAAGAAGGGTCAGCTCGATATGGACTTGTTTAACCTTTTACTTACGTTCTTAAAGTCATGCACCTCCACAACCTCCTTACTGCCATTTCCCATTCTGAAGATTTCAGTGAGGCCAACCGGGTCAATCTCCATCACACTGTTCGTCTCTACGCCATCCACCACAGCTTTGTACTCATGGTCATACACCTGAAATGATATGAATAACCAGAAAAATCACACAATAACTCAGATTGTTAAAGAGATAATGAAATTCAGACTATTTTTAAATGATGGAGCCCAGCTACAATGTCTGTCAAAAATGCTTTGGGCTTTAACAACACTGTTCTGCCTGCATCTCAGATTTTTAATTCAAACAGGTCTGGATCTCACAGACAGCTGTTCTCTGAATGGAAAAAAAAACTCTTTGAGAGTATTTTAATACAGGATTAAAAACCTGGACATAATTTTCTTTGCCAAAAACAAATTTAAAAAGCAGCTTTAACAAAAAAGAAAAAGGGGGACAAAATAACTGCAAGAGAAATAGCAACTAACGTTGGTTAGTTGGACATCTTCATATCTTATTGAAAAGCAAAAGAAAACAGCTGGCATGCCTGAAATTCAAAAGTAGCTCATGTTAAATAAAAAAGCTGGTCAAAATAACTACATACCATGCTATAAATAGCATTTACCCATGTACAGATTTTTTTGTCACACTCCAATTTTCAGATCATCAAATAAATGTAAAATATCACACAAAGATAACCCAAGTATGCAAATACAAATATGTATATAAAATTTCTCTGTTGTGTTAGATGGTTTTATTGTGATAATAAAACCAGTCTGGAAATGGATGGGTCTAACTTTAACTGCTTGAAGACATTTGACACTTAGTAGAATACATCAAATCATCTGAATAAAAATGGATTTAATTTAAAATAAGCAATTTGCATTGTACAAATTTGCATGAAAAAATTAATAATTAATTCAATAACTATTTTTTAACACAATAGTTTCATTAAACCTTAACCATTGCATGTGTTACATTATACCTAAAAACTTTAAAGACAAGCAAGACATTCTTTTAGGGTGATCCAACTGTTTGATATGAAGGGGAGGAGGAAATTTGCTTTTTTAAAAAATTAGTTTTACTTTTAAGAAAAAAACACTTGTATTATGACTTCAGAGAAGACATCATGATTGTTCCCCTTCTAGGAGCTATTGTGTTGGGTGAGGGACCCAACACAATAGCCACACATTTATGGCAGCTCTGGCATTCCGTACAAAATGTCAACACTTCAACTGGCACACCACAGCAGATGCAGAGTGCTTGCAACAAGAGGAGGAAGTATTGGTGAAATATAGGAGTGGGGGGGGGCAAACTTTCTGTTTGGTGTAAAATATTGAGTCTTTTCAAGTCAAAGGGGTCAAGTCAAAGTCACAAGTCATTGGTGTGAAAGTCTAAGTCAAGTCCAAAGTTTTATTTTTGTTTGTTAATTTTATCTCACTGTTTAAATTGTTCATGTCATCAGTGTATTGAGTTGTGTGAAACCTAATGTGAAAAGAACAACAAATACCTGAATTATGCTATTTTGCTCTGTCAAGCATCGCAATTCTCTCCTCAGATAAATTAAAAAAAATTGATCCATGGCAATATTACTATGGCTAACCTGAGAATCATTTCTTCAGTTTAAATTTGACTTTTACTTCAAAATTTAGACTTTTAATCTGATAAAAAGTTTGCAAATCTACTTGACACTGTAGTAGTAACACCTCCTGGGTATAAAGCCACTGACTGTTGTTTCATGCTCTTCTCATCTACTTCCACAGAGAAACACCGACATCCTTCTGCTTTCCAGTTCCAACTACTTGCTAAAAAATATTAATTGTGAGCAGCTTTGAACCATAAGAGTTTGGCAATTTATTTTTATGCCTCACAATGTTATCTGAAATATAACAGCAGGAGGCAGAGAATTTTCAGAGTGACAAGAAAAATGTATTCCCATAAAATAATATTGATGCAGTGGAATAGTTTAAATAGCTTTAAAAGGTAAACCAGTATGGATAACAGTGGCCTGTTAAAGTAAAATATTTGTGTTTGCAAACTAAAAGGTCAAAAATGAAAATGGACTACTAGAACTTTGCCTCCAGAAATCAAAATAAAGACATTTTAAATCTCTGGTACAGTTGAGGTTTTCTCTCCAGTGTGTTGCCTTTAAGCGATGTTGTTTATCACAACCGCTCGCTTATGTACTGTTCTTGGACACGCATGGATAGCTCTTAAAATTCCCTGTCTGAAAAATGATTCATGCCCACCAGCTGAAAATATGCTATTAATATTTATGTGAGGGTTGTGTTATGATGAGAAATATATTGCTGGGTTCATCTTCATCTGTCTCAGTGGCAAATCAGAGCCTCGCCAATGAGACGCATGATTAATGAACACACTCAGATGGGGAGTCCATCAGGATTTATATCCCCCATCAGAACCATCTCAATGTCCTCAAACGCTCTAATGCAAAATTAGCTTTCACTCTAAGCTCCTTTTCTTGTTCAGTATTTAACATGTTTTGTGTTGGCTTGCTTTTACATGGCATCTTGGAGATGTAGATCTGCCACATTACATACAATGATCACTTCTCTTTTTCTGTTGGGGAGAAAAAAGTAATGATGACCAAATGGGATATAATTCCTAATGGAAGATCACTGTCAGAATGGCACAAGCCAATAAATCTCGGTTAAAACGGATTGCAGCAGCCCAGGCTCTGAAAAGAAGTAGAATCTAAAATTGTCTGGAAAAGGCAAATTAAGATGGGCTTGAAATTTAAGCATCAATTGAGCAGTTATAGATAAAATTGGGGCTATTAAATCTCCTGAAAATCTGTGTGGTGCATTAAAGTCCTATTTGGGAATTTCTTTTGTATTAACATAAAGGTGGGAGTGAGGGAATAGGTTTTGGAGGCTTATTGATTTATACTAAAACAGTGAATTACATTTTCAGCAGGCTATCTTGTCTGATGAAAATCCAACAGCGAGAATCTCCCCACCACACCGGGTTGAAATAGATAATAATGTATTACAACAGTTTGACTTAAACTGGTTCAATAGCTAAAGCTGCTGCTGTGCACAGTAATTGGCATTCTGAAAATAGAAATGAATAGCCTTTGTAAGGCCTCTTTTTATGCTTATACTCAAGCACATAGGAAAAACCTTCAGTGTGATTTATGCCACAATGTGTAGAAGCCTTTTCACCACAGTGTAGTATTTTGTGCATTGAGAACGGTCTATTTGAACAGTTTATGAATAGTTTTTGTGCACATATTCCAATATCTGCATAAATAAATCTACATTCAGAAGAGAAAATGTTTTTGAAATTCAAAGAAACTACAATTTGTCAGTCTGTAAGTTTCTTTCCTTCACTTTATAACAAAAATACTTAAAAATAATAAAAACACCCAAACCTCGTCCCCATCCAGAAGGAAAATCTCAAGATGCAATTTGACATTCCATCCATGTCCATTCAAACATCCCTTTCCTCAGCAAACTTCACCTGCTCTTTCTGGGAAATCCAAAGATCCTCTCAGGCCAGAATAGGAACATCCCTCCAGTGAGTTCAAAAAGCCCAGAAGGCGTCCTTACCAGACACCTGAACCACCTCAACTGACCCCTCGCAGAGTCGACACCTTAATGTAGTGGAGGGGCTGAGTACTCCTCCTGGGCATTGTGCTCCTTATGTAAAATTGAACCTCAGAGGTAGACCACCATACAAATAGATGCACCTCTCTAGGGTTAAAATAAAAAGGACAGCTAACATCTATGCAGACCCCACACATCCTTTTACATTCAGGTCAGCGCTATAGAACACTATTTGCAAAAACTAGCTGCCACAGAGACA
The DNA here is from genome assembly GCA_014839685.1 of Anableps anableps. Classification (NCBI taxonomy): domain Eukaryota; kingdom Metazoa; phylum Chordata; class Actinopteri; order Cyprinodontiformes; family Anablepidae; genus Anableps; species Anableps anableps. The sequence continues at coordinate 28,896,921 of CM026074.1, read as the reverse complement.
GCTTCCAGTCCCAGGCTATCTCTCTGATGAACAGAATGAACACCTTACACCTGAGCTGTCATTTCTCTGCTGTGATACAAAATAAGCATCTTTGCTTTACCACAACCTGCCTTTCTTTACTTTGTATTAAGAAATCCCTGCACATACACATACTAGCATACTATTCCTTTCATCTTTTATTTTATTTCCTTTAAATTGTCTGATGTCTGTAACGCTTGAAACTGATGTCAAATTCCTTCTTTGTACACATATTAGTCGTTAAAGCTTATTCTTATTCTAATTTGGGAAAACAGGGCACTTTCCTGAAGCCATGCCTTGGGAGAGCTGAGTGGCAAATACCTGTGGGACGAACCTTGTTTCCTGTGGTTCGACTGGGCTAAGCCTGAAAAAACATAACAGGAAGCCCCCTTCACGTGGGCCCACCAACAACTGGGATGGATGACAAAATTAAGTGTGACGTGAGCAGGGTGGCAGACATAATCTGGCTAGATTATTATATTGGACATATACTAATATAATAATGAAGCTGCAGAGGCAACTGATTGGACACCATACTTGGAAGAAGAAATGGGAATATTTGCCTGATGCAAAGGCAATAATGTTATCACACTCTAACCAGGCTGCAGGCATCCCAGGTACCCTAATTTATTGAAACTTTTGGATTCATAGCTGAGTTTATGCAGCCACATCTGGCTGCAACAGACAGGAACCCATCAAAGATCTGAAACAAACAATACACAGCTTCTGGAGGACAAAAAACAGACTCAAATCACAACTGCACACATCCAGATAATCAGGAGACTGAAGTTGTGAGTTCTTCAGGTTGCACTTTTAAACGAACAATGAATTTAATAGCACAGTCAAGCCCTGCCATCATACTCTATGATGAGGAGAAGAGGACAGTCTGTAAAAATGTTGTGCTTTTGTGTGATTATAATAGTATTGGATAGTAAAAACTTCAATACAATCTGCAGGAAAATCTCTCATACTTCAAGAGGTGTCCAAGAGGTTACAATTTAATATTTATGGTCAGTGACATGTATAACATTTGATGCATATTTCAGAAAAAAATATTGTTATAACACTACAGTTACTGAGAGCAAGATAGGACACAGACATGCATGGCCAGTGGATCAACAACAGGAAGAACAGTCAAAGTCAAAGAACAGTCTGGTGGTGCAGCAGCAAACAAGGCTGGCATCAACAAATCAGCAGAGAAATGCTGAGAATCTCATTCTACACCTGATTGAATATGATTGCATATTACTTTCTGCTAGTCAACTGTGAATGAGACAGTGATTGTGACAAATGAATAAACCAGATGATGCAAATAAATTAATGCAAACTCTACTCCCGTGCTCTGCCCAAATTAGCGCTTTGCTCCACTTTCCTGCATCGGCCACATTTCACAGGTTTTCTCACCTCAGTGGCAGCAGAGCTAACGTCGTCTGACGTAATTTGGAAAACAGTTGGGCCACAGATTTAGACAAAATAGAACCTGTGGATGAGTCCAAGCCTGAAGCAGAATTTCAAAAACAGATCTATAGACAGGAGCAGCAATTTCTTTGAAGTAAGAGATAATGAAAAGACTTTTTAATACAGAAATTTTGTGTAGGTCTGTTCACAAGGAGCATAACCCACAAAAAGTTATTGCTAAAATAGCTGGCTATTCAGAGAGCGCTGTGTCTATTAAAATGAATGGAAAGTTGAGTGGAAGAAAAATGTATGGAAGAAAACGGTGCACAAGAAACTGGGACAGCCACAGCCTTGGGAATATTGTGAAGTTTAGTCCATTAAAAAAACAAGAATCAGATTTGATGATAATAATTTCACTTACAATCCAAATAACTTGATCTGCATGTATTATTTTTTTCTATTCAAACACTCACTTTCGCTACTGGTGCAGTTCTGCAGCCATTAAATGTGCAACAAGCAATAAATTGTGTGGGAAACATTCAGAAAATAAGTCATGATGATTCATTCTGAGGTGTAAACGGTATAAAATCTGCTTCAGGACATTTTAAACTATATCAGCTAAACATTTTCTCCAGGTTGTCTTTTTGATGTTATTAATTAGGGTTACAAGAAAGATGTGTGAAGTACGACAAAGAGAAAAATCATGGAAGATGTTAAAGTGAATTATTAAATATTTGCTTCAAATATTTGCTTCAAAGCATTGTCATCATTTATAAGTTCAAACAGCAGACAAAAATCAGAATTAACAATACTTCTCTGTGGGAAGCTTTTGACTCTTAAATCTTCTACCACTCTATGTTAAAATTAATCAGGCTGAAATACCCTTGCTGGAAAACTGTCTCAGATTCTGGTGTTGTCCACCAGAAGATGCCTCTAAACAGTCAAAACCATCATGAACATATAGGAACAAACTAGAGAATCTGACAAATAATGACTGGACTGAGGAGTATAAATACTGAGGAGGTGATTAGTGGAGTGGAAACAAATGCATGATTACTGTGAAGAAGTATCTAAACAGAGCACGGCTGAACACACTGAGCACCTAGGAAAAGCAAAACAGTGAAGACAACAATAATAAAAACCACTAACAACATAAATCACAGGCTTCACTAAACACTAATATACAATAAATATGAAATCAACAAAAAATGACAGAACTCAACAACATAATTGAAATCCTTCATTTAAAATGCCAACATCTCTCTCACACCCGTTACTTTGCAAAAAAGCTAAAAAATAAAGTAATTTATCCACAAATAAACAGTACATAATAATATTTTCAAAGGAGCTGGCATGTCTAGAGCAGACACCAGTGAGTATGATGCAAATGTTGGCATCACAAATGGAGTGATGTATCACAGGCAGTTTCCAAAGCATCCAACAGTTGAGCTAAACAAGTGAAGGTCACCCGTCACCTTCACTTGTTTGGGTATTTGCAATAAATTACATAAGAGTTTAAATAATTAACTAAACCTAATATTACAAATGGCACACTTTTGAAAATTAGCTGCACCCTATGCAACCATTCAAAGGCTTTATTTGTTGCATCAGGTGTGCTTGAGATAGAGCACCTGAAATAAATGTTTCATTGCATGTCGGAAATATGTAAAGAAAAAGTCAAGAATATTTTCCAAAAAGTTAAAGGGGAGCCTTGCACAAACAAAGAACATGATACAAAATGAGAAAGGCCCTGACTGTTTCTAGAGATGCAGTTTGAAGTATAGTTTGCAAGGTTAAACTTTAAAGGAACAGTGGTTACACTGCCTGGGTGTGGCAGAAGGGGAAGCTGAAACCAGATTCCTGAGGGGTCAGGTGGTCAACAACCCTCGACTGACTCCAAGAGACCTGCAGCAAGGCTTGGGAGCAGCAGCCACTGAAGTTTTAGTTTCCACAGTAGGAAACATGCTAAACACTGATGCCATGCCAGAACTTCAATATGTTAGGGCTGGACAATAAATCAATAACAATATATATTGTGATAAACATGTGATCAGTATCAATAGATAATACATCTGATAGAACGTTCAATAATTTAACTGAACTTCCAATCCAGAACTGCACGGCATTCTGGGGGATGTAGGCTGAGGAAAGGCTTTAGCCGCTCAACCTCTCACAGCTCAGCTAAGATAGGTTGGTGGCATCAACTGACTCACTCAATCTTGGGTTACCTAGCAACAACCTGTTGTGTAACTTGCATAGCAGCAGTTTCAGGTTGAGACACCGTGCCTCGTAGGGTCATTCCACCAGTTTGGCAGTATTGCAGATATTTAAAACAAAAAAACTAATCAATAATAACTGATATCAACTGATATGAAACGCTATACGTTTTTCAGCCATATTTTCCAGCCTTACAATATGTATAGGCTACCACTAATGACCAAAAAGCACAAGACAAGTGCTCACAGCTCTGCAAATGACCCAAGGAGGTTTGGGGATTCTGTGCTGGAGTTATTGATGAAAACTACAACTTTTCAGGTCTCTGGATCCGCTGTATGTCTGGAGAAGGAACAATGAAAATTTAAAAGAACAGCATGCTTACACTGTAGCATGGCAGTGATGCTCAGTGATGAACGTCTAGCATGCGGACAGGAACATGGATTCACTTGAGTAAAAGGAAAAGCTTTAAGAAAATGTCCTCCCATCTGTGAGAAAGTTTGAAGGTGGGTGATCACTGTTCCTTCCAGCAGGACAACATCCAAAGCGTATCTGAAAGTTCACTAAGACTTGGTCTCAGAAGACCTCCAAGGAGATGCAAGAGCGGCCATCAAGGTTGCTTAACTTGAACTCTGGTGGTAATTGTAAAGGTCTGTGGCAGCAGGCTAAACCCAGGAATTAATTATTATTTTAATGAGCTGGAGGTCTTTGCCCATGAGGAGTGGGCTGTGATTCCTTAGGAACGCTGCCAGAAGCTGGTGCCTGGCTATGAATCACTTTCACAGCAGGTCAGAACAGCAAAAGGTTGCACTACTAAGTAGTAAAGATGCTTGTCGTAATTTTGAGTCTGCCATGGTCAGACTTTTTGTTGAATTTGAAGAAACCACTGTAATGTTAGTTATGCAGAGCTACTTATTATGTTATTCTTTCATTTGTTTATTGGAAACAGCTACTTGTACATTTTGCTAATAACTCTAACTTGACATTGGGCTGAAAAAAATTAGGTGCACATGTAGACTTAATGGACAGCATCACCACAACACAAGATAGCTTGTTAGGTTTACATGAGGCAACTGTATCAAGTAGTTCCTTTGCATGGGAGACATGTAGATATTGGAACCAATCTGTACAGATTTATTTCCTGTTTAAAATACTCCCACTGAGTCTTTTACTTTTTATTTCAGTGTGTAATGTACAAAGAAACAGTGGTATTAATGTTCAAGGCTATCATGTCAGTATCTCATTCTGGCCAATTCCTATTGTACTGAGGCCAGCCCTTTCTTTTTGACTCAGGATTTATCTGTAAAAATATTTTATTTTTATACACAAAGACCACGATCTGCAATCATGTTTTCTAACTTCTAAAAATGTAAAAAGTTTACTTCAGTAATGAAGTATTTCATCACTACGTCGATAAATTGATATATGATGGTTTATATATCCTCAGTCTAGGCCATTAGGCATGGTTTTTGATGCTTATAGTTATAAAGTAAGAAATAAATACCTGAAATCAGAACACAGTTACTGAAGAGATACATTTCTCCCTGTACATAAATATTCTTTTCTATCATTAAAAACTTCCACTAAAAATTTTATTCTCAGAGTGCATTTTCTCCTCCCTTAGCCTTCATTTCTGTAACTCATATTTTAAAATAAACTGTCTTCTTTGGTACATCTGACCATTCTTTGAAACACTCCATAGCCCACCAAAAATCACAGCTCTTGATTTCTAGAATTTGACATTTTTGAATTCAAACGAGTTTCCTCTTTACATGTGAAGTTTCTCACTGCAGCTGTAAGCAACAGCCTCTCATCTCAAGTTCAGTGTCGACTCCCAAACGTCTCACCAGCCTTACAACTTCTAAGAGCATGCTGAAGTGCAAAAACAAATCTCAGGGATGGTTTATAAGAAACACCAGGAAGACAACAATATGGTGGTGTATTAGGATGGACAAAACTGAGAGATGTACATGAACACTTCAAAGTTGCACTGAAAGCAAACGTACTTCGTTTCAAACGTAAAGTGAAAGGCACACTGGATGAAAAAGGAATATTTCGAACAGAATTACGTGATTCATTTAAAAACCTTCCTTCAAGGGTTTATGATTGCCCTCAAGAACATCTTGCATCATAAGACACCTCCGACTTTTTCAGAGTACAAGATAAAGAATTCAGATCTGCACCAGAAAGAGAAACATTCAGGCTCTGGAGCAAGAAGCCTTCATATACAAAGCCTTGTTTATTTCCTCTGTTCAAGGTTTCTATCTGAAGTGGTTCTTAACAACCCCCACCTAGAAGGTTTCAAGCAAAGACTCACAGGGAAAGGGAACGAATGAGTAGCGGCAGGCAGAGCCAGTCCTGGAGGTTGCTTGTGTGAATGGGTTGTGGTGTGGCACCCGAGGACATTAAGCAAAGGTCATGTAGATGTTGTTACAGGTGAGTGGCTCGCAGTTGGCTCTGGCTTTGTGTGTGTATGTGTGTGTATGTGGAGGAGGCAGTCGTGGGAATGAGAGAGATGAGCTGATGACAATATGTCCTCTTAGCTGTCCTTGAGGGTTAGAAGAAAAAGGCTCCAGTCAGGCGGAACCGGATGCCTGTCACTCATGGCGGGGTGGTAATGGCCGTGGAGGCTGTCGAGGGGGTGGAAGGTTGGAAGATGAGGGGGTGAAAAGATGGCATGGGGGCGGCACATTGCACATGGCCTCCTGGGAGCCATAGGCAGCACTGTGATAGATCGAGGTGGGCAGCAGCTATGACAGTCTAACCACCCAACGTTGTGTCCTTTTGGTTTTACTGCTTTCCAAGCCTTTGCTGGTCTGAAAACAGAAGCAGATGTACAACTTTAAAGTCTGACTGACAAAAAAAAAAAAAAAAAAAAAAAAAAAATCACAAAATCAGGCCTTCTGGGTCAGTATTCAGAAAATAACCTACTGCGAAATATAATATTGGCAACAAACAATAAAAAAATAAGGGCCATAATTACTTAGAGCATATTAAATATGTTAGTATATGTTAGTATATTAAAGGCATTATTTGTAAGTGAACAAAATATCTGCTTCAGCATCTTTAAATTGTAGCCCATTGGGTTCACAGAAAAAAAATGAAAGTACGGCATTTGTTTTCCAACATATCCAGTAATTGCAGTCCAGTTAAATGCTACAACACAGCAAAGTTCACAATGAAAGCTCCTAGGTAAAGTAGGAATGTACCAGTACACGCTCTTCTTACGCAAAAATATATTAGTTTCATGGTAATACAGCAAACATTTACAATGTAAAAGTATGAAATGTAATCTGATTGCTCTTGTTATAAAACAAAACTGCAGGTATTGCTACTGCTGCTAAAATAACATCTATTGCTACTAGCATCACAGTAGCTTTAAACAGACTGTTTTTATTGTTGTTTTTATGTCGTTCATCTAAATCTTGAGAAAGAGAGTGAGGTGACAAGGGTTACAATGACTTTATGTTGTGTCCTCACTGTCATTTACAGAGTAATATATATATATATATATATATATATATATATATATATATATATATATATATATATATATATATATATATATATATATATATATATATATATATATAATAGCATTACTCTGTCTCATGCTACACTATGTAAATGATTTATCTGCACTGATCAAAATTCATTTGTGTCAGCATGCTGCAAGCTGTAATTGGCTGACCTATTAAACCTCCTTTCTATAATGAGGTTTTTACGCAGAAAGTAAGTTTATGTTTAATTAATAGTTATAAATGTTTCTGACTGTTTTTAAGCTTGCCAGTATTGATTTAACTTGACTTCACTCAGAGGTTTAAGACAGCTTTTGAAGGACTTAAAATATATTACATTGCATATGCTACCGAGTCAGGGTCATAGAAAGGTTATCCTGCAGTGTTATTTTTCAAAAACTGTGTATCACTGTGCACTACTGTAGTGCAACCAGCTCATGTATGCTATATATGGAAGCATTGCTTTAAAATTTAGTTTTGTTTAATTTAGACCAAACAAGTTTCCTTTCTTCAAACAGCTTGACATTTTGAAAAAAAGCTCACCAAGAGCAGGCAACCCAAAATATGTTATACAAACAAGACAACAGCAAGATTATCTGTGATATCAGACAATTAGTGTACTACTAAAACAGTGAAATCAGCTTCTGTGTTTTAGTAGAACTCAATAATACAACCAGATTCCCAAAATCTTAAATTAATCTGAATTGTCCTCTACATCAATCTGATGCTTTAATTCCACATTTAACACCTTGCAAGGCATTCATAAAGAAAGTTTTTTAATGCAACACAAATTCGCTTTAGCTCTGGTTACCTTCACAAGTCACTGAAAGTTTCCTGAATGTTTGTATTTGAAGTGTTTCTAGCTTTTTTCAGATAAGGCCAAAGAGCAAATATCTTCTTTGAAACTCTTAAGCTATTAATGGTCTCTTTAACCTGATCAAAGATGTGCATTTATGTTTTATTTCTGATTCATACAAACTATATGTTCAGCACTTTTTATTCTCACTTAAAAACCAACAGGTTTTCAGTAAAATAACACCAAGAACTGAGGGCATTTTACACAGGGTATAGTGCAAGCTGGAAGGTCTGAAAATTTCTTTAGTCTTTTTTTCAGCTTTCTCAAGGTTTGAAGAATCATAGAAATTATCACCTCTGAAATGTCAGTCAGCTTTTTTTAACCTTCCTTAAAAATCCTAATGAGTCAATTAAAGCCCAAGAAACCAGTAGAGCCACAACACTTTCCATGTTTCAGTATTTTGGAGTTCATTAAAAAGCAACACCCCATTAACATTTGAAAAAAAGGCAAAATCTTTAATGCATGTTTACTTCTAGGACTGTAATACCTCATTTTATTTCAAAAAGCATAAACAGGATCTTTAATAAGGCTAACCTTTCAAATAAAGATGAAATACGTATTACATCAAGCATGTCCTCCTATCATGTTTTTACATATTCGTGTTTTTTTTGTCCATTCACTGACACACATAATGGTTTGTTTGAGTTGCGAGATGATAAAGTGCATTTGAAGATCAGAGAAAGTACATTAATACTTGACTTTGTGAAGGCATTGTGTTAAAAAAAGAGCCTCACCTTGTTATCAATGACAGTACAACGCTCCCACTCGAGTTTTTAAATGAAACACTTATCCATATTTGCAGCAGAAGACATTGTTAAAGGATTCTTGAGGAAATTCCAAAATGCCACTCTCAATAAACTCCAGATAGCCGTGCTGCACGGGTGCTGAGTCACTCTGAGTCTGACATCTCTCTGCTGCGGTATTGTTGTTTATGTAACATCAGCCAGGTGAGAAGCACTGATATTTATTTACTGCACCTTTCATTGCTTTTATTTGTCTGAATGTCCAGAGTTTCCATCTGAGAAATGATATTGTTGCAGCATGTTGCAGAAAAAAATCGAGACACACTGCAGCTCAAGCATCACATGTCTCATAAATGATTTAAGTGACTCTGCTGTGTTTGTCTCTTAGGTGTAGAGGGAATCGTCTCACGTCTTATTGTTTTTTACTGCAAAGCTTAAACTCAAGAAGTGGGCAGAGTTCGTTGATCACCTCAGCCTGCCTCCCAGTGATGCAGAGGAAACTTTATTTCTCTTGACTGCAGATTCTTGGCTCTTCGGAAGCCTGAAACTCAATTTCTTCGAATCTTCAGAGCTCATTTGTTCTTACACAGATACTTCTAGAGTGCCTTTGTGAAAGTATTAATGCAAGCCAAAGTAAAACATAGAATCTGGTACCAGAGTTCTGTGATTCTTACAGACCTAAAAGTCTTATAAAGTTCTATTGCTAAACAATATATATTTTTTAGTTTTGTCAGTTTATTTTTTATCATGGCAATATTACAGATAACAATCAAACCATGTTTTGTCAGCATCTTACCCCCTCACCTACACAGGTGGAGGTGTGGCATGAGGAACAAATTTCCACTAAACAGGTTTTGTGAAACCTTCTGATAAAATGAGGAATTACTCTGTTATTTGCCTTTCCAAAACAAACATGTGCTCAAGTCTTATTCTACAAATGAATTTCAGTTAAAACAAAGAAACTACAGACCCGAGCAGACTGTTGCATCTGGCTGATTCACAGGAAATGTGGACCCAACAAGAGAGCTGTGAGCTGAAGCAATCAAAAATAATTATAAAATTCCTTATGCAGTCTGAAAAAGTATGGGATAGATTAGCAAATTTCTAGGTCTGAATAAATGAAGAAAAATGTATTTCCAGAATTTATTCTTTATCCTATTCTTGAAAATAAGAGCCGGCAACTCCAGTCTTTGAGTGCCACTGTCCTGCAGCCCCATCCATCCATCCATCCATCCATCCATCCACCCATCCATCCATTAAAACTGCTTGTTCATCCATCCATCCATCCATTAAAACTGCTTGTTCATCCATCCATCCATCCATCCATCTGCTTATCCATCCATCTGTCTGTCTGTTCGTCCATCCATCTTATTATCATCCATCCAAAAGCCATAAAGGGGACACAGCTATCAGGTAGAGGGTGCTGTGGTCATATGAGCCCAAACTGATCATTTGAGCTTATTGCAAATTGCTATGTGTGACAGAAAACTAACACCTTGAAGACACTGTCCCATGTTTTGAAACATGGTGGTGGCTGCATCATGCTGTTGGGATGCAGGAACAGGAAAGTATGTCAGAGGTAGTGCAAAATGTGATGGCGCTAAATGCAGGTCAGTCAACAAAGTAAACCTGCTCGAAGCTGCTAGAGATTGACCTTCCAGTAGGATAACCACACTAAACATACAGTCAAAGCTGGAATGATATGGTTTAATATGGCAAAGTTCAAAGTCCAAACCAAACCTAAAGACTTTCAGCTATAACTGCAGTTGATGGTTCTCCAAGTTGCTGACTCAAGAAGGCTGAATCCAAATGTTTGCCCCAGGTTTTAGGTTTTTCTAAAAATAAAATGCAAAAATCATCCTTTCCCAGTAAACAACTATGTGCTACTTTGTGTTGGTCTATCACATTAAAGCCCAATAAAACACAGTGATATTCATGTTTGTAATATAACAAAATGTAAAAAGAAAAGTTATGGAAGCATGAATACTTTCATAAGACACTATGAGAAGAGTTAATGTCTCCCAAGCCCTCTGGTATTAGTCTGGGTAGCAATGCTTTTATTTTTTAAAGAGTTTTTCTTCTTCTCAAGGGTAAAAACGGGACATAGCTGTCACACATTGAAAATGTTCACCACAGAAGAATAACCTTTTTACAAAGCAACAAACAGTCACTGCCAGAATAATTAATCCTCCCCTATAATACAGACAATGAAAGAGAAACACAAACACACACCAGAGTTTACCCTGAATGCAAAATTATTACAGATATTAAAACAAATACAGGAGAATTTACTGCAATAGAACACATTTGGCTGTGATAAAAGTGGAGACAGGCTCCAGTGGAAATATTACTTCAAAATGAGGATCCACAAAGGACATAATTACAGCTGGCATTGAGCCCCCACCCAGAAACAGCAGTACAGATGGCCTTCTCACATGTGAACACATGCTTCTTGGTACCATGTGTTGTGCATATTTATGCATGTGTTTTCCCTTGTTAGGTGATTTTTAAAAATCAAATATGAAACAGAGAGTGGAGGGTGCAGAGATTTGATTGTTTGTTGTCTTGCGACCATAGGGATTATGCTTGTGGACACTGATTACCAAGCCTGTCAAGTCTCAAGGTCTAGTGAATTTGGATAAATGAAGTAGGAATGCTTTGCAGCTGCCATACGCATGCAGGCTGGTTTCTAGGAATGCCTGCTGAACATGAGCGTCAGCGTCTGGACAGACGCCAGCACGGGAAAATTCAATTTAGAAAATACTGGTCAGTCACTAATGCGTCATCAACTTAGTCAGAACAGGGTAAAATGAGCCCACTGGCAGAGCATGACATTAATCTCACTGAAGTCAGCCTGACAGAACATTACAGTATTCTGCTACATGTTGCAAACTGAAGTAATGCAATATGAGCTTGTACAGCAGCAATTTTATCATCACTCAGTCTTTTGTAAATTTTCCCTCTGTCTTAGAGTCCCTTCAGTATATACAGCTGAGACCAGATATTTACATACACTGGATAAAAAGAAATAACCATTTTTTTCCCTCACTGTTTGACATTAAATCTGACGAAACTTTTCATATCAGCCTAGGTCAGTTAGGATGTTTAGATCAGTTAGGATTACCAAAAGTATCTTTATTTACTAAATTCGAGAAATATTTTTTCAGATCAATTTTGTGACATTCTTCAAATTTAGAAGCGTACATCATTTCCTTACTATTTGGCAGAGTTACTGTTGAAATTGTATGACTTCTTTAAACATTTTGGATATCCTTTCAAAATCTTCTCACAATAGTTTGCCAGAACTTTGGCCAACTCCTCCTGACAGAACCAGTGTAACAGAGAAAATTTTATAGACTGCCTTGCTCACATATGCTTTTTCAGCTCTTCCCAAAGATTTTCTGAAGGAGTGAGATCAGGGCTTTGTTATAGCCACTCCAAAATATTGATTTTTTTTTCTCACTAAGCCACTTTGTAATTAATTTGTGGATATTATAAGGTTCATAGTCTATTTGGAAGACCCAGGAATTCCTAAGCTTTAATGTTCTTCCTGATGTATTGAGATGTTGCTTCAATATTTCCACATAATCTCTTATATATTTTCCTCAACCTCTCTATCATTATTGTGACATTTAGCCAATTTTTAATTCTACTAACCTAAAACATGACATGTTTAATTCATCATCAGAGAGTGAGAAAAAAAAAAACTCATGTGCCTTGTGTTTGGTGTGATGTGTTTATATAATATATGTACAGAAAAACAGTTAAAACTTTAGTTTAAAGATACAAAAAACAACAACAACAACAACAACAACAAAAAAAAAAAAAAACGGGCCTAAAAGCTCCTAACTTTGCAACCCAAACTTGTCTCTTTCTGTTCATGAAGTTCTATTTATTCACTAACAGTTCCTGTGACAGCAGTGAGGTGACCAGCTGTGCAGGTGGACTGATCCAATTAGTGCTGCTATGTTTATCACAATCCAAGTTTGTCAGACCAGAGGAATAAAGTCTGTAGTTTTCCTTCAACTCTGTTTGAGCTCCACAATTTAAGCCAAGACATTAAGCTGGTTGTTTGCTCATAAAAAGTGGAAAACTTAACATTTTATCTTGAAATAATATTCTGTGGATTTTCCTCAATCAGTCAATCAATCAATCATTCAATCAATCAATCAAGCAAGCAACCAATCAATGCTTCATATAAATATAAGGGGGAAAGCCAACACTTTTAATTGCCTGCAGGTCTTCAGGAAGGCTATTCTAGGAGTGAAAATGAGACCTCACAGTGAATTTTTGTTCTCACTTGTTCAATCAGTGATGTTTTTCTCCATTTTTTTGTTTTGAACTAGATATTTTCTAAAACTAAGGCAAATTTCTGCCACCATTGTGATTAAGCTTTGACAACCTGAAGTGTGACTACAATGATATTTTGACTATAACTACCAATAAAAAATACCAGATCTTTTCCACATATTGAAAGCTGGCAGAAAAAAATTGTAGAAAACACTATTTCCATAAAACAGAAGTACAACAATATTTATGCTTGGACTCACATGTAAAATTGTGTGATTTATGTGGAGCAGAAGAGATGAGAAAGTGAATTTACAGCTTCCTTTTCAACATTTTTCTCTTTAGTTCTTATTTTCTGCCCTTTAAATTGATCTTAAATTGATGTTGCTCTACCACTGTCAGTAAATATTGCTTGAAGCAAAAAAACAAAACAAAACAAAAAAACAATCCATATGACTAAATATAGGTATGGTCTGGAGTCAAGGTATCATTCACAATTGCGTTTAATGCCTGACCCAATTTCACTGGTGAAACCTGACGGCCAGCTCAGCATTCTGTCTCATGAGATATCAATCTTCAGTGTTTTGTTTTGGAAAATGGTCTCAGACCTGTCAAATTTTCAGCTTGGTATAATCTTTCATAACGTCAACAGAAATTTCTGATTCAGCATCTGATCAACGCAGAGCCCACGACATGCCAGCCTCCTCGTACCATGTTGTACACCTACGCATGTATTTAAATAAGACACTATATGCAACCATTTTCAAGGTAAAATAAATTCCCAAGGTCTTATAGAAGTGTCTGAGACATACTTTAACTGTCTCTCTAATTCTTCTTTGTATTTTGTTTAAGTTTTAGCACCTAACAGAGGGAACAATGGCTTCTGATGAGATTTACTGATTGTTATTGTGATGGAGACTTCTGCTATGCAAGCAGAGTGCACTTAATGAAAATAACAATAAAAAAGAAGACAATAAAACTGATTTGTTCATTGGGGTAAAAAAACTTTTGACAAAGTTCTGTATGAGCATTCGTAGCTAATTTTTCTGAAAGTAATCAAAGACAAAACAAAAGCAGACAAGTTCACACTTCTGAGGAACAATAAATGGTGCATGATTTGAAGTTAAACTAACACTGAGATAAAGAGTGAGTGCTTTCTGAACTTTTTTTTTTTTTTAGTCTGAGCTGGGATTGAGATGTACTTCCTCTCCGCAAAACTCCACGTACATTTCTAAATCTATGGGTCTTAAAACTAAGTGACAGGCTCTAGTTTCTAAGATACTTTGAGCTGGCTTTGACTTCAAGTAACACAGTATATTTTCCTAAGCAATGAAAAAGAGAATTCACTTCATAATATGTGCCCTTTAAGTATCCAACGTACCAACAGACTGCAACAGTTATGTCTGCTCCAATGGGTGTGCACAGAGTACTGTTTTTTCAAACATAATGGCCCTGTGGAAGCAAAGTGTAGAATATAATAAGCTGTAATTGTTTCACAACTGCCTCTGGCTATTTTCTTGATCTAAAAGCTTTGTTGGTCTGAAAGTTTTAGTTCATCAGCAGCATGCATCTAATCTGATCTTTTGCATGTTTTTGGTACTGCTGCTAGTTTAGCTACTGTTCAACATCTGCCAGCTTTCCAGTTATTAAATGAATTTGAGTTACTTTTGTTTTCAGTTGCTTTGGTTTTTAAAGGCTGCATAGAAACCCAAATGAGACCAGACAGTGCAGTTGTCACATGTTGGTGCTGCTACAGGCATTTTCAGTCTTACTAAACCAAACAATTAGCTGGAGCTTCGTTTTTTTTCTTTGCTTCTGCTTAAATAATGTTTTATGCTGTAGTAATGAAATTAGCCAACATTCTCCTATTATAAAAATCTTTTAGAAAGCTATTATTGGCCTTTCCATTGTTTTTCAAAGGGGCTAGCTTATTTTAAAGCGCACTAATCTGACAAAAATTCAACTATATTGGCATGATATCATCCCAGGTTTGTCATCTGCATATCCAAGATGCAAAGCTACCATCTCCATGACATCACTTAATTAAGATCTGGTAAAATTGAATCAGTGCTCAGTTTAACTTATGTATACCTTTCAGTAATGTTTTTTTCTGCACTTAGTTTTGAAGTTTTGGTGAAACCAGGTCTCAAAATAACATTATTTATGTTACCCTCTCCTTTTATGAAGGTATATTTAGCCTCCAAAATACATACACTTAGAATTCAGAAAATATGAAGAATTGTCATCCTCCAATTATAAAACCGAAACATGTAGTTGGTGCTTTTGTCTGGAAGCTGTAAACATGCGCCCAGGCACTGTATAATGAAAGGACTCAAAGTTAGAGTCCTGCTCCAAATATAAACATTTGTAAGGCCCTGAAACATTCCTTCATTGTAATTAGTCTAAGCCTCTGTGTGGTTATGTTGTATATGGAGGTAAATAGCTGGATGTAAGTAATTAAGAAGCCATTTGCCTTTTTTTAATCCCCAGGAAGTTCTATCAATAGTACCAACAAACACCAAAGGGATATTTAAACAGAAAACTCTCTGAATTACCCACTTTCCTACTTTTTAATGACAGTCAATTTTGATCTCCGTAAATGCTTTGAAGTTAGTGTACACCTCAGCTTGAACTTGGATGTCATACAAAACTCACAGTTGGTTTATATGGTGTATTTAGCATTAAATTGGAAGCTAAAACTAGGTTAGCGTAAGGTTAAAGTGCTTTGGGAATTCCACAAGCAATTACTTAAAGCATCAATTTGTTGTTAAAATGTTTTGCAGCTTCTAATGCCAAAGGCTGTTTGAGCAAAATGCTAAGGTCGCTAGCCTTTTAAAGAATAAGCTACAACATGTCAAGATGCAAAAGTTTAATGGAGCTATCTTCCTGAAGCACATTAACTGTTAAAAACAAACAGCCACTAGTAATGTGCCTCGCATGTACCTCTCTTCTCAGCCAATTCTGTTTTCTGACAGGGTTTTTTTTTGTTTTGTTTTAGCAGATAATTTGCCAACACAAAGCTCGTCGCCACCCTTGGATATTTCAAGCAGAGCTGGAGTTTAGTCAAAGAAACATGCATAACCATCTGAAATAGCAAGTCACTCACCCCCTGGTCGCCCCATGGGAGAGACTGCGGTGGCTGCTAACAATGCAAAAAAAAACATGAAAGGGTCTTCATTGGAGACAGTTTTTGGCTTCTAGGGAAACATGGTGGTGCTACATTACTCATTTCAAACTAATAAAAACAAAATGATGCAAATTTTTAGGAGGAAAAATAAAGTCATCACTTTTATATTGCATGCTCACTATTAGTAACCGAAACAGAAATACAATGACAAAAATAATCCTTCCTTCAGTTCTTTGACAGAATAGAAAGTCTGGGGTTAACATCAGTCTTTCTCTTTGTTTGTGACAGCCCAGGTCTGAAAATGTATCACTCAGTGAGAGGCTTATGAATTCAGTGACATTATATGGCAGAATGAAGTCATTCAGGCCTCTACCTACCAATTAATCTCAAAGCAATATGTTGTGTTTGCTGCTCCTTGAAAATCAAAAGTCAGAGTTGTTTTTGATCTAATTTAGTTTTGTCATTAACTGTTGCTTCTTTTTAGCAGTTATATAGTTGAATTATCCAGGAATGGTAGGTGAGATTTCCTTTTTTTTGTTAAATGTATTTGTTCCCTGGTTTGTTTTAGTCTTTGCTTTATGCTTCCTTCTGAAAACAGAGTTGTATTTTTCTAATTATCACCCTTATATTGCATTTACCACCCTTGGTTTATTTCTCTCAGGTTTTCAGTTTCTTCTAGTGAAATCCTCTTTCTTTGTCTGGTGAAAGCTCATTTCAAGTCAAACTTTTGCTTTCCTGTGGATTATTCAGACCACTCCCTTCCTCAATAAAGATTTAAATATATTTTCTGTTCAACATCCCATCATTTATGTCATGAAGATGTGTGACTTTAGGTAAATACTACTCCAGCAACTGATACTCCAGAATATTTTGTTTCATTTCAGGTTAATTCAAGCCACCACAATGTTTTTTGACATGCTAAAAAAGTCTAGGGTATGAGTGTTTTGCAAAACAGAAATGTCATAAATACCACATTTATCCTCCAAAGCAGTGGTTCTCAAACATGGTCAGGGTTTTGGGACCTAACATGAACTCTGATTAACAAGTCACTGTTAGTCTGAGGCTGACACAACAATCAGAACAATTACAATAGTATTTTTAATGGACTCTGTTTCTGTTTTTGTGCAAATTACATTTATGAAAAGCACAACTATTGAGCAGTTGTGTTTTAAAATCACAAAGTATGTAGTTTTAGCTTAGAATCTGGTCACTGAAACTATAACCAACAATTCACAGAAAAAATGTGTTTTCAGTAATTTTTTTTAATGCACAAGCTGAATGAAAAAATGAAAAAAAGCAAGCAATTCAAAAACATTCAAGTTTACAAAATACAAAACTTTTCTCCTGGCTTAAATGCAGAAATTTCAAAATGCAGAAAAATATTGTGATTAAAAAAAACCCCAACAAAAAACCAAGCAGTTCAACCTTGGTTCTACACTAACAAAAAAAAACTAAATTTGCAGGACTTAATAACAGAACTGAGCATATTATTTGTTCCAGATAAGAACATCAAAGCCTCAACTCCAAGATTGCGCTCATATCCAGTCTGTTGCTGTGTTTTGTTGTCAGCTGAACCAGAGCGCAGAGGCCAGACTCAGATAGCTACGTAATGCTTAACGGTGGAAGTGTCAAGGAAAGGCTAACCTCCATGAATTTGAACATGTGGTCACGTAATAGCTCCACCAGCTGACTCGTCTTGTTGCTTGGCAACATGACGATTTCTGTGTGGATTCCGAAGGGATTGTGCTTCCAGTCGTCACAGGTAAACAGGATCATGTAATCTGTGTCGTACCCGCATTTTGTTGTGCTCAATGAGCATTTGCAGTGACTTTACATGTCTTCATCTGTGGTGTTAAACAGTGGGTGTCAACTTGCATTACAGGATATTATAGCCACCTACTGTCAATATGAGTAGATGAGACTCCAAAGATTTTTTTCTAAGCCTTTGTCCAGACAAAGGTCTGTGCATGACCCCTTGAAAATGAATCTGGATGGATGGATGTATCCTGGATTACAAGTGCCACTTAATCAAGTAATAATAATAATAATAATAATAATAATAATAATTAATAATAATAAATTTTATTTGAGGGGGTCTTTCAAAAATCCAAGGTCACCTTACAAAAACCAACAGACAAAAAACAAATAATAAAACAGAGTCAGCAACAATTATATAAAGCAAGTCAGTAAACAAGATGTAACAACAGTTAATCTATGTTAAAGTGAATATGCCAATAAGTATTAACGTCTTCAAGTCATGCTACACTGTGCTGACACTCTGTCTGTGCTAATGAAGAGTCAAACATTGTGCCATGCAGGGGGCTTGGAGAAACTGGAACTATTTTTCAAGTTAGCTCAAATAATAGTGATCTGAGCAGTTGCAACCCTTATAGACTGGTTATAAATTATTGAACATTCATACCTAGATGGTCAATCAATTAATAAGTAAAAAAATGGGGCATAATGTCACAAGACATGATATCAG
This sequence comes from Anableps anableps, assembly GCA_014839685.1. Taxonomy (NCBI): domain Eukaryota; kingdom Metazoa; phylum Chordata; class Actinopteri; order Cyprinodontiformes; family Anablepidae; genus Anableps; species Anableps anableps. The sequence goes on along the minus strand of CM026074.1, from coordinate 28,878,275 downwards.
TCATTTATTTAAACTGACATAAAGGGCCTTTTTAAATGTGTCAAGCTAAAAAAGCTAAATGTGTAGCAAGCTAAAAAGAAGCGTGACAGTCTTATTTTATGCAAATTTTGGTGTTTAACAGGTGCTAGTCCTTTTTGCCCCATCACAATTTCATCAGTGTCATGACTGCGCTTCAATGGATGTTTCATACCAGCCATGGTTATATTCAAACCAGCATTGGGGATGTTTCATACTATCTTGAGTAACGGGATTTAAAATCATTTCTTATAATCTTCGCATAGTCCATAGTAAGGAAATGTGGTTATTGAACTCCTATAAATGAAATCTAAAGTAGTGGGATTACTCATAGTTATTTTATATTTGATCATGGGTCATAATTTGTCATATTTCATAAGAGTCACAGGGCTGAAATAAAAAAAAAAAAATGCACTAAGATTAATCAAAAAGGGTGTAATGCAAAAATCCCCATACAATAATACAGAAAAAATGCATTTTTTGGTACTTTATCTTCACAATTTATCAAAATAACTATGAAGAAAACCAATCATGGGTAGGGAATGGTTTTCTTACAGCAGAAAGATTTAATGTGAGTTCTGCAAAAGCAAACTTCTGTTGCCCTTGCTGCTTCCTCCAGCCTCTATTCACTATATTAAGATGTTATCACAAAGCTTTGTACTTAAGTCCCAGACTTAGTAGTGGGATCAGTGTTCTTATTTCATTCTTAAATAGTCACAAATAAACATATTTTCCAAAGTGTTAAAGAGCTCCTTCAAACAATCTATGACAAATATCACAAACAAATCTTTTCTTGGCTCTCTGTAGAATCAACAACTGAAAGATTCGGAGGAATGTTTCTTCAGACCTCCTATTCACGCTAAAAGCAGAGATAAGAAAGAAAAAAATTATAAAGTACAAAAACTGAGAGAATAACAGGCAGTAGTTTTGTTCAGGAATAATGGAGCCTATGGATATCTGAGGAACTGAGGAAAATTTGGGGCATATTTCTGTAGAAACTCCAGCAGAGTTTTGTCAGTCTACTCAGGGTATCATCCCTCTCTTGCTGTATTTTTCATTCATGGACTTAATTCATTGCTGTGAATCTTGAACAGAGCCTGGGCCTGCATCAACCCACGGATACCTGTAAGGAGTGTAATGACCCACTTTCTGCCCTTCTCCCTCTGCGACTCTGACGCTTACCACATTTGACCATTTTACCGTGGTTGACTACTGTGTGCAGCTGCTGTTAATTTACAGGAGTGCCGTGCACCGCCTTTTCTGCTCTGAAGCATATATGACTAATCACACCAGTCATTTTAAACAACTTGAGCTCTCTGTGGCTATAAATCACCATGATGCGTGCTACTGTGCCCATAATAGAGCTGCATTCAGATGGGAGGAGGGCAGGGGGACTTTGGGAACTATTCAGCACTATTGGTCAACAGAATAGACTATTGTGAAATAAACTTGTGGGTAAGAACATATTGTTGTTCAATGTGTTGCTTGTTTCTATGATCTCAATAAAAGTCAAGGTGAACAAAAACAAAGGCTTGAATTTTCCTTGAACAAAAATCCCAGAAGTATGATCCTTCATGTTTTTTTTTTTTCTTGAGACGGTGCATTCTTTCTCGCTTTTCTAATTTTTCTGTACACTCGCAAGAAAATCCAAGATGCACATTTGGTGCACTATAAATATCCAACAAAGATTTCTCTGTTACTGTAAATGTTACAGGGATCTTTTCACAGTTGGAAATAAGATGAGTCTATCTTTCATTTAAGTGATGTTTGATCTTCTTTAAGCGTGCCTTTTCTTGAGAAGTTGTTGCCAAACCCTAGATACACTCAAAAAAGGAAATGCTGCCTCTTTTCTTCAGGTCAATAAAAAGATAAAGAAGCAACGTCTAAACTATCGAAGAGTGTATCTTTTTTTTTTTATCTGAGCCTGCCAACTAAGAACAGAGAAACTTCAAAAAGATTCTAAAGATGGTCTTTGGTCAAATTATCCAACTTTCTCCACATTCCTCGAGCCAAAGTGAGAAAGATAACGAGGTTTGCAAAAGTCTCTTCATCTTTACATGATTGACCAACACAAAGTAGTGCACAATTGCGAAGTGAAAGTAAAAATATTATTTACAAATAAAAATCTGAAAAGTATGGGATGCATTTTTATTTAATTGCCCACTTCCTCCAACACCCCTAAATGAAGTCTGGACCGTTTAAAAACGTGAACATAGTTTGATTTAAAATATTATATTGTCGCTCTGGCTGAATATTTAGGGTTTATTGAACTTCTGCCATGGTCTCAAGTCTTTTGCAGTCTGTCACAGATTTTCTTCAAGCATTGAATTTTGCTCAAATAATTTTCCAATTAACTCTGACTATGACTAATGCTGCAACCACAATGTTTCACCACAAACCCTGATTTTTTTTTCAGGGTTTGTGCCATGTTGGTTTTCATCAGCTTCCTTGTCGCCGCTCTTCTATATAGGCCACATTTGTGGACTACACAAGTCCCGGAGGGTGCAAGGGAGTTCGGCAAACCAGTTTACATGTATTTTGTGGACTTATAGAAGGCATTTGAACATGTCCTTCAGGAATTCAGTTGGGGGTACTTCAGGAGTATAGGATACCAGGGCCCTTGATATGGGCTGTTAGGTTCCTGTATGACTGTCAGAGCTTGGTCTGCATTTCTGATGGTAAGTCAGACTTGTTCACAGTAAGAGTTGAACTCTGCAAAAGTTGCCCTTTGTTTTCGAATCTGTTCAGAACTTTTATGGACCTAATTTCTTGGCGTAGTTTCTTGGCAAAGGAGTTGAGGGGATCCATTTTGGTGGCCTTAGGGTCAGGTCACTGGTTTTTGCACATGATGATGATCTGCTGGCTTCATCAGACTGTCATCTACAGCTTTTATAGGAGCAGTTCACAGCTGAGTGAGAAGTGTCCGGGATGAGAATCAGCACCTCCAAGACCATAGTCTTGAACTGGAAAAGGGTAAAGTATAATCTATGGGTCGAAGATGAGGTCCTGAACCAAGTGGAGGAGTTTGAGTATCTTGGGGTCTTATTCAGAAGTGAGAATTCCCTCATCAGCATGTCCTTCAGCTCTACAGAGTCCTGATAATGAGCCCTTTATTTGATTCTGGTACGTTGGAGAAGGAAAAACTTGCTGGACAGAAGCTCTCAAGCACTGAAGATGGGCTCTCCTGTGTCGGTCTATCCCATTTAATCCCAAGGAAATAAACTGAAGCTTACCATTTAAAACTTTTGCATCATAACCTATACTGAAATAGTTAAAACAAGCTGCAAAAAAATGGTTTAAAATGAACTGAAGCTCAGCATCACAGAGATCTGGGTTATGACCGTGTCGTGCTGTTACTTTTTAGTCTCCATCACTGCTCACTGTTGCGTTCCCCCTTCATACCTCTCCCTGCCAAGTAACCACTGTGCTGAACTGAGGAACAATCTCCTTCTTGTCAGGAGCATTGAATGAATCCTGTTACCTATTGTTTAGGGTGAACATGTTATTTGAATATGACCAATCTCCTCAAATAAAAGCGCTGTTGCGGTTTATGAAATATTCATCAAAGGTATGCCTTGGAGATGTATTCAGATGCATATCTCAAAAATCTGCAGTGGACTTCAGCCAACAAAAGATAGCGGGCAGCAACTGTGTGCCTTTTAACCATCAGGCTGACAGTCACCGGGGGAGTGACCTCTATGGTGAACGTGTCCCCTTGTCGCTCTGCTGGTTTTCAGCAATTCTGTCTCCTAATAAATCAACAAGAGCAGACTCTGGAATCCAGCAGCTAAGTGGCATTTAAGAAACAGCTTGTGAGACCTGTAAGGCAATTTGGATCATTTAGACACCAAGCAGTAATTTGGCCAGATGACCAACATTAACAGCACCCAGAAAGTTTTTGAGCCACTTAAGCCCTTAAAGAAAAACTCCAAAGTAGCATTTTATTAAGGCAATAAAGGTTGAATATCTTGCCATTCAGACAGGCAAAAATGCTCTCCGTTTATTCAGTATTAAGGTGGTGGCACACGGAAATTCAATGGCAATTTTACAAGCTGATGGGTAGTTGGCTCCCTTTTCAGTTGTTGTGCATAATTTGGGCCATCAAAGTAGTGCACAGAAAGCAGTAAAGGTTTTTGCCACAAATAGTGACAACAATTTTGTTTAGTCAGGATTATCAATGATGGTGTGGTCGCCACAATTTTACAAACACCTTTAGTTTTTTTTTAGGATCACAACATTGCTGGTTTAGTTAGAATCCCCCCAACACACACACACACACACCTTCATCATAGAGGCCTTATTACCCATGAAACAGGCCAGCAAACCCAGTAATATGGTAGATGCTGTAGAGCAAATTTTAAACTGAGAGATGAGCAGGCTTGTAATTGTTCAAACATTGTTTACACCATGGCTCTGCCTTGAAGACACAATAAAAGGGGAAGTGATAATTCCAGGCAGATACACTGGTTTGTCGCATTGGGACTGTGGGTACTGATGAGAAACTCTTGGTCTGTTGCCATGGTTCCTGTATGAGTTTGCATGTCAGAGCTGGTCTGCCCTTCTTCTTGATAACACTGAAAAACCCCGCTTTAAAGACCTACAGAAGGAAAACAACACATTAGACTCCCAATGGTGTGGTTCTGCAATTTTACAGCCTAACATCATCTCCCAACATGAAAAATAAAGAAAATGAAAATACCAAGGAGTATCATCAATTTGTTCGGTTTTCTGAACAAACTATTAGGAACACAAAAATACACATGCAGATGAAACTCTTTGTAAGAGCAGATCGATAGTTTTTTGCATATTTGTTCTAACCAACAGGGAGTAAAAAGAATTAGGAGAGCTTGTTCTGCTTGAAGGGAATCAGGTAATGTAATTTATTTTTCTTTGAACCTAATGAATAGTTTTACACCACAGTTTAAAAAAATCATAATTTTGAAACCATCCAAAGGTTTTCATCAAGATGTTCCTACGGTTTAAATTTCTTTTAATGAGTTGCCACACACAGGAGTTTTCTTTAGGCAACGAGTGATTCTAACCCCTCCCACACCTGTTGCTGCAAGTTGCCAGTCAACCTGGAATGTCAGCTGAATGAGGAGAAACCCTGTAAACTTTCAGTTCAGTAGTTATCCCCAAAATATTCATACCCCTGAGAGAATTAGATCTGAATTATTTTCATTCAGCCAATACATTTGAGTATCAAATCATGTTTTTTTTCAAATTCATATTGAATTAAAAGATGTAAAAAATATTATGTCAAATATTATATTATTATATTATATTATTTATACCCTTCTCAGTAACTAGAGAAAGAAAAACCTTTATTGGCATTACAAAACAATAGGTTCCATTAAACCTAAGCCTAAATGTGCAAGAGGTATGAATAAGTAAGTAAACTTAACTCTGCATTGGTTTACTGGTCTTTGCTCTGTGAATGTTTCAGTTTCAAGAAAATGTCAAAGTTTTGTTTGGATACCATTTACTTTCTCTTCTCCTTTGAAATACTCTGAGAACCAATTTCTTTTTGGTTTTATTTTTAAAAGGTGAGAATTGGTTAAAACTTTAATTCGTTTAGCAGAATCATTTAGGAGAGATCCCTTGTGTTTTCTCTGCTGGAAGTTGTTTTTTCCTATTTCCTCGATATTTCTCTTTTAAAAATACTTTGTTTTCTGGCAAACAAGTTCAAGTCTATCAAGCTGACTAAAAGGGACAATTGTATTTTGAGGTAAGAGGGTAAGTAAATTATTTATTGTTCTAAAATCCCACTGATCTAAAAAAAATAAATGTGTTCAGAGCATGTGTTGGGGTAAAAACAGAAGAAAGAAGCCAAGAAGCAAAAACAATTTTGTTTAAACTTATTGACAGAATCCCAGTTCATGTGTACCAACCAGTAGCCAATGTTTGTGCCATTAAGCTTTTGCACCCAGGCCTGGTTAGGTATTGGAAAGTGAAGACCATTTACTTTGATTCTGATTAGATTGTTTTTACAGAGATTAGAGCTGACATGTAATTATTCACAAACAGATTTATTGTATTTGTGTAATGAGGCGGATGTGACACCGTCCTTTGATTAGAAGATCCGGGTTTCACATTTCACGTCCACAGCTGAGACTGATTAAGAGTCAGTTTGGAAAAGTCTGAAAACACAGAACTCAACAGACAATGCTGAAACAATGCTGCTTCCTGAAGATAAGATGAGTTTATGAAAGCAACAAAACCTCATTATCAAGTGAAAAAACGTCTGGTTCATCTGTCTGTTGTCTTTTTTTTTTTACATGGAACATGGTTAGACATGGGTTTTATGGAACAATAATGATCATATTTTAAAAAGAGGTAAAATAACTGGTTACGATTCTTCACTTTCCCAAAATGTCTTGACTGTTCAATCATCCAAGTATCTTCAAAGAGTTTTTGTGAATGGCGATGCTGTGGGCAGGAAGGATCTCTCGTAGAAATCTCTGTTGGTACTATTCTGAAGAGGCCTCTGACTGAAGGCCATCTTACATCAAAGATCTTATTGGTCCATATGTTCCTAACAGAGCACTTCATTCCCATACTGCAGGTTTACTAGTGAGAATTTCTACCTACAATTTCTACAGGTCTCTAGAATGTCTAAAAGTAGAATTAGAGGCAGATCTTTTAGCTATCAGGCTGCTCTCCTGTGGAACCAGACTCTAAGACTAAGCTTAAAACTTTTTTATAAAGCTTAAAACAGTGATGTTTGACCAGATGAATAGGGGAGTAGACTGTATGACCCGACCGGTAGAGGAGAATACAGTCTGGAAAGACAGCTCTCCCCGGCTCTGCCTCTCTAATGCCTCATTCTGAAGGGTTAGACTATCCTGAGCTATCTCTGCAGTTATGCTGCCATAGGCTTAGGCTGCCTGATGACAAACTAACCACTTTTCTTCACTTTCTTCTTCTACTACTCTCCACCTTGTATTATTTGCTGGTATTTCAACTGTTAACTTTATGTTTTCACTCATTTCTTTCTCTCTGTCGAAGCTACATCTGGTTTGGGGTTCTGTTTTGGCTGTGGTGCCTTCCTGGAGGAGGACATTGGTTAAGATACTGCTGCCAATGATTAAATGTGTCTGTCTCCTGCTATTAACTTTTTACTTTCATTAACATAGAAAGCACTCCTACATCAGTTTTTCATTTTCTTTTTTGTGTCTATGCTTTGTCTTCTCAAACCCCCTGTCGGTCATGGCAGATGGCTGCTTGTGCTGAGCCAGCTTCTGCTGGACGTTTCTTCCAGTTGGGGGAGTTTTTCCTCTCAACTATCACTACATGCATGCTCAGTATGAGGGATTGCTGTAAAGTCAACGACGCAACGCAATAGATTGTCTACTGTGGCCACGTGCTCATCCAGGAGCAGTGAATGCTGCAAGTCAATGACTCGATACAATCTGCTGGGTTTCCTTAGATAGAAACTTTTAAAACTAATTTGAATGATAAACTGAACTTGATGCACCGTTTGATATCTTGGCTCAATTGGAATGTATTTATGATTGGACTGAAATTACTTTTTTTGGTAAAGTGTCGAGTAAAAAATTTGTTGTTAAATGGCGCTATATAGATAAACTGATCTGAACTGAATGGAACTGAAGACTGTTGCTAGCATGTCTCATGACTGTCCTGACATGCTGACAGCGCAATATCTGGGGGGCAGAGACAAAATTCCACAGTAAGATTTTCTGGAAGACACCATCAGCTGTTGGCAAGCACTGCTAATCCACCTCTTTTGCTTTTGCCGCTCCTCTTTAAATCTCTGTCTGGTTAGAAAACCGGGCAGAGAGACGTTGGAGTCAAGGGTATGACCCTTCCCCTTTATGACTGATGGAAGAGATGGTTGAAATTTCTTCCTCCTTCTCTCTGCTCTTTGGTCCTGCTCTGCATCCATGAAGCCTCCTTTTCATCCCCTCTGGGATTTCAGGTCGTAGTTCAGGTATTATTTTTGCTTTATATGAATAAAGAAAACTTAGACCTACAGAAATCATCTTAGGTCTAAAATTTAGAATGTGAACCTATAATCCATTAATTTAACCACTGATTTTCATCTCCAGATTTCAACAGGCTACATGGGTGAACCAAAATATCCGTAACATTTGCTCTAGATTTTTGTGAAGAAGCTCTGTAACCGGGTCAGATCTGACCATGTGTGAGTACTGGAATAAAAACTCTGCAGCATCTACAACATTTAGAAGAGATGAATTAATCTACATCCCTTATTCTATTTCTGTGAGCACTTATGTGAACAGCAACTGCATCAAAAGCTTCAGATTCAATGGAAAAACATTACTCTCTGGTCAGAGATCATGGGCATGAATGTCATTAAACTGGGGATTTGTTTCCTACCATGAACTTGACTTCTAGGATTTTCAGCAGAGTTGAGGTAGGGGCATCCTTGAAGCCTAATGATGTCCTGCTTTATCATCTCTAAACTAGTTTTGGTGTGTTTGGAATATTTTTCTTGTTTTGAACAAGCTGTGTCTAAAACTCAAAACTTGTCTAAGACTCAAACTTTCACCCTTAAGTGAAATTTTTATTTTGGAGTTTTAGGAATAACTGAAGACCCACAAAGACTCTAGCAGGAAGGTGTTGAAAAAGCACTTTCACCGATCACATTTGAACCTACAAGCTCAACTGAAATTTGAAGCTGACCACATGGAAAACACAAATGATTTCAGAAGAAATTAAACGATTCAGGTATTTAGTCACAATACTTGTAGGAAGCAACTTTCAAATCTTTCAAGGAAAAGTGTGTCAACTGCCAATTATTTTAGGTGGAAGTGTCATTATGTGTTTTTTTTTTTTTTTTTTTTTTTACTGGTTCACAGAATGAAAAAATGATCTACAAAAAAAATAAAATCTGTGAAAATAAAAAAAATATCTTTACAAAAAAAAGCAAATTAAGGTTTAAGACAGAAATTTCCAAATCTACTTTTCACAATTTAAAGTTTTTTGAAAAACGTTTATCTGCTGGATCTAAGGCACGTACGTTTGAGCAATATAAAGCACTCCTTGATACAAGAGATACAGTATATTGTATTACTGTGTGCATAGAAGTCATCTCACTTTACCATAAATGATATTGCTGTCTGTTTGTCTCTGTGCATAAAGGGACCAGAGGTGAGTAAAACAACCAAAAACTGTACTTAAGAGTGGCATTTGTTCAAAAATATTATTACTCAAGTAAATACAGAAAGTATGATGCAGTAACTCTAACCTAAGAAGTATCTTTTTTTAATGTATCACTTAAGTAAATGTAAGTCATTAGTAGCCTCTTCTGATCAAGGCTAGAATCCACTGAGTCATTTATATCACAATTGTTTTTTAACTTTTTTGTCCAACAAAGGCAAAACAATATTTAACTGTTTTGAAACCTACATTTTTAATTGTTCAGTCTAGTTTTAATAATGCCACTTGATTATTCTTTTAAGACCACATATTAATACTTTATGTGAAAAGACATCAAATTCTTTGCTAAGCCACTCAGTGACCTTTGAATTCAGCTGCTCTGTCCCTGCAGGTCTAAATGACAGGCAGGACCATTATTAATGAATGCTGGTTGCAGGTGCAGAAACCAAGGTCTCTGCACATTGAGCTTCACATAAAATGTTTTGAACTAACAAATTCTTTTAAAATCCCAGTAACATTTTTGCAGAGCAATTCAATTAGGAGGAGTTGACGATTTGACCCCTGTGTGTTTGGATGCTCGAACCCTTCTGTTGATAGACGGCATGAGAATCTATTTCACAGCAGGAAAGAATTTTGATATTAATATTTAGCGTACGACGGCAATGTTGTTAATTAAACCCTGCAACATTTCACCCAGGCTATTATTTGTTCCTGCCACACAGCTAATGAGCCCCATATTATCTCAGCAAGAGACAAAAGACCAGAGGATACTCTGTTCTTTAAGAATCCTTGGACTCCTGGTGGAGCTGCTCAGAAGACAACAGCACATCTGGACTCGCACTCCGATAGGAGAGCAGAAAGATCAAAACAGGCCTCCTGTTCAAACGGTGTTTAGCATTTATTAGTCACATGCAGTTTCATCTATTCGTGTTACGGCTGCTGATGCAGGTCAGCGGGTCAGTGCTGCTGCCACCAGGAAATGAAGCCTGACAAGCGTTATCACCGTCAGCTGACAGAGCGAGGTGAGGTTTCTGGCCAAATGAGACGCAGCAGCAGAGCAGTAGCTGTCATCCGTCATACTTGTAGTGATGATTGTTGGATAAGTAACCAGCCAGTTGAGAGCAAAAATCAAAATACACCAGAGGATTTAATCCTTCAAAGCATAACTGATGTTACATTTTATGTGGAGAAAACAACCACATATCAAAGACCATACAGGGTTATATACCCCCCGATCCTAAAAACAGAGAAAATTAGGCAAATTTCAATGTTTTTTTTCATTCAAAGAGTTTTTTTTATTAGTGCATTCTGCAGTTCATATAAAAAATACATATTAAACTTTATCCAAACTGTCAGAGTTGTTTAGCCATAAAAGATAGGGCATGCTGACAATATGCTGACAGTGAACTTGAGAGAGGGACTTGCTTCTTCATCTTCTGGATTTGACTGACATGTTTGCTTAATGAGCTTCACCAGTTTTGCATTTCTTCACTGTCAAAGATATGCCCAACTTGTACTTTACATGTAATTCTGGTTTTTGCTTTAACTTTCCAACATTAAATGCACCCATGCTTACAGCAGGCAACTCTTGTACAGTGCTGTTAAAATGTATTTGCCCTGTTGTAGATTTCTTCTGTTTTCATCCAAAAACTTTTAAATGTCAGGCAATGATGTCCTGAGTGACTATAAAATGTTTACATTTATTAGGGGCAAAGTCCTATCCTAATTCCCCACCCTTGTTAAATCCTGAATAAACTGTAATAACTTCATTTGTAAGAAGCTGAATCCAGTTTCATCAGCCACACCTAGGCCTTATTACCACCAAACCTTTAGAATCAAGAAATCACCTTAATAGGGAACCATCCCACAACATGAAGCAGATCTCAAAAGAGACATGAGTAGACCTTTTTGATAGTGTTTGTTACATCTCGCATAAAACTAATACAGCACTTTAGATAAGGCAAATCATACTGACAGTTGAACATGGTGGCGGTGGTTTCATGGTCTTGAGAACCTGGACAACTTGCGCTATCTGATAAGACCAATAATTGTGCTCTCTTCCAGATAATCTTGACAGAGAATATTAAGCCACCAGTTTGTGATCCCAAGCTTAAGCGCACATTGATATAGCTCAGAAAAAGAAGTTTTGGAGTGGCCTAGTTAAAGGATGTACCTAAATCCAACTGAGATTGTGTGGCATGACCTTAAACAAATCGTTCCAGCTCAGAAATCATCCAGTATGGTAGAATTACAAGTAATTCTGCAAACTACTGCTTACATTTCCTTCATAGCAGTATAAAACTTGCCAGTTAATGCCAGATGGCAACTTGATTTTAGGTTAAGAGGGTAATCACTTTTTTACTCAAAGCCAGGTTTGCTTGGATCGTTAATAAAAAGAAATGAAATAAATAAATGAATGAAATCATGAAATCATGAAATACAGAATGCCTTTTTCAAAGGCATTCTGTATTTACCCAGGTTATCTTTGATATTAAAATGTGTTTGATAACCTGAAACATACAAGTGTGACAAAAAGACCAAAACTAAAGAAATCTGTTAGAAGGTGAACACTTTTTACACCGGACATTATGTCTCTGTAAAATATAAATGGAAGGCAAACAATTTTTTTAAAACCAAATGTGTTTGATTTTTTTTATAAGCTGAGGTGCAAGAGGTGATGATGATAGCTACAATATGCAACTTAGCAAGTAAGTCAAACACGTATTTAAGGTTTTTTCCAGAAGATCAGGAAAAAGGAAAGCACATTTTAAGTTTTCAGTACTATAATGAGTTAAACATACCTAGACTGAAGTAAGAAATGGGACATTTCTGAAGATGTCCTCTAAAAGTACAACATGATGTTACTGATCAAGAAGGCATGGTAAAATGGAAGGAGTGACATCAAAAACAAGGGGCAACAAAGGACAGATGTTGAGATTATCCATAGAGTGATCGGATGTGTATTTATTCATGTCGAAGAGCTGAATTAATTGTGAATCTTTACTTTTAATTCTTATTGCCCATGCAAAAACTTAATCTAACATCAGTTCTATGTGGTCGTGTCATAAACATAGGTAATGATGTGAAAAAAATCCAACTGGAATTACTCCATCAATCTAATTAGCAGGTCGATTGCTGTAAAAGAGGGTCAGACGTGATTGCAATCATTACCTTCTTCTGTTACCTCAAAAGAAAAGCTATAGCTATCATTGCTTTGTCTTGATCTGTTATAGAAGATGACTTCAATTATTCTTGATCCTGAAAGAAAAGTTTTCTGTTTTTCAACATACGTCCGGTATAGTTCCTGAGGAATTCACTTTAGAATCACATTGAGGAAGAAGAAGGAAAAAAAAGAATCACATTGTATCCTGCTGCTGACTCAACATTCACACCAGGTGGGTCTGAGTGAATCTGAAGCAGCTTTGTGGCATGAAATGCAACAAAGAGACTCCTCTCTGCAAGAAAAACATCAAGGACAGACTGAAATCCTTCAGGAACCATTAAGATGGACAACAGAAGACTGGTGCAAAGTTATTTTTTTCTGGTGAGTCTTCTCCCGTTTCTTTGGGACATCTGGAAAATCATTTGTCTCGGAAAGAAAAGGTGAGCACAGAAAGTCCTGCGTCGTTCCAGCAGTGAAGCATCCTGATATAATCCATGTGTGGGTTGCTTCTCATCCAAGGGAGTGGGTTTATACACATTTTTTCCAAGAATACTGACATGAATAAAGAGTGGGATCAAAATGTCCTAAAAGAATTATTTCTTTCAGCAATTCAGGCACAGTTTAGTGTTGATTTGAATATTTGCAAGCATGATGGAGAACTGTGCTTCTAGGAATTGGGTTATGAAGCTCAGTAATCATAGCAGGAAAATCTTTTTAAATTACTCTTCACTACAAAATAGAACCATGCAAAAAGATATTGAGAAGTGTTCGCATTTTAAGTCAATTTGAGTAACTAAAATTATTTTGTAATAATGCCAACATAATGAGTGAGTCTTTCAGGTAATCTGTTCTTTCTTTTTCAAATTCAGATGTTTAAATACACCAAGTTTTTTGATGATTATGTCATGGCTTTGTAGGTTAGCTTTGATGCCAAACATGTGTATTAACTCAAGAGCAAAAACAAATTAGACTAGATTATAAATATGATGATGAAGATGCTCGTGAAAGCTAGTAAGAGAGTTTCCTTATCCATAACTGAAATGCCACTCAGAGAGGAACAAGCTATCATGGCAAAAGCAACATCAAAAACAGATTACAGATTTCAAGGGCAGCTAGGGCCGAAGACCTTAATTTTTGGAGACACATAGCCATAATGAACATTGTTACATTTGGAGGATGCCTGAGAACACCCATCCTGACTGTGACATAAGGTGGTGGCAGTATCATGTTATGGGGATGTTTTGCTGCCGGAGGGACTGGTGTACTTCACAAAATAGATGGCATTTCTGCCAAATTTAAAGAAATATATGTAAACTTCTAAATAGGATTTTGAAAAAAATAACATATCTCAAACAATTCACTATCTTTTTTGTAAACAAAAAAAACCAGTAATCTCAATGGACCTTAAGTAGGAACAGGAAATTTTGATTCAATTTAAGACAGTGAGAAGAAGATGTTGTTGTTATTATTATTATTATTATTATTATTATTATTATTATTATTATTAGTTTTTTTTTAGGGGAATGTAAATACATGATAAACAAAAGCAGAACTGCGGGGATTACAACTCTTCCTATATATTGACTGATGGGGCACTGACAACTTACAAAAAACCAATGCAAGCTTTTAATTGCTAACAAATAAAGCAGAGCACATTGATGTTTTGGAGAATAAGTGAAAGATTAAATCATAATTGATTACCAAATGCGGTAACATCAAAATTGACATAGCATAAAAACTCCTGATCTTTGCTCCTGAGTGTGGTGATGAAGAACAGACAATATTTCTAGTCTGCTGCTTGAGGCTGCGAATGCATGTTGAGGCTGTGAGCAGCACAGACTTACTGGGGGAACAAAAGTGGATGTGAAAGCTCAATCACAGTGTAAATTGTACAACAGAGCAGAGAGTCTTCTTGGCAGTCACACTGGTGAGATGGGGAGGAGGGAGACACAGAATCTGGAAAGGGAAAAGCACGCATTTATGTCTGTTTACCCACCACACCGTACATAAAACACGGTGCATTTGAGCTGCTGGTGGATTGGCAAAATAAAGCACTGGCAATTAGGAGGCGGATTTCTCCCACATTTGTATCATTTGAGCCTCTAAAAATAAAGTTGTGCTGAAATGTAGCGTGTCCCAGTACTTTTTGGAGCCATCCCAGAAGAAAGCAATGTGCCACAGCCACCATGAAGCCCTGCTACCTCAGGCACCTCGCTGGCAACAATCTAAAACGAATCTCTTCTGTTTTTCATAGAGTACAATTCTTTCTACCTCCTGACTGCTCCCCGAGTAGAAGGCATAATGCATCATCTTAGGAGGGAGCCTGTTGTGGCCTAATTTAACAGCCAGGAAGAAACACCGGTGGACATTGGCTTGCTAATGAATGAATGAGCCTGACAAGTAAATTCAGAAAAGATTACAGACTGAGGGGCAAGCCTCCCACAAGGTCCAGCTGTTTAGATAAGGTCTGTTGCTGCCTCAGAATTATAATAGCCTCACTCGGAACTGACACGAAAATCCTGTTGGATTATTTTGCTTTATTTCCTCAGAAGAGTAAAAAAACAACAACAAAATGACCACATGACAGGAAGATAGAATCATATCATGATCAAATCTTGTGTCTTCCTCCGCTGTTGACATCTGGACACTGAGGGGGCTGCTGGGTGTACACATCCTCCCAGCAATAAATAAACAGAGGCAGGCTCGGCCTTGGGAAGCCGTACACCTGTGACCAGCAGAAAAGCAGCAGGAGCAGCCGTGTTCATTAAACCAGCCGCTGCTGACAGTGAGGCCTTTAAGAGGCCATCAGGAGATGCAACTCTGCAGCTACCTTGGGACCAAAGAGGGGAAGGCATCAAGGTGAGTAATGCAATTTCAACTTGAATAATGGAGCACTTTCCTTCAGTTTGACATTCATGAATTTCTCTGGCAGTTCTGCCATACAGAGAAACAGCACCTGCGATCTATTCAAGGTTCCCCAGGAAAACTGGTTTACAAGATCCACAGGTTCACAATTACTCTGTGCACAACTGCTGGCCCAGAGATAATCTCACTGAAAGTGGTTCATGAATTAAAAATAGCGCCAAGTGTGTGAAATTTAATGTAATAATATATTTTAAAAAAATGTAAAGTTTGGGGGCTGGGAGCTGCATCGATCACCAGTATGTTGACAGTTCTAATAGCATTTCTTTCCTGTTATTGTACATGTGTGTGTGTGGCTTAGCAAGTAATGCCATTAGTATTTAATTAATTCATCTCTTTTACTGCTTTAACCAGAAATAATGTGAAACCAGTCGCCTTCAAAAGTCACCTAATTAATAAATAGTTCACCTTTATAAAAGTTTATGTCTATATAAATTCAGCTTTTGTGTTCTACGAAGACCTCAGAGGTCTGTTAGAGAACATTGGTGAATAAAATTACATTATGAAGATGAAGAAATGCAGCAGACAGATCAGAGATACTGTTTAAAGCAGGGTTAGGTTGCAGTGGCAGCTGGCCAGTAGAGGGCGTAAGGGCGCTGCCCCACCACTCACCACATTTCCTTGAATAACACATAAAAAATGAAATAATAAAATAAAAATATTTTGAAATATATGTATATATTTTTAAAGCTGTGTAAGATAAATATTTTATCGTTAATGATCTGTAAAGTTGTTTCATTCATCAATGTTGTCTGATTGTTGACGTATTTCCATCCTGGGGCGCAAAAATCTTTGCCCATAGACTCTCGTTAAAAGTTGTACATGTTGTAAATGGGTTTTTTGAAGGTATAGCCAAGCCTGGAGAAAACTCCACCAGCCGCCACTGTTAGGTTGTAAAACTGTGATCCAAGCCAGAGGTCTTCAAATCCAGTCCTCTCGATCCAATGCCTGACAAGCTTTAGATGTGCCTCTGCTTTGACACACCTGAGTCAAGAAATAAGGTCATTAGCAGGACTCTGGAGAGCTCGACTGAAAACTGAGGAGGTAATTCAGCCATTTGATTAGGTGTGTTGGACTCTAAAAGTTGCAAGACATTGGCCCTTGAGGACTGGAGTTGAAGACCCCTGATATAAGCTTTGAACCTCTCCCTGAGCTCTGTTCGATTTATTATCCAAACATGAAGAGAATTTGACATAATTGCAAAGCTACCAAGACATGGCTGTCAACCTAAACTGACATGCAGGACAAAGAGAGCATTAACTGGAGACAAGAACCTCATGATAATTCTGAGAGACCTG
Organism: Anableps anableps; assembly: GCA_014839685.1. Taxonomy (NCBI): domain Eukaryota; kingdom Metazoa; phylum Chordata; class Actinopteri; order Cyprinodontiformes; family Anablepidae; genus Anableps; species Anableps anableps. The sequence goes on along the minus strand of CM026074.1, from coordinate 28,861,733 downwards.
CTGCTCAGGTTGGACAATCTGTGGACAAGATAACTATTAGATGTACGCTCCACAAATCTGGCCTTTATGAGAGTGTGACAAGAAAGAAAACGTATGAAGTCTCTTAAGCAGATATTAACTTTTGGCCTACATACAAATTTCCATGAGAGGCAGAAAATGTATAACCTGAACACACCATCTCCTCTGGTAAACAAGGTGGTGGCAGCATGATGCTGTTGGGATGCCTTTCTTCAGGATAGACAGGGAAACTGGACAGAGTTGATTGGAAGATGGATGGAGCCAAGCATGTTGCAATTCTGGGAGAAAATCTGTCAGTCCCATTGAGTCCAATTCAGTTCCTCTAGGACCAGACCAGTATTAGATGTGTCTCTGTTCCGGCGCAGCTGATTCAGATAGTTTAAGTAACTCCTCAGCATGTCACCAAGCTCTGCCGAGGCCTGCTCATGAACCATCATTTGATTCATGTGTGTTCAAACAGGAAAAGAACCAAAACACTCAGGACACCTGCCCTTAAGCACCGGGTTTGGACACCGCTGTGTTAAAAGCTGCAAAAAGGTTCAACTTCCTGCAGGACAACCCTAAACAAAGCATACTCATTCACTAGAATGGCCAGACCTGAATCCACTGGAGAATCTGTTTCAGTGCTGGAAAACTGCCGTTTACTGATGCTCACCATGCAATCTGAGCGAGAAGAATAGGTACATATTTCAGCCTTTAGAGATATCGTGAATTAATTGTAGTTGTATTTTAAGCAAAAGATGGTTAACTCAGGGGAGAAATAACATTTCAGATTTTTTTTATCTGTGAAAAAAAAAACTTAAATAATTTCCCCTCCATTTTACAATTATGGACTAATTTGTGTTGGTCTGTCACATAAAATCCCAATAAAATGCAAGGAAGTTTGTGATTCCAGAGAATTCAAGGGGCATTATCTCTGTATACAAACAATAGCAACTAAATAAGCAGGATTTTAAAATGGATTTCTATCTCTAAAATCTTGTTCATTATGTAAATATTTTTATTCATGTAAACATATTTTGACATTTAAACATTTTACGTTTTTTTGTTTTCTAAAGTCCATTTTTTCTTTGAGTCTCTGATGTACATTAATTGGGTCATGTTTTGGAATGAAATTAAAGTTTCTATTCTATTCTATTCTATTCTATTCTATTCTATTCTATTCTCTATTGGTTTCACCAGTCAGATTTCATTTTCACAGACCTGCTGATGTGAACTGGTAATAAAAGAGGATTAATTTACAAGGAGGAAGAATCCCCCAGTGAGACTTGAGGCCCACAACAATAATGAGCGCATGGCAAACAGAGGTTTACTGTAAGCCAAAAGAGAATGTAGAGAAATCTAATCTAGACCTGTTTTCTTATTTTTGAAAAAGATGCATTCCCATCTCATCCTTTTCTCTCCATCTCTTTCACACACATTCATGCAAGGGGAGAAAATGATGACAAACTATCATCCTCAGGTCTCTGTAACAACATATGTTTGCAGGTAATTAAAAGGAGTTCCCAGGCGGTTATCATGTCATATTGAAAGACAATGCACAGAGCAAATTACCTTTCTGTGGTTATTTATACAAAGCTGGGTGGGGGAGGTCACGATGCTTTGGTGAACTGGAATGCAGCTGAGCGTACACAGCAGTAGATGGGGATCAGTCTAATTGCAGCGCTACGGTCAAATCCCTGTGTAATATTTGATATACGTTGGAGTGTGTAGTATGTGTTCATCTGTGTCTTTGTGTGATTCAGTAGCTTTAGTAACTTAATAAGTTTATGTAAATTAATCTATTAAATGAGTGTAAAACAAATTACAGATGTGATTGCGAGTTGTATCTCTGGAGTTGGAAAGTAATTTCTGAAGTGGGCGAACAAATTTTGTGATTACCGTTTTTGGTGAAACAATCTCCATCAGCATTCAAAACAGCTTTGCCTGTTTGTTATCACCGCACCTGCAAATTCTCAGATTTGTCATCTTAAATTTGCATCACTAACTTGACAACTTCCATCTCAGAGAGAGCGAATTAAACTGAAAATTGTTAGAATATCTCATTTTACATAGTGCACTGCAACAATCTTGAGACCGCTTTAACGTTTTCATATTTTGTCAAATTAACAAACTTTTTCTTTATTTTATATTTTAAACTAACAGAAAGTTGCCCATAATTACAAAGTGGTATGAAAATTGTGCATTGTTTTCTCATTTTGCCTTACAAATAGAAATTTGAAAAGTTTGGTGTGTCTTTGAATTCAGCCCCCTTTAGTTTGATACCTCCTTTAGTTGTGAAATCTGGTTCAACCAATTGCCTTTAGAAGTGATGTTGTTATTCAGTGATGGTCACACAGAGTACCATCACTGAGGACAGTCATTGCTGGATGTCTTTTCTCAATGAGCCTGCTTTGTGTGATGGTGGACCTACAGTCATAAATCATCATAGAAAATCAGGAACTATGCTGCTTTGGAACTAAACATGCCTTTTTTTTCCAAACCTGTGACAGAGGTTACATTCTTTTTATTTTTATTCTATTGTAGGTTTAATTTTAGAACAGCTTTAATAGATGTTGTATAACTCCATTTGTTTAGGATTTTATTGTAAAAAAAGATCTTTTCTTCATAGATTTTGTCCTTACTTGGTTGTTGTATTGCCCCTTTTGACTGATTTTATAAGAACATTCTTTACTAAGACATTGGTGCAGGAATTAAATTCCAGGCAAGCATTTTTTCCTGCATATTTCAGATTATCTCTTCTTTTGGATCTGTTTTGATCTATTCCTTAAGGAATTCACATGCTTTTTCTTAGCAGATTGCTCAGATGGTATGATACTACAGTTTCTGTGTTGCCTTACACTATAAAAGTTCAGTTTGATGGCTTCCTCTTGATAAGCTTACTGTGGGTGTCAATCTCTGTCTCCCTATGATGCACTGGTGACCTGTCCAGGACGCATCATACCTTTCAGGAGAGGCTCAAGCTCCCTGCTACTCTCTGTTACTGTTCAAGAATACAGGAGAGAAGCTTTTATGTGTGCTCTCAAGCCACAAAGTATCCCGGGGAAGCTGCATACAAATTTGTATGACTATGGTTACTTTGTCCGAAATATCTCCAAGTGAGACTATGTGTTACTACAGCAGGACACATAAGGCAAAAAGCTATATGTAGATGTATTGTAGATATTGACACAGAAATAGCCATCATTATCATGTCTTTTATCTCAACTTTTGGACGCCTTATCCACCCTGGAGAGATTCTATCTGTGAGGACATTTGAGGAGAATCTCCTGCTGTGGACTGTATGTGTGCAAATAAATCTCTTGTAGCCTGTAAGTTAAAAAAAAAACAACAAAATGTTTGATATCAACCTGTCGACATTAAGCCAAGGTTTCGACACCAGAAAAAAAAATACTGTTTCATCAAGATATGGAATGGAGCATTTGTAGTCTGCTCCTGCCAGCAGCAAGTCAGTTGTATATGATAGCAGGACGTGAATTCCCCTAAATGCTCCCTCTCAATGAAAGGAAAAAATATTTTTAATTTCAGAATCGTATTTTTTAAAACATTATTAGCTGCGTTTCCATAACAAAGATACGCAAATCTCTGTCAATTTTCTGCTAATGTTGAAAAAACACAGTTTTGCAATTGCAGTGTTTCCATTAAATAAGAAATTAAATTAATATCACACATGAATAAGCTTGTTCACGCAATAAGTCATTTAAAACATGTTGCGCCATGATCCTCCAACTACTTCCTGTTGTTATCTTCTTCGTGGCAACGGATGGATGTTGATCATGTGACTCGTGTGATGTGAAAAAAGTGTCGCCATTGCAGTTTTGCAAGATAAACCAATTTCGATACGGCTAAAAACCACCTCATCCTAACACCAAAACTTTTTCTTGAAAATAAAGGACGTTTTTCAAAAATGGCATATTTTCATTAAGCAAATTTATTTTCATTATTTCAATTTACGCAATTTCAAGGCCAGTGGAAACACAGCTACTGTTCTGATGCAAATACTGACAACAAGCAATGATTGCTAGCCTACTACACCTTTGAAGGAGCTGGTTGGCAAGCTTTAAAAATTATGAACTGAGTTCTATTTATTCTGCTATTAGTGTAGAATAATCTAGTCCAGGTTTGAATACTAAGTATTTTAGTTCCCAAACTGGAGACGTTCCAGTGTGCTCCAGATGCAAAAGCAACCACTCTCACAAATCAAATAAAGGTTTCATAAATCTCAAACTGGGTTTGAATAATTCTACTATTAGTATAGAACAATATAGTCCAGGTTGGAAGAGTCTACATTTTTATTTTTAAACTACAGCAGATTAAAGATATTAAAAGCAGTGAAAAATTAAGTGCAACCGCCCTTTAACCATTTTCTGAGTTGGAAGCCAACTTCAGCTACGTATCACCCTACTTGTGCGGTTCCAAGAAGCCTCTCCGTTCTGTTAAAGAAAGAGTAAAACAATATTTAGCACAGATGGTTTTAATTCATGGATATTTCTCTCCAACTTCAACTTCACAGTTACAAGACACAAATACTTTTGCACCAAAAAGACCTCCATAATGCAATGCACCACCTATTTACCCAAAGCTCCTCCATGGAGCCGCAGTCTCCAGCTGAGCTCCTGTCCTACAGAGCCCCCTTTCCCCGCACCTTCCCCATTCAGCTCCACCAGACTAGCAGCAGCAGCAATCAGCAAACACCTGGTGAAACTGTGTGTCTGCTGAGCTTATCATACGTATTACTTCTCAATCCAACGCTCCTAAGAATAGTTGTAAACAGCATCATGAAGAAGCATTGTTGTGATGATGTGCTGAAGGGGGAGTGTTGGAAAGAGTAGGAGGTTCTTAATGAGACAGAGGCCAGTTTCAAGGGGTCAGATACGACTGATGCGAAGTCAAATTTCTTTTAAGTTATTTTTGATATATACAGCATTTTCATGACAACTGAAGGTAAGATAGTTACTTGACTGTGCTATAAAATGGCACTATGTGCCTGGCAAATACATTATACCACCTCTTTAAGGGAAACTTTCAGAGTCATGCCTAGACCCCCATAATTATTGATAGATTTGTTCTTTAAGCATCCATTCAGTCATCCATCAGACTTGGTTTAATCTCATATTATCACAGCTACTGTCTTGTGATGAGTATCAAAATGTTTTAAGGAATCCTCAACGGAGGTACTGATTGATTCAGGTATTTGTAGCATTCAGTATTATATACATCTGAACTTTAGGATGTGAAAACCTAACCCATCTTAATTTGAGTGTGTTTCCTAGCAGCGAAAAGATGAAGACAAAAAAAAAAAAACTACCTCTGGGAGCCATGGCAACAAACAGTATGTCTACATCTCTGAACATGATTGAGAATGCTGATATAAGCTTTTCATTTATGTTGAGTTCAAGTTATCAACATTGCTCCTTTTTAAAACACACAGACTGTACACCTCCTCCCTGCAGCTTTGAATGACATACTGCCCTAATTCCATACATGTAAAGATGCAGCTCAAGATTAGCTGCTGAATCAATAAATGCTGTATAGGTACTGGCTGCCAAAACTGAGCAAGAGAACCATCAATCAAGTGTAGCAATCCATCTGTTAACCTTCGGGAAAGTTGTGTTACGTTGAACATATAAAATGCTCTGAAAATGTGTTTGCTTCCTGTCATACCTAAATGTTTCAGATCATTAAACAATTTTTATGTCAGACAAAGCTAACCTAAAGAAAGACAAAAAGCAGTGTTCAAATAGTGGTTTTCACATCAACCTGGCCATATATGGCCCCCCTTGTTTAATTTCTTGTTAACCCTGTTGCCTGATTACTGAAATATTACTGAATGGACCTGTTTGAGAACATGAAGTAGGCTAAAATATCTCAAACACCAACACCTCATGCAATGTTCTGAAGACATTCAGGAAGAGGTGAAAATATTACTGGAATCTATCAGTCTGGAAATGGCTTTGGTACTCCAGGGAACCACAGTGAGAGCCATTATCAACAAATGGAGAAAACAAGGAGCAGTGAGTCTTCCCAGGAGTGATTGGATCAACAAAATTACTCCATAACCAGATCTAAATAACTGTATTAATAACTGTCTCACTTACCTCAGGTGAGATCATTGTTCTTGATTCAACATGGACTGAATAGAAATGGCCTTCATGGGAGAGATCCAAAGCCAAAACCACTGCTCACCAAGAAAAACATAAAGGCCCGTCTCACATTTACAAAACAACATCTTGGTGATCCCTGACTTTTGAGAAAATATGCTGTGGATCGAGTCGACTTTGCTGGAACTTTACGTAAAGTGTCTTGTTGCATCTGCTGGAAAAACAAACCCAGGATTTTAGAAAGAAAAGACCCTTCTGACAGCTAAACATTGTGGTGGTAGTGTGATGCTCTCGGATTGTTTTGCTACTTCAGAACTCGGACGACTTGCTGTAATTAATAAATCCACCAATTCTGCTCTCTACCAGAAGATATTTAGCTATCAGTTTGTGAGTTTAGGCTCATACTTGGGTTGTGCAGCAGAACGATGATTCAAAGCACACCAGAAAGTTCAGTTCCGAATACATAAATTAAGTTTTGGAATGGCCTTGTCAAAGTCTAGACTTAACTAAAATAATTCTGCAAAGAGGTGTGGGCCACAATTCCTCCACATTGCTGTAAGAGTCTCCTTGCTGGTTATCACAAATACTTCATGGGTGTAGTTTTCACAAAAGATGGCACAACCAATTATTAGGTTTTGTGGGCAATTACATGTTCACATAGGGCCAGGTTGGCTGAGATATTTTTATTCCTTAATTACTGAAATCATAATTTAAAAACTGCATTTTATATTTACTGAGGTTATCTTTGTCTGATATAAAAATTAGTTTTAAATTCAATTGTGACAAAAAAGCAAAAGTAGAACAAATCTGTAGGGAACAAATATCATTTAATAGTATTGTACCTCAGTTTTCCCATGTTTCAGCAAGTTTCCTTTCCATCTGACATACAGGTGATTTTTTTCATTTTTTTTTTTTCAAGTGGATCCATCTTACTCTCTGATGCAGAGACCAGACAATAAGCCTTCCCCTCAAGGCCCCATTAAAGCAAAACCCAGGGTCTGCAGGTTTGATATTCATCGCCAGGGCAACCTCTGCCATCAACACATTTTGAGCCCACGTGAGAATGATCACAGCTTATTAAAGTGGAAATAATGACTGCTCTGCCTCCGGCATGAAATATTTAACAAGGACAAAGGAGATGGCTCAAAGGTGATTCATATCTGTGTTGAAAGGAGAGCGCGCGGACAATGCCATCCTTACAGGAAGTGCATGTGACCCTTTGCTAACCTGAGCCAAGGAGGTGCGCTCTGCAGCTAAATCTTTTATCTAACAGACAAATATGGCAATGGAGGATGTTCTGATTTAATGTTTATTAGCTATAACAATGATATTGATATTAAAACAAGCAACGTCAAGGACACCGCATGACCTTCTTCCCATCTCTTGACATTTACTGTGCACACAAAGTAGCTTTATAAATTCAGCTTTAAAATGTCTGTGTTTCATTTTTAACCATCATTTGAGTTTAATCATTTCTCTTTCCAACCCAGCTCAGAACCTATACAGCATCCAATTCCTGGAAGTGAGATTATTGATGTATCTTCCCTCCAACTTGGGTAAATTAGCTCTTTTGGCCTCTTGGGAAAAATCTGGGGAAAAGGAGGAGAGCATAAAATGTTCTCCATCAAGCACGATTGAATTGGATTTCACAAGATGAATTGCCAGGACAAGAGTTTATCCCAATTACATTGCCAAGAGGCTCCAGTCCTTCTGTGGCCACTTTGTTCAACAGCAATTAGGGTCAGCTTTTAGTTACCAGGATCCTCCATTGTGAAAAGATGTTTACAATCTTGCAGAAAGTAGATAAATGTATCAGTCTAACATTCTGAAGAAGTTAAAAGTGGTTTGTGGTCTGAGCCAAGAACTCACAAAAATTACAGATCTGACAGCCAAAACATGAGAGGAGGAAAACACAGCTGTTACCCATAGCCCACACATCTTTTAATCTACAGGAGCACAACATCGACCGCAGAGACTACCTCTGGTTTCTTGTGTGGCCGTCCGTTTTCCTCTCCTGCTTATTTTGCTGTCTTTGATCAAACCAGTATTATTTGCAGATGTGGTGTCTTTCATCTGTCATGAAGACCACATTTACCTCAGACACAGCAGCAATAAGGCTGATGTCTGGCAGTTATACTTCTTAGTCTTACCTTTCCCAGACTGGGGCCCCACAGATATATCAGACTGAAAACGCAGACGGCCAGAACCAGAAACACCACAGCCAGAACCAGAGCCACCCAGTGGTAGTTGTGAAACCTGGGGTTCTTCTGTTTTTCTGCCTCCACCTGCAAACAGCAGCGGGTCATAATTTGTTTATATAACCATGTTCTGGTACAACTTAAGAAATCTGAAATAATCAAAACGTTTATGTATGTAAGTAATGACATTTGCAGGGATTTTTTTTTTTTAATAGAAATGTTGACCTACTCAAAAGTATGTCCAGGTAGTGTACAGTAAATGCACTCAATACTTGGTTGGGGCTCCTTTAGCTTGAATTACAGTATTAATGCAGCATAGCTTTTGGCAGTGTGGACAGGTGCCAAGACCTGCTGGAAAATAAAATTAGCATGTCCATAAATCAGCACTGTTGCCTTGCAGCAAGAAGATCCTGAGTTTGAAGTCATCACGTTTTCACTGTGGGGACAATGCGTGTTGGGGTGTAGCTCTCTTCCTTTATTCTCCAATTGAAAGCAAAGCCTCTAAGGCTAGAGAGCTTTGGATTTGTCTCATCTGGCTGAAGGACATGCTTTCAGTATGCAAACTCTTTCACCAGACTGTCCTTAGCATACCTTACAGTCTGTCTCTTCTCCAGAAGTGGAGTTTTTCTTGGACTGTAATCTTGCAGGACATTCCTGTGCAGCGCTCTTGTGATCATCTTCTTTGAGATAAAAATTCCTGACATGATTACTTGAAAAAATTACATTTTTATAGGAGAAAAATAACTCTGTCCTCAACTGCACCTTATTGTTTCTATTTAGGGTTGCATTCAATTTTAAACACACATTTTTAATGTTTTTTTTATCATGCATGTGCTCCTTGTTTTGTCCTATTATTTGTCAATCCTTCCTTTTAGCCCAGTTTTGTGCCAGAATTGAATAGCTGGTCTGGATAGCGAATGGATGGATCTTTCTGGTTCTTTATCCTCTGTTTATTTAATTAAAGGGCCCCTTTTCCTTTTTACTTCCTGTTATAATGACAAAGCAACATAAAATTGACTTTCTGTGTGTTTGTACATTTAAGATCAAGTAAAAACCCAATATGGTGAAATATTCCCCTCACCAGACTGTTCCAGCTGAACCCTGAGATCTGACCACTGAAAATAACCTGAATATTACTCCGTCTTCGGTACAGTGAAAACATGTTGCAATATCTTATTTTACACTGACACCTCTGCATTTCATTTGTAAGTTCTGCATGTGGGTCATTCAACAACAACAACAAGAAATGCAGTGGCTCAGATAGAGAGCCAAAGGAGAAAAACCCCACACAGCTTCACGTGTCACAGAAATGTTACATTTATTAAACTTCTTTTTGGATTAAAACTCTGACCACTATTCCCAAAGCTTAAGGACACAAATTAATAAAGACAGTCTTTTGTTCCAGTGGAGCTCCAGTGGGGAGAAAATTAAAACTTCTCATTCTCAGACCACATTTGAAGGTCTCAGAGGACAAGAGAAATGTAGATATGTGGAAAAAAAAAAAGGGACCGAGTTCAATTAGCAAAATTGGTGTTGCTTATCTTTGTGTCTTTTTAACTGATGATAAAGCAGCTTTGGTTTTTTATTGTGGCTGAGCTTGTTACAGTTGTTAAGCATGTTGTAGATAGGCCTGCACATTTACATACTCACTTTACATACTCAGTGCTTTAAACATATTCATACTGCTGTAACTTTTTCACATTTTGTCACTTTACCACTACTAGTTGTAATATATTTTATTGGGATGTTATGCAATAGAGCAAATATAGCTTTAAGTATTTTGCAGTATGTCTCAGCCAACTGAAAAAAAAAAAAACAACAAAAACTGGACAAAAGAATAAACTCCATCAGATTTAATGAGGGGTTCTCTCAACATCAATTTTTACCTCAGGTTCTCATTAGGGTTAAAGTCTGGGCTTTGACTAGGCCAATCTATAACAATATTATTCCTTGATCTAAGCCCATCCTTGCTGGAAGGTGAACCTCTGCTACTGTCTCAAGTCTTTTGCAGCCCCTAATAGGTTGGCCTGCATTTAACTCTATCCATCTTCCCATCAGCCCTGACCTGCTTCCCCATCCTGCTGAATAAAAACATTCTCACAGCATTATGCTGCCGTCACCATGTTTTATCCTGAAGGTGATGAATTCAGGGTGATGTGAAGTGCCAGTTTTCCACAACATGCAGTGTTTTATGACTACATGGAAAAGGTATCTTCCCCCACATGTTTGCTGTGCCTCCGATGTGGTCTGTAGCAAATGAAACTTCTTTCAGCTTTTGTTCAACAATGGCCTCCAACTTGCTACTCCTCCATTAATGCCAAATTTGTCTCTGAATTTTTGACTCATGTTATTTATATTTCACTCATTGTGAGACGACTAGAACCAACTGGCTGGACCTCTGTTGAATTAGGTCAGTCACTTTACAGGAGTTGAAAATGATGAAATCACTAATTTTATGTTACATCTTTTAATCTGTCATTATTTTGTAGAATTTAGATTTCACTTTGACATTCGAGGTATCTTTTAAATATTTTTTAAAATAATGTAGATCATGAATTTGTAAAAGCAATAAAAATAGTAAAACATCCAAGGAGGTGAATACTTTCATAAGCACAATACACAGCTCCTCCAGAGCTGCTTTTCTCATTAATGCTCTCCTTGCTCATCCTGTCAGTTTAGATAGGCAGCAATATTTAAATAGGTTTCCACTTGTGGCATACTCCTTCCATGTTCAGATGATGGATTGAACAGGTTACACTGGATTTACCAAGGGGTATCATAGTAAAGGGGTTTGAATACAAATGGCCACTGCATTGGTAGATTTTTTTAAGGATTTTGGTGGCTCTAGAGGCCTTTATTTGATAGTGGGGTGACAGGAAAGTGGGATGTGACAGAGGGGGAAGACATTCGGCAAAGGTCAACAGGCCGAACCTGGTACGGTCGGTATATGGGTCGCATGCGCTAACCCTGTGCCACTGCAGCGCCCGCACTTTGTACATTTATAATAAAATGTACAGATGTGTGCTACCCTGGTGTTGCTCTATCACATAACATGACGATAGAGTCAGGATGGCCAAGGCACTAATTCCACTTCTATCAATCTCCTTTGTTATATCCTCATTTTAAGTTGCTTTGTCAAATTCATAACCATAAACAATTAAATACATCAAGGTTTGTGACTGTAACGTGACAAAATGTGAAAAGGCTAAATGTATTTGGGAATAATTTCTAAATTAAAGGTTATGTAGTGGAATATTGACATATGGCAGATTGAATATTCAGATTTGAAGCGCAGAAGTGCTTTGACTTATATGAAGGATAGAGATTACATAATAGAGGGCAGCCTAAAAATGAGTTGCTTTTCCATTTGATGAAACCAACCTGGACAGTTCTTCATTGGGAATATTTAAGAAAGCAGCCACATAAATGTGAGGCACATCGAAGCATTGTTAATCCTCAGGGCACAATAAAAAACAGACATCTACGTTAGGAGCCAGACATTCCATACTCACTGAATTTCTCAGTGAGCAAAGAGGAAGAATAAAAAAAAGAGCAGTGGATGAAATTCACTCTCATGTGGTGGGTTGCATAAGCAGTGGAAACTTAACTGGAGGACAAATCTCTTGCTGGCTACTCTTTGAATATCAAATGCTCAGTGGAAATAGGTGGGATAGAAAGACAGACGGTTGGTCGGACAGAAATAAAGACAGGGATGGAGCCGGAGTGAGCAGTCTGAGTGCACAGCGCCCGCCAACTAGTGTTTAAAGGTTTAGGAGTTCAGAATCAGCCAGGCAATTCTTCCTGAGCTCTGGGAGGAAAAGTGCCCAGAGCCCTCCTGTTGTTATCAAGCCAAGAAAGAGCACTTTCTTAAGAAAACAACAGAAAAAAACCCAGCTCGCCTACAAAGACAACAAGCTGAGGCTGTGGTTCACCCCACCAGGCCATGCTCATATCCACATTTAAATTCCTGTGGTAGCTAAAATAGGCCACAGGTGATTTCTTATTTATAACCCTTCTGTGTCGCTGCGCATTCTTGCATTTGGACTTGCAGGAGCGTTGACCTTTTCTTTAAGGCACAATGAAACAATTAATGTTTTATACACCTATATGTAAAAATAATATTGTGCTGATACCTGTTGCTGTATTCATAGCAAGCTCTACAAGAAAGAGACAGAGGGTTTCAGAATTAAAATCAATCCCCTTTGAGCATTCATTTCAAGAAGCAAGAACACTGTAAAGTCCATAAAATGGTTAGGATTAGACAACAAAAGAGTGGAGCTGAAGGTAAAAACCCTAAAAGATTTACCAGGACAACTCATAATTCTGGGAATAGAACTCAAAGGATATTTCTGCAAGATATTAAGTTACCAAAAACCACACTACTAAAATATTTAACTTGAATCTTACACTTCAGTTTCACTATGTTTTACTTTTCTAATTTTCAAAGCACTGCTTCGGCCACCTGCCATTGCTTTAATGAGGTTTAATATTTTAAAGCTCATTAACTAAGATTCAATAAAATATACATATAAAACATCTTTTTTAAGTTCTCCTTGCAGCTGAATAATCGGCAATAAAACAAATGGAAAATGAGAAAATGTACTCACATCTTTCCACAGAACTTGCTGACTGCTGGATTGACTGCTAGCCTCCATGATGCAAGCCCACAGGAGGAATCTTTCCGATCCTCTTAGCTGAGGAAAATACCAACGCAATGCAAGGCAAAGAATCCAAGCTTCATTCCACTGTTGTAATTTGGGAGAGCGCAGAAAAGGGAGGGGAGTTTGGGATGGAGTGGAATAACTGAAGGAGTTGTGATACCCATTAAGGCTAAGCAGATGTCCCTCCTGCTGGCCTGCTCCCATTTTAAAGGTGGTAAAAAGATTTCATGCTGAAAAAGTAGCCCTCTGTTGAATAAATTACAAACTATAGTTGGATAATAATACTACAGTGGCTTACCAACATCCTGATGCCCTGGAAAACACAATGATTGAGCAGAAAATAATTACAGTGGTTCTGCAAAGTGTACACAATTATGGTAAACACCCAAGTTTATATAATGTAGAAAAAGAAGACCATGATAAATAATTTTTATATTAATTCCACTTCTAATGTGACATATGCAATATACACCTAAGCTAAAAAAAAAGTGGCTATTTTAGTGGTAAACACATAAAGAATAGAATAACCTGGTTGCATAAATGTGCAAACCTTTAAATTATGATTTTGTTGAACCACCTTTTGACTCACTTTCAGCACTGAGTGTACACTTCCCCTCAATTACTGAATTTCTGATTCACTCAAATTAAACTTCAGCTGTCTGTCATGTCTTAGTACCACGACTAATTGGACTTTAAATGACACAGTTCAAGGAGGAAAGTTTTAACAACTTATATGGATGACAACAATGAAACACCTGTACTAATTGAATCAGCACCCCTAATTACAATTTTTTTTAAGTGAGAATAGAAAGAATAAGAGGGGCAGATGGGTTGCAGCAATATTTCATGATTCACTAAACAGTAAAAAGGTTTCCCTGGGCAATTTGGACTCTTTTGAATATCTGGGAATTGAGGTAAAAGGCCACAAATGAACTCTGACACTAACTCTATACAAAACCCCAAAATATGTGGCAAATTTTTTCAATGACTTTGGTGAGTTGTTATCTATGATGTGCATTGATTATGATTGTTTAACAATTATGGGAGACTTTAACATCCATGTTGACAACACAGTAGACAGAGAGGCAAAAAAGCTGAATGATGTACTTCAAAACTTTGGTTTGACTCAATATGTCAAACAGCGCTGAATTTGCCTGCGCTGAAATTGCAGGCAAATTCAGCGCCTGCAATGAATTTGCCAACTTTTTTAGAGAAAAAAAAAAAAAAAAAAAAATTAGAGTGTTAATCTGCACATCCACACCAAATCCAATAACAATGCTATGCCCAATCATAACAAATGCAGACAAATTGGCCACATTTCAGCTACTCAACCATAAAAGCTTAGAGGAAATGATAAATCAGTTAAGCTCCTCTTCCTGCTGTCTTGATATTCTACCTACAACCTTCCTTAAGAAAGTTCTGCCTGTCATTGCATCTGATCTGATTCAAATAGTAAACTCTTCCCTCTCATCAAGTGTTTTCTCCCAGGCTCTAAAAGCAGCAGTTATCAAACCACTGATAAAAAAGAACAATCTGGACAAATCACTATTACAGAGTTACAGGCCAATTTCTAACCTTCCATTCATCAACAAAATGATTGAAAAAGCTGTGTTTCAACAGTTAAACAGCTTCTTAACAATGACCAGCCGCTTTGATGTCTTTCAGTCCGGTTTCCGTGCTCACCACAGCACTGAGACTGCCCTCGTTAAAGTGTTCAATGATATCCACACAAATACAGACTGTGGAAGAACCACAGTGTTGGTTCTGTTGGACCTCAGCGCACCATTTGACACTCTTAACCATGATATATTATTAAAGCAACTGGAGAGCTGGGTTGGAATCTCTGGTACGGCACTTAACTGGTTTGAATCCTACCTAAAGAACAGGGATTTCATTGTGTCAATAGGCAACTTCTCATCCGAGCGGACAAAAGTCATCCATGCATTTATCTTTAATCGCATTGTTTATTGCAACAGTGTCTTAACAGGTTTGCCTAAAAAGTCAATTAGACAGCTGCAGCTGACCCAAAACGCTGCTGCTTGCATTATCACTAAGACCAGGAAGATGGAGCCCATCACCCCAGTTCTAAAGTCCTTCCACTGGCTCCCTGTAGCTCAGAGAATAGACTTTAAAATACTTCTGTTAGTTTATAAATCACTGAATGGCTTAGCACCAAAATACATTAAAGACCTGTTATCATTGTATCAACCTTCCAGACCACTCAGGTCTTCTGGTTCTAGTCTATTCTGCATCCTCGGAACCAGAACCAAACATGGAGCTTTCAGTTTTTATGCACCACAAATCTGGAACAAACTTCCAGAAAACTGCAAAACAGCTGAAACACTGAATTCCTTTAAATCAAGGCTGAAAACCCATCTATTTAGAGTTGCCTTTGATCAGTAGTAAGTAGAACATTGAACTATATTTGCTTGATGATATTTGCCTGATGATCCTAATGATTTTGATGTATTGATATTTGTTCGATGATTTTGATAATTTTCATGTGTATTTGCTTGATGATTTTGATGATTTGCTTACTAATGTTTTTTATAATGTGAAGCACTTTGAACTGCCTTGGTGTTGAAATGTGCTATACAAATAGCCTTGACTTGATTACATTGATTATCACAGACTGAGGATCCTTGAACCGTTTTGAGAAGATACTCACTAAGACAGGGATGACTAGGTTGGGTCCAGTCTGTTTCAGAGTAACTGAAATGACTAAATTTAAGGCTTTACCTTATTGAGGTGCTCTGGAAAACATCAAGTGTCAGACAAGGTGAAAAAATGTTTCAAAGCTCCAAAATCCTCTTGTTTAGAGTCTCTTGGTCCAAACAAATCCAAATTCCAGAATCCAAAATGACAAGTCAGAGACAGCAGAGGCTGAGGCAGGGGCAAAAAGCAGTTGAGGTCAAAACAGGTAGACAGAGGAAAGAGTTTAGCTCATATGAGGGAATCTGAAGAAGACAAGCAATAAACCAAGGGGAGAAGGCTTACACTAATCCAAAGAAAATAAATTCAATTGCACAAAGATCAAAACACAAGATCAAACTGAGAAATAAAACAAAATGCAAAGGAATGACGTATTCTGGCAACAGCAATGATAAACATAGAGAATAGAACTGAACATGGAAAGACCTATATCACCTCCAAGAAAATGATCAAACACAAACAGAAACCCAAACATCCAAGGAATGTCATACTGTCCTGGCAGGATTTTCTTCACGTTTCCTCAGATCTGGTTTTGCATCCTTTAACTAACGCTGAAGTTAACAGACTACAAAAAAACACAAAACAAACAAACAAAAAATAAAACAGAATATCAAGGTATCATTAAGCAGAAGATTGTTTCACATTGTCAAGTGAAACAGTCATCAAGAAGTGGAGAAAATTTGGACCAACTATCACATTACAAAACTGGGTGTTTCTCCTAAATAATGAGAGAAGATGGGTAAATGGGGGAAGCTTTCAAAACACTGACAGCACAACTAAGGGACCTGTAGGAATTTATAAGAAGTACTGGTTGCGCTCAACATGAGATACCAACCTCCTGTTTTCTCCATATGCCTGGACAAAAAAGGTAGGGTTGATAGACAGAAACCTTTCTTCTAAAGAAAACATACTGCTCTACCTAAAATCCCCCAAAGCCATGTGTTATGATTGGATGAAACCAAACTTGAGCTTTTAGACCACAATCCAAAAAAGCATTTTGATCAGAGCAATTTACCCACATGGAAACATAGTGGCAACATGTGGGGTTACCTGTCATCAGACGGCACTGGGTTTTTTGGCCATCATGTATGAAACTATGACCTCTTTGCAACACAGCTGAATCAAATGACTGACTTAACTCTTCAGCATGCCGTCAGGTTTGGCAAAGGCCTGGTAGTGAGCCATTCTTTTAATTCAGATATGTTGGAGCAGGGTTGCATCTAAAAGCTGCAGGACAGTAGCTCTTGAGGATTGGAGTTGCAGACCTCTGGTTTACACTTTTACAGCCCACTGTGTTTTATTGGTGGGTTCAGATGCATCTTGGAGTGATGAAGTAACTTCTCTTTGCTTTTGTTCCTCAGTTAAATCAGCTTGTAGAAAACATCTCATTGAGTAACCAAAAGCAGAACATTATTACAAAGGAACCAACTTTATAACAACAAAGGAATTTGCACTTGTGCACATAAAGAAAAAAATAAGAATGACAGTTTTAATTCGGGGACAGAAGATTATAAGTCAGCGTCAGTAAAGTTTTTATGGCGCAACAGAGAAATACTAAATCTATTCCTCCATCAGTAAAAAAGCATAAAAACCTGTATCTGTAAAAATGAAAAAATGGTTCATTTCAAAAACGTACCATACGATCCTCATTCTCAGTGAGTGCACACTCACTTTTCCAAATTCCATATTGCAAGCTGGCCTGCGACCGGTCTCCTTGTGATGTGATAAAATTAAACCACTCATGCAAGTCTTAACTCAAGGGCTGCACGTACATCAGGAGTATGAGCTGTAAACTGGTTTTAAGGGATCACATTGGAGCGGGATGAATAACACATGCAGCAACTGGAGCTAGTCAAACTTTAACAACCTCAAACCTGTGCAGGGCTCTTTGCCAGATACCAATCTGCCAACCAGGAGTTATTTTCTTTCAAACAGCAAGTGGAAGTGTGAGACTTTGTCATGTTATCATTTCTTTTTTGTTCAGGATTAGAATATTTGGAGTGGGAGGACTACAACCTCTGTGAAAAAATGTGGACTCACTACTCACTGAAGATGTAGAGTTTATTTACTTTAAGAAGATATGACAAAAAATATTTCATTTATTTGACAGCTAAACATTCTTAACAGTCTGATTTTGTAAAACATACTTAAAAATACCTTAAAACTGTTAAATAATTTGTTAACTCACATACAACAACAAAAAAAGTCCACCTGTTAATACTTGGTTGAATCTATACTGGCTTTTCTGACAGCTTAAACTCATTGAGTCCTGGATTTTAATAATCCCAAACAATATTCTTCATCCATCCAGATCCACCATTCTCATATAACAGCTGACAGATCTGCCTTGCAGGAGTTTTTTTCTGCAGCATTTTTTTTTTTTTTTTTTTTTTTGTTTGTTTGTTTCTGCCATAATTTTCAGTCGGATTCAGATCCAGACTGTTTGTTGATCGTGTTGAAAAGTTTTCACACTCTGTCCTTGGGGGGGATGAATTATTATCTTAAAAATGCAGTCACTAAATATACTTTTCATTGTCTGAATGACGAAATTGCTCACAGACATTTTAAGACTGGAGTTTGACTTTGGACTTATGATTTGCAGTGTTTTTTTTAAAGACAACACAAGGGAAAACAGTTCGTATCCATTAACACCACACACAAATCAAATTTTCATCTGTTGATTTGCTGAAGTTTGAAAAGATTGACGTCTGTATCTGTCCATTTGTCTACAATTTCTTTTAGTTTCCAGAGCTCTTACTTTGTTTTTGGCCAGTTTTAAAAAGCCAAGATACATAAGTTTACTATGAATTATGGGTAGAAACATTCACTGTGGTCAAGCTTTAAATGCTGAATCTGCAAAAAGCACAGATTACAAGGATGGATTGATTTAATTTTCAGAGCAGGGGATGCGTCCAAAGGTTGCAGGACAGTGACACTCAAAGTCTGGAGTTGCAGACCCTTGTTGTAGAGAGTAGCGCAAAGTCTACATTCTGGAAATATATTTTCTATCTATCTATCTATCTATCTATCTATCTATCTATCTATCTATCTATCTATCTATCTATCTATCTATCTATCTATCTATCTATCTATCTATCACATCCGTCTTGCTCTTCTTCACACACTGATGGGCACATTTTCACACCTTCATGTTTCTAAATAGTGCAAAAGACCTTCACAGACGTTCATCGAATTTGAAAAAGCTCCCACATACCTGCAGCCAAATGTTCTCTGCCGTTGATAAAATAATTCAGGAAAGCGTCTAGATCTGCAAAATGAGTTAACAGTAGTCATAGGCACTCAGTATGTCAAAATAATTGATTTTTTGAAAGAATCAATAGTAAAATACGGTTAAAAATACACTTTAAATTGAGCTGCTTTCATCTTCTCAAACTGGCACACAACCTTGCACAGCAGCACCACAATCACTAGATCTCAATCCAGCAGAGCACCTATGGGATGTGGTGGAACTGAAATTAGCAACACGGATGTGCAGAAGACAAAGCTGCTGTTGCTGTTCGATGCTGACAACACTGATGAAAATCTCTGAAGAATGTTGAATCTATGCCACCAAGAATTAAGGAACTGTGAAGGCAAATGGGGGATCCAACATGATACTAGCAAGGTATGGCTAAAAAAGTGGCCGATAAATACAATCCTAATATTTTGCAGATATCAGGACACTGTCTGTGTAGAATAGGAGGTTGCTTTTATTAGAGCTAAAGTTTCACAAAAACATTTGGAAGGAGCCTGGAGAAAAACAGTTCTTGTTGTGAAAGGTGTTTGTGTGCTCTACACTGGTACGTACAAATGTAGAGATATATTACTGACTGTTTAAGTTTTATTTCTTCACTTATTCCTGAATTACTGCTTAACACATTAAACACTTTTGTCAGCTGTCTTCAGCTGATCATCACATCAGCATCACTTTTAGCACAGAAGCTTTTTCACTGCGTATCAGAACTCCACCGTGCCACCTGTTCCTGTGTTAAAATGTACACAATGAACAATTAATTTTATTTAAGCTTATCCTGAGGGAGGGAAAGATCTGAATCAAAGAACACCTTGTGTGAGGTTTGCCTGTTTGTACAAACCACCTGCCAGCTGACGTAAATGTTATCTGAAACGGCACACAAAGCAAAAGCTCAAGTGTTTGATGAAAGCTCTGTGAAGTAATTCCAGCTTATTAAAAACACAATTTCACAACCTAAAGGTTCCACTTCACACTTGATTTGCCAGAGTGAAAACCGGCGGCTCGGTCAATATCAGCTGAGGTGGAGCATTCCAGGTAAAATTGGTCAACCTGCAAGCCTTTAGTGTGGCAGGCAACATTTGAGCACATATTAGGTCTGTCAGATCTGATAGCCGCGGGTCCTCGTCAGCTCTTTCCCATTGATATAAATCTTCACAATTACCATGACATTTTGCTTGGGCAAATCAAGTGGTGGGTCTTTCAGGAATAGTTGTTGTGTCAGCAGCAAGTGTGGAAAGCATCCTGGGACCCTCATTCCCCCGATAGCATTCAGTACCAGGCAGCGGCTTTCTCGTCCACAGAATAGAATAAACAGCAATTTAGTCTGGAGTGTATAGCAGATACTCACAGATTAGAGCAGGGGTTGATAGAAGCCGCCTTAGCAAAGCAGAAAGAATCACAAAATATTTACTCTCTCCTTGTCATGCCTTAGTCCCGATAGTTTCGAAAGGCATTTTTCTCTTTTGTATTTGTCACTTTTGCAAACACAGAGCGCTATGACCAACAGCAGCGAGGCCCATTACAAATCCAACAGACCAAGCTGGAATCTGGGGCTTTGTTTTTCTTTCTTTCTTTTTTTTTTTTTTTTAAATAAATAGACTGTTTTCCGGCAGATAACAGTAATTCTGCTCGAAATGACTTGTGGTACTTCAGGCAGGCGCAGTCTTTGGTATATTTCTCTCTGTTTTTCCATGGCCATCTGTAAAAAAGATGATCCTTGTTTGCGTCTTAAAAAAAAAAAAAAAAAAAAAAAAAAAAAAAAAAAAGAAATTCCCCAGCCAGCCTCTAAAGCCTTGTTGAGCTTCTGTCACTCAGAGGGAGAGAGCTGAATAACCCACACATTTTGCACATGCACAATGACATTCATTAACAGCATCTTTTCATGTGAAGGAAGGCCATCACTGTTAAAAACAGAGAAAAATGTGCAAAAAATCCCCATAAAAGAAATGTTTCGTTTTTGTTTGTCA
This sequence comes from Anableps anableps, assembly GCA_014839685.1. Classification (NCBI taxonomy): domain Eukaryota; kingdom Metazoa; phylum Chordata; class Actinopteri; order Cyprinodontiformes; family Anablepidae; genus Anableps; species Anableps anableps. The sequence goes on along the minus strand of CM026074.1, from coordinate 28,840,823 downwards.
GACTAAAAGAACATTTCTGTGGATTCAATCCCATTTTCCACTAAGTTCGTACAGGTCAAAAGTGACACTTAATCCTGATTTCATCTGTTTATCAACCTCCTTCTTCTCTGCAGCTATGGCACTTCAGTTTTGCATCACAGGAAAAGGAGAGCTGGTACACACCGGGCTCATGATGAAGGGCTGGTATAGGATCCTGTCTGGGTCTAGAGTGGAAATAATCTTAGCACCTCTATCCATCATTTTTCAGCATTCTCCTCATGCTTCAGTGGCTGTGGGAAGAAAGTGTACCTCTGCACAGGAAGTTTCCAAAGTGCTGTGTTTCCCAGGAGTGGCTTGGATCTTCAGCAGACTGTAGCAAAGGTCTGACACATTGTGCTGATATACTGCTCCAAATTCCTGAGTGCAAAACACTCAGTAAGGTACAGCAAAGCAGCAGCAATAAAATTTCACCAATACTCAGATTATTCTCTTTTCTAAATACATTTTTTAAGCCTCAAGTGTGGTATTCACTGAATTCATCAAAACTAAGCCAGTGGAGTAGTGCCAGTGGTTGGTAGATGCAGTAAATATGCATAAATAATGTAGCTTGATAATTATGATTAGATCCCAAGTGAAACAAAATCTTCACATTACCCAGAAGCCCCTTTTTGTGCATGTTGTTTTTATAATCTACTAATGCTACAGCAATGCATAACATTTTCCATCATGTTTATGATGGGGCCTATATCTGAAGCTGTATGTGCTATGACAGCCTAAATTACCCCCTACCTCCTGGGATCAAGAAGTGATATCTTGAGATTGAAATTCATCAGTGAATTTCTGATGGTGTTGACATCTTATGGAGTTGATAGAATGCCATACTACCTCTATTTTTATGATATTATTCTGAAGGAGGCCATTTTGTAGATCATCAGTTCCTTGAAATCTTTACAATATACCAAAATTAAGCATTTATTTCACAAAATGTCATCAAAATTTTGTAAACTGTAAGTTATGGTATTCACACAATATGGTTGTGACATACAACTTGGGAATAAAAAGTCAGAAAAAACAAAAGAATAACATAAGCTTACCAGAGCTCAAAGTTTTTGATGCTCCCCAATAATGACTGATTTAAAAAAAAAAAAAAAATTTTTTTAAACATTTTTTTAATGTCTAACAGTGTTGACAAAAACTAAAGACACAATTTCAGTTGAGTTAGAAAATACATAAAGATGATTTTCAATTGCATTTATTGATACTTATAAAATTATTTATTTGGATAGTTATATTTATTAGTTATGGCATTTTATTTTAGAATCTTTGTAACTGTTTTAAACTACTGTAATGTATTGAGTTCTGCTTCAGGACAAGGGCTTTTAGACACATTGTCCACGTACGACATAATTTAAAATAAAAAATAGTCATGTAACATCATGAAAGCACACATTGTTATGCTGACATTGCCCAGGTTAATTTTTCGAGTTATTTGAAGAAATTATATTTTGTGTATTTTATTCAAATTCCATACTTTATCCAGCAGACATTTTTTGGCCCTCATTCCAAGAATCACTTATTGGCTATTTGTCCTGTAAAATCTTGTGTATTTTATCCCAAACTTTTGTTTTTACATTTTTTATTTCTCTGAATTCCATGTTTTAAAAGTAAAATTTAACCAACAAAAGTTTTAACCTTTCAATACAAATAATTGTCAATTATAATGGAATAAATGTAATGATTTAGTGTTTTTAAATGCTCTCCAAAACTACTACTTATTTCTCATTATTTCTGCTCCAAATCGTGTTTAAATGGGTTTTTTGAAAATTGCTCTATATGGAAACATTTCTGAATCATGTTTTTTATTTATGACTCATCTTTTTTTTTTTTTTGCAAAACTCTAATTGACTCAGAACATTTGGATACAAAAGTTTTCAGTCAACATGCATGTTGCTCTGCTGAGGATCTTTGCCCAAGGAGGTATTTGCAGAGCTGCAAGGTTAATGCTAACTTCCTCTCTGTTTTAATATGGTTTGTTGGTAATTTAGCTCATGACGTGTTTGCTTTGCAGTTCCAATTAATAGTCTGTGGAGAAAACTCAGAGCAAAATTTTTTCTCCCGACTCATAAAGTCAGCGATTTGCTTTGAGTGTTGTAATTACTAATGACTTGGGTTGGCCTGAAGCGGAGATAAGCCCCATCTGAGTAGACAGACAGAAATTCTGTTGTTGGGAAAATCAAATGTTAGACCAAATCCACAAATTATTAAATTTGATGATATTTCCTGTCTAACAGTAGATGTCATGAATTTGTAATATTCTGTGATTCTTTCTGCATTTTCTCAATAGCGAGAATCAAGTGGTGTAAAAAACAGATAAATAAAACTGAATTCATCTCATGAAATGGTTTTTGTTGCTATTTTTAAAATATCATAGATATTTGAATAAGTATAAAAAATAAAGATTAAAACAATCTGAAAAATGCACTCTTAATCTTCCTTCCTGGATAAATACTTGGTGTTAAATCATCTTTTACTTTTATTAAATGTGCTAATTATTTCGGGTATGCCTGTAACAGTTTTGTGCATCTCGAGATGGAAGTTTTTACCCATTGTTCTTTGCAAAATAGCTCAAACGCCATCAAACTGGAGAAAGAGAGTAAATATTAACATTATTTTTTAATTATTGATAAAGAGTCTTAATTGGGTTTAGGTTTCCCCTTGGACTAGGCTATTCAAACAAATTAAATACTTCCTTTTATCTCTGGTTAAATATTTAGGAGTATTGTCAAGGTGGAAGTTGAACCTCCGCCACAGCCTGATATCTTTAACAGCCTCTGACAGGTTTTCTTCCAGAATTGTAATACATTTAGCTGCATCCGTCTTTCCACCAACTGTGATACACTCTCAGTTTCCTGAAGAAAATTATCGCCACAGCATGATGCTACTACCCCCATATTTCATTGTGGGGATGGTAATCGAAAGTGAAATCGTTAGTTTTCCATCACACAGCGTTTTGCATGTGTTGGTCTCATCTGACCTGGCCACCCTCTTCCACATGTTTGCTACATGATGTGTAGTAAATTAAATAAGACTTTTTGTAGCTTTATTTCAACAATTCTCTGATGTTTTGGTAGATTTGCAGTTGTGCGATACACTTTTCATTTTCAAAAGACAAAGCAGTGCTCTGTGAGATGTTCAGAGCTTGAGATATTATTTTACAACCAAACCCAGCTTTCCACTTCTTCTCAGCTTTATCCCACAGCTCTATGATGCTGTTTGTTCTCTAATGTTTGAGGCCTTCACAGAACAGTTGTATTTAACAAATTAGGTGACTTCTTATGAATACAAAAAAAATAAATAAATAAATTAAAAAAAAAAAAAAAAAAAAAAAAAAAAAAAAAAAAAAATCAGGGTTAGGTCAGACTAAAAGGGACTGAGCACAAATGTACACCCACTTTTTAGATGTTAGCTTGTAATAAACAGTAAAAGCATGTATCATTTTACTTCCACTTCACAGGCTCTGCTTTTTGTTGGTCTGTCACATAAAATCTGAAAGCAATGTACTTAAGTTTGTAATTATTACATGACAAATTGGAAATAAATTCAAGGGGTATGGATATTTTTCCAAGGTACAGTCCATATTTATAATACTGTAATGTACCTTGTATGTTTTTTTCCTTCCTAGAAAATGTGACTTACTTTTCATTTTGTGTTGGTACCTACTCTATATAAATGAATTCAAGAAGAGAACTATGAAACAGGAGCTTAATGGATCGCCATATACTAACCTGTAAGGAGTTTATTTGACATACTGAAGGAAGTGGATGGAAAATAATGGAGATTACTGGGCTGAAAATCTTCTTTGGATTGATTTATTCAATTCCCAAATCTCACTTTGAGATGAAACCTACTTGCTGGGGGATTTTCTCAATTTCTTGCTTGATGAGACAGGTGTATTTACCTACATAATTGTATTCCTCATGCAAGTCATAATGTGATTAAATATTAATACAAATCTTGAGTTTGGAGAGAGGCAGATCTTGGAAAATGATCTAGACAGCGTTATTGTGAAATTGTTCTTCCTGCTTTGCAACTTTGTCAGTCACCCACAAATGAAGCAGAGGCAGTGAAAGAGAAAAAATATTCACCATATTAGGATGCATTGAAAATGGTATTTCAGCAAATAAAGCCCTGAAAGTGAAAGATAAAAATAGGTGCAGGTATTTTTCACTGCGGTGATCTTGACTCATCTTGGCTGAGCTTTGTTTAGTCAGTAGCAGAGCTCTCTGGGGGAACATTGAATGGTGTAGTCAAAGTAGAACTCTCCTGAATGAGCTTTGAGCATCAAGTCCCCAATATCCCAGCATGCTCACTGTAGAGTCAGACAATGGAGCCAAATACAAGTCATAGCCAAATCGTAATTACCTCTGCACCCTGCAGGAGCAGACCAATTGACTCCTCTAGATGAATGACAACAGGTAAAGGGCAGTGATTAGCTGCAGGGCTCAGAAGCTTTGTTTTGTGCACAGAGAGAGAGAAAAAATCCTCTATGTAGGCCAGAAGATATGCTTCACTTATTATCCTCTGATTTTGTGCACTTATTAAAGACACAGTTCAGTTCAGCCCTGAAAAGAAGTTTCCTACTCCAGACCTATACCAGACAGACAACAAAACACAGAAACCCTGTGTAAAAAGCTCAAAGAGCAGCAAATGCCTCCTCTTGTTGAATATAAAAAACAATTCTTACAACCAATTAGTTACTTGTATTTTAACTAGACTTTATGTGACAGATTGATGCAAAATAGATACAAGATTTATGACATGTTTTGGAAATGTTTTCTATGTTCTTTTAGCTAAAGCACCAAATCAGTGGTTTTCAAAGTTTTTGGACTGTGACCCACAATCAAGTTTAAAGTAGCGTGAAAGAACAAGTTAGGAAAAAAGTGTTCTAATAAGTTATGCATTCCTATGCAAAAATATGCATAATTATACTTTTTGTTAGTCGATCACATAAAATCCCAATAAAATGCATTGAAGGTTGTGGTCATAATGCGACAAAAATGTGAAAAGGTTCAAGGAGTATGAAGAATTTTGAAACACACACATTTTATTTTTGACATCAAAATATATCTTCAGATTATTTAGTTTTGCTCGTGACAGGTAAACAGCAACAATCATTTTGAATAAATGCTTTGTGCAGTGTAAAATATGAAAAATTTAAACATGCATGATTTATAGCAACACTGATTTGGTTATTCTATGAGGAGAAACAGGTGGAAATTAATCTCCTACAATCTTCATTTAGCTCAACTCAGTCTGGAAATAAACCCACTAATTTTAATAAATGGGGTTGTGACAGTGTCCAGGAAAAAGAATTATTATTATGATTATGATTATTATTATTATTAAGGCTGCTAAATAGATTTTCTAAGCAGGTGCATTTTTCATCAATAAATGTGTTTATGAAGACTAAATCTTCCCTGTTTCACCATTAGTGGGGATAAAGGACTAACAAACAAAGTTTTCTGAGTCTTCAAATGTTCCTGCCTTTTCAGGGCAGGACAATTGTGTCATCCACGATCAAATTATAATAAAATATTAACAATCAATAGCGTCATCATGATTTATCCAGTTCAAACCTTGATTTCTTATAAATAGTTCTGATTCAACAGCATTTGGTTACAGTAAGATAAGAAAAGAAACAGAATGAATCTCTTCAGACACAACCAAATTTAAACTTTCATGACTCTCTTAAGAAGTTGTTGCATATTACTGTATTTATGAAATACAGAACACCAAGTGGGCAATATGGCTAGCATTTAACAATGCGGTGATTTATTGGACAGTGTTAGGATAGTATGGCTGTTCTCTTAGAAAATCAGAAACAATAACAAACCTATTTAAAAGAATTTAATTTAGGACAACTGAGAGCACCCAACAAGGACCCATTATGTTTAGCTCTGTAATTTTGTACTGTATTTACGTGTTGCCATTTATTAAATCCTTATTTAACTCTCTCTGGCTCATCGTGTAGTCTTGCCTGAAACAAACTTTTAGTACTGATATTTTTAAGTTTATCTCCCATACCAGACCACTCTGATTGATAGCTTCTGCAAAAGACCATGAACCCCAGCTCCTCCTCTTGCCAGCATGAATGTTATGAAAGCAAAACCTCACACAGTAAAGCAGCAATACATAACCTTTTCAGTCTTGATTTGCAGAGTGCATGCTCCAGTGCATGCTGCAGTCTTGAAGCCCAGATCCCACTACTAGACACTCCTGTGCAATATAGAGGGGATTTTTGCAGTGCACTGATACGTAGAGAGTCGAGCCAAACCTTAAGGCCGGGAGATCCTGGGGTTGTGTTGGAGATGTATGCCCAGAGGAAAAGACCACTGCCAAATCTCTCCATGATCTAGACAGTAAGAAAGAGACCAGTTGCTCACAATATCATTTAGATTTAGATTTGATACAACAATGGGGAGAACATTGACACAGTTGGTATGATTAGGGGTGTCACAATCCAGATTGTTTGTAGTGGTCAGATGAGTCCCAGTTGGATACTTCATTAAACTTGAAAATATAGTAGTTTATTTAGAAAAAATAACACTCAGCATCCAGTAATGTTCTGGGTGCTCTATTTGGTCATTTTTTTTTGGCAGCAACAACTTTCACAACTGGAGGACAGCCTGAAGCTATATGTTTATTATCAGCATGTATCAGTTTTAATGCAAATGAGTTTCTTGACAGAGTTCATTGTTTTTAGCATAAATTACACTGAAATATCCATTGTTTTGACAAGCTTACTTTGTAATGTCTCCAGACTGATTCATACTTCTGCCCCTTTAAACAGCTGAATCCAGGTGGGTTGTGCAGTTCTCAACGCAAGTAAAGATGACCGGTTTAGGGGATTAGGAGTGGCCAGATGTCCCCCTGGTGGGTATGAATCGACACATGGTTGGTGCCAAACAGCCTGCTGTAGACGGCATAATTTCATGCCCAGAAAAACACAGGCTTGAAACAACTATTTCTGCAAAGGTGCAAGTTATTTTAAGAGCTAAATGTGCAGCACCCACAATTTGTAGTGTGAGAACAGAAAAAAACAGAATCAGTGCAGCCATCTGAATATTAAACAACGTTATCTGTGAGCAACCAGAAAGAGACTTGAATTCATTGAACATAGCCCAATTTGACCAAATTTCAAATACATGTCTTAGATCTTTACCCAATAAGGGGTATAACATGCATTATTTATTTATTTATTTTTATTTATTTATTTTTCGACCATAACATTCAAGCAGGTCTATCCTGTCAGAAAGGTAGAAGAAAGTTTTATCAGGTACAACCAATACTGACAATGTAAAACTGCCTTGATTTGAACAATCAGCCGATACCTGGGACAGGACACCGAAGGAGGTGCAGTCACTCATTTGAGCCATAAGTGCAAAAACGCAACAGCTAAACTGCAGACACTTGTAAGTTTGCAAAAGCTACCCTTGCTCCTCTTGGATCCATCCAGGTTTTTAATGATAAAAGACATTGATTGTGTATGGCAGATTATATATGTCTTTGTAAGGAGGAGGAGCCCTGGACAATGGGTGATGGAGGCTGGGCAGCAGAGGGATTGGTCTGGGACTATGCTTCTATAAAACCTAGAATAGTGTGTGGAAGATTATATAAACCTACAGCTCTTATTTTCATCTTCTGGACCGTATGATGCACTATTTAAAGTGGCAAATACACAATCAGCATGTACACAGGTAAAACAAGGGAATGCTTGTGTTTTTGACTCGCTTCATAGCAACTTTGTTGACTCTGTAATCCAACTGGACGTGTGTACTGTGCGAGTAACTAACCTCTTTTAATGCAGACAATGAAACAGTGACTGAAATGCATGGCTGTCTTGCTATAAGCTCAGAAAGAAATTCAGAAGCTCTCAGCATCATTAGCTATCAGACAGTCTGGCAGCTGTACCTTCCATTAATGGAGGTAGGGTTTTTGAGATCTGGCTTAAAATGCAAAGATAAAAATAGTTTTTTATTAAATGATCTTTTTCATCAAAACCTTTTGATAAGAAATCTCTTTATGTTGCTTTCTACATCAATTAGTTTAGCGGAAAACAACAAATAATAAATATTAAATATCTTTAATGATGGAGGAGGTGAAGATTTAAACCAGAGAAAACCAAAAGTGGAACAAAAGAGTTCATTTGTAGAGCAGGTGTCAAAACCAAGTAGAGAGACAGCATAGTAACATTTATTGACAAAGGAGTTTACCAAACAAGGTTCGTATATCCTGAATAAATATTATCTTTTGCAAAGCAAAATTAGGCAAAACACAGAAAAGGCTGAGTCTAAAACATAAAGAGAAACATGTTGTTCATTAAAACCGGTGGCCATAATAAATGTAACACCCCACGCATGATTTATCTGTGAATATCAGATAATTAAACAACGTCATCAGGGTCACCAAAAACACCCATAAAACAGGAAAAAAGTGCAAATAAACTGCAAAAACATGAGGCTACAATGATCTAACTATCCTCCAGTGGCGCTGGATTTCAGAGCTGCAAACATCCTCAGGATGTGTAGCAGAGCAATGTGTCAAGTGCTCAGAAACAGGTCCACGGTGAAAAAAACCTGAAACCCACTCACCACTGCATGAGCCGAGAAATACCTGAAGACAGAGTTTTTAGAGGTTTTATAGATAGATAAAAGCAGTGTGACACTTGGTGGGACAGATGGACTGACCTGCCCCTGGATCACTAATGGAAACAGGGCAGCACTTTGAGTTGCGCCGCAGTGGTGAGGCAGAGGCACACTGATATGGGTGGCAGTCTTTACGCTTGAGCTTGATGAACCTTTTGAAACTAAAATATACTCCAAAAAAAGTGCTTGTTTCAAGATAGTTCTTTCTTGATGGTGGATTGCAGGAAATCATCTACAATATTTGATTCATTGATGATTTTTTTAAAAGTCAGATGTAGTGCCTTGCAAAAGCATTGACACCCTGTGAACCTTCTCTTTGATTTTGTTGAGTTGCAACCATTTATTTTAATGCATCTTATTAAGGTTTTATGTGAGTTCATAACTGTGTAGTGGAAGGAAAATGATAACAGGCTTTCAGTTTTTTCACAAGTAAAAACTGTCTTTTGAGGTATGTCAGTGCCAGGTTTCTCAGTGATCTCAGCATGATGTCTAGCTTTTGAGGAACTTTTGGCGTACTTCACTTTGACAGACAGCTCCTATTCATGTGATGTCTTGATTGAGAACAGGTGTGGCAGTTATCAACCCAGAGAGGGGGAGTGGGGGCACAATTACTTTTTCACACGGGGCCATTTAGATTTGTATTTTTTTCTCCCTTAATAATAAACACCATTTAAAAACTGCATTTTGTGTTTACTTGTGTTGTCATTGATTAATAATTTAATTGGTTTGATGTTGTGAAACACTCAAAAAAATAGAAAAAAATCAGGAAGGGTGCAACCACTTTTTCACACCACTGTAGAGACTTGACAAAATTGCTCAGTCTCTCTCAGATTACATGGAAAGCAACTATGAACATCAGTTCTCAAGTATTGCCACAGATTCTCTGTTGGATTTAGGTCTGGACTTTGACTGGGCCATTCTAGCTTTGATCTAAAGTATTTAATTGTAGCTCTGACTGCATGTTTATGATCGCTGTCCTGAATGAAGGTGAACCTACGCTTCAGTCTACATTCATTTTCAGTCTCTAACAGGTTTTTCTTCAAGCCCTTCATTCATCTACATCCATCTGTCAGCTCAGATTACTCCTTTGTGACAGCTGCAGGAAAGCTTCCCCACATCATTATGATGCCACTGCCATGTTTTGCTTCAAGGACTGTGTACTCACACAACATTCTGGATGCCGGCCATAAGGCTAGTCTCATCTGACCAGAGCAGCTTCTTGGTGTCACTGACATGGCTTGTTGCAAACTTGAAACAGACAATGTTCTGGGAGGTTTGAAGGTGTTCCAAACTCTTTACATTTTCTGATGATAGATTTTACAATGTTACATGAGATGCTTCTCCACCTTCATGATGCTATTTGTTCATTAATGTTCTTTAACAAACCTCTGAGGCCTTTATAGGACCAGCAGTATTTATACCAAGAGTAAATCACGCAGGTGGATTGTACTAAATAGATGAAGACATGTTCTGAAGACATTATTGTGAATTTTATTTTGGGGTATTAAAGGGGGTTAAATACATATGTGTGCCACACTTTTCAGACTTTTAGTCATAAAAATATTTGAATAACATGTATGATTTTGCTCCTGCTTCAAAATTATGTTCATTTTGGCCTTTTATATATAAAACTCCTACAAATTCCATAAAGTTTATGACTGTAATTTGGAAACATTTGAAACAGTCCAAGGGGTATGAATACTTACTGTATGTTTGGGACTATGTCTGTGATGATTTACTGCCTAACTAAGAGTTCACAGAATATTAGGTAATGACCTGGGTTTGTTTCTCTCCAGTGCTAAATCTAATTTAGGGCTTTTAAGCCTTTTTTGTGCATTTAAGTCACAGTGAAATGAGATGATACCCCATTTTGAACAGTAGGTGGGAGGAAAGTTGTTTGTAAACAGAATAAAAAGATTGACATATTCAAACCATGCAAGCAACATGGTAGTTTTCAAAGAGAAGAGTCAATATTTGATTCCCTGGAATACCCAGCAATCATTTAAATGTCAATTTGTTGTCCTGAAGTGTTCCTCTTATGATAAGAGATTACTTTTTGTAATTTAGCTTAATGGCTGCACACAATAATTTCCTCTGAGAAATACAAAAGTCATTTCCCCTTTTAAACAAATAAGGGCTGAAATTCATTAATGGAATGAATTTACTAAGGGTACTAATTGTTCAACAGTTCAAATAAATCCTGAAGAAAAGTTTGCTTCATTATAGAGCATTCAGTGGGGACAGAAAAGTTAACAGTATCTAAATTATCCACTTTTAATGCCACTTAAGGCATGAGAGCTTGTGATAATAAAACTCTACAATATTTTTTGTGAAAGGGAAATATATCTTTTGAAGCTTTATGCAGTTGCTGCTTCATCTGGTGAAGTTAACTTAACCTACGTTTTTTAGATGAAGGTGAGTGCACTAATCTCTCTGAGACTCTTATTTTGAAATAATAAAAAAAAGAAACTTTTTAAGTTACCCTGTTGGGTTGACAGAGTTGATACAGTGGACCCGCCACTATTCACAGAGTTTTCTGTGGAACATAATTACATTTCTAAAATATTGGAAAGAAAATGCATCTTAGGAAGGTGAAATACCTCGGCACAATGCTACTTGACACTCGTTTGGCTGGTGTTTGCATACCCAAGGTGAGGAAGACTGTGAATGTTAGCTCATGTGGTAGTGCTTGGACAGTTTCCACTGTGTGTTTTAATGCCTTTAATATACATTTGGTGTTTCAGCTATTAAAATAGGTAGTTAAAAGTGTTTTTAGATAGGGGTCTGAAGTTAGATTTCAGCTATTTCTTTTGGTGGTTGAGGTCCACTGTCAGTACTGTTTATCAGGCTGGTCGATGTCTTTTTGTAGGTGTCACGTTGCTAGCCCAGAAATTTACAACAGAAATGTAGAGGATTATCTAATTTCTTTTAAAACAAAAAAGCAACAATGAATTCATTTCTGTTGCTAATATAAAATTATTTCAGATATAGCAGGGTACTTTAAACTAAAAGTATTTACAAAAATAAAGATTAAAATGATACTTTGGTCACAAGTAGTGAAATAATATTTAAGTCAGTGTTAGCTAAAAACAGTAGATCATTTTATACGTAAACAGATGCTCAAAGTGGTGGTAAACTAAAGCAAAAATATGAAATAAACACCCACTGAATTTAATACAAGCATTTACAAGCTTATTATTATTTACATGCCATCTTTACTTTCAAAAGAGTGTTACCTTATCAACAGTAATGGACGGCTGCCTTTAGTTTCCAGACCATAACTTTCCAAGGACCAGGTGCTCTAATAAAACACATTACCCATCCGTCTGTCCCACCTTGAGGCACTGTGGAGACTGAAATGACGATACCTCGAAAGCTAGTTTATCAAAGTTCCCTACTTGTGGAAGTTTGCTTTTCAGTGTTTGAGGTAAGCATCTAAATTACTTTATATAACTTGGCTCTGTTCTTTTAACTTTTAATTACTGTTGGCTTGAAGAAGCAGCCTGTGTTTCTAAAAAGCTTTATAGTGTGTAGCAAATGTCATGTGTTTAAATGTTAAGTGTGTGTATTCATTGGCAAACTTATTATTCAGCAATTTATCTGTTTTTGGGGTAGGAAAGGTGTTTGTAAAAGTTTCTCTGACCCCATGTCATTCTTACAATGCTGTCAACTAAGAAGTTACTCAAATCTTATGCTTAAATTTGATATTTTCTGCAGAGGAATCCTCATTATTTTCTGACATATGGCATCGAATTCTGCTAATCCAGATCAGCATAATTTTATTTAAACATGAGAAGAACTGTGTTTCTTTTGCCAGGTGGGATATGCCTTATCACAGATCGGTTCTGTAACTTTGAAACAAACTAATCCTTTAGAATAATTTTGCTTTGTGGATGACCAGCCGCTCTGCAGCGGCAAGCATTTCTTCACAAACCCCCTCTCAGCATGACGTGGTGACTGACACAAAACCTGCTCTAATAATATTGCCTCTGTCACCCAAATAAGCTTGTAAACACTGACTGTTGTGTATCCAACGCAGTGAGGCAGCTCCAGTTCGCCTGCTTCGGCCTGTAATGCTTGTCCAGATAGGACTTCTTCACTTCAGCCAGCATCTTGCCACAAATTTCACTTAAGCAACAAAATAATTGCTTGCTTTTTTTTTTTTTTTTTTTTTTTTTTTTTTTTTTTTTTTTTTTTTTTTTTTTTTTTTTTTTTTTTTTTTTTTTAGAAAAATGCAGAATTCAGCATTAACATTCCTTTTTTTGCAGTAATTATGATCAACACCTATCTCTCCACCTTATCACACAACCTTATTTCATGCTGACGCTAGACCACTCATGTTGTGCTCACTGTTCCTGGCTTGGATATATGTGTCAATGTCAGTTTTATCAGAAAAAGGCCATTGTTTGTCAATAAGATTTTAGTCCCAGTCCACCATGCAGCCTGGAGGACAGAGGCTTTTTGCTCCTGATTTAAACAGATATGGAATAGTATGATGGTTGTCTGCCTGACTGGAAATGCAACAATTTTTTTAAAATAAATTTCTCACACAATTTATTGATTCAAATTATTTGAGAAGCATCACCCAAAATGACACAGATGGTACAATGTGTGAAAGTGAGCACTCGAGCTCTGAAGTGCACAAGGATTAAATGATCGTCGTTTGCTCTGATTTCTCCCTCACACCTGTTGGGGTTTGACAGCAGACATGCACATCATTTCTCAGACTGTTATCCTCTGCTTTGCAGTGCAGTAATAGCTGTAATCATGTGATTTATCCTTCATCTAACATGGCAATACAGTGTAATGAATGCAGGGACACTACCACTTGTCTGTTGTTTTTCAGTTTTAACAAAAGACTGGCAAACAGAAAGTGCATGCAAAAGGATTTAATTAGATTATAACAAAGCTTTCGATGAATGAAATCGTAAGTCCTGTCTGAGGACACATTAAAGTAAACAAGTTTTAACTAAAAGATGCAAATAATCCTCTGAAAACCGACATTACAGCTGAACAAGGTGAGCAAAACATTAAACCCTGCAGGGTTGCGAAAAGAGGCTCCATGGAAAGACTGAAGTGGTTCCTAAGCAACCATTCGCTGTGGGGAACTGCAGAGGTCCTATTGAAAACTGGACTATTATGAGAATTAACCTCCAGAATCTCCAAAAGGTTCTCTGTTTTGTGCAGTTAAGCACACATTAGCAGGCACCCAGGGAAGATTATTGCATATTAAAATAAAACAGGCAACTGGCTTGGGGTAATTATTCATTTGATTCTTTAATATATGTCAAAACTCTGTGAAAAAGTAAGGACTGCTCGGTATGTAGTTTTTAACACTTCATCTTTGGTGTGCTTTCAAAACAAAGCAGATGGTAAATGACAGGTTAAGAAATAAATAAATAAATAAAACAGGATCAGAAGAAAGCAATGAAATTCTGAAGTGACAAGCCCTTCAACTCGGTCTGCCTTCAACGAGTGAAGTCAAAGTTGAATGTTGAAAGGCATCTCTTGAGGTGGAGTGATGCAAGCAGCGACAAGGCAGAACAGTAAACAACAGCGGCAGCGACGGATTAACAGTGTTGGCTGTGTAATGAAGATGTGTCTTTTGATTCTGCAAAATTCAAGGGTAAACACATGACGGGAACAAACAGCTACATGTTGAGCATAACTTAACTTAAATGTCTTCTTATCTATTTTCTGTGTTGGCTGTCACGGAAGAAACAGCACAGACAGACACACCATTAGTGTGAGTTAGCATTAGATGTTGGCTTGGCAGAGCCGAAGAAATTATTTAGGTGACTTGTAGTGACACAAAGTTAATAAACAATTCATGTAATAAATTAAGTACTTGCTTTACTAGATTCCTTTCATTACTTTTGTTTAATTCGACCCTGATCTGTGATGCCACATACAAACAAACAAACAAACAAACAAACAAAAAAAACAAAACAGTACAACTCTGAGGCTTTGCTATGTGTTTTTTTCCCCAGAAACATTTGCTTCAAAGGTAATGCACTCTTTCAACAAGAAATAATAGAGTGGCCTCTGCAAAGTGGCAAGGATTCAAAACATCACGTCATATCAGTATGTAAATTACCTTGTGGCATCGACAGCAACAAGCGACTAGAGAATATTATACAACTGAGATATAAAGAAAGAAGAAGAAAAGATCTGTAGTTACACTGCCTTACAATGTATTGATATCCCTTGAACTTTTCAAAGAGCGCTAAGTGAAGTATAATTTTAAAGTGGAAGAAAAAAAAACATATGGATTTTAAAATTCTTTTCAAATAAACATTTGGAAACATGCAGCACACATTTATGTTCAGTCTCTTACTTTGCTACCATTACATAAAGTCCTGGTCAACCAAATACACGGATGAACACCTCAACTAACAGGCCGGGCAAGAAGAGCAAAAATCTAGAGTAACTCTGGAGGAGCTGCAGAGACTTACAGCTCAAGTGGGAGAATCTGTCACTGGTTCAGCTGTTAGTCATACACTCCACAGCTCTGTTAGCCAAATAGGGAACACAGCACAACAGAACTTTTCATGCAGAAAAAGGTGTTCAGGTCAGATGAGACAAAAACAGATCACTTTGACCCGCCAGACAGTATGTGTGATGAAACACCGCAAATCACACCATCCCCACGGTGACAGTGACGTGGAGTCAGGGAAGGCAGGTGAGACGGTGCCTCAGCTGTCTTCATGACAAGTAAAATGGGAACTAACAATGATAACAGAAAATCAATTTGTCCACTTGACTGTTCTATAATTTTGTTTTGTATGATTTCAACAGTTTTATGTTCGAAATTACTCAATTTACACATTGCTTTTTTTAAATACATGGAAAAAAATCTAGGGTGAGACAGTGATGAGCTGTGCTGGTGGTGCTGTATCACACACTGAATGAAGCAGGCAGTTGGTGCATGACCGTTGCTGTCTCCCTTTACATCACCTGCATACATGTTTGATTACACATGCTGACGTTCCATAGTTTGTCTAATATATTTTACGAATGTGTGTGACATATTTAATCTTCCTGATCAGCCACAAATGTGCAGTGAAAAGGCTAAGGGTGGGGCATAAAGTGCCATACTGCACTCATAGAGGGCAGTGCTAAGCTCTATATAAGCACCATGGGTAAGAGGCGCTCTTCTTCTATGCATTGAAAAGAATCAGGAAAATGCGAAAAATACAGTCGAAATAGAACCAATCCATGATAACTCTATTTGAAGCAGTCAAGACTTTTAAAAATTAAGTCAAGGATTTTTACAACAGAGTGGCAGATATTGGATGGGCTCATGGACTTTACATACAAATGAAGGTAAGCTCATACACTATTTTTAATTTTAATAAAAAGAAAGAGGTACCAGCCAAAGGAAACTCTCAAACTTTAAAAAATAAAATTTGACCTTATATTAAACACTATTCTATTCTTCTTGCTGTAGCTGAACAGTATGGAATTGATTGAAGCATAATTAAAAGCTTTTAAAACACTTGAATGTTTCAGTTAAGAGAAAAATTGAACTATAAGCTTCTATTTTGGATTCTGGATTTGTATATCCGACTCCAGAGGAGTCAGTGCCTCACCAGTCATGAATCTCACCACGTCATTGCACAGTGGCACATGGTTGTGGCTGATCATGCTGCAGGAAAGCAGAGACAAGGAAGAAAATATGTTTAAGGCAGCAAAAGTTCTTTATCTGGAGCAAAGGATCAGCTTCCTGCAGGACAACAACCTGGAACACACAGTCAGAGCTACAATAAAAGGCTTTACACCAGGGGTGTCCGAAGACCGTCCTCAAGAGCCAGTATCCTACATGTTTTAGTCCTTTCCCTGGTTGAACACACCTGAATCAAATTGTGGTTCATTAACAGGCTTTTGCAGAACCTTCACATGTTGAGGAGGTAGTTGGACCATCTGAATCAGCTGTGTTGGAGCAGAGACACATCTAGAACTTGTCAAGCTGGTCACCCATGCTTTAGATCAACGCACATTCTTGCATTCGAATGACTGTGTTCGAAGTCCAGACCTAAGTCCAGGTGAGAATCTGTGGCAAGGCTTCAAATTTATTGTTCTCAGATGCTCTCCATCTTTGAACAAAACCATGTATTTGTTTCCTCTCACTTCAAATGGGTCTATCACATAAAATGCCAGGCTCTGTATTAGTATGTTCACCACTACTATAACTGTAGGAAGACTTAATCTTAACAGAAAGTTTCAAGCAAATTTACATAAATTTGCATCTCAAAAACAGCTCCTTCAAAAGCTTTCAGGAAACCTAAATTTGTGTGAAAACATGTTTAAGTAGATGATATATTTTGAAACTATGATATCTACAATCCTGAAACCTCGAGTAATTGTATTTAGGAATTGCCATTTTGCACTTTAGAAGACAGACAGCAGAAGAGCTGAATGTTCATGTCCTCCCAGGTAAATTTGACAATTCAAGCCTGTAAGCTTTTGAGTACGCCAACTATTCAATACCACTCAGACTGTCTCAAACCACAAAAATGAAATGGATACTCATAAAAACAAGAAAATTACCAAAACCCCCATCATTGCAACACTCTCAAATATCCTCCATTTAGCTGAAAGGAGCTGTAAAAAGACCCTCCGAAAAAATAAAAGGTTAAAAGAGAGAAAACATAAGTCACTTAAGAGAAAGCAAAAACCATACAAGCAGCCTGATCAGAGCCAAATGACTCTGAGCTTTTATGCTCTGATATTCCAAGCAAAGTGCAGAGTTCTAGCCAATGACCTGCCTTAGGTAGGGGTCAGCAGTCAGAAAATTTACTTCCTATCCCTTCTTGTTCCTCACCGTGTTTGAAAACATCATGAGGTTAAGAAACCATGGGAGGTGAAATCATTGAAACTAGATATTCACATACACCAGGGGTCTTCAACTCCAGGCCTCGCAGGTCGGTGTCCCACAAGTTTTAAATGCGTCTCTGTTTCAACACATCCGAGTCAAATAATGAGGCCATTAGCAGCAGAACTTGACTGCATACTGAGGAGGTAATTCAGCCATTTGATTCAGGTGTGTTGAACCAAGGACACATCTAAAAGTTGCAGGACACCGACCCTTGAGGCATGGAGTTGAAGACCGACGCCAGACATACACGCTATTAAAAAATATAGATGTAACCTTTTTTTTCCTACATAGTCCCACATTAAATCTGACTAAACATTTACTGTTTTAGCTTGGTGAGGATAACTAAGATTATTTCTATTTGCTAAATGTTAACTAGAATGTTTTCAAAGAATTTTCTCAGACTTACTTCACATTGCAAAGCTTACACTAAGATTGGGATGCGTTTAAACAAGTAGGAGTCCAGATAATAATGTCATGGCTTTTTCAGCTTCTGATTTGCATCATTTGTGTTAAACAGAGGCACAGCTGTGGATGCATTTGTATCTGGCGATGTTTTGAAACTTCTACCTGAAAAACATCCTCAGAATCAGTCAGCAACTGCTTTACAACTGTGAGGCCAAACTAAAATGAACTTTGACTCTATGAACAAGAGAAACTTGACAGAACACTTTATTACTTTATTGTGTGCTTATCTACAGTGCTGTAAAAAATATATTTTGTCTGTTTTTGCTTTTATCATGTTTAAAATTTTCAGATAATCAAAAGTAATTTTCAAATGAAGATTTAATTTATTGAGCCAAATTGGCCCTATGTAAATTTCTGGAAGCTGGGAATTTCATCCCATTTTAATCTAATATGGAATTGGACCAATAAATTAGAAAACAACTTGCAAAGTCAAGTTTTTAAGCACATTTGCACACTTTTGTACGTTATTATTATTATTTTTTTTAACGTGTCCTGTCCAGCAGTGTGGCACCCAGAATTGTTGTCTGAATGTCAAGGTGAGGCCCAACAGATTTGTTTTCACAAGCGGAGCATTAAAAAAGAAAGGAGAAAGGAAAAAGAGAAAGGTGGGGGAAAAGTTTAAAGGGAATGAAGGAGATAGAAGTAAAGGAGAGAAAGAAGCATGTCAACACCCCTGAGGTCTGCCTCCACACCTGAAGGAGAAAAAACAAAATCGAGAATCCACAACAACAAACAACATATGCATATATAATAATAACAGTTAAAACTTCAATGGGAAGTACGCGGTACAAGGTAGTAGAATAGAATAGAAATATCCTTTACTGTCCCACGATGGGGAAATTTCTGTGCAACTACAGCAAAGTGGCAGTGACAGGCAATAACAGAAAAACAGACTCACACAAAGAATACAAAATATATATAAAAAACAGAATAAAGAATAGAAAAAAAAATACTGTATAGTAAGGCAAAATTTCAACATGAATACTGTGTAGTTGTAAAAAATACTTCAGTCCAGAGGAATACAAGATGTATTTAGTGGCAACTGCGGCCTAATTGAATGTATCTGACAAACATCTGAAACTAAACACCTATGTGTGTGTGTGTGTGTGTGTGTGTGTGTGTGTGTGTGTGTGTGTGTGTGTGTGTGTGTGTGTGTATATGTGTGTGTGTGTGTGTGTGTGTGTGTGTGTGTACGTGCGTCTATAAGGTTTCTCCATAAGAATGTTCTATAGTGAGTGTGGGGGCCCACAGACCCGCCCCCAGGACATGAGGACGACACAAGGAAAACGGGAGCCACAGACACCCAAAGGCTCCCCAAGCACAGGCATAGAGCTCCAGAAACCCCCTGCAGGGACATCCGGACCCCCCAGCAGCCACGATGCAGAAGCCCCAAGTGGCTGCAGCGATGAGCCCACAGGCTCCGCCGGCAACCCGCTACGCCAGAGTGGATCCAGCCATGGACACAGAGACCCGAGCCCTGAGGGCACACCACCCCCAGCAAAGGCCTGACCGAGCCAAGGAACCCACCAGGGTGAGGGCACCAGGATGAGCCGGCACTGAGAGCCACCAACCTTCGGCAGGCAGAGGCACCAGCCACCGGAGGGGAGTGTAGGCCCACATTTTTATTGAGGGGCCCAAGATGATCCAGGAGAGGGGGCAGCCCAAAACCCAACCTCACAAATAAACAGCTACACACAAACACAGCCACACATTTCCACTCCAATGCTCACACACAGACATTTACACCCACTTGCCCAGCATAAACACACATTACATTTTAAATTAGAGAATAAACTGTGAAACAAAAAGTCTCACAGCAGAAAGTAGAACTTGCACAAAAATATATGTATTAATTTTTCACGCCAGCAAATGAAGGGAACGAGCAGTAGAGCATCTCACTTGTTTCAAAGACTGAGTTTGGTTGCTGTTTCTGGCTCCAAACTCTATCTGGTATTGGATATTGGTACAGCTCAGGGTTATATAGACCAATGCCAATTTTCTGTCTGAGAACTCCATCCAGCACTTTTAATCTGATTTGTGTAAACTTTGTTTCAATTCAGCAAACAAATCCAAAAAACACAGACTGTAGGAAATGAAAATAGTACTGGAGGTTCCTTGGTTGGGGCAGTAGTTTAGAAACAGAAACTAAAGGGTTTACAATATTATTGCCATTTATGCACCAAAGCACGTTCCTGACCTTTATCTCATTCTTACAAAACTATAAACAAAGTGCACCAAAAGTGTGCTGTTTGTTGATGCTTTTATAGACTGAGAAAAGAGGGAGTTTGTACTCCTGATCTATTTAATGAACTGGGAAAAAAAAAAAAAAAAAAAAAAAAAAAAAAAAAAAAAAAAAAAAAAAAAAAAAAAAAAATCAAATCAGTTTTTTTAATATTTGACCTGCCAGTTTCAATCATTGGCTGACTGATTGTTGAACTTCATGCATTTCAGAAAGATATAGGTTAAAAAAAAAGGCTTTTCAATCAACTTAGAAATAAAGTGCATTGTCATAATTTCACAGGAACATCTACCTATTGGTAGATGTTCCTGTGAAAATGGAAAAGCTCACTGGTTTATTGTAAACATGCACCATATTACTTGATTAATCACCCATCCTTACATTTCCTAGAATGCTCCTTAAAACCTTACTTATTTGAAGCTAGAAAGCCATTCCTCTTTTTCTTCACCCTAAGGACTAAGAGGTGAAATGGGATTCAGTTTTAATCTGTATACCCTCCATTACCTCATGGCAGCGTGACATTTGGAGGGTTGACACTAAATCAGTTAATCTGGAAAATAGGACAATAAATGATCATAAAAATTGCTTCTGTTTATCGAGTTTAATGCAGTGTAAGCAAAGGAAATTCTCATGCTTTCATAAAACAGGGCCAGCAATTATGAAAAAAACCTCTGGCTATGAGGATGTCAAAAATCCAGATGTGGATAATGAAGTCCACTGTTGAACTCGCCCTCTCCTTCTTGGTTGGTCAAGTCTTTGGCTGATACTCATCGGTCTTTGTGATAAAAGATCTTACCTGAGGCTGTGACACTTCATGCATGAAACTGCGGAAAAAAAGTCCCTCATGGGTACATTCACTAAGGTCCTGTATCTGACATACTGGTGGTAATTTCCTTTTTTTTTTTTTCACGTTTAGACCTTGCTGTCGTTGTAGCCCTAACTTTCCAGACAGTTACCTCATTTCCTGCAGCTGATTATTTGCCAGTGGTTATTTGAAATATTTCAAGAACATGAAAAACCAAGTTTCAAGAAGGTTGTTGATATTTATAGAACATCTGTAACTGTTATGATTTTATATAATGTTGGGAAAGGTCGCTCTTGAAAATGAGAATGACCCATATTTATAATCTCAATCAATCATTCATTCATTCATCGTCTATGGCTCTCCAGTAATTTTCTTTTCTGATTTTAAACACTAATAAGACATAGACTTTGATAATAGCTTCCAGTCACCTGCATCCTAAAATCAGTCAGACAGTTGCTTCTTTTTGCCCGGCAGCCAAATCCAGTGTAAACTATTCAACCCCTCGTTGGGCTTTTACGCACACATCAGAGCTATTTCCCGTTCCTGTTTCTTTCATGTAAAATACATTTCCGAAATACAAAATATGGTCTCCAGAGCTGACCTAAAGAAAAGTATTCTTTCTACCAGTCTGGACTGGTCTTCAGTTTGCAGCTAGACTTCTCACCAAATCTAATGACCACACTATTATCACCCCGGTCCTATGCTCACTACACTGGCTCCCAGTGGATTTTAAAATTTGGTTTAAAGTTTTTGTACTCACCAACAGGCCTATGAATGGCCAGACTCCTGATTATTTGTGTCAATTTTTAACCAAATATTCTGCTGCTTGTGGCCTTCTCTCCCAAACCTAGAATCTTCTCATTGTTCCACGTACTTGGTTAAAACCTGAGGGGACAGGGTCTTTCAGTTAGTGGCTCCAAGACTGTGGAACAGTTTGCCCCTCCAGCTTTACTTTACTGATTCTGTGGAGATTTTCAAAAACCAGCTCAAAACTCTTCTGTTTTCCCAGGCTTTTGTGTCATGATATTATTGTGTGTCTTATGTTTTACTTTCTATGCTTTGTTGTACTTTGTATAACTTTATAACTGTGATTTATGTTGTGCAGCGCTTTCTGACTTTTGTGTCTGTCAAAAGTGCTTTATAGATAAACTTTACTTACTTGCTTACTATGTCACAATCTTGGGGTGTTTGGAGTTTTGTTTTTGTTTGTGTCCTTAATTATTGCTTAATATGTCTTGCCATGTTTAATCTCTTCAGTATTGCCTCGTAGGTCTTGGCATAGATGTTAATTCCTCTGTGTTTAGTTTCCTAGTTTTTTTCTTGTATTCTGTTTCTTGTATTTTTGCATTTATCTCTTAGATTATTTATGAGGCTATCCCCTTTGGTTTTAGATCATTTGAGTTCCTGTTCATCGCATACTATTCACCTTCCTTCAGCCTGCAAGTTTGCTCCCATTCACAGCTGGTTCCCATTACCTGATTCTCATCTGCCTCCCTCAGCTGTTCCCATTTGCCTCTGAATAGTTCTTCTGGTTTGCTTTGTTATTTCCACTTCTCCTCAGTATTTAAGCTCCTGAATTTTCAGTGTTTGTTACTGGATCCTTCCATTATACTGCCAGTCTGACTGCATGTTTCATGTCCTGCCCTCTCAGCTTGCAAGCTCTTTACTTTATTAAATATCCCCATTTTAGGCAGTGTCATTTTGCATTTGGATCCTTTCTAACTACAAACATGACAGTTTATACCTGCTTATCCTTGCAGGTTGCGGGAGGGGCTGGTGCCTTATCTCTAGCGGTCATTGGGCAAGAAGTGGGGTACACCCTGGATCATTCACCGGTCCATCAAAAGGCATAAGAGAGAGAAACGCAGGACAGCACATGAACACACTCATACCTAAGGGCAATTTAGAGATTCATTCAATCATTCCTTATATGTTAAAAAAAAAAACGAGACTACAAGAGCTAAATTTCACACAATTACAGAAAAAAAAACAATTACTTCAAACAGATGCCACAACTAAATCAATGGTATGATTTAAAAAAAAATAAATAAATAAATTACAAATTCACTACAAAAAATTTTCATATCCTTTTCAGCAAAATATTCGAGCACATTCGTTACTGCAGTGTTTCCCAATCCTGGCCTTTAAGATACACTGCCCTGCATGTTTTAGATGGTTCCCAGCTTTAACAGACCTGATTCAGATGACTGCAGTTCAGTAAAAGCCTGTTAATCAGCCATCAATTGAAATCAGATGTGCTGAAGCAGGGACACTCCTAAAAAGTGTAGGGCAGTATGCCTTGAGGGACCAGAGTTGGGGAAACACTGTTACTGAACCAAACCCAGAACTGACTGGAGACACTGTATATTCCTTCTGGCCTGGGAATGTCATGGGGAGGTCTGAGTTTCCCTCCTGAATCTGTTACCTTTGACCAGAATTACTTCAGTGTTTCTTCAAAGTATATATATGTTTAAATAACTGTCAAATATTATTTGTTTTTTGTGCTATAAAGGTATGTGGTTCTCTTCACATCTGAAGCTAGTTAAAGCTCGTTCCTTTTTTTGCTATTATCTTGTTAAAACTGGGAAGATAAACCAGTTTTCTTATTTATACCAGATAAAAATGATAACAATCATGCAAACACATGCA
This sequence comes from Anableps anableps, assembly GCA_014839685.1. Classification (NCBI taxonomy): domain Eukaryota; kingdom Metazoa; phylum Chordata; class Actinopteri; order Cyprinodontiformes; family Anablepidae; genus Anableps; species Anableps anableps. Next base: position 28,817,103 of record CM026074.1, on the reverse strand, counting down.
CAAAAAAATGTATTCAATTTCTTTGAGGAGAGTTTGGTGGGAAACTAACTCATCTTCCCAAACACATAAACTTTCTGTAGACTTAGTTTTCTACCTGCATCCTGGAACCTCTTCTCCTGTGTGCCATTATTAAGCCATCATAAAGGCCAATATGGAAGGCAAGAGTTTTTGAAATGGTTAAAACGACCACACAAACAGAGATCAAGTAGCTTTGAGGGCTTTCAGTACCCATTTCTTTTTAAATTAACAGACATTATCTGTGATGCAACAGACATAAACTGAATTATTGTTACATGATATGTTATTTGGGCGAAGTTTTGCAGAAAATTAAGCAAATAGAGGCAAGCCAGCATAAAAAATGCCATGGAGTGAATACAGATAAGTTTCATTAAGCATTTGACATTTCAACAGGCTGGAGGTTTGAAATTGAATTCACGGTGCTGCTGATAACTTTAACACGAGCCTGCATGTTTTTCTCCAAGGCAAATGTTAATGCCCAGGCCAACAAAATAATGATGAAAATTTTAGCAAGTATTGAGCAGAGAGGGGAAAAATATATTCATACAAGTGCTATCATTAGCTCCTTTACACTATGCTCAGTTTTTCCTCTCATGGGTACATCTCCAACGAATTACAGAAAATTTATTGGATGTACAGAGGTGGATGTGGCATAGAGATGTCCACTTTCCTGACTGATCTTAAGTTTCCTTTCACCTCCACCCACATTTCCCTGCACACTTCTGCCTCTCATATTCGGGGAGGCTGTCCTAATGTATGACCATTGTGTAGAGGTCACTGTTGATGTCCGAGTCATGCAGGGGTAGCTCGTCATGCAGAGCACCGTGTGCTTCAGGGAGCAATCACCGCCCTCCAGCTTTCCCTATCAACATTCTCCGCTGCCCTTAGGCCAACAAGCCAGATTTTTCATGTCAGCTGGCATGCATCTTCAGCTCGTAAGTAGCTGTTTGACTTTCACAAGTCTCGCATCATTTCAGCATGCTCACTCCCAGGCAAGGTTGCTATATCCTTGGTCCATAATTATATGCCAGTTATAGGTGTCCACTTGTGCATGCAGATGGGCTGGGCTCCTTAAACATCCAGGTAGCAGGTTGAACCTATCAACACAGATTATTTATTATTCCCTGATGGGTTAGCTCTCACATCAGATTAGATAGATAGATAGATAGATAGATAGATAGATAGATAGATAGATAGATATCATTTTCTAACAGTCTCGGTGACTTCACAGCTAACACATGGTTTAGTGACATGATAAATCACTGTTACGCTAATTGTAATTGAAAATATGCTCTGAAGTAGAAACTGGCAGCTAAGTGCAGGTGTCATGACACCAGTTATTACAGCAGATCGGACCTTGGGTACATGAGGCAATTTCTGGGTCCCGTCAAGATCCAGTCAAACTTCTTCCAGTGGGACCGCCCAGCTCTCCCTGAAGTCAGACAGAATAGTTATTATGAAGTTCACCAGAGTCAGCAGATTTCTGGGGAACTTTAGAGTTTGGTGTTGGCAGCCAGGTTGATACACAGAGGAGGCTAACCATTACATTGGCTGTCTTTGCACACTCAGAAATGTGGAGAGTTGTGACCTCTGCTGTTATTTAAATAGAGAAACGTAGATCACCATAATCATAAGGGAAATTGGTACTAACACAGTTGGCTCATCTGAGATTTGAGACATTTAATTTTCTTTTTTCATGTGGGCTTTTATGCTAAGGAAATACTAAATGATAGGAAAATGGCTTACATCTCTAGCAATTACACAGACAGTGTTGAAAATTTCTGTTGTCAGCAAATCCAAGAAAATCCAAGAGTGCTTATGTAAATTTCCTTTGGTAGGCTTTAGTTTTATGTTGCATGTTTTACATCTGATAGAAGTCTGGCTATTGGCTCAACACTTTTCAGCTCTGGTAAATAATGCATGTATTTAGAACAACTGCCAATAAAAAGTCAGATCTTGAATTTTCTGTTTATCGTTGCAGCATGATTAAGCTACGTTAACGTATTTTAAAGTTATAAACCAGTAAATTTCACTTACTGTTAAAAAAAATCAGTCTCAAACTCAATCTGAAAGATGAATTCTTGGCCTTTCTACTGAAGGATCAGTATCAGACGTAAAAAGAGGCACGGGAAGATTTCTGTTGATTTCTCAGCATTAAGAGTAAAATTAATCAATATGTCCTTTAAAGATCATTATAATCAACAAGAACTAATGAAAACAATCAGAAATTAGATTTATTATTATTTTAAACACTAAAATCTACTTGCTAATGATTAGTTGGGTAAAGAAAACACACAAAACAAATATTTAACAAATAAAGATAATATTGCTAATTCTATTCAACAAACTACTGTTGATAGGTGACTTTTCTTCTTTTAGCACAAGAATCACAAAAACAGAGTTCAAGATTTTCTTACTTGATAAGAAATAAGACTCTTGTTTCACAGATCATGCAGTTCCAACACTCTTGTACCTGGATTAGCAGATGGGGAAATCTCTGCCCACACATCTGTTGTTTTGGCCAAAAGTCATTCTGAGACTGCAGGGTTGTTGGTCTTTTTGAAATCTTGATGGTTCCCTCTTGGATTCGGCTAAATAAAATTTGAAAAATTCCTAAAGGATGTATCTGTTAGGAGGGAAACTTACAAACAAAAAAGATACAATAACCTGGTTGCATAAGTGTGCACACCCTAAAAAAAAGCATTGAAACATTATTTGATTCATTTCCAGGATTTAGTCTTCTTTAATTGGACTCTATTAGCATATCACATTTTGATGTAATAACCTTTACTAACTTTACCTTCCAAAAGTTCTCCAAATGTTTCAGAAGCTGTGGACGTGACATGTGTTGTGACATGATATATGTTGAATGTATTTCTGGACTTTAGCGAGGCCATTTCAGAACTTCAGTTTTCCTCTCATGAAGTCATTATTTTGTTTGGATTCACAGTGACGCTGAAAAATAAAACCTCTGATAAATTTTAGCTTTCTAGTAGATATATCTTGAGATATCTGGGTCAAAAGTGAGTGGCCCCAGCTCATGATGCTGCCCCACCATATTTCACTGTAGATATGGTGTTTTTTAGTGATGCCTTGTGGTGTTTGTGTGCAAAACAAACATTTTTGAATTGTCTCCAAACTCTCAACTTTTGGAGCCAAATTCTTCTGGAGATTTTAGCCTGAACTGGATGTTTTTTTTTTGTTTTTTTTTTTTTTTTCAAAAGAAAAGGCCTCTGTCTTTCATCCCTACTCCTGAGTTCAGACTTATTAATCAAACAGGAAACTGTTGTCACATGTAAGATACAACCAGTCTTTACCGAAATATTGCAACCAATCTTTTGTAACCTCATGACATGGCTTTTGGTAAAGGATACATATAAGCAAATCTAAAAGAATTCCAACAAGGACAGCTGAACTTTACTTTAGGTTAGTTACACTAACTATAGTTGATGGCAGGTATCTATCCAAGGAGAGTAAATGTTGGAATTGAATCAAAATGTGCTTCAACAAGGTATTTGTTTAAAGGTTTGCAGATTTATATAGCCAAGGTTTTTGAAGCTTTTACCTTTTAACCTTTTAATTGAAGCAAGGTTGTTTGTTTTTCAGTTGATGTTGATACAATATTTATGTCACATTAAAGGTGGGAAATGTTCCAAACTTATTTATCATAGTCAAATTATTTTCCTTCATAATTACTTGGCATTTTAACATAGGTGTATAGATTTTTCCACATCTACTCTATAGTCTGGCTAGAAAGGTTTGAAGGTTCCTAGAGAAAAGAGAATTTTGTAGATGACAGTTTAAATATGAAGTGCTTGCCTGCACTGCACTGTCAACAAGACCCCAGTAAAACCCCCAAATACTATTAAAGAGGCTTTTAGAATAAAAACATAGATGCTATTGGTGCTATAACAAATATAACCCAAAGATACAGGACCCCAATTATCTGTTCAGGTGTTGTAAGAATGATGTTTTGTGTAAAAGCAATTGTCTATAAGCAAATAACTGCTTGAATATTGAGCAGGGGCAGGTAACATTAATCACAACCACCGCTCGGGTTTTGGGGGTCGTGCTGCTTGTAACAGGGATAAGGAAATATTTTCCCCAAAGTGCAGCTTAGTTTTATAGGAAAAGGGAAGCTCTATAAATTGAAGTGGAGCAGACCGTGCCCTTTATTCAAAAGGTTTCCCCACAGCACACACCATGTCCGCTGCATCATTCCTATGAGCCTTTATTGAATGCCTAAAGGGTGTTGTTTTTTTGTTCTTCACTAAAACCTCAACACTTATTATCCACTAAAGTTTATTTCCAGTTGTGTCACTCTTGATTTGTGTTTTGAATGACATGGTTTTGACACACCTGCTGCCCACATTGGACAGTTTTCACCTTTTTAATTCCTGAAAAATGATTAAAAATAAAGCTGGATTTATTTGAAATGAGGATTTGTTCTCTGGAAGTAATTAGAAGGTGATGTCCACGAAACTCATAAAAGACATTGGTATAATAGTGGTAACCATAGAAACCATGTGGCTGGAGTAGTCTTCTGGGAGACATGCTTTAATAATATATTGGCCAAGAAAAGAGGGCAAATATAATATCTCTATAGAAATGACAGTCAATGAATATGACTCCTTTTAAGGAGCTGGATGCATAAGGGCATATACTCTGATCAAAAGGATTTTTTGGCAGACATATCTTCAGGTAAAAAAACATATTTCCTGTAGCAAATTATCGACAACGCAATCTTTCAGATAATGATTTGATAAAGACTTGAAAAGTAAAAACTTAACTGAATCCTACAGAAGGCTTAGCACATTAAGACTGAAAATCTGTGTACACTGCTTTATTTGTTGCCGTGCCAAAAAACTGAGTTGGCACCTGGATTTAACTAATCAAACAGGGACGAGCCTCCCATTGGATAATTGCTGCACTGGCAATTATCTTTCAGCTGGCAACAAGCTATTTAACCCCAACTGGTACAATGAGTAGCTTCTTATTTCATAAACAATTATGTTGAAAACACATGGTCATGGAAAAGATGTTAGTTTGTTTAAGAAGGGTTAACTCATTGGCATCAAGCAGAGAAAACATCTAAGAGATTGTAGAAACTACTAAAATTGGATTAAGAACTATGAAATGGATTACTAAAAACTGGAAGTGGGGAACCATCATCTTTGAGGAGGAAATGTGGTTGGAAAAAGGCCTGAATGACTGTGATTTGTAATCACTTAACTGTTTGGTGACATCAAATTGAAGAAAAACAAAAATACAACTCAGGGCTGTGTTTAATAGTGAAAGTTGGAGCATTTCCATGTGCACACTGCGAAGGGAACTCAAGGGAGTGGGACTGAACAGCTGTGTAGCCAAAAAAAAAAAAAAAAAAAACAATAATCAGTAAGACTAACTGGAGGAAAAGGCTTCAATTTGCAAGGGAGCATAACGACTGAACTTTGGAGCGATGGAAGGTCATGTAATCTGATAAGTCCAGATTTCCTCTCTTCCCTTAACACTGGCTCCCTGTAGCTCAGAGAATAGACTTAAATACTTCTGTTAGTTTATAAATCACTGAACGGCTTAACACCAAACTACATTAAAGACCTGTTGTCATTGTATCAACCTTCCAGACCACTCAGGTCTTCTGGTTCTAGTCTACTCTGCATCTCCAGAACCAGAACCAAACATGGAGAAGCAGCTTTCAGTTTTTATGCACCACTAATCTGGAACAAACTCCCAGAAAACTGCAAAACAGTCGAAACACTAAATTCCTTTAAATCAAGGCTGAAAACCCACCTGTTTAGAGCTGCCTTTGATTAGTAATCTGGACCATAAATCTACAAACAAATCTGGGTGAGATAAGCTTGGTTTTCCAAAGGGTGGAAGTTTGAGTATAAATCAGTTAAATAAAGTGGATCATTGATCAATATTTTTGAACTATATTTACTTGATGAGTCCTATGATTTTGATGCACTGATATTTTCTCGATGATTTTCATGTGTATTTGCTAGATAGTTTTGATGATTTTGCTCAAAGATTTTGTTTTTGATGATTTTGCTGTATATTTGATTGATGTTTTTATGATGTGAAGCACTTTGAATTGCCTTGCTGCTGAAATGTGCTATACAAATAAACTTAACTTCCAGAGTGATGGGCGCATCAGGGTAAGAAGAGGGGCAAATGAAGTGATGCACCCATCATGCCTAATGTCTTCTATCCCAGTCTGTGGGGGCAGTAATGTGATCTGGGGTTGCTACAGTTGCTCTGGTCCAGGTTCAGCAACATTATTAAATCAGCTGACTACCTGAATATACTAAATGACCAGGTTATATTCCAAGACAATGGTGCCAGGATTCATCAAGCTCAAATTGTGAAAGGGTGATTTTGGGAGCATGAGACATCATTCACACACACCAGAGTCCAGATTTGAGAATATCTGGGATGTGCTAGAGAAGGCTTTGAGCAGTGGTCAGACTCTCCTGTCATCAATGCAAGACCTTGGTGAAAAATTAATTCAACACTGGATGGAAATACATTTTGTGACATTGCTGAAGCTTATAGAAACAACGCCACAGCAAATGTGTGGTGTAATCAAAGTTAGAGGTGGTGCAACAAAATATTAGAGTGCGTGACCTTGTTTTGGCAAGGCAATGTACACATAATGAGAAATTATTACTGAAACAAAATTTTCTACCTCAGTTTGGCTGAATAATCAAATTCTCACTGACACAACCCACACAACTTACGTTTCCACACTCCATGTCATCATCATCCCTGGTTTCCAGTGTGGAGTGTTCTCCTTTGAATAGCCCTGGGGTTGAAACAATCCCCGGTAAAATGACATATTTCAATCCTCAGCTGTTACATCTCAAGTTTGTCAAAGTCTGAGTCTCTGAAGAGGACTTCTTGAGAAACCACCTCTGTCAGGTAACCCACTGCTTCCTGATTACACAATACTTCCTGTTAGTTTTGCCAGTCACTCACCGTCCTGTCTTTTTCACAGAGTCTGACCAGAAAGCTGATTCTAAGATGAAGTTGCCAGCTATTTTGCAAATTTTGATTATTGTAAATAAAACTCGTTTAACCTTTCTTTGGTTGTTTAAACCTCAGAGGTCTGTGTTCTGGGTCCAAACCGTATTAAGAACATTACAGAACTAAAATAGCATGGTGTAGATCAAAGCATATTCATGTGTAAGAATGGCCCAGTCAAAGCCCAGATCTAGATCTAATTGAAATTTTGTGACAGGAATTCATAGTTGATGTTCTCAGCTATTTTTGTTGATGTGGAAAGCCGGCGCAGACAAACCGCAAAATAAGGCTAAGGTGTACAATAGATTCAATCTCTTAATTATTTTTTGTGCATTTCTGTTTACCCTCCCATAAAGAAACCAAAAAGAATGTGCAGTTAATTAGAAAAATAAAAAAGTTTTCATAAAAAAAGATATACAGATAAAGATATCTTTTTGTATATGCAATTTTGTTGACATTATCAGAACGACCCATATGGACATACTCAACTGCCTTTTCAAGAGAACTCACTTTGATTTAAATTTGAAAGCAGCTCTGTGTCACTTTTTCAAGGCTCAAGAACTGATTGTCATTATACGTCTTTGTCCATAGTAACATTCAATTTTCTGCATAACTCTTGGGTGCAGGCACTCAGAGTTGTTACACAATTAGCCTTGAAGTAGTTCAATTTTAGCCTGACACTTTAAGAAGCGCTGAGCCGGGTGAAAAGACACTCCAATTTGTCCAATTCCACACTTCTGTGGATATGAGTAATCATCCAGCTATACTTGCTGATTGGCTCTGAGCAGAAGCTGGTACCAAATAGCAGCAGCCTGCAGAAGATATACTTCATATGTGTTTTTATTCCTGCTCAAGAAAGACCAGGAAATTGCAGTGAAATCATAAGAAGATGCACCAGAACTCCAAGAATAGGGAGAACTAATACTAAAGCAGAGCATCAACAACTATTCACCTGAATTGAGATGTTTTCTCACATCACTGCTGCAAGTCAACTGCCATTCACCTTGATGATTTGTAATTTTTTTTTTTCTTCCTTTAAAACATTTATTCAAGCTTTAAAAATAAATTAACCCTGAAACGTATCATCCAAGTGAAGTTTTAAGAGCTTTTCTTTTTGTTCTACAAAGAGTTCTGCACGCATTCATCATTTGCTGCTACAAGGCTCTTTTAAACAAAGGATGTAACACTTAGGTGTGGAAAAAAGGTTCATTATAGAAAAGGTCAGTTTTCTTATTTTGATGTCAAAATCCCAAACAAGACAAGAGCTAAACAACAAAAAAAAGCTCTGTGTTGTTTTTTTGTAGTGGATGTTTGTTTTAAGTGATAAGGTGGTAATGTTCAAGGTTGCAACTTTGGATCACATTTTGTAATGTAATGTCTCTGGCTCCCACTGTGCTACAGAACTGATTTAAAAACGTTTACTTGTTCTTAAAAGTCTTAATGGCCTTGCTCCACCGTAACTCTCAGACTTGCTTCATCTGCGGTCTCCTTCACGGTCTCTAAGGTCAGCTGACCAGCTGCTCTTTGCCGTTCCAAAGATGAGGATGAAGTTCAGAGGTGACCAGACTTTTGTGGTTGCGCCCCTTAAGTTACGGAGCAGGTTGCCCCCACATGCTGCAGGATCCTTCACTGTCTTCTTTTAAATCCTTTTTGAAGACTTATTTGTTGTTTTATGAGTTCTTGTGTCGTGTTTTATTAACAATGTTTTATGTCAGTTTTTAGTTTCTTTACTTATTCTCTTAATGTACATCACTTTGGTTAACCATTTGTTTTTTAAAATTTGCTTTACAAATAAATTGGATTGGATTTTCTCTTTTCTCTAATTGGATTAGGTTTCATATTAAAGACATGACAATAGTTTGTCAGGCATCAATCTGTTTAACAGCAAAATTGTTCGAGATGCAAAATGTGAGATTTTGCATGTACAAGTCATGCGTGTTTACATAAAACTTAGCAATGCTTAAAATAAATGTTTAGTTAGTTTTTATCCAAGTAAATTTACAGATTTTACAAAGAACTGAGAAGAACATATTAAACAGTATCAATAAATCTTCTTACTGCATTCCAGCTTAGTAGTAAAACATTTAGGTGAGAAGCAGCCAAAGATGAAAGAAGCAAAAACACTTTATTTAGGGTTCTTGACACAGCAAGCACACAGAGGGAGAAATGGGAAATTGATACAATGCATTTCATTTTTTTATTGTGTCAATGCTGCCCTAGCCATCATCTCAGAGGTCAAAGTGATTGTCATCCAATTTACTGAGACCGACAAAGCTGATGTGGCCACAGCACAACATTTTGTTGTGTTACCTTATTCTCTATCTCAGTTACAGTGCTGTTTAACTGGGATCCCTGACCTACAGTCTCTTGCACACTTTTCACACACTTCAAGATTTTTCATATTTTTGTCACATTACTACCACAACCATTAATATATTTTATTCCTTATTGAACTTCATCCAAGTCACGCATTACAGATGGATTTTTTTCACCGTGTTTATTTGTGTGTATTCTGCTCATTAATCTTTCTGCTTGTGAAGCTTCTGTCTGAACACTCCACAACTATTAGGTTTTTATTATCAAGTTTAAAAAGCGACAAAGGTTTTAAAAATTTGTTTGAACAAGAAATTATTGGCAAACATACAAAGCAGACCCCACAAGACTGGATCACTTTCCTGTCTTTTTCTTTATTTTGTAATGCCTGCAGAAAAACTTTTTTATATTTAGATAAATATGTGCTCGTGGTGGTTACATTAGTTCTGATTTGTTCTTTTTGTAGATTTTTGTTCAGAATGTTTCCTTGCAAGTTTAGACAATCATTCGCTATGATTTTAGATGTTGTGCAGCTGGGAGGATTTTTGCTTTTACTTTTTTAATTTAGGACCGTAGTTATAATGCAGCAACAAACTCTTGTTTTTGCAACTGGGAGCAGCTGATTAGCTCAAAAACTCAAATAATACCTAAACTATGACTGCCAAATTAACAGAAAGTTGAAAAGGAGGCTTCATAGATGCAAAACAGGACCAAAGAGCAGAGAGAGAAGAAAGTTCAAGCTACAATGGGCAAGAATCATATCCCCGATTCCAACGTTTCTCTGCCAAGCTTTCTAACCATACAGCCAAACAGAGATTTAAGAGAAGCGGCAAAAGCAAATGAAGTGGATTAGCGGGGCTTGCCAACAATTGATGGTGTCATCCCGGACATTTTGCTGTGAAAAATCATATCTGCTGCCCAGAAATTAAGCTGTTAGCATGTCATGACAGTCATAAAACTGTCATACAGCAACATTCTTCATTCATAGGTCTATACAGATTTGTTGCTAGACTGACTGCTACTGGAGATCCTTATGAAAACACTGAATTTCCCTTTGGCATAAATAAAGTATTTTTTGAATTGAATTTGAATTGAAGTCACAGCAAATGACTCACAGTTGTTTGCAGATTATGCTGAAAAATAAGGGATGGAAAAAACATGGTGGTAATTTAGGTGGTAAGAGAAAAAAGCAAAAGTTGTGCTGCAGGCATTACAGCCTCAGTCTAGTCGGAGTCCATCCTTTGAGAATCAATGGCAAAACTTGAAAACTGATGTTTACAAAGACCCTACTAAATCTGATTTTAACTAAAACCTTCTTGCAAAGAAGAATGAACAAAAATGACAGTCTCTGGGTGTGGAAAGCTGGTAGAGACATACCCCAAAATACAGCAGATGTTACTGTGGAAAAATTTGGTTCTACAAAAGTAGTGACTCAGGTGGGTGGAATAAAATTGCACACCTCACTATCCATATTTTTATTTGTAAAAACCATGAACCCCGTTTCTTTTCCTTCACAGTTATGCCTTGCTTTGTACTAATGTCTGTGGTTGTAACATGAAAAATGTGAAAAAAATTTAAAAGTATAAATACTTTTGCAAGGGAATGTAGTAGGAGTGAAGTTTAAAATTCTTTAACCAAGGTTCAGAGTACACATTCTTCTTTAACACACAAGTGAGAAAGCCATAGAGGATTTTACACCTGCAGGCACAATTTATAAAGAGACATTTGTCGCATTCTGATGGAGGAGGGGGTGGCATCAGCTTTAGGAATCCTTTTTAAATTAGTCAGAGTCTATACAGAGAGAAAAATCTCTGTTTCCTTTTGAAGAGCACCAATATAACAATGTTAATGTGGCAATAGTAAAACTGTACCTGCTGAAAGCTGCGTTACTACTTGCTGTGACTGTCAAGAAGTGCCAAAGGAAAAAGTGAGCCATCTGCATATATTATTGTAAATTGTAGGGGTAGCTATTAAGATTCAGATTTTGAGACCAAAGCTTATTTAATTTCAGTATAATTTTCAGTATATTTCTGTATCTCACCAATACCTCCAAGTACTGGAATCTTTATGGATTTGATTGATGCCTTGATCTCTTCCTGGACTCTCAACAAAGAGTCTTTCATTTTATGGTAGGATCTATTTGGGGGAACTACTTCTTAATATTGTATTCATCCTATGACTTTGATAAAATTGATACTTACTAAATATTAATGCAAATACCAAATACTTACCTGACATACATTACATTGTAACCAAGAGTTATTTCTTTCATCTGGCCATACGTATTTTGACTTGGCTGAAGAGTGATGTCTAAGACTTTTTGTATTGTTTTAAGAGGTGTCAGTTAATAGACTCCCTTCTAGCTTCGAATGTGAGTGCAGGTTATTTCGCTTTTTTAATCATTTCATAGATAGATAGATAGATATATCTCTTTTTTTCAGATTTTAGTTGTTTTGTGTTTTTCAGTTACAAAAAGGAACCATCTCCAACAGGGCATGTCATACTGACCATGCCTCAGTTTGTACTAGTATTGGAGACAGTTACTTTGAAAACTAATGGTTTAAAGTAAATTTCCATAATATCTTCATATTGTACTATATGGGAATGTTGCTGTCTGACTCATTAACATTTTCCAGCAGGAGGTTGTTCAGTGTTCCTTTGGTTGGACCAGGGCTCATAATGCAATGAGCATCATGGCCCCCAACCATACTCACAGTGAAAGACTTCACTGCTGAGGGAAAACCATGCTGATTTTTATAATAGGGTATAATTCTAGATTTGAGTGGTGATTTTTAAGCAGTTCCAATGGTATTTTGCAGTCGGAAGCTAATTAGGCACGTGCAGTTCTGAGCCAGAAGCCCACCTTCTTCAACATAGTGGTGCAATAATAGGGCTTTATCATACAATGGTTTTGGTAAAACTTGGTAAAAATAGAATAGACTTGTAATGATTCCATAATCCTTCAAACATTTCATGCTTTTTAATATATTTTATAATTTGTAATGCTTCTGCAAACAGGAATGACAATATGAGAGTACAACAAATAAACAAAAACCTGGAGGATGAAAAACAAACAAAAAAAAAGTCTTGTTTGAGCGAACAGGTTAGATTAAACCATACAATATGAGCTCATCAGAAGATAACTTCATCACACTTTGTCAGTCAAACATGTTCTGACCTTGCAAAAAACAGAACATATTCAATAATGGAGTTGTTTCTGGCTGTAAAGGCTAATGGATGTGTTTGTGATTTCAAAACTGAGAAAGCAATGGCCCTTTTAATGATAAAATGTGCAGTGTTTCCACCAGTTTCACTTGATCTCAGAAAATCTTTTGTGTGAATTGTATTAATCTTTTTGTTATCTTCCTCTGAACATTCTGCAACTTTTTCGCCTTTTTCTAACTTGCTAAACATTTAAAGAAGGCCAGTGTCTTTGGGCTGTCACAATATTTTAGCTAGCCTGGGCGTTTCCTTCCTATGCAATTCCACTCAATTCTCACGTCCTTTCAGTTCTCCGTCTGGCCTTTCTCCTATTGAGCTAGATTTCTCCTATAATTTCAACCGGGCCAATCAGTGAACAGAAGAAGTTGTGAATGATGATGTCGATTTTCTGTGCTGTTTTATGTTTGTGGTTTGCCTGCAGTTTGGCAGTGGAGGAAGTGAACGAAGCCATTCAGTCCGTGTTGGCCACACTTCCAAATATTGAATTAACTTTAACAGTTTGGCTCGGTACTTTGCAGTGGGGGATGGTTGTTGATAGTGCAGGCAATTTCCGGTAAGCTTCATAGCATCGAACTGGCGCATTACATAAGTCATGGCCAAATGTTAGCGATTGGGTAAAATTTACAACTTCAACGGAGTCCTCCAGAAAGTAATTGTTTTTTAATGGCCAACGGTCCAGACCCTTTGTGCGAAGCAAAGCGTAGAACATGGGGCAAGTTTTACCAGGGTATATTTTAGTAGGTAGCAGTTAGCAGAGGAAACACTTCATGTCCACGACATTGTCCCCAGTCTCCAGTGTGCTTTTACGCTTAGACACAAACAAATCATTACACTACCTCAGGAAAACAATGTTCCTCAGCACCTCACTGTTTTGAGAGGCTCTCCCTTAAGGGTTTTCCTTCATATTTTAGTTCAATTCATTTCAATTTAGTTTATTTATATGGTGCCAATTCACAACAAATATCATCTCGAGGTACTTTTCAAAAATATTATTATTATTATTATTATTATTATTATTATTATTATTAAGTTTAATTCAATCATACATACATTCCAATTGATCCTAGTTATCAAACAGCACAGTAAGCTCAATTAATTATTCAAAGTCATTTAAAAAGTTTCTAAGGAAACCCAGCGGATTTCATCGAGTCATTAACTTGCAGCATTCACTCCTCATAGCACAGTTTTTATGTTTGAACAGACTGAAATCAAAGAAGCAATTGTCCGTGAGGCAAAGTGTTGCCTAATTATGTGGTCCTCAACTTTTGATTAGAAACTATTCTCTGTTCCACCGAAAGAAATGATGCACCTGATGTTCTCTGCCAGCTCCACATGGAAATAAATTTAAGAGCCAAAATGTTTTGACATTTTCTCCAGAGCAATCAGCTCTAGTCTCGTCTTAAAAATAAAATAAAATAAAGTTATTTTTGTTCCCTCTCAAGGGTTAAGCTGTCAAGTAATATACATAAGATAACAGAACCATTTTTTTTTTTTTTTTTTTGAAATTCTACAAGGGTTCTGCATTCTTTACAAGTACATGTTTGAGGTTACAAAACTGTAATGTCAGTTATATTTTAGAGCAATATAAGCTATAATTATTTCATGTTAATAATTTTACTATCTAGATAAATAATTTCAAAAGCAATTTAGATCACAAATGTGCCTTTGTAACTATGCTAAAATTTAGAAGTAGAAATACTTGCATGGAAATTTCTGCATGTAGACCTCATGAAGTTGCCTCCGCTGCAGAGTGGGTCTCAGCATGCAGCAAGGCAGAAACAGGGAAAAGAGTAGTAGCAGCCTGGAGACAAACTTTGAGACTTCATGGTGTTTATATCTTTCCCTTCTCATTATCACTGATGCTAGTATAGCTGAAATAATAACACAGATGTTTTTGTAATGTTCCAGTACAGTTATAGTCGATGCAGTTTTGTGTCAAACGAGGATTTTATCAAAGGTAGGATGTTGCTGCATCAGATATTCTTCCTACTACGTCACAGACAAAAATTTCCCTGACTTTCTCCTCTTTATGGAACAAATCATCAACAGAGTACTCACCATATGAGCTCACATTGTAGCTAGAGACTTCACTATCACTTTTTCTTTGATTGCGGCTATAGTACTATGCCAGTGATGTCTGACATCATACTCTGGGCATGACGTCTCTGCTCTGACAGCTTTGGCTGTGTGCTTTCTCTCAAACAAAGACAGAAATGAAACTATTATGAGCTATAAGCTCGACCACAGATTAAAAGCAAATGATGTAAAATTACCATGCATCCATTGAAAGGTCCTTTTTTAAAATTTGCTTTCTTGTTATTTGTCAACACCAGTAAAAACAAGTAAAACTTATGTTCTGAGTGAATTGGAGTGGAATAAATGTGTCCAGACATGCCTTCAGTGCCACTTGATAGTTTAGTCTGGAGCACTGTGGCTTCGTGCTTTAAATGTTTTGGAAGTTTGAGTCTAAAGAACATCTTTGCTTTGGAATCAATTGTTTCAGGATTCTGCATCTGCTCATTAGTTCCATTGTGGAGACTGATTGAAAATGCATTAGTCAGCTGTTTGTACACACTCGAAGGCAAACTGTGTGAGGGATTCTTTTTGTGTGCTTTATGAGAGACGCAGGCACTTATTAATGCATCATACCTCACTGTCCCACATGAGTTTTCTTTTGGCTTAGACTAGTGAAGATCTAGTAAATCTGATTTAGTTTTGTGCATGTGTAATGTGATTTTGAGAACCTCTGTGCATTCAAGACTACAGGTGCTGCTGTAACTAGATAATTAGTTACCCACTTTACTCTTCAGTCATTTTAATGTTGGGCTTTCCAAATATTAAGGTGAATCATGCTAAAACTCAGTTTTACAGAAATGATTATGCTTAAACAATTTCAGTGTTGGGAATAGAGCAAGAAATTGGATGTATGTTTATATGAATTCTTGAGTCTTACAGTGCCCTTTGATTTATTGGCACTCCTGGAAAAAAACGTGTAAAACAAATGTATCTTTTGATGCAGCAACATAATCTGACACAGAAAACTTTACAAAAATCCAACCTTTATTTTAGCTACATAGTTAGTTTAGTTATTAAATAGAAAAAAATCTCATGTTAAGAATATATATAACTTTTTAAAATCTTTTTCAGTTAAAGCATTTTGGTAATTAGTACTCTGATCACAAACTTGATCAGAGTGAAATTTTAATTAGTAACCCATATCTTGTAGTTTCGTTGGAGAATAAATTTTAATTGAAAAATAGCAAATGCATGAGAACATGCCAGTCAAATAACTCAGGAATATGTTCATCTTTATAGGTCAGAGAATCGATATAAGAAAATTATTAGCTTCCTGAATAAACATAAACATGTGGTGTTTGATAAAGTTTACTAAGACTCTAAATGAAACCCTATTATTGGGTCAGATGAGCGTAGGATTGAGCATTTTAGTGAAAAAATGTCAATGTGGGCCAGTCTTTAAACAATATAAGCTCTGTCAAGCAAAAAGTCTACTCTGGTTGTTACTCTTAACATTTCTCTGTGGTTCCCCTGATATTATCCAGTTAAAAGGATTTCCAGTAAATGGTAAATGGACTGAACTTATGCAGTGCTTTTCCAGTCATTTTGACCAATTAAGGTGTTTTTTAAAAAAAAAAAAAAAAAAAAAAAAAAAAAAAAATTACATTTAGAACTGAGAATTTTTTTTTCAATTTCCTGAAAAGTAAAATTTTTTGGATATGCTTGGTTTCTGTCAGATAGTTATATATGTGAAGAATGGGGGAGGATCTGTGACACTGAGGGCCTGTTACCCCTCAATATTCACTTGCAATAGTGATACCAGGGGTTTTTAAATATAAATCTGAAGGTCTTTGCCATCAGACAGTAATATTCAATGTACTGTTTCCCCAGACACAAAAACAAACTTTCAGGGCTATCATTGATCTAAATCCTATAGAAAACATGTGAGTTAGGCTGAGGAGAGGAGCCCATGAGAGAGGACCCAGGACAATCTAGAGGAGCGGTTCTTAATCTGGAGCACGGGGTCTTAAACTCCATCGCTTCCTTCAATATGCAATAAAGACCTAATTATTTAATTATTCTAAAAGTTGCAGAAGACTGGTGTTTGAGAATACGGACCTAGAGAGATTTGCCAAGATCAGAAAGCCCACTATCAGAGGACTAGCAGCTGTCTTATTGGCCAAAGGAAGCTTTACTAGCAGAGGTGCTAGTAAAGCTGCATGTGGAATGCAATATCTTGTTTTAAAGTTGATCTTTCTTCCAAAATAATTTTCCCCACTGAATAAATGCACTGAAATTAAACATTGGTTTTCTGGGTTGAGATTATTGCTTTTGCAATCAGCTGTGGTTTATGATGTGGCCCATTTCACCAGTTGTCCAGGGCAGCATAAGATAGGGATGTGCAAAAGCACCAGATAAAAACATTACAACTTATGTCATTTACACTTTTAACAGGTTTTCTGATGCTTTTACGAATGTGCAGTCAACGGGGAGTTGGCGCCCCCTACTTGCTGCTGAGAATGAGGAGACTGTTTTACGTGCTTTTTCTTTTTTCGTCCAGAATGAAAGAGTTCACCCAGGGTACCATTTATGCAAGAGCTGCCACTGACGATGATTCACTCATATTTACCAGAGGTACTAATAATATTGAGAAACGTTGTATGAACACAAACTGCTTGATCCTGCGTTGATGCATTATAATCAGTTTTAGCTCTTTTGGGACAATCTCAAAGCCAGATTTGGGATCCAAAAGCTTCAACTGTCTTAATGCTTTCTATATAAATGACACAGTTAATGTGTCTGTTTATGCAGTTAGACATTTAACACATTTCTGGGAGTTTTTGCTATTAAGGAGGGTGAAGATATTTTTTGGGGTTTTAATGGGCTTTGCAGTTCTTCTGAAGAATCATTAAAAGTTCATTGAACATTAACTGTACCTCACAGAGGCAGCAGGCAGTGCTTTTTAAAAGAGGGGGTATTTTTGGAATCGTAAACAGGTTTCCAAAAAGAAGAAAAAAACCCACAATGGCTCTTTTAATGCTACTGAGGTGAATCTTCCAGTGAAAAATGGGAAACATGGTGGCAATCTCTGAAATTCAGCAGGCAGCTGTGTGAGGAATTTTTAGCGTTTCACTGAAGTGCATCCAGATGGGAGTCGCTCACCCCCAGCAGGAATGTAGTGTTCTCACACATGCACCACTCACCCAAATAATACAAAAAAGCTCTTGGCTTTAAAATCTCTTCAGAAATGTATGCCTCCCCCCCCAAAAAAAAATATGTTCCTGATTTATTCTTAATTAGAGAAATCAACATTTTCAACCAGGTTGGGCTTAAAATATTAAAATAAGTGTTTGAGGCCACATCACTGTGATTCGTAGCCTGTGTGGCTGACACATTCAGCTTTACTGGTTAGGGGCTGTAAATATGAAGCCTGCTCCAAAACTGATAAACTCTGTCCACTGCTAGTGTTTACACAAGGTTTAAGCCTTGACATATGTTTTGGAAGTGAACATCTGCTGAGGCTTGCGATAATCCTATAGGCAGCCCATTAAACACCAGAGGTTCACAGATAAGATATACAGTATCCCCACATTCCCACTCTGCTGCTATCATCTTGACACTGAATTCTAATAACATGCATGAGGCTGAACTCTTAAGCCGTCTGTGGCTAATGCTACTTATCTGGTCTAAAACATTAAGCAAGATCTTTTCTGATGTTAAATTCACACTGACGCCCCCTGATGACAGCTTTAATCATTTCACTTAATCTTATAAATGTTTATCTCATTTATCTGCAGAAATCCAGCAGATGGATGTTGGGGGAGACAAAAGCAGATATTGTGGGTGCAGTTTTCTCTAAATCGTTGAGCCCTTCGCTGGATTTCAGAGACAGATAATACTACCCATGTCTGTTTAATGTGCTCCTAAAGCTGCCAGTAACTATGTGATAATGACTGTGCATATCGTTGCACTGACCTTACATCTTTTATACGTCGACATAAAGATACCAGCCGCTGCAAGGTGAAGACATAAAGTTTGTCATCTTTAATATTTTTCATTAATTACAAGGACGATTTCTCACAAAGCAACTAAGCAGTGTATTCAGTTTGTTTTTAAAGTTTGATGAAACCACTATTTATAAATATACGAGTGCATCTCAATAAATGTGAATATCATCATAAAGTTTATTTCAGTCATTTAATTTAAAAAAGTGAAGCTCGTGGTTAAATGTAATGATTATGACTTTACGCTAATAATAACAAATACTACCTAGAAAAATGCCTTTTTACTGTATCCAACTATGTTATGTTATGGCTTACACAATCATAGGGAAGACTGCTGACTTGACAGTTGTCTAGCAAACAGCCACTGACACCTCAACAAGAAGGAAGAGCAGCAAAAGGTATTTGTTAAAGAGGCTTATTTTTCACCGAGTGCTAGATCTAAGTATAATAATGGAAAGCTTAATGAAAGGAAAAAGTGGGGTGTAAAAGGTT
Organism: Anableps anableps; assembly: GCA_014839685.1. Classification (NCBI taxonomy): domain Eukaryota; kingdom Metazoa; phylum Chordata; class Actinopteri; order Cyprinodontiformes; family Anablepidae; genus Anableps; species Anableps anableps. Next base: position 28,798,015 of record CM026074.1, on the reverse strand, counting down.
CGCTAGCAACATGGATTGTGTGCTGCAGGGACAAGTGCTCAAAGTTAAAAAGGGGCACATAAAACAAGATCTTAAAATACCATACAACATAACAGCAACAGCCCATTTTAATCAAGAATCTAATATGGAATCAGATCATACTATATTATTGTCATCATGTGGGGACAATGCAAATCAAAAGTATTCTATGTTTTCCCTGATGGGTACAATGTTGCTGTTGAGGGGTTGCTGCTGCTGCTGCTGATAGTGCTGGAGGGCTGTGTTGATCTGAGACTGTAGTTGTTAAATAGACCATAGGAGAGATGGTCACTGATTATGAAGTACGTTATGAAATAATCTAAATTGCTACTACTGTGTCTTACTAAATAAACCCTATAATTTCTGACTGGTTAACCACATCAGCTTAGCTGCAGACTGCTTTAAAAATCAAAATCAAAATCAAAAGGTTAAGAGATAAATTATATTCATGAGATCTTGACCTTCTCAACAAGATCTAGACTCTAGAGAAACACATCCATGCATTTATCTTTAGTCGCATTGATTACTGCAACAGTGTCTTCACAGGTTTTTCTAAACAGTCAACCAGACAACTGCAGCTGATCTGGAACGCTGCTGCTGGCATTCTCTCTAAAACCAGGAAGATGGAGCACATCTAAAGCTCTAAAGTCCTTCCACTGGCTCCCTGGAGATCAGAGAATAAACTTGAAAATTCTTCTGTTAGTTTATAAATCACTGAATGTCTTAGCACAAAAACATATTAGGGAAAGAAAGGAACACAAATTCTGTCAGGGATAACTACCTTGGCATGACACCGGTATGTCAATCTAAGTCCTTATAGCTTGCAGCCTTACAAGTTCCACCGTCATGCAGAAGCACTGAAGTTCGCTGTCCCTCAGCTCGCTGCACTCCGACCAGAGCCGCTCCACAGAGAAAACTCCGCCCCTCATTTGAATATAAGAACATGAAATAAATAAAATTAAAAAAAAGCCTGAAATAAAAAGGAGGCTGAAAAAAGTCCATTAAATACGTAAAGTAGGTTTACAAAATAAGTGTCACAAAATAAAACACCATTATGAAATGCATAAGCAATGAAATAAATGAATAAACAAATTGGAAATAAATAAATCTTTACATAAACAAATGAATAACTCTTGAAATAAATAAAAAATAAACAAGGTAAACATTTCTTTCTTAAATATTTATTTTGTTTTATTTCATGGGGATATATATTTATTTCATGGAATATTTATTAATAACGTGTTAACAGTAACTATGATGCAGGTGCAGAATCACTCTTTTACAGGGGTTGTCTTGCTAATTGCTTCTCATTTCCACCTGTTGTATGTTTCATTTGCACAGCAGCAGGTGAAACTGATTCACAATAAGTGTTGCTACCTAACTGGTGACACTGATTCCCCAAAGGTGTGACTGAATTGGAGTTACATTGTTGTGTTTAGGTGTTCCCTTTATTTTTTTTGAGCTGTGTATATATATATATATATATATATATATATATATATATATATATATATATATATATATATATATATATATATATATCTCTTTTAAACTAATTCAAAGTAAAGTAGGAATTGTTGATTTAGATATCATACAACGACATAAATGTCGGTAGTATGCAATTTAGTAAGATTAAGCATAATTGGGGATAACTTTAACCACTAGATGGAAGCAAAGCACTTCGAATGACAGCCTCAGGACGTGTAGAATAGGCATCACATGTGGTGGTATGAGGCGAATACAAAGTATTAATAGCAACCTTCTTCTCCGAGCTCCGGTGTCTCTCTTTTGACATTTCCCCATAAATTTCTTGAGGGATTGAATTTGCAGGCCATGGGCCCAATCCAGCACAGTAACACCACAGTTATTAAAGTAAGTAATGGTAATGCAGTGACTTTGAACTTGATAAAACACAGTCATCAACAGATGACATAATTCCTCAAATCATCACTAACTGTGGAAGTTTCACTCTTCCTCTAGAGTCGGGACTCTGAATTTCCAAATAAAATGCAGCAATTACTTGTCTCTTGCCCAGAGGTGGTTTAACAAATGGAAAGCAACATTTATAAACAGTTTCCTGGATATGTCTGTGTGGTGGCACTTTAAGTGCAGACTCTAGCCACAGTCTTCATATTATAAATATCATACAAAATACTGAACAGGGTTTGCTTCACAGTCCTCTCAAGGCTTGTGCACCTTTTCTATGACACTTTTTCCTTCCACTACACTTTCTATTAACAGGCTTATCAACAGAAAGCAATGAACAACCAGCTTCTTCAGCAATGACCTTTTGTGGTTTACTCTCCTTGTTGAGGGTATGAATGACTGCCAGCTGGACAAATGTCAATATAATTTTGATTGTGTAGGCCATAACATGACTATAATAAAACATTTGTGAAATCTAAACATTTTTTTATTAGTCTTATGTAAAATTCAAATTTTCTTCGTACAAAATTTGGAGGTTTTAGTTTCTGTAAATCATAACCATCAAAAAATATCTGTGTGTGTGTAAAAGTTAATATATGAGTTTCACTTTTTGAATTGAGTTAGCGATTAAATAAACTTTTCAATGGTATTCTAATTTATTGATATCCACCTGTATATAGTTCTCATTATGAGGCTGAGTGAAAAGCTCATAGCTTTATCTAGTTTTACTTAAATGAAAAAGCCTTTGCTCAGTAGTATTAATGATAGCTCTACATTCAGTCAGAGATATATTTTAAGTAATAATAATGTAACTGCAGAATCCTCCTCCAGTGACAAGTGTATTGTAGGTGTGCTTCACGACTCTGACATTTCTATGTGGACCTGGAGAAACATTAAGACATGAACGCATACATGAACGGGATTATTATCCGTGGGTGGTGAAGGAATGAACGTTGACAGAAGAGAAGCCACACGAGGTGACAAAAAAAGCCACTTTATGTGCAGACGATGGAATAATGTTGGCTGTCCAGCATTTTGCCCAAGTGATGTTTGACAGTCATAACAATGCCGTGTGTTCACGCCACTTAAATAAGATGTATCCATTTAATATAACAAGCATTTCAGCATAAAGAAAAGAAAATATTTGCACACAACAAGCGATCACTGTCAGAATTTATTAGCACATAGAGTGAGGAAAGATGTGTATGGTTTTAAATAAATCTCATTATATAAAATATGTAGAAGCTGTGACTGCTATAGAGAATGGTAACAGTAACATTCATTTAGTTAAATATTCTACATTTTACATAAGTTTTATACTAATACTACCCTAAATATTTTCTCTAGTCAAAATATTGCTTTTACAGTCATAAGATTAACGTGTTCCTTAAAAGTGACCTTATCTTGTTTTGCTGAAAAAATACAATAACATAAATACAAAATAACAATTTCAGACAGAAGAATTGTTTTTAAAAAATTTTTCCAACGCTAATTAAACTAATACAGTTTTTAATGTTTATATATGTTAAAACAGAGTAAAGTACCTCCAGTCTCAATATATGGTGTATATTTTTGAGCTCCAAATGCCACAAAAGGTTAGGTGGATGGAAAATAACATTAAAACAATAAAGCTTGTGTACAAACAGGAAGTCTCACTTTAACATTAACAGTAGGGATGTTTCTGTATCTACTGCATTTTTAGCAAAAACAACCTTGTTATTTCTTTATATTTTGATAAATTGTGTAACTTATTTTTAGTTTAGGGTCATGTTTTTGACAGTGTTGAAGTAAAGTATATAGGAGATATTTGTGTTTATGTATATAATATTCTACATTAAAACAAATAATTTGCCAGTTATTTTAGGAGAAGGTTCCACAAGAATTGCATGTTCAATGCAATTCACTGCTGTTTAAATGCAGTGGATGCATTGTTTTTCCAAACTCATCGTTTTAAATTATCGTGACTTTAGTATTAACCAAAAATGACTGTAATCATAATGTTTTTCATAATTGAGTAGCCCTATAATGTTGCAGCATTTAATGTTTTAATTGTCAGAAATGTATTTTTGTGTGGAGTTTGCATGCCCTCCCTGTGCATCTAAGGATTTTCTTCAGGTTCTCTTGCTTGTTTAAATGCTTGTTTGAGTCATGCATGTTAGGTTAAATGTGTGTTTTGGGTTGTCCCATTCATGTGTGCGCTGGATGCAAAGTTACATCCCGACTCAGCACGCATCTGTATCAAATTTTATGAGGATTTATGTTTCTATGCTTAAAGGGGTTTATGCATAATCCTTAATATAGAGTAAATATTTTCTTCCTTTTTTTCACTTCAAACTAAAATGTCTTTACAGCCCATTACTGAAAAGTAATTACTTTCTTCATAAACTGTTTGGTTAAAATTGCCCTAATATAAATTTAAACCTACAAAATCTGTTTGTTTTTTTCACAACACTTCTTCCCATGAGGATCAAGTTAGAAATGCAGCACTGAGATGTTGTATAATCTCCATTTAATTTGACATAGTGAACTTGTGAGGAAAACAGTTTACGTTTCAAGCTGCCAGGCATATGTGAGACCAATATTCTCCCTTTTAAATCTGTGTTTCGGTCCCTAGTAAACCCCCGTGGGAAATACATGGCACTTTATACGCTGAGCGTCCTGCTATATTCACCAACTAGTTGCAGAGTTTGTCTCCCTGCTGTTCGCTGCTTAGCTGCTCCTGTACTGTGTATGAGCTCTGAGAGCTAAAATTAGTGGTGGTGAAAGAAGCAACCCACATAGTTCAACAATGAACTGCCTCACTATCAAGGCATAACACTATGTAGTGCTGTATATTTTTGTTCTGAAAATCTGCTTAATTTTAGAGTCAGGCAGAGTTCTGAAACTGATGCTGGTTTTATTGATGTAAATCACTATCACAGCTAAAAACGATAGAGAGAATCAATTCCTTCTACCGAGAACACTGGTAGCACACTGGTAACACTGGTAGTGGCTTAAATAGCCAAAATGATTAATGGTGAACCCCCATGAAATTCGAATGGCCTCATAGTGAATGTTTTAAACATTAAGTGCAGCTTAGATCAAACTGTACAGACTTTCTCTCTAGAAAGAAGGTTTTACAGACTTTGGGACTGTGTTGGTGATGCAACAGTGAATACACCCTGAAGTGGGAAATTCTGGGTTTTTGGTGTCAGAAGAGCTGTTCTGTTTTCTAACTCACTATATTTTCACGTGGAGTTAAACATGTGAATGGATTGGGAAAAAAAGATGATTATTGAACCTTGATGTTCTGATTCTTTAGACTGACAAGCAGAGGAGAGCATAACCTCCATCTTAATGTAGTGAAGTCAGAAACGAGAACACCAGCCAATGATCTACTATTTGAAACAAAGTGTTGATGAAAGAAATCTGTCATTTGATATTAAAGTTTCTTCATTTACAGTTGAAATCAGATATTTACATACACTGTGTAAAATACACTTAACCTTTTTTTTCCCAAACTGTCTCACATTAAATCAGACTAAACTTTTATTTTATTTCAGTTAGGAGTACTAACAGTTTTCCCATTTGTTAAATATACTGAAATTCACACACACCATTACAGCTCTGCTCACTAATTTTCTGTAGAGCATTGATCAGGGCTTTGTGATGACCAATCAAAAACAATGACTTCATTGTTCTGAGGCCACTTTGTAACTGATTTGTCAGTTTTCCGCATTAACTTCCTGGTTTAAATCTTGAGACGTTACTTCAATATCGCCATCTGGTGTTCATCATAATGCCATATAGTCTGTGAAGTACACCAGTCCTTCCTGCAGTGAAGCAGCCACATATCAAAATGCTACCAGCCTTGTACTTCACAGTTTGGATGGTAAAAAGGATGTATAATGAAATTAAAGCAAAGCACAAACTTCATCAAAAGGAGAACAACTACAAGAATTGTTCCAGCTAAATTGTTAATGAGCCATATCAAAATAGGAAGTAAGCATGCTATCTTTAGCCTAGAACCTCAGTAAACATGAAAACACTATTAGGAGGACCATGATCTAAGCATATTAAAGACAATAGCCAGATGTTTAGGTTCGGATGTATATTTATAGATAAATTATTAGGCTCAGATGTATTGTTAGAAATATAAAGCATTAACAGGACCTCCTGTTGGGACCAAATGTCTCTTTCAAAAAAAAAAAAAGTATATTGCAGTAAGGGGCTCTGCCAAAATTGGGTAAAAAAGTGTCAATGCTAGACTCATCTCTTGAGTCCATCTGACCCATCAAAAGCTTTACATACCAAACATTAAAATTCAAAAATACTTTATTTATCCCAAAGAGAAATTAAATGTTGATGTAACTCATTTAGTCAAGGCTTGCAACTGTCTTGCTTCCTCTGGTCCAATACTGGTACAAGCACAATATTTACTGCTTGTTAATTATACATGCAGGAGTATGCATGCAGTGTGCAATTCACTATTTCAAGCAAACAAGATTAGAAGCAGACTTAAAAAATGTGCTCAAAGCCATATCTTAGTCTCTCTTTTTTAAAGATGTTATAGGCACTAGTGGCCTTTATTTAACAGCAATTGGACAGGAAACAGGGAGGAGAGAGAAGGGGGAAGACATGCAACAAATGGCCCGAGAATCAAACCCAGGACAACAGCGTCGAGGACTACAGCCTCTACCAACTGAGCCACCCAGCACCATAACTCAATTTTTTTTGTTTTTTGCAAAAAATTAAAAATTCTCTAAACATTCTTGAAATATAAAAAAACAAAGATGCTCAACTATACATTGAGATATATATATATATATATATATATATATATATATATATATATATATATATATATATATATATATATATATATATATATATATATATATATATATATAATATGTATGTATGTATGTATGTGTATGTATATATATGTGTGTGTGTGTGTGTGTGTGTGTGAGTATACATGTATAGCTTTACAATTAAATGACAACATAATATTATCATCATTTCAAAGTAAACAGCAGATTTCTGAAAAAGATAAGAACAGATAACTTCTGGAAACCCAAACGTTTCCCTCAAATACCCTATTAAACAACTACGTGGCCCTTGCTCACTTTGACTCAACAAGAGCCCATCACCGAGTGTTTGGGTGTTCAGTAAATATAGATGCTTACTTTTTGGTCTGGGAGGGGTAACATTTAACTTTTACTGCAGAACACAAGTAAAAACAATGATTTTACTAATTAATTATTGTTTTTTCTATTTATATATAAAAAATAGTTTTTCCTTTTTGTGGGCCCCCATATCGGCCAGGCGCTCTTGGAATTGTTCTAACTTTCCCCCCAATCCATCCTATTCCCTGTTCCTGGGAGGGTTACTATAGAAATAATTATAGGTCTTACTTCCAGTGAACACTGAAGTAGCTGTAAGGCATTGGCTAATTCGTAGTTTACTGGCTAATCTACTAATTTATGTTCATTATAGCAGTTACAGTTCTCTTTTCTGACCAATATTTTATCATTTTTAAACAAAAATAGTGTTAACTAAAATGTCTTTGAGCTTGGGTGCGTGTTGCGCAGTTCGTGACTGTACTACCAATCGGACCAAGCTGAATTTGTGGCTGCAACAAGAGTATGTTGAATAGAGTGTTCCTGTGATAAGTGGTCACCTACTGACAGGTGAGGAAACAAAACAAATGTGGCTAAAAAAAATCTAAACTTCAAAAGAACACCTAAAATGCTGTATGTATAGTTGTTTCATTTTGTACACAAAAAGTCAAAGGAGGAAAACCCGCATCCTTCATTGTGGTCTTAAAAGGATGATACGAGAAAACCAGGTATGATTTGAGTGACAGCATTTAGTTTTATGATTTTCTCGAGCTAAAGATTCTATTTTTCCACTTTGTCTTAGCAAATAAAGATATCTATGCAAGAAAAGATCCATTTATACATGTGTGTATCTCTCTCTCTCTCTCTCTCTCTCTCTCTCTCTCTCTCTCTCTCTCTCTCTCTCTATATATATATATATATATATATATAAAATGTGTGTGTGTGTGTATATATGTACACCACTCAAAAAAATAAAGGGAACACTTAAACAAAACAATGTAACTCCAAATCAGCCACACCTTTGTGGAATCAATGTGAGGCAACACACGTGAGTCTGAAGACACCGTGGAGAACATTATGCTGCCTGCAACATCCTCCAGCATGACTGGTTTGATGGTGGGTCAGTCATGGTGTGGGGAGGAATTTCTTTGGATGGCCTCACAGCCCTCCATGTGCTCGCCAGAGGTGCCCTGACTGCAATAAGGTACCAGGATGAGATCCTCAGACCCACTGTGAGACCATATGCTGGTGCAGTGGGCCCCGGGTTCCTTCTTATGCGTGGCAATGCTTGGCCTCATGTGGCTTAAGTGTGTCAGCAGTTCCTGCATGATGAGGGCATTGATGATATGGACTGCCCTGCCCGTTCCCCAGACCTGAATCCACTTGAGCAGATCTGGGACATCATGTTTTGGTCAATCCACCAACACCACGTCGCACCACAGACTGTTCAGGAGCTAACTGATGCTCTGATCCAGGTCTGGGAAGAGATCCCTCAGGAGAACATCCGCTGTCTCATCAGGAGCATGCCCAGGCATTGTCGGGAGGTTATACAGGCACATGGAGGCCACACACACTGCTGAGCCTCATTTCGACTTGTCTTGAGGAAGATTCACTGACGTTGAATCAGCCTCTCATGTTGTTTTCCACTTTCATATTGAGTATGAATCCAAATCCAGATCTCCATGGGGTAATAATTTGGATTTACATTGATAATTTTTGTGTTATTTTCTTCTCAATCAATTCTACTGTGTTAATAAAGTTTTTCAATGAGAATATTTAATTATATATTCAAAAGGGCCCATGATCACATGTGGAATCCTCAGCATTGCCAAACTCCGTTGCAGACAGTGTTTTGCAAACTGATGCAGATTCCCTCTTGTATATCAGGATTCCACTCATCGAGTTTCACACACTTGAGTCTCTTGCCTTCAGCCATTGGCTCCTGCTTCCTCAATAATGCCTGCAGTGGACATAATTCTAGTTACTTTGTTGAAGATAAGAACTTTGTCATGCCTGATTTAGCATGCTGGTTTAGGTTTAGTGAATTTAAGAGCCAAACTAATTTCAAGTGAAACGTGAGAAGACATTTAATGTTGCACTAACATGTTTCTTTTATTAAACATTTCCTCAAACATGTACAGGTGTTCTTGCAATAACTGTCACACAGTTTTTAACAGGTATTGAGCTGCATAGTTTTTAAAGATGCCAAGGTTATTTTTTAAAAAATAAAAACGGATGCAATTTTATTACAGCAAAGAATGTCTTTTTTATGTTAAAATGATTCATCTGTTCATACTGTCAGTTATATACAGTAGCTGCATATGTATATTCTTATAAGGTTGTTTTTTGCTGTTCCAATATATAATTTCCAAATCTGGGATTAATAAAGTACTTTTTCCTTATCTTGCATGTCCTAATGTCAAATCTGCTTGTAACTTACAGTATTGCAGCAGCGTGACTGCATGATCTCCGTTGTCTTGCAATATATTAACACCCTCCTATTTGAATTTCACCTGATGCTGAAACCAAAACAAAGGCTCAATCATGTGGAGTTTTAAAGCTTTGACTGGGCTCTATCTCTGATTTGAGGTCAATAAAATTGTGCCCCACCTCTTTTAACAAAACACAGCCAGCCTTATTACTGTGAGGATACTGACAAGCTTCAAAGCTTTTCAGATTGCTAATTGCTTCACGATCTGAAGCAACTGAGTCAATGAAGTTGCTAAATATGGTAGTGTAGTTGTCTTCGGCCAATTCTTCTGGTCATCCTCCAAACTTGTAATAACTGTAAGTAGCGATAAGACAATTTTGCCAAATCTAAGCTGTGACTGTTGGTATTCCCACACATTTTATAGCCAAAAACCCATGACGAAAGAGGATTAGCGCGTTGCTTGTGCGTAAATAAAAGCCAGTTCCAGTTTGCGGCAGAAGTCGCACCCATGATTTGTGCAAAGCCACATGGGGGCTAGGCAGAAGGTGGATATGATGCCCCTGATTGCAGTATCCAGAACATAACTAGTAAGTTAAGTGGGACACAATCACAATACTAATGTAAGCCATCTATTTCTCATAATGTGTTATAGTTTTTTAATTGCACCTTCAAACTTCTGATCTTTGAAGCACATAAATGATGTGTGTGCTGTGATTTTGTCTCAGAAAATACTTGTCCTTGTAGCAAGATATTAAAGAATATTTCAAGATGAAATGCTAACAAAGGCTATGGACTGTAGGTCTCTTTGTTTAACGTTACTATTCACAATACATTAAAAGAACGGATTATTTCTTGATTGACATGTTGAAGTAATTAAATCTTGTTAAATACAGTAAAGGGCACTACTTCAATGTGAGGGACAGGGGTAATAACCTGATAGCTATTTGATATTATGACATTTTTAAAAATACAGATGGTTAGAGCAAATCCTAAACTAAATATGAAAACATTTACAATGGCCTCTGTCCTTCCTTTGATCATAGACTGAGCAATGGTTACAGAAACATGTCTAAAGAACTGCACTGATGCAGAGGAATGTTTTTATATTGTTTATATAGCAAATAAATGTGTGAAAGAGGAAATTAGTAAGTGCAGCAGCAAGCCTGAGTCATTTATCTTTATATCTAGATATAGGGACACAGTCAGTCAAACGGAAATTGGAAATGTGACAAGGCATGTAAGCTAGAGGAGGTAAAAGCAACTCTTGTTATGGACTCACTTAATCTGAGTCACTCACTAGAGCGACTCAGATTCACTTGAATCAGTGCTGTTAGCCACCCCCAGAAAGAAGCATTGTCCAGGTGGTTTCAGCAAAGAAAATTAACTGGTTTGGAAATTTAAGAAAAAGTGGTTTCTTAGCAGCAATTTACTGTTTTTTTATTTGCTTTCTTTTCTTGTTTTTTTCTTTCTGAGAGAAAATGTATCCATATCCACAATGTGTCTAAAAAACCAACAGTCATAGCTTTTTTTCTTTTTCTGTTACTGATCTGAATTGCTGTTTTCTTTATCTGTTGTCATCTGTTATCTTTTCCCCACCCCCCGAGAATACCTAATCAAGACATAAATGTAAAACCCAACAAATAAACAACAACACAGTCTCCCTCCTCTTCCTCTTCTTCTCTCTGGCTGTTCACCCTGTCCAAATCCTTGTCCTTCTGTTGTCAGAAATGTAGCATCGTGTTGTACTCTGGCTATGAACACTATATACTTGCCTGTTTTGATATGAAAAAGTTACACAATGATTTGAAGATTGATCAAATAGTTTTGAGAAATTCAATTTTGTTCTGAGAAATGCACCAAAGCGACTGAGAAAAACTGTAATAAGAGATAAATTTGGCTTTTTAAACCCTATTTTTTTAAACTGAAAAATGTTTACTAAAAATGTCAACAATTTGGTACCTCAAGAAAAACACTGAAAGTAAGTTCAAAGGTCAAATCTGAAATGTTTCCATGTCAATATTAGAACAAGATCTATTATTAAACAATGTCAAACATCTCTGTAGATATTAGTAAGTTACAAGATGGTTTCAAGGTCTTTTATACAGAGTTTTAAACAAACAAGTCAGTCGGCTTTCAAAGAACATACAAACAGTTGGTAAATATAGAAGTAATACAATAAAAAAATCCTATACAAATAGGTCACCATCACCATCAAGTGTATTTTCACTCATTAACAACACAAAACCAAAATATTGGTAGGAATTACAGAAGAATGACCAAAGTTCAGTTTTCTACCTAGCATACAAGGTTGTAAGGATGAATATTCAAAACACATATTTTGAAAAGAGTTTTTTTTAGTTGTCATTTTTAAACTAATTCTTTTGATGACAGAACATTTGACAGTCTTGTGTCTCTACTGAAGAAGTCATGTTTGATCACTGCAAACTAGCCAGTATGTGTAAAATATTATAACCTTCCAAATGTAATAATATTCGATGCAAACAAAACTATATAGGAATTACCGCTAAAAATTATTTTTAAATAAAAGGGGTGGAAATCAAACATGAGCATTTTTAAAAACCTTTTCAATAAATAAAAGACCTGCATTTCTTCCTCCTATAACAGCCTGTATCTTTTTTCACATTGAACTTTGAACTTGAACTGTGGTGTCATCTTGGATTTACGTTTATGTCTTCCTTATTTCTGTTGTTTTATGATTTGAACAGAGTTGAGAGTCAAGTTTAAATTTTCTATATTTATAATACAAAAAAATAACAGTATATTCAGTATCTATCACACTGAGCCTGTGCGGGGAAATGGGAAAGAAGACAGAGCCACGTAGATGTGCCAGCGCCACTTTCAATCTGTTTCCGGAGATGAGTATCAGCCTGGTCAAAAAGCCTTCCTGTGTGCTGGAGCCGTCCTTGGAACTATTTAATCACAACATTGTACACTGGAGCAAATTGTTGCCTTCTTATTGGACAGCTCTTGACAGCCATGACCATATGGTGGGAAATGATATACCCACCTGCTATCTTCCCATGAGTGATGTCTCGAGTAAAAATGATTACTTCATTTAACCACGCATTATGCGGTTGGATGGGGGTTGGAGCAAAATAAAAATTTATTAGGCTATTGGGCAGTAAAGTACAGCACATCAGCTGGGTCTTTGGAATGCTTATGTGGTTTCCAAAAAATGGCTCTATTTTATTAAAATAAAGCAAGTAAGAAGGTATAACAGCATCTTAAAAAAAATTGAAAGTGAACAAGATAAGAACAACTTCAAAGTTTCTTTACCGATTTTTATTTTGTCTAATGTATCCGTTCAAGGGACTGACTTGTTGCTGTGCAATCTCAATGAAAATGAAAATAATGTTACAAATAGATAAATAATGAGATCTCTTTTTTAAATGTTCTCTGTGCTGTAAGAAAATAACAGACAAAAATAAAATTAAAAGGACAAAAATGTTTATTGTTGACTGTTAATACTGTTATATTGACAAATTGTTTACAAAATATTTTAATGTTAATGTATTATACATACATGGGCCCCTGATTATACTTTAAAGTGGGGGATCAAAGTTTAAGTAGTAACATCTCCCCTGTTGCTCTGCTTGACTATTGTCCAGGTGCCTATGGTAGCACTTATTGGCAAACATAATAATATTGACTCTTGCATTCAGGTGCTAGAATATTGTGAAACACAAGTTTTCAGTAAGTGCCCTCTGTGTTACAAGTTTAAGTGAACCCATTTCAGGCAGGAGGCAGACAACATTATTAGAAAATCTGTAATGAAACTATAAAAGTAGTTTTAAAACAAAGAACAAAGGGATCCAGAACCATGACAAGATGACAGCGAGGATGGCAGGACCAGGAGCAACAAAAGAATCAGCTGAAAAGTGGATAAAAACAGAGCAAATATGTAAATACTGGGAGGAATGATTTCTAGATGTGAGACAGGTGAGTGATTATGTTGGTATGTGACAGCTGGAAGAGAGATAATCTACAAAATTACAACTTTGAAACTATAGTTTATAGTTCCACCCAATCGATGTACCTCTAATAGCCGATTCCTTTATCTTCTATTCACAATTTTCCTAGTCCTATTAGTGGTTGCAGCATATCACCTATTGGAAGTTATGGTGGACCCCCTCCTATTCCCGGAAAATTGTTACTTGGAAAAAAAACTTTAGTTGTGCTCTTAGGAAGCTGAGACACCTAGGCACCATGGTACGTCACATGCTATTGGCTGGCGATTGCAAAGCAAATCCAGGAATGCCGCTAATTTTCCTGGGCACTGTTTGGCTGTACCCCCAAGAACAGAAATAAGGAAGACTGTAGTTATTAGCTTCTGTGGTAGTACTAAGATGGCTTCCACTGTGTGTATTAATGCATATTAAGGTATTTGGTGTTTAAACAATCAAAATAATGACTTATAAACATTTTTATTGGGGGTCCCAGGTGTTCACTGTGGTTCCACTGTGTATGTAATTATGTCTATATTTTAAGATCCAAATTTTAAGTTAGAGGTCAAATCTCTACAACTATGAATCAGTGAACCCTTTCAAATAAATAAATAAATAAATGAATAAATTTAAACAAATTATAGATATGGCTATTAAAACAGTTCGAGTATATGGCCAATTTCGAAATGGCAGCAGAAATAAATGAGAAAGTTTACATGGCTACAGAAATTTAATTTACATACTGTGTACAGACAGATTGGAGACGTGGCATTTGTTAAATGTCACCCTAAAGAGTAAACAGTCATAGTTTTGTCTCCCATGAGACCATAACCCATTAGTGCTGACTGACGTTCACTGCAATTAGAACAATTAATATATTTTAACTTAATAAAGACAGAAATAAATGTCAATAAATGATCTTTGGCAAAATAATTTTTGTATTAAATGATGGCAATACAGTATGTGATTTAATAACACCCATTACATTTACCACATCTGAATCTGAAAATCATCTAAGTCACTGCTTATTTGAGCCATTAAAGCAACAAATTTAATAACGCCTTCATTATGCTTTTGGAAACTGTGTGCTTTTAATGTCGAAAAAGAAAGGATTGTTATGAGACCCTGTTGTGCATGACAATATTAAGTTTCAAAATTGAGTTATTGTCTCAGCTAAGTGAATCCCAAGGAGTCTTATTACATTACCACATGACGTGGGCTTATATGCAGCAGTAAACTGAGTATTAAGAAGCTGATGTGATTATATCAATCTGCAATGGTAATAAGGGAAAAGTGATTCCAGGCTTGTGTTGATCATCCAGCGTATAGCCATTGCTTGACAAATTCTTATGGTATAATTACACTCATGGCATAGATTAATCAAATTAAATATTCATTGCTGACTACATGAAATCTAGCTGTTACAACCAGCCCACGGAAACGTCTTTGTCTTGTTTTCAAACACTGGACATCATTATCACTGTCCACCTTTTTTAGTGGGAGTGACAGTTTGGTGCATAAATTATAGGTTTTCTCCTCTGTCTCTCTATTGAAAGGTAAATTCTTCAAACAAGCTTCTAATTCATCGCTCTGAGGTGCTCTGATAAGTGCAGGGCAGAGATGACATGTTTGCTGATGGAGTAGAAAAAACCCAGCATGCTTTGAGAGGAATTTTGCTCTGCCACTCCTGATTCATCTTATCAGTCTGCCGTAAATCAGTCCTAACCACCTGCTGAGCTGTGACAGACACGGTTGTTCTGGACATGATCATATATTTCTTTTTCTGTTTACACTTGACATTTATGATAACAGCTGTATTGTCCCTCAACCACCTCCATTGCTGAAAGACACATTTTCATCCCTGAGAGAAGATGGAGTTTTACTAAAAACAGACATCAGGCAGCTAGTGAACAGATTTAAATGTGTTTTTACATGATTGAGCAAATTATCTTGAAATATGACATATACAGTACCTTGCAAAGGTGTTCAAACCACAAACTGCCGTTGTTTTTGGTAGGTTTCTGACCCACATGCAAGACAACTCTCAGGAAACAAGGAGAAAGGATTTTAAAGAATTTAGTTTACAGAGATAATGAATAATGTTGTGATCTTGGTCTGGAGAGTTATGGAGACACAGAAAGCGGGAGCACTGTGAGAGATCAGGTGAAAGGTTAGCGGGGAAGATGAAGAAATGAATAAGAAGGGAAGAATGGAAGGCAAAGCTTACTGGTTGATGTATATGGATGAATTCCAGGGAGGAGTGAATGGAATCCAGACTGTTGGTCATGTGGAGGGAAACACAGAGGGCTTGGTGTTACTACAAAGTTTAACACTCAGATGGAGAGGGATTGGCAGCCAGCTCCTCTTAGCCTCCTGTAGGAGCACACCTGCTGGGCTCTGCCCTCCAGTGAACACCTGCAGCTATAGATCTAAACTTTCATAGGTTTTAATGTGATTTTACTTGCTTTCCACATCTGGAGAATTAAATTGTTGAATTCTTCTTTGCAAAATAGCTCAAGCTCAGTCAGATTGGATAGAGATAATCTGTGAATAGCAATTTTCACATTGTACACAAAGATTACTATGCATTTTTACAATCTGGGAAAGCAAAGATGATAATTTGGAAGATTTAAGTAAAATGGAGGCACACCTGAGGATACATTTTAAGTTAACACCTCAAACACAATAATTGCTTGTGTGACATCATGAAAAAATCAAAAGAAATCAGACAAGAAATTAGGAAGATAATTATGGGGAAAACCTCCTTTGGTCTGAACAAACTAAAAGTGATGTGTTTGGCCATAATGATCATCTTTACATTTGGACGAAAAACACAAAAGCTACAAGCCTGATAACTCCATCCCATCTGTGAAGTATGGTGGTGGTGGTGGCACCATGTTGTGTAGGGGTTTTGCTGCTGGAGGAACTGATGCACTTCATAAAATAGATGCCATCATAAGGAATGAACATCATATTAATATAAAATATTGAAGAAACATCTCAAAATAGCAAGGGCATAAAGGGTTCATCACAAATGGGTCTTTCAACTGTACAGTTGCCTAAGAATATTGCTAAATTAGTAACAAAGTGGTTTTAAGATAACAAAGTCACATTTTGGGAGTGTCCATCAGAAAGCCCTGAACTCAGTTCCAGAGAAAGTTTGATGGCAGAGCTGAAATGGCAACACAGCCTAAAATCCTGACTCATTTACAACAGGTATGGCAGGAGGAATTGAACAAAACTCCAGCAAACTTGTGAGAAGCTTGCAGAAGGAAACCCAAAAAGTTTGATCAATGAATGCAGTTTAAAAGGCAGTTCTATGCCAACAAACTGTATGTATTTATTAATTAAAAAAATGGTTTCAGGAAGTAATGACTATGTGTTTTTTTTATGTAGTGAATGTACATTTCTAAATTTCCAATTATTTTGTCAATGGATTGGACTGAATGTTTTCTGTCAGTCCACAGGCAGATTTTGTTTTCTACATTTGATCATAATATTCCACAGGGGAAATGGAGCACTCAAAAACAAGTAAATATGTTTCCCCTGCTGGAAAGTGAATCCATTCTTCCACCACCTTGTTACAATTCTTCACTTTTTACCAGGTCCAGAGAAGACATTCCCACCATCTAAAGCTATCAGTAAAACTCTTCTCTCTGACAAGTAGATTGCATTTACTGCCTGATTGCCTTCTTGAATTATCTGACAAAATAAAGAAATGAAGCATATTTTTAAAATTCCGTCAGACACATCTTCATGACCCAATAATTGCACTGAGATTTCTGTTGTAGCCTCTAGCATAAAGAAAATGCTCCATGAGCACCACAACATCTTAAAGGGGAGCATGACCAAGTGGTTAATGCTGAGGTGCCCTTGAGCTAAGCAATTAACTACTGTATGAGCTCAAGACTCAGTAGGCGATTCACAGAAGCTGCACCATGTGAATTCATACAGATTATCAAATGTTTTGAAGATGATGCAAGATATTCCTAAATATTGGTCAGATCCAGGAGAATGTGATGGATTTCTAAGAGGCAACTTAAAACCAATCAAATATAGATTTATTACTTTCAAATATTCTTTCCCTTACTTGGGAAACAGTGCATTATGGGAACTACTACAGGTGTGCAATGATTCATTCATTCTTACAAATCCATACATGTGGTTGCATTCATAAAATGAGAAGATTTCAACAATATATCTGGCAAAATTAATAAACAAAAATTTTCCTTTCACAAATAGAGTAAAGGTTTCACAAACTACAAATTGTTTTAAAGTATCTTTAATCAGTAAAAAATGTTACAATCCAGGACATATTGCTTATAACTGAAGGTGATGATATTTATTGTTTCTCCAGTAAAGGTTTCATTACCAACAGACTTTGTTTTAAGAAACTTTTTAAAAAATGTATAATGATTCAATTTAGGTTAAAACAGTAATTATTTTAAAATTTGGAGCCAGTGCATTTTTAATCATTCACACGCAGGGTAATTCAAAGGGTTTTACAGGAAAATAAAAGAACAGAGATAAAGAAAACTAGATTAAAACACAAAATACATGAAACCAGTGGTTCACAATTATTTTCTGTCATGCATGAGAAACAATTGTCTGCTGGAGGCGTGGACTCAGTTGAACTCACATTTTACCCAATCGATAACATTTGCTCGTGACGTATGTAATGCACCAGTTCAACGTTACGAACCTTACTGGAAATTGCCTGTGCTGTAAACAACCGTCCCCCACTGCGAAAAGAGAAGTGCCGAGCCGAACGAGATGGCTTTATTGTTAATTCAATATTTGGAAGCGTTCCCAACACAAACTGAGTGGCTTTGTTCACTTCCTCTGCTGCCATTGCTAAAACTACAGGCAGACTAAAATTCTGAAACAACACAGAAAATCAACGTCATTGTTCACAATTTTTCCTTCTGTTCGTTGATTGGCTTGGTTGGAATTGTACCGGACAAATCCACTTAAATGGGCAAAAGCCCAGACGGAGCACTGAAGGTTGATTAGAATCAAGCAGAACTGCGTAGAAAGGCAATGGTCAGGCTAGGGCAATAATGTCATTGTCGTATTTTCTGGTCTTTTCCTGCTGGCTTTCATCACTTGCCTCTGCCACTGTTCTCCATCTCTCCTCCTCTATCAGCTCAGTACACCGGTGTCTCTGACTGTGTAGACTACTTCTACTGGGTTGAACAGGCAGCCTGTTGATTAGTTTGAGCACTGCTGCCACCTAGTGACTGGAGGGTTGTTTATTGTTCAAGCATATAAAAGAGTGAAATAGTGAAAAGTTGTCCTGCCTCTCGCGTCCCCCTGACACATCACCGCATGCCCCAGGGGGGTACGCTCCACTACTTGAGAAGTGCTGCATTAAACCAATATCAGAAAAATTTAAGCATTACATAAAATAATAAAAAGCTAAGACATGATTAAAAAAAGACCTGATAAAGAAGGAGAGATTAAATGTAGCAAACCTTCAATCAGCATCAACCAGTTATATGCTTTGTACCTTACAATCCTGTCTGATACTGAGAATTTCTATGCACTTATGAAGGAATACAGACTGTTAAGGATGATGCATAGATGGCCAGAAGCAGGAGAAAAGACAGGAGGCTACAGTCAGTCTGATAAAAGCTGAAGAAACTTGTTTTATATTCACTTGAAAAAACATAATTTAAGCAACTTCTGTTGGCAACCAAATACACAAAGTTGTTGATTATTTCATTAGGGTTTCTGAAAAATGGCAACCGTAGTCATCAGTCTGCCTAATCAGCAGTCAATTCTGTAAACACAAAAGGGGCAGCTCAAAAACTACGTCCTTTCTTACTTACCCAGCCAATAAAGTTTTTTTTTTTTTTTTTTGTTTTTACTATTGTTGAGTTAATCTGAAGGCTACATGAAGTTTGGATGTCTGGTAACTACTGATTCCTCAGAAAGCTGGTTACCTCAGTTCACTGTGTGCTTCAGCATCCACTGACCTCAGTCTATGATTTTAGGTGGGCTACCACTTTGAGTTGCTGTTGGGTATAATACCACTAACAGTTGACGGTGGGGTATTTAGTGGCAGAAAATGTCTCAATTGGACTTGTTGCACAGGTGGTATCCTATCACAGTACTTATTTTTTCACAAATGTTTGTAGAAGCAGTCTGCATGCCGAGGTGCTGGACTTTATACGTCAATGTCCACAAAAGCGTTTGGAACCTGAATACAGGATATTTGCATGGAGGGATATTTGCAGATTTTTTTCATACACCATATCTTAAATATTCAACAAAAAATGCAACTTGGGAAGGTGAAATACTTAGAAGCAATGCTACTTAACATGCTATTGGCTGGTGTTTGCAAAGCCAGGAGCATTATTTATTTTCTTTGGCACTGATTGGTTGTACCCCTAAGAGCAAAAATAAGGAAAACTATAGATGTTCGCTTCTGCTGTAGTTCTAAGATGGTTTCCACTGTGCATGTTAATGCATGTTAAGGTATATTGGGTGTTTGAATTATTAAACAGGCAGTTATGAGCATTTTTGTGGGGGTCTCAAGTAGTAAAGGATTTCAGCTATTCGTGAGTCCCTAACCCCCGGGGCCCACTGTATAGTGTGGATGCAAAGTATAAAGCTTTAAGCTCTCGCCTTTGGATCTATGGGTCACAGTGATAACTTACACTTTCTTCACCAGACAAAATCTATTATACTATTTTTTTTCTACTATTCTACTATTTTATAGTTAGTTTCCCAACTTCTGCTAAAATGTGCTCTATGAAACAGAGTTGAAAAGCATTTAATCACAAACAATATTTGCATTTTGTGCCATGGAAAAGATAAATGTTTGTTTTCAGCCTTTAGGTTTATTCGGGCTCCTGATATAAATTATGCTGAGGACAGCCTTGCGTGCACTTCTGTTTCACACTCAGAGTAGATCAGAGACAAAAGGGGATCCTTCCTCAAAGCACCAGCTTTTTAATTGCTGCGACACTGTTCACGCCATTGAATCTCATTTGTATATTCAGGTGAAGGAGCAGTTCGGTCCAATGCATTGACACAGATAATTTCCTCTAACTTCTTCTCGAGCTCTTCTTTCTTCGTCAGCAGAGGGTGGACGGGCAGAAAGAGTAATATACTGAACCCATCTGTTCATCTGTCAGACCTTTTCTCCTCACAATTTATAGGACGTGTATTTGTTGAAGTGCCTTCCCTCCCACAGAGACCCGCAAGAGAAGCTTCAGAGGTGAACAATTCTCACACTGGTTTCACAACCTGTGAGGCTGATTTGGTGAGTTGAGCTGGAACATTTGTGATGGAGACTTCAGATGCATTCCAGACTAATGGCAGTCAAGGCTACAAATTGCACCCACTTACACCCGTTTCATGGCAAGCCCACTGTCTGAGGCTGTCTGAGAGCACTCTGTTTGACTCTACTGAGACAGGTGTGCTTCTGGCAGCTCCCTCTAAGGTATTGTCAGGCATCTTTAAGCAGTTTCACCTCAGTGACAGCAGGTACGTGGGCCTATATCCCCTGAACTAGTTGCTTGCTTTGATTCACTTACAAGGTTCTCCGGGACGTAGTTGTCGTTTTAAAAATGAAACTGGAACCTGGGCCATTTGACACAACCTCTGTAGCAGCTGCCAATTAACAACAGAAGACCAATAAGGGATGCCCTCTGAGATCAAGCTCTGGATTTACTGTTCTCATTTCTCAAGCCATTCAGTAATTTTTAGTTTTTAATAATAAATCAAATTTTTGGGTCTGGTTTGGAGATTTCTTCATGTCATCAGAATGTATTACTCAAAATAAAATCAGATATTTTTTGAAAGGAGACATTCAATATTTTACTGATGGGATTATGTGAGAGCCGTATAAGGAGTTAGTATCTTACCTGGATGATCAAAATGATCAAGATTAGGGGGGGAATTAAGCATAGACCATAAAAATCTGTGGTCATAAAGGGAAGGTCTATAGTCATCAACGATACTGAAGTAGGCTGAGGCATTTAATCAAATCTTTGTTGGTCTTAAGGGACCTAAAGTGTGACAAGAAAACATTTCCCACCCCATTAAGTCACCACTGCTAGTTGATACAAGGCAGGATGGAGCTATGCTTTCATGCTCTGTACACCAGAATCTGACCCTGTTATCTGAATATCGCAACTGAAATCAAGACTCATTGGATCAGGCAACATTTTTACAATCTATTATTTTCTTATTTTAGCTGGCCAGCATCAACTGCAACCTCATCTTTCTGTTGTTGGCTGGCAGGAGTGAGTTTCTGCTACCGACATGGAACATCTCGTATTTACTCTGTTCTGTTCTTTCTAAGATTTAGGCATAAAAAACTATCGTTCTCAGTTTGGGATAGGAGAAAGTCGTACTAAAAAACCCATGCAGCATCAGTTATTAACTGCTGATACAGAAATGTTTTTAAGTGATTCTTGTGAAACTGTAAGCTCTCTGTGTGTTTCACCCGTGGCCTCTCTCCAAACCAGCCTCTTCCTGCCCAACCTTCACCGCAAAGTGTCACTTCACATGAAGTCGCACTTATAGGACTGGAGTATAAATAAAACAGAGTTGGCTCAATGTCCTCTCACAGTAAGGGTTTACTTGTTTTTTATAAACTGTGTGTGGAGTCTGTATGTTCTGTTCAAACGATGTCTTCCTACCCCAGAAGAAGTGCACGGTGGATATTAGTTATCCTCCTTCCACGATATGAAGTTGGTCCCCTGGTGTTGAACTGTGACTACCCCACAGCTCCTAAATAATTAGGAAGAGAAACTGTTTAATTCCCACTTTCACACACACAAACACACACACAGACACTCACACACACTTCTGTAAAGTGAGAAAACCTCAGAATGTATGTTGAACTCACTATAACTAGGTTTGCTTCAACCTACTTATCAATGAATGTTTTGGGATTTAATAATAAAAAAATACAATAGTTGCGTTTTCTGTTTCAACTTTTTTAATTGTTTTGCTTTAATTTAAGAAAATGTAAGATAAGATACTTTACTGTCCATCAAGTTTACACAAAATGGAGATTTTCCTTCAGCATCTTGCAAAAGAAGACCATACTAATAAATTTTATTATACACATAACTAAAACAAATAAGTACATAATCCTACACACAGTCATTCATTTCTCAAAAAAAAAAAAAAAAAAAAAAAAAAAAATCAAGAAACTCAAAAAGAAAGAATTTAATAAATAGTATTCCCTGAATGTTTGATCCAAGTGAAAACACAATTCAGTATTACTCCCTTGTTTAAAACTGTTACAGCTGAATGAATTAAAGATTTCTTTTGAAGGTTTTTTCAGACTTGCAGCCTCAGCAATGTCTGAGCTTAAATGTAATTGAGGTCATTCAAGTTTAAAAACCCTTGAATGTCCCTGAATTAAAAAAAATTCCTAAAAAACAGTGGGTCAAAATTCCTCCATAGTGGTATAAAACATATAAGTCAGTTTTTGCAAACCACTGATCACAGTGGTCAACAAGTTTGGCACAAGAAGTTATTGGGTTTAGGGGGCAATTACTTTTACAAATAAGGCCAGGTTTGAGCTTTTTCCTCCATTAACAAAATCATCCTTTAAAACTTGCAAACTTGCTGCAGGTCACTAGCCTGTCCATTGTCTTCATACGCAATTCTGCTTAATTCTCACATGCCTTCACTGCTCCGTCTGGGCTTTCCCCAATTGAGCTGAATTTCTTCAGTGAAATTTCAACCAGGCCAATCAGCGAACAGGAGAAGTTGTGAACAATTACGTCGATTTTCTGAGCTGTTTGAGAATTGTGGTCTGCTTGTAGTTTGGCAGTGGCAGCAAAGGAAGCGAATGAAGCCATTCAGTCCATTCTGGCCACGCCTCCAAATGTTGAATGAACATTAACAGCCATCTCATTCAACTCGAGACTTCTCTCTTCACAGTGGGGGATGGCTGTTTACAAGGTTTATAGTTTCGAATTGACCCATTACATACATCACAGCCAAATGTTAGCGACTGGGTAAAATTTAAAACTTTAACAGAGTTCACCCCTCCAGCAAACAATTGTTTCTCTATTGCTGGGTTGCAGTCACGTTGCCCAGATGATGCATGGATTTCAGATGGAGGGCAGGAAGTGATTTGCTCTGATTCAAAACAGAGCGAAATGGATGACAGCGAGTATACTAATGCCTTAAATGTGCTGGCACAGATAAGTTATTGCAAAAAAAAATACATGTCCAGGTTTGAAGAGTCTTTGTGTTGTAGTTTTTTTTTAAAACTAGAGTAGATTAAAGACGCAGAAGGTAGTGAAAAATTAGGTGAAATCGCCCTTTAGCTATTTCCAAATCTGACGGAATTGGAAACCAACTTGAGTTTCGTCTGGAGACCTCGTATTATATGACGAGCCAGATGAAAGCTTTCAAAAGCCTCAAAGCCAACAGTTATTTTGTTTCAGGTTGGGTCAACCATGTAGGATCCAAAGAAGCTTTAAATGGCTGTCGCCTTGCTTCTGGCCAGGTGAGTAGTGAGTTGTGCTATTTTAAATAATTAGCCTATGGTAACAATGCTAACGCTAACAATGAGTTAACCCTTGTTGTTTCTATGTGCTTGGATGTACTTGTAGATAATTTATTTAACTTCTGTAAACCCAGAGGCGTATATTGTATCAACATCATTTATGTTGATGTTGAGTCATAACGGATTTCTCCAATGTAGGTCAACCATTCACTGAGATCTACAGAAACCCCATTAAAAACAATGCTTGTCTATCTAAATAATTCTCTGATAAAATATCTGAAAATACAATTTAATAAACGATACCATACTTGCCTGTTAGAAAGTGGTTGCTGCAAACTCTTGCATTGTCTGTTTCTGCACCTCCTGTTTTTGGCTGTAGATTGTTGATTCACTTTTGTTGGTGTTTTTGTAAGTTTTTTAAAATTAGCTCCCTTATGACACTACTTTCGGAACACGAAAAAAAATGTTTATCTTTCTCCCGATTAGGGCGGTTGCAACAACTGTACACAGCACAGAATTTTGGCATTTTGTTGCCGAATCAACAGAATGAAACAGGGTTGTGTATTACTGCATTTACTTCCTGCCCCCCATCTGCATTTCGTAATGCTGACATTACATCATCTGAAACCCAGCAATAGCCAAGGTTCCAGTCCCTCTGTATGAAGCAAAGCGCCGAACAAGGGGCTGGGTTTTACCAGGTTAGCAAGTCACTTCTGTCTGTAATGAAAATGTGTTTGATGATGTAAAACATTTGATGAAACAGAAAACACGGAAAAACACTTCTTCACGGATTTGTAGGTAAATAAATATTATTTAACAGATATATTTAATATTTAACAGATAACATGAAAGAACAGGTTCACCAATTAATCACAAAACGTTTCCCTTCAATTTGTGGTTTTCTGTCTGTAGCCAGATATTTAACACAAACAACACTTACATCAGTACCACAAAAAGCCAGAACCTGTAAAATGCTAGATTTTAAAATGTTGCTATTCGCTGAATTTAGTAAGGTGATTTGGATACAAGCGGGCACCTCACATCTTTAGAATGGTGATCTACATGTACCTAAAGCTACACAAACACATCAAAACAATTGAATCATATGTTGTATCTCATAGTTTACTTCAATTCTCGGTTCTCACAGAACACACAAAAAACCGTAACATCTGTCAAGAAAGAAATTACATTCAAACTTTGAGACTAAGTTATTTTTTGCACTGATAGTGTGCTAAGATTTAAATGCCTTAACATGTTAAGATACAATTGCTACGTTTATCGGATGGACAGATAGACAGACCACAGATATATATATATATATATAATATATCTGTCAAATCTTTTTGAATATTGACAATACCAAATCTGAGCCCTGCCTTTGTCTCTAAAGTCAGCAGAAGAAAAGTCTGTGTGGGTCCAATTATAAGCCTCTTTTCAGTACTTGTCTGTAAAGTCAGTGCTTGACTCACAGTTCCATTAGTCTTTGTTTTACTTGTGTAGTTCTTATAAAGTGACACAATATGATTGTTGGTATCGGAGGGCAATTATTTCCTTTGAATATTTCAACTGAAATCTTCAGTGGACTGCTGAGATGGCACAGAGGGTTCATTTTAAAGGGGGAAATTTTCCTGAAGAATATTCAACTCTTCATTATCACCAGCAAACTCTGTGTGTTTGCTTTCTTTTTGACACTGTGCCAGTACTGTAGCATGCAGAGGGTTTCAGAACTTTTCCAGCAAAAAGAGCTGCTATCTCACTTAAAAATATAAAATACTGTGACAAACATTTAAGACACAAAAGTCGGCTGCATTGGACAGTGAACCATTGAGTACAAAACAGATTTTGATGATAGTTATGTGTTTTTACATCTGCAACCAATTCCTTTCACAGTTGAATTGTTCTCCCTTTGCCCATATGGAGCTCTCACTCAGATGGTGTCTCACATGGCTGTTTCTTTTTTTCAGAAGCCATCAGTGTTATAAATTGATAAGAGAGGGGGTTTGTTGCAGTTTTTAACTTTCGAACAAAAACTGTGTGTGAATGATGCATTTCTGTGTCGAAAGCTCCCATTTAGTAGTTTATTTCAAACCAAAGCTGAATCTTTTCCTAATTTTAATTAGTAAAACTGAAAACTTAATATTGACAAAAGATCGTGTAGTTTTTGAACAGAAGCTTGTTATTTATCCATTAATACAAAATTATCACTACAGACGCACTACGAAATTATCTAGTGACTGAATTGACCAATTGTCAGCTTAAATGACTAAAACTTGACAGGTCAGTCAGAAAGCAAAAAAAAAAAGGGCCTTTTTCTGTAAATGTTCAATATGTACGTGTTACCTGGTCAAGAACAACACTCTTCAGTGTGGAAGTTGTTACTAAGGGAGGAATAGTCAAAGGTTTGACAGCGATTACTTCTTCCCAAACACACAGGAAGCTGCTTCTGCTCCAAATATATATACCTGCAGTCTGTTCAACATAGCAAGACCACAAAAATGTTTTGATTGCGGTTTCATTGTAACTTTTGAAGCGAAATCAGTATTAACAGCTAAGAGCTTGACAAAAACTAGTAAACAAATCTCTAATTATTCACTTTATGCATAGAATTGTTATGAAATTATGGAGTCAATTTTTTGAATCATAATAAAAACATTTTTTCTGTTTTGCCAATGTGCTGAATTTACAGGTCTGTTTGAAGATTTCATGACTAGATTTTATTTGAAAATAGCTGGGATTCTTTTTCATATCTGGTCGGGAGAAACAGACACCTCTGTACTTACTGCAGCTGCAGGCAGCTCTGAGGCAGTCTGCATGCTCTACCTGAATAGTGCAGCTACATGCAAAGTTTTCTGCTGTATCTTATCTGATTTACAGTAAGTGAGAAAAATGTTTCACTCTCATAACACTTAAAAGTGTTATGAGAGTGTTCATTTTACTTTTCCTGTGCACGGTTGGAAACCGTCTGTTCTCACAACATTTCATAGGTTACAGTTCATTATCACACAGGAGATGAAATGACAATTTTACTAAGTTCTGGAGATTCTGTAATATGTAATTCCTATGTTTTGGTCAGTTGGTATAATGTTTGCAACATCAAATCAATGAACTGAGTAGAGTTCAATACAGATGTTGATATTCTTTTCGGTATGCAACACCAGTTCCTCCTGAAACAGTTCCGTACCTCTTAAAAAGTTAAGGAAAACATGTCTACAGATGTAGAGCCAAGCTTGAGCTTTCCATGGCACATCCGTTTGGAGTGACAGGTTGCCATTCTGAATTAACCTAATAAAAAATAACCTCTACTTCGCCTCCAGAACTGACATATTGCATATGCGCATGCAGGAGGAGCAGCAATTTATTTCTTCACAAGGGGTCACTTGTATTTTTAATAATTCATCCAGCATATGTTGAGATGTCAGCTATTGCGCTTTGATCAAAAACTTGGCTGTCACTCGCTGAGCCATCAGTTTCCAGTGAAAGTATTTGGACTTCGGCACACACCTGGTATGCATGTGATACAAAGCTTTCCGTTCACAACACTCAGAGGTGATGCAGCCTTAATTTTTTTTCCTTTTGTCCAAGTAGGTAAAAGCTTGTTATCATATTCACATCACCAACATACATAGATTTCCTGCAATATTAATAAAGTAAGGAGTAGGTGCTGCAGTATTTTCACAACATCTTTGGATATCTGAGGAACTTTAACTGCCTTGGGCATAGTTTCTTGTTGGTGTCCATAAAGCATTGGAATAACATTTTTTGCAGCTAAATGTCAAATTAGGATCTCTCTGTCCTCCCCCACAGTTCTGGATTGAGCAGTTTGTTTTGGATTTTTGCTATAATCCTAAGAGGGGGTGTATTTCTGTTACAGCATGTATGCTTTGTCTTGTATGTCTACTTAAGTTTGGTAAATATTTTGTGGATATAACAGATAACATTTGTCACAACCAGCACTGTAATTAGGTGTTGATCACCCCAAAATAGTTAAAAACATGCAAGACTCTTCAATTAGTGTTGTTGTCAAGACCATGTAACCTCAGTCCAAATCTAGACAAAGACCAGATAAAACCAAGGCTTTGAGAGAAGTAAGACCAAGTCCAGTACCAAACTAATTAGGATTCATTTGCAAGACCACTGATGTAATTATACCAATATAGTGGTTGCTGCAAAACTTTAAACAAAATCTATGGCAGCTCATCAGCAAGCTAACCTTTAACAGGACTCTCGAATAAATAGTTGCACAGATGCACCAAATTTTCCAGTTAGGGGTGTGCCATAACATTTAGGTGAACCCAGACCTGTCTGTAAGCAGACCCTTAATAACATTAAACTGGCCATTAAAACCAACAAGCTGATAAAAAGTTAAACGGACAAACCAGACAATTCTGTAAAATGTGAAATGGTAAATGACCTGTACTTGTACAGCGCTTTATCAAGTCCGGAAGACCCTAAAGCGCTTCACACCACATTCAGTCATTCATCCATTCATGCACACACTCACATGCTGATAATGGCAAGCTGCTGGATTGTCGCCACAGCTGCTCTGGGGGAGTTTGACAGAGGCGAGGCTGCCATGCACCAGCGCCACTGGGCCCTCCCACCACCACCAGCAGGCAAGGCGGGTGAAGTGTGTTGTCCAAGGACACAACGACCGAGATGGATGTACTGGCAACCCACCGATTACAGGACGAACTCCTACCACCATCGCCGTGTAAAAAAGGATTAGTAGGGAAATAACAATTTTAACAATTTTGCATGATTAAAGGCATAAAGTTATATTAACTGACTGACTTTATAATCTCAGATTAATTTTGATCTTAGATATTGTAATTCTGTACCCTTCTTAATGGTCAATAAAAAGATCTTATTGAGGCATTACAGTGATCAAACCCTTCCTATCACTGCTGACCAGCTTTTAGCAAGTTTGCAATGGTATTTTGATCATTTACACTTGAAACCAGATATTTACATATGTCGAATAAAAAGACATTCTCATTTTTTTCTCACTTTCTGAAGATAAATCAGACCAAACTTCTCTTGTTTTAGGTTAGTTAAAATTAACAATTTTTTTTTTCTTTTTGCTAAATGCCAGAAAACTTATTGAGAACAGTTTTTAAGAGATTTATTTGTAACTTTTCTTAGAATTCAGAAGTTTACAAAAATTTGGTCAGTTTCAGGGATAATTGTATTTTAAAATGCATGCCATTGGTAAAACCTTTTGGATTTCCTTCCACAAGCTTCTCACAATAGTTTGCTGGAGTTCTGACCCATTCCTCCCGACAGAACTGGTGGAACTGAGTAGAGCTTGTGGGCCGCCTTGCTCTCACATGCATTTTTACATTTACCTACAACTTCTCTATAGGACTGAGATCTGAGGGCTTTGTGATGGCCATGCCAGAACATTAACTTTGTTGTCCTTAAGTCACTTTGTGACCACCTTGGCTGTATGCTTAAGGCTATTGTCCATTCAGAAGACCAATCTGTGGCCAACCTTAAACTTCCTGGCTGATGTCTTTAGATGTTGCTTCAATATTTCTACTCATGTTCTCTCCTCATGATGTCATCTATTTTATGAAATGCACCAATTCCTAATCCTGCCACCCCCATACTTCACAATTAAGGATGGTACAAGGATCCCTGTTTTTCCTCCAAATTTAACAATGGTCATTATGACCAAACAGTTTCAATGTAGTTTCATCAGATGAAAGGACGTCTCCAAAAATGAAGGTCTTTGTTCCTGTGTGCATTGGTAAAATGCAGTCTGGCTTTTTTATGTTTCTTTTGAAGTAAAAGCAAATTGGTAAAATGAAAATATGACTTTAAGCCTAAATCTACCAGGACTATTAATAATTTTGCCTTAACTTTAGATCCCCACTAATATTTGACAAGTTCTGGATGGCTATTTAATGACTCTTCTTATTGGATTATTGATTTTTGGTAAAACTGAAAAAAATTTGAGCAGGTCTGAGTTCTTCATTGTTCCATCGACTTTGTGCAATGCTCCAGTATCATTAGCAAGTACAGCTCATGGGTCTAAATACACATTTACACCACACTTTTCTGATTTTATTCCTTAAACATTGTGAAAACCATCTTTCCTTTTTTACACTTTAAGAGTTTGTGGTATGTTTTGTTGTTCCATCACATAACTTCCCTATGGAATTACCTGAAGTTTGGATGGAAATGTGACAAAATATGAAAAAAGTTAAATGAAAACGTATTGTTATTGGTCTGACTTTCAGCACTGTTATATGACGTATTTTGGTGTTTAGGATTTTTAAAATATTTTATTTATTTATATATTATATAATTTATTTAGTTTTTGCTTTATTCCATATTGCCTTCTTAAATATATGGAGTTGTTTTTTTTTTTTTAAATCTAGCTGAACAGACAGTTTTCAGCATGGCATGGAGATCCAACATGAACATGAAAAACACTGCACATACCTGATCAGTGAAAAAAATCTTCCCCTGTGGAGATGAAAAAGAAAGTCTTTGCAGCAGGTTGGATACCAACTGACTTCATTTTGAAGTCATCTCAAGTTTTGGTTCAGAAATCATAAAAATCATGCCAATGTCACACGTGCTCATCTACAGAGAAGTGTGTGCATGACAAAAGAATGCAAAATCATGTCTATTGAACAACGAATAATATATATATTTTTAAAATTTCTTTTAAATTTGAATTGAACTATTTCACGCTCAGACACTCCCTTTACATCCTAAAGATATAGAATAGAATAGAAATATCCTTTTTTGTCCCACGATGAGGAAATTTCTGTGTAACAGCAGCAAAGTGGCAGTGACAGGCATTAACAGAAAAACAGACTCACATAAAGAATACAAAATATGTATGAAAAAAACTGAATAAAGAATTAAAAAAAATACTGCACAGTATGCAAAATTTTAATATGAATACTATGCAGCTGTAAAGGAATGTCCAGATGAATGGGCAACTGAGTTGGTTAATTAAAAATGTACAAGATGTGCATATCTCTGAACATTAACAATACAAACTATTTACAGTTAGTGACAACAGAAAAAAACATCCCAACTTGTCCGTACTTATAGTGCATTTCAAGCTCCTTAACTGCAATTATTGCTCTGCTCTTTATTCTGTACATGAGACATTTTTGTGTCTTCAGTCCTTCAAGCTCCACACATGGTGTGATGAAAAGAAATCCAGTCAAAATATTATAGATCTTGTCCTCATTACTGAATAAAACAGAAACAAATCAGTATAAAAATAATTTGTTCTATGCAGTTTCTGTATCTGCTTCATTCTTGTTATTTTGGACATAGATAATGAGGGAGATGATCTAATCTCATAACTAATCTTGTAATTTTCCAGGTGTAACTTTTATGCTGTTTACTCACACTTGAGTATTTGTTACTACTGTTATTGAATTTTGATGTTCATATGATGGAACCATTGCCAGTGAGTCTCTTCAGGTTAAACAAGAAGCAGAACAACACAAGGAAATGGACCAAAGAGGAAAACTCTTTATTTTAATGATGAAAAACAATATCTTTATTAGGTGTTACCCTTTTTTCTAAACCATCCTTGCAACACTTCAGTCTCACATCTTACAGTTATCCTTAATATCAGTCTTCATTCAAAATAATTAGATAGAAAACAGATTTATATTTCCCACATGGTAGTAAAAGTAGTTGGATTAAAACTTTAGGTTTCTATGGCAACAGTCCTGCATTGATACAATATCAAGGGTGAAAAGCAAAGGAGAAGAAAGGCAAATTTTATGAATGTGACTGTACCTGCCTTCCCTCTGGTGTTTTCTTTTCACTACGACATACTGAGTAATCGCAAATTTAAATTCTGCAGAACACTAATGCCATTTACGACTTACAGGCATAACAAAAGTAAGAAGTACCAGGATTTCTATGGAACAGAGTAGAAACAAAGGTCAAGGTGAATACAGCCTCTGAACAACAAATTCCACAATAAATATTCATTTACAAAACTAAGCCAAATGTTGTGGGTTTAAAATAAAAAAACAGTCGATCAAACACGCCTAGTTCACTGACCCGGCATCCATTTCACACAGTTCTAAGGAAGAAGACACTGCTAAATGTGAGGCCATGCGCCTGGTTCATGTAAAAGGATGCTGATCTAAACTACAGCATCACATCTACAACAGAATGATGGGAAATATAAATAATTAGGAGATCAGAAAGGCCTAAAGGCTATGCTTAAACTCAAACAAACAAATGTCATGGGGGAACCTGCAAGTCTTAATGAAGTCTAGAATAGTTTTAGGTCAGATTTAGTCAAACTTCCTGCAAACAGGAGATAATTCAGATAATACATTGAAAGTTCCTCAATTATTGAATGACAGAGTGAAAGGCAGTGTATTTTTATAAAGTGACACTACAGTCCTGCCTAGATTCATGTCATGATACCGTATACAGTGTTGCAATATCAGATACATTTAATTTCTGCTTGCATCACAAAAATGTGTGAAACAGTCTCTAAAATCAAATCTTTGTACATGGTAGGGCTTATTTTGTTTCCATGAGTGTCATAGTTGAAACTTTCCATGGTTATGCCTAGCCTGTATCCTTTTTGTTAGTCATCTGTATTTTTTTGTTTGTTTTTTAGCCTTAATGAATAAACAACAGAAAAAAGCTGCAGGAATTTGGAGGTATGTATTTATAAGCAGTTTTCACCTTGACTCTGGTGTGCTGTCAGAATCAATTGTTTCTGCTGTGAATCTAAGCTGTGTGCAGCCTTCAGAAATTAAAAACCTTTCTTACAAACATCTTTCAAGCTGACAGGTGGTGAGATTTTGGTATTGAAACAGATCTCTTCCAAAGTGTTTCTTGAACTTTTGAACTCTAAATACTTGAGTATTACTTGAGTTATCGTGTATTTATTGTTGCAGGCATCTGAATGAGTTCATCTTGTCTGCTTTATTCACTGACTCAGACATCAAGGTCCTCAAAAATTGAAGCATGTATGTAACAAATATCTTAATTGAAACAATAGCAGTGAGTTTCTCCTTCTGCTTTGTTGTTCATGGGTTAACAAACCAACCAATTTTCTTTTATTTGTGATTTTTAAAAGGAAGTTCTGATCAGAGCCCTGCATATCCCCTCCACATAACATAGGAACATTATATTACAATCTTAGCAAATATCTATTAGCCCTGACAGTCTACAAATGTCTGATATGTAAAAAATCCAGAGGAATTATTTGTCACCCTATTGTGTATATGCCTCTGGTTTCAATGGTGTACAAAAATGTGCTACATTAAGCAAACAGTACTCTAACATCTTCTTTTTACATATTAAATACTGTGGCTTAGGCAATTTAGTTTCAAGCTAAAGTGAGCAGCAACAAATTTTTTAGACTTCAGAAAAGTGTCCATGAGCATTGCAGCTTATAAACGCCATATATACCACACACAGGCACCATTGTTACATAACTGGCACAAGTGCTATTCAAATATTGCAGCAATGACCGATTAATAACATTACTTCATCCAGTGCTATGCTATGCAGACACTCTGTCTACAGTGATGAAGATTCACTCACCTCATTATGCCGAATGCTTTATGTGGTTGACACAGCAGAGAAGATGTTCTTATTTTCACATAAATTCAGCTAATTATTATGTTACTACCTAATGACGCTCAAAGTATGTTTGTAAAGTACTGTACTTTCATTCACTGGTGGTCTGACAAACATTATGTTTGGATAAAAAACAAAACGCAAAAACAACTTAAATCGAGACCTAGAGAAGATGTTGGCTAAAGCTGGTAAGAGTCTCTAAATACATTGTGAAACAAGCCCTGTATCAACATGGGCTGAAAGGCCCCTCAGAGAGGAAGAAGCCATTACCGTGAAAGCAAAACAAAAAACTAGAACAGTTCGCAAATGAACAAAGTCACTAATGTCAGCTAAGAGGTTAGGACATTTTATCTAGATCCCTCTTAAGTGCCTCCCAGGTCTGACAGACATAGAAGACGTTTTGTGCCCGGGGACCAATTTTTTTGTTGTTTTTGCCAACTGTTTTGGATCATTATTTTGTTAAAAAAGACAAACCAGTTACCTTGAATCTGGAAAATCAGAAAGTCATGACTAAATCTGAACAACTTCAAAAAAGTGATGTATGAATGAAAAAAGTTTCAGTTACAGTTTAAAAAAAAAAAAAAAAAAAAAAAAAGATTTCAAGGGATTCCAATAAGGGTTTATTTTGACAGCTATTTTTTGTATGGCATTTTATTTTCTGACTAAATAAATAAACTGATGATAAAAATTACATTTTAAAAGAAAATTTCAGTGTGAATTTATGCTGCTGAAATAAAAGAGTTTTTTTTTTTTTTTTTTTTTTACACCTCTTTTCCAGGTGTGCCACGTGCAGCATTTATATTCAGGATTGAATCTTTTGGTAATGCCTACTTTGAATTAACATGTGTTATTTATTTATTTACTTATTCATTCATTAATTTATTCATGTATTTATTTTTCTGCATCTCCTTTTGTTTCAGTTATTCCCTACCACCCACAGTCCAGCACTGACCATGCAGCTCCAAACCCACCCACCCAAAAAAACTTAGTTTCTTCATGAAGAAGCTGTTGTCAGCTATGTCTTACTAAAATAAAATGTTATTACCGAAGAACTTTAATTGGTTTATGTTTTCAGTTCCTGCAGACACCGTAGCAAGGTGTTGATCGGCAAAGTCAACTGCCTGAGCAGTGAAACTCAATTGCAACAAACAGGATTTCTCTGCTGCTCTGTGTCTTTGTTGGGACTGCTTAATGTACATTTGGAGCGTTCAACAAAAGAACAGCACATTTTTCATTTTTTGTATAGCTATCTTTTTTTATGTCTGAGTGTATTCATATATATATACCAACTGATCTTTATGAAAGTCTGAATTTAAAACTACTTTATATTCTTCTGCTTGAATGACTACAGAAATTTGAAAATGATTCTGTCTGTGTCTGAAAGCAGTGATTTAAATCTTATCAAAAATCCATTAGAGAGAAATGTAACTTGTTGGTTACAGATGATGTAAATATGTGTAACTGCATGGAAAGTTCTGTCAGAATTGATCTCTGAGCTCATTTTAAAAAGAGGCAAAATTATGCTGTGATTGATCTGGAGCTAATTTTTAGTTACAGTCATGTAAATTACTTTACTTTTACAGCTGTACAATCCAGGAAACATCTTTTTCTTGACTTTTCAATGATTTTTTTCTCTGTAGTGAATGCCTTCTAAAATGCGAGGCAGGTAAAACCAATCATGCCTAACCAGGAGACAAGATGCACCAATCAGGAATCCAAAAAATTCATGTTAACTTGTACCACCCATTTTTTTTTTCTTGGTCATAAAAGGGCTTCTGTCGCTTTTTAATTAATGAGCAGGTTGTCCCACTTATCACAGTAGAGCCTAATTAAATTCCCCATTTACATTTGTGCTCAATGGACGTTTGATTAATACAGGCCTTTTGTGGATAATTTGGATAATATGTACTACCAAAAGCAGAAAATACATTTGTTCTTTGAATCATAAGTCTGTGTTTCTGAATGATCATTAGGTTGAATCAGCAGAGTCTGTTCATTTGGACTTCAATCAGTCATTTCAGTTGCTCTGATCAGAGAGAGTGTCATCTAAATCAACTGGATTTGTTCCAAAGCTGCAGAACTGAAGTTAAAACATAAACTGCAGGAGAGGAAAAGCATACTCTCAACTCTGACATCTGAGCTTTCTCACAGTTAAGTTTGACACTGTGTACAAAGTGCTAAATTACCTGCCAAACACCCAGATATCCCACCTTCTATTTTCTGTAATGCATGGGGTACAATTCATACCTGTGAAGTGGGTTTATTTTCCCACTCAGTGTCTTTCTGTGCTATGAACCCCGGTGTGCACAGAGAGGAGAGGAGAATTTCAGCAAACCTCGAGTTGAGCGAGCAATGAACGGCACTCTGGCATATTTTAAAGGATACTTTTTGTTTTCTTTTATTTTTTGTATGCCATAGCCATTTATTTGTGTAAAGTTCAACCACGTGATATTTTCTAGAGCACTTAATATCAACACCAAACTAAAACTTTTCATCCAAGAGGCCAATTCACCACTTTGCCACTAAGATTTCCTCATGCAGTCTTGTGGATGACAAAAAGATCTATTACAGCCATATTTTGACAAACCGACATGACTTCCTGACGTCTTAATGACATGTAAACAACACAAAGCTACACTTTAGCAGCTTAAAATGCAACCTGGATACATTACAGGAGTTTATAACTTTTTATTTATTAACTTTCTGACAGAAGGAAAAGAAATGGCAAAACCTTGTTTTTCCCTGAGATGTGATTGGTTTCCTTGAAATAGTGAAATTAATGCACAAATTACATTTTTACCAAAGCAAGGCATGTACCATGAAAATTTATGCTAGTACATGAAAATATGGGAAATATTTGTTGGCATCTTTTACTCTGAAATACTTACATTCCTTGAACAGCTGGTGACTCCTTATCTACACGTTGAACTCTTTCTCTTATAAATTAACAGACTTTAGTTTTTCTGAACAGGGTTTCTATACAGCCTGGTTTAGAAAACCATGGAATTTGATGTCAATATTTTCCAGGTCTGTATAGTGAAAGAAAACAAGAGTATGGACATTTTTCATATTTCTGGATGTCAATCCCTATCGTGTATGTCAAAATGTTGTCCTTTCTATTTTCCTCATTCCTTTTGTGTTTTTTCCTGCTGTCCTTCTGCCCTTCCTTATTCCTCTCCTCAGGCTGTTCCTTTTTTCCTTATATCCTTGCACCCTTGTATTATTGTGTCCCACCAATCTCCTTTCTGCCATTCATTTGTTTCTAAAATCCTTCTTTCCTTCCTGTCCTTCCTTCCATATGTCAGTCCTTGTTAGTGTCCTACTTCACTTCTCTTGTATCCTCCTTTATTTCCTTTCTTTGTCATTCTGTTCTTACCTCCTTTCCTTCTTTCTGCTCTTCCTTTCTTTCTTCTCTCTCTTGTATCCCACTTTCATTTTGGCTGTCTTTTCTTCCTTGTTTCTTTCCTTATTCTTTCCTTGGACTGCAGCTTTATGCTAATAATTCATGTGCTTGGTTATCATTCTTTCTTTCTAGTGTTTTTCTTCTTTCTTTTTTCAAACCTTACTCTTATCTCTCTTCTTGCCTTCCTTATGAGTTGTCTCTCTCCTTTCTTTCCAGTTTCTGTTTATTTCATTTGAAGCCTAACATCCATCCTCCCATCTATCCATTCAACAACTTCTGCTTCCCTCTCTCCAGCCATCTGAGCCAGTTCCTCCAGTGGAATCTCAAGCCGATCCCAGGCCAGCCAAGAAACATATTCCTTCCAGCGTGTGTTGGGTCTTCCTCTGGGTCTCCTCCTGGTGGGACATGCCCAGAACACCTCACCAAGGGGGGAGTCCAGGAGGCAATTTAAACATCTGCCATAAATTCGTTGTGCGTATTCAAATTAAAATGGACATACAGGACTGTGAAATCTAAAGAGTTGATGACAGAAAACTCTGGTATTTTAAAAGAAAAATGTGTAAGAAACCTGACTGATTTATTTCTATTATTTTGTATTGTTTTGCTGCTCATACTAAAATAATCAGCAGTTCGGATATAGTAAAATTTTTTATCCTTCTTTAGATCAAAGTTTAAATAATAGTTTAGGAAGGTCTGTATTGCCTATGTGAAAAATGTCATTTTTAACAGGAACACCAACCCCAAACTTTTTATGTCTCAATTTCAGTTAACATTTAAAGGCTCCTTATTCAAACTTTATTGTGGGATAAGATAAAAATGAAATGGTTCAAACATTAAGTCCTAAGTTGGATTGATGTGTAGAAATCTGGCAAATCTCACTAGTACATCAAACTAAATCACTGACTCAACCCTGTGTTTCTGTGCTAACAGTTATAATTCATTTGCTCATATGCTAATTAATGGCCATAGTAATAAAAAAAAGTCACACAAACTAATCGTTTTTGGACTACCTTTAACTTTGATTATGGCATACATTTTCCATGACAAGGTTTTTACTGCAGTAGCGGTTTTTATTCAACAGCAGGTAGTCATGAGGAAAGGCAGAGAGAGAAGGGGAAGACATGCAATAAATGGCCGGGAATCAAACCGGGGACAACTGCTTTGAGGACTGTAGCCTCTGTATATGATGTGCCTGCTTTACCACTGAGTGATGTGGTGCCCCATATATGAGAAGATTTTGATAAATTTACATTGGGGATGTCCAGATGAACCTGAACGTACCTATTCATAGATGTGTATAAGTGTGTGTA
The DNA here is from genome assembly GCA_014839685.1 of Anableps anableps. Classification (NCBI taxonomy): domain Eukaryota; kingdom Metazoa; phylum Chordata; class Actinopteri; order Cyprinodontiformes; family Anablepidae; genus Anableps; species Anableps anableps. Next base: position 28,759,783 of record CM026074.1, on the reverse strand, counting down.
ACTTCTTTCATTTTGTCTTGTTGCAGCGACAAACTTCAGTGTGTTTTATAATGATTTTATGTAACACATCAACACAAAAGTAAAGCAGAATTATGAGTGGAAAGAAAATTTTACATGGTTTTCAATTTTTTTATAAGTAGAAACCAGCAAATCTGGCTCAAAAGTGTGATGTGCATTTGTATTCACCCGCCTTTACTCTAATACCCCTGTATATGTTAGAAAATGTGCGTAATTTATTCTCAACATAAATCCAGTTGTTCTGTGAAGGCCTCAGAGTTTTACTGAAGAAAATTGATAAAAAAAAAAAAATGGCATCATCTAGACCAAGGAACACAGCATAAAGGTTAGGGATAAAGTTATGAAGACACTTAAAGCAGGGTTAGGTTAAAAAAAAATTATAAGCTTTGTAAATATAAGTAACATAAGCATACCACTCCATAAAGTATGGTAGTGGCAGCATAATGCTGTGGTGATGCTTTTTGTTAGTAAGGAGCTGAAGGGAAGATGGATGGAGCTAAAACAGCAATTCTGGAAGTGAGCCTGTTAAGCCCATCACATATTGTATAATTCTGAATTTTGTTCAGGACTTGAACATGTCATAGTGTGAGATAACATCGTAATTCCTGCCGCACTGCATGATAGAAGATGCCAGACTGCACTTGTTGCTGCAGCAGAATTGCATCATACAGATCCAATGGAGATATAAGCTCATAAATAAATGGACAGCAAGTTACCATTGTCAATGTACCTGTTACTACTGAAGCAGAAAAAGGGGAGAGGAGGAGGAAGAAGGAGAAGATCGTGGTTGAAGCCCTTGAGGCTGGGGAAAAAAGTACAAGAATTAGACGTTGGTCAGAGCAGCAGGTACATGAGACAATTTTTCCAAACATTTACTTCATATTTTTGCTCTAAGATTGTAGGGAAAATCAGATAGAAAACTTTCTGACTCTTCCTACCATAATAATATGGTGAGATTACCAAATAAGATCACCTCTAACCTTGACCATGCTCTGGATCATGAATGCAGACTGATACCATCAGGATATTAAGGTTAAACTGAGAAATGCTTTTTTACATCAGTCAGTTCTGAAACTATACATTAGACATTAACCAGCATGGAATGGCATCATCTGCCCATCTTATGTACTTTTTGTTTCTGTCTGTGTATATATGTATGTAAAGAATTTTGCTGTGACGCACCACAGATTTCAGAATTGTTTCAGAATAAAGCAAAATCTCATCATATATTCATGAGTCAGAATGACCTACTCAAAGTCCAGACGTAAATTGATTACCTGTGGCAAGAATTCATATCTATAAACATTCTCCATCCAGTCTGACTGAGCTTGAGGTATTTTGTGATGAAGAATGGGGAAAAATGTGCAAGATCTGTTGAGAGAAACCCCAAAATACTTTCAGCTTTAAATGCTGGAAATGGTGGCTTCATAAAGTAGGAAGACTTCAAGCAAACCCATCTCACACTTGTGAGATTTGTATATGTAAAACATTTTGAAATCCACGTATCCTTCAGCTTCGGATTTACAACTATGCAAGTCTTCGTGCATGTCTATCACATAAATTACCAATAAGATGCATTAAAATCTGTAGTTTTAACATGACAAAATGTGAAGTTCAACTAGTATGAATACTTTTGCAAGACACAGTAAGCTGAAATTAAAGTTACATTTGTGCTTAATTGTTTTTCTCAAGAGTAACTGCAACTCCTTTGGAAGAAAACTGCTACAAGTGTGACTTGCTTGTGCTCACAAATTGATAAAGAGAAATGGCATCGTGGTTGATGAGGCGGTTTGGTTTTGTCAATTTGCCCTTGTTTAATTGGCATCGTAGCAACATCTGTTCTGTTCAAGCAGTGATAGTTGAGGTTGGAAGTCTGTGGCGCTGTTAATTTGAGGACTTTTAAAGGCTTAAATTGACTGGTACAGAGAGCCATTCATGTTGTAACAAATTCCCTGATGATGAGAGAGATAAAGTTGAGTAAAGTCTTTAGTGGACTTAGTGATGACCAATCCTTGTGTGAAAATTATTTCTCAGCTTCTTTGAATTGTATTTGTACAATATCTGTATAATGAATTTTGACAAGGTTTTTTACACAACAGTCCAGAAAGGTTGTTCTGTAAGAAATGAAATGTTTGTCACTGCATCATTTATGGGAAAATAACTTATTGTAAGCCCTTGGGAAAGTACTTAAACAGCAATAGATTTCTGTAAAGTTATATGCCAGCAGTTGCGCTAAGTCAAATTACATAAGACAAAAACAATATATTTTTTAAACCAATAACCATGAGAAAGACTGCTGACTTGACAGTTCTCAAGCAGGCAGTCATGCCACCATCCACAAGGAGAGCAAGCTACAAAAGGCAATTGCTAATGGAGTTATGATGGCTGTATCAAAGAACATTAAAAAAAAGTTTAGTGGAAGGAAAACATATGGTACAGAAAAAGGTGCACAAGCACAGCCTTAAGAGGACTGTATGGAATGTATGAATGGAGGCTGATTGCCTCCATGCAATGCTGATGCTGTAATTCATCCTAAAGGAGCCCTGAACAAGCACTGAGTCTATAGTAAACAGTAGATGGACATACTTTTTAATAGTGCTGCCAACTTAACTTATTTTTCAGTCATGTTCCAATTTTCTTAAAATTTTCATGAGCTGTAAGCCATAATAATCCAAATAAATAGATATAAACCCTTAAAATACATCACTCTGTCTATAATGAATCTAATATGAGTTTCACTTTTTAAAATGAATTGCTGAAATAAATTAACATATTTGATATTCACATTTTTGTAGATGCTCTTATATCATTTGTTTTTCAAGTTGGTCAGGTCATTAAAGGCACCCCGTTGTTTATTCAAAACATGTTCTTTAAACACATGTTCTCTAAACTTTGCCATGTTGGGTGTAAAAACTACAAAAAAAATCCTTTTAGGCTCTGCTGTTTGCTATGTTTATTGTAATATTTATCGCAGCACATTTGACTTGAAGGAAATCCGAATGTTCATTCATCACTGAAATGAAACAAGTTGCCTTGTGCTTGAAGCAACAACAGCAGATAAATTGTTGGGCTGATGATGTAACCAATAAATATCTTCTCTCATCAAAAGTTGCCTAATTATATTTTATTGCTGAGTTCACAACATATAATTTGTCAGGGCCATGATGCTTAATCTTGAGTAGGGATGAGTGCCCTCAGTAATGTGTCCGTCATCAACAGTCTGTGTAAGATTAAAGGAAGTTTAATGCATGCATCTACAAGAGAAGTTGATGCTGAGCCACCGCCTGACTAAACACAGGGAATTAGAGAAAGAATTGAGGGTCCTTTGATCAGATTAGTGTATCTAAGTGTTTATGACTCAGGTGCCCCACTGTCTGAAGTCTTGGCTATTATTTCCTTTGATTACTGCATTGTTAATTCACTCTTTCAGCTGATGACGAGACAGTCTGGTAACAAAGTGAAGCAAAACTTTTTACTTCTCAACTTAATAACATGGCCAGATTAGTGATGCAAATTTAGTAGGATGCCAGATGACACGAACATTGTTCCAGGCAGTGCTCTCCGCAATCCACCCGACTTCAAAAACTGCCCCCATTTCAGAAATTTATTAAGGGATTTGTATTTCTAATGACACCTGCACCCTGCTACCAGAGCAACGTAAATAATCCCATCACAGAGTCCCCACTCATCAGCGACAGGCTAATCCCTTGTTTAAGGCAGTAACACCGACCCCACCCATTAATACTGCCCTCATAAAGACACAGCTTTGCATATATTATAGAGTTATAGTGTAGTGAATGCTTACAGCCAAGTTGAGAAATCTTTCTCTCTGTTCCGAGAACATGTCACCTCTGCTGGTTTTTATAAAGGATTTTGGCTCAACACATCACACAGCTTTCACATGCATGAAAAATAAAAAATCTTAAAACTCTTAACTTAGCGATGGTTTAAGTACTGGGGAGAAATATCAAGAAAAAAGAATAAGCTGGGCATGAAAATTGAGCTGTTGCAGCAATATCTTTGTTAGAACACTGCGCAAATATTAAATGCCAGCTAAATAGGTTTTGAGTCATTCATTTTGTTGAAATGTGCTAGACAAATAAACGTGACTTGACTAATGCAGAAATTAACCAATAACACTCGACCCAACAAATGTAAATATACTTTTAAAAAAGTGAACAAGAATTTCCATAGCTTTCCTCCTTTTCTAAGAACTAATTGACACCCCTGATAAGGATGTGTTAAAACCCTTAAAATAAATCAACATCGTTGCAGTAGCACTCATGGAAAATTTATAAAAACCCTGCCTTTAATTTAAGTACATTTATTTACTGGAGGAAATAAAACCCCATGTTATGGGGTTCTCCTGCTATTTGTTTATAGCAGGGGAACGATTTTGTGCCATAAAGAAGTGGCACAGATTGGATATTTTGATTTAAACATTTTTTTTACAGATAATTTAGCCATAACATTGTTTTTTCTCAGTGTCTGAGTCAAAAGAGGATACAGTATAACTTGTCTGCCATATGTTTAGCTTTAGGTTTTAGTGAATTTTTGGGGCCAAACTAAACTTGAAAACTAGTTGCAGATAAACTTAGAGTTTAAGTGATTCAACAGGTGATGAACTTGGAATAATGTTTTGAGAGCTACATTACCTTAGTTAAACCCTGAGGAGTAAAACGTGAGACTTGGAAATGTCTTTCTAACATAAAATATTGTGGTGACACTGCTGTTTGGAGAAACGTTAGCGTTGATCCCAGTGGGTGTCAGGGGAACAATGCTGGTCAGAACCGAAGCAGTAATAGTCTCTCTGAATGCTGCCTGAATTTTAATGTTTCAAATGACAAATGAAAACAGTCATTTTTTACTGTGGTGGATAATAGACTGGGCTCATCACAGAGAACTTTTAAATGCCTACCTAGGGAGCCATTTTTTTTTTTTTTTTTTTCCTCTCAGACAGCATTTCTCTGAATAAAGCCAGGTGCATGTAGGTGCACATCATCATGAATTAATTCTGAGCCCATATAAATGATACATTCGGATTACATTTCAATCCGATCAAGGAATTTTGTGTGTGTAAACATAGCTACTTCATAGTGACTAATTCAGATTGTCCTGTATGAACTATGTCATGACAATCTGAAATATAACTAATAAGATAATAGTGCTGATTGCAAGCTGTGGTACCTTTATTTATACAAATAATTGTTAGCCTATGAGTGGCTGCACATGATAATTTGGTTAATATTGATTACATAATGGCACAAAAGAAAAAAAAACCCTGAAAGTCTTTTCCAAAAACAATCAGATGACTCAGATAATATGGTAATAAAACAAACACTCCCAGCAGATGATTAAATCAATTTGTACTTGTGTATACACACTATGAACAGGTTTTCTAAACAAAAGTAGCAGATGTATTCATATTTTGTAGGACAATGTGTAACACTTTAACCCTGCCACTTTGTTATGTCTTGTTACAAAAGCAGAATGAGCCTAAATTTCAAAGGTTAATTTGTGTTATTTTTCCTGAAATATTCCACACAGCAGACAGCAAATGATTCCAGGTTCGGACCGAAGCATCGTCAGAGCATTTTCCAAACTTGTAATAGCTTTTCACTTCCATCCTGTAATGGCAATAGCCTAAGAACCACAAAGATATTTGCTGACTGCCTTCTCTGTTGGTAGAAAATGTTAGTATTTTAATGACATTCTACAGCATTGAGACTGTTTAGAACACAAACATAAACTCTAATTTGTTGATTTTCTCGCTTATTACATAAATGGTGTGAAGATGAATTACCACTGAATTACCATATAGCGGTCTGACAGCAATCTATTGTCAGGCCTGCAAATCTTTATTTTCCTCTGAAACCAGAGAAACATGCAATGGAGATGATGTTTCTTTCACACATAAAGCGCTATACAAATGCAGGCCATTTACCATTTATCATAACACAGCAGCTTCACCAGAACTGTTTGCAATTCTCTGGGACCGTTTATTGATGAACTGAATAATCTGTAAAATTGATATTGTGAGGAGCATAGATATTTATTTGAATAAAATTAGTGAAACATAGTATTAATAAATAAATAGACAAATGCATAAATAAATTTGGCTACAATCTATCATTCTATCATTTGATTTATTACCAATGCCTCTTATAAAACACACCACTATTTGTTGTACTCTCAGGTTAATTGGCCTTCATTGCAGTCTCATTGTGACACCCACTACATCTTTTTCATTTATAAAATGCTACAAGGTCTCTTACCTCATTAATCAGCTACTACAACAAGAGTTCCCCTCAAGATACAATATTTGTTCCTCCAAACTTATTGAATTGAAAATCTCTAAGACCAAATCTTCTTTTGGTCTTATGTTCCATTTTGCTGCTGCAAATGACTGGAACTTTTATCAAAATACACTACATCTCCACTCTTTGATTTTATTTCTTGCATTTAAACACAGACTAAAGGGTCTTTTTAAGGAATCATGTAATTGTTTTTCCCTGAATGAATGATTTGCTCATCATGTATGTATGTAAATGTTGTTGTACTCTACCCCTCTCTCCACTTTTAAGCATTTTAGCACTTTCTGGCTAACTTTGTCAATTAGATGTTGTTCTCAACGTTTTGCCTGGTGAAACAAAGGTTTAACTAAACCAATAATTTAATTTTATAGTAATCATACATCATGTTAAAATCATTTATACCTATGTCATCATTTATTTATTGTGTTCATTTCATGTCAGTCTTGCCAGTGTACGTCAACTGGCAATACTTATATGGTTTATTTAAAAGCCACTGTGCTAACATAAGTGATTTCATGCAGGACTGTTGAAAGGAAGATCATTTAAGAAACACTGAAATGTTTTTTTTTATCAAATGAAATTGTTTAATTAATAATTTCCACTGTTGATGATTAGATAATGTATTTATTGAATTACTGAGATTTAAATGAAAAAAAGATTCATTTTTATTTTGAAAATTATTGTTTCTAGTTTTATTTAAATATTCACATTTCTCTCAATTTTGAATGAATAATAAATATATATTTAACACCTAATTATTTTCTTAGGTTTGTGGCACATTTGGCTCTATATAGTTCATCTCTACCAGTCATTCACCATTTTGACTTTTCGAAATTCATTTGAATCTTTTTCCAAATATCAACTGCTCAGCTTCTTAGCAGAATTCATATTTTAAAAATGTTTATTTGTTGTTTCCAGCTTGCAGGCCAGCCAGCTTAAGGATGCTGCCTATTCAAGTTATAGTCTGTCAGAGTTTACGGTGCTTTCGGACAGTTACACAAAATGACATACAGCTGCCAGCCAGATGTGGTTTCCAACAACACCTGTTTGTACCTCTTCAGGTAAGACAAAGTGCTCGCAAACATAGATGTCGACCTTTTATTCATCTCCAAATTCTTTGTTGCTTTGCCTTTTCCCTCTGAGTAGCTGGACCTGCTCCTGAGTGCTTTATAATCACATTGCAGTTTCCGCCCTGTCTCCTGGATCCCAGTTGACTCACCCCCACCCCGAAGGTGCACGTGGCCACCATCATTGCCCAAATTTCAGAGAGTGAAACCAAACTGAAGGGTCTCGCAGACTTCTGTGGCTCAGGGTAGAAGCTTTATGAGTTTCTCAGATGGATTTGTACTGAAGCCAAGTTTCGAATGCTAGAAGCCCTTTGTCTGTTCCCTTCTGAACCCGAGGGAAAGCCTGAGTCAAAGAGGCCGTCTGCCAAAACGGTCTTTCTTCTTGCTAAAACCTTAGAAAAGAAAGCGGGTAAGCTCCACACCTTGTTTCTGTGCCAAGTGTGCATGTGCAGGAACTCCTCATTCTCCCCCCCAGTAGACCGTCTGCCTTCCATGCCAATCAGGCCAGTGAGTTGGCAGCATATGACCTTGCTCACCAACAATGTGAGGGGGGTGAGACACAAAAAGCTTCACCCACTGTGACCTGGCTCCAAAAATAGTTGTCAGTTTGAAGCTGTCTTTTTGGATCAAGGATCATGCCCTGTTCAAATGGAGACTCTTCACAATAACTGCTGTGATGAACCCTAGACAGAAGAAAGGCTGAGGGTATTTCTGCATCTTCCATGGTGCCTGTAACAGATTTGCAAAGCAGTGTGAAACATAAAAACACTTCCTCCAGGAAGGCAGGCATATGGATTTTTGATAGGTCGACACAAAATATATAACTTACTGTCAGCAACTCTGAAGTAAGTTGCAAAATATTAGCCTCTTTTTTTTTTATTTTTTTATTTTTTTTTTTTTTAGCAAAAACAGATGCCCCACAAATGATCTTAGTTGTTGTCTCTTTTTTCCTGACCTTGTTAATAACACTCACTGCTGCAGGTGTCAGGAAGTATGAAGCAGATTTGATTTACAGGTGCAGATAAGAGTTTGAAAACTAATCTGTGTCACTTTTGATTATTTTCAAGGATTAATAAAATATAAGCAAAGTAAAATGTGTGAAGTGTGCATCTTTTCATTAACAGCCTTGGACTGAGGCCAGACAAGGTACTGAACAAAAGTTTGCATCAGATGGTGTAAAACTTAAAAAAGTGAGAGAGGCTTCATTTATAACTGGTGTTTCTTGAGGATGAAATTAACATTATTTTCCACATCAACAGCATGTGCATTTAAAAATACAGAATGTGGAATAAAGAACATATGGCCAAAATAAACTATGCACCTAAAAAGGACAGATGAAACAATGTTTCAAACCATTTTTGCACACATAATCACATTGTGATTGGATGAAAGGAGGAGAGCAATGTTGAAAATATTTTTCATTGAAATTTATATTTCTATTGCAACAATCAATAATGATATCTTAGCTGCATGCTTTTCTTGTATAGTGTAGTCTTGCATGAAATTCCACTTAACTCTGCAAGCCTGTGTGCTTTGTTAGCTTGTATGGACACTGACCAGACTAAATGCTATTAGAAATATTAGCTAACAACAACAGATTTCTCTACATTTTACCCTTTCAAACCCTGCAGCAACCTGTTGAAAAAGGGAGGTGGTACGACATTGTGAGTATAAAGGGCTTATTGAGATATTAATGATCAAGACTCAGTGTACCACAGTGCCATGAGATTTGTTATAAGTTGCAAAAAGCTCACTCACCACTGTACTTTACATGCCAGAGTTGAGTGGCCTCCATTGGCAGTGTGTCGTCTTTCACATTGGCACATTTTCATAAGCAAAGCCACTTTAGGCTTACTTCCCCAATGCTTATGTGGTTATATTACAAAAACCCAGAGTACTTATTTTGTATGCTCTAATAATTTTTATCTATTAAATGTCTCCAAAGTTCGCACTGAATTCAGCAAGCACTCTTTTATGCACTCTGCATCCACTGCTTGGAATTCACTGCAGAACACACTGAAATTGAAGGAACTAGTTTCTTTTGGAATGTTTAAACACCTAGTGAGAAATATGGACTGAGCCTTATACTGTTCTTGCTCCTGCTTTACATAAAAGTCCCATTATTAATGTTCTATTAATATTCTGATCTTACTGTACGTTGTTTTGTTTGTATTATATATGTATTTTTGGTGGCCTCTTGTATTGTGTGTTTTATTGTTGAGACTTAATGTATTAAGCTGCGGTCTTGGCCAGGCTTAGATAGATAGATAGATAGATAGATAGATAGATAGATAGATAGATAGATAGATAGATAGATAGATAGATAGATAAAAGAGTGCAAATAAACAGTTTTTTTTTTTTTTTTTTTTTTTTAAACTGCAGCTATTGATAGGTTTTAAATGTGCAGGAGTCAGATTGGATGTTGAGGAAAGAGTACATGGGACATCTCCAATGTTCACTACATCCTTTACCCAATCATGCAGTGCCAATGGATGAGAAAGTTTATTTTTCTTTTTCTATAATGGCAACACAACTGTTTTTCCCAACTTCTGTTGGAGTGGTACTTGTACAAATTTTGAGAACCACTTTTATAATCAGTGTGAATCATCCCATGATCTTTCGAACCGGGGTAGTTTTCAAATTATTTCCAGCATTCCATCTGTGTGTAGCAGTGGCACGAAAAGTGGGTATGCACTATGTGTGACGCATATTGGTGCTGCACTAAAGGGGGAACTAATGCAAGGCGGAAAAAAACATTTCTGGTTGACATCTTCTGTATTTAACAGCGGTTTGTATATGTGTAAATTATGTGATCAATAACAAAGGCACAGTACTGATTAGGAGACCCTCTGCTCCTTCACCTCCCCTCCTGTCATCCACTAACACACACTAAAGGCTCTCCAGTACGGATCCCTTCGAGAATGCTCTGAGATGTGTTTTATTTAATTTAAATCGTATTGTCGTCTGATGATAGGGAGCTAAATACGGAGTGACAGAAAAGAAAACTCTCAGGGGCAGAAAAGGATAAAGATGTCACAGAGATTAAAAAAAAGCTTTTCCAAGTGGTTGAAAGACAGTAGGTAAGTTATGTCAGTGTATGAAGAGGAGGCTTGTAAATATTCAGCTTAAGTTACTAGTGAAAGACAAGTCACTATTGTCTTGCAACTGTGTTCTGCATTTGCAAGACAGACTTTAAAATACTTCTGTTAGTTTATAAATCACTGAACAGCTTAACACCAAAATACATTAAAGACCTGTTGTCATTGGATCAGCCTTTCAGACCACTCAGGTCTTCTGGTTCTGGTCTTCTCAACATCCCCAGAACCAGAACCAAACATGGAGAAGCAGCTTTCAGTTTTTATGCACCACTAATCTGAAACAAACTCCCAGAAAACTGCAAAACAGTCGAAACACTAAATTCCTTTAAATCGAGGCTAAAAACCCACCTGTTTAGAGCTGCCTTTGATTATTAGTCTGGACCATAAATCTGCAAACAAATCTGGGTGAGATAAGCTTGGTTTTCCAAAGGGTGGAAGTTTGAGTATAAATCGGTTAAATAAAGTAAGTGAATTACTGATCAATGTTTTTGCTGATGATTTTCATATATATTTGCTCAATGATTTTGATGTTTTGATGATTTTGATGTATACTTGATTGATGTTTTTATGATGTGAAGCACTTTGAACTGCCTTGCTGCTGAAATGTTGCTATACAAATAAACTTGACCTGACTTACAAGAACATTAAAGGAGTTTGTTTGTGGTTATTTTGTTGTTCAGATAGTGACTAATCATTTGTTTACCTAGATAGTGAATCCTAAAACAGATAAATTATAGAATTTGACAGTGAAGCACTTGAGTTTAAATGTCTTCACTCAGTATAACACTTCAGTGCTGTTGTGATGTACCTGTTAAGTCTGATCAGATGCAGCATCCAGTCAGTAACTCATTTAAAATTAAAATTTCATGTTTTTTATATGTGGTTTGACTGCTGTAATTTTTAAACTTACTTAACACAAAGTTCATGTAATTCATCAGTGAGGATGGAGAAAAAGAGGAAAAGAAGAGAGAGAAAGAATCAGGACAGACTGGAGAAAGCAACAGGTTGGTCTAATATTAAGTGGAGGGCAGGAGCAGCCACTTAATCCCAAGTGATTAATTTTAAAATATTGTTTATTTTTAAAAAGTGCACTTGCAAGATCTGTAATTTGTTTAAAGCCATTAAATGATCCTTATTTGACCATATGTCTCAGCGGAGAATAACACAGGCTTGAACCACTTATCGCTGATGGGGGGGGCGGTAATGTGTCCACATACACCTCAGAGACTACATAGATACGCCCCTGGTGTGCAGTCATTGTATTTAAACATAAAATATCCTCAAACTTCATTACCAGTCAGACAAATTGTGATGATTTTTTTCAATACCTTTTTTTTCCACTTTTCAGCTTTTCAGTGCACTCTTTAATTCCTAATTAAAGAGTACACGGTATGGTGACAGTTAACAAGTTTATGTTCACAAAATTTATTTATTTTTCTGTTTTCCTAATTTGAAAAATATTCGTGTCTTGATTTATTAATTTAACTTACCAGAAAATCCTGGTTAACTTCAAAAACTGAATCCTTTTAAATATTAATGTAAAACAACACAGAAATGTGCTAAGGACATGTAATAACTACCTGTATATTACTCTCACAGTGTCAAACAGCATAAACTGAAATGCACATGAAGAATTTGATTTTTTTTTTTAATCACATTTTTTTCTGACAATAGAGTAAATTAAATAAGGGAGCAAGTCACCTTTGAAGTACTTAACTCTCTCTCCTTATTTTGCAATGGTCTTCATCATCAACATCACCTTAAAGTCTTAGCATGATGGCTGTGGCAGCTGACAACTTGATCAAAAGGACAAAGACTAAAAAGGTGAAAGCTAATTCTTTTGATGGTTGGAAAAATAAGGTTGACCTCTTTTCCCCAAAATAAAGAGTTAATTAAATTGCTCTGGGCATGACTTTAAACTGCAATTTGAAGCTAAAATGACATACATAAATTGCTGTAATGCTTGTTGATCTGCTGGAACAAAAGAAGAAAAACATGTCAGTTTAACACTTTTACAAAGCAGGTTAAAAAATAACAGTAACACCACCAGCAATAACCTTCTGTCTTCCATCCAAAAACAATTAACCTTTGATATATCAGTAGATGCAGTTCGAGCCAGTTAAGCTGAATTTGTTGGTCGGCTCCATAGTGTTATTGTTGTTTGTCTCTGTTTGTGCCTATGGCCAGTAATGGATAATGATATCAAACAGTTCGTGCATCATTAAAAAAAATAGCTGATGTGCATCCATGGTGTTGATAGCATCATATTTGTAGACATCTTGTATCTCTTCCACTCCAATTTTTCTAATGTCATTATTTATAATTTTTTTCCCTCTTCTAGTCTTAAACTAAAAAAGATCTTGCTACATTGTGGGCAAATGAGGGAAGTCACTTCAGATAATATCTTCTTCAAATGTAATAAAAATATCCAGCAATAATGGTTCTTTCATTAGAATCTGAATATATCGATGGAGATTAATGAACTGATAAAAATAACAGTAATATGTTATTTCTTTGAACTGATAAAAATAACAGCAATATATTATTTATTCCCAGTATATGTGACTATGAATGATTCAGTCTGTTCCCACAGCATGTGATCAAATCAAAGAAACATTTGCAGGGATTTTGGGAGCCTGAGCTCAAATTTAGTTTAAAAAAAGTTACTCAAAGTCATTAAATCTGAAAAAAAAAAAAATAATAATAATCTGCTGCCTATTGCAAGAACTGACAGAAAATCATTTGAAGAACTCAAAAGGAAAAAGCTCTTCAGGATGGTGAACAGATTTTTTTGAGAACAATTAGTATGCATCACTTAAATGTCTCGTGTTTTTTCTTTTCTTTTCTTTTTTTTTTTTTTTTGGCAATTTCTATCTTTTTAAAAATATGTTATATGAACATAGAACGTGTGAATGAGACCAATGATTTGAATTATTGCTTCTTGTGATTTTATACTGGTATAAAAATGTGACAATTAGGGGAAAAAAGGAAAACAGAAGTTAGGATAAACTTTTACTGACCAAACCTAACTAATATATGTGTATTTTGTCACTCAAAAAGAAAAGAAAAAAAAAAAAAAATCAAAATTATACAAATAACGGCCTGTCTCTTGGATGTTAGTCTTTCTCAAATATTGCATTCTTGTTGCCTAAGCCGGATCAAACTCTGAATATAAATGAAATGCCAAAATATGGTGACAGTTTGAGGAGCCTTTCAGAGAAATACAGCTCATCAATTATTATACAGCACCTCTAACACTCATTGGCACCTCTCTTGAAGATTTGGAAAAAAACTGAAAATAAATTTATGTTTTACTGTTGTAGCATGGTTTGAGAAAGAAACATTTTAGGAAAAATCCAACTTTAGTTTGAGTAATTTTATTTAGTGGGAAAAATCCCATGATGTACAGTTAAAAAACAGATATTTAACTGCACTTTTCACAATTTTGCTAAATGCCAAAATAAGCGATAATTTTTTTTAGAATTTTTAAAAATACTTTCTTCATACTATGGCAACGAGGATTTGTTTTTACAACTAGGAGCAACTGGTTAGCATCTTAAGTGCTCAAATAATACATGAACTAAGACCTAAAATCCCAGAGGAGTTAAAATGAGGCTTCATGGATGCAGAGCAGGACAAAAGAGCAAAGAGAGAAGGAGGAAGTTCAAATTACCTCTTCCAAGGATCATATCCCCGACTCCAACATCTCTCTGCCCGGCTTTCTAACCATACAGCCAAACAGAGTTTTATGTAGTGGGTTAACACTGCTTTCTAACAACTCATGGTGTCATCCAGGACATGTTGCTATGGAATATTGTCTCTGCTGCCTGGAAATGGAGTTGTTAGCATGTCATAACAGTAATGAGACTGTCATACAGCAATTGTCTTCAGTCAGAGGCCCCTGTAGATTTGTTGCAAGACTGGAGATCCTTTCTGCCCACAGCATCACCATCCACAACAACTCTTTAAAGGTATGTGGATGCTTTCAGTTCTAACAACATTTGATTTCCCTTTGGGATAAATAGTTTTAATTTGAACTGAATTGAGGTTAATTCACAAAATTTGAGTAAATAAAAGGCACACATGTTAATGTATTCAAAGTAACACCTCAAACACACTGCTTTCTTGAGTGACATCATAGAAAAAAATTCAAAGAAACCAGCAAAGATATTGAGAAAAGAACTGTGCACCTCTGCAATTCTTGTTCATTCCGAGGTACTAGGTTTCTAGTTACCCGAAGGTGTCATGTTAATCTGTTCAAACAGTCATATAATACTGTAAAGATCATGGGAATGTCCGACCACCTCACCTTTCAAGAAGAAGATGGCATCTGTGTCCAAGAGACTAACCTGTGTTGGTATAAAATGAGCGCAGAACAAAAGCAAAATACTCTGAGAAGATGCTGGCTAAAACTGATTTAAAATTTGCTGGGGTTGATCAGAATAGCTAAAAAAATCCTGACTTTCTGTCAGGTCCTGGTTCTTTTGGACTCTTGCTTTTGTTGTTTTTTAGTGTTGAATTCTTATTTTCACTTATTCTGGTTTATTTCTTGTTTGTGTAGTTCTTAGGTTGAGTATTTCAGTTTATTTTAGATTATCTTTATTCTCCAGTGTATTGATTAGATCAGTCTTGTTTCTGTTTTACTTAGTACACTCTTTAGTTATCCTCTGCTTCTGTTAGATTTTCCTTCTGTCATTTCTTTGTATTGATTTCCTATTATCCCCAGTCTAGTTTGTCTAGTGCTTAGTTTGAACATTTTAATTACTTTTAGATTATGTTGATCATTTCAGTCTTTTCTTAGTCATCCCAGTTAGTTCCTTACATCTGGTTTTTTTCTTGAATCTTGTCATCCTGTGTTTCTTATATTTATTAGATTAGCCATGTTTCAGTTCACTTTAGTATAGTCTTTAGTTATTTCCCTGTGTCTAGTTATCCTCAGTTACATGTAGATTCTTTTCCTTGCTTCCTTGTTGCTCTCCCTCACCCTCTGGTGCCATTCTCTCTCTCCTCAGTCTCCTCTCTAGTTAATTCCCCACACCTGCTATCATTCAGTCATCAACCCCAGCCTTTGTTCCAGCATGCACTTCCCCAGTATTTAAGATCCTCTCCTCCCACTCCTTGCTGGTTTCTTCTGTTTACCACAAGTCATTCCTCCTGTTACTGTGGCGGCATTCTACCTGTCTCCTTGCCTGATTCCTTCCCTGTTGTTCTCCTCATTTGCTCTGTGGATTCATGTTTTGTTTAGCTCTGGTTTCCGGTGTCCTTCAGTATTTTTGTAAGTTTTTTTTTATTTATTTATTTATTTTTTATTCAGTCTTCAGCTACTACTTTCTGGCTCTCTGCATTTTGGTCTGAAACAATCAACCACATATCATGACACTTTCAACATTTTTGTTTGCTTTAAAACCATGGTAAAACTACTACTGGTGGCACCTGGAGTGTCTTTTGTAGTACAGATAAAAGAATAGGCACAATTAATGGATTAATGGCCAAACGTGAATTAACTGATTATAGAGCAATTGAATTCAAACAGCCAAAAATCTAAATTGTTTGATCATACTTATATCTGCTTCATCAGAATCTCAAAAGAGAAACATAGTGGTTTCCCAGTCTAAACTGAAGCAAATGACACTGAACCATAATCTACTGGTGGCTACTTAGGCTGTATTTCATTTAGGGTTTAAACCCATGTTGAACCATGCAAGTCGGAGTACCAGTGGGGTTTGCCAGTTGATGAGCAGTGGTAACTTCCATTAGTACGTTAACTTCTATTAGTAATACTTACAGAGCAATAAATTTTAAGTAGTATGTTGTACTCTCAAATACTGTAGCTGTATGTTAATTAGGTGTTCTATAGTACTCCACTTGATAGATTGAATGAGAAAAAACTAGTCAAAAATGAAAATAGATGGTTTCTTACTGAGGCTATCACTACTTCCTGTTTTTCAAGGTAGCCATATTTGATTTTAAAGTCAGAAGGTTGTAAGAAACAATCTAACTTCTTGAATTTTTGACTTCTGGAGTCCTTACTGCTAACACTTCAAACTGGAAAAACTTTGACATTTAAATTTCCAAGTAAAAATGGATCATTAACCATATCTCACTCATACATATATTCCATATGGTTTTTTGAGACAACTTATACATATGTAGGATAATTTTGGACTTTTTAGCTCATTTCTGTGATATCTTAGCAAGTTTGTCTCTGGGAAACAGAGACTAAGTAGCTGACCTGATCTATGCCCAAAGACATGTCCATTGACTTCAAAGGAATCAGCTACTAAATGTTGCTACTGTTTCATAAGCAAATCCAGTAGTCCCAGCCAACATGAGGGTTGTTTTTTTGTTTTTATATGTTGGTCTCACTTTTCCACCCAGAATTGTCCTGTCAAACCTGCATAGAACAAAAAACTTGAGGTCATTGTTTAACCTACGAACAGTTCAATCTTCTGCCCTTTTTTCCAGCCTATTGTCATGGTATGTGATATTGAAGACTGAAGTGGTAACAGGACATCGGTAGATGCATGTGAGAAGAATTCATATTTAATAAACTAAAGAATAATAACCTTCAAAGGAACACAGGAACCAAATGACGAAGACACACTGAGTGCAACAAACGAGTGAACAGAAGGGAACAAAAAACACAGACTGATAAACAATTGGGATTAACTAAAATCAGGTGAATGTCATCAACAAAAACACAGATGTGTATCTTGACACTTATATGGGCCCTGCGTGCAAATTTTGGCGGAGATTCAATGAATTTTGTATCTATCTTTTAATTTTTATGATTTTCTTCTCAAATCCAGGTCAAAGTAAACATACAGTATATCAAACCTAATGCATGCTAGTCAGTGCCACCTAAAGACCCTCTACTTGTAGAATATTTTTATTAGAGGAAGCAGAGTAATTGATTTAAACTTAATTAGTCATACTGTCTGTTTGGGAGACAACTGACAAATCTCCTGTGCTGACTTGTCATTTGAGTGGGAACTTCTATGTAATTAAGTACCTCTCTGATAAAGATGTACAGAGGAGCTATGAATCACATCATGTTAGCTGCCATTGATGAGGCTCAGGGTGAAGCATGGTGAACCATTAAATGCTCATTTATAAAAATGAAAGTAAATAGGCATATAAAGGCCAGGTTGATTGTATGAAATTTGAATGACTGATACATGCATTATGAAATCCTAAGCAAATGTAAATCTATCAATTCCCTTTTTTTCAGTAGCTGTTTATCCTTGTGCCTATTTAGTTTCTGCATTATGTGAGCTTAATGAAACAACCCTCAGTTTTTAAATATTTGAGCCACATTTTTCAGATTATAGCTGAAAAGCATAGAGAACAAAAAAGTTT
Organism: Anableps anableps; assembly: GCA_014839685.1. Taxonomy (NCBI): domain Eukaryota; kingdom Metazoa; phylum Chordata; class Actinopteri; order Cyprinodontiformes; family Anablepidae; genus Anableps; species Anableps anableps. The sequence goes on along the minus strand of CM026074.1, from coordinate 28,741,927 downwards.
TTTCTTTTTTTTTTAATTCATGCATACTGAAGGCCAGACAGTGAATGGTATTTTGGTAGCAATATCATAAAATATACAATTAAAAAATATCATTAATTATTAACAGTTTGCAAGGGCTCATCTAAATGGATGCTTTTGAAATATGAATTAGCAGATCATGAATGTTTGGAGGGAGATAGATGAAGCAGGTGGTAATCAATATGCACATCTTCCTGGCACCTAAAGCTAATAAAGATCTGTCAGCAGGAGCCAGACAGTGTGGCGCAGAGCCTGAGTTTAGAGGGGGGATTCTCCACTAATTGTTGATGTGGTTTTGCAATTAGACTTATTGTGTGTGGGGTTTGTGTTTAAAGCCATATTGGTGCAATCCACAAATGAGTTTTCAGACTATAATGCGGATGCTTTTTTAACAGATTTTTGAACAGTTATCATGCATCATCAAGTTGTGATCCAAAAGTTTTTTTTTTTGGGATTGAATTATGAAACATCTGAATCACTTCCAAACAGCACAACCTTTTCCTGAAATCCTGGCAAGAACCAAAAGGAATAGACCACAGAAATATCTTCATGAACTGTCTACTGTATTGCTCTAAGAATTTTCTATGAAAAAATAATCGTAATTGACTGTTTCATGGTTTCTTGCATCATATATGCTGGCTCAAGCACCCTATTTTAACTTGGCCTCACAGACTGCAATGACAGTCAGTGCGATCACACAGAAACTGCTGCGGTAGACATTTCACTTTGAAAGGATTATTAATGAAATTTTGGTCTTTACACAGTGTTTCACTCTGACACTGGAAGTTCTCTCTCCCTCCAAGTGACTGTTAGAGCAGCTGAGTGGACTGGGAGAGAGTGTAATTGTCATAAGAGCTTTCCAGCTTTAGGATTCATCTTAAACTGCCTCGGTCACACTTTAAATCCTCTGGGATTATTGTGTTTGGTTGAGGCATGCACTTGGATTTTTAGCAAGCATATCACATGAAATCAAAGTTGAACTCTGTTGCTCTTCAAATCCTAGATGTGGAGAAAAGAGTTATATAACCACCAAGAAATTAGAAAGGTCAAGAAATGTGCTTCAGGCATGGTCATGATTTCAACAACTGGGGGAAAACAAGGACTAATCAAAGAAAAGCTGTCTTTCACTAAAATAGGGCACTGAAGTGATTATAAAGTCTGCCATGCATAACTAATCATTTAAATCTGATTAGTAAAGTGTCCTTATTAACAAGGTAGTAATTTTTTTTGCCATATTATATACAGTCACTGATCAGTTTATTAGGTACACCTTTGTTAGTACCAGGTTGGACCCCAAGGTCTGCCACCCCATGCATGAAGCTGTTCCCAAACTGGAGAGCTCCTTCAATGACAGACTGCTGGATCCCAGGTGCACAAAAGTGTTATTGTAGATCCTTCCTCCCAGCAGCTGTCAGACTCTGTAACTATTACGGCTCTCAACAAACTCAGTAACTCTTTACAGACATGCTGGTATTTGCACAGTTTTACTCATTCTTAATGACATTTCTGCACATCTCTGCTGTTGCACATTTTTTATTGTCCCTTATTGTAAATAGTTTTTCTTTTTAATGCTCACACATGTACTTTTTGCACATTTTTAAATCAACCTACTGAGTTGCACATACCTTATGCGTTGCAAATACCAGAATATGTTATTTCTAATGAATGCACAGTATTTATGTTGAAACTGAATTTTTCTAACTAGTTGGACCACGCTACATTTTCCCAATCTGTTGTGCATTTTTTCTGACCCTGTGTGAATTGTAGCCTCAGCGTCCTATTCTTTGCTGACAGGAGGTATACGTGGTATGCTCTTCTGATGCTATAGCCTATCAAGGTTAAGTATGTTGTGCTTTCAAAGCTTACTGGATATGATCTCTTTTTCAGATCATTCTCTGAAAATCTAAAAGATGGTTGTGTGTGTGAAAAACTCTATAAATCAACAGTTTTTGATATACTCACCCCAAGCATATCTGGCACCAACAACCATGTCACATTCAATGTCACTGAAATACCCTCTTTCTCCCCGTCCTGATGGACAGCTTGAACTTCAGTAAGTTTTCCCATGACATTACACAAGGTCGCAGTTCACTCTGAGTCTATTTGTACTACTCGTGCCTTGAGATTGCCCCTTTGGGAAAAATAATGCGAATTGAATTGAATTAAATAGGTTTGAGGTGTGCTTCAAAACCTGTCTACAGGTGTGCCTCCAGTTAATTCAAATGTGTTGTGTGAATTAACTAATCAGAAGCTTCCAAAAGCAATGACATCATCATCTAAGCTTTCCCAAATTATTTTAAGGCTTTATAATCTTTGTATGTAAGCTTCTGAATCTGAAGCAAGAAATCAAAAGAATCTCTAAGAAATTCCTTAATCTCCTTATTCTGACATTTTGTAAATAGACGTAAGTTTTGCACTGACCTAAAGCAGGAAGAAAAATCTCATTTGTCTTTGTGTGCAGTGTGTCAACATCTGGTTTCAGCTGTATATGAAATATTAATGTATACAATACAGAGCTGCATCTCATATTTAATGTGAGTTTAGGAAAACCATGTGCTTCTCAAAATTTCTACATGGAAAATTTTGCAGAGCACAGTGTTGTTGCAATGGTCATTTTCGTAGCTTCCCAGAAAGGGACATAATGAAAATAATGGGCTTCTAATCTTACCATAATTTATGCATTTAAAGTGTTCTTTATCCTTGAACAGTGATGGACAGACCTTCATCTGACCAAACATGCCAAACTGCATCCTCTAGTCTCCTATCACTGAGACAGCACTGGAGGGTTGAGAGGTAGGACCCATAATTCATCACCTTACACCTTTGGCCATCTGGTGCCAAGTACAACCTGAGCGAAGTGACAGTTTGTTGTAACCATCATAGCACATGGGTATCAGTCTCTCCTGGCTCTCTAAAAAATTGACTCATTAGCTCGCTGCTGACTGGGTGAGTATGCATTATTCATGTGGTGGGAAGGGTGGAGCTGTGTCTGTCTGTTTGTGTGGTTGAGAGGAGATGTCACAGGTGGCTGGAGGTCTCTTGAGAGGTTGATGCGTGATAGACAAGGGAAAAGATGGTCTCTTCACTAAGACATCAGACAGATGTTGGGACGATTTAGTGCATCCAGACACACTTGTGTGAAAAGTTGTGGGTGGCTGAGCATGCAAAAACTTCAGCTGCTGCTTAAAGTCTCAGTTACAGGTGCAGTGGGTAGATAAGAAAGAAAGTAACATGGAGAAAAAGCTTTTAGGAATTTAACCCATACAAAGTCAAAGTTATCAGGCCCTAGAGAGAATCTTTCTCCTTTTAAGCCTTTCTCTCCTCATCTGTATTCCTCCTCGTTTAAACAAATATTTCCATAGTTTGAGGAATTGTTTTGATCTCTTTCCAAGGGTCAGATTATAAAATCAATACCACTCTCATATTCATTGCTTCAGCATGATGTGAATTTAAAACCACAAGCTTTAGTCCATCCAAACATAATAACATTTCTGTACTACAACCTCGAAAGCTTACATGTTAATTTGTTGTCCTGTTAGTTTAATCTATAAGAGAGGAGCATAAAAACGATTACACAATTTGTTAAATGGGGTTATGTGTCAGACTATTTCTTACCCAACAGAGGCAAACATTTGTTAAATCAGTAAGTAGGGTCATTGTTATCTGTGTGCTCTTGGACCAGGCAGAAATCTGGATAAATTTCATAGTTTTTGGCAAGGAGTTGCAGGATGATGAGTGTGCCTGAAGTCTGGAGGAAGCAATGACAGATGATAATGGGGCACTCTAGTGATTAAATCTGGCATCAAAAAATGAATACAACATCATGATCTGAACAATATACACTTTTAAAGCAACAATTCACAAACATTATGTATTTGGTGTTTTGCCAGTGGGCTTTGGAAATGGTTGAATTTATCAGATATTACCCCTCTAGTAAAGGTCGACATAAATAAAAACAGCATTTCTGTCTGTCATACAAAAAATGTAGCTCTTATAATAGCTAGAAATAGAAAACAATACAGCCATACAATACGTAATACCTGCCTTGTATTCAATGCAATATGGCAATGGGTGGTTTCAGGTAAAAAAAACATTCCAGCATCACCTTAGTTTTTCTGGCACCAGTGGCCTTTATTGAACAGTGTGTGTTTTCCATTCTGTATCATCCTTCTATTTATGTCTGATTCTGTGGCATAAACAGTTTTATGTCCAGCTTAGCTTGACTGCCTGATGTCTCAGACAATTTCATTGTAAATGAAATCATTTCTGTAACTTTAGCGTCAACACTTAAGAGACCACTCTTGTGTAAAATCTGTGGCAGTGACACATATACCACACATATGTGCTTTATACAAGGGCTACCCAAAATTTTCTGTAATAACCTGTAAACAATTAGTACTCAATCATATGTTGAATTATACATACGCTTTGTCTGCACTGATCAATCCTCTGCATGCTGAACGCTCTAAATGGCTACAACAACAAGTCAGCCTGACCTATTTTAAAGATGCCCTTGAAGACGGGAGTTTGACACCTGTGCTTTATCCAAATACACATGCACTATGCAACACAGGGGTGCATCATAAGCCTTAAGGGCCCAGGATGGTCCGATCAAAGTCAAACTGTCGACGTGCAGTCACGTGGTTTTCGGAAGTTTCTTTTTCGCATAGACCCTTTATGGTCCACAAGACACACTGAGCTGAACTCCTGTGAAACCCCTCCCGCTGCAGTATATGCTGTTTTGTCATGTGTGTCATTTACAACAATCCAGTAAACACTGCGATCACGGCAGATAGGAATGACTATTCACAAGTTTGGAGCAGGAGGAAATAATGATTGATTAGATGGGAAATCTCATTTTATTTTCCATGTTATCAGAACAGCAGACGTCGGTGGGACATTCTACCATGGCATCGGACCAGTACCAAGCAGGGGGAGTTTAATGTTCCCGTACATATTTTCTCACGGTCTTGGACAATTGCTCCTCAAAACCTTCCATCCCTTTCTGTGGCTGAAAAAAACATATTCTGGAAGTTGGGTTGTTGAGGCTGTTTTCCACATAAATAAACACACCCACACAATAGTTTTGCATGGAGAGGGGGGCAAAAAGGTCGCCAAGGAGGTTGTGACAAGAAGGGGCAAACGACATGAGGCTGAGAACAAAATGATGCGATTTTCAACATGCAGCTGCAACAGTGAGAACTGATTTCAGCAGTTTGACTCGACCATGCAGAGCCCTTTATAGCCTGAAGCCTTTACATTTTGCATTTCAGTGTGCTATTTCAGGTTTCGTTGCAGCTGCAGGTTGCTGATTGGTTCATCCAGCTGTGTGGTTGCACATTCAGGATAGACTGCCTGCTGATGACTCTTTCAAGTTTAATACTTTCCCATTCTTCTTTGGTTGGAGAGCACTTGTCTCTTAAAATTTAGATTACTTGTGGTTTGGTGTGGGTTTGATACTCAGTATCAATACTCAGTAATCTCGGCACTTTGTAATGGTGTTTCAGTATCTGTTGCATTAAATAAAATGATCTTGCTGGCATGATGTTTTTTATTTTTAGTGGTAACCAAATCAGTTTTTTAGGTACTGTTTAATAAACTGTCTTTAGATTATTATTATTATTATTATTATTTTTTACTCTTTTACAAATATTGATCCCAAACTTTAATTTGCAGCGTTTTTTGCTGATACAACCTTTCCGAGTGTGGGATCTAGGGTAAGCCATTGAACTGATTTTGAACCATCTTAGTTGTGTTTTGGTATTTTGTAACTTTAAGCCCCTGTAGACTATTGTCATGAATTCACCTCAAACCACAACACAGTCAAGTCGGCAGATGTTTACCACTAATGCCTGTTATTGCATGTTGAACAAATACTTAAGGTTATATTGAAAGCACCTTTCTGCCGTCTAGTGGTAAGAATTATGCCAAATTATTCTGAATTTTGCTAATTTGCATACTAAAGTCAAATAACTAAATGTATACCTACTGTACAGGCCATTTTCAAATTAACAATCTCTACTTAATTGAGAATCCAACAGCAAAAACAGAGTATTTGTATATAATTGTAAAACAAAAAGACGGTAAGGCATTAACTGACATTTTTTATTGTAAATTTTAAAAAAGAGACTTGACACTAAATCCCTTTCTGTTTTTGCCAATCCCTTCTGGTGCAATGTTACACCACATACATGACAAGACAAACAGTGCAACAGCAGCTGAATTCAAATGTATGTGAACTTTTCAATCAATGTGAGCTCCTTTCACAGAGATATGTCAGTAGATATAAGTAAATCTGGCAAGAACCAGCAATACAATTGTTTTTCCATTGCATGTGGCATCTAAATGGATATTTCTTTTCTTGGTACAACCTCAGATAAACTTTTATCTAAATCAGTCTGGGATTATATAATTATGGGGAACCACTGCAGACTCTTATTGGCTTGACTCATTAACTGTGGGCATTGACAACCTTAATGTTACCGCAATGTATTTACCAACATGTTTCCTTGCTTGTTTTTTTTTTTTTTTTTTTTTTTAACTTGAAAACTAAGCACAACATTTACAACTTTAATGGTGACAATCGTATTTGTGTGGATGACAATAATCATCACAGGTTTATTAAAACTCAAGCATGGCTCCAGAAATCCAGCTATTCCCCCCGGCTGACCAGAGTTGAGCTTGGTAGCTCTCCATCATTATAATCATTCCCAAAAGATTTTTTTTTAACCCTGCTGTACTAAAAGCCTGTCAAAACCCATTCAATTGAATAACCACTCCATACTCCTCCATCATCTATTTGTTAGTCATTTGTTAAAAAGAGCTTCCTGAATCAATGCAATGCAGCCTATTGAACTGTCTATGTGTCATCACAGCTGATTTGGCTGATGCTCAGAGGACTTTGTCACTGGGAAAAGCAGAACCTTTCCATATCAGAAGAAAAAACCACTCTTGAAAACGTGCATTTTTTTTTTTTTGTTTAATGTTTTTAGAGATATACCTCACAGTGTCATCCAAAACTTGAACTTTGTCACATTGTTTCATGTTATAGCCACAGACAGACCAACAAAGAGGAGTGCATAATTGTGAAGCGGAAGGAAAAAGATGCATAATGGAAATGGTGGCATCATGCAGGGACAGGAAAACTGCTCAGAATTGATTGGAGTACAACTACACTTCTTAACAGTAATTACTGACAGCAAATTATGTTGGTAGTCCCATATCAACCAATTCAAAATGTCAAAGTCAATTGTATTAATGAGTAAAGTGAAAGCTGTATTAACTCAGGATTCATTATCTACTTTGTACGGTTCTTTTCATAGCCATATGGGGGTAGACAGCGGCTCAGGTGGTAAAGCAGGTGGTCGCAGCCCCCTGGAGGTTCCTGGTTCCCATTCCTTTCCAGGGATAATCAGGTTGGTTGTGTCAGAAAGGACATCCAGCATAAAACATCTGTAAAGTCCATGTGCACGGAGCTGTGTAGGGGGGGAAGGCTCCTGTGCTGTGGCAACTCCGTGAACGGAGGTACCGAAAGGACAGCAACAACTTTTGTATTGCCATATATCATTTACTGCTAGAAACAGCCCTATACAAACAGAGCTACAATGAAATAGTTCAAAGTATCACAGTGTTAGCATGGCCTAGCCCTAAATCTTGTGAGAATCTGAGGCAAGACTATAACACTAATCATGTTTTCAAGATGACTCTGGGTGCAAGCAACCATTACAGACACAGAAACGAAAAGTTTTAAAATGGTTTATTGAATCAAGAAAAGAGTTTTCTGGATCTGCTGGGTATGTCGGAGGGGAAACACCAAGCCAGGAATGGGTCCGCATTTAGGCAAAGGAGTCATGGAAGAGAAGGAGCACGGAGTATCCCCAGAAGAGGCGGTTGGCTGGTTGTTGGGTGGAGATGGTGGTTTCTGTTTCGGTCTGTTGTTTCCTTTTGTAGGAGAGGAGATACCGTTAGAGGGTGGACGGACAGGTGAGTATGGAGAGGATCCACAGGTGAGTGTCTAGAGCGGTGAGGAGGACGAGAACGAGATGCCAGGAGAGTGAACACCGAGAGTTTCCGAGTCACTTTAAGTCACTTTAAAAGTAAAAAAAAAAATAGACTAGCTGTGAATCAATATATAAAGGAGAGGACTGATAGTGTTTTTAGGAAATGTTATCTGCTTGTGGCTTGAAATTCATTTGGATTATTGTAGCTGTTTGAGTAACTCCTGCTGAAGGGTCAACACACCTCTCCAGTACTGATCTGATACTAGACACTCACAGTGAAACTCTGCAGGCATGTTAAAACAACATAGCAAGTTTGTATCTGCAGTCTTCACAGTCTTACCGAGGGGCTAGCACTGAAAACTAGCCGTCCGAGTTCAAACAAAAAGGGAAGAATGCTCCCTCCAAAAACTGAAGGGATACAAACAATAACATATAGCCAACACCAGACAAACGTTTGATTTTATTTGTTCCTTTTAGGGATTTTTAGGTGTTTATTAGTACATAGATACAGCTACTTTCATGACAGCAAAGTTTATATTTAAGATATATTTTAAAGAAGCAGTATTACATACTTTCCAGGCACATAGTGCCAATTTATAGCAAAATCATATAACAATGTAACCTTTGGTTACAAAAATGCTGTGTATATCAAATATGACTTAAAAGAAATTTGATTTCATAACTTAACACCTTAAAATTGGGCCTTGGTCTCTTTAAAAACTCCTGTTCTTTTTAAAACTCCACCTTCAGGAAGTCATCACAACAGTGCTCCTCTATTAACCCTTTAACAACATTTTTATCAGCATTTCACTGAGAAATAGCTCGTATAATGAGCTCAGCAGATATGCAGTTCCACCAGGTGTTTGCTAATTGTTGCTGGTTAGTCTGGAGGAGCAGAGTGGGAAAGTCATGGGGAGGGGTGCTCTGTGAGGTGGAAGCTTGGGAACTGGAGCTCTGAGGAGGAGCTGTGCCTTGTTCCCCACCATTTTGTAAAGCTGAATGGTTGCCATGGGAGATTCAAGGATTTCTCAAACATGCATGAAAGAATTAAGGCAACTCTCCAGGTATGTTTTTGATGAGGGAATAACATAACATGAGGTAATGCTCAAAAAAGTCTATTTTCCGTAATACTGCCCCTTTAAAGAAAATCTTAAGCGTAAGCCATTACTCACTGGCAAAACATTCAAAACTGTAACCAACTGTAAAATATTTATGTTTTTCTGTCACCTTCCTGTTTTATTTTTGTAAAGTTATGACAAAGGGCTTAGGAAAATCTTGTTTTTTCAAACTTTACTTTTAAAATTTTTATGGTGGAAATTTGCATTGAATCTACAAAGCAATTAAGAACGATCAGATAGAATGCAAATATTTGTAAAGTTAATTAAAGTTAATCAGAATTAACCTATTAAAAAAACCTAACTTCATAGTATTTCAGCCCTGCCACAAAATTATTTGCTAGACTCACTTCAATAATCTAATCATAAGCTCAGGGGACAGGGGAATTTTGGTAGCCTGTCTATTGCCTTCCCACACTATTCTGCTCAATTCAAATCTTGCTTACAGCTTAGTCTGGGCTTTCTCTCATTGACTTGGATTGATAGAATTTCAACTGGGCCAATCAGTGAACAGAAGGAGAAGTTGTGAATGATGATGTTGATTTTCTGTGCTGTTTTAGAATTGTAGTCTGCCTGTAGTTTTAGCAATGGCAGGTGAGAAACTGAACAAAGCCGTTCAGCCCGTGTTGGCCACACTTCCAAATATTCAATTGACATCAGTAGCCATCTTGTTCCTCTCGGCACTTTTCTATTCACAGTGCGGGATGGTTGTTTACAGCACAGGCAATGTCTGGAAAGCTTCGTAGTGTTGAACTGCCGGATTACATATGTCACGGACAAACAATAGCGATTGGGTAAAATTTAAAACCTCAACAGAGTCCAGGCCTCCAGGAAACAATCGTTTTTCAATAGCCGAGAGGCCAGACCCTTGTATGAAGCAAAACATAGAACAGGGGGCTGGTTTTTACCAGGCTAGAATTTTGGTAGATACAGAGGCATTCATATTACTAGATATGATATATTATTAGATATTAACTCCTTTGTCAGGCATGTAACCCAGCATCATCACACTTCCACCTGTGTACTTCACTAAAAAGACTAAGCCACTGTTACCTCAGACGAATCAATATTGATATGCAAAATAAGAGCTACCCAGGAAAATATATTGTTGCTGCTCAGATTGCACCCATATCTACTATTAAATCATAAAGAGCATCAAGGTGGCAAAGGAAGGCCAGGAAATGCAACAACAGTCTCCTGGGAAGGGTTCAACAAAGAGAACTGGTCCCCCCCCCCCAGGGTGTTTAGGCATCAGAAAAAAACTATTGCCTGCAGAAGAAAAGGTAAATCCTACCATAAATCGTGGATTATGTCGATGCTGGAGCATCCTGAAACTGCCTCCAATCCAAGGGAGTTGACTTCACCTAAAAATGCCCCCAAATACAGAATGGGAGCAAAACATTCTCCCAAAAGGATGATCCAGGTGCAATACTGATGCTTTACTAGTGTAACAGGACAAAGTTAGGGGAAAAGTGAAAACTAGGTCGCTCAGCCGTCAAACCACTGAAATTTACTGGAATCTGTCCAGATCTTAATCCCATTGAGAACCAACTGGTGCTTTGCATAAACTTGATGTATTTCCCAATAAAAACCTTTGAAACTCATTAAATGTTTATCATTGAACTTCTTTAATTTAACTCTTCAACTGTCACCCTAAAAACACTTACATGTTATCCAATGGGTCCATGAGGATACCGGTGTACTCATGACAGTTGAGGGGTGTTAAACAAAAATCTCACCATACCGAATAAGTAAAGTTTAATAAAAACATTACTTTTGGTGTCAGTAGTTCAGACCACAATTCTATATTATCTAGCTGGCTGCACAATGGTGCTGTTAGCAGTGTTGCACTGCAGCAAGTAAATCTTGGGTTTAAATCCCTGGCTTCATTTGTGGATTTAGCCCATTCTGCCTGTTCATGCATGGGTTTTCACTGGGTACTACCATCATCTAAAAACGAGAACACTAGGTTAATTTGATAAAGTTTTAATTTTGGATTTCAAACCTGTCCAGGGTGTACCTAACTCTTGCCTGTTGACCCCTGGACCAAGTCCCGCTGAGATTTTGCAACCCTACAAAGACTCAGCGGGTAAAGAAAAATGGATGAGTGGATGTCAAACAACTTTTTTGTGTCTCTTCCTCTTTAAAATATATTTTGAGTGTAGAGCAAATTTCCACTTTGCAACAGTTACACACAAATCAGCCTATCGTCACCTGCTGATGAAACCAGAAATCCTTCTGCAGTTTATCTAAATTAAAACCACTTTACAGAAAAGTGTTTGATGCAAATATTTAATGAAGCTGCATTTCAAAAGTTCACTTCAAACTTAATCGACAAAGGGTACCTGAAGACAACCGAAATGATGCATGAAACAAGAAAATAATTGTCTGTGAAAGCCAGTTAGGCTTCAGATGTCCGCTGTAGTCACGGTCAGTTTAGCCATGTCCTCATTCTTTAACAAGTTTTATGCTCGGGTCTGCCGCCACCGTATAATTGCTAATCAATGTATCGATTGATAAAATTTATATAGTCCCATTACAATTTCAACACTACAGAAATTTTATTTGCTTTTAGAAAGACACCGTAGTGTGACCAATCTACTTTTATTGCGGTGATAAAATCTGCCATTATATATTGAAAGCCACGTCACAACAGAGAAGGTTTAGGAGTTCAGTTTTGGTCTTCAATAGAGTGTGCTGTAAAAATACAACTCTCTTGTGAGTCCAAAGCCAATTAAGATATCCCAACTGTGTGTTGTACGTGTGTGTGCGTGGGTGGGTGGGAGGATGAGTATTTTACTGTGCATCTGTACAATAATAGCACCCTTGAGGGGGGCTGTCTTAATAACACGACAATGTAATCTTCAGTAGATGCTCCCTGAATTACAATAGCTTCGTGTGTGTTCATTCATTTCAACTTTCAAACAAATTGTTGGGAATGAAAATCTAAAAAGCAAACATAATTACCTCCAAATTAAAAGAAGTTCTATTTGAAGAATAATTATGATAGCTTAAAACTGTAAATCTCATACATGTTGACATACTATACCTGTCACTTGTTGACAAACATTTAGGTCTTACCGTACATGCCTCACACAGAGATGCTGGTAGGAGGAGGAGAATTAACTGATAAGCAACAGCTTTAAGATTAGGGTGGATCATTGGCATTGAGTGGATAAGACGTACTTATTGTATAAGACAAAGCTGTGTGCCTCAGGAATCAGAATCAGTTGTCAAGACTTTGTCCGGCAGATGACAAAATCATGCTGAGAGTCATGTTTTCGCTTTATGCAACCATGGCCAGTCTTTGACATTTGCAGCATCGATTAGGCTCTGAGGGGGGAACTGCATTGTCTAACTTGACAGGAACCGAACAAGCAAACAAAAGCTTACACAAAAGCTAAGAAATATCTCTCTGTTTCTCCTCAACATCCCATCCTTCTACTGAATTGTACCCTTGATTTGTGCTGGCTGGCTCAACTTAGCTCTGGGGCTTTATTAGCTTCTAATAGGTATGTCATTTGAAAGTGACAAATCTGACAGCCATTTTACCCAGGGTGTATGCCGCCGCTCCTGCTGCTGCTTTAATAGAGCCATTGGTCTGTTTCCCGCAGAAAAGACAGAAGGTGCTGGAGAAGCCTTGTCTTTTTGTTGTTTTTTCCTGCTGACTCAATGTGAGCTGCAGCACAAAGCCTTTGTCCCACCATGTAGGGGATTGCAAGGCATTCTGAACATTGTGCTGTGAGAAGGCAAGGGGTTGATGCTTTAGTTGCAAATCCCAAAAACAGACCCCCCTTCTCCTGTGTTCTGCCTGCTGGCAATATGACAGAGCTGAACAGAATATGCAAGTTTCTAGCGGTGTGCTTTAAAGAACGAGATGATCTGATAAAGGCAGGAAAATAATCTCTCTCTATATAGGGGCATATGGTACAGACTTGACTGATGAAGTTTCTTTGCATCTCCATATCTCATTGTGATGATGGGAACCTGTATTTGCATATGCATGCGTCTCTTTTCTTTTTTATCTCCTTATTCTTGAAGAGCTTGTGTCTGGAGTTCTCCTGCAATGGGAATAAATAGTGATGTGAGCTGAAAATCTACTGCAAGCCTAAAACTGTCACTGCAGAACATCTATGATTTTTATTCATTCCCACAATTACATTCTGCACATTCAGCTGGTGGCAACTTGTTGAATTATTCCCAGTTCTCTTTGTTGCATTATTATTATTATCTATATCTTATTCTCCTCAGCTGAAAACTGAAACAATGCATTTTCCCCTCAGGGACCATTAAAGTTTAATCTACACTGAATAAAAAAAAAAAAATCTACAACCTGAAATTATTCTACCCTAGTAGTTATAACTCTCTGTTGGACCAACCTATATTTCTACAGAAATAAAATAATCATAGCCCCTTTACCATATAAAATATGAATGTATTCTGCATGAGGTATGTTTTACACTCACTAATTGTCAGATTTATGAACTTCAGTATATTACATTGTGTTTTCTCCTCTGACATTCATGTTAGTGTTGCAAACTTTACATATCATATATCATATATCATCATTTTTACAACTTTTCCTTTTTAGCTGTGTTCAGGCTTATAACTCACAAGAGTTAGATTCATTTTCATGTCTAAAATCAAGAAGTATGTAAAAAAAAAAAAAAAAAAAACTATGAAAGGAAGAGGTTGAGAAAAAAGCAGCCAATAATGCTGCCAAAAGTTATCAAAAAGTGATCAAGTTTGGAACATCCAACTTGGACATCTATGTATACCACAGTGTTCATCCAGAAGGAAAGCAGTGATGACAGTCTCCAGCTCCAACATGAGGTAATAAAGAGTTTATATTGGGTTTTAGACAGTTAGGAGGAGGTAGAAGGAGAAATGCTGTCTAAAAGCAGTACCATGGAAACCTAAAAAATGACAGCCAAAAATGTACAGCAATCTTTGTTTTTTCCTTCAAATCTGACCAACATTGTTACTTTAGTACATAAAGGTGTGTCACCAGAATAGCTTACAAGTGATTGTCCAAGTCTCAGAGTTCTGTTTTACTTGGGATTACAATAATGAATCTGTAAAAATGTTTCTAGTTAGTTTTCTCACATGTTTGGTGACAAAAAGTAACTTTACGCTATTGCTGCATATCTGTTCAATGGAAGATGATTCCTGACCTTGAGACCTTTATTGCATGTTGTCCACCCTTCTCTCTCTCAGTTACCTCCTGGCTGGTAAGTGTCAATAAAGGCCACTAATGTAAAAAAAAAAATCTTTTAAAAAAAACCCCAGCTGCACTGACATCCTCCCTCCTTTTACTTTTCGCTTTTGCTCAGGTTTTAGGGAATGAAGAAGCTGAAAGAAGTCAGCTGCAGCTATTAATCACAGATAAACGTACAGGAACACACATGAAGAGGGCAGCTATTGATTTTATACACTTCACAGAGAAAATCAGATTTGTTACACCAACAAAGGACACATAAGTTAAAAAGGCAGCATTTTCTCTACACCTATGGTCACACGGTGGTCTGACTGCTAACTCCCTCCTTATTTTCCAGCTTTGGATTTTCCCTAAACCTACGATTCCAGTAGTGACATAATGCTGTTGTACTCTGCCTCTGGCTCAGTCTGCAACTAGGGTCAGAGATATCATTAACAGACTTTAATGGAAATAAATACAAACACCTACAGGCAGTTAAGAAGGAGGTAACATAAAGCAAGCGAGGCAATGCCAGAGAAACGGGGTAAATGGGAGTATCTAGCAGAGAGTAACAGAAAGCGAGGAGCTGAAATACTGGGGAGCTTGATTACCAGACAAGTAACAGGTGGCTGATTGGGATCAAGGTGCAGAGAGAAGGAGACTCATGAACATGAGAGGAACCTGAGGAGAATTAAATCAAGAATCAAGTCGAAACACTGAGCTAAAGAAAAGCAAGATTAAACTTAGCAGAAAACAACAGAATGAAATAATAAGCGAAGTCTACGCTGAGTATAAATAAACAAGAAAATAATTTAAAAAGCAAACACAGAAGAAACCCAACCAACCCAGGATCATGACAAATAGCTTTATAATCATGAGCCTAAAGTGAGAAACTGTTTTTGTGGATGAGACGGTAAAAACAACCTTATTTACTGCAGAAATGATTTGCAGCTAACGGGCTCTCTACTCCATGCTTTATGTCACTAATAAGTGGCCACATGTCCATTCGACAAATTTCCCCTAATAAAGGACCTTTTTTAGCCAAGAAAACAATCTGTTCTCTGTTTACAGTGGTAGGCCACCAGGCATATGCCGTTACATATGTCATCATCCATATTTGGAAGTTCACATCTTGCTTTGAGGGTGTGACTCAAAATTGTAATATTATTTATGTGCTTTGAAAACCAAAGTAAAAGGCAGATTGCGATTTATTTGTTTCATAGCTTCAATTTCTTGACTGTAATTTTGTAATTTCTTGATGATGATATTTGGCCTTTTATGATAAAATTCGTCAGACTGCAAAAAGTCTGCAAGAAATGCTGCTTTGCCAAATACCCTGAAACAGTGTGTCCTCACACTGCTTTTCTCAGTGTTGTCTGTCCACTATGGCGCAGTGGAGTACATCTGCAATGCAGGGGGGCTCGACAGTCTGCCCTCTATTTCACATGTCATTGCCTAATACCTTTCCTTTTACTCTTACTCTAAGCATCTGTCAGCGAGGTTTACCACATGGAGGCAACCATGTGTCCGAATGGTGGAACTGATTATTCCGAACCTCTTCTGCCATTTCTCTTTTTCCAGCCAGCTTTGTTGCTTTCTTACAAACTGAAGCTTTTTTCTGACAAGTGAAAACAACAAAGTGTTGCTCATCGAAGTATACTGACTTTCATTTTACAGCCTGTGAGACCTGGTTTACTTTTGTTATATCTTGAATCACCTTAAAAAAAACAACTTCAACAATATAACAAAAAATCTACAATAAAGCTGCACATAAGCTTGAAAAACACCCAACAATTCAGCCATATACTTCCAACATTACTGGTAAAATTAAAAAAAAAAACTCAACAAAAAAACAGGATAGTATGCAGCAGCATACATATGTGTTTGTGTATATTTGAGATTGTCTGTGTGTGCCTGTTCCTGACATGCTATATTCCCATATCCCCTATGAATCCTCCATCTCTCATTCCTGCCACCTACCTCCTGTCCCTATTGGTGACGGATCCACATTAGAATTCATCCCTCATCATCCTGTCGAGTTATGACCCAGTAATAGTCAGCCCCTGTGGCCTCAGCAAATGAACAATAAAACCACAGCCTTGCAACAGACCTGTGGAAAAAAAAATAAAAAAAAGGAGAGAGCCAGGTGCCAAATCCTGACTGCTATCCACTGGTAATGCCACAAATTCCTGTCAAGTGGTGTAAATACATGGCAAATATGGCCATCCAGTGGCTACTTAACCTTTGTAGCATTTAGCAAAAATATCACATCTCAATAACATTTAGTTTTGGGCCTA
Source organism: Anableps anableps (assembly GCA_014839685.1). Lineage (NCBI taxonomy): Eukaryota > Metazoa > Chordata > Actinopteri > Cyprinodontiformes > Anablepidae > Anableps > Anableps anableps. Next base: position 28,725,300 of record CM026074.1, on the reverse strand, counting down.
ATTCAGCCAATTTTTAACACTAATGTTTGTGCACAGTGTTTTTTTTTTTAAAACACATGGCACACCACCCAGGGTGGCAAGTTCTTAACCTTCTCTGTTTTTGCATTATTAAAATACACAAAATTACCAGGATATGTTATCTAAATAATGACCCAAAGACAGATATTTATCCCATGTTAAATCGCGGCAGCTTCTGAGAGACAGAGTGTGTGCGACTTCCACAGTAAGTGGCGGGAGCAGTGGCCCTGTCCAAGCTTGTTTGCTGTGGTTAGTGTTTTTTCCATGAAAAAGCTGGATTATGATTAACTCAGCCAAGATGCCACCACATGGGGAGTTGTTTGAAAGGCGAGAGAGAGGTTGTTGTGGTGTAGAAACCAGTCCAATTGCCAGCCACCTGGGGACTTCGCAGGGATCAATACAAGCGGAGTGACAGCGATGCACTTGATTAAAAGTGACTGCTACATCTGGCAGTCCCGGCCATTACTTTCCCACTCAGAGTCCCTAGGGGTGAAAGAGCATGAAGTGACAGGCCTCAGTCAGCCCTCCATTACCACCTTTCTGTTGCTCCTCAGGTAGCAGCAGGCTAAAGCAAAAATAGGCTGACGGCCACACCAAGGGGAGATGAGACAGGAGAGAAAAGAATGTTCTGCATGTCTTGTTTGCCTTTGTGACTTGAGGTTTGTCAGACTCAGTGTGTCTGGTTTTTGAATCCTCACGTGAAAGCTAGTAGGCAAATTTATTATAGAGTATATGTAGGTCATAGCTAAAAATAAGGAGGAAAAGACAAATGTAAGCAGACAGTGGTGAAAGTAAAATATAATAACAGAAAAGGAAGATTTTAAAGAAAATAAGTGGCACATTTAGCAAGCTTACTTAATAAACTCAAGATGCTGTATTATTAAAAGCCTAAAATTTCTGTCTTGAAAAAACATGATCCATTTGCTATAACCCACTGACTTTGTCCAATGAAGTCTAAGCTATTAATCTGAGCCCTGGATGTTTAATGCTTTACATATGCTTTAAGCTTGTCACACTGTCTTAACGTTTGGGACCTATATTTTGAAGTAAGAATGGACGTGGATATTGATTTGTCCTGTATTAATGGATTAAATATTGGGTTCACTGACAACATTCAGTTCTATAATCATTGAAGAAGCCCTGCCTGATATCATAGGCATAGCTGGGACCATTTTAGACACTTCTGAAAAATTAAAAAAAGACAAAACAAGGTCTTAACAAACACTGCAAAGACTATATGAGATAAACAACTGAACTGTGCTGGTGCTGCCCGATCTTGTTGTTGGTGCTTTTCCACATGAGGTATCAAGGTTTGCCCCTGAAGAACAGATGCAACATCTTGTGGTCTCTCACAGATAGACCACTGTCAAATATGTAAGAACGAGCTGTAGACAAAATCAGCATCATTTAATCAAGTTCTCAAAAAATGAGTATGAAATGTGGACCTCCGCAAGTCTGGTTCATTTTTGGGAACAATGCTTAGATTCCGGAAGGTGTCACATTAATTTGTTAAGACAATATACAAGTATAAACACAATGGGAACGTCCAGCCATTTTACCCTTTAGAAAGGAGACGGATTCTGTGAAACAGCTCGTTACGGACATGGGCTGACTCAGTGCAGAAGAACCCATAAGTCTACAAGCAACATAAAAAGCCTGATTACAGTTGGTAAAAACATGCAGGGAAAAGACCTTAATTGATTATTTTGGCTGCTATGAACACTTTGACACTTGAGGAAAAAGGGAGAAGTTTGCACGATTGAGAACACCATCCTAACTGAGATATACAACGGTGGCAGCGTCATGTTTTGTGTGGGTGGTTTGCTGCAGGAGTAACTGGTGCACTTCACTAAAGTTAAGGCCCTATAAGAAAAGACCATTATTAGGACATTTTGAAGCAACATCTCAAGACATCAGCAATAAAGTTAAAGTTTGGGTACAACTGAGTCTAAGAATACTGCTAAATTAGCTTCAAAATGGCTTAGGGTTCATAAATTTCTTGTTCTGGGGTGCCCTTCACAAAGGAAAACTAAAAATAACATGAAGACATTCTTTCTGTAGTGTATATAAATATCTGTTTTCAGTTGTATTTTTACTGGTCAAACCTGATATTTCTACTATGAAGAGAGATTCTTCAAAAGATAGTAAAAGATTTTTGAAACTTCTGTTTGTGAATTTTTTTTGACACGAAGACCATATTTAAAATTTGACATGCATGAAAACCACCATATATAGATTTGTCAAATCTGGAATGCATTATTCTGATCTGATTTCTAACACAGTTTTTGATTTGTGACACATTTTTTCTCCATTTGTGAAACAAAAAAAATAGGATTCTTAATTTTTCCCAAAACACTGGTAAAATCTTGTCTCACTTCTTTATCTGAACCTAATAACATGTACAGTTGACCCCCGTTATTTGCAGGGGTTAGGGAAATTATGAATACAAGAGACTCGTTTTAAAAATGCTTGCAACTGTTCAAACCAATTATACCTTAATATGCATTGATACGTATAGTGGAAACCATCTTGGCACTACCGCAGAAGCTTACATCTACAGTGTTCCCTTTTTCCACTCTTAGGGGTACAATCAATCAGTACCAAAGAAATAAATGGTGTTCCTGGATTGGCTGCTTTGCAAATGCCAGCTAATGACGTGCCAAGTAGCTTGGGGCCCAGTGGCGGCTGGTGGGGGAAAAAAAAAAATCTTGGTGGGGCTAATGTGTCAATAGATTTCCCCTTCTAGTCCAGTATAAGGATTCAAATGAATGTCAGGAAAATGACTACAATTCCACAATAATATAGCATTCTTCATACAGCAAAACAGGGTTAAATTAGCTAAAAGTAAAAGGTCTGTTCAGTAACTTGTAAAATATGAAGAACTGAACTATTAAATTAGTGTCAACAGGTAACGCTGAATCAGATTCAAAACTATGAAAAACACCAAACTAATGTATGAATGACTAGATGTTTAACTCTGAACAAACAACAGGCTAAATTCTATTAAAACTGAAGAGAATCAACTAATGACACCAAACATCACAGGCCTTCCTACCTAAAAGAAATAAAACATGCTGGTGTAGGATGAAATAATCATGGCTATTAACATCAAATTAACCCCAGAAATCAGAAGGACTTAATCAGGTTCTGCTGGAACTACAACACCAAGCAATCCCCCTGGATTTACCTAACAATCCAAAATCTAACAGATATGAATATTCATAGATCTGAGTCAGCAAATAGGACTTCAGCTCCACCTTGTACAACATCACATCAGAACGCAGCAGAAACTCAAACAAGGCAACAAGAGAATTATCATTATTAACAATGAAAAAAAAAAAAAAAAAAGAAATCTTAACATTTATCCAGAGCAGCATTAGCATTGTGCTAACCAGAGCAACATAAGCATCAGAAAAAAACACAGCAACATTACTAACTGATTATCAGTAAAGAACAAATGATAGCACCTGATGAAAAGAAGAAGTAGTAAAGGTAAACAACGAAAAAGTGCTGAGCAGTATGGTTGCTAACACTAATAAAACACACTGAGGAACAATAGCTGTAGCTTACCAGTCGTCTGTAAAATCCTCTGCATTGTTATTCAAGGTGGAGAATTTGGTCTAAGCTTTCCCTCGACTGTTGTTGGCGCCATTATCAACTTTATCACCACTAAGATACAAAACTTTCCAGCATCATCTATGGCAGGGTGAGATTCTGAGTGCCCCAAAGACATTAAATTCAGCAATGCTGATTGGCCAAATGTTTATTATTTTTCCCTAGCAACCACACACTATTGGCTACTTAGCTCCACTACTGGGCCGCTATCAGCGGCACCCCAGAAGAGAACTGACAGGAGTCTGTTGGGGGAAATTCACTGTTGAATGAGAATCAGTTGGTGGAAATGTTGTGTAAATCATTCAAATTACATTTAGACACACAGTATAAAGGAAAACAGGAAAATACAATTTTAAATCATGTTTATAGATCATTTTTAGACCCCCCCCCCCTACATCAAGGAGGGCAGCACCCCATGTGGACCAGTGCCACTGGTGCATCTGGTATCTCAGCTTCCCAAACAGCATTTTATATTTTGAATATTTTAGATATACTCTATGAAAAAATCAGGTGGATTTTCCACAATTAATTTGGAGTCACATTCCATTAAAAAAAAATCCACAAATACTGAACCGCAAATAGGCAGAGGTCAACTTTATTGTTTTATTATCTGAATGTATTGTTACGTCACACTCTTATGTCATGATTCATGTTCGGTCCTGTCCATGCTGTAATTAGCACTCATTCTACTCACCTGCTATGCCTGATTGCTTACCTGTTCCACCTGGGCCTCGTCTTACTTAAACACCTCTCAGTCTCTGCCTCCCTGCCAGATTGTCGACAGCTTTCAGCCAGTAGAGATCCAGCGTTTCATGCCTTGCCTCCTAGTGTTTCTTCGACCCTTTTCAGTCCACGGTTCTTCCCCTCCTGCCAAGCCCGCTACGGATTCTGTTGTTTCTGGATTTCTGGACCCTGACTCAAGCTTTGCCTCACGACCACCGAGTATTGCCTATCCCTCAAGCCAAGTCTGCTCTCTCTGCTTTCCCGTGCATTACCTCTTCCTGATTATCGTCTGGCCCCTGGTGCCGCGTTTGGATTCCCTTGTGGAGACCTTCTTTGTTTCCTCCGGAGCAGCTACCAGGTTCCAAAAAACAAATAAACTTGTTTTTTTTTTTTTTTCTTGACTCACTTCTGTGTGTGGTTGAATTTCCGGGTCTTCCCTGAGTGTCATTACACTTTTATATACAAACTAAGCTTACACTTATTCTAAATAGGATCACTTCTGACACATACTGAAATCTTGGTATCAAAGGGTGACTGAAATTAGAAAAACTCCGTATTTGATGCTGTTAATCTCGCTGCCAGAATACATAAAGCCCATTTGTTACAGAGCAGCATGAACCCCATTGACACACACACACTGCTTTTAATAGAGCCATAATGGACAGGCCACAAGTCGCCAATGAACGCTTGGATGACAGCTGGAGCTCATGTGGTGCTAAACATCTAAATCTGGAGGTGGTGAAAGGGCCTGTATCTGCATTTCAGGTGGCTGCTTATGTCTAGTGTTTATGGCTTGTGTAGGATAGAAAGAGGTTGACAAGACTGAAGAATTTAAAGCTTAAAAAGAGTAAAAGAGTAATAAAAATGTGGGGGATTTGTCCGCAGTCGTCTCACTTCTTGAAAAAAAATACCTTGATGGATGGCATGTGGTGTTCATGGACTGCATGATTGATTCTGATGCCTGCAGCATTATCCCACAGGATAATGTATCTAAGGAAAAATAAACTGAACTTTCTATGTGAAAACATCTAATGTTAAAGTTTTAACACAACAAACTCCAAATTGGTGTGATGCACAGCTTAAATCCAAACCATAATCTTTTTCAAATCCTTTTTCTTCATAAATCTACAAAGTATCTTTAGTACCTAGTTACTGATTGATGGCTAAATCTGAGGAAAATGTGAACAAAACAACAGGTGCAACGTAAAGTTGAAGAGTGTGGGAATAATATGTAATTATATATCGATCTATCCTAAATCTATCAAAAAAATCTGTTTAATATCTTATAAAATATATCTGAAAAGGTTTAATTATTTCCTTTTTGTACAGTTTAATGAACAAAATTTAGATTTGTGTATTCATAAGTTATATTCACTTTATATATTGAAACTGAATGATCATTAGAGCTAGTCATTGGGTATCAAGAAAGAACTTACTGGGATTCACACTTACCTTCTCCCTTAATGATTGACTATGAATAGGAAATAAAATACATAAATAAATAAATTAAGAAACTTAGTTTCTTAGTTCAAATTAGTAACTTTGCAAAGAAAAACTTTTTAAGCAGCATAACGATCCAAATATTATTTATTAAGATTAAAAGTCTAACTTTATAAAGAGTCTGAAAATTTCTCACTGGAGTTAAAAGATAGTTTTGCAAAAAATTAGACATCCAAGGTTTCTGCATATTATTCATTATCAAATTCAGAACATTTCCAGAATCAAAAATCATATTTTTCCTACCTTTTCCTGTCCAACATTCTAGACATTTGAGTACAAAGTATTAACCTTGAAAAACAAATAATGAAATAACACAATCCTAAAACTGGAGAGTGTTGTACAGGGTCACTTCACTGCTGTTGTGGCATCTGGACTAAATTTTATGGAGGAAGTTAATAACATGTGAAAAAGGTCAGAGTTTGTTACTTGTGGTCATAACAAGAATGAAAAAAAAATTTTTTCAATTACAGTTGGGGTTTTAAATTTCAGTTTCTCAGCCTCCTTATTCCTTCCCATCAAGGCTGCTAAATATACAATTTTCATTTTTTTTAACACTCCATAATGATGTTCTTATCTGTTTGTGGTCATCATCTCATAGTGAATTGGAAACATTTATTTAATTTGCATTCAGGCAACACACAACATACTCATGATGTGGTTGTTTAAATCTGACATGCCAAATATCCCCTGCTGACTACGGGGGCACATTGAGTAAACACACTTGTGCTTGGGATTGACTAATGAAAAAATCTCCTATAAGATCACAAGCTGTGGATGGAATCTCCATCCATCTGTTCACTCAATTTCTAGTGCCATGGCTATTCCTGAAACTATCATTTTGGGGTCCCTGATCAGGTTTCTCCTAAACCAAGATTGTTAATCCTAGCTGAGTTGCAACACAAAGACCAAATGAATTACCCTTGGTTTGGTAGTTGGGCATTTGACCAAAGACCATTTACAGTCTAAATGAAAACTAGGCCAATCTCCTGCAGATTATCTACCAGTAGGAGGCATGATAAGGGTAAATGTGGGTCTCAATTTGAAATAAAAAACAAAAGAAAACATATCAAGGTTTTAGGAATAACACGAATCCAATTTTGCTTACATCATAACCCCTATAACTCAGGAATGGCATGGTTAACGATATCTACTGAGGTTTTAGAAAATTTTCTTCTGGAAATGTTGAAAAATCTCTAAAATATCGTTCTTATGATTTTAAGTCCTTTTAATGAGATGCCAGAGAAAGAGTCAAGAGTTTTCTAAGACTGAAATAAGAGTAACACAGAGTTCCCTCTCCCCCACCTGTTGCTGTAAACTGCTCGTTTTCTGGCTGAAAAAAGGCTACACACTTACAAGGGCAAATTCAGCCACATTGAAATATTTCTCATTGCAAAGAACACTGACAGTCAGAGTATAAACTAAAGGGGTGCCACTCGCCTCATAAGTTATGGCTGATTTTAAATGCAGTTTTAAATGCAGGTTGGCTACCTTAGGAGACAGCCTTACTAATTGATCAGCTGATATGACTTCTGTTACTCCATAGAGAGCAATAACCAATTGAAAACTACCACTCTATTTACTATGTGCTTCTTTGTGGCATGATAACTTTGAGTAAAAACCACAGTTTCATAGTATTGACAACAATTTTTTGGACAAAACGTTAGACCACAATCTACTTGCTTTTATTGAAAATATGGTATTGATTATTACAAATATAATGTGTGACATTTATTTATCGTTATTGAAAATGCAGCTAAAAGTGATGCAAAAGAGAATTAGAAAAATCAAGGATTAAATTTTACTTTTGTCACAATTAGGGATGTCAATTTAGACTTGGTGTTATCTGAAACAGTAGGTCAAGAACAGATGAACACAGTGGGGGAAGACTAAAGCAAAATATGGAGTGAATACCGAGGCAAATAAGTGTACTTTTGGCATAAAGTATTATCACTTCTTGCATTTCTGCGCTTGACAGAGTGACACTGAAATATTTGCTGGATAATTAACCAGGCTAATGGCTCAGTCAGCTAGCCCGCACTTTTTTAAAAACAGACACACTGCAAACCAACTTTATTTTCGAAAAAGGATTACATTAATAACAGCAAAGGTGATGTGACAGTTTTTTTCTCTCCTTTTTTAAGTTGTTTTTTGTCTTGTAAACAAGAGAAATGAAAGGTATTTACACCATTTTAGGGTTGTGACATCACATTTTAATGACTATTAAAAATAACTTGTTAAAACCATGAATGCAATGAGACCGGTCAATGGTCCCATTCTTTTACATAAGTGTAGTATGTATAAAAATTAAAATATGTAGCTGTCATGATCTGTGGCACATTAAGCATTCCAGATTTAGTTTTTTTTAGTTTTGACTTTCTTTAAATCTATGTTCCATTTTGAGACTGTTTATAAGTCCCATGTATTCATTTCATGTCACTTCTTAGCTATAGCTCAATGCTTTACCCCACAGCTGCCATCTGTTGGTAATAGCGTAACAGTTTTGAATTCCAGTAAACACCTTCACAGCATTTAAATCTCCGATTTTCAGCCACTTGTTTCCAGATCCTTCCGTTATAAAGTCTCAACATCCAATTTCTTTGTTGCTTCTCATTCGATGCGAGGTCTTGTTTCTTTCTTCGCTGTTCAGTAAGTTTGTTGCCTTCCCCTTACATATATCACCTAAATCATAAGATTTGCTATCCTTTTCCATGTGCTTGGGTCCAACTCCACCACAACTATCATAACAAAAATGTAATGGTCATTTTTGTTATGATAGTTGTGGTGGAGTTATATAACTATAATAAGCAATATGTTCTCATTTTAGCAGCAGTAGGTAAAAAATCTTTTCTGTTTCAAATACAAGCAATTTTATCCATTTACAAGTTTTCTTTAAAAGGTTTTGTGTGAATACTGTGAATCTGTGGCATTTGTACAAAAGGTTAAACATGAGAATCTCACCAGTTTTTCCCTAGTGTGGTCTCATGGCTATATATTTAATCTAAACAAAGATATTTGGTGTCCATTTGTGTCTTCTGTATAATACACAAAAGACACAAAGTTCACAGCTCAATTTTTAGCTTCCAAACATTGAAAAACATGCAGGTCTGCATTTTGAGAAACACTTAAACTGCTACAACTCAGTTATTGAAAGTCACAGACAACCAAAGTGGTTTTATTATTTTAAATTAAACTAATCTTACTTACGGGCTCCCACCTGTTTTTATCCTTTAAATAACAATGTCACGGCTGTTTCCCCAGTAACATCCACCCTTCAGGAACTTAATTTGGGCAAAGCAGTTATTTTTCCCTTAAGAGCTGCCTCCCCTCCGTCCAGCTCGTTTCAAGTCTTCAGTGTGTGTGCGTGCCTCCTAAGCCCCCCTGTTCTGCTCAATCTCAGGCACATAATACTCTTTAAAGCAAGCAGGACAACCTGCAGACTCAGCTGTGGTTGGTCATCAAAATGATTCAAAGGGAGCAATCCCATTTAACCCTAAACTCAAAGCAGGTGTTTCTGAGACCCACTTTCAAACTGCCCCCTTCCTTGCCAAGCTGTTACAATCAAAGGACCCAAAGGAACATGCATGTTTGTGTGGTTCTCAAGTTCACCTGGAAAGCAGACTGACTCTTGAATCTGTCAAAGAACAGATCCAGCAATCTCTATCAAATTAACGTTGTTTTGCATTTGAGCACCTTGCATTAAACACAAGTAGCATCGGATTTTAATTTTCACCGTGAAAGACAAGAAGGAATTAATCATCATATCTTTGAGTGAGTCTTTGCTGTACCTGTAGGTGTGTATTATCTCTCCCATGTGTCCCTTTTGCATTCAATCATGTTGGCATTAATTAACGCCAGTCTGATGAATGTAGCTCTGGGCTCAGCGCTGATACTCAGGCAGCGCTGAATGAACTGCCCATGTTACCTGTGGCTTAGTGTCTGCTCCTTTGTGAGCATGTCACACAGTATCAAGCTCATCAGCCACTCATAATGAGAATGACTACACTGAAACCTATGCTCTCCTCTCATCAGCGGTAATGTTTTCTATGTACACATGTCACAGCAATTATACTTTTAAACCAGGTAATAGCTTTGAGTTTGTGCTGAATAGTGCAGAGTTTTGTCTACTGCCGATGTTTTGTGTGGGTGTTACTCCTTTGTTCTTTCCCTCAATAGAATTGTATTAACTCAGAAAGCACCTTGTCATTAGGGAGCATGATATGCTCCTTTCATTGGGAGTTGAAAAGCAACTATGTCTCCTTTTTTATTCACACTATTGCAATAAACATATGCACTGTGGGGAAATGCCACATTTGTAACACCAATTTATATTCATTAAAAGCAAAGATTTTCTTTAGTGATGAAATGTAAGAAAATTATATGCCTGCTGCATTGTCACCATGGGGCTTTGTAGCACCTTCAAAATGAAATCCTACCAGCAGCACTACTCAATTTACAGAGAGATATAGTTTAATTTAGTATGCTGGAAATAGATTAAACCAGACTTTTTACCCTAAAGTGAGCTGATTTGGGTTCCTCAAAGACAGGATCAAGTTGGGTGCCCTATATACTAGACCTTAAATGTGGATGATGAGACTTTGCTCTTGGCTATGCCTCATGTTCATGAACAATTAACTGAATTCACAAGCAAAAAACTGAATAAAAATTAGTGAGATTGAATGAGACTTTAAATTTTTTAACCATCACTTGGTACCCTTTTAATAAAAGGCCAGCAATGCCACAATCCACAAAATACATATCATTAAAAATGCATCTGATAATTTTAATAAAATTCCAACTCTATTAAATACATAAGTAAATGACCTGTTACATTTTGTGTTTCAATTATTAACACACATAAAACAAATTTAAATAAATTAATATTAAAAACTTAATTCAATAAATGTTGAATTTGTTTAAAGGTATATAAATGTTTATTTCAATATTCCATGGTTTTTGTGCTGGTGTTTTTCATGAAATAATTTCAACTGTTACTGTGGTTTGTCAAACTGACTCTAGCGTCTGATTGGTTACCTTATACATATAATCTGAGTTTGATCAAGTGGTCACATAATTATAAGATGAATTAATCAGAAAGTAGGTCAGAGTTGGAATGACTTTAAGCATTTAGCATGTCGAGGTGACTAAATTTTAATCAGTGCAGACACAACATCTGCATAGAGTAGCAGTAGTAGCAATGTTGTTATTAGGCCACTGCTACAACAGTTCTTAAGCACTTGTGTAAATTTAGTAGCAGTGGAACAAATGTGCAATATACAAGATCTCAGATTTGCAACACTGATTCAGCTGAGTTTTAAACATGTCTTAAATGCTGAGGAAACTGCATATGCTACAAAATCTGATGTGTTGAAAGATGAAGTTGGAGATTTATTTACCATAGTTTCCTTCCTGTCAATAGATGTTCCAATTAAAACACAAACGGATACACTATAGTGTGAATGGGTTCTGGGATCATAACTCATTTTATGCTTGTTTACCTCTCCTATATTCTACTCTGTTCACCTAAATGAAAATTTTAACGTTAAGAATTTTGTCTCAACAAGGTAATAATTCAGTCACTGAATGTGCTCAATATTGCTTAGAAACACTAAGATATCCACTGATGTCCTGTTAGTTGATCTGCTGACAGCTGACTCTGTTAGGTTCCTACAGAATTATTTCCATGTAAAGCAAGTACCACATAATAATAACCAGGATATGTACAAACACATCTTAGAGCCAGGTTTCATCACAGTGTCTTGCAAAAGTGCTCATACTGTTTTAACATTTCTATGTTTTCACAATATTAAAATCTTAAAGTTCAATATGTTAGAAATGTCAACATGGTCATCACTGTGAAGTGGAAAGTGCCTGATTTTAAAAAGTTTGAAAAAAAAAAAAAAAAAAAAAAAATCCAAAACAGCATTATTTGAATTTGTGTTCAGCCCCTTTGGGTCAATAATTTGTAGATTCTTGATTCTTTCTAATTCTAATTCTTGATTGAATTTACATGAATATGCTTTGATCTAAATCATTCCATTGTAGCTCTGGACATTTGATTAAGGTTGTTGTCCTGCTGGAAAGTTAAAATCTGCCCCAGTCTTACGTAGCCCCAACAAGTTTTCTTCCAGGATAGCTTCCTCCATCTTCCTACCAACTTTGACCAGCTTCCCTGACCCTGTTAAAGGAAAACATCCCCACAGAATGATACTGCCACGACTATGTGTCACCAGGGGGATAAAAATGTTTAGTTCCTATCCAATCCGATCAGAGCAAATTCTTTCATGTTTGCTGTATCCCCTACACTACCTATGGCAAACTGCAAACAGGATGTTTTGTGGTGTATCAGTATAACACCGATTCTGCTCATTACATCTCATGGTCATCATGGCTGTGTGAGTCCCTCAAAAGATGGATCAGATCTGAAACTGCGGTGAGTTTACTTCAACTTCATCATAAAGGACTGGGACTAATTTGTGGCTCGTGGTTTGTAAATATAACCTTAAAGATGGCTTAAGAGAGTTTTCTACTGTATATGAGACACTGACTGGTTAGAATCCCTTTAAGTGGTGCCTGACCTGACCTGAGGTTCTTTAGGCATAATGGCCGGACTAAGTGCTTAAGCAGAAAGCAACTGGACTTCCTCGCTTGTTTCTTGAAGATATTTCTCCTCTCATCCAAAAGGATTCTTTCAGTTCTGAACATGGTTGGAAGCAACAGGCTTACATAAGTTGTAGTCATAGCAATCACACTTCTTCTTAAACAAGACGGTCATTTCCTGGATTATTAAGAGTCTACACCACTGTACAAAAGGCCAGCCTTTTGGCCCAAGAAATACCTAGACACAGAAATGGAAACTTCTTGGAGCAGTGTCACAGGAAAACCTAGAGATTTCCTGCATTAAAGCTCAACATTCAAATAAACAGACAAGTTGACATTTCCTTAAATTGTAAATTCATTTCAGTCACAAAACCATGCTGTCTTACAGATCTGGTATGTTCAGTCCAATAATATGAAAGTGGGTAACAAACAGCCAACATACTAGTTTTGACCTGCAGAAAGAGGTATAAAGGTGTCCAAAATAATCAGCTTTGGGGTTAACCACAGAATGTTTTACATTATTAAAAAATGTCTGTGTTCTTTTGTAAAATTGTGTATTTTTGTGCAATATCTATCTTCAAACATTTTAAGACCTCTTTCCTAAAGGTCCAGTCTACTCTGACTGACTGATTTAGACAAAAATAGCAAGTGCAAGGATTTCAAGCAATTTCATGACCTTTAGAGACAGAACGCAGCAGTGGCGTTGTGTTATGAAACACATTACTTTCAGTGGCTTCCTTTGATTCAATTTCCTGAACAAGCATTTATATAAAAAAAAAGGAATCTTCTTGGAGCAACAAGGCATCCCCCTGTCCTCCTTGACAAATTTCTTATGCTAAAAATTATTGATTAATACTGTATGTGATGTATTACCTCCTGCTTGACATTTCTTCAGGTGAGCTATCTTTCTATAATGAAAATGTGAGCTTCGTTTTTTTTTTTCTTCCCCGTACAGCTAACATTGTGCTCTGGAAGAAAGACGTGGACTACTGATGCAATTCCCGAGCTGCTGATCGAGATCAATAAAAGTCATAAATTACTTAAATCCCCTTTAAGTTCGCTGTCCATGAGACATGGCTGAATCAGTGTAGGTCAGTGGGTTCAGCTGGCTAAAATGTCATTAACTGATTCTTTAGTTTCTCCCCACAGTCAGCATAAATTAAAGCAGAAAAACTTGAAATAACTAAAACATTACATGATTGAATCTAGAGGAAAAAAGCTGGGACAGTGAAAAAAGAGATTTCATATTTGTGGTCAGCATGTTTGTGTCGACTCTTTACAAAGTGAATATTTGATTTGTCCTTGCTTTAATTTAGGATGCCAAATCAATATTCTTCAACACTTGGGAGACTGACACATCTAAAGTGAATCCCTCTGGCCTTGGGGACTTGACTGAAGTGTGTTGCCCACTAACACCTCCTGCCGTGTGGTTGTGATAAACTGGCATGCACTTCCAGACCATCGCAAGTGGAAACAGTTGGGCACTGCCAGATCCTTATCACAAGGGCCAAGTCTTGATGTGTGTGTTATGGTGAGGGCATTAACATTTTTTAATAAACACCTTGAGGAGCATGTGACAGCAGAAGGCATCCTACTTGACACTCTCTCTCCCCAGGCTCATCGAAACAGCTGTTGGAATCACCCAGACGTGAGCTGTAAAGCCCTGCTGGCATGTGTAGCCTGCACAAACACACCCAGCTAAGAGTACGCACTTCATTACATGCAACATCTCCAGTTGGTGCATGAAACCTTTCAATGCATGATCCCTGAATCTCCACCTTTGGGCTATAACACAGTATTAGTTGTTTGAGAAGCACAGCAATTAATCAAACTACTGCAAAATATCATGTGGTGTGTTTGAATTACTTTTTATTTAAGAACTGTTGGGGCTTCATAAGAAATTTAAATGCTGCTATGCATGAATACAATTTGCTTTTACAGAAAAAAAAAAGAATTTGCTTAAAGAAAAATAGTGACCGCAAAAACCTCTGGTCAGTGTCTTTATGTGGATATGTGGTTGTTACATATAGGGCATCTGTATTTGGTGTAAAATTTACTTAAACTATTACAAAAAAAACTGAGTCAGCTACTTGTTTCCTTGATGTCACCATCTGATTTCTTTTTTCATGGTTCTTGATTGTCATAAAAAATCCCCCAGCCTTCAATCATTCAGCATGCTAAACTGGATATGTTTTAAAGTATCTCTAATTTGAAGGATTTTATTTTACTGATTAGGAAATTGATGAAAGTTAAGAATAATCCATACGTTAACTTTAATTAGTGATTAAATGTGTTCAGCTCTGAAACATGGTCTTTAGAAATTTAGGTTTGTTTTTCCCTTTGCTTTAAGATTCCTTGTCCTCAACTTTTGTTTCTCATATGTATTCAGTTTCAGCTCTTAGTGGCTATCTTTAATTATGGTTCCCTATATGTCTTTGTTCCTGAAAATCTGTCTTTTCTATCCACTCATTTCCCCGTTGCTGCTGTGATGTTTTGTCACTTTTTTAACCATGTTCCTTGTGTATTCTACCAGCACATTTCTCCTATTTGCTCAGTTCAATTTCAACTGCTTCCTTCTCTCACAGCTGCACCCTGTTTCTAATCAAACTGTCTGCTTCTTGTTTGGCAATCAACTCTCCAGCTTAAAATATCTCTCAGTTAGTCAGTTCTGCTGTTACCTCCAGTGTGTCTCTTCGTCCTCATGTATTTTATCCTGGATTTTAATTTTCATAGATTTTTTTTTTTTTTTGGATGGTGAATTATTTTCAACTACCTGCCTCCTCTGTATTATGGTCGTGCTCGACACCATTCTGTGACATGAAATGTATCTCTATTCAGTCAAACAAATTAATGTTCAAATGTGTATCTCCAAGCCAGGAGTATTTTATCCACAACTAATCCACATTTTTCCTCTTTCTGTGGTTGGAAAGAAAATGTATTGAATCCAAATTTCGTATTCTTAATACTATGTTCCACATCTCCTTATTTCTCCTTCAGATTACCAGGGGTGTCTAGTCAGTCCTTAAAGGCCAGTGTCCTGCATGTTTGAGTTCTTTCCCTTGTTCATCACACCTGAATCAAATGAAGGTTCATTAGCAGACCTCTGCAGGACTTTGGCATTCTGAGTAGGTAGGTGGATCATCTGAATCAGCTGTGTTGGAAAAGAGACGTCAAAAACTGGCAGGACGCCGGTCCCTGAGGACTGGAGCTGAAACCTGTGGATTAGTTGGTCAGGGTGGTGACGTCTTTCTCCACCAGAGGGCTGTTTCACAAAAGCAGCATTCAGAAATCCAGGATAAGAGACAAAAGCCAGTCTTGATCTAGCCTGATCAAGTCATCCTGGCTTTACCTGTTTCATGAAAGTCAACCAGCTCATGAGGTGTGGCTATGTCAAGCCAGGTTTAAAGGGGCAATATTGTGTTTTCCAGCCACATAGAATCATTTTGCACCCCGAAGGCGTTGCTGGGTCCAACCCAGGCGTTCTTCACAGCTGAATAGCTGCCATGGGAGATTAAAGGATTTTTCAAACATGCATGAAAGAATCAAGGCAACACTCCAGGTATGTTTTTTGATGATGGAATAACATTATAACTTGATGTAAAGCTCAAAAAAGTTGACTTTACATAATACAGCCCTTTAAGGCTGCAGTATGTAACTTTGGCACCGGTCCAACCTAAAACAACCAATCAGAGCCAGGAGGAAGGTCTTAATGCTGTCAGTCAACTTCATTTACTCACTGCTGAATGTGCTAATGACGGAGAAACAACTTACTGTTCCAGTAAAACCATTTATCCATCGTCATCGGTGGTCATGCTAGCTAGTCTGAGCATTCACAACAGCCTCTGCCAGCTGCAGTGCAGCAGACAGCGGGGGGGGGGGGGGGAGCGGGGAGGAAGAGCGGCGTCACTCAGATGGTGACTGACAGCACTAAGACCCGCCTCTCGGCTCTGATTAACTGTTTCTAGATAGTACTGGGAGCACTGGGAGAAGGCAGAGGAGCTCAACTTTTTTCACATTATCTGTCTCATACCATTCTGTCATAACACAGTGACAGTTTCAACAAATATGTAGAATTTTTTTAAAAAAAATAAAAGTTACATACTGCAGCTTTAAGTAATTTAGTTACATGCGCATCCACAGCTTTCTTCAATAGACCATAAATTCGATCACAAATTCACTGCACGCCATTGTAAATGACACGTTTGGAGATACATACGTAAATAACCCTAAATACATTTCTTTATTTGCTTGAATCACTTTTTGCCTCTTATCACCTTATTTAGTTTTGAGTATGGTTAACTTCCTGTTTGAGCTTTGATGCTTTTATTTTGAAAGGAGAACTACCTATTTAACTGTTAGCGCAAAGGAAACTTAATGGGAATCAAAAGACAAGTTGTAAGGGATCTTATAAAATGTATCTTTATTAGCAACTCCCTTGATACAAGCACAAGGTATGTAAATACTGTGACTTAAACTGTGCCTTTGTTTAATTACATGCCATAACTATAAACTGTATAAACTGTAAACGTTAAAAGGGTTTATTGCCATTTAAACCTAAAAATTCACCAGTAAAGTGTCATCCTTCATTTGGAGGGGAAAGCTACAACTTACGTGGCCTGTCTAGAGTACAACACCTTTTGCTTTATCAGCAATTTCTCTAATCCCCTCAACACATGCAATAGTCTATTATAGGCCTTTCTATAAAACTTAAAACAACAGCAGTCTTCAGAAATGCAATTGAACAGTAACAATGCCCACATAGATAATTATAAAATTGATAATGGGATATTCTAACATCATAATGTTAAAATATTTACTGAAAACCAAAAGGAATCAGTGGTATTTTAATGCAGGCTGATTAAAAAGAGACCAAAACGAATAGATAAGAAAATGGAAGCACTGACGAAACATACTGATTTCTGATCGGTGTGACCGCTGACTGAACGGATAAGGCACCAGGATTAACTAAGCCTGGCTGTTATCCTGGTCTGGAGCAAGTTAGCTGCATAGGATAAATTGTCATGGTAACTTATTTGCTGC
Source organism: Anableps anableps (assembly GCA_014839685.1). NCBI lineage: Eukaryota > Metazoa > Chordata > Actinopteri > Cyprinodontiformes > Anablepidae > Anableps > Anableps anableps. The sequence goes on along the minus strand of CM026074.1, from coordinate 28,707,807 downwards.
TGCTTTTGTGAAACCGAGTCCAGGCTAAATTCAGCCTGGATATCCCAGCTTAATCCGCTATCCTGCTAGGAGAATTCAAACAAAACACAGAATGAGCAAGAACAAAGTCCAATCGAATGTAAAATGAGCCTTATCAGTTTGCAAGATACCAGTTGTGATAAATATTTTTGAGGAGTTTTGCACAATTTTCATGTAAGATTCCACCAAAGTTTTGTTTTCCTCTACACTTTGATGAATATTGCATTTAGTATTTATTCTTTCTTTTCCATTGTTTCATCCCCAAAAGTCTTGCAGAGCTTCAGCAGCTCAATCACTAAGATCTGTATCAGATCTGGACATTGTGATGGTGATTTCAATTTGACATATTGTGAAACCACCCAAACATCCAACGGCTAGGGCAGCTCAACAAGCCGCTACCTCACAGCCACAGGGCCAGCCTCAGGCCGCTTCGAATAGCTGTTGTGCTGAGATTCCCATGTCAGCTGAGCTAAGAGCAAGTCTGGGTTACTGAGAGTTGACACAATAAGATCTGGACCTTAGAAACTGATGCATTCAGGTTTTTTCAAACTTTGGATTATTCTTTCTTTGTTTTTGTGTTTTTTTGTTTTTTTGTTTTTTTTGGTTTTTTTTTTTTGCCTTCTTCCAAATTTTTCCCCACAAATCACTGTTAAATATGTCGAAATTAGGCCACAAGCCCTTTTTTTTTAAACTCTAGAAAGAGACCAGTAATACTGATAAAAGTTAAACCTTTGATCACCTTGGATAATATTTTGAACCTTAATTTCTTATTTATAAATCTCACTTTTAGTCGTAGACTGTATAATTAGTGCTTGTAATTTTTTTTTCTGTTTGTGTGGGGGTTTTTTTTTTTGTTTGTTTTTTTTTTTTTTTTTTCTTAAATAATTGATTGTTGTGAGACTATTACAGGTTTATCTCAATAAATTAACTATTATTGAAAAGTTTATTTCAGTAACTCAATTCACTAAGTGAAACATTATACGGATTAATCAGAGACTGACAGTTTCCAAGACTATTTCTGTAAATCATGATGGATTTTCTGCTTGCAGCTAATGAAAACAAAAAATTTTAAGATTAGAATATGTCACACCAAAAAAAAAAAAAAAAAAAAAAGATAAATGTGGGCTTAATGAAAAGTATGCTCAATACCTGCCTAAAGTCATTTTCAAAAAATACTGTCTGAAAAATGAGTCTCATCAAAACATTCCATTTTATGAAGATGTACCTATATTTACTAAAATACTCTATGTTGAGGAAATTAATTTAATTTGACAATCAGAATATCCTGCTTCTTTAAATGTTTATGATGACTCATCTCAAACCTCAAGAGGCTCCTCAGCTTGTCGTGGAAAATGAGGATGCTATATGCTTGGGGTGATCTGACTGCAATGAATGGATGAAAGGGTTGACACAAAGTTCAAGGAAGAGGGTCAGCAAATGAATATGAATTGGCATTCTCCATTTGTGTTCACTAGGCTGGAATTACTGCTTTTCATTACCAGTGGCTTATAGGCGGGCTGTTTGGCTGCCTTCTGGGGTCACAATAAAATGATGTTTGCCAAAGGCAGAGAGGCTGGGTCACAAGGGACTAAATGGCCCAGTTATGAAGAGCAGAGCTTATTTCCCACTCTGAATCAGCCTCTGTCTTCAGCTGGACCTAACAACACAAAGTGGAGAATATCTGTAAGAAATATAGAGGAATGCTTGTCTTTCTTTAACCTGAAATGCTGAAATTAATGCACTTGGCTTCATTTGTAAATGTATACAAAATGTGCATCTTAAAAGCATGGCCTTTATTGATCATACCTCCCCTGCTGGAAATACTGAGTATAATACAAAGCCATCACCATATGCCTGTGTTTAAAGTCCCCGTCTGAGAACATAAGCTTGAAATGAGCAAGGGATTATCCTTACAGTGGGGAATTGTTACCACTGCTTTTGGATGCTTTTAATCATCCAGTGAATAGGGCTGTGGATTATATCAGTGTTTTAGAGGGAAGACTTAAAATGAATTCCACTGTTTTAAGAGATTTCCTTGATGTGACAGACTTTAAGCAGGGTGGGCTTTGACTGAATGACAATCTTCTATTTACTAAATGAACAACAGCATTTGGTTACATGAGTCAGTTCATGTTTTCTTTGTTGAAAACAAGATTTGTCACATGTATAGGAGTAGTGCTACAGTACAAAAGTCAGTTATAAAGGCTTCCCCTTGATGCTATAACTCTGTCCACCTAATTTTCATATCTGTAAATAACTGTTTCAAAACCACTCTTAAGACATCTGAATGCTGGTCTCTGCTGATATACATCAACACTTGGTGGCAAGGATGTTAAATGTTGAATCTGGTTAGGGTGTTTGAATTTGAATTGAATTATATCAACAACAGAGCCTTCAGCTCAAACCCAAACATACTTTATTTATCTCAACGGGAAATTAAATGTTGTTGTAACTCATATCATTTAGCTATCTTCAATAAGTCATTGTGGATGGTGATGCCGTGGGCAGGAAGGATCTCCAGTAGCACTCAGCCCCCAATAAATCTGAAGAGGCCTCTCATTGAAGACTGTTGCTGTATAACAGTCTCATGACTATCATGACATGCTAATGACTCAGTTTCCACCTGAGATGATATTTCAAAGTAACATGTCCTGGATGACACAAACAGTTGGTGGCAAGCACTGCTAATCCATACCATTTGTCTTGACACTCCTTTTTGAATCTGTTTCTTAAACTTGCACAGAGAGTCGAGGTTATGATCGTTGGAAGGGATGCTTTGAATGTCCTCCTTCTCTCTCCTCTTTGGTGTATCCATGAAGTCTCTTTTTCAGCTTTCCTGGGATTGGGGTTGAAGCTCAGATATTATTTGAGCTTTTGAGATTAATTTACTCGAGACATATTTTTTCTGTTTTCTTTTTTCTTTCACCTACCTAAAAGTTCCAATAGTAGGAAAATGTTTTCAAAATTAATTGCTGCTATGTCAAAGAGCTTTCTTTAACAGCTATCCACACTTTTTGCCTTCTGCCTGGTGTTTCTAAGACTCATGGAAATATCAAAGTTCGTAAAATCACAACATATTTCTTTGGATCTGATACTGTGGCACAACTGATGTGATCTCCAGCTAAGCCAGACTCAGAGATGCCATATTCACTTCATATATGCACTATTGCTGTAAAATTTAAGAAATAAATGCTGCAGCAAAACCCTAACAATAATGTTACTTAATCTCATGGGACACTATGCAGATGCTGTGTCTGCACTGATGAAGATCCACTTGCATGCTGAGTGGTTGAAGGCAGGGTACTTTGGCTTATTTCCCGTTTCATTCAGTCATTAATTATCTGACCGCTTGGGGGAATTCAGACTGTGTGTAGAGCATTGAAATAACAAGAATAACATGATGAGAAAAAGCAGCTGACGCTAAATTTTACACCAAATTCAAATGCATTAAACAGGGACAAATCCAAAATGAGACAATTTATATATGTGATAGGAGTTGATGTTTCCCGAAATGCTGTTTATTTCTTGGAATTTAAGGGGTTGTGAAATATGTTTTTAGATGCACCAACATACGTGGTAAGTTAAAACACTTACAGCAACTCTGCTTTAAATACCAAAAAAGAAAGAAAGACCCACCAGGACACCGAGTGGTTGACAAGATTTATGTTTTTTGACACATGAAACCAAGTCCCTAAATATTGCTAATAAAAAAACCCCCCAAAAAACATCCTCTTATTGTGCCAATGCAAAGTTCCAAAAATAAAAGCGCATCTTGGTTTAAAAATAGCTGTCACTATATGGGTGTAAATACATGTATGTTTACATATGGATATGTTAAAGAAGGGGCAAGTTTAAAATTAAATAGGAAGCATAAAAGAATGTATGAAGTATGAAATATTAACAAGGGTGTTCATTATCTGCAGACAACTATACTAAAGATGGGTAGGCGTATGCATCCTCAGATAGGGACCTCTATCAGTGGATATTTATTTATTTATTTATTTATTTATTTATTTATTTTTTTTTTTAGATTTATTCTTGTGATATCCCCGGATAATATTCCTTACAGATGTTTTGCACTGTCGGTTGTGTAAATATGCCTCAGTTTTCAGCATTTAAGGAAATGGCAGATGCTGTGTTGTATTTTGTGGGTGGACAAAGCCTAATTGTCCTTTTATAATAGTTTGGTACCAAAACATCAGTTCTCTTTGTTCTGCTCCACAGCTTTCTGCCGCGCGGGATCAGAGCAAAGTCAAAATTGGATGAAGACAACAGAATGCATCAAAGGTAAGGCATCAAAGGCTTTTAGAAATAATTGTATAAATATTTTTTGTGTTATGAGTTAACTTTACAATGCAACAGGAAACCTAAAAATCTAAAGTTTTGCACAATACTTTATAAAATTACCACTAAAATACACTACAATAATTGGGAGTCCATAAAAGCAATCTAACACAATGGGAGACAAACTCTTGTTGAATACTGACTGAGACAGAAATGCTCACAGCTTTTTAGGAGCTCCCCATATTCTCTTTCCCCTCATTTATAACCCATTTTAACCAACATTTGAACCCCTCTGAATTACAAGAATCGCTCATGTTAACCATTTAACCGTTTACTTTGCTTTAAGCAAATACTCTTCCAGTATCACTTTTTTACACAGTGGATGCTGTGGCATCTTTTTTTCCAGCTAACATTTGTGTAGAAGTTCTTCCTGGATTTCTGTGCTGTTTGGATGAGACAGGGTTGAAATTCGATATCAAAAAACTCCAAGAAGGCACAGTCTGAAATGCCTCTAATTATATAGCATGGTCTAAAATAGTCAGATTAAATGAATCATTAGTCCGTTTAAAGAGACAGTCTACTAATGTGAGTACGCCACCTGTAGTCAATCCTCCATCAGGATGCCACCCCTAAACCCCACCTGAGTACACCTGAGTACTTTGCAAAAAAAAAAAAAAAAAAAAAAAAAAAGAGGCAGCTTCTCTTCATGGTGTGAACTGTCTGTCACTTTGTAACTTAAGGTGTGCTTTCACTGCAGGAATCTTTTTAGGAAAAAGAGAAGTTTTCTGAGGTAGTTTTCCCTTTCTCTGCATTGCCACTGCAAGAACCAGAGCCAAATAAGATAAAAATGGGTAGAAATGTACCCTGAAAACAGCCCTGCTATAGGAGGTTGGACTAACCATGAAGTAGAGGTGGACCTTTTTAGTGGGAGGAGGCTAAAAATTTCTCATTGGTTGAACTTCTCCAGTATTTTGTCTGTCATCTCCCAGTTTTTACTCCTCTGCATTTCATGTTTTTGTTCCCTTCAAATTACATGACAGGAGTTCTGCATGTTTGTTTGCAAGCACAATTTTTAAACCAGGGACCTCAAACTGCATTCTTCAGGGGCCAGTGTCCTGCAACTTTTGGATGTCTCCCTGCTTCAGCACATCTGGCTCCAATGTACACTCATTAGCAGAGCTCTGTAGAGCTTGATTACATGCTAGTGTGGCAGTTTCACCATTTAATTCAAGTGTGTAGGACAAAGGACACATCTAAAAGTTGCAGGACTCTGGAACCTCGAGGAATGCAGTTTGAGACCACTGGTTTAAACCCAGCCTAAATTTGAAATAAACCATGTTGATAATCTGCCAACTTCAGTAGAAATATTTCATTAAAGGTAGCAAGGACTTCTGCGTTTAGTGCCACCATGGAAATGGAAATAGAAACACTCATCATGGCATTTTTAGGAGATTTTAACCAAAAAAGTTAAAATATTACTCAGTGTTTATGTTCTGAGATACAGATTAAAACAACCACAACTCATCAGGATTGTTAATCACTCCTCAATTTTAAAGTTTGAATGAAGCAGACAAGTTGCTATAGCTGCAACGTATGGCTTTTAACATTAAATTATGTGAATTATTGCAGCTAAAAGTGAGTTTCAGAGCTCAACTGCTGCAAAATTACTACAAATTATATTTTTACATTGTACCAATTGTAATCCCGATCAGAGCTCTGCTTTTCGCTTCCTTCCACAGTCCTTAGCTGGGATCGGCTCAGTTAATTTAAACTCCATCCTACCAACACATTTCCACACAGTGTAAAGTGGCAGACTGGCGGTTTGTGGCTTTTAAACCATAACCTCCATAAAATATAATGGATTTAATTATTTTTTTTCTGATTTCATTATTTTTTAACACACTGGTAGGCAGAGACCTGTTCAAGTTTATTTGTATAGCACATTTCAGCCCCAAGGCAGTTCAAAGTGCTTCACATCATATAAACATCAGTCAAGTACACAGCAAAATCATCAAAATCATCAAGCAAATACACATGAAAATCATCAAGCAAATATCAATGCATCAAAATCATGAGGCTCATCAAGCAGATATAATTTGAAAATATTGATCAATGTTCCACTTCCTACTAATCAAAGGCAGCTCGAAACAGGTGGGTTTTTAGCCTTGATTTAAAGGAACTCAGTGTGTCGAGTGTTTTGCAGTTTTCTGGAAGTTTGTTCCAGATTTGTGGTGCATAAAAACTGAAAGCTGCTTCTCCATGTTTGGTTCTGATTCTGTGAATGCAGAGTAGACTAGAACCAGAAGACCTGAGTGATCTGGAAGGTTGATAAAATGACAACAGGTCTTTAATGTATTTTGATGCTAAGCCGTTCAGTGATTTATAAACTAACAGAAGTATTTTAGTTTATTCTCTGAGCTACAGGGAGCCAGTGTAAGGACTTTAGAACAGGGGTGATGTGCTCTAAACACGAGCAGCAGCATTCTGGATCAGCTGCAGTTGTCTTTTTTTTTTTTTTTTTTTTTTTTTTTTTTTTTTTTTTTTTTTTTTTTTTTTTTTTTTTTTTAGGCAGACCTGCTAAGACACTGTAGCAGTGATCAATGTGACTAAAGATAAATGAATGGATGAGTTTCTCTAGAGCTTGTTGAGACATTAGTCCTTTAATCCTGAACATGTTCTTCAGGTGATAGAAGGCTGACTTTGTAACTGTCTTTATGTGTTTCTGAAGGTTCAAGTCTAAGTCCATCACTACACCCAGATTTCGGGCATGATCACTAGTTTCTAGTTGTAATGACTGAAACTGTGCACTGACTCTAGATTCTTCCTCTTTGGGTCCAAAGATGACAACTTCAGAGTGCAGCATTAATCTGTGTCCCCAAATTAATGCTGCACTCTAGCTGGAGAAGAACCCACTCAGTGTAAAGGGACATAATCTACATACACCACCCGGAAGTTAAGATGTATGTAATGTTCCAAATGTGAAGAAAGTTTAATAAAATTTCTCTTGGGGAGAAAAAAAAAAAAAAAATCAAAATTTGGCATTTAGCAAAAATAATTTAGGTAATCCTCTTTTCTTTATCCTAATTGATCTAAAACAGGAAAAGTTTAGTCAGATTTAATGTCAAACTGTGAGAAAAATGTTGTCCTTTTACACTGTGTATGTAAATATCTAGTTTCAGATGAATTATTTCAAAGACTCTTGACACAGAACCATGAATATCCCTGTTGGTCAGATGCTCGGTTCTCCTCCCAGGAAACTCACTTTGACCGTCATACTGACATGAGAAGCAGTGAGAAGTGAGTTGATAGCTCAGAAAGAAACTTTTGTCGGTCACCTCTGTTTCTTGATCATTTAATGTCATGTCAGAATAACAAGTCAATTAATCAGAGACAAATGGCATATTAATCTTTGTCTTCATTAAGCTCCCCAGACTGCAGGACATGTCTTGGTCGGGATATTAAATGTATCTCAGTATGTGAGACATAAGCATGACACAGATAGCTGACCACCCACTGTAAAACATGAAAACACTATCATCAATCTTATTTTTTTTTTTTTCATACCGAGACTGGATTTAAATTATTAATATCAGGACATGACAGAACGCAACAGAAAGGATCTCCACACTGATTCCTGTAGAGATGCGAGTTTAAGAAGTCAGAAGTCGACATGTTCATTTATGTCATGTGAAAACGTTAGTTACTATTTGAATACCAAAAATAACACCTTTACTGCTTAAACCCTCAACTCTGAAACTCAACAAATAAAACTTCTGTCTGTTTATTGCTTTATCTCTACTGAAAGATAGAGCAAAGAAAGCTGTTGTACAAATCTATCTGGTTGCATTCATTTGAGCTGACTGTTCTCTCCTGACATGTTTCTCCTCCGATCCATGAAGGGTGAGAGCTGAAAGTATACAACTATTGTCAAGTTCTGTGTGCAGAGCAGTAGGTGGTGCTTTATAGATTTACTGACGATCTCATGTTGAAAACAATGAGTTTCAGGTTTTCTCTTTACCACATGAAAGCACAAGATGTCCATGTTTTCCATTTTGTATACGGAAAAGAACCTCCCATACTGTTAACATTTTATTCAGGGCTTTAAAATATTTCTTATCACATCTTTTGATTCTAATGAACGAGTGTTTTTGCTTTCACCAACCTGGATTTGTTCTGTTTGACATTAATTTTATTTTAAATAAAGTTTATTGGTTTGAAGATGTCAGTACACTATGCCTTGCAAAATCATTCATATCCCTTGAATATTCACATTTTGCCCCATTACAACTGTCACTGGGTTGCCATTTCATGTCTTTACCAGTTATGTACGTTAAGAGACTAGAAGTTTTGCCCAATACTGTTTGCACAATAGCTCCAACTGACTCAGATGGGGAGCATCTGTGAACATCAGTTGATTAAGCATGAACAGCACATAAAGAATCCTCTGTGTCGTCGTCCATATTTGTTCCTGTATTTTTATTTTATTTTATTTTATTTTTTTTTTAGACCCAAGCAAATTAAAACTGAACTTGCTCCTGATTTCCACTCCTCACAAACCTCTATAAATTCACAGACAAAAGAAATAAATGGTAAACAGGAAAAAGGGGAGAAAGCAAAATGTTGTTATGCATGTTTCACAGCTCACAAAATGACTTCTGAATGGCTCAATATCCTGTTGAAATGCAGCCACTGAAGAGGGAGCCTCCATGTGAAGTTGTCCAAAGAAGCAGCATTTAATGAGAACAAAACTCTGTAGGTGATCAATACGGTATATCAATTCAAACTTTAAATGGAGTGTGCTCACCAGGCTCCCGCTCCATAAATCCACACATGCAGGGCTTTCAAACAAGATGCAGTGTGATAATAAACCTGCAATGTGGGTTTATTTCTACTGTTCATAAGCCGTGCTAAAATAAAATCAGTTGGAAATAATGTTTACTTAAAAACATCTGATATTAGTTTTGAAAGGCTCTTAATCTAAACGAGTCAGCAGAGTAAATGGAACAGAAGGTGTTGGGAAATGTGAGCAGAGTAAATCTGCAGCTCTGAGAGCTGTCAGTCAAAGCTGTTCATGACAGCAGGGATGTAGTTGGAAGGAGAAGGTCGCTGAGCGATGTCTGCAGCTCCGAAGCTAAGGTCAACACTCAACTCCATGCCCCCTCCTCCCGTTTTCCATGAGAGCTCCCCATGCAAGCCGGCAGGCCAACCGTGTCCCCACTGACCGCTGTGATCTGTGGCCAAGTAGCGTTTCCCTCTGCCCGATCAGACCCTGCACTTCTTGTTCACCGGCCAACTGGCCTTCATCCCTGCAAGCTGGGGCCAGCGCTCCTCCTGGTTCCGTATGTTATGTGGGGTTTTTTTAGGCCTGTGATGGATGCCAGCCGTCCCTGGGCGCCCTGCGAAGCTGCACCAGAGAGTGGGATTAAATAGATTTCTCCTTTTTTCAGAAAAGGGGATGGATGAGTGTAATCACTTATAATCTCAAATTCTAGGCCTCTTGATAATGAACCAGGGGCTGTTTTGGCCATTTGGCTCGGCTTCCTCCAGCCACCTACTTAAAAGCATGGAAAAAGGCCTGTCATAACAGAATGAAACTTGTGTTGGGGAAATGGAGTGGAAGGAAATGCGAACACTTCTTCTCAGTTGTATGTCTCTATTCACATGGACACAAGCCTGAATAGCGATGACCATAGTCATTTTGGCCTACCGTACTTTTTGGCAACTTTCACGTCCAGCTAAAAAAGAAACTCTTATGAAGTTAAGCTCTTGCTCTGCTTGTAATGTGGGGGATAAAACAGCAGACTGGGACATGCTCTCTAATCTTATGAAAACTAAGAAGTGAAACAACGTTTTGATTCGAAGAGCTGAGATAAAAGTGGAGAAGTGTTCAATCCTTCTTGCTACAGACAGAACAAACAGCAACAGATGGGCAACTCTAAAACTGAAGAGGGAAACATGAACTCCAAATTAACCTAACTTGATGTGAAATAATTGAAGATTGAATAAGGTTAACCCAGTCACTGGTAAACCAAGGTCTAAAAGAGCTTTAGTAATAGTACATACAGGGCCTTGCAAATGTACCCATACCCCTAGAACACTTTCACATGTTGTAATTTCAATGTATTTTATTGGGAGTTTATGCAATAAAGCAACACAAGGAACTCCATTAATGTTAATGAAAGGGCAATGCCTTTCTTTACAAATAAATGCTGAAAACTATACTATGCATATGTTTTCAATCCCCTTTACTTGGTTAGAATAGAAACACCCTTTACTGTCCCACAGAGGGGAAATTCAGATGTAACGGCAACAAAGTGAAAGGCAATCGAGGCAAGTAGGTTCAGACAAAGATACAGGTATAAAAATATGTATAAAAACAAAATGAAAAATCATATATTTACAGTAAGGACAGAATTACAACATATAAAATACTGTACAGTTACAAAAAATGGCGTACTCTGACCCAAGGAATGTGCAACCGAGTAGGATAATTAATTTTTTATTTTATTTTATTTTTTTTTTTACAAAAATGTGGATTTGCATTTGTGCATTAAAAAAAAACTATAGACAGTTTGCAATTTATGAAAACAAAACAGCATATATGTTATTTAAAATGAGTAAAACTTTGCAAATACCAGTATGGAGGTTGGGAGCAGTGATGGTTATAAAGTCTAACAGCTACTGGGAGGAAGGATCTTCAATAACGCTCCTTTGTGCAGCTAGGATTGAGCAGTCTAATACTGAAGGAGCTCTCCAATTCAGCAACAGAGACATTGGGAGACATTGTCAAACAGTGATGCTATTTTAGCCAGATTCCTTCTGTCTTCCACCACCTGCACAGTGTCGAGGGGGCATCTTACCACAGAGCTGGCCTTCCTGATGAGCTTATCTAATGGCTTCCTCTCAGTTGTAGATAAGCTGCTGCTCCAACATACAGTCCCATAGAAGATGGCTGATGCCATGGGAGTAAATAAAATTTGGTTTATTCAGCAAAAACCATACATGCTACACTTTTTGAATAATTATTTGTAAGGCATTTGGAAACCATGCTTCATTTTCCTTTCTCTTCAAATTCCTGCTTCACTTGTGTTGGTCTAACGAATCCAATCCCAACAAAATAATTTGAGGTTTACTTATGCAATGTGATAAAATGTGAAGAATGTCAATGGATGTAAAAATCTTTGCAGGGTAAACAGTATATTCTCATGTGATGCTAATCATGACAAAAAAGTTTCTAATTTTGCTCCAAAACTACATATTTAAAAAAATCTATTGCTGTATAATTAGCTCTCTCAGTATAGTACTGGAAATAGACAACACTGTGTATACATGTATACTGCATACAAGATGTGTTGTAGTAAATCAAATGTTGAAGTGACATATTTTAACTTTCCTTTGTCATAATACATTGTTACTGGAAGAAAGACAAAGATAGCCATAGTGTTGCAGTTGAATTAAAGACTTTCAGACTGTCAGGGATATCGATACTGCCAGACGGCAATGCACCAGGGGTGTGCTTGAAAATAAAATTCATGAAAGGGAGAATAGCAGAGAGAAGAGGTGTGAAAATTAAATGTCATTTCTTGACAGGAAAGTCTGAGAATTAATCTGGCAGTGAAGTGTGACAATGTTGTTTGGTGACAAGGCAGGAGAAGACAATTGTCAACACTTCTTCCCTCCCAACGACTGCTGGCACCCAAGAAGTGGGCGCAAAGCTAAGAGATGTGGCAGAGCAGGAGACAGAGGAGAGAGGGGGAGAGGGGTGAGTGTCTGAAGAATTGTGCGGTTGAGTGTGTGTAGACGTGAATATTAAGGTAAGAGCTGGTGAGTGTCTTTGAAAGATAAATATAAGAAGGTGGTATGATAATATTTGCTGTGGATTGTGTGTGAAGCTTGCTGTGTTTCCAGGTATTTCCTTTATACAGTTTAAAAACATGTCTGTCTGGTGGCATCAAGAATCCAAAATCTGTAATAGAACATTCTTGAACATATTTTGAGGCCTTTAAACAGTTAGACACATGATTCTTACGCTGTCTGGAAAAGTGGAAGAGTTTGATAATGAACATTTTTCAAGTCTGGATGAGTTTGGAAAAAGAAAACAGGACAAAGAAAAATAATCATAAGTTCTTATACTATCTGTCCAAATCATCATCTATCTCTCTATCCATGTATGCCTGTAGCAGTGCTAGTGTTGGCTGTGTGAATGTAACTTACCTGTTGGCTGCTGCCTCAAACCTGAGTCATTACCTCATCAGCTCACCTGCTTAAAATGCTTAGAAATGAAGGAAAGCAGGATGATGAAGGAAAGCAATTACCCTGGGTCCGTATTCTCAAAGATTCTCAGTCCTCTCAGAGAGCTCCCAGCTTAGCCTAAAAACTCCTGCCAAGTAGTCCTACCTTAAGAGTGATTCAGTCAGCAGCTGAGAGTGATTCTGAGCCAGGCCAGGAGTTGACAGAAATTCCCATCTTAGTGATTGGTTCTTCTTCTACTTCTTGTTTAACTCAAAGGAACATTACTACCACCAACTGGTAAGAAGTGTGGACCAAATATCTCCCAACCCCCCCATATTCTAACATACAAATTACACTGTCTTAGACCATATTCTGTGTTTTTTGTGTTGAAGCAGAGATGCAGGACACCGGCTCTCGAGGCCTGGACTTGAACATCCCTGCATTAGAACATGTCACTTGGGCCAGCCTACTATTGACACACAATATTCTTACCCATTTACGAGTTCACCGCACTCCCCTCTCTGTTATTTCACAATTAACCTTTTAAACTTGCTTCTGTGTTTGAGTGATTCTTCATGTGGGTTAAAAAAAGCTCCAGTCAACCCTAACAATGCCTGTATGTATAACTTTGACCCTGTGTGGATTAGAGAAGACACTAAATTCAAAGTTAAGCATCAGATTCTTGTTTTTAAAATTAGTTGAAGTTGTTTGTGACCATTTCATACTTCAAACATCATAAAAAGCTAAATGTTAAAACAATTATCCCCCATGGTAGCTCTACATGTTAACTTTTTACTAACACTTTACATGTCAGTTTTGAAGGCAACAGTAAATGATTTCCCTAAGACATTTGAAAAAACACATCATTAAGTGTTTTTTTTTTTTTTTTAAAGCCGAAGTTTTGGGAATGCAGCCAATATTAGGTATCTGAATAGTGATGAGATGGTTATGATTATCACCACAGCAATTGAAGCATTTGAGTGTTTAAAAAAAAAAAAAAAAAAATGTACATACAGGACAGCATGTTATCATGCATTGACCACACTTCAGGTTTTCTCTTGACTCTTAATACAGATTGAAGGATAGTGCTGTTGATGACCCTATTCATAGATATTACTTGGTAAACAATGAAATATCATAAAAGAATATTTCATTGTACATTAAAATGGAAATAAAAGAAAAAACTGCCAGCATTTAAATTACATTTACATTAAACTCTCTGGAGTCAGATGAGGACTCTACAACAATATTTGATATTTCTGAGCCTGTTTCAAGTATTCTTGCGACCCTCTTACTTGCTGGTCATAGCAAAATATTTGCATACAAAGTAACAGAACAACAGTTGTTGTGATCTTATCTTTGACAAGAAACATGTAGGATTATTTTCCATCATTTCAGCTCAAGGCACTTTAATTTTTTTTTAGATTTTTCTATTTATTCATACATCTATTTTCCATATCTGTGTTTTCCCCTTTTCTGGGTTGTGGAGGACTGGAATCCTGTCTCAGCAGTCAAATGTTGAGAGGCTGGGCACACCCTGGATAGGGAGCTGGTTCATCACCAGGCCGACTCAGAGACACACAAGACAAAGAGAAAAACGTGTACACACACACACACACACACACACACACACACACACACACACACACACACACACACACACACACACACACACAGGTAGAATTTAGAGTCACCAAAAAAGGTAGACAAGTCCTTATCTTTTCAGCCATACGTCTAACATGGTATATTGATGAGCATACCCTGCTTATTAAAATAATGCAAATGTGAAACCTTGAGACAGATGTCGGCACATCTGATGCGTGTCATGATCATGTAGTGAGTCTCTCGTTGATCAAAGTCCCCAGTAAGCAGCTAGTTTCCCCATAATGGCCTTATTCGATTACAATGTGTAAAGTACTCCATTAGTCTCTCTGTTCATGAATCATTAAGTGCTGGCTATGATCAGCCAGCTTCATGATGAACTGCAGATTGAGGAAATGGAAACTGCTGTAGCTGCTTGAGGTCATAGGTGGATATAATATTCTCAAAGGCTAAATGAACAATTGCATATTAAGGTAGTCTTTAAAATGAAGAATAAGAAACTCTTTAACTGTACAGAAAATTCATATCAAAACAAAGCAATTTAAGCCAGTTTATTGCATCATAGATGAAGAAAATCTCCTGAGACAAAGATGAACCCTGAAAAACAAATTAAGTTTGTCAAACCTCTCTATTTACTTTAGTGTCATGCCTTTGCAGTGTTCCTCCATTCATGCAGAGCAAACACAGCGCAGTTACAAGTTGCATATTTGTTCAATAAAAATCAAAAATTGCCTCAAGACAACATGACAGATAATATTTCTCAGTTATGTGCACATTTATTTTCTTCCTTACCCCCACCCCCTCCCCTACAGCGTGACTCGCAAGCCTGTATCCATCTCTGCTCTGCTAATGAGAGGGCCAAAAAGATCCAAGAATAAAGAGGACCAGAGTCACGAACTGGCTCAGATGATAAAATCAGAGTTTAAAAAAGGTGACACAAAAGACAGAGAGGAGGTGAATAAGTTGAAAAGAGGGTGAAAAGAAGGTGGTAAGTTGAGAGTTACAAAAGAATAGGCAGTGGCTGCTACCCATACCCGATGCACAGTGCTTAGGAGACTGAAATTGATGAGTTCATCTTCATCTCATTATTGTCATGATGGATCAGATTGCTGACTTCCCTCAAAGGCGGCTTAATGACTCGTTGACACAAATCTGAATGACTGGCTTCACCGGTGGCATCCATTAGTGCCCCACACAAAGCTCTGAGATGTGCTTAAACAGAACTGATAATTACAAAGAGCTTTCATCACTGTAATGAATGAGTACAATAAAGGGACAATTCATGTAGCATTCAGTGCATTCTGTCCTGCCACTGAGGATTGCCTGGGCTGTTATCAAGCCCAAAGATACTCTCTATCTCCCATATATCATTCCTTTGTTCCAGTGCAGCAGATTCAGCAGATACAGCGAGGAAAACAAATACTAAACAGATCAACATTTTCCTCACTATAAATATTTCCAATGAGGCTGTTGACTTGAAATGCATGATGCTGGCAACAACCCAAGTAATCACATATGCAAAAAGAATCAAAACATAATCCATACATTGTTTTGTAACAAAGTGAAATGACTCAGGATATGCATTGAACACGTCAACAAAATAAAGAACATAAAAGCACAGCAAGCCAGAAAAAAATAGCTGAAATCTGGCATTATCTTGAAAGCAATCCTGTTCCCTTTAAGTGCAAATTAATATAAGCCGTTTTATCTATGAAAAGTTTTCCTCTTACAGGGGTATCACACACGTGATATAAGAGCAAAGAGATCTCTAAAAATTTGTACAATTTTGATGCTGCAAAACATATATTCATAGGAATGATTCCAGATGTATGTCTAAACTTATAAATTTTACAGTAATGAGCTGTTGGAGTCATATTGTCAAAAAGTGCAAAGAATGTACTTTCAGCATGAAACATCCACAATTAGCTGCTTCTTGCAAGATTTCTGACAGGTTTTAAGAGAATAAGAAAGGTTGTCCAAAAATCACAGACCACTAGCAGGGAGGTTCAGGAAGATCTAGAATTAGCAGGTACAGTTTTCAATGAAAAGAATGAGTAATGGATACAACCACAATGACCTACATGCACACTTACTGTGCAAGACTCCACTGGTGAAGAAAAAAATAGCATGTTGCTGCAAAACAAATCAATAAAATACTCGGGGGAATATAGTCTTGTCAGACCGGACTAAAACTGAACTCTTTGGATATCATTGCAAACACTGTTTCAAGAAGGAACACATATCACTCCAAAAACAATCCATCAACAGTAAAGTTAAGAGGTGGGAAAATCCTACCGGGGCTGTCTTTCAGCAACTGGAACTGGCAGACTTCATGTATGTGAAGAATAAAGAAATGCACTGGGACTTTTTTGATAAGAATCTGAAGAATAAAACAATGTGGATTTTTGACAGCAAGACAATGATTCCAAACACAGTCGAGGAAACCCTCAACTGGTTTCAGAGAAAGAAATAACGCTGCAAGAATGGTACAGTCACTCAACCAATCACACAGGTATCAAACTCGAGTCCTCCAGCACCAGTGTCCTGCACCTTTCCTGCTGCTTCAGCACACCTGAATCAAATGATCAGGTAATTAGCAAGAGGTAATTTTGTCATTTGATTCAAGTGTCTTGGACCAGGAACACATCTAAAAGTTGCAGGGCACCAAGACTTGAGGTCTGGAGTTTGACACTTTAAAGAATGAACTGAAGATTAGAGTGCAAAGAAGAGGCAGCCAGAACCTTCAAAATTTGAATTTAGTTTTCAGAATAACGAGTCAAAATCACACCTGAATTATGGATGTCACTAGTTTCCCAGTACAGTAGATGTCTTGACATTTTTATGTCCAAATAGGTCTTTTCTTAGTTCAGTTTTTAAACAGTTTCATTAAGTCTGCATAATATGTATTGCCTGTGTTATTTATGACCAGTTTGTGTATGTGTGGATTATTTGAGTTGTTAACAATAACTGGTGTGAATTTAATTTCAGTAGCCCCTTTTGAAATGTTGATCCTTTGCAACTACGTCTCTTAATCATGCGAGGCACCATGATGGATGTAAGAAGTGAGGGATGGCAGTATTAAATGGAGCGACTGAGATTGTTTTTCCAAGTAGTTTTTGCCATGTTGTGTAGCCATGGTTTCTACTTGTTTATGTCAAGTCAGTTTGTCTGTGAAAGTATCATACCTATTTGGGGCTCACAGTCGTATTTACAAAAGTTAGAAATATCTAGCTGAGAAACTGACCCATAGATTCTCCCTCCTGACGTGTATTTGATCAAATCATGACTTTGTCTGAATTCACACCATGTAATTTATACCACTATATCATAAACGGCATTTCCCCTTACACCAGAGCAGACTTAAAAGCACACGGGGGTGTAGATGCTAACTAGTTTTTTTTCCGTATATGCAAAGCTACAGAATGGTGAGGCATTTTCTCCATGGTTACTAATGATTAGACACATACCTTCTCCATAATGCAATATTTAATTGCATCTTACTAAACTTACTTATTTTATAAAGTATATGAACATTAATTTTCTTACCTTGTAAAAAGTAATCGCTGCTAATCCGCGAATACATCAAGGGCTGCCAGTTCTAAGGATTGATGGACAGGTGCTAGACAGCACTGTCATCTTTCCTCATTGAAAGTTAAACAATAAAAATGGTCATAGGCTGCTGCATGGTCGGTTGGACAAAGAGAGATGCAAAGCAAACGTCATTTTAAAGTGAAATCAACTTTTCAAAAGCAATTTTAAGCGACCAACTCTTTTTTGACAACCTGTGCAGGAGCGTATAGGTTGTTTTGACGTCCGTCGTGGCAGAGTAGGCCGCTTTCTGAAGAGCATGACGTCGCATACAAAGGGTCAATATTTACTAAGAAAAAGGCCAGCACTTTCAAAACCTGCTTCCTTCATTATTGTACAGTACAATAACCATCTCAAACACAATAAAAAGACAGGTAAGCAACAAATAGAATAAAGGGACTTCACTATTCATTCTTGTGTCTTTGAGCTATTTTTACATCCATGTCTCATGTAATGGCTGTAATAACAAGGTGACAATATTGCAATAATGACTTTGCCTTCTCTTTGGTCCATGAAGCTGATTTCCTCTCTTCCTCTGCCAGTCAACCCCCCTTCTGGTGTCTGTTGTTTCTTGCCTTTGTTAATGCCCTGGCTCTAATGGCCATGGCGTCTGCTCCAGCAGGGCTTAAAAACGCTTGTCTGCCTCCTCCATCCTCTTACTTATTTAATAATGAGACCACACAAGGCAATGTCTCTATTCATAATGGGACGGCAGCAGAGCCATCTTGGTTGGCATTACAGATCTTGAAGGACTGAGGAAATACAGCAGGAGAAATCTAATTGAGAGGTAAATTAGACCTCTGCTACTGATTGACTCAAGAATCAGCTGAACTTAAGTCCCCCTGTCAGTGTGAGATCATCAGCTCTGTGATTCTGTTAAAGCTCGCTGCCTCTCGTGCCTTCACACACCACACGTTGCTAAATATGGAGATCTGAAGGTGCTGCTGTGTTTGTGCCAGTGCTGCTTCGACGTCCTGATGGTTGTCTGGGGCTATGACAAGCTCGCTTCATTGTTTATTCCTGTCTGTTTGTGCTGGAGAGTTCAGGATCCCATGCCACCTTGTCTCATCTCATCTAAAAGAAAACAACAAATCATTTCTCCCAGTTTGAAATGGCAGAGTGGTGGAGGTGCGAAATATTTGTTCAAAGCATGATTTCACTATGTTTGACCAGCATCAAGTCACTCTTCCAAACCCTTTTATTTTGGTATACACATAAATATACCACCATCACATTGCTATATTACATCCATTTACACTTTAATTAGCAACACTATTTTCTTCAGAGCTCTTGGATTTATTCACATTTATTATTTGAAGGAAAGCCTGCAAATTATACAGAGATAATGTGAAAGAATTGAGTTTTTTTTTCAGGGTGTGATGGCAGATCTGCACAGTACAGGTACATATCTCAGTGTACTGAAGCTCTAAAACTTTCTAGTACTTTTCTTGCCTTAATGTAAGAGGATGGTAGTTTTATTGACATACATGAGACATATAGTCATACTCAGTATTTTCTGCTCCTTTAACCATATTTTTTTTTGTAAAGGTGTAACACGCCAATGGCTAAAACATAAAAACAGAACCATGAGGACACAGGCTGGGGAGTGCAGGGAGTTGAGACAACGAGGGTAGGCACTAGGTAAATAAGGGGACACAGAAAACTATCACTAACCAAACATAGTAAACACTAGTTGAAAGCAAACCAAAGAATACAAAAATGTAAAAATATACAAAATACTAAAGCACATAACCAAAAGCACAAGGCTTCTTAAAACCCCTCAATTTACACCGAATATATGTTTTAAGTGGCAAAAACCTTTGGTTGTGTTGATATTTAAGTTATTCTTTATTCTTTTTAAGTTCTGCGTTCTAAATACTTATAGTATTAGATGACTTGGATGGACTTTAACTGAGCTTTATGTCCAACCCTGATATAATTAAGGACCAAAGAAGCTAAAGGTCAGGAAGAGTAGTGGGGAAGGTATGATAATGGAAAAGAATGTGAGTAGAGAGGAAAATCAGGGTCAATCACAATCAATATCATTTCAATATTCAACAATCATATCACAATGTCATGTTTTTCTAATATTGTGCATTACTGGTTGTGGTCTTGAATAAACAGAAATGTAAACACTTAAACTGCTGTACTAAAATCAGCTCACTACCATTTTGGAAAGAAAACTGCCATTAATTTGGGTCAAGGTTAACAAGCTGAATGGCAGTACAAGGCAAAAGTTAAAAAGGTTAAACATCATGCTTAGATACTTTTTTTGAAGTACATGTAAAAATGATAAAATTTTTAGTCTTATTTATTGAATTTTGGGATTATTACACGCAGTCCAAAATTTTTACCCTTACAGGTTGCAGTGTGTCACGATTCCAGCTGATGATGCGGGGAGGAGACTGGTAAAGCAGAAAAAAGGGGACACTTTGCAAGCAGGTGGTTGCACGAGCTTACCAAAAAGCCAAGGAAGGCCAGCAACTGTCTAAGGGGATTTAACCATGTTATAGCTTTGATGCATTTTAAATTGACCTCAAGCATACTTTGGAGACAAGGAGAGAGGGCAGAAACACACAAAGTAGATGATCAATTACTATTCTATAATTGGACAGGGCTTTAATGAGGCTGGCGGATGCAGTCTTGTGCACCTTTGTCAGCTGGAGTCACTGACGTGGGTGGCCCAATCAAAGCATGTCTTCATTAGCATATCTTCTCACATGCAACACTAGCCTCTAGAGTGAGCTGCTCTTAAAACACAAGAGTTTCTTCTAGGGTCCAATTTCCAGTGATGAGTGACCTCTGCTCACTTCTGCATAGAATAATAAGTCTCCGCTGACATGGGAAATATAGTATTTTTAAAGCTAAGAAATCGGAAAAGAAAAGGGAATTGATTAGACAAGCTTGTTGCAAAGATCACTTATGAATAAATTAGAGAATAATAAGAAATACCTCAACAAGATAAACCTCCAATTTCTTTTCAAGATTTTATGTGGAAGGAATGAAAGTTATAGGTTGAAGGTAGCAGCACATAGTTTCCTTCTTGTACACATGGTTTAACTAAACCTGATTCAGTAGCTCACTGTAATGTTTGCACACTCCTCATTCCTCCACGATATCAAACAGCTGCCAATAAATTTGCACCATGTGTGGTGTTGGTATTTTGGATTACTTTCTCATATATTTTGTTGTCACATAATAGAGTATTCATTTGATTATTTAAATTTGCAACATTGCTTTATCTTTCTGTATGTGATGTAGGCAGGGGGTGGACTTGCACAGCTGTTTTTCTTTCCTGTTAGATCTGTTTGTGTGTTTAGGGAGGGGAACAAGCAGATGATGGGAATGCATCATCTCGGGATTATCGCCACAATGTTTTGCTTGTAGTTTTTTGACTTTTCTGTACTCTTGTCTGCATGTAAATTAATACTCCAAGCAAATATGTAAGTATGTTGTATTGCAACTCAAGATATATATTGTATCTGCAGTTAAAAACATATTTCTTCTGCTTCTTTTTGACACTTAGTAGCAGATTGACTGAAAGCTTTAATTAAATGCTAATTAATGTAAATGAGCCAAAGAAAATATCCTTACAGCATTCGATCCTTCTAAAAACATGAACACTTGGTTCAGTGTGGCATCTACGGAGCTAAATGTGCAGATGCCCTTGCCTAGTCTGCTCACTTTATGACTTGATATTCATACACATAATTAAATGCCACCGTCTGCAAAGCCAAATAATGGCAAAGTACATTGCAATTAATGCAAAGCCTACTTGAGGTTCTGCTACTGTATCTTGCAATATTTCCCAATATGGATGCACCAGCCAGCAATAATAATAAACCAACTTGGGAGATAAAAACATGAATTAGTTTCATGTTAGATTCACTGTAATTTTTTTTCCTCCCAGTGCACACAGCAAGTATGCATGTGGCACCATATAATTAGGAGAGCTTTGGGGTTCAGACAAAAAGTCAAAGATGCAAAAAAAAAAATCAAAGAGCCAAACCTCCTATTATTGGATTACAGATTTCCAAGTGATGAAAACTGCTATAATATAGGACTGGCTTGGTTTAAAATGATACTGCCCATTTGTGGAGTTTGAAACACTGAACACTGGAGGAAACACATTTGAAAAGGAAAGAGACAGTAAAATAGTTGAAATAGTTAAATATTGTGCTGATATTTTCTTTCAAAATTTGATTTGTGGAACATTTTACATCTGTGGTTATTTAGGAGATTTTCAAGTATGAAGTCAAGTTTATGAGGTGAAAGTCAAGTCCCTCAAAGAAACTGGCATACAGGTTAATCTAAAATGCAAAAATTTATTTGATTTATTACATTATATTATTTATTAAATCTAATAGTTATTAGAGTAGAATATTTCAAGCCTTCATTTCTTAATGTTGATGATCATGACTGCCAGGATGTGCTAACAGCTCAATTTCCAGGCAGCACAGAGAATACTCGGCAGTAACATGTATTGGATGATGCCAAGCGCTGCTAATCCACCTTATTTATTTTTGCCGCTTCTCTTTGAATGTTTGAATGGCCAGAAAGCCATGCAGAGAGACGTTGAAGTTGGGGATATGATCCTTGCCCAATGTGATAAAAGGAAGAGATGATTTGAGCTTCCTCCTTCTATCTCTGCTCTGTGGTTCTGCTCTGCATCCATGAAACCTCCCTTTCAGCTCCTCTGGGATTTGGGGTTGTAGTTCAGGCATTATTTGAGCTTTTGGGATGCTAATCACTTGCTCTCGGTTTTAAAAAAAAACAACAAAAAACATGTTGTTGCCACAGTTTTGTATCATAACAACTGTCTGAATGGGGAAAAAAAAAAAAATAAATAAGAGCAAAAAACTCTACAGCTGCAAAGCATTCAAAACCAGAGGGAATAATGGTCCAAAAAAGCAATGTCTCAACCAAAGAAATTATGAACATCTACAAATAGAACAAATAAGAACTAAAGTGACAGAGCTATTCCAGCTTGCTACCACCATGAGCAGGACAACTAAAGAATAATCGATTCAAGAATTTAGGGGAGCTTCAGAAGAGGTGCGCTGAGGCTGCAGTAAGCTCATCAAGAGTCACTATGAAGTCGCTGGAGTCGCTGTTAGGTTGCAAATATAAAAGACTTCATACTCAACTGAGAGCACTTTTTATAATCCTAAAGTAAATAAATTTTACAAAATACAACAATTTTGACAGTTACCAATATCAGCCTTTAGCATATTTTTGGATGGTAAATTAAATGTTGAATGATTAAAAAAATCATGAATAAATATTAAGATTGACAGACAATTATCAAATGTTCATGAGATAATTTAGGCTAGGGAAAACTGCACAGGTGTTGGGGATTTAATAAGAAAAAGTTTATTTTAGTATTAGAGACTTGAGGATTGACTTGAACTTAGAAAAAACAACTTGTGAACATCTCTGCTGCCAAGTCACTCTATAACACAGCACTGCCACAGATTGAGTTTAAATCATTATCCTTAAGCATATTTAAATCAATAGCTTATAAGTTCGTTTTCTTTAAAACTGTTTAACTTTAAAAAATAGGGTATAATATTTATGCCACAAGACATTTATAGCTGCAGTATGTAACTTTTATGAAAAGTATGTTTTGTACATATTTGTTAAAATTATCATTATGTCATTACAGTATAAGACAGATGATCTGCAAAAAAAATCAAGCTCCACTGCCTTCTCCCAGTGGTTCTAGTACTTACTGCGGAAATACACCACTCAGTCAGAAACAACCTATCAGAGCCAGGAGGAGGGTCTCAGTGCTCTCAATCACCCTCATGTATGCACTGCTCACACACTCCCCTTTGCTCTCTGCTACGTTACAGCTGGATCATAACAACATAGTCAGCCATGAATGCTAATGCTAGTTAGCATGGCCACCGATGACAGTTTTCCTGGAACTGTAAATTGTTTCTCTGCCATTAGCACATTTAGCAGCAGATATATGAGGGTGACTGACAGCACTAATACCCTCTTCCTGGCTCTGATTGGTTGTTTTAGGTCGGGAGCAGTGCATTTCTTTAGACGGCAATAGTGGGTCAGGGAGGAGGTGGAGGAGCTCAATCTGTATACAGATTATATGTCTCATACCAAACTGTCACAACATGGTGACAGTTTTAACAAATTTGCAAAAAACATATCTTTATAAAAGTTACATTCTGCAGCTTTAAATATGCATTTAAGTTCTAAAAAGACCAGTAGGAATAACAAAATAGTTAAAATTCTTAATGAATCAATTAGGAAGTGCTTTTACTTTGAAGAACCAAATATGTCTTTGTGATTATATTAGCTTAACAGCTTGAGAATAAGATGGTGGAAGTAAGGTAAGTTTTTGTTTTGATAACCCAAAGAAAATGGAAATGCAGTTCAGCTTGAAAACCATCCAAAAGGTCATTATTGTGATGCTTCAGCCATCATAAGCAGGTTTTATGAACCATTAATCGCCCATGGTCTGCAAACATCCCCAACTAATAAATAAAATGCATTCTTTGACAGGAGCTGTGGTTTTTGTGGGCTTACTTACTGTAAGTGTCTGCTCCACTGTCGCAATAAAAACAGGTGAGCAGGGAGGCTACTTTAACTCCTGTTACTGGTGAGTACTATACTGTTGAGAAACATTACACAGAATTCATAGTGCTATGTGTAACGTTACCGTGGCAACAAGTTGTTTTCTAAAGACTGCATTAACTAAGAGTGTAACATTAATCATTTACTCAAATGATCTACAATTGTTTTCAACACAGACTACAGTTAAAGATTTTTGATAAGACTTGAGTTTGAGGCAAGTCTCAAGTCTTTGGAGGGTGAGTCTAAATCAAGTCTTAAAGGGGCAGTATTATGTGTTTTCCAGCCACATAGAATCAGTTTATAGTACAATCAAATAACTATGTTACCTTCAGTTGTTATAAAAATGCTGTATATATCAAATATGACTTAAGAGAAATTTGACTTTGTAATTTAACACCTTGAAATTGGGCCTCTGTCTCTTTAAGAACGTTGATGGAGCGGTGCACAACCAACACTGTTTATAGTGGGGATGGTGCTGTTGACTTCAACTCGGGACGTCATGGGTCGGTGTGGGGAATACTTCAAAGACCTCCCTAGTCCCACCAGCGCATTTTCCATTAAGGAAGCAGAGCCTGGTGACCTTGGGTCGGGCTCACCAATCTCTGGTGTTGAGGTCACCAAGGTGGTTAAAAAGCTCCTCTGTGGCAAGGCCCCTGGGATAGATAAGATTTGCCCGGAGTTCCTTAAGGCTCAGGATGTTGTGGAGTCGTGTTGGTTGACGTGACTCTGCAATATCGCATGGACATCTGGGGGAGTTCCACTGGATTGGTGATGGTCTCCCTATTCAAAAACGGGGACTGCAGAGCGTGTTCCAGCTTCAGGGGAATCACATTTTTAAGCCTCCCTGGTAAGGTCTATTCAGGGATTCTGGAGCAGAGGGTCCGTCGGATAGTCGAACCTCGGATTCAGGAAGAGCAGTGTAGTTTTTGTCCTGGCTATGGAATGCTAGACCAGCTCTACACCCTCAGCAGGGTTCTGGAGGGTGCATGGGAGTTCACCCAACCAGTCTACATGTGCTTTGTGTACTTGGAGAAGGCTTTCGACCGTGTCCCTCGGGGAGTCCTATTGGGGGAGTACTCCAGGAGTGTGGGGTACCAGGCCCTTTGATATGGGCTGTTAAGTACCTGTATGACCGGTGTCAGAGTTTGGTCCACATTGATGGCAGTAAGTCGAGCTCATTTCCAGTGATAGTTAGACTCCACCAAGGTTGCCCTTTGTCACTCATTTTGTTCATAACTTTTATGGACAGAATTTCTTGGCGCAGCCAAGGTGTTGAGGGGATCCGTTTTGGTGGCCTTATGATCGCGTCTCTGGTTTTTGCGGCTGATGTGGTCCTGTTGGCTTCATCAGATCGTGATCTACAACTTTCACTGGAGCAGTTCACAGTTCTCAATTTATTGGTCGATCTACAGTCCTACCCTCATCTATGGTCATGAGCTTTGGGTCATGACCGAAGGAATGAGATCACGGATACAAGTGTCTGGAATGAGTTTCCTCCACTGGGTGCCAGGGTTCTCCCTTAAAGATAGGCTGAGAAGCTCGGTCACCCCTTGACTCAGAGTAGAGCCGCTGCTTCTCCATGTCGAGGGGAGCCAGTTGAGGTGGCTCGGGCATCTAGTTAGGATGCCTCCCGGACGCCTCCTAGGTGAGGTGTTCTGGGCACGTCCAACTGGGAGAAGACCCAGAGGAAGACCCAGGACATGCTGGAGAGATTATGTTTCTCGACTGGCCTGGGAACACCTTGGGATTCCCCCAGAGGAGTTGGCCCAAGTGGCTGGGGAGAGGGAAATCTGGGGCTCCCTGCTTAGGCTGAGGCTGTTGCCCCCAGGACCCGACCCCAGACAAGTGGAAGAAAATGGATGGATGGATGGATGGATGGAGTGTGACTCAAGTCTTCATCTCTGATTTATATTGACAAAAAAATTACACAAAATTTGTTGCCCTGGATTTTATTTAGGAAGATAGAGGGCTTTGGACAAATGCACAACACACTTGTAAGATTTGTATTTATTAAAAAAAAAAAAAAAAAATTCTTGCACTACATTTGTCTATAACACTATTGGTCACATTCACAAACATAAAGCCAACTTGAGATTAACATCATTTACTTTGTCTGTATTTCCTGTTATCCTGTGATATCTGCTGCTGTTAGTTTATCAGTAGCTGATTTATGCGATTGCTAGAATCAGAATTAGAAAAAAAACTTTGCTTCAATAATGTGTTTCTATGGTGACCTCATTAATCTGTTAAGAATGCTTGCAGTCTTTACTGACATTTATGCTCAGTTAACATATGCCACACAAGCTGACAGTTTACACATGGGGAAAGCAAGTACAACAAATGTGGTGCATCTCACAGACACGAAGACTCTCAGTTAACTGCATGACTCAGCAAACACTCACTACAGACAGAGCACTCTGCATCAAAGCAACTTGAAACGACTGCTCTGTGTTTTTAACATCAAAGTCAACATCCTGTGTTTTGTCTGTGCAGCTGACGCCTCATTATGGTTAGATCACTTAATCTGTAATGTTGTCTCCAGGAAGCAGCCAAGATTTTATGTTTATGTAGCCTAAAACATAAAAATTGACATTTCAAACTTCATTGTCTCAAAAGTTAGAAGTCAGGGTGTGGCAGAAGCATATGGTTACATTAAAAGTCTATGTGTAATTAAATGCTGAAAGGATATTTGGGCCTTGTACAACTGCAGTTCTTTTGAAGTCAAACTATTACTTTTAAATTGCCCTGAATGCATAAGAAGATTTTGAATCACATCTATTTGGCAAAAAGTCCATTATTAACTCATGGGCTCTAACTGAGCTTGTCATTTTATTGTCTTAAATATTTAGTGAGAAATATAAATTCAATATAACTGGGATTTGTTTTTAACATTAATATTTAGTATATGGAATATGAGTCATAAATGTACATTGATAAAGTTTAGTTTAATCGAGTCACTTCTCCTGCAAACAGTAATTTTATTTTTTGATCACAAAGCATATCTAACACCAAATCTGACTCAAATTAAGGTCTGTGTTGCAACTGACTTGCTTCTTTCTGCCTATCTCTGGGTGGTGGTATTTTCTTTAAAGTCAAGCACCAAACAAAAAAAAGTCACCACCTGGATTTCACAAAACAGACAGGTAAGAGTCTTCCAGTGGATAATTACTGCATGGATGATTATGTTTCAGCTTTCAACAAGTTTCTCTGACTGTTGCAGCAAGTAGCTTCTTTTTTCTTAAAGAACCATAAGGGAAGACATGTCATATGGTTATTTAAAATATGTTTTGTTTCAGAAAGGTCAAATTTTAAGTATGCACCATGCAAAGAAAACACCAAAGGAGATTGCTAAAAATACTAAAATTGGGTTAAGAACTGTCCAATGCATTATTAAAAACTGGAAGAAAGGTGTAGAACAGAAATGTGGTCTTACAAAAATCTTGAATAATTATGATCGACATGTCACCTTTGGTGAACTTTTGGTTTGGTGAAATCAAATTATGAAAAAAAGCAGCAAAACACTCCACAATGTTTAATAGTGAGTGCATTTCCACACATACAACGTGAAAAAAGAGACTTACTTGGCAAGGAAGCATAAAGATCGGACTCTGGAGCAATGGAAGAAAGTCATGGTCTGATGAGTCCAGATTTACTCTGTTCCAGATTGATGACCACATCAAGGTAAAGAAGAGGATCGGATGAAGTGATGCACCTATTATGCCTAGTGCCTACTGTACAAGCATGTGGGGGCAGAGCTATGATCTGGGGTTGCTGCGGTTGATCAGGTATTGGTTCAGCAACATTATGAGCCCAAAGAATGAGGTCAGCTGACTACATGAATATAGTCAATGACCAAATTATTCCATCAGTGAATTTCTTTTTTCCTGATGGCACATTCCAAAACAACAATGTCTCTGCATCAAATTGTGCAAGAGTGGTTCGAGAAGCATTAGACGTCATTTTCACACATGGATTTGCCACCACAGAGGCCATACCTTAACTCCATTAAGGTCTTGGAGAAGAATTTGCATAGTAGTCTGACTCTTCCATTGCAGAAGCTTATTGAAATGATGCCAGAGCAAATGCAGGGCATGATCAAAGGTAAAGGCTGTCAACAAATGATCAGCGTTTTTTTTTTTTTTTTTTTTTTTTTTTTTTTTTTTTTTTTTTTTTTTTTTTTTTGGAACGGACAGTGTATGTGACAGTATACAAAAGCTACTGTCATTTTTTTTGGGTGAGCTAAATATGAATGTTTCCAAACATCAATAAGTAAGGTGTAATAATGCTTAGACTATACTGAAAAATCAAGAACTCAGTATTTAAGATTCAAGGTATTAAAAAATGTATTTTTTTTTTCATTATGGAAATGCGATTGAAGAGGTGATTTTAATGCTTCATTGGTGTCATAAGGTGTTTTCATCATTTTTCTCCTTATACCTCATCAGCATCTACTGGCATCCCATGTTTACCACTCTCTGCTTTTGACTCTCCTAAATCTATCATATCCCAGTTCCCTTGTCTTTGCTCTCAAACGATATTCACCATCTTAATGGCTCACAACTTCTTGATAACACCTTGACTCAGTCCCCATGTCCTTAAGCATTTTGGCTGATGCATTCCCTACAAAACTTCTGCAACTAAATCTAGAAAGCAGACCTTGGTTTTCCTGTCTGCACCAGGTGCCAGCTTGACGTACTTCAGGCTTTTGCATTAACTTGCCTCCTCTGCTGAATCCTCCTGGGGCAATGTGGGCTTTGTGATGTAAGCTGCATCATGTTAAGAGGACAGAGAACCATTTCTAGGCTGGGATAAGTCATGGCAATCTTTGCTGGAAAGCTTGAGTGTCTGATTGATGTCTATTAGCTTCGAACCATGTGCCTCTGACAGCTTGCGAAGGACTGATTTATGGCAGCTGAGCATTTGCTCCATGACCTTCATAAAAGTATTCCTTGGCAGATAAAGAACTGGGTGGTTTATGAGGTAGGGCATTGATGTAAGCTGAATTAGTCCCCAATATTGTAGAAATGATGAAGTTGAACAGAAGGGCACTTTTTAAAACATTGAATTAAATTTTAGAAGTGGAGAGAAGTTTCTATGTGGCTCTCAACAGAAGGTTAATTTGTCCCCTATGACTCTTTTCAAGATAATTTCATTCTTTCAGCCTCCTCCCCTTTGGTTCAGTAACTTGGCCTTTCCTGAGATTCCTCTTGTCAGAGCACTTCTTTAGCAACCGATGCACTTTCATTGGATAGAGTTATAATCTGCTCTCATTGCACCACTGTTGTCAGTTCTTCCATCACTGGAACCTTTGACTTTGCTTTAGTTGCTGCAGAGCTGAAAGTAATTTTTACATCCTTAAGTTTCTGTTGGGAGATTGTATATTTGCCTTAAGGTCCTAATGTTTCCAAAATCATATGGAACTGACAGATTTTTACCTGTTATTGTTTTTGTTCTGTCTTTTTCTTTATGGCTGCAGAGCCTAGTTGACATTGCCTCATCAGTGACTAGCTGGTAGAGTCCTCATTAGGCCACAGTGAGACCAAGCTAACATAGTTCCTAATTTTAGCTTTAATGCCAGAGTAATTAATTCTTGGGCAGATTTTAAATTAAATTGTCCTTTTTACTTTGCAATGGATCAGCAACCCATCCATGGCATAACAGTCCTCTCACATACTGACTGCTAGAGAGCGTCAAAAACATTAGAAAATGTGTGTCTATGAATGGTTCTTTTTTGCAGAAGATTAACTGATTGTGACTCTTTAAAAACAGGTTCTTTGTATTTATCTTTGGGCATATACAGCTGTCAGGGTATGACTGTCGAATCCCTGCTGTACCTCATTAGTCTTTCCACTTTGATATTAAAGACTCAGAAATACAACAAGTTTGTTCCTGTCTCATTTGGTGTTTTGCTACTACAGTAGCTATTTTTGTCTTTTTTTAATGTTTTTTATTTGTCCGGCAAAAACAGAACATTGGTTCCAGAAAAAAATACTTATCTTCTGCCTTCTCCTAATGCTCTCAGTACTAACTGCAGAAATACACCACTCAGTCAGAGACAACCAATCAGACACAGGAAGAGGGTTTTAGTGCTGTCAATCATCCTCATGTAGCGCGGCTCACACACTCCCCCTTGCTCTCTACTATGTGAGAACTGGATCATAACATAGCCTGACACTAATGCTAAGGCTAGTTAGCATGGTCATAGATGATGGCAGATAAACAGTTTTCCTGGAACAGTAAGTTGTTTCTCTGCCATTAGCACATTTAGCGGCACGTAGACCAGGGTGATTGACAGTACTAATAACTTCTTCCTGGCTCTGATTGGTTGGTTTTTGGTCAGGAGCGGTGCATTTCTTCAGACAGCAATAGTAGTTTGGGGAAGACGTGGAGGAGATCAATCTTTCCACAGATTATCTGCCTCATTCTATACTGTCACAACATGGTGACAGTTTTAACAAATATACAAAAACGCATAATTTTGTAAAAGCTACATACTGAAGCTTTAAGGAACATGGTCAGGTCTTTCTACCACAGAGAAGCTTTGGATGGGTGTGCAGATTTCTATGCTTACAAGATTCTTCTCCTTTTTTCAACTTGCTTTTTCAAGTTGAAAAAGCAAGCACATTTTTATATCGTGTTATTACGATACATCAAACACTGGGTTGGATGTCTCTACTAAAAACTACAGATAGGGCCTGGAATATCATAGTCCAGAAGTTGTAAGATTTACTACAAGACCAGAACATGTGAGTTAGAGTGGCCTTAGCCATCTAACAACATACGTAAATTTCAATGACTGTAGAATGGATCCTTGAGAGTCTGGCTCTGCTATAGAGGACTCAATGAAGAACCTTGAACTGAATTAGTCCAAGATGAGCACATGAGGTTGACCAAAGACAAAAGGCTATTTTGTCTTCGGTATTTGCGTTTAATTACTTTTCTTTACTCTTTCCAAGGCAGTTTAGTGTAATGTATATTGCTAACATGACTAACTATGCAAGGTTATTTTGCATTGGAGTAAAATAATGGTTTGATTTGTCAATGAATGTAAAGCATAATTAACTGACTGTCAGGAGTAATTTAAATAATCTCACAATATTCTGAAAAGACAGATAAAAAATTTTTATAAAAAAAAAAATTAGGTCAAACAGACTGAAGAAAATGGCAGAAGACCTAAAAGATACTTTCTTAAGTAGAAGTATAGGGATAGCTAAAGGACTGTGTAAAACTTGATATTCTGAAAATATGTGGCATCACTGATTAGGGTATTTAGATTTATTACTTTCAGATGCAACTTTCTTCAGTTTTACATTTTGTTGCTCTAATACTGTTCTTTTAAATCTTAGTACTTTCTTGTTATTAATGCAAATAATACCAGAAAAAGACATTTCTTTTTAATTTTTCATTTGTTTGGTCTGAAAATGTTAAAATATTACTTTCAGAAATAGCTGTACATCAGTGACCATGAGAGATAAAAAGCAAAGAACACATAGATAGATGTGGCATGGGACATATATCTTTAAATGATGCATGAGGATGCTCAAGCAATTGGTCGCCAGTGTCACTGACAATCTGTGTTGCCCTTACATAAAACTAAACCTCTTTGCTTCTGTCAGCAACTAATGGGGAAAGACAAAGTAGTCTGAAATGTTTGACAGGGGGTTTAAGTGCAAAGAATGCAGAATAAAGAAAGAAACACCCTGAACAAATGCAAATCTCTCTCTTGGTTAGCCCAAGTAGACGAATTCAAGCCATTTCAAATCTCAGACCAATCTACCGTTGCAAACAAGTGGTAATCCTTTATTTATTTATTTATTAATAAAATCAAATTGAGCAAACGAGACTTTTTGGTGGAGTCTTGTCTATTATAGCTGAATCTGAAACTGGGGAATTTCTTTTTAAACAAATTGAAGCTATGTCTCCATGCACCGGGACATTTTATGGTAGGTTTAGCAAGGAAATCTCAAAGGCTCATTAGATGTCCTCTGGCTGTTCTTGGTAGCAAGAGGGTATCTGCATTTCTTATCTGAAATGGCAGGCTCCACTCAGACAAGACAGGAGCTATTATGAAACTTATTCTTGCCAAACTTTAAAATACATTCTACCCAATGAAGGAGAAATATTTAATGTCCTTGCCAAACTGTAGGTCAGTGTTACCCATGATGATAGCTTCAGCCCTGAAGGGTTGTAACCCTGTCTCCATTTTAAATGATGGGCCACATCATTACCACATTTCCACACCGCTGAGGGAGAAAGGCAAAGGCAGGTGTGTACTGGGTGAGAAGCAAAGAGCTGCACCTCGAGTCTGCTTGGCGAAGCTGCCGGGTTCAGCTACCCACATATGAGATTCAAATGCAGGGACAGGTGTGCTGCGACAGGGCTGTGTCGGACCAGGTACATCTGTATCTCTTCCGGCGCAATGTGGAGGAAGCGGTGAGTGACAGCAGGTGGGGATGCAGCCCAATTAGAGCAGGGCTGTTGGAGGATGATGAATGGGGCTGGCTTAGAGAGCCTCGGAGAAACACATGCATAGGCAGGCTGGAGATGCCCACAGCTGTCTCACTGAATGAGTATAAACATGCTGAGGGGCTCCTCCATACTGAATAATGTGAGCAGCTTCTGCAGGTCGGTGTGTGCTCCTCTTTCTTTCCAGTTCTTTTTCACAGCCTCTGACAGTTATGATCTTACCCCCTTGATGACTGTTGCCTTGAACCAAATTTAGAGAATCATGCAGTGTGCTGCTCACTTCCCATCTAGATTCATATATAGGTTAAAATATATGTTGCATTCAAAAGGCAGCTTTTCAAATGTCATGGTTATCACTGTGTGGAGAGAAGCCTTTTGAGTGAAGTGCGAGCACAGTCCCATCATCTGTTGCTAGGCAAAATTATCAGGCTCCTATTCTTTTAAGCTGTCAAAATGCTCTGAAAAATGGATGTTTTCAGTTCAGAAAAGGTTTTACTTATAACTGGCATATTTCACTTTCAAAGTATATATGCTAAAGTTATATATTTAATATATTCCATACCCATGTACAGTTTTTTCTCTCACTTAAATATTTTAGATAATCAAAGAGTAGTATTGAACAAGGATAACTGGATTAAATACAAAGTTAAGTTTTCAAATGATGATTTAATTCATCAAAGGAGAAAGCTACCAGAACCAACCTGCTTCTATGCGGAAAAAGTAACTGCTTCCTAAACATAACTGTTTGTGCTCTTGGCAGCAACAGCCATCAGTAGTTTTTGGCTACCAGTGTTTTTCATCACTTCTATGAGGAACTTAGGCCCATTTGTCTTCCTAGAAGGGTTTTAATTCAGCCACACTGGAGGGTTTTCTAGGATGAGCGGCCTCTCTGAGGTCATCCTACAGCATTTCATTTGGATTTCAGTCAAAACTGTGACTAGACCACTTAAAAAAGTTTAATTTGCCTCCCATCAGTCAATGGCATATTTTTGCAAATGTCTTGAAGATCGTTGTGATGCTTTTCAGTAAATGTGAGAGGAACCTACTGTGTTATTTTTGGTCAATAGGGGTTTTGCCTTGAAACTCTCCCATGGATACCATCTTTGTCCCGTCTCTTGGTTGAATCACGAACTCTGTTGTTCTGGTTTCTTTTGTGACCTCCAGTCATTGTTCTCAAACTTCTTAAGATCAGAGCATGTTTTTTCTGCTTTTTGCAATCTTTTAGCTTGCTTCATGCTGTCACACAATTTCTTAAATAATTTCTTCTTTCTATTTGTCTGGCAGCCCTGGGTGCGACTTGTGAAATTGAACTCAGCTTTTCAAGAAAAAGCGGTTAATCAGTTAGTTCATGGTTGCTAAAAAATGTAATGATCGGAAACATAGTTTGAGTGTGTAAGAAATCTGTAATTACATAAAGCTTTAATATTTTTGGCATAAGTAAAACATCTTTAAATATATTTATCATTTCAATATTCAGATATGTTTACTCCGTCTAACTGGTAATATGTTGTTTTTAAATCATATAAATATTTTGTGACACATTTAAAAATGTTAAACCTGGGTGTCACGTGGTGTGGTGGATAAATTGGACGCCCTGTATACGGAGGCTATAGTTTTCGCCACGCTCGTCCCAGGTTCGACTCCCAACCACAGTACCTTTGGCGCATGTCTTCCCTCCTTCTCTCTACCCCGTTTCCTGTCAACCTACTGTCGGAAAAAATAGAAAAAGGCCACTAATGCAATTAATTTTAGATGAAGACATCATAACCACAGAAAAGTGATAAACTTAGCAAAATAAAATCCCTGTAATGTGACTACCATGCTGTCATAAAGACCCAATTGATTTAATTTCTATCCTATGTCCATCTAAGCAAAGAACTGGGTGGGGGTGTTAGAGTTAACTCTGAAACATACACCGAAATTTAAGATTACAATAAGAATCATTGAGAACTAATAAAAAAAAAAAAAAAATCAAAGAATTAAATTTATTAATCTAAACATGAATATCAATTCACCAATGATTGACTTACAAACAAGAATAATGTATAACAATGTCAAACAATACCAATTAACCTACAAATGATTAGTAGAGGGGAAATAGGGAATTTTCTTTGACTAGGAATCAAAAGTTTAAAATATTGTCTGATTAAAACCAGCAATTTTACAGGATTTTCTCAATATTTCAGGATCCTAAAGAAAGGGGTTTTACAACCTAATTCAGACTTCACAAGCCTACTTTTATGTAAGATTGGAAAGTAAAAAGGGGGATGAAACAAGCTTTGGATCAAGCTTTGATCCATCTGCTTTTGGTATGAGAATTACCACAACAGAACGGGAGAAGGCGTCTTACTTTGTCAGACGTGAGCTGTTTTATCTTTCATGAAACCAGCTTGTGTTTCTGGTTAGGAGGTTGTCACCTCTGTCTATGTTGGCTTGAGTTATCTCTGGGTTTTTGCTCTAACAGCGGTTAGTCTGCCAAAGATCACTCTAAAACTGGCTGGCAGTGCTGGTTTCTTCAGGCACTGGGCTTTTGGATGTTTTGTTCAAAATTTTGAATCACTTCAAGAATCATAACGCTTGTATAACCATGTGTTACCTTTCATACAACTGCTACTCAAATACTGTAACAATGATTACTTAATCTTAAGCAGGACTATGGAAAATGCACTATCTGTGCTGATGCTGGATTTTCGAAAACTTCCATTAAAATATAAACTGATGGAATGACAAATTTCTGATTAAAGGCCCACACATACTTAGGCGTACTTCACTTTGCGGAGGTAACTGTGTTCTCAAGGCAGACTCAATGCAGACTTTAAGCGGATGTTCACCTGACACGTCCAACCAAGTATAAATTTTTACAACTGCTAACTCGGTATCACACAGCAAACTGCTCAGCAGGAAACAGTGTTCACATCGAACTGTTTTGTGTTCACAAAAGATTCACATTCAAGGTCTGGGAAGTTAGAGATCAACATTAACATTACAAGTAATCATGGATTATTTTAAAGCTTTTTGAATGTCTAGTTGAGCAAAATTAGATCATTATCTTAAATTAATCTGTTTTTCATCTCCATTTATGGGAATCTTAACAGGTGATGTCTGTCATTCAAATAAACACTTTAACCGTTAACATATTAGTCATATGCTACTTATAGTTCCCAAGATTCCTCGTTACCCCCGGTGGGAACTGGAGAAAAGCAGTTAGAATAGGCAAAACTTTCACATCTGAGGTAGGTTGCTCTTCATGCTTTACTATTTCTATGGCTGCTACCCATTAGATTCTGGGATGGAAGCCTTGATGTTGCATCAAAAAGTAAGATTTTTTGTGCAAATATATGACTGAAAAAATAAATCACACTGCAGAACTTGCATGCTGATTGGAGGGCCCAGACACACCTGTAGCTGTAGCTTCCAGTCTTTTGTGGAAGAGATTAGCAGAGCTTTATAATTCAGTTTCATTACCGTTTGAAATAGGAAGCGGCTTTTGTGGGGCCACCTCTCAGCTCCAGTGTTTCTGTGTCTTTACATTAATTCCCTGTAGTTATAGCTTAGGTCCCCTTTTCCTCTATAATAGATAGTTCACTGAACAAACTCTTTGAAAGTTAATTATATAAACTTCTCGCTTGTGTAGTGTGAGAAAAATAGCATCCAAGTTTGGGCAGAAAACGCAATACTTATGGTAAAGAGCTTATGTTCCACATGGTAACTCTCTCAGGAGTTACCTTGGCTTGCATCAGTTTGAAGGTGAAGGTGACGAAGATGGTCAGAAGAACAGAAGCAATAGATTTAAAGACATGAGCATTCTTAGGTGACTCTAGAAGAGGAAGAAAGGAGAAAGTTCAAGTTGTGATGAGAAAAGAAGGCACATGAATGTAAAGATGCTCTGTGTTCTGTCATTATAGTCTCTACTAACTCTAATATTTAATAAGTTAAATCAAAACCTCATTATTCTAAAGTATGTGAGTAACCTCCATTGTATATCTCTCAAGAAACAGAGCACAAAATGAGGGAGGGCGTGAAATTTACACTGCCCACATTCACCAAATGGCAAAAATTACACAATGAGGAGGGTGTGCAAGCAAACAGCCCTTTTTCCCAAGTCCTATGAAAACCTGTTATGTTTAACAGTGAAACATAAAACATTGATGGTACAGGCCCTGCCTCAGTTTTCTGTTGGGAACTAAGCAGCTTTCACTCAGCTGTACTCAGATACATTACTTTAGCACTTAATTTTGTCCAGTAATTCTATTAGAAAAGTAAAACCCATATGTTATAAAGATTCACTACATGTAAAGTGATATAATTTTGGTCTGTATTTCTGTAAATGTTGGTAATTATGCCCTACATTAGCACATAAGATATATATATATATATATATATATATATATATATATATATATATATATATATATATATATATATATATGATAAAATTAATTTTAATACAGAAATGTTATGTCCATGGTATTGCTTAAACATTGATGAGGAAGACAACTGTTCGACAGCCAGTCATTGTACCATCCAAGGTTACTGCAAAAGAAGCTTGATATTGACAAAATGCTGTATCCATCCATATTCATGAAAAGTTTAGTGGAAAGAAAAGGTGTGCTTTAAATAGGTACACCAACCAGAGGAGGATTGGGAATCAAAGCCCATTTCAGAAGCTTGGAGAGATTCTCAAAGCATCAACCTTAATTAGACTCAGTGCTTCAAGAGCCACCAAACATAGATGTATCCAGGAAATGTGTTAAGACAGTCAAATTCCTTAAGTTAAGCGAATCCTGAACTAGAGATATTGTTAGAAGCTTCCAATGGTTCTTATGTTTTATGAAGTCCAAACCCAACATAGCCATCTACCAAGAAATGTCACAGTACTTTATGCATCTCTGTGCCGACATGTTTTAAGGAGATACTGTTGTATTGGCACCTACCTACCAGTACCTGGAACCTACCTAACCTAAATGCCACAGATTCCCTTCAGGGTATTGTCAAGAGGAAGATGAGAGACATGAGAGCCACCAGTGCAGGTATCAGTGATCACTTCCATACAGTGGTGGAGCTAGACTTTTATTGTCGGGGGAGGGCAGAGGGGGGCCAAGGGTACATATATATAATCATTCCACTTCCACGTTTTATTTCTCTTCACATCCCATACAAATTGTAGCAATTTGTGCTACATAGCACCAGCTACTGTACAGGAATGACCTCGTGCCATTAAATGACAATCATCTGGGGGGGCATCTGAGAAGGGGCACTTGGAGGGTAAAGGGGGGGGTCTGATGTCAGGGGGAGCCAGTGTCCACCAGTAGTAATCCATGCAAAATGGAGTGTCGACCATGTATTGAGTACATAATCTGTATAGCACGAGGATATACTTTTCAGGAGGCCAAAGTTTCTGTATTGAAATATTTTTTTTATTAAGATTTAATGATACTTAAGAAGAAAACCATATTTTGAGTCATTAGCTGTAGCCATGATCATCAAAATTATCAGAAAAAGAGTATTAAAATTCGTAGTATATCACTCTGTCTGTGAAGAATCTATAAACTGCTGGCAGACATTTGTCAGTTTGACTTCAGCTTCCCCTGCCTGCTGATGTTCGTTTAGCAAGACACTTAACCATGAGTTGCCTATTGAACTAAAAAATAACTTTAGATGATCTTCTAATTTATTGAGGTGCACCTATAAATGTGACTGTAGTAATTGGAAAAGATGAGGTAACCCCCTTTAAAAGTTGAATCATTTTTATTCAAACTATGAAATTATTTGAAGTCTGAAAACTGTTTTTCGGCTTTGCCCTTAAGGGAGGCTCTATGTTTCCTTTCCACAATGTGCTAAAGGGAAGATTTTCACCTTGTAAAGGTGAAGGTTGGGGTCCTCTTTCATCTGACAGGTATAATCCCACTCCTACAAAATGGTTGTGTCCACACACTAATCACAGCAGCAGGCATAATTGACTGAGTTTGGCTCAGGCTAATTTATGCGTGCAACCCCAAGAAAGCTTAAAGACAATCCTGGGGCGTCATCTATGTGATAGATATCTTCCCTAATGCCCTTGTTCCCCCTAGCCTCAGCATGAAGCCTCGTATGTCTGCATATCTAAATCTGACAGACTTTTTCTTTAAAATTGAGGCTCCTGTTTTGTTTTTGTTTTTGTTTTTTTTGTTTTGTTTTGTTTTTTTGTCTTTTTTTTCTAAAGCTGCTTTATCTGCACCACAGAGTCAAACAAATGGTTGGTTTTGTGAGTAAAATTAAGGTTTTGGTGAGCAACATCTTTATTTTGAATATGCAAAAACATGCAGTGTTCAATCTTCTACATTGAATGTGTAAAGGAAAAAAAACATCTTGAGTGTTGTTTTAACATATTTTCTTGGGGAAGGGGTGCTCTGTAAAGAAAATATCTAAAAAAGCTTGAGTTGGGAATTTTATATGTGGTTTGAAGCTGTGAAAGTGAAGCAAAATTTCCCTTCAAATAAAGATCATTTAAACTTCAGCTTGTAATCAGAGAAGACAGCATCATTTAGTCCAGGTTGAAAAGCATGGTATTCACAGATGGGAAGTCTGTATACATTTTAGGTGCTTTAATATAAAATTTAATCGGTTCCCATTTGCCCAAAGAATTATTGATTATGAAGCTGTCACTATATTGTGATTTGTGTACTTTAACTTTAGAGGATTTGTTAAGGAGGACTAATAAGGAAGTATTCCTGCAAAGTTGTCACTCCATATACAACCAGGATGAGCAGGAGCATGAAGAGGGGGGAAGGGCTACGCTCCACCAGGACAGCAATGATAGATATGCATCCCAATAAAACATCCTAAAGTCAGGAAGAGCAACCCCCCCCCCCAGCTTCCTTTGGGGGAAGCTGGTTTCTTTGTGATTCTTATAGCTTTATGGCTCCAAATTAAAGGCAGAATGACTGAATCTAACTGCTTAAAAGCTGATTGGGTAATATATCAGGGAAGAGATTGGAAGAGATGTATGAAACGTGGAGGTGCAATAACTTTAATTACATTAATCTTATCAATTTGAGAAATTGGGAGTGTCTTCCAATAGTTTATACTCTGTTTGAGTTGTTCAATCTTTTTATGCCAGTTCCTTTGGAGAAGGTCCTTGTGGTCCTTTGTTACAATTATACCCAGATAGGTAAAAAAATCAAATGTTTTTTTAATGGGTTTGGAGTGAATATATGTCAAATTAATCTCCTTAGACATAAGCATAAATTCCCTTTTGTCCCAGTTAACAGAAAACCCAGAGAGTGTGCCAGATTCACTGATTAGCAATAGAAAAGGAGGTACTGATACTTCAGGACGAGATATGAACAAAAGAATATTATCCGCATATAGTGAGATGTGCTGTTCTATACCAAGAATACTAATAGGGGAAATTAAATTATTTTGTCTGACACTTGCAGCAAATGGTTAAATCACAATAGATAATTAAAATGGGGATAAGAGACATCCCTGATGAGTACCTCGACCAATTGCAAAGGGGCGTGAAATGTCTTGATTGGTCCTCTGCATGTTTTGCATACAAAATGTGGAACAAGCAGCGTAAGTTAAAATACATGTGCCTACCAGGTATAAAATCTGTTTGATCGGGATAGATAACAGACCAAATCTGGTCCTTTAGTCTGTTTGCTAAAACTTTTATGAGAATCTTGGTCTCTATGGGTAGCAGAGAGATGGGACGATATGAGGAGACCAGGCAGAGATCCCGAACTGGTTTGGATAGAAGAGAAATATTGGCGTTACATAAGGTAGGGGGTAACCGACAAATATGCCAGGAGTGATTAAGCATACGCAATATACATGGGGCTAACTTATCACAAAATGCTTTGAAAAATTTTATACAAAATCTGGCTCCCCAGCTTTATTATTAGGAAAAGAGGAAATCACTTTTTGTATCTCACTTAAACTGAGATCTTTAACAAAGAAGAGGATTCACTTGATAATTTTGGCAATTCAAGTTTCTCAAAAAATTGTTCCATTACCCTACTATCACAACTTCCCTGGGACCGATAAACCTTTTTATAGGAATTAACAAAACATCATTAATATCTTCTGGATCTGTCAGGAGGGATCCTTCACTGGATCTAAAAGAATGATTGGCTCTAGATGAATGAGAGTGCCTCAGTTGACGAGCCAGCAATCTGTGAGGTCTGTCCCCAAGTTCAAAGTACTTTTGTTTTACTTGGACTAGCAAACATGAAATATTCTTGGACATTACTGAATTGTACTCATACTTTAGTGCAGAAATCTTCTTCAGTAGCTCAGGATTACTTTCTTTATATAATGCCTCATGGTCTGATAGTTGATTATCAATTTCATTCATCCCATACTTAGATTTTTTTCCTTTCAACAGCTTCATAAGATACGATATGACCCCTCAGAACAGATTTCATGGCTTCCCAAAGAGTAGAATCATTTACCTCTTTATCATTAGTTTTTATGTAAACATCAATTTTGCTTGGTAGGTAGGAACAAAATTCCTTATCTTTTTAACAGAGAATTACATAATTGCAAATTTAATTTACTCTGTTTATGTTTATGTTGTAA
Source organism: Anableps anableps (assembly GCA_014839685.1). Classification (NCBI taxonomy): domain Eukaryota; kingdom Metazoa; phylum Chordata; class Actinopteri; order Cyprinodontiformes; family Anablepidae; genus Anableps; species Anableps anableps. The sequence goes on along the minus strand of CM026074.1, from coordinate 28,666,458 downwards.
CCGTAAAGAGACTGGAGCATGATCTGATATAAGGATATTATGATATGCACAGTCTAGAACTTCTGACAAGAGTTTAGAATCTAAAATAAAATAGTCAATACTTGAATGAATCTTACGCACTGCTGAAAAATAAGAAATATCTTTTGTTGAGGGGTGAAGAAGTCTCCAAATGTCCACTAAGTTAAATGACTGTCTAATATTGTTGAGAGTTATACTACTTTGAGAAGCACCAGTTTGTAGGTGTTGCTGATCAAGAAAAGGATCTAGAACACAATTTAGGTCCTCACCTAAGATAATATTTGTGTTTGTATCTGGAAAACTGGATATAGTGTTAAAAAGATTCCAAAAGGAAATTGGCTCATCAAAATTGGGGCCATAGATATTAATTTAGGTAACTGGAATTGAATTTAGCTCTCTTGTTTTAATCAAATAAAACAATGAAATAGTTTGTCATTTCTGATGACAAACTATTTCTGTCATCAGAAATAGTTTGCTTGTGGGCAAAAGATATGTTTTTTCATAAGGATAGCAACACCTGTTGTTTTTGTGCAAAAGTTTGATTGAAAAACAAATGAAGCCCAAGAGGGGGATAAAACTTTTGCTGCGGTTTTTCTAATGAGTTTCCTGAAGAAAACATACATCAGCTTTAAGAGTATGTAAATGGGCAAACACTTTTCCTTTCTTTAATGGGGTTTTAGCCTTCTTACATTCCAGCTAACTAATGTAAATCCATCCCCACAATATATATTATATTTTCCAGATTTAGGTGATCTGCTTTACAGGAAATGGACAACAGGGAAAAAAATCTATTAAACTATAGTGGCAGATGTGGTTAAAGAAAAAGAACTGTAAACTGAACACATAACACTTCAGGGAAAGCACTAACACACAAACAAAATCTCCATATCCCATTCTACAAGTCACAACTAAACATAGAAGCCACAGAAGGGCCCAAGTTAGCATAACTGCTCTGCTCCTTCCTAATATTGAAGAGCTCCACCTAATAGAATCAAATAACCTTCATGCTTAAAGCAAACTAACATATTTAACAAAGAATCTGACCTCACCCAGTTCACAATGCAGGTTTGTTCTGCCATTTGGTGTCATCCTAGAGCCTAACCCGTTCAAGAGTCAGTGTTCCAGTTTCAAGCCTCTCCACTCAGACATTTTTCATCATCAGAAGGAGTGTCGAACATGCTGGTGTTATCATTGACTGTAACCACAAACCTAGCTGGGTGTCTGAAGCCGTACCATATTTCCCTGAGTCTGGAAAGATGAACACCGGGCACCCCTCATACCTCAACAGTGCTTTCTCCGTCGCCATTCTCAAATCAGCTCCTTGATTTGGACCGGTGCAGCCTGGCAATGATCGCTTGCGGTTTCCCATTCTATTCCCTTGGCAGGCCACGTGCTGCGATGCGTGTGGTCCACATCCAATGGTTGATGCCTCAGCAGGTCAGGTAGCAATTTGGAGACAAACTCGGAGGGTCTGCCGTTCTCTGCTTTTTCTCTTATTCCAACAATGCGGATATTTTGCCTGTGAGAACAGCACTCCAAATCATCCAGTTTAGCCTACTGTCGTGTACGCATCGAAGCAAGGCTCTCGTGCTGCCTCTCCAGCTCCTCCAGTCATTTCCCATAAGATCCCATGACTTCTTTAGGGCAGTTACTCGATCACAAACAATTGATAATGCCGCTTCAAGGTTGCAAAGGGACCATCTAAGCTAATCAAATCTCGCATCCGTGGCACTGTTCATGTTGTGTATTGTGGTTAAAATATCTTTGTTAGTGGCTGAAGACAAAGCAGCAGCGCGAGCGCTAGCTGCCATAGCACCAGCATCTACATCCTTTGCGGCAAAATTTTCTTCACAGAAATGTTTTTCAGATCTGAGTCCCTTGCCTTTGCTGGTCATTTCGTTTCCAAATACTGCAGAGCTATAATGCATCAGCTCAAGGATAATTAGGTGAGGTAAAATCAAGAATCATGGTGGAGCTCATTCCAAACACATCTACTCCACCTCACAGTCCGCCATCTTCTCCATCCCTTGCTTTTATTCTTTATATTTTATCAGGCTAGTGTAATTTAAATGATTTCTCATCGGTATAGTAAGGGCATAGGCTCAGTTTTTTTTTACCTTTGGGAAAATAAACTATTTAGCCATTTAAGGGAAAGAATCTGAGGCTAAGTGCTACTGTAGGCGATTACTCACAGTATGTCCCAAAAATACCGCATAAACCTCTTAACATTTTGTCACCAATTTAAAAGAAGGCCTCAGTCTTTTTAAAAACTCCTGCTGTTTCTGAAACTCCACCTTCAGGAAGTCACATACAGCAGCGCTCCTCTATTAACTCTTTAACAAAGTTTTTATCAGCGTTTCACTAAGAATTAGCTCATATAAAAAGATCAGCAGATGCGCAGTTCCACCAGGAGTTTGATAATTGCTGGTGGCTAGATGAAGAAGCTGAATGGGGAAGTCACAGGGGAGGGTTGCTCTATGAGGTGGAAGCTTGGAAACTGCAGCTCTGAGGAGGAGCTGGGTCTTTAAGGCGGAGCTGTTTCCATCCAGGTGTTTTGCACAGCTTAATGGTTGCCACAGGAGATGAAAGGATTTCTCAAACATGCATGAAAGAATCCAGGTATGTTTTTGATGAGGGAATAACATAACATGATGTAAAGCTCAAAAAATATTGAAAAAAAATATAAAAAATATGATTTTATATAATACTGCTCCTTTAAAGGGATTAAATAGGCAGTTATAAATGTTTTCAGTGGGGGTTTTAAATACTCAGCTATTCAGGTTGTTGTGGTCTCTAATCCCTGCAAATGCCTGGGGTCTACTGCATGTGGCACTGACTGTATAAAGTACCTCCTCCACTTCTTCATACTCCAATAGTATTAATGGATTTGAATTCCAGTTCACCTCCTTTATTTCCCTTTTTAAACAGAGAATTTATTTATGAAGTGTCTAACTATAGGCTATTGTACAGAACAGTGATTGTTACATGGCTGTTACAAAAAATTAAGATTCATTCAAAACAGTCCCAATTCATGCTGACTCTGGACAGGTAATAGTAATAGACAAGAAGCGGTAAAAGGAAAACATAAGAGTGTTTTCAGTCATATGGAATTTTTTGTTTGTTTTTTTTTTCTGCTGGACACCAGCACAACTCACAACTGCATTAGAAGAATTAGGCGAGGATATTATATATTATTTTCTATTGTCAGCATGTTTGATAAAAAGCCACTGCATTGGCCCATCTGTTAATGCTTTCAACTTGTCACAGCACCAAGGCTTTTATCCTTGTTTATTTATTTATTTAAAAGAAACAACTCAGTAATTCATTAAAGCAGGTAGACCAATACACCATAGCCTCTTTTTAACAATACTCAGACTGTAGCATATAGTGCTTTTTCCAAGCATTAAATTGAAGTATTTGAAGCTATAGGAAAAAACAGGAAAGCTTATTTAAGATGCAATGAAATGTGCTTACAGTCAAACAAGCTCAGCAATTCCAGCAGTCATAGGAATTTATTACCACCCCTCAACCTTTTGTGTCACTTAATTTCTGATCATCAGATTATTTACAATCAGATACGACCTAGTTCACCGACTGAATGTGAATCTGCAGAAATCTCTCATACCAACAGCTTTGTTCTTACAACCATATATTCATTAATATAAATAGCCTTGGTGTTAGATGTTCTTGTTTTTGTCAGTGTGTGTTAATTGTTTTTATTTCTGACTGGTTTTGTGAGGGGTGATTAATTTTATATCTGATTTTGTCAGATTTGTTCCTGATATCTAAAAGTTATTTCACCTCTTTTTGTTTTTATCACACTAAACCATCTGCATATAATCAAATTTTAGATATAACCTTAACACCTGAACATGGCCAGTTCCATCTGTGGGGGCTGGAAACAAGATGGAATTCAAGCTGTAAGGTCAGTAGGAGTTGGCTCTGAATATGTTGGAAGTTATGTATTCATATGGTCAACCTAGTTTCTGGAAGGTCATAATTAAATACAGCCCATAAACAGTGACTCTGTGTGTGTTTGGAGATGCTCACATCGACAAAGCATCTGCCTTGATTCACTTGTGAAGAAGTGCTGCCATAATTTATTTTAAAAAATGTCTTGAGGGAATGTTTATCAGTTGATCAAACCTTTCAAAATTTCCCCTGCGTCTTTGCTTGTCATCTTACCACATCACTACTACCACAGGGATTACATCTTTACAATATACAGAATTTAACTTCAATTTTGAAGGTTTCTGTGCCTCTCATCATTTTCAGCCTTGCTGTGGAGAAGGAAGGAAAAACCATCAGTCCTCATCACTAATTATAATGCCACAATCTGTAGAATGAAGAAATCACAAAAGTAAGACCTGTCTAACAACATGAAGAAGAAAAAAAAAAATCTCAAAAAGCAATATTTTATGCCCTGGTCTAAGTAAATTCAAGAAAGCAAACCAAAATCTTTGACATATATAGCTCTGGAAAGGAAAGAGTTACAGTTAGGTACCTTACCTGGAGTGACCGGCCTACAACAAGAGCATAACCCCCCCCCAAATAACCTTGAACAATATGTAAAGCACTGTAGGCCTCGTTTGCTCTTCTAAGTTCGCCATGTAACAATAATGGAGGCTGGCCATAAATGGCATCACCATGAGTCCACCTTTGAATGGCTGAAAAACAAAAAATAATTCAGACTTTTGCAGTGACCTAGTCAAAGCAGCCTTATTTAATTAGAAATATAAAACCAAAATAGAAGTAGGAAACCTCTGACTTTCCACGTTTTCAGGATTTTTTGTTGTATTTTTACAGCTGGGAAGTCAGAAATCCCAACTTAAAGATACAAATCAAATGCAACATTAGTAGATTATATAGATAATAATGGTGTCATATTTGTAGTTTTTGAATAGTTTATGTCGCGTGCAGTGGTAGTTCAGAATTGAATGTATTCCAAGATGGCAAGAGAAAAACATTTGATGCTGTCTTAAATTACCTTCAGTTTCTTACATTTACTAATAACACAGGCTTTAGTGACGGTTTTAAGGAAAAAAAAAAAAAAACAGAAAAAGAAACAATTTCACCAGCTACAGCTTTGAAAAGATTCAAACTCTGAGCACAACAAAGACCTGCCAGAAAAATTGTTGTTTGGAGAATCAAATGAATTATGAAAGCGCAGAAAAACAATTTAGTCTTACATATCCAGCTGCCTTCCTAATAAATCACTGCCACCCAAAAAGAACTAATTTGTGTTGTTGTGCTGTGAGCATGATTGATGAGCTCGCTCTGGGTTGCAGTAAAGGAGACACAGTTCAACAAAGCTCCACATAATCTTTAAAAGTCTCAGAGAGAGAGAAAAAAAAATCTTCAATCTCTTCCAGTCGTATCCATTATAGGTATTGATGATGAGAATTTTTCAGAAGAAACAGCCAAAATATTTTTTGAACCATTGTGAAGTTTGTTGTAGGTTTGATGCCACAAAAGCAAACATTTTAAAAACACCACTTTAAAATTGTATACAGTAACTGCCCTTTGTAGTTGTGGACTATAAATGTTTCCTTGTAAATTTAACTGTGCTCAGTGTCCATGAAAACAAAGCAAGCTGTTTTTTAGTTAAAAAATAAATGTGAAATTACTGGATCTTGAAGCGTTCCTACATATTTTTAATATTCAAAATGTTATGCATTTCTACACTTAAATTTCCAGATGTCCCTGTCAATTCTAGGACCAGTTTTAGTAATGGTAAAATACTCACACTGAAATGTATAAAGGGTCAGGTTTTAAACAAAAAAAAAAAAACACATCTGAATACCGATGGATGGATGGGTGGATGGATTTGTTAAAAAGAAATATGGAATACGCCTAGTTCTCATTATGTTTTGATGATTTTGATGTATACTTGCCTGATATTTTTATCATGTAAAGCCCTTTGAACTGCCTTGCTGCTGAAATGTGCTATACAAATAAACTTGACTTGACTACATCACGTTGTTATGTTATGATATCTTGATGTGAAGGACATGTTTTTCTTCAACTCAAAGCTAATCTGACAGCAAGCATGTACCCTGTGGTGTCCTGGCAACACAGAACATAAACATGTGAATTTTAATGTCCTGGATGCAGCAACATGCAAGTGGGAGAGAAAAATAAAGATTAGTAGCTCAGTGCTGTTGTTGAGCAGGGGCTGATTTGACACCATAGACATGAAATTGATATTAATATCTATGAGACGCCTTTACCTTTTGAATTATCGCTGTAGCGGTCAAATGCCTTCAAGGAGTCGGGCAAGCTGAAACATGAATGTTTAACAAGACCGCTGCATCGTTCACCTCGATGCAAGCCTCAAGCTCATGAGCTGAATTATTAACAACTGCGAGCCCCTTCCAAAATCCTGCTGAAATTAAATTTATAGGCCTTCTCTTAGCAAAGTGTTGGGAAACGGGAGAATTTAAAATAAAGAAATGCACACTGACACGCTTAACCATCGGACCTGAACTGCAGTTTTCTAGGGAACACAAAACTGAATGCAATAAGATTGAAAGGGTCTTGCTCTCTATTTGATATACATAATTTATTTGGGTTGATTAAAGCGATAAATAAGGCCAGGCAAAATAGAATCAGCAAATAAAAATAATATATCTGAACATGAAGTGTTTACACCCAGTGCAACAAGAAGCAGTAGACAGATTTTTCAATTTAAATAAAAACTGACAGGCACACAGCCCCAGAGTCAGATAATGTAAAATGACACCTCAGTCACTTGTTGAATAGCCAAAATTAATCTGAGTTTAACTTTGTAAAGACCATAGCAATATCAGGCAGGCTGGGTGAGAGGCAGTGGGCTCGTCTGTTATACTTTAGTGTCAGTTACATTATTAGAAAATTTCAAAAAATAAGAAAACCCTATCGTCATTGTGCTTTCCCTCAGGCATACAATGGTCTCTGTTTATTTATCAGTAAAATAACAAACGCAGTCACTAAAAATGTCACAAAATTTGATACATATGGATTTCTAGTATGTTTCATATTCAACTATATTGAATGAGGACGTATATATATATATATATATATATATATATATAATTTTTTTTTTTTTTTTTTTTTTTTTTATCAATGCTTTGCTTTAATTATGTTGTGTGGATTTGGGATCTGATTTTGTTTTTTAGCTTCATATTGTCATGTTTCGTAAATTTCTTTTTAATGTTAAGTATTTTTTCTATGCCTTGTTTTATTTCGAGAAAAAAATGTGTCTATAGGTAGGATTGCTCTCTTTTTTTCACACCTGGCTGGCGTCCTGTGACCAGTGGTGTGAAGGGTTCTTAGATTTGAAGGTTTTACCTCGATTTTTCCAGACATACTGTACTACTTCTTCCCAGTTATCTCAAGCTTTGTCTTGTCTGACCATTAAATCTTTCTCCAGAAGGAATTTAACTAGCTCATGTAGGCAGCTTCAAATTTCAGTCAAACCTGAAGTTGCAGATTTTGGAGCAAGGACCTTTTTTTTAGCTGGCATCCTCCCAACCTGTAACTGTGTAAAACTTGCTTTACTGTGGAAAGTGATTCTGTTGTTGCAGCTGTTTCTAATTCATGGTGGACTTCAGCTTTGGTGATACCTGGGTTGCTGCTTTACATCAGAGGTGTCAAACTCATTTTCATTTTGGGCCACATCAAGATCATAAATGTCCCCAAAGGGCCAGTTGTGGCACAATGTATTGATAAACTACCTATTAACAAACTGATGAAATATTATAGCATCTCAGCATTCAAAGAGTGCTTCTAAAAATTAAATATTATTAAACATTCTTTCACAATGATGTAATTTGGCACTATACAAATAAAAACAGATTTGATTTAACTGATAAAATAATATTTATTACAATAATATTTATTTCTGTGGCCCTCCAGAGTCTAGAGGGCTACAGAAATGGCCATGGTAGGCCAAATTTGGCCCACGGGCCTTGAGTTTGACACATGTGCATTACATCCTAACCAGTTTCTTGTTTTCTGATTTATTGGTGAAATTCTGATAATTGGTGAAACTTTATTGGGTATTCTAACAAGACAATGGTCCCCAAAACACAATAATTTAGGATAAACCAAGTTTACATTTTAACTATAAGTATCTGTTGTTCCTTTCCCAAAGCTCTGACCTCAGTCCAATTGAAAATGGATGGATGGATTTTAAAAAATGGGGAAACCAGTCAACCAATTCAAATGTACCTATTCTTTCAGGAATACGACCCAGAATTATGTCAGGGACTTGTTGATGGTTACAAAAAGTGGTGTATGTTTATATTTGACCCTAGATGTATGATTTTAATCTAAGAAAATTCACAGTTTCAAACAAGTAAAGCCAGTTATTTTCTTTAATTGTCATTAAAGCTTTTAATGTAGTGTAATTCCACCCTGGCAAAAGAATGGTTCAATAAATCAAAAGCCCAAAATCAGTGTGAAAGTCATGTATCTGATAGATCTTATGTCTAAATAAAGGTCTTCCTGCAGGATCTTTGTTGTATGAGCTACTGGATGAGCCAAAGTAAACAGAAAGTGAAAATTAGGTTGCTTAGATTTGATGTAAGTAATACACATTTTAAAATATATTTTAGGTGTAATCCATGGCATGTTTATTTGACAGTGGTAGTTTCATGTAATGTCTCCAGTGTTCTGCGCATTTGGTAACATATTTAACAAATGGAAATTCAGGGCAGCCTATTTTACTGTAAAGTCTATCAAAATGCCATGATTTTCAGGAAAAAGCCTACATTGTTGCATTTATTATTGTTCTAATGTGGCTGTTGGAGCTGTAGAACCTTTACAAACAAAGTCCCCCGCACTTTTGTTTCTACCTGCTATTTTAGGAATCTTGTTTTTTTTAAAACTGAATTAATATGACTGCACTGTCTTTTGGGGAGCAGCTCAGCCAGTCTGCAAACCTATTGGGAAAATAAAAAATACAAGTTAGTACACTTTCAGCAAGGTGAGCATTTCTAGTATTTCTCCACTGGAACTTAATATTTTGTCATACTCTCTTCTCCTCCTAACACTTACACTTGCAGCCATCTGCTCAGACAAGAGCGTTGCAGTTGTATGGCATTCACAGCTTCCCCTGCTTCTCCAGGATTACATTAGAAGCGGGATCTGGCAGTACAAGCCACACATAATGAACAGAACTTGCACTATATGTAGGAGTTATAGAGTCCAGATAAGAACAGGCAAACCAAGAGCTGGTCTGATTGGCAGCTGCATTGATAAACAGCTCTCTAATAGGCTGTGGATAGGAACATCCCATCCATGACTGATTCTGACAGCTATGCTGCTCCGCTTCAAAGCCAAACATCCTCTCTCTTCAATCTGGCACCAGACCTCATTTTCACATGTTGCCTCAGAAACACGGCTGGCAACCATCTCAACCTACAAACTAACTGCAACACCCATTCACCCTATCCAGTCTATTGTATATGCAATAGTAACACTGTTTTCTGTTATCCCTGGGAGCTACTCTCTCATGGTAATTGTATGCCACATATAACCTTCATAAGTTGAAAATTTAGCATAGAGTGGCCACTTCTGAAGATGTGGGGGAGAGCCGTAAAGCGATGTGGAGATAGAAGCCAGTGTGATGTGGCTTGAAGCAAAAAACATATATATATGTTTTACACTAACCCAGAAAATGCTCTGTGTTGTACAAGGCAGGAAACAGACTATAGGTTAGCCTGAAATACATTTTCCTTGGGCCATTTCACAATTTATAGAAATTTTATTTTCTGGCCTTCACCATCAAACAGCAACACATACAATCCTTTACAATATGCTTCATGTTGCCTGGAGGTATACTATTTTTAAATATTCATTTTAATACATTAAACAGTACATGCATCATAATAAGAACTGTTGTATTATCTTCACATTTAGGATGTTTGAACTGATTGAACAGCAGGGTGGAGCAATGAATAAGTTATTGTGCTCTGCAGTAAAGCAAATTTTCAGCGTAGATGGTAAAGTTGTCATCACTTTGTCGGGAGGACTGCTGCTGATTGTGAAGAGAAATAAGCACTGGATTGCTCCTTTTGTAATAAGCAGTGGTAGGCACCGCCAACTAAAAGTTTTGTTGTGCTAACCCTGAAGCACTAATAATGAACATTAGTTCCACTAAAATTATACCAACATAGTATTTGGCAGAAAGTAATGCACTAAAGCATTAAATTCAACCATGTCAATACTCACTATACGTCAATGACACATGTCTCATATCTTCCTCAACAGGGTTGAATTTGTTATTGCACACCTATCTGCACAGTTGCGCTTCAGGAAGTGATTCTTTGGAACAGACCTTTCATTCATAGTTTCAGTTTTATAGTTGTTAGTATGACTAACTCTGTTGCTGATTTTGCCTAATTGACCACAGTAAGGCTTCGGTCAGACAGTTTGCGAGTCATCAGTAGATTTTAAACTGTTTTACTGTAGTTCTACAGCAATGCATTCTGGGTACAGAATAAACAGCATTTCCTGAACCATATCATGGGTGGAGAACGTGAAGAGTATACCAACAAAAATGGGCTCAAAAGAATTCAGATATGTGAATTTTTGCATGTATTTGTGTAATTAATTCCCCTGGTTGTTTGTTCATGTGTTATATTTTTATGTATACCTCATTCATTTGTTTGTTGTATATTTGACACTTGCCCAACAAAGTTTCTTCTTCAAAAAACAAAAGAGAATGTGTGGAGGGGAAACAGAATTGCTGTGCAGAACAGTCTTCACCCCCTTCAAAATAAGAGCATGAACATAAACGTCTAACTGCTTGAAGAATTATTAACAATTGATAACCAAAACTTCAACACAAATGCTGAACTTTATTCTTTTTCTTTTAAACAACTGAAATTAAGGCTTTTTTTTTGTTTTCTTGTAATCTCCAAATTTAGATAGGATTGCATGAGTATATACAATCTTTTCCAATTTGTTCAAGAGTTACAACCAAAAATATTGACATTTTAGAGATATTCTAGGATTAATATTGAAAATATCAGCCCATCTAGTTAGCTGCATTACAAGAAGAAGTGGTTAAAATATTTATTAATTTAAATCAGACCAAGTGAATTGAATTAAAATCTTTCTGCTATGGCAATTGAATCAGAAAGTGATTGTTTTTTAAATTTTCCTCCTACCATGTAACGTTCCAGTTTTTGTTGTTTGTCAGTTTTTCCTATCATAGCAAAAGGGAAGTCAAGAGCTTAGAATGAAATGAGCACACACTTTGCCAGGCTGGCAGGTTTGTGCCCAATTGGGAGCCCTTAAATGAGTGCAACCTTTGAAAGAACTGTTGTTTGCTGAACCAAAACAGCTGCGGTCACAATGGAAGTGAGCACACAAGTATTTTTTCTTGTAGGGTTGACATATCACAGCTAGTATCGTGGTACTCATAAATGCCTGGCTGTCTGGCAAGGTCATCTGACAAAGGGTTCCAGATGAATTGAGCATCCTTGGTTTTGCAGTTTGCGATGTTCTGAGCTGCACATTACCAAGCTGTTGTGTCCTCCACTGCCTTTCATATCACACAGCCCCCATCAAATCCTGGTTTAGACTAAATGGGAAGTGTTAGTGAAATGAGGCATTTTCTATAAACTTGAATTCTTGTAGACAAGCTCTCGACTATTATAAGCGTTTTCATGCTGTGATTTTAATTGGTTTCCAATTAAACTCAGACCCACAAGGATTTTGCAAATAAAGTTAGTGATGGTTTCCAGCATTCCTTAGCTAAAAATGGCAAATGGACACAAAAACACATCTTCCTGTGTTACCAAAAAGGTCTTTTTTTCCACTCTTTAACACAAACACAGCCAATTAATTGTGGTTAGTACCCATTAAAGAGCTTTTCTGTGACATTTGTCTGACTGTCAGGCAGAATCAAATTGCATTTGTAACCTGAGTTGAAACAGTTTTCCTTAAAAGCAGGTCCACAAATTACAGTTTTTGTTTTGATGAGTTTGGAAGTCATGGTATAAAAGGACATGGCTAATAATAGCTAGAAACTGTTTCAATTAGGCTTGGTTTTAATTTGTTACAAGTAACATTTTGCAGTTGGCTTTGGATGAAGACACAGCTTATTACAATGGCTGCAGGCATAGTGCCTTAGCAGTCTACAACCTGGTCCCCACCAATTAAAATAACTAAAATATAAGCTAAAACCAGTTTTAATTACTTATCCAAGTAAAGTCTGAAATTAGAATGTCTGCAACTTCTCAAAAAGGGAAAACGGAGACCATTCAAGTCTGTGATGGGTTTGGAGGGATTTTTGACCTGGATGGAGGATGTTGCCAGGCAATGGAAGCAGCCCTTCTAGGATCTCCTTAATCTGGTCACCATATCATCCTTGGAGAAGGCAGAACCAGGGGTGGATGAGATTTGTCCTGAGATGCTCAAGGGTTTGGACATTGTTGGATGGTTGTGGTTGATACACCTCTTCAGTGTTCCATGGAGGACTGTGACAACACCTGTGAAGTGGCAGGAAAAGTGTCTTTCAACAACTGATGGATCACACTTCTCAGTCTTCCTAGGAAAGCTTTATCAGGGTGTTGGAAAGGATGCTCTGGCTAAATATCGAACCTGGGATTGAGGGTGAAAAATGTGACCTCATGGTATGTTGACATGTTGTTATGAAGCTCCTGTACTTATTTCGCTGTTGCATTTATAATCAGCCCTGTGAAAGACTGATGACCTTTTCTGGGTGTACCCAGCCTCCTTCTCTTGACCAGTGAAAATAGGGACAAATGGTTATAGATGAAGGAAGCAAACTGTGAAAAAACATCCACGGGAAGACTTTCACAGATGTCTAAATGTGAATAAATGCTACTTAAGGCTATAAACATATGCTTACAGAGTTTCATCTTTGTTTGGGTTACATATAGAATTTTAAAATATTCTGTCCAAAACAAAGACAATGACTGACCACCTTTACATAGCCATAAGAAAGATATCCATGGACACCCAGTGTTTGGAGACCATTAATGTTTTTCAAGAAAAGAAAAATACACACACTATAAATAAAATACTGTAATTCTTACTTGACAGCAAGGTTGCCCAGTTTGTCTTGCTGTCATTAAGATTGAGGTTGACTGCAGGTGGATACTATGACCTACTCATGTGCTCAAACAAGCACTTGAGGTGGGAAGCCAACAAGGGCTCTCATCCCTGTTTTCACCACAGTGCCTTGTGTTGGCTGATTGAGGCACCTGCATGATCAAGATGGAGTGTGTATGTTACAAAGGTTTGATGAAGCAAATAGCTGGCAGGTGAAAAAAAACCCCCCATCAGTTACGTTTTTCAGAGAATTTAAATCCTGAATTGTTACCTAAAGCAAACACATTTTCTATCATGCAAGAAGATACACCAGATCTGTTTTCTGCTATTATTTACAAACTCAGTCAGCATCTCAATAAAGTCTTGACTACATAGTTCTTGAACTTCACACATTTTATTCATAGAAAACCTTAATCTTTGATGTTTTTTAGGTTGTTTACATGTTAGACCAACACATAATAATTCAAAAATCTTCCCAAAAAAATCTGAATGTTCTTGTGCTTGTTTACTCCCCTTATACTGATGTCACCCCAAAATCCAGTGCAACCAACTGACTTCAGTAGTGAACTGATCAGTAAAAGAGCCAAGCTGTGTGTAATTTAATCTTGGTATAAATTGAGCTGAGGAGCGAAAACCTCAGAGGTTTGCTAGTGAACAAACAGCAACATGAGCCCCAAGGAACACAGCAGACAGCTCAGGAATGAAGTTGTAGAGACTTTTAAAGCAGTCAAGAAGCCATGGGTACCTCTGGAGGAGTTGTAGGGATCCGCAGCACAGGCGGGATGATCTGTTGATGCAACAACTGCTTGTTATGTTTTCAACCATTCGGGGCTTTATAGAAGACAGGCAAGAAAAAGAAATTCATAAGAAATCCCATTTAAGTTTTGCTAAAATTCATGCAAGGAAGACAGCAAACATGTACTTTTTGGCCTACATGCAAAACATTATGTGCAAAACATATGACTCTGAAGAGACTATACCTTATGTAAAACATGGTGGTGGCAGCATCATGCTGTAGGGAAGCTTTGCTTCAGCAGTTTACAAGGAAGCTGGTTTAGAGTTTAAATAAATAAAACCCAGAAAATTCTTGAAAAAACCTGTTAAAGGCTAAAAATACTTGAAATGACCCCAAAACCACAGCCAGAGGAACATTGGAGTGGTTTAGATGAAAGCATATTACATTACATAAAATGCTCCAGTCTTAAAATGATGTGCTACCTTGTGTTTGTGTATCACATATCATTCTAGTAAAACAGACTAGCCTTTGGTTGTAAAGTGACAAAATGTGAAAAAGATCAAATGTATAGACTAAATCAGATTCCTGCTTCATAGATTTCGTCCTTCAGTGATGGTCAAAGTTTCTGACATTTATGACATTAATTTAAAACCTGAAAAGTGGTTTTGTAATAAGATGAGAACTAATTTTTTTCAGTTTCTAACTCTCCTTATATTTTTCCACTTTGCATGTTCAAGGCTAAAGAGTTAAATGAGAACTGATGTGAAATGGAGTCTTGGGGAAAGCATGAGTTGTGATGCTGAAAAATGAGTCCTGTAGATCCTGAGGGCTGTGGTCCACTGCTTTCCAAAGGGAGGCTGATGGAGCCATCATTACAGAGGCTTTAGAGCAGCAGAGAGATAACTGGGTTTTACCTTAACTCTCTGCTCTTACCGATTCTCTTTGAACTCACAGCCAATTTGGCATGCTTGGGCAGACATACACCTCTAAGCCTTAAAGAGACCAACGTTTCGGAAATCTAACCCTTATTCTTAACCTGCGGAGCGGACTGTCATCTGGTCCATCATCTGACTACAACAGAACGTGAGCAAAAGGTGATGGAGTGATGCTGATACACCCCTTAGCTCCTGCATTCACCAGTATCATATACCTCTGCATATTCGATGTGCTAACAGATTTGTTTTACAACAGAATTTGCATTAAAGCCCATTTTCCAAAATGTGCTGAATAGCAAATAAGAGGGCACTCAGTTTTATTACATCTGCTAAGACAGCTACTATTTCCAGTTTTATTTCACACATAAATGTTATGAGCACGTGATATTTTTCAACTATAAGTTGAAATTAGGCACTATAAAATTCATTGTTGTAACTTATCACCATGGCACTTTCAAACATATCTATTAATGTATTTTAAACAGAATATTCCATGTGTTAAACTTATGGATCTTTTGTCAATTTGTTTTCATATTTTAATATTTGTTGCACAGAAAGCATGCAAAATCTTTCACATTTTCATAATTGAACATCTTTTGCGTCTCATGTCGGTATTAAGATAGGGGGAGGGGGGAGACAGCTTTTTAAAATATTTATTCAAAGCAATTAGTTTGCCTGTAAAGGTAGGCTGGTAAAATTCTTGATTGAGGTTAGGAAATGATTGCAATATCTAAAATAAAAGGAAAAAGCATTTGTTGAAGGTCTGGGATTGGATGCACTCTCTACTTTCTCTGAATGAAAGTCACGGCCCTGACCTCCATCCTCCTACGCTCCATTTAGCTTCACCATTTGAAACCTACTAGCAATTAGAGTGTTGGCATTGAACATAATGTTAATTGTTCACAGTCCAACCTGCACACAATTATCATGACACATTTATTACCTGTTCTGATACAGTGTAACAGTACTTTATTTTTTTTTCTCCCACAACAGCACTATAGGCTGTCACCTTCAGAGCTGCTTTAGTGAAGTATTTGATTTAAAATAAATACAAAGGAAATATGAGGGCGATTACTTGTTTTCAGTGTACGCCAATGCTTACCTAATTCAATACAGCAATAAGTCAATAAACAATAAATTTCAAGGTTTCTTTTCATTATTTTTTTTAAGTATCCTCTATTGCAGCACATCATGAATTTATAGCCTTTTTCACAGTGGTGAAAACACAGCTGAAGACAAGGTTGATCTGCAGCTACAGGTTAACCAATTAGATATTAGGATATATTTAACGAGCCACAGTAACTGTTTAACCCATTTCCCAACTGACAATAACAGACTGGCGTGCTAAAATAATTTTGTGTGATTTTTAAACACATAATGAATGAATTTTTTTTTTTTTTTTTTTTTTTTTTTTTTTTTTTTTTTTTGGGCACTAGTGGTTTTTATTCACGGTTATCAGTCAGGAAATGGGTGGGGTGCCACAAAGGTCTCAAGGTTGGGAATTGAGCCCAGGACGAATGCATTTAGGACCATAGCCTCTGTATATGGGGCACCCCACCTAACACTACGCCACACAGCGCTGGACATGAATTAATTAATCAGACAATTTAATATTCTGTGATTCATAAATTAATATCACATTTAAATTGTTGTTGGTATATCATTTTATTTAATGTAATTATTACAATACAAATTACATATATAAATATTTATTTATAACAAAGCTTCTTCATTGTTATAGGCTCTCAGAGGATTGGCAGCTTGAAATGCACAAAAGAGTGATATATTCCTCCTGGCAAATGTTAGCCTCTATAATCCTAAGTGCTTAAATAGATGGTAACTGGACTACTGCTTGAAGATGTTTCTCTTCTCATCCAAGAGGCTTCTTCAGTTCTGAGGACTCTTTCACCAAAACAGCTCGCAACACCTGTAGAAAAATAAAACTATTTCTGTTCAGCAGTTGAATATCCACACATTTCTGTCTTCTATTTTTGTACAGATAGATTTTATTTATTGCTGACAACTATACAGTAAGGATTTACTCCTTATTATCGTCTTTTACAAAAAATTATACATTTTCCTAATTTTGGAGGTCTTTTGTTTTCTTTTTCTTGGAAAAACAAAATTATCTGTTCTCAGAAACAAGAACATGATATGTGTCACTGTCTTCAGAAGTACTTGCCATGGTTAGCCGATTTTAATATATAGGTTCACCTTATTCTGCTTTTGAGTAGATGCCACTGTAGATTTGTGGTCCTATGTGTGTTCTAACATGTGTTTTAATAAGATTTTCATTCTTTAGTTAAAACCTTGTAGACTTAACTTCAACTGTCTGTGCAGATTAAAGCTATTCTTGAAACTGTTTGGGAGCCACAAAATCATTCCAAAGGTTCCAGTCAACCCGCGGACCACGCGTTGGACACCTCTAATCTAAACCGCTGATGGATTGTTGCACTAATCTTTAAAGCCCTTGTTGAAGGTTTGTGAAAGGACACCTTAACACTACTTACCACTGATTATTTGAGGCCAGCTTTTAACAATGATACCAATGACGGAGAACTGTTTCATAACTTACGTACTTCCAGAAAGTCAAGTCAAGTTTATTTGTATAGCACATTTCAGCAGAAAGGCAGTTCAAATTGCTTCACATCATAAAAAACATCAATCAAGTATACAGCAAATCATCAAAATCATCAAGTAAATACACATGACAATTATCAAAATCATCAAGCAAATATCAATGCATCAAAATCATTAGGATCATCAAGCAAATATAGTTTAATATTCTACTTACTTCTGATCAAAGGCAACTCTAAACAGGTGGGTTTTCAGCCTTCATTTAAAGAAACTCAGTGTTTCAGCTGTTTTGCAGTTTTCTGGGAGTTTGTTCCAGATTTGTGGTGCATAAAAACTGAAAACTGCTTCTCCATGTTTGGTTGTGGGGATGCAGAGCAGACTAGAACCTGAAGACCTGAGTGGTCTGAAAGGTTGGTACAATGACAACAGGTCTTTAATGTATTTTGGTGCTAAGCCATTCAGTGATCTATAAACTAACAGAAGAATTTTAAAGTCTATTCTCTCAGCTACAGGGAGCCAGTGTAAGGACTTTAGAACAGGGGTGATGTGCTCTATCTTCCTGGTCTTAGTGAGAATGCAAGCAGCAGCGTTTTGGATCAGCTGCAGCTGTCTGATTGACTTTTTAGGCAGGCCTGTTAAGACACTATTGCAGTAATCAATGCAATTAAAGATAAACGTATGGATGAGTTTCTCTAGATCTTGTTGAAACATTAGTCCTTTGATCCTGGAGATGTTTCTTCAGGTGATAGAAAGCTGACTTTATAACTGTCTTTATGTGTCTCTGAAGGTTCAGGTCTGAAGCCGTCACTACACCCAGATTTTGGGCATGATCACTAGTTTTTAGCTGTGATAACTGAAGCTGCGCGCTGACTCTAGATCGTTCCTCTTTAGGTCCAAAGATAACTTCAGTTTTATTTCTGTTCAGCTGGAGAAAGTTTTGGCACATCTACGCATTGATTTGTTCTAAGCATCTGTTCAGTGCTTGGATGAGTTCAGAGTCACCTGGTGACGTCGTAATGTAGAGCTGTGTATCATCTGTGTAGTTATGGTAACTAATCTTATTACTTGTTATAATCTGAGCTAGTGGGAGCATGTAGATATTAAATAGAAGAGGTCCCAGGACTGAACCTTGGGATACTCCACATGTGACTTCTGTCCGCTCTGATGAGAAGTTGCCTATTGACACAAAGAAATCCCTGTTCTTTAGGTAGGATTTGAACCAACTGAGTACTATACTAGAGAGTCCAACCCAGCTCTCCAGTCGCTTCAATAATATATCATGGTCAACTGTGTCAAATACTGTGCTGAGGTCCAACAGAACCAACACTGTGGTTCTTCCACAGTCTCTGTTTGTGTGGATATCATTAAACACTTTGACGAGGGCAGTCTCAGTGCTGTGGTGAGCATGGAAACCAGACTGAAGGACTGAAAGACATCAAAGCGATTCGTCATTGTTAAGAAGCTGTTTAACTGTTGAAAAAGCAGAGAATGAATACTTTTTTGTGAAGTAGCTAGCCTTGAATGTTGTTCGTTGCCTATTTTGTAAATGAAGTCTGTAGATCTGACATAACTGATGCAGACAGTTCTTGGTATTAACACCTTCAGGAGCTGCTTTTGTTATCCCAAAAAAATCCAGGCTAAGTTCTGATTGATTGACAAAATAAACTCCGAAAACTGTTTATGAATTTTTTATTCAAAACTTCCATCCACTTATTATCTGTATTCCTTCACTGTTTTTCAAAGTTTGACGCAGGGTCCGTGTCTAACTTCTGCAGTAATGGGGCGGGTGCACCCTGGGCAGGTCGCCCAAACCCAGGACCTTCTAACTGCAAGGCAGCAGTGCTAACAAATGCTCCATTGTGCCGTCCAGTCCAGTTTCAGTTCAGTTTATTTATCTGCTGCCTATTCACAACAAATCTCATCTCAGGAAACGTAGCGTTTAGGCAGGTCCAATTTACATCAAATAACATAGTATCCAATTCAATCTAAATTCAATTAAAATCAATCATTTGCATTAAAATAGTGTACAATCATATAGTGAAATTCACATGCAAATTATAATACCATTACATTCAGTTCAAACAGAATGTCATTTGATATAAAAACGACTTTCTAACGAAGCCCAGATGATTGCATTGTTTTGCAAATCCTCATCAAGCAAGTGAGGAAAGGAACCACTTCCTTTCATCAGCAAGAATCCTCCAGCAAAACCAGTCTCAGAATGAGTAACCATCTACTAAGATCTTGGGCAACAATTACAAAAAGGAGTCCAAAAAAAATTGCAGGTGCTCCAGTCTAGGGCTATTTATGTGTTAGAGATGCATCCATCAGAAATTTTTAGCTCTCTGATTTCTGGGTTTCATAAAACCTCAGACCTGGCAATGCCAATTTCTCTTCAACAGCTAAAATGTGGAAAGATATAAGAAAAGCATTCAAAATGTTTTATTCCAGCCTTGCTGCTGCTTTATTGTTAACTATTACAATGAAAAGTAGAGCCATGTCATTTCAAACCAACTTTAATAATATATACTACTGATTAGCAGGGTGAGCATGACTGAAACAGCAGTCTTCACGTATTTCTTAGATAATGTAGTTCTTTACTTAACTATGAGATTTCTGAAAACCTACCAGCATAAAAGCTCAAAGAATAAAACAGATCAACTTTGCTGTACTCCATTCGGCCTTCGTGTTTTCTGCTGAAATTTTGTGCTCTCTCACAGCCTCCATGAATCACAGAAATAAAAATGTTAATTATTTTTAAATAGGTTCTAACAGTTCTGTGATTCCTTTGACTTCAGTTCGAAACACTCCACTGATAGTAAAGACAGCAAACATCAGGGCTTAAATATGTAACTACAACCTTGTTATAGTTACATATTTAAGCTGAAATCAAACTGAAAACCAAGCTGAATTATGGCCACCAGTCGGTTTCTCCAAATCAGAAGGAACAAACTCTAGTCCTTGAGAACCAGTGTCCCTCAACTTTTGGATCTGTCTCAAGTCCAACACACCTGAATCAAATGAATGGCTCATTACCTAGCATTTGCAAAGCTGAATGACATGCTGATGAGGGAAATTGATTCAGGTAAAATGGAAAAGGAGTTAATTTTAAGATAGTAGTTCTTGATGATTGGACTTGGGCACCCCTGTTCTACAGAGTCTTGCTAATGAACTAATTATGTTAATCAGGTGTGACAAATCAGGGGACAAATCTACAAGTTGCAGGACACCAGCCCGGGAGGACTGGAGTTTGATACCTGTGCTCTAAATCAGGGGTTTTTAATCCTGGTCCTCAAGATTCACTGTACTTCATGTTTTAGATGTTTCCGTGCACCAACACATCTGAATCATAAATGCAATACCTCCTCAGCATGCCATTAAGTGCTCCAGTAGCCTTTAAAATCACCCATTTATTTAAGTAAGGTGTGTGGAGACAGAAAAATGTGTAAGACATACAGGACAGTAGGTCCTGAAGAAATCATCTCTACTTTATCTGGAAAAAAAACAAAAAGAGTATCAAGAATCATGGCAGTCATTGCTCCATCAAGGCCTTCATCCAGTATAGAGAAAGCTTAACAAAATCACCAGGCCAGGTGTACTTTCTATGAAGCATTACAGGTCATGATTAGTATTTTGAGAGTTGGCAAATCAATGCTGACCAAAAGAGTCAAGATATGTATAAAAACAGGTTCCATAACTGAGACTCAGATTGTCAGAGAACTGTACAAGCTTCATTATGAAAAAAAAAAAAAAATTGTGTTGACTCCAGCTTCAGACAGTTTGTTTCCTGCAGCACCCAGTACAGCTCTGCTCCACATCACCTCCGCAGAAATACAAGGAATGCAGACACAGTCCTTGACATGACGTAGCCCTGAGCTAGATCCTATATTAAGGCACCAACAATGAACCGGCTGGGTGACAACGCATGTCACCTAGTTGTCCCATGGCAGCTTGAAAACTGCTCTAAAGCAGGACAAAATGCCACCTACCACTACAAAGTAATTTATCCAACAGAAGTATCTCTTCATTCTGATTCTCAGGCTGCATTTACCTTGAAGCCATTTAATATAGATTATTTTGACACTCAGTTTCTCTTTGAATTTAACTTGTTTACTTCAGTGATGCCCAAACTTTTTGCACAGCAGACCTAAATCAGCAAGTTGAAAGTAATTTTGTCTTTTTAATTTTACAGTTAAAAAACAAAATTATTTTAGTTTGACTTCTTTCCTTTTTACCTGCTTGGCAATAAAATAAATATGCAATATCTAATTGCATCAAAGTAGTAAAGAGAAAAAAATTATTCTAGATCCAAAAAACAATCTCAGACTATTGCCTTAATAAAAGGAAGATGTTTCCAAATTTTTTTAGGTCAAATGTTTTCTATTTTGTTGGTCTAGAAAATGTGTTGTATTCTATGCAGACTCTGAGTCTGCACCAATGAGAAACTTACCTGCCGAATGCTTGGAGTGGTTGCTTGACCTACTTTCTGATTTAACTAACTAATATTTAACTGACCACTTAGGGGTGCTCATATACTAAAAATAGAGAATCAAACTTCAAACCTGAGATTGTCGGGTGGCTTTTAAAGCTGCAGTACATAACTTTTATTAAAAAAATAATAATAATAACACCTATTTCACATAGTTGTTAAAGCAGTCACTATGTTGTAACGGTACGTTATGAGACAGATAAAAATCGATCTCCTTCACCTCCTCCCTGAGCTACTATTGCCATCTAAAGAAATGCACCGCTCCTGACCAAAAACAACCAATCAGAGCAAGGAGGAAGATCTGAGTGCTGTCAATCACCCACATGTTCATACTATTAAGTGTGGTGATAGTGAAGAAACAACTTCCCGTTACAGGAAAACTGTTTATCTGTTGTCATTGGTGGCCATGCTAACTAGCCTAGCTTCTGCGAGCTTCAGTGTAGCAGAGAGCAAAGGGGGTGCAAAGGGAGCAAAGGGGGGGTGCAGAGAGCAAAGGGGGTGCAAAGGGAGCAAAGCGAGGGTGGAAGAGCAGTGCCACACGGATGGTGATTGACAGCAATAAGAACCGCCTCCTGGTTCTGATTGGTTGTTTCTAGATAGCACTAGTTTCTAGATTGGTTGTTTCTGGGAGCACTGGGACAAGGCAGAGGAGCTCGATTTTTTTTTTTTTTTTTTTTTTTTTTTTGACAGATTATCTGTCTCATACCATACTGTCATAACATAGTGACAGTTTCAACAAATATGTAAAAAATATTTTTTATAAAAGTTACATACTGCACCTTTAAATATAGATAATAAATACACAAAGTCTATAAAAAAATAGAGGTGCAATATATGCACATACATATTTTACCCAAATGACAGATTGGATGTTTAAACAGATTCACTCGTAAAATGGATGTTTAGAAAAAATAGTGTTTCAGCAGCTTAAGTTTGAGTCAACATGCTTCTTTCAAGTGATTGTGCAGTGTCTCACCATTTATAGTGAACTGACAATATTTACATATGTAGGACATAGAATCCAAAAAATACATTTAGTGTGATCAAGCTGTTCACACTGTTATTTCTCTGTTATTTTAAATGTGTGAGCAATGGGAAAAAAAACAACAGATCAATCATAACTTGCAGGAAACCAATCTGACCCACAGAGAGGTTTCACCTTTCACTTTTTTTTACTCTACTGTTCTTATTGGGCAAATAACTGACATGTTTTATGTAAAATGATGTGGGTGCTGTATAAATGAGTGCAACCTGATGATATCAGTGAGAGAAGCGCCTCAAGATGTAATATTTGAGATAGGTCAATTAAATATAACAAGATTCACCAAATCTGCTACATGTTTAAACAAAGAGCCTTCCAGCAACAGAATACAATGAAGACAGTTCTGGAGAGTATTTTTGGCTCAAGCGATTTAATAGGCAGACTCAGCTGTTTTTGTTTGTATGACACTGATGAAATCAGCTGGGTAAGCTTGTGATGGTGCAATTCAGAGTTGGAGGTTGTTGCTTTGATAATGTTTCAGTTTCACATTTACAACACATTTACCAAGTGTTGTAAATGTGCAAAAGTAAAATGGTCTCTACTGTAGTGTCTGTCATGATTTGGTTAACAAAGATTGTGCATGTAATACAACTCCCATGATTAAATAACTACTTATTACACCACTAACTTTCCTAATTCATTGGCTTATTTGGAGATTCTCTAAAGATGTATTTCATTTGTCAAACTAATTTAAAACATTAAGAAAATTGAGCTGTTAGCATGTCATGTCAGTCATGAGGTTGTCATGCAGCAACAATCTCCAGTCAGAGGCCTCTTCAGAGTTGTTGCAAAACTCACTGCTACTGGACATCCTTCCTGGCACATCATTACCATCCAGAAAAACTCTTTGAAGATACTTGAAGGATATAAGTCATGACATTTAATTTCCCTTTGGAGAAAATAAGGTATTTTTGAATTGAATTGATTTGATAAATAAATGTATGTATGACTGCATTGTATTGTATGATCTTTTTCTGACAATTATTCTAAATTAAAGTAACAACAGGAAAATCTGTTACACAAACCAAGAAATCAGAGAAAATATTCACTTTTAGAGGTTTTAAAACACAAACATTAATATTTCTAATTGTCACTTTTAGTAAGTACTTTTTGTCAAATTACTGTTACTATGTGCTTGCTGAGGATGAGGCATTGCTGCAAAGTCAATGGCACAATCACTGTGCAACAAAAAGGATCAATTGGACTTAATTCTGACATTGTGATTGGATGAGAATAAACTAGATTAATTTCAATGTAATTTGGATCCATATAACTGGACATGAATTGAAGCTCTTTGCCTCGTAAAGTGCCTTGAGGTTAGTTGTAATTTGGACAATGTAGACAAAAGTGAATAGGACTTAACTGTAAAGCTGATGTCACCTGTAAATATTAGAGTAAGTTACTATTTGTGCTCTAATTATAATTATAATTATAAAATCTTATATAGCCAGAACAACTAATCCTTGTAAATTATGAACGCAGCTAAGTATGCAAAAGTATCCAAGGCTCCTGATTGTGGCCCTGAAGAGTAATGCTTATTACATTTCTAACAGACAACAAGAATGCATTTGATTTCTTCTCCATCAAAGAGACCAAACATCTGGGAGGCAGAATATCCACTCTGTACTCTGCTCACTCATCCTCCCACATGTAGAACATCTCCTTCCTTTACAGACATTGTGTGCAGTGAAAGAAGGCCTCTATTACAAATGGTTGAACTAAGTGCCATCTTGGAAGATTTTAAAGTAGCCTTGTGGTAATGACGGCTCCCACCTTCTTCCTCTCTGCTTTCTCCTTCACTCTCGCGCCTCTCTTCTCCTTTTCTTTGCTCCAACCGACCCTGAGAGCACTAAAAGACACTTGTCTCTTCATCTCTTTTCATCGAAACAGAAAAGATGACTTCTCTCTCTTTTCTACCCTCCTTTTGCATATCTTAAGCATAGTTGAAGTGTGTGTGGTGGTGGTGGGGGGCTTCAGAATTTAGCAAGGCCATTAAGTATTCAGTAAGACTTACGCCGGGAATGAATGCAGATCAGTGCTTAAACTTCAGGATGTTTGATACATCCATAAATCCCTCGTAGAAATGATTATGGATTCTGCAGGGATCTCGGGGCCGATTTGAATAGGGCAAGCTGTAGGCTGATTTCTCCACTAAGAAGAACAGAGGAGCTCAGCTTTCATTGTCAAGCCTGACAAGATTAAGCTGACTCAAAAAGCTGATCAAACCATGCACGATCCTACGTGGTGAGGGAAGAAGTGGTAGCATAGGGTGACTGCCGTAAACAGAGATCTGACATTGACAGGGACGCTTCTCACCCCACCAGGCGTCAGCCAGTCCCCTCCCAATGTCGTAACCACCTTATGAGGTGACGCGATGACCATGAAATCCTTATCTCCCCTCACTTCACTGGGAGCAGATATGGCTGCACAGCAGCACGGCTGCTGCAGCAAAATAAATGGTGCTCAGCCCTCATCTGTCTGCAAAAGGATGAATCAACTGGTTTTGTTTAATTTTCTGCTAAAATCATCATTATGGTTCACCTCGTTAATCTTTTTCAGTCTCCTGAGGTATTTCTCTCACCTTGGTTGCACAACATTTTTTTCTGCACTGGTATAACATGCAGCCTGGTAACAAATGTACGGAGCCCACTGAGTGCCAGGAGGCAAAAAGAAACAGAGGTGATGAAAATCTGTTCCTTCAACTTTTGAAACCATGTGAACCAGTTTCCAATCCTTATTTCAGTAAACCATATGCACAGATTTGCCAACGGTACGCTCCTTCATTTTTTTTTTCTCATAAATAGTAAAAATGTGTAAGAAGTTGTTGAATAAATTCAGCTTTTTTGCATATTCCCATACTGGGATTTTATTTATTTGGTTGGAAAAGAGCCCCTCATAAAGACATAATTATTCTTTTTTGTTGCTGTTTTTCACATTGTCATGTATGTGTCATCACCAGTTAGCGGGACCCCTAAAGACTTTAATAAAAGAATAACAGGCATTTTTAAAAAACAAATATTTCACTTTTTTTTTTTTTTATAAATCAGAAAGTCTATGAACTTGAATTTAGTAATTTGCTATTTAATGTTTTCTTGGGGTGTACGTATGATTCAGACAACTCCATTTATCTAGGAAACTACTTACCTCAACTTGCCCATATCTACAATAAAGGCCAATATATACAATAGTAGAGAAATGTGTTCTCTCTCAGAGCTGCAGAAACAAAATCACAGTGCTCTGTTCTTGCAGCCCTGTTTTTGGAGTTCCATCAGCTGGTTCTTGAAACATCATTTTGTGTGGTGTCTAAAAAAAATAACATATAAAAATGCTGGTTGCAGTATGAGGTAACTTTGAAAACTATGAAATGTCTCAACCAGTAAGAACTCTGTTCTTGTTCTTGCCAACTCAAGCAAAAAAACTAATTTTTCTGTTCTTGTGAAGTATGCAGTGGCCTTTCAAGCAATAATGTAAGAGTTTACAACTAGAACTGCAACACTCTGGACAATGTTCATCCTGCTGCCATCCAAAGTGAGGAGGATATGGAACCAAATTTCATATTCCATCTCCATCACTTTGAGACATCTGATATGGAGTATTGCTAAGTATGGCTCTTTTTTTTTTTTCTTCTGCCATCATTCATGTGTGTTCTTCTTTTGGGAATATATGTATTCTGTCTATAGTAAAACCACTGACCCATCCAGCGAGCACTATATTCTGGATAATTTGGCAACAAAATTCATATTCAAATAGCTCATGAAGAGGACAACAGCTGGCACTCTATCGCCAAAACTGCCAGGAGCCATTGCCGGGCATAAACAGTTCCGACTTATGAATCTTGTCGAACCAGGTCGCCCCACCATACCCCCACCTGTAGGACAGCCTCCATTGCTGTCTTTAGGAAGCAGTAAGTAGCAACAATGACGCAAAATATGCTACTAATTACTACATAAATATTTTGTTCATGCACTTTGTAGAGTGGCCAGTGGTGATCTGGTAAGTGTTACAGCCTAGTATGGTAACCGTTGATGGTCTGGTCTCTCAGGGATGTTCCAGGATCCAGTGCTGCATTGGTGCACTGCTAAGATGGAAGCTCCATCATCCAGCTATTGTGCAGAGAGCAGATGACCTACTTCAGAATACCTCATGTTCTTGCTACACCAACAGGGAAAAACCAGAACACTCAACAAAAGGACTGGATCTCAGCATGCTAACAACCAAAAAGTTCAGATGAGCTTTTGAGAGATGACATTCAACATAATAGCAGTGGCTCGAAAAGCATAGCAAACCCCACACCAGATGACTTGACATCATGAAGGAACACCTAAAATGTTCCGGAATTAACATGGAGGACGCAGGCCAAGGCAAGTCTGCTGGTACTGGAAAGTTTGGTGAAGCTGGTCGGCTCCATGTACAACAATGTCCCCATTGACCAAGAGGACAACTAACTAACCACAACTAATTAACTAGAGTGAATGTCCTTTGCTGTATGATTGCTGTACTGGTATGTCAGATAGTTGAGACAACACTACCTGAATGAATTTTTGCACTGGTATTTTATGATGATTTATCTTGGGTGAAGAGCTCCAAGTCTTTATTGTTAGTATCTTTGCCATCTCCTTGATCTTTAGTTCCCTCCACAGATTCTCTGCCTGGGCCTAAATGCATATTCTTGGTTCACTTTTCAAAAACTTTTGAGAAACCTGCGGGGCTGTTTTGATATAATTGTGCAGCTGTTGAGAAGGAAATGCACCTGTGGCTATCTGCTGTGAGTAAAAGCTGTTTAGAATAACACATACATATTGTAAATTTGAATTTCTACTTTAGCAAACATCCCTCAAATACAACAACAGATAAAAACATTAGAAATAAGCAGCTCCCCCCAAATCTTAATTAATTCTGCTTTACATGTGGTCTCTTTTGACCAGCCATGCTAGTTGATTAGAAGACATTAGAAGAGATGCGTGCTCAGCAGTCAAAAGTATAACAGCCTCAACTACTGTACACCCATGTGTCTTCCCTTCGACATTTTCATCTCCTATGCAAATACAGACCCAATGGAGCCAGTAATCATTCATCAGGAAACTGTCTCCAAATGGTAACCGCTTCTGTCCTGCTCATTCATTATTCATCACCATGGACGGGTCAGGCAGCGAGAGCCTCCTCCAGCGCCTCATACGCAGTCAGCCTCATTCTTCTGTTTATCTGCCTCACTCTGAGCATTGAAATAAGGAAAAAGTCCAATGTTCCCTTAAGAAGCTGCCTCCTTAGTGCCAAGGGTGAGGCTGTGTAACTTGGCTCTCTTCTCCTCCTCCCCTGGTTTTTATAAAACACCTTGCCTGTACCTGATACCCCTCTTCATTATGCTTTTAATGAGAAACTCCTGCATACACGGCACAGAACACAAGGCGAGTGCACATTTCACAAATAAAAGAGGAGGATGCATTTAGAAGCAGCTGCAGGCATAGTTTCATCACAAATATGACAGGTGATGTGACTCACTAAGAAACATGCTCATAAACAGGCCAACACATAAACACCTGAGAGGAAGCTCATTCGTATCGGTTGTCTCTCAGCTGCCATCACGTGTGGAGTTTATTTCAAATTACATTGAAGAAGCAAAAGCAACTATCCAACATGTTAACCTAGCGAAGGAAGAAAAATGAGCTTCCTTGAACACAGCAGCACAGTGCTACTGTCTCTTTCTGCTGTTTCGCCTCCATCCCTGCAGGAATTCCCTGTCTGTGTATTAATAACCACTTCAAAGTGAATACACTCCCCTGAATGTGTTGTGCATCCATTTAGAGGCCTATCTTTCTCTGTTATGAACCCCCTACCTCCCCCCCAAAAAATGCAGGCTTCATGTGAACCTATCAAAGAAGAATCCAAGCCAACCTGTTGGCTGTACTCCATCATCATCAAAGTTAGCTATTTGGAGTTTTATTGTGATTTAGTTTGTGGGAAAAAAAATCCCAGCCTTTTGATGGAAAATTTTCATGCAAAGGGTTCATCAAAGCAGTTGGAAAGATAAACTATTTGTTTAAAGCTTCAAAACTTTACATTTACATTCCTAATGAAACAAATCCAAAAATAATATACTGCAGCTGTCTCAAAGTTTTCTGATGAGCTGAATTTATGGCAGTTGACTTTTGCCCTGTGGCGACAGCTTCAGCAAGGGATGCCAGAAATGTTAAGTTTTCAGCTATAACGGTTTTGTCAAGTTTATAGAAAGGGTCTGGGTACATCCCCTCCAGTCTGTCATCATACTTAAATGGAGCATTGTCTAGGCCCTGCAGCTCCCTTAGATAAAACTGCCTGTGGTGCAATTTCCCCAAGACCCCTCAGGGCCCATAATTCTCTTTGTAGGTTGTCTGACAATTTGCTAAACAGGGACATGGGAAGACTGAGAAGGGCTGCAGCTTGTGGAATCTTCACTGCAGACATTTTGCTTTATGAACCATTTGGGCAAGTGCTTTGCCTTAATTTCTTCCATCTTTTGTCACCTTTCAACCAAAACATCCAAGTGCAACCAGTTGGCTTTAGAAGTCACCTAATGTAGGAATCTGAGTGTAATTTAATCTCAGTATGAATACAACAGTTCTGTAAAGGCCTCAGAGGTTTGTTCAATTAACATTAGCAAATAGAGATTCACGAATACCAAGGAACACAGCAGACAGGTCAGGGAGAATGTTGCGGAGGAGTTTCATTCAACAAAAACAGAAAGACTGAGACACAAATGCAAATCTACCACAAACATGGTTGTCCACCTAAACTGACAGGCAGGACAGGAAGATTGTTAATCAGAGAGGCAGCCAAGGATATCCATTGTCACTCTGGAGGAGCTGGAAAGATCCTCAGTTTAGGTAGAGAATTTGCTGACAGGAAAATTATTATTTTCTTTTTAGCTTCACAATTCTGGCCTTTGTGGAAAAGGAGCAAGAAGAAAGACACTGTTGAAGGAAAGAGCAAAAAAGGGCCCGTTTGCAGTTTGCCACAAACTAGGAAGGACTTGGATTAGATGAGATAAGGATAGGAAACTAACACTGCACATCATCCTTAATACTTCCCATGTTGAAACATGGTGGTAGCATGATGTGGCGGTAACATGATGCTGTGAGAATGCTTTACTTCTGCAGTGCCAAGGTGATTTCAGAGCTGATAGGAAGATGGGTGGATTAAAACTGATGCAGAAGTTCCTCTTCCAGCAGGACAACAACCACAGACCTAAAGCCAGAGCTACAGTGGAATAGTTTAGATCATATGTATGAACACATCCATGTGTTAGAATGATTCAGTCATAGCCCAGACCTAAAATCAAAAAGCTTTAAAACTGGTTTGCAAAAAAGAACAGGAAAAACCATTATACTCTTGATGCCCCATCCTGCTTGAGACATTCCACAAAAGACCTGCAGTTGGATTCGCAGTGAAAAGTGGTTTTTCAAAGTATTGACTCAAGGGGACTGAATAGAAGTGTAGGCAACACTTTTCATATTTGTATTTTAATAAATTAAACAGCCAAACATTAATGTTCTTCTACTTAACTCTGGTAATCTAGTGATGTGAGGTGAGGTTGATTGCTGGTGAGGAGCCAGATGTAGAAATATAAAATCTAAAATAGAATTTAATATTTAATTGAAAAATTT
Organism: Anableps anableps; assembly: GCA_014839685.1. Lineage (NCBI taxonomy): Eukaryota > Metazoa > Chordata > Actinopteri > Cyprinodontiformes > Anablepidae > Anableps > Anableps anableps. The sequence goes on along the minus strand of CM026074.1, from coordinate 28,635,953 downwards.
AGTTGTTTTAAAGGCTTTTATGCTTTAATCAATTCCATACTGTTCAACAATAGCTAGTAATGATAGATAGAAAAATAAAATAATTCTTAATGTAAGGTCAAAATGTTTTTTTTTTTTTTTTGCTTGTTTTTTTTTTTTTTTTTTTTTTTGCAATTTTTTAAAATAAGGTTGAAAATTGTGTATGATCTTATTGCTAATTGTATGTGAGGTCCATGCACCTATCCTTCTCCATAAATCTCTGTTGTAAAAATTGTCCTTGTTTGCCTTCATTTTTAAAAGTCTAGCTGCTTCAGTGGAGATGATCACAAAGAGTCATCCTGGAACGGTTGTATTCCAACTGTATTAATTGTATTTTTCAGATTGTTTTCAGTCTTTTTTTGGTGCATAGAAGAACAGCACTTGTTGCCCATTGTGCCCGTGGGACACAATGGGAAATGGGCACTGGCCTCTATCAGTGTGGCACAGTACTTTCTACTGCAACCTGAGCCTTTTCAATGCGTATTTATGGTCAAAAGCAGAGGTGGGTGCACTTCTGCTAATCCACTAATGCAATAATAGCTAAGCTAATTTTGTGTTTAGTGCTTTAGCACTTTTGCTAACTTTGAATACGTTTAGTGCACTTTGCCTCCCCTAAATTAATTTTTCCAGATAATTTCTAAAGCTCTAATTTACTTGGCTGGTTTGTAAACTTTCAGTTGAATAAAGGTCAACAACTGTGTTGAAGGTTTGGTTATCAGCTGCGAAGAATTATTCAAAGTAGTTGGACGTTTATATTCATGCTCTTATTTTGGAGGGGTGAAGACTGTTTACACAGCAGTTCCTTTTCCTCTGCTTACGTTCTCTCTTTTTATTCCCCAATAACTTTATTTCAAACAAACATACAGGAACAAAATAAAACATGGGCAGTAGAGAACAAGACATAAACGTAATTACAATATCTAAGGGCAATATAGACATGGAAATTATAATGTCAAAATTGAATTGGTGCCCAAGTGTTGTAGTATTTCAAGGGCAGATGTCATTGGAATTGAAGTTAGTGTTTTAGCTATATATTAAACAGTGGAACATTACATGCGTAGAACATGTGTAATCCAACATGTAGATTTCCGATATAAAGAGAGACAGCAATGGGCCAACTGCCTGCTTTATTCACTGTGTGTGACAGCACTACCAGAGGTGAGTTACAGCTCATCACTGCCTCATCCCACAGTTTTTCCATGTATTTCAACAGGCAATGCATAAATTCAGAGATTTAGACTATAAAAATGTTGAAATCAGACAGAAATCTAATTTATAGCACAGTCAAGTGGACAGATTTTCTATTATCATTGTTAGTGCCGATTTTATTTGTCATGTTGACAGATGAGGCACCGTCTAACCTGCTTCATCTGACTGCACATCACTCTTGTACTCTACTCTACTTTTTGTTGTTCTCTCACATATTATAATCCTACATTATAATGTTTGATTGCAATCTGTCAAAATATGAAAACATTTCTTTTAAGTGGCTATCAAAATGATAGAAAATGTGAAGCAAGAGCTCAGGAAGCTAAAAAGCTACATTATTTGTCTGACTTTCTGGAATAAGTTTTAGTCCTTCACAGGTTCATCACATTGCAAACTGGCTACAAACTATGAGTGATGTAATTCCAACAAGCATGAAATGCTTAGAATAACAAACATGTAGAGAAACAAGCCTTCTAGTGATGCTCAGCGTTGCCGCACACTTGTCATGTTGCAGACGTGATCATGAGTGCACTTTCACATCAAGCCATCTGCAGAGTTGCAAACTATCACCATGCCACTCACAAGGACAAAAGTTACTCAGAAAAGCCAAATTTATGCAAAAATCTGTTGTGCTGTCTGTAAAGAATATTATAATTGTGCCTTTGTAGGCTTTTTTGGAAAAAGCAAAGCAGCCACAGAACCATTTTTGTTAATTTTTTTTTTAAATTTTATTTCCCCCAATTTTCTTCACATTCCCCTCCTCATAGTAAAATATTCACGACCAACTTGTGACTGTAATACAAAACTGCCTCTTACAATTTGGGATAGAATTGCCGGAAGGATGGCCAGAGGGAACTAAATAACAAATGAGAGGACAGGATGAAAGACACTGCTTTAATTCACCACAACTGATTTGATAATAAAACTCGAGCCCATTTCACAGTAAAGCCAATTATGTCCTTGGTGAGTTCTGCCATCGTGGATGTTGAAGTTGAATTTAAAACCAATGTGTTGTCTGTTACTTAACAATGTAATTTAGGAATAGTTTCCCCCATCCAGCTATTATACAGAATAAGAGAGCAAAAGCTAATGATATCATTACCTCGCCAAATTAGAAGTTGTCAGTAGTTCTGTCTCATTGAAAACTTTTATTTTAACTATGCGGGTGAATTTTCATTTCAGAATAGGCCTGAGGATTGCAAGGTGACATGAAGTATAAGTCAATTCTTCAAAAAAAGGAAGTAATTAATTAGGATGTCAAATTCAGGGAGCATCCTCACCTTCATTTTTCTTCTTAATTGGGGAGTAGTTTAGAAATTTGAAAGGTGGCAGATCACATTTAATAAAGATTGACACCTGTTATTTTTTCCTGCCTTCGCCACCCATCGCTGACTCCAGTTTATTAATGGTCATGTCCTTCTGTAAGGTACAGCCGCTTTCTCAGAGCGTGCTGTCAAAAGGGTCATGTCCTGACACCGAGCAGCAATTGGTGGGCTGCTGGGTGCCACCCTTAAGGGCAGAGCTTTATGACAGAATTGGCCTGCTCTTGTTCTGGACTGCTCATATCCCGTGGAACAGCTGTCGCTCCCAGAGTGATGACTTCATTTTGACTGCTCTCAGTGCCTCCTGAAAGTCTCCGCCATGTTATTGCCCCATGAAACCAATAACAGCTTTAACATATGTTAGAAGGTCAAAAACGGGTGTTTTCACCTTTCACACAGAAGACGCTGGGAGAGATCAGCCTGCACAAAAATTTAAGCTGCAGTCTGGTTATTGAAGGAAGATTAATTGCTTTCTGCTCTCTAGCTGAACTTAATCTTGAGTCCTGAAAGTGTGCCAAAGCAATAGTAAGTTAAAACATATAGCATTACTTTAGCTTCTAAGGGTTTTATCTACATTCTGGGTTGGTTAGAGATGTAAAGCCTTAAAATATGGCATTATATTTACTGCTCAAACTTTTCAGTCTTCTAATCTTGCAAAAACCTTCTTCATTGTATATAATTGGGAATTTACGTGATAGACCAACAAAAAGTAGTGAATATATGTGAAGTGGGTGGATAATATCTTATAAAATTGTACAAATATAAATTTGAAAAGTGTGTGCACATATGCCTCTGTCTTTAGTGTAACCAGTTGCCTTCAGAAGTTACCCAGTTATTCCACTTTACTTACATTCCACCTCATGTTGCACATTATAGCTGCCAAATCTTGTTTGTATTTAACTTGGTTTTATAGTGTGTTCTTTAAAAACAGAAATGTGAGGACATATAAGGACAATAAAGGATTTTTGATTCTGTGTGTAATTTAATTTCAGTATAAATGCAGCTGTTCTGTGAAGGCTTAGACAGGTTTATTAGGGATCGATTAGGACCATGAAGACCAAAGAACACAGAAGATCAGGGATAAAGCTGTGGAGACATTTAAAGCACAACTTTAAAGTTCAAGTTTAAATCTACAAAAACATGGAGGTTCACCTAAATCGACAGGCCAGTCAAGGAGTGCATTAACTAGAGCAGGGGTCCGCACCACCTGGCTGCAGAAGAAAAATAGCTTTTGTAATCTCTGTGGTACTGACAATCAGAAATCTGAGAGCAGTTTTATTTTGGAAAACCAGAAGTATTTGTATGGTTCCATCAATGCCCTTGATAAGTATAGGAGGAGAGAGAACAGGAGGCCAAAAATATCATTTCTTTGCCTTTGTGTCTGTTAAGGTTGTCTGGGAGCAAATAGTTGGGGACTCCTGAACTAGAGAATTACTCACTGTAACTCTGAAGGAGTTTCCAAAAAATTAGCAAATCCTGGTGTTTTATGACGTGGAACTGAACGTTTCAATCTCTGGTGTGGCCTCATTTCTAGCTCGGCACTCTGGTTTCGAATGCTTTAATGCTCTATTTTGCTCGATACTGTTTTCACAGTATCACATGATGAATTTCCAGTGCAGCACATAGTGGAAGAAGCACTGCAGTTGGAGTTTTGAATCCCACCACAAAAATACTGACTCACTATAGCAATAGACTGGGCTGAAGGACATTTTGCTCTCAGTTTGGTAATTCCACCATCTGCAATGTTTCACTCATATCCTCTTATTATCAATTTTGTTCTTCTTTACACTTTTTGGTCAGATCCTTTCTAGCTTTTGATTGTGTCCCAATGAAGTTTCACATTAGTATGAACTGCTTTGTCTTTTGCCAAAATAAGTCACATACTGTCTCCTTTGTGTATTCCTGCATTAGGTCTAATGAAACATTTAATTGCTAGTTAATGAGGCAGTCTAAGGTCAGACTGAATGTCAGAAATATTGGTTTGGATGTAACAAAAAAAATCCTTTAGGGAACCAAGATATAAAAAATTATGTGAAGAAAACACAGTAACAGTGTTCTTTAGTGCCCATCCATCCAGCTCAGCTTTAATGCACATTAACCAGCTTTATTAGGTATACTCGATGAATTTATTGCTGATACAGATAGTGAATCAGCCAATCACATGGTTGCAACTCAATCCATCTTGGCATCTCGATGTAATGAAGAAGGCTTGTTGAGGGTCAAATAGAGCATCATAATGGGAAGGAAAGTGGATTTTATTGACTTTTAATGTGACATGGTTGTTCAATGCCAGGTAGGCTGCTCTCAATATTTCAGAAAATGTCAGTCGGCTGAGATTATCATACAACTCCCTGTTGTTTTCAGAGAGTGGTCCGAAAACAGAAAATATCTAGTGAGCAGTAATATTATGAATGATAGTGCCATGTTGACGTCAGAGGACAAAGGATAACTGGTTCAGTTAGGCTACAGCAGCAAAAGACCACACCGGCTGTCACTCCTATCAGCTGAGAACAGGAAAGTGAGGCTACAAATTCATGCAGGCTCACCAAAGTTGGACAAGTACAAATTTCAAAAACACTGCTTGGGCCAGTGAGTCTCAGCTTTAACTATGTCATTCATGTGGTAGAATCAGAATTTGGTGTACACAGAAAAGCATGGATTTTTGGATTTTTGTCTCAGGATGGTGGTGGTATTGTCATTGTGTGGGGGATATTTTCTTGACACCCATTGGGCCCTTAATACCAACTAAACATCATTTAAACACCTCTACCAAAGTGAGTAATATTGCTGATTACCACCATCAGTTTATGTCCACCAGGAGGATAAAACACCATGTTACAATGGCCAAATGATCTCAAACTGGTGTCTTAAACATGCAAAAGAGTTCACTGAGCTTCAATACCCTCCATAATATGCAGATCTCAATCCAATATAGTCCCTCCACAATATGCTGGTGATAAAGTGAATATGTCAATATAGACCAAATTCTCTGAGGATTGTTCCCAACCCCTTGTTGAATCTATACAATGAAGAGTAAAGGCAGCTCTGAAGGCAAAGGTAATCCAAAATGGAACCAGGAAGGTGTACTGAAGAAAGTGGCTGGTGAGGATATATAAAGTGGCAGCTTGCAGAAAATTAAAACTCATCAAGCTCTAAACATATACAAAATTAGGAATAATGGAAAGAAAAATATGCAGGAAACTTTTTCGATCTAATCCAATTTCTTCAGTTTGTACTTCTTTTCTTGCTGTCAATGAGATGAAATGTAATAACAAAGAAAAATATGAATGGTTTACAGTAAAACAAAAATATAGAACACCCAGCCAGAGTTCCATGTTGTATATAAGCCTCTGTTGTTTATTTTCTTTTTAATAAAAACATATGAAGAGATTAATTTTGCAATGAGAGCATCAGAAATCAATTAGTTAAAACTAAAGTACATATTTGTGTGCGCGTGACCAAACATAAACAAGTGCAGTCTAAACAAATCCAGCACGCAAACAGCTGCTAAACTAATCATTATTTCAGAGTAATTCACAGGAAGCAGACCCGTTTTGTCAGCAGTGCTGTCACAGGGCAGAGATTCTTAATCAAGCTTGAGCTCTGTCACTTCACTGTTCACATTTTTTCACAGAAAAAACAAACTGAATGTGAAGGTGGAGTGTAAACGATGTGTGTGAGTGTGTGTAGCCTGCCTGTAACCTGCCTGTAACAAGAGCAATGGCTCCATCAGAAGCAAAACTACATAATTATTGTTTGTGTGCAGCAGATTGGGCAGCTTGAAAGGGTTAAGCATGAGTGGATTAAAACGCCGGCACACATCCGTTTCCATACTCTAATCCTCTTAGTGCCCACTCCTAATACGTTTTTATATCTTTCCTATCTCTCACAGAGGTGAAATATCAGATTAGTTGCCAGGCTTTGACTATATCTTATTACAACCTTATCTAACACAGAGGTTGTGAGCTTCCAGACGGGTCAGCACTGTGCTGGCCATAGGCCTTTTCAATGTTTCCTGGGAATATGATAAATGAAGACTTTTTTTTAAATAAGTTGTTTCTATGGTCTTAAATGCTAAATCTTTCCACCATCTTGTTCATTTTCAGCCTGTTGTGTTGCAGTTGTATGGACAGCTGCAGGTACAGCAGGAAACACCATAGATGCAGTTGAAGCATGTCAAAGTGAAACAAATCCCTCTATTTCCAGCTGGTGATCACTGTCATAAAAATTACTAGGAACCCCTTATGCTTATTGACTCTGGCAGGCTTAAACTCAAACACACCCATATGCACACATGTGTGCATGCATCCATGTAATAAACCACACCTAGTGTAAATGCTATAAACAAATAGTCTATCAACCTAAAACCTAAACTCAATTTCATCACCGCCCCCAGCTGAACTAGATCTCATACTGTTAAAATCAATCATTCTGCTGCAGAAGTTAATGAAACATATGAGAACACAGGAGTTAAATCAATGAAAGTGCTTTCATCAAAGGGTCTGTGATGCTATATAACAGAGATCTATACTGCACAAGTAACTCATGTGAGCAGGAAGGAGCACAGTGTTGCTACCAAGCATTCTGGCATGATAAACTAATGACTAACTTGTGCAAAGTTAGTTATAAATCACTCTTAGACACAGAAGCAAGTAGGTGCAATGAAGTAGTGCAACTTATCAGTCTCACTAAGGGTTATGAAGTGCTCCTCTAACTTGGTGCAGCTGGACCAATGCCTAATCAGGTCACCTTTACAGAGAACTTAATTCAAGCTCAGAAAATAACACCATGCTGAGTCACTTTCCTGCATTTTTCTGTTGTGCAGAAGCAGGCATGACCTTCTGCCTCACAGTGACCGCCAACTTTATCGGGACTTTCTTAAGGGACCCATAACCTATTATCCAGTCGCACATTTGAAGATATTGTTGTTTTTTGTTACATTCAAGCCATAAAAGTGAGGCAAAGTCAAAGAAAACAAACTCCTATTGTTCTTCAAGCAAGATGTATTGCCTACACCAATATACTGAGGAGAAGCTTAAATTAGCCATTTAAATCATAAAGTTGTTAATTGACTGGGCAAACTAGACGTCAGAATGTGCAGTTTCATTTTAATTAGATAACGCAGTCGTAACTGTGTAAATATAGTTTTCTGCCCATATCAGAATGTTAAAAGTGTTGCCTCACAGGTATTGACATAAAGGATGAATATGTAGAAAAGCACCTCATGCCTACTGCTTGGTATGGTGTAGGACCTATGATGCTGTGGGTTTCTTCCAAAGGCCCTTGGAACATAGTTAGAGAAAATGGGATCATGCATAATTTGAAAAACTTGGTGGCCTCTGCTGGTAAAGTGAATCTGATCTTTCGTTAGGTTGATGATTAAAAGAACTTCTCAGTAAATCCACATAAAATAGTTTAGTGGACAAAAAATTAACCCTCTTGCAAGGTCATGACAAAGCCTGACAGAGGAACTGAAGATAATACAGGAGATGAGAGGACCCAGGATTCTGGATGCAGAGAGACCAAAAAGAGGGATGTTCAAAGATCCCTCTCCCATTAAGCTTCAAACTTGTAAACTGTTATACAAAAGTGGTGTAAAATGTTTGCCATAAAGACCACAAAGATTTCAATCTTGAGATCATGTAATTAAAAAAAAAAAAAAAAAAAAAAAAAAAAAAAAAAAAAAAAAAAATCTGATTTTTTTTATTTTTTATATATATATATTTTTTTTACCTGCTTAAAATGAAGCATAATTAATCTCTCTGAAATTGCTCTTGGGTGTGTTTGCATGCTTGGTTGTTTGTCCAGCAAGTCTCTGTTTTGTCTGAGATAAACCTGCCGATCTATCCAGTTTGTACCCTACAAGGATAAGCGGCTATAGTTGATGGGTGGATGGATGCTCAACATAAAACTAAATATAATAGGTTAATAAAATTAACAAAGTAGTCTGTAGAACAGTGATTTGTAAATTGTAGATTCAAGACATAAAAAGGGTTTAATAAAAGAAAAACATGCACTTCTAAAAAAATTTTCTCTTGTCTATTCCCAGCAGCAAGATTGTTGCTTGCTGTGTTTATCCAAGTTTAAAGAGTGGGTCTGCTATTGAGTAAAGGTCACAGGATGTTTGAGGTTTTATTTACCATTCAATTAAGAAGAAAATAAAAAAATATGGTAATTAAAGAACAAATATTTTGTTACATCTAATACTTTCCATTTTAAGAAGATTTTAGTTTGTCTGCATTTTTTGAAATGCCATGCAGCAGTGAAAATCTCTTCCTAAAGAAAAGTGTCCATCCCCATCAATCACTTCTTACATTGTGGCCCCACAAAATCATCCTGAGGGTCACAAATGGCCCATGGGCCGAACTTTGGGCACCCCTGTTATGGGAGAAGACTAAGTGCTGTCCAATAGGCAAAAGGAGATTATACAAAGTACTAGCAAAAGAGGCACCAACAAATATGCCACTCATGATTTTGTTAGAAGCTGTTACTTCTAAACGTGCAATATTTTCCCTTAATTGCATGTTCTTACAAATAAAAGCTTACAAAAAAAAAAACATTTGAGAAAAAAGACTTTTCTCAAATGTCCAATTTGAAGTTATGCAAACAAAAGATTAATTTGTTTTAAGGGATTTTACTCCTGTTTACCAGGGATGCCTAGAAATGTGGCTAGCACTGTACACATTTATAATTAACCACCATCAGGAGATGCACCTACCAGTCTCCAAACACTATGATACAATACAATGCAATAATCCATTCACCTTTAACTTGCAGCATTTAGTCTGCTCGCTCTGCTAATGTCTGTGAAGCAATGCACTTTCATATGGGCACAGAGAGGAAGCAGTTAATCCACAGGTTTATGATAGGGAAAGTTTTTCTCTATCCACCTTAAGAAGATCCTCCTTTTGCAGTGCTGTGCAGCCCAGATATCAGTCAAGAGCAAAGGGAGGAAAAGTACACAGATATGCACTGAATGCACATCCTAAGGTCTGCAAAGGGCTGTGTAGGCTCCCACAGAAACTGTGGAAGGGTTGTTCCACTGTTGTGATTATCGGGCTACGGTACTGACAGCAGTATAAACATGTATTGATGGGGAAGGTTAACAGTGTGGCTGCAGGACAAGCTGGAGGAAGCTGTTTGCAGCCCCTGTGTTTGAGTAGACTTAATAAGCTGGTCGATGTTAGAAAACAAGGTCCATGAGCTGTAGTTGAATTATTTCTGAAAGTTTTTGCTCAAAAAGCAATAAATTAAAAGTCATGGGAGAAAGAAAAGGTGTAATCTAATAAACAAGGATACAAATAATTTCAAATAGTTTGAGAAGTAAGGAGTGCATTCATCCTGTTTGTCATGTGTCAAGGACAAACATGAATATTGCTGTTAGTCTCTAATTTACAGAGAATCAAAAGCTTTTTTGTTTCAGAAAATACATCTATGCTATGTGATAAAAAGCACTTTTAAAGGTCTTTCCACAACAGAGACAGAGAGAGACAGAAAAATTGAAATACCGTATTTCTAACATTTCAGAGTTACACAGTCAATGGTCAGGTCTGAGTGAGTTTTACCTCCAGTGCTGCCATTCAGAGTTCACTTCCACCGCGCATTGATCCTGAACTCTTTCTTGGAAAACAGCCAGAGCTCAGGGAGCTGGAGGAAAACTGTTGAGCAGCGAATCCAGAGATGTCTCCCTCTCGGAAGAGTACTGCTGACTCCATCTGCATCTCTTGACTTGCAGAGCGCTCATAAATTCAAATACATGGATGGTTAAGATACAAGAATAAGAAGGAAGAACAACCAGGTGGAATACAGATATCATTTCTTGAGAAAAAATCAAAATCATGCAGGAGTTTTGAAGCAAGCAGAGCATGTGGGCTGGGAACACATCTTCTATCTCCTCCATCCTGCCTCTCTTTCTGTGGCTGATGCAAGAGGCTATGTGAAAATTGCCCATGAATGAAACAACTGTTGACACAAAGAGAATTATTTTTTTGCCCTTGCTCCACTGTACGGGCAGTGGATTATGAAATGCTGTGATCCATCCTGAGTCCTCAGGCCACGGTAAACATTATCTGACACATGGGGAGGAAGGATTCCCCATAGCCTGAGGGCCAGATTGCCTCCTGCCAAAATAAGCCGCACCAAACCACCTCACGGTAAAACAGATAATGAAGACAGGAGGGTCTGGAAGGAGCATTTACCTTAATTATTCAGGTAATAACAGCCTTAGCATAACTGCAGGTGGTATTGATTGAAAGTTGACCTAAAAGAGTGAACAGAAGAAGATGTCGAACATAAGATTAGTATTTATGAATATAACCTTGGGTCTTTTCAGAATGGCTTTCTTCATGATTATCTAACCATAAATCATTAATCAGTGAACACTAATCAAAGAGTCAAAGGTATGTTACTTGGACATAAACACACTGGTCAATTTATTAGGCACACCATGCTAATAACAGGGTTGGACTGCCATTTAACTTCAGAACTGATTTAATTCTTTGTGACAGGTTCAGTAAGGTGTTTGAAACATTCCTCTCAGAGGCTCTGGTCCATATTGACAGGAAAACATCACAAGTTGCTGCAGATTCATCAGCTGTGCAATCATGATGAGAATCTTCCATTTCACCACATCCCAGATTCAGATGTGATGACGATGGAGAAAAATGAACTCATTGTCATGAGCAAGAATGTTTGAGATTATCTAAGCTCTGTGAGATGGTGCTTTATCCTGCTGGATGGAGTCATCAGAAGACAGACACACTGTGGTTATAAATGGTCAGTAAAAATAAGCTAAAAAAAAAAAATCCTAAAACCATGACACCACCACCACCTGCCTACAAGGCCAGATGGATCCACGTTTGATGCAGTTTATGCCATATTCTGACCATAGTATCTGAATGTCACAGCTGAAATTGAGACCCATCAGAGGAAGAAACATCTTTCCAGTCTGTTATGTCCAGTTTTGGTTAACCTATGTAAACTGTTGTCTTGTGCTATAGCCCATCTGCTTCAAAGTTAAATGTGTTTTGCATTCTGTTATTTTACTCTTCAAACTTTGGTTGTAACAAGAGCTGCTGTTGCCTTTCTATCATCAAGAAGACTGGTTCTCAGGGCCTCTGTCATGCATATTTTAGGTGTTCCTTGCCACAGACCTGACTTAAATGCATGTGTTTAACAGCACATGCTGAGTAGGTAATGCTATCATTTCAATCAGGTATAGTGGAGCAGAGACACATCTAAAACATGAAGGACTGGGGCCTCAACCAGGGTTGAGAAACACTGATCTAGAACCCATCTGCCCAGTCTCCTCTGACATCTAACATTAACAGGGCTCCGTTGCCCACACAGCAGCCCCATGTGTACCTAATGAAGTCTTCCTTCCAGTACGTAAGCCACTCTTCCTCTGAGCCATGCTATGTAATAGTAAAGTAGATGAAGAGTGAAAAAGCTTAAAGATTAAATGTTTGGGCCATCCTTTGACTTTGACATGAGGCTCCACTGTTTGTATCTATAGCAGTATCCTTCCAACATCGGTGCTAACAATGAACATAAGGAACTCATCAAACTCCAACCAGAGGTTTGCTTCCTTCCAAGCAGTAAACAAGGTTACATAACTGACCATGGCAAATTGACTGAAGGAATAAACCTTAATCCTGGTTTTACCCAGAGTTTCTGCAGAAAGAACCTTATAATTAACCTGACTAGTGACGGGAATAGTTAACAGCCTATTGAGCTGAGAAGCACATCACTGCTGGCTGACAAGCTGCCAGCCAAATGCCACCAATGACCATTGAGAGCTAAGAAATGCAGCTTTAACTATTGCTGAATGCTAGTGCCAGCCTAATCCAGAGCTGAAGACGCTAAGTTCCGAGCTGCTCACGACAACACACTGTTAGCTGCAGCAGCTAACTGGTTCCTGACACAGACTAAGCCATCTGACCAGCCAAAAGCCTGCTTCATTCATCGCAACTCTAGTCACAGTAGGTGTGCCTGGGCAGTAATAATAGCTTAGATGACTATTTTAAGTGTTTTTGTGTATTTTTATGGTGTTTAGAACTGTTCCAAACAGAGAAGGCTGCGCATGGTGCAGCTAAAGCCAACTAAAGGGTTCAGACTATTTAAAACCTTATTCCAGATAGTGTTTAAATCACAGATAGTCCAGTAAAGTTGAGCTTATCTCTTTTATGGGTATTTTCTTTATCTTTCATGACTCTAAGTTACATAAAATATCCCTAAAAGCATTCTAAAATGTCCTGTTTTCTTAAAGCTAATGGCTATGGGGCTAAGGGCCACATATAGTTTCCCTACTCCTACAGTCAGCTGTAGCAAACCGCTGATGCTCATAAACAATTAATATTATTTACTGTGTTTTGGACTGAAATAAGATTGTTTAAACAGCAAACATTAGATTCTTTTTGCCCATTTAAGCCACTTTTCTTGGTATTCCAATTATTAAATTATTGATCACTGCAAATAGATTAAAGCTGCAGTATGTAACTTTTATGAAAATATGTTTTCTACATATTTGTTAAAATTATCAATATGTCGTGACAGTATAAGACAGATAATCTGTGAAAAAAATCAAGCTTCTCTGCCTTCTCCCCTAGCTCCCAGTACTAATTGCAGACATACACCACTCAGTCAGAAACAAGCAATCAGAGCCAGGAGGAGGGTCTTAGCGCTGTCAATCACCTTCATGTATGCGTCGCTCACACACTTCTTCTTGCTCTCTGATACATTACAGTTTGTTCACTATAACATAGCCTGCCACTAATGCTAAGGCTAGTTAGCATGGCCACCAATGGTGGTGGATAAACAGTTTTCCTGGAACGGTAAGTTGTTTCTTCACCCTTAGCATATTCAGCAGCGCGTACATGAGGATGATTGATCTGACTGGGTTTCTGACTGAGTGGTGTATGTCTGCAGTTAGTACTGGGAGCTCTGGCAGAAGGCAGAGGAGCTTGAATCAACTCTCCAAAAATGTTATCAATTTCTAAAAGGTATAGCCGTTTCATTCAAAATTAATAAAGCATTACTTTCTCAAAGTAAAGTTTTGTCTTTGCATTGTGAAATAGTGTTTGGAATACATACCAAGTTTGTCAGTTTGTCTAAACTAATTCTTAAATTAATTTAGAGCTTATTGGCTTCAAAGACAAAACCTTATAAAACAATCCTTGGTTCGTAAGCAATAATATTCATACATGACTGTGATATTACTATAGATCATTCTATGGGTTATTGTATGTTTATTCTTTACATATTTCTGGTGTTGCTGTATGAAGAATACAGAGCATATTTTGGTGTAAACAAATCTTAATTAGTTTAAACTAATTAACACACTCCAAATTCCTCATGAAATAAATCTGGTTTCTTAATATCCACAATTCATTCTGAACTGTGACATCATTGCGTCATTTTATTGGCTCTATTTTTATTGATGTTTATATTTTTACTGTTTTAACTCTAGTAGTTTTTAGTTTAATCATCATTTTATCTGTTTCTCAGTAGTTTTAGTTATGTGTTGCCAGAATAGTGAGTTTGTTGAATAAAGTATTTCACTGTAAGGTTGAATTACGTTTTGGTAATAATCGCTTGTATATTGGAGAGAAGTTGTCTGTATTTCACTCCATGAACATGTGTGCTATAGTGCTGTTTAGATAACACTAGTGCTGGACTTATGCCTTCATCTATTATTTTAAAACCTAGGCCTTATTAGACAGGTATTTATAAATAATGACAGAGACTGAACTTTTTGGCTATTTTCTCGATAAACGAGTGGGGCCCCGATTTGGTAATTTTGATCTAAATTACTAGTTTTATTAGTAATTGTCTTAAGCAGTTAGAATTATTCATAGCCAAAACTAGACTCCACTGAATAACAAAATAAAACAACAGCAAAGAGAAAGACCCCTCTAGTGTTTTATTAAGGGTTAAGATGAACTATATTTGTAAAAATAGGAAATTGCATCGACTTCACTTCAAATTAATGCAATGAGAAACAAATCTGTGCAAAAAATCAAGTAAACACATTGTCCTCATTACAAGCTACAAAGAGGATGTGAAAGCAAGTCAACAAGCAGCTATTTACCTATAAATTTTTAAAATGTTACACAGATTTCTAAACCACTCACGGGCAAAAATTTTGGCCCCAGCTCATTCCTCAATATATACAGTATCTTTCCAAAATATTTATACCTCAGTCTATTTTATTTGGATATTATGGGATAGACTAACTCAAAGTAATGCATAATAGTGAAATGGAGGAAAAGTAATACATTGTTTCAATTCTTTTTTTCAGTTAAAAATCTGAGAAGTTTCAGGGAGCCTGAAACTGAGTTCAGGCTCCCTGAGTCAATAATTATTAGAACCATCCTTCGCTACAGTTTCAGCTGCAAGGTTAACTGGTATGTTGCTGCCAGATTTGTGAATTCACAAAGTTTTTGACCCTTCTTAATAGCAAAATATCTGGAATTTTGTCAAATTGGAAGTAGAGCATCAATGGACATCGATTTTTCAATCTTGGAACAAATTAGATTTTGGGTTGGACTTTCGTTGTGCCAGCCTTTAACGTGGGCATGCTTTGATTCAAACCATTCTGTTGCAGCCCAGAGCTGCTGTCCTGCTGGAAGGGGTATCTTTGTCACATTCTCAAGCTTTCTGCAGCCCCTCTGTTTTAATTCCTGGTTGTCATGTGTTGTGCTCCAGTGGTCTTCCTGTCAACTCTGACTATCTTCCTTGCTGAAGAAAAGCACCCTCATAGCCTGATGCTACCACTACCATGCTTTCATTCAGCCAATGTGTCGTACATAGCACATTTTTTGACAAACTACAAATGAGATTTTTGGCTTTCTTGTGGTAGTGTTGGTCTATCACATCACATCCCAATAAAGCGTCAGGTTGTTAAATGACAAAATGTGAAGAAAATTCAAGGGATTTGATTACTCATGCAAGCCACTGTTACAATCCAAATGCTGTAACCTTTTAGATTTTCTTTTTTGTCTTGTGTTTTTGAAGATGTTTTACATTCTTAAATGTCAGTGTTGTTAAGGTAATTTAACCAAAAGTCAGCTGGATACTGGTTGTGCTCATGTGTGCTTAAACTGTCACTATCAACCACAAATACTGCAACTGAGACTAAATTCATGACTCTGTGATTCACTTTTTATACCAAAGAGAATTTACAAATATCCTGCTGGCTTTTTTTTTAAAAAAAGATATATTTTCTGATGAGCTGAATCATTTAAATGGTTTTAATTTAACAGGAAAGGACTTCTGAACCCCACACTTCACAAAAGTGTGGCTTAAAAACTGTATGTGCCAAATTGCTCCCAGAAAGAGTGAGAAAAGGATTTATTTTGAAATATAAAGGACCTTCACTGGATCAGAAACTTGGTGTGTATGGTGCTAGAATACAATCTGTTTACCCCAGACCACTCTGTACCAAATGCACAATTAGAGTTTACTAAACAGCGTGATGTGCCTTTCAAGTCCCATCTCCTTAATCGTTCATGGCACAGGGGGATTTGAGTCTCCCAAGGAAGTCAATCCTCCCATATCCCCTCATTTTCTGCTGCTAAGATATCTGTAAAAGGAACCGTCAACCTCCTGTAGCACCTCACACCACCTTTAACGCCAAACGCTTTGAAGGCAGCTAATTTCCATACTAATGTCTTTCTTTTCTCCCGCCCCTCACTGTAATTCCAGACCAGGAACGAGGCGAGAAGACATGTGTCGCTTGATCTAATGGCGGAGGGCTAATTGCATTCTGGGACACATGCCTGGAATTCAAAATGTTCAACCCAAAATTTTAAACAAGCATGTTGTGCAAGGGAACCACACGCAACATGGAGACAATTAATAACCATCCTTGAGGGGGAGAAATGTGGGCTGTCCAAGCTTCCCAGTAGACTGCACGGCTGCCTTCACTGATATCTGTGGCCAGATAGAGACAGGCCTGCCTCTCTCGGCAGCTTGACCCCACTGGGGCTCCACTGTGACTGGACTGTTATGAGGCCAACTTAGCTGGCCTGCTCCAATCATAGGAGCACAAACAAGCCCCTAACCACCCTGAATGCTAAGCCAGATCAGTCTCGGGGGTGGTTTGTCAGGTTTTGCAGGGATAACATAGCATGAGATTATTTTCTCTCTCCACCGCTCACACTCGCTCACTCTCGCTCACTCTCTTCCTCTATTTCTATCTCCCTCTGTGTCTGTTATTTTGAATTTATATCTCTCTGAGGAGAAGAATGCCTCTTTTGACACATGCTGACATGCACACACACACTCACATACATATGCAGTGACATAGACACAAACGTGTGCTTACTCCCACTCACACACGCTCTCACGTCCTATCTACCCGCAACACAAGCAGCCAAAGCATTCAAGGTCTCCATTTATACGGTTCAGCTGTGAAATTAAGATGAGGTGTTGACAAGCCAATGTTGAAATAACTAGAGCCACTAATTTGCAGCCAGCCTTATGGAGCCTGTGTCATCAAATGTTCCTGAGGCCCCGTATTAAGGTGATGAAGTGTAGCATTTTAAACTGGCACAATCATAGGGCAAAGTCCTCATTACCACCAATGCACCAGTGGCACATTATGAAAAGCAATAAACATGACCCTCCCTCAGGCTCCGGCATCTATCACACAGGCGACATATGGGTTCCCGCAGGGGTGGCTGTGCTTACCCGCCCCGGGTTTGCTAACAACGCTGTCACAGCTAGTGTAAAAACCTGCTTTTTCACCAACATGAAGTCAACTTTTGTTAGAGTGAGACTACAACATTCTCGCTTAGGCCTTACTGTAAGTAAAATATGTGCATCTGTTGTTCTAGGTGTGTTGGAAAACAAGAGGAAAGCACTGGCAGGCGTAGAGGATGAGGAGAGGGTGTGTGTTTCTGTAGAGGGTTGTTGTCATCAGTGCATCTAACCTCGTTGTCTTCCTTTTTTTGTACAGTGTACAACACATTCAGGCTAGTCAGGATTTAGAGTATTACCATGGCTAAACCAGACACAGCCGCTTAAAACATTTTGGATATTAGATTAGATGGACAGATTAGAGAAGAAAAAATCCCAACAATATGCTTTCATCTTTGTGGTTCCCCAAGTTAAAAATACAAAGCTTTACTGAAATAATTTACTTAAAACTGTCAAATGTCACAAGCTACAGTGGCTTACAAAAGTATCTAAAGCTCTTGAGCTTTTCCACAGTTATAACATTGCAACCTCAAAAATCCTCAGTATGTTTTCATCGACTTTTAGCTGATAAATCAACAAAAAATTCAAAATTTGCAAAAATAAGACAAAAATGGAAAAATGATAGGGGAAAAAAGAGGGGGAAATTATGAAAGGAAAAGGATGCATTAGCTTAACAAATAAATATCCTACAAGCTTAAAATGTGCAACACAATTTTTTACTCAAATACTGCTAATTAAAATCCAGTGCATTTGACTGCCTTTAGAAGTCAGTTAAGTAGTTAGCAAACCTGCACCTAACTGTATATAGTTTAATCTCAATATAAATCCTGCTGTTCTGTGAATGCCTCAGAGGTTTGTTATGCCTCGTTTCCACTGAACGATACAGCACGGGTCGTTACAATTCAGTACACTATTTTATGGTCCGGCATAATCAGGAAAGCATTTCCACCTCAAGTTGGACTCTCAATGGGCAGGTGGAGTTAAACCTAAACCCCTAACATGGTGTCATCAGTGGTGGCTGAAAAGTTAGTTGTGCTGACCCTAAAGCACTGATCACAAAACATTTGCTCTGTTAATGCTAAAGCTCTATACCAACATGGTATTTAGCATAAGGTAATGCTAAAGTGCTAAATTCAACCATGTTGATACCCATTGATAACCATTGTGTCAATGACTCAATATGTTACAATATAGCATATTACCCTCAACAGAATCAAATTAATTAATAGAAACACAACTGCATAGTTGCTTTGCAAGAAGTCATTCTTTGGAACAGGCCTTTCACTCAAGTTTCAGTTTTATAGTAGCTGAGTATTATTAACTCTGTTGCTGATTTTGGTAGGGCTTCACACAGGAAGCATGCAGGACATCCATAGATTTTGAACTGTTCTACAGTTTACTGTAGAACAGGGATGTATTCTGGGTACAGAAAAAACATCATTTGCTGAACCATATCTTGGGTGGACGCTGTAAGAAGAGGAAACAGAACTAAACAGTCTTCACCCACTTCAAAATAAGAGCATGAATATAAACGCCTAACTACTTGGAGAATTCTAAACAGTGGATAACCAAAACTTCAATATAGATATCAAACTTTATTCGACCAAAAGTTTACAAAACAGCCATGTAAATTAGTGCTTTAGAATTTATCTAAGCTAAGTGCTCTAAATGTTTTTAAAGTTAGCAAAAACACTAAAGCACAAAGTGAAAAATTAGCTCCGCTATTAGCGCCACTGGGCACTGCTAGTGAGAAAACAAAGGTGACACTTGTATATCTCTAGCTTGTTGTGAGGAGTGATGTTTTTCTGTCCCCCAATCAATAGACTGTGTTCTGTGACACCAGTAACTCCACCCTAACTGTACCATTGTTCTATGGAGCTACAACTGAAGGGGGCCCAGGAATGGTGCGGTACCCGTGCCGTACCACTCTGTGGAGACGAGGCATAAGAGAACATTAGAGAGCAGCCGGCATCATAAAGACCAAGGAGTCAGACTGTGGAGAGGTAAAAAGCAGGGTTTGTTTGTAAAACAGTATTGAGGGGTATTCATTTAATGTGTCACAACCTACAGTATTACATATGGGATATGTATTTACATGGGGTAAACGGCACCAGTTCAAAGGCATTACAAGAGGATGTGATGTCTACGTTCACAGTTCTGCTCCAGAAGGGTGAATAAGGTACACCGACATGCTAATTTGTCTTGACGAGAAAACAGCTGTAAACACCCCCACGGGGGCCTACAAGATAAGTGCCATGTTGTTCAGATGGTATCAGTTGGCAACAATGTCCCACCCAGACACCAAACTGCATTTTCAGGTGTTCCATTCACCATGTTGCACCTATAAATCAGAGCTGACACTGAATAAACAGAACTGCACAAAGCTAATTGACCAGACTCCAGGAAAACAGAAACTTGTGTGTTTATAGATCCATTGTATTGTCTATTCAGTTCTGAGTTTGTTTTTTCTCCTTCTTTTCTTTGCATTTTGGGGTTTTCTTTCTGTCTTCTGCTTCTTTTCCTCTTTGGAACAGGCTCAGAGCGTCTAACAAAGACACCTGATTTTGCACACTAGTGTAATCAAATCAAAATGAAATTGTGAGCACAGCTTTGTGCCTTTGATTGCATGCATTGTGTTGTATGCTATAGAAATGTGCAAATGATGTTAAATATCGCCAATTTGGGAGTCAAGCATTCAAAAACATGCAGCTAAAACATTTGCAGTCGACATATCAAACTTGTTCTGAGCTGTTTTTTATTTGATTTTTTTTTCCCACCGCAACAAGTTTGATTTCCAAACTCAGAGATGTTAAAAAGAACACTTCACCCTGGTCAAATTTCATCATGGAAACATCAAGTGTGTTAAAAATGCATTAAATAGACAATTTTGTTTATTTGAAAGAAAATCTTCTGCACGAGGAAAAGTGAAGAGCTCAACAAATAATTTTAAATTTTGTTTTTAATTCAATAAGCTTCCACAGACCAACACAATCAATCGCAGAAGTATTCAAACGCCTTTTAACACATTACAGCCACAAACATAACTGTATTTCATTGGGATTTTATCTGATAGATGAACACAAAGTAGCACATAATTGCTAAGTGGAAGGAAATTATTACATGGTTTTCAAAATTGTATACAAATTTGAAAAGCTGGGCTTGTGTTTGTATTCAGCTCCCCCTACTCTGATACCTTTGAATGAAATTCAGTGCAAGCAACTGCCTTCAAAGGATACTGAAGCGGTAAATAGAATCCAGCTGTGACTAATTTAATCTGACTATAAATGCAGGCCTCATGAAGACCAAGGATAAATACAGCAGACATGAACACAGCAGACAGGTCAGGGATAAAGTTCTGGAGACAGGGTTAGGTTATAAAAGAAACATGCCAAGCTTTAAGAAGAATGACAGAACTGCAAACCAACCAAAATATACCCATCCACGTAAATTAACTAGCAGGGCAAGAGCAACTTGTGATCTAAACATAAGACTAGAGCTACGATGGAATGATTTAGATCAGCGGTGTGTAGTCCAGTCCTACAGAGCTGGAACCCTAAAATCTTTAGATGCATCCCTTCTCCAACACACCTGAATCAAATGAATGGGTCATTATCAGACCTCTGCAGAGCTGAATGACTGAATGTTGATGAGGGAATTCAGACACATCGGAAAAGGGATGCATCTACAACTTGGAGGATAGTCATTCTCGAAGACTGGACTTGGAGACCCCTGGTTTAGATCAAAGAACAATCTTGTGTTAGAATGGCCTAGTCAAAGTATTAGACCTAAATCCAGATAAGAATCTGGAGCAAGACTCTGAAAATTAATCACTGAGCTTAAGCAAATATTCACTACTATGTGTCGGTCTATCCTATAAAACCCAGCAACAAACATTAATGTTTGCAGAAGTTATGAATACTTGTGCAAGAAGCTGCTTATAAGTGTCAGACAGTGAAATAAAGTGTTGAAAAATATTAACAAAATAAAATGTCGTCTTTATAAAATGTCTTTCAGACATTATTCTCGATATTCCATGATGTTTCGCTGAATTTGCATTTTGTAAATGAAAAGGGATTTTCCAACAATAACTTCCCCTTTTTAAACAATAATTTAAAAAAAACAGTTTTATATGACAGAGTATATTAAAAAAAATAAGCAACTCAATCTAATAGGCATTTTAAATTGTTTATTTTATATACATTTGAAGTGAAACATTTGGCTTGTTTTGGTAGCAAATATGAAAGGATTGTACACAAAGTCTGCTAATTGCCACCTAACAGCATAAATTGCTAAACCAATTATGTATGAGTAGAACAAGCTTCTCTTAAATATATTTCATTTCAGAGGCAAATGGATCATTGGGTTACAAATTATTAATTGTTTAAAAATCAACAAACTGCATAATAAATTAGTTCTGTTTTTGATGATCAGTATCCCCACCACCCATGCAACTTCAAACAGCCACATTCAACAGTTCCTTCATTTGCATCTATATGCAGCAAGGACCACAACCATTGTAAATATATGACCATCTCCATCCATTTACTGCTTGGGCTGGATAGAAAAAACGGCGAGGTACATCATTTTCTTAAACTTGAGCCAGGCGAATGAAGAAAACGTTTGACATTTCACCAGAAAACATCAGATCAGATATGAGAAAATGAACAGCAGCTCTTGAGGACTGTGGAAACCCACGCATGTGTGATCAGGAGTTATCAGAGACGTTTTGTGCTACGCCAACACTTGAAACTGCAATGGTGTGTTTATTTTGTGGTCTGTGATTGAAATTATTTTGCCTGTGTTTTAATTTAAAAGACTAGACTCCTTCATTTGTACTTTACTCTTATGTTCCCCTTTGTTTGATCACATTTATGGACCTCAATAATTTTGTTGCAGCCATACAGAGTACAAGTAAACATCTCTGAAGTAGGGGTTTAATTTAGAAAATGGGAAATATGAGGAGGAAAAGACAAGAATAAAAATACAAATGATGTATTTAGAAAATATTGCTTTATACCCCTATGCAATATCACCAGGGACATGTGCATATAAATAAAATGCTTTTTGCACAATTTAACCCCATATTCTATCAAAAAAAATTCAGAGAATATTTAAAAGATAGATTAAATTGTCTGTATTACTCTCTCTGACTGTCTTGCTTTAAACAGGTATTCCACAGGGATGTGTTGTATCCCCTCTGTTAGTCTCAGTTTATACAAATGAGCTAATGTGGGTTTGAAGAAATCTTTTGGTAACATTGCATGGGTTGGCCAGTAGGAGGCAGTGCATGAAGAAACGCGTCAGGTATATCAACACCCACATACAAAAAAAAATCCCTGCTTTGAGTAGCTTTGCATTGAACTGACCACTATGCATTACTGGGATACACACAGATTTTTGACCAAAAAAGCTGAACGAATAAAAACTGACCCTGACAGGACCCCTGGAGTAGGAGACTGGCAGATGGATTGATGCTGCATCTGCAGTGAAGCGAGGGCTGTACTGATCTGTTGTGGTGAAGAGAGAGCTGAGCTGAAATGTTGAGCTCTTGATCCTTGAGGAGTCAACAATCCTACCCTCATCTATTGCCAATTGCGTGAGAAGGAGGAACTCAGAGTAAAGCCTCTGCTCCTCCACATTGAGAGGAGTCAGTTCAGGTGACTCAGGCATCTGGTTAGGATGTCTCCTAGACGCCTCCTTGGAGGAAGACCCAGAACATGCTGGAGGGACTATGTTTCTTGGCCGGCCTGGGAACACCGTGGAATTCCCCCAGAGGAGCTGCCCCAAGTGGCTGGGGAGATGGAGGTCTGGGGTGCTCTACTTAGGCTGCTGCCTCCAAGACCCGATCCCGGATTAAGTGGAAGATAATGGATGGATCTCCAATAGCTGATAAACTATATCTTTAGTGAATTTGATTGGTTTTAGAGAAAAGTAAGACTCGTGGCTTTAAAACAACAGAAGGACTAAATTTTGGGAAACTGTTTTGCAGAATATGTTGCACAGGCTTGAAATATACCTCCCTCTTAAAAACATTTTTTTTTTTTTTTTGGAAGCTGGACTGGATGTCACCAAAACAGTACAAAGTCTGCAAATATAGGATGGTTTAGCTTTGTACTTACTTCTGGTTGACAACAGAGGAAAGTGTAATGGTATTATACTTGATTTTCATTCACTGACTCACAGAGAAATGATGGTGAGGAGCAGGAATGGTGCCAACTCGCAATAATAGAAAGCCAAGCTGTACTCCTCCTTCCTCTGCTCACCCATGGGCCCTGGACCACTGCTTGGGGAAATTAGAATTAAAAGCTGGATTAAATTAAAAGTCACTGGCACCCTTGAAAACAATTGCTGAAAATCACAAAAAGAGACTGGACATTGGAAGATGATGCTAATTGATGTATTGTGAGATAGCGAAATGTAGAATACAGTGGAGGACATATTGTCATTGACTAGAGCCCCATAGATAAAGCCTGTCAGTTTCTTTTCCTATGCCTCTGGCAAGAGAGGCTCAGGAGGAATCAATTTTTTAAGTAGCTGTATGCACAAGGACCATAATAATGACATCATCTTCAGCTGCAGCCAAAATAACCATGACCATCTTGCCCATTTAGAATCAATGCGCCTCAGTCTCTGCTGTTTTACACCAGCTCCTCTAAGTCTGTGTCTTTTGCACGGGCCAAGATCCAGAGCAGTGCAGTACTCAGAGGTGATAACGCCAGCATCCGTCGGAGAAGCTTGGATATTCCTTTCCAAGTGAGCAGCAGGGACAGACTACAGACGTGTGCCATTCCTTGGCAGCAGAGAGAGAGAGAGGGAAAAAAAAAGACTGATATGAAACAGAATCAGCCATTCTCTGTGTACTTCCAGTAGCACTGGTTCAAGCTTCCCACCACAAACGCTTCAAATATGCTCAAAACTGATGTGAAGGTTTTGAAATTCCCATGGACTTCAATAACGCAACTCTGCCTTCTGTCTTCAGGTTTTACAGTAAAACCTCTGCAAAGCTGTAAATCACACTGACTACAGTTCAAAATGTGTCGGGAAGAACAAATGCGCGATATCTTTCATTTTTAATTTAAAAAATAACCTTTAGTGCTTGATGGCTTTTAATTTACAAACACACTGATAAATAGTAAATAGTTGCACATGATAAAAATGTTTAGATATGTTCTCTGTTTTTAATTTACTGCACATCAAATGAATGATATGTGTATTAATAAAAACAACGCTTAACTGAGATTGCAGTTTTTCCTTTTTCCATTAATTTGACAGGATAGTTTTGTATGTTGATGCACATTACTGACAAGTATGTAATTTGCATTAATTATCACTTTGAAACATCAATCAGCACACAGTTATGTTTATAGATTTGTGTTTCTCACATTTGTTGTTGTAATATGTTTTCAGTGAAGGAGAACATTCTGTTTTTGAAAAACAGAAATGAGACAAGTACATATTATGGCCAGCTAAAAGCTTCAGAGCTCTATGTACTGACAGTTTAATGAAACATCCAAACAGCGTTGAGTTGTCAATGTCCCATCACTCACTGGGTAAAGTTTAAAGATTTTAACATAGATGTAAAATCAATAAAGGACACAAAGGAATGCCAGCACCAGTAAATATATGAGCTGGATTGTAACTTAAATGAAATACAGCACTTCTCTGAAGAAGGAAAAAAAGCAAAAACATTGAGGCTAAATTACTGCTGTAGTTTATGATCGACCCTGCTGCTCGAGGCAGCATCCACTCTCAGCTGGAGAATGTAAAAAAACACCTGCAACATTTTTTAACCCTCCTGGTCCTCATCATGCACTCTGGCTGTCCAGTTTAGAGACTTACTTGGTTAATTACACACACACACACACACACACACACACACACACATACATACATAATATATATATATATATATATATATATATATATATATATATATATATATATATATATATATATATATATAAACTCACACAAGCCTATATTTGCTTTTCTTGTCAACAGTTCCACTCATGTGCAACCTTTTTGTTCCAAGTAGCAAGCCTCTGCAGCATAATTTCAGGGTGAAGGAAACACAAAGTGTACAATGTGCTCTGGTGTACACATGGCCACCAGAAAGCCCCGAGGAAAGGAAAAGTCCCCCGCTGCTGCCTGCGGTTGTTTAACTCGCTGACATTAAGAATTTATGAGCTTAAAGATTCAACTGGCGCTCTCCTTGTGCGACTTACAACATATCTTGGAAAATGTTGCAGCAGAGCAAACAAGTTGCTTTGTTCATACTTGCCTGTCTGTCCAGATATGGCTGCGTAATGCAGAGAGAGAATAGGCATGCTTCCTTCAGGAAGCATTGTTGATTTATTGTCTTCATCTTTCACTATATTTGTTGATAGTGAGTAATATTGTTAGATGAGTTTTTATGCAAAGTACTTTGGAAAACTATTCATGAATACTGAACTTTTTGAAATTTTGATTCATTACAACTAAAACTTTCAACTAAAACTTTACTGGGATTTTATGTGGTGGACAGAATAAATCCTATTTGTGAAGGACATTGGTGTATTGTTTTCTTTTTTCATAATTTAAAGGCTGAAGTGTGGCATGCATTTGTATTTAACTCCTTTACTCTGATATCCCCAAATAACAACCAGTTTCCTTTAAAAGTCACAGGATTAGTAAAGGGAGTTGAACTGTGTGTGATTTTAATAAATGCAGTTGTTCTGTGAACGCCTCGGAAGTTTGTTAGAGAACATTAGTAAACAAACAGCATTATGAAGATGAAGGAACACAACAGACTTCTCAGGGTTAAAGCAGGGTTAGGTTTGGAGCTACAGAGATCCACAACTCAGGTGGGTTAATCTGTTGACAGGACAACTAGCACAAGGTGGAGTAAAGCATTTCTGAAAAGGTCACAAAAACAAAGGCTTTTGTTGAAAGAATGAAAAAGTTTTTTCTGCAGTTTGCCCGAAGTGACACAGCTCTGATCACATTAAACTAAAACTGACCTTTTTGGTTTTGTGTGCAGGAAAATTAACCCTAAAGACAACAACTCCACAGTGAAACATGGTGGTGGCAGCATCATGCTGTGAGGATGCTTTTCCTACGTAAAAGAAGCTGGTCAGAGTTGATGGGAAACTGAATGGAGCTAAATACAGTAAACCTGTGTGAGGCTGCACTAGACGTTTAAACAGGAGTGGAGGCTGACCTTCCAGCAGGACACCCAGAGCTACAATGAGTTCCAGCCACACAACCAAGCATTGATGGTGAGTTGATGAGCTGATGTTCACAGGTGCTCTCCATCCAGTTTTAATGAGCAGATAAGCAATGCAGGTAGAAAGACATCCCCATTATTTGCAGTTGCAATTGCAGCAAAAGGTGGTCCCATAAAGCTCTGATCCAAGGCAGCTGAACACAAATGCATGCTACACTTTTCAGATTTCTACTCTGATATTGCTTTTGCTTTCATTTCACAGTTATCTACAACTTTTTGTAGGCATTTATTACATGAAATCCAAATAAATAACATAAATTGATGTTTGTGACTGAAAAAAACTAAAAAAGTTAAAGGGATATGAATATTTTTGCAAGGCAATGCGCAGATAGTCTTCACCGTTTTATGTTATGGAGGTACATATTGTTCATAATGGTGTCTTAAATATGTCTTACCCTCACATTTTTAATCCACTAACACAATTTAAGCTTCTAAAATAAAAGGAGGTAAAAACAAACATCTTCATTTTCCCAGAAAATATATGATCTTCATTTCGAGCTCAATCACGATTGATTAGGAGTGATTGGATGTGGCTCAGAGCTTAAATTCTCATCATGGACAGGATATTAATTGTGGTCTAAATGAAGACTTCTGTTTCAATAGAGAAAGGATGCTGAAATGCCTCATTATTATTCTTGAGGAGCGCCTTTGTTTTCTTCGGGGTGAAGGAGTCTGGGGGGCAAAATGGACATCCTGGACTAACAGAACCGAGCGGCGGCTGCGGACGCTAGGTGTCACCCTTGTGACTTTGAAATCGGCCTGCCTCCAGACAGGATCGGGCAGGGTGGCGGCAGGGTGTGTGTGTGTGTGTGTGTGTGTGAGTGAGTGAGTGGGTGTGGGTGTGTGTGCGACAGAGGGAAAGAGACCAGCTATTAGTGAGTGCATCTGAAGAGGAGAAGTGAGATTTCAAGGAAAGAGAGTGCAGTATGTGCAGAACTTCATATTTAGATTCTTTTTTTTTTTTTTTTTTTTTTTTTCTCGTTGCCGCGGCGCGGATTTTTCTTGAGTGGGCTGGCGTGTGGAGCGCTTGGTGGTTGTTCACATCACAGAGAGCCGTAGCTATAACGTCGGCCTGAATTACACGGAGATAAGAGAGAAGGGTCGCTTTGAATAATGGCCTAATTGATGTGTTTTTCCTTTTATTATGATGATGAGCTGCAGACTGTAGGTCAGCACTCTCCTCTTTATTAACTTAATAACAAGGGTTTTCATATACTGACTGAATCATATTTATTTTTGTATGATAGAAGCTAATTATAGCTTTAATGAAACAGGTTGTAGGTTGACTGTATATTATCCTAAAGTAGGAAACTATTTGGAGTGGAGCTCAAATGTCGTATTGATTGGAAAATCTTTTAAAATTAAATTTTAAAACTTGCTTTATTGATTTGTCAATATTTCTTTCCAACATGGAAACTTAAGCCATATCTGTTCTTCAGACATTATATTGGAATTGTCTCATTATTGCAGCTTAAGTTTGGATGTACATTAAACACCAGGTAACCATATCAGTGTGTAAATGATGTAAAGTGATATCTATACAGTTGCAATCAACAGGGTCATGCTTGACTTCGAAATTCAGAAGGTCGCAGGAAGTTCATTCTGTCCCAAGTGTCTTTTTCAATCGTGTTTAACTGGAAAAACTGACATCAAACACCATGAGGCCTCAGGCATCCTCAGTCCAACGCATGCAATGAAAAACACTTGATGAGAGGTGACAAGTCTTCCGCATCAAAGCCAGCCCAAGGTATAGTGAACTATGCAGCTGCTTTATTCCTCCAGACCAGCAGAGGGCCCCCAAAGGTGTTTGATCCAGAGTATACATATTTACACTGCCAAATTTGTAGTTACGTTTTAGGAGGAGCCAACTTTTAAATGATAATTATTTGAAGTTTATAAATAGTCAAATTTAAAGAATTGAAATTCATACAGTTTGATAGAATTTAAAATTCTTTAAATAATTTTTTTTTTTTTTAAAGATCAGACAACATATTTGTAATAACACACAAAGAAATATTTGTAGTTTGATAGTTATGTTGGTTTGAATTTGATGTCTTTAGTTTAATGATTTCTGTGCTGTAATAACATTTTAATCAGACTGTAACTTCGCTTTATTAAATAAATAAATGTCAGTTTTATGGGGTAACACATCTTCCAGTACTTATAAACATAATTTACCTTCTATTATTGCATTTCATATCATCATCAGAGCCATCACAATACATATGGAAACTAAACCAATGCTCAGGGGACTCCATGCGAGCAGGCAGCATCACACAATACATGAATTCCCACAGAATATACATCTCAAAACTTTATATTTGTAGTTAATGAGGCTACTTTTGAAGTGTTATGAAAAGCAAAATTTTAAAAATTAAGTTTCTTTAAAAAATTGGATTTCATCTTAGAATTTAAAAGAACTGAGAAGTGTAGTAATAATACAGAGGAAAATATTCACTTTTCGATAGTTATGTCAGCATTTACAGAGTAATGTCTTCCAGAACCTAAAAAAGTAAATTTCTGTTACTGCATTTAATATCACCATCAGACCCAGCCCAAGGCATAAGCAAACTAAGGTATTACTTAGGTCCCCAAGACCAGATGTTGTTGAGAAAGAACAACATCTGTTTAATTCGCTTTCAGTGTTCATGAAAATCAAATTTATTACAATTTAAAATTGTTTGAAAATTGTTTCAAATGTAAAATGTCACTTTTTTATTATTCAACTGAGTTTACAAATGTGATATTTGTCACCATACACAGAGGAAAATGTTAATAGTCTAATAGTTATTTTAACTGTCCTGATTTAATGCTGCCATCTTGCACAACTTCATTTTAATCTGTGAATAAATAGGAATTTTCTGTGTGTGTTTGTAGGTTCAGCCAATTAAACTGGCATCCCCTTCCTGATACTGGGTATCATTGCCAAACCAGTTTTATTGACTGCTATTTATATAATAAATAATGCAAAGTGCATAATGTGAGGACCAAGCAACACACATTCTGGGACATATTGAATTCATTGTTACATTACTAGTTCATCATGGAATTTAGGGTTTACATTGATACAATGGAAACAATTAAGCTCAGATCATTTAAAATTAATGCTTTTGGTACTGTTTTTTGAACTTTAAAGTGTTGTCATGTTTGCGTTGAATAGGGATTTACAGAGAAGTGGGTGATTAATTGGTGATGGTGATAGGGGTGGTGGTGGTGGTGGGTGTCACTAGTAATCTTGCTTGATGAAATACTTCCAGAAATTTCAGCATGTAAAGCATTTGATAGAAATGTAACACATTGTAAAAATAAAAAAGGTGCTCCCTTCAGTTTCAAAATGTTGCATTTTAACACCATACTTTTTATGTCAGATGTTTACTCTTATCAGAAACATTTTACATTTTCCGTTTGCAGTACATGTTTCCCTCAGGAAAATGATTGCTGCTGCACTTCCTCCAGCCTCCATTTCCAGTATTAATAATCATTAGTTTCTGTGCAAATATCCATCCCATGCAAATACAGCGCTGTTGTAAAGCTTCATAACATAGTGTTTGCTTAAACAGTTATGACATTTCTTGTTGGAGCTCTTTAGGTAGTTAGGAGTGCCTGTAGAAGGATTTCCACATCAAGGTCCAACTAATCTGGACTTATAATATATGAAGATGCCAAAAGAGTTATCCTCTGCAAGTAGGATATTAACAGCCTATAATCTTTAGGAGAATTTAACTTCGAAAACCCTGAATTATTAGTTTAATTGAAACTATGGCTTCAAATTAATATCTGCTGGGGGGCTCATAAACCCCTTGGACCAGCTCGGAACATCATGACCTGGATTTTTATTGTTCTCTAGTTCCGCAGATACCACCTGCTCTCCTCAGAGGTCCACAAACTTTAAAAAAAAATAATAATAATAAAATATATATATATATATATATATATATATATATATATATATATATATATATATATATATATATATATATATATATATAGCGCAAAAACAGTGGGCAAACCCCACTGGTGAAGCCTTTCGGTGAGAAATATGACTAGAAATAGATTCATGGTGCTTGTTGCAAAAGAGAACACGAACAAAATTCTGTAAAGTTACCGCTTATGACCTCTCCTCTCCTCCTTTGCTGCATTAGGAACACTGTTCCTCTTTTTTCTCTTCTGTGGCCCCCATGAGAGCCCTCTCATTGATCCCCTCCCATGGAGACCCTCACCCCCATCCCCTCAGAACCCCACTTCTGGAAGCAGCCTTAACGACCATCTAATATCGTGTTTAACGTGTACACCATAATTGCCTGTAGAGTCTTCCATCTGCAGGAGAACAGGTAGTTGGCCGCGTTTCATTGCTCTACTTCGCCCCACCCACCAGCAGTTCCGGCCCTCCTGAGTAACCCCTGATTGGCTGAGGGGATTGCGGGTCCTTAGACTGAGCG